>CM028136.1:895375000-896675000 GCA_016271365.2 Neoceratodus forsteri
CCATTCGCGGTGCCGTGGGCCACGGCGGCGCCATGTCGTCTCTCGGCGTTGTGAGCCTTGTCGGTGCCATTCGCGGTGCCGACCCTGCTCGCCGCGCCGTGACCCTGCAATCGGCGCCGTCCTCGGCACCGAGGTTGAGCATGGCGCCATGGGGCCTTTGGACTCGTCCGTCGGTGCCGTCCTCGGCGCCGTTGGTGCTCTCAGTGCCGAGGGGTCTGACGGTGCTGTGTTCGTCGCCGAGTCCGCCCTCGGAGTCATCGGCACCGCTTCGGTTCTCTGTGCCGATTGCAGCACCGAGGGGCCTGGCGGCGTCGTCGGCACCGAGGCTGTTGCTGGGGCTTCTGTCGGCGCCGTCTCTATTCCTGGTACCGCCCCTGGTGCCGGTGGACTTGACGGTGCCGCAGCTGGCCCTAGTTCAGGACCTTTGGCCCATGCTGCCCTGCCGCCTTCTGCCAGCACCGCTTGCGAGGCTGTGGAGGGTGCAGGTGCCGCCTTGGCCACTGCTTTGACTTCTGGGCCCTTTGGTAAGGTCGCCTTCCCTCGCCCTACTACCGTTTGGCTTAGGGCCTCAGACTCTACCTCTTGAGTCAGAGCTCGAGTCGAGCAGGCGATCACACCCCTTTGAGGGTTGTCTGCAGAGGAGGACGAGCCGGTGGTCTCCACGACGGGTCTGTCAGCCCCCTACTGAGGTGCGTCTGGTTCCCCCTGAGGTTAGGGTCAGTGGTACTGACCAGCAGGCTGTGGTACGTGCCACCATTGCCATGCAACCTGGCCCTGGGGGGGGGGTTCCTTGACCCCTCGGCAGTGGCACCCCCTCCGGTGGTGTGTCTCGATCGCCCAACTTTGGGGCCTATCAGGAAGCCCACTCGAGGGGAAGGTGCTGCTCCCTGGGTCTCCCCTTCGGGGGCAGCCCAGAGTTGTCAGCTTCCTAGGCTGGCCCTTTCGAGGACTAGGACTCGCTCGGACTCCGAGGGGTCGAGGGGTGTGGGGTCAGCGCGTCGGCCTTTCTCTGGGACTCACCCGGGCCCTGGACGAAGCCAAAGTGCGGACTTCCGCCCTTCCCCTTCTGGTTCCTTGAGGGGGTCCCATTCTTTGGAGGCAGGGGACCGTCCTTCTGGATCTATACGGCCCCGGTCGCCTCACTTGGGGGATTCTTCTGGGTGCAGCCTAGGCAGTACCAACGTGGTTGTACAGCTGTCGGCTGCGGAGTCTTCTAGGACACCCTCCGTGGGGGTCCATGGTCCGCTCCCTAGCCCTGGCAGAGGTCAGCCAACTTCCTCTCTCGGCTCTGCCCCCTCCCCTCTGCCGCCTTCTCCAGCGTTCCCTGGTATTCTTGGTCCTAGCGGTCCTCTCACCTGGGAACAGGTGGGAGCGGTGGCTGCTCGGTTCCCTGCGTACGTTAGGGCCATGGACAGCCAGGTTTTTCAACCTCCCCCCCGAGCAGCCACTCTCAGAACGCATGGTGACCTCCAGCTCCTCATCCCCCTCTTCAGGGGGAGAGGAACCATCTGTCCATATCTCTCCTGCCGCTGATCTCTCCGAGTATCAGCGTTTCCTCTCGAGGATGCTGGAGGACCTTCCACCTCTCCCCTGTCCGTGAGCAATCCTGAGCATGCAGCGCACGCCTTTCTAGCCGATTTTGGTGCGGCCACCCTTGTGGTGCCGCCCTGGCCTGCTCCCTTTCGGGAGGCGTCCATGCCTTTCTGGCAGAGGCCCTTCTCGGAGTTCCTGCCCCTAGGGACCTCAGCCAGAGGTATTGCGCTCCCCCAGAGTCTCCAGGTTCTATGCCTCATCCACAGTCCGGATTGACGCACCTGGACACTCCTGACAGGCTTCGCACCCTCCACCGTGACCGGCCCCCAGATCAGGACTCTTCGGATTTTGATTTCTGGGGGAGGAGGACTTTCTACTCGGCACGGTTGCTTCTCTCCATCTCCGCTCATCAGGCCCACTATGCAGCCTACAACAGGTTCTTGTGTTCAGCGCTGGGTCAGATCCTAGCTGCTTTGCCTGACTCGGAGCAAACCAGGCAAGCCATCGCACTCTCTGCACGTGGCCTGGAGCTAGCAAGGCACCAAGCAAGGGCATCTTACGACACCAGTGAGGTAGCTACCAGGGTAGTAGGGACAGTGATCTGCACCAGGAGATCGGCGTGGCTTCACCTTTCCCGGTTGTCACCCTTGGCCCGGCGTAGGGTGATTTGCTCCGCTCACCAGGGCACCTATCTCTTTTTCCCGTGAGGGACGGACGGCGTTTGTCGAGGCAAATTCCTTCCACCTCCGGGGACCTGTCTCGCCTCCCACTCGGCCTCCTCAGGCCGAGAAGGTTCCCCCTTAGTGTGTCACCCACTGAGGGCTAAGGGACACTGTCCCTAGGTGCATTAATCAACCCCCTTGGGGCTTGGTACTCACCCATCTGAGATGAATGGTGAAGATTGACACAGATAAGATATAGAAATTACGCACTCACCGTATTATGCTCTTTCTGTGTATCTTCACCATTCATCACAATCCAGTCTCCATCCCCTGGGACTCCAGTCTCTGGATCCTCCTCCCTCTGTGCCTACCCCTCTTTTTGAGCGGGGTAAAGTTGGGACACACAAGGGGGTAGTTTTCTTCCCTAAGGGGTACAGTTCCAGTGGCACTTCTTCTCTACTACTTATCTTCACCCCTACGGGGTGAGAACTGGTGGTTGCCCTCCTTCTGTTATCCATCTGATTTAAAAAAAAAAAAAAAAAAGGAACCCCTTTTTTCACCAAATATCTTTACAGAGAGAGTACTGAGTCCCTGTACCCTGTCCTTCTCCAGAATAGCCGACACTGCTTTTGGGGTATTGCCAGTTATTCTGTGCCTTGAATTCTGGCAAATGAGCTTTGCTACTCCTTGCTGTTCCTATACAGTCTGGTGACGGACAAGGGTCCCGGATCCTTGTTACCTCTCACTCTCTCCTAAATTTTCTCCCCTCCCTTCCCTCCCTTCTTCCGGCTCCGGAGATTGAGGCCCCTACCCAATCCCCTTAGTCTCATCTCTTCTATGTTGTCCTCTCAGTCGTTATTTCTCCTTTTGATTCGGTTTTTCCTTTCCTTTTTCTGTCCCTTGGACTCTCTGGTCCCACCCTCCATCCCTTCCTCTTACCTCTCCAGCGACTCAGAACTGGTAGGCAGGCGGAGTCGACACAGCCTAATGGCTAATCCTCGAGCGCCATGTAGTACGTCGGCCTCGAGGGTGGCGCCGAGGCTGCGTCGGCTCCGCCTATCCAAAAAAAAAAAAAAAAAAATCTCCCGCGGGGTCCTGACCTCCGGCCAGTACCCATCTGTGATGAATGGTGAAGATACACAGAAAGATCATAATTACGGTAGGTACGTAATTTCTGTATCTCGGTCCAGGGCGCACGAGTGGGAGCTACTTCAGTCAGTAGTGGACCAGTTGTTTGGCAGATGGGGTTGTCCAGATCTGGACCTGTTTGTGTCACCACGCAATGCCAAACTGACGCTTTTCTGCTCGCGAGAGCCCGCGCCTGGTGTTTTCTGGCCAGCGCGTTGTCCCTATGTTGGGCAGGGAGGTTTCTTTTTTTTTTTTTTTTTTGATCTTTATCTCCCCTAGCCTGCCTGCCGGTTGGTGTCCTTCTCCGCCTGGTCATGGACCACTGGCTTCTGCTCCCACAGCGGCCTCGGGCCTCCGATGCCCGTGGCTTCCCCCGCGGGGCTGCGGCACTCCTGGCATGCGCGGGCGGTGTAACAGTCGGAGGGCTGGCCTGGGGAGCAAATCAAAGCCGTGGTAGGCTTCGTTCGCGGCTGGCGGCTAATTCTTTTCCTTTTTCTGGGGGAGGCGTGGTCGCAATGACACAGAGCGTCCCTGCCCGCCCCAGTGCGTGCCTTGTGCCGGCAGCTGCGTGACTCCTGGCCTCCACCAGGGGTCATCCAAGCTCGGACATCTCCCATCCTCCTGGAGAAGGAGGCAGTCCCTAGGACGCTCGATCCTTCTCCCCGGCTGACCCTCAGTGACCCAGAGTCCCATTCCCAAGCCCAGGTCGCGGCGTGGCATGCGGAAATCCAGCATGCGCGGTAGACAGGAGGTTTTCTTTACCCTTCCCTCCCTTTCCTCTTGTCCAGATGGTTCTGTTGAAGAGTTACAGGCCAAGGGGGCGTGAATGATTCTGATCGCCCCGCTGTGGCCTCGGCAGATTTGGTTCCCGCTGCTTCAGCGGCTTTCCATGGAACCTCCAATTCCGCTGCCAATATGCTCACAGTTGCTGTCCCAGGATCAGGACTCACTGGTTCATCCCGATCTCTGATCCTTGCACCTTCATGTTTGGCTCCTTCAGACGTAGCAAAGTACAGTAACGGGGTATCACAAGAGGTGGCAGAAGTTCTTGTGTCGGCGAGGAAGCCCTCCACGCGCTCCACTTACGCTATGAAATGGAAGCATTTTTGTTTGTGGACCTCGTCTCACCATCTCGATCCCATTTCCTGTCCAGTGAACTCAGCTCTTCCGTATCTCCTCTCCTTATACCAACAAGGCTTGAGCTACTATTCCATGAAGGTGCACATGTGGGCCATCTCGGCTTATCACGCCCTTTCAGGTGACGGAACCTTAGCCCAATTGGACGTGGCACGCACCTTTTTACGGGGGATTTTTCATATGAGACCTCCCATTTGGGATCCTATCCCACCCTGGGACCTCCTTTTTGTGTTGGAGAAGCTTACCCTTCCTCCGTTTGAACCTGCAGCAGATTGCGAGTTGTGATACTTGTCTTGGAAGGTTTGTTTTCTAGTTGCCATTACTTCCGCTCGAAGAGTTTCCGAGCTTCAGGCTCTGATGTGTAAAGAGCCGCACTCAATTTTCCACAGGGAAAGGGTTTCCCTGAGGATGAACCCTAAGTTTCTTCCGAAAGTGGTCTTGGAGCTGACCCTCAACCAGTCGGTTGACCTTCCAGTTTATTTTGCTTTGCCCTCTAACAGAGGGGAGGCTCTTCTTCGCGCCGGATGTTCACAGGGGCGCTTGGGTATTACCTTAAGCGTCGGCTAATCCTCATAAATCGAGACAATTGTTTGTGGCCTTTGGCCACAACACCCCAAGAGAACCAGTGTCCAAGCAGACCATTTCTAAATGGATTGTCCCTGTCTCTTTCTGCTATGAAAAGCACAACAAGCCCCTTCCAGGTCCGGTTAGGGGTCACTCCACCAGGGGAGTGTCTGCTTTCTTTGCCGCGCTCCGGAACTTATCCATTAAGGATATTTGCGTGGCTGCTACCTGGAATTCAGTGCATACTTTCGTGAAGCACTACAGCTTGAACATTGCCTCCAGACGCCGTACAGGTTTCGGCCTGGCAGTCCTTCAGGGACTACTGTCTTGAGCCTCTATGTTCAGCTCCAGCTCCACCTCCCAGGGTTGATTACCTCCTTGGTGAGGGACTGCTTGGGAGTCGGTCCTAATTGTGATAGCCTGCTGCAAGAGCTCCCACTCGAAGTAAGATAGTACAGTTATGTACCAACTTACCGTAACAGTAGATCTTCGAGAGGAGCTTGTAGCAGGCGTTACTTTCCCGCCCTCCATCCCCCTCTGAGGTGTACAGAATTCCATCTTCATGCTTCGCTCCATTCTCCTGTCAGGGCTCATTCTCGGGACTTGGCGGGGGAACTGGGGTGGAACTGGGTCCACCCCCTTTTGTACCAGAGCTGACGCCAGGGTGGAGCCAATGTCTGGGGCAGTCCCTGCTCGGTATTGCGGGCTGAGAAGTTTTCCGGAGGGTCCTAGTGCCTGCTGCATAGTCCTAATTGTGATAGCCTGCTGCAAGAGCTCCTCTCGAAGATCTACTGTTACAGTAAGTTCTTAAGTAACTGTACTTTCCTAGCCCTCAGATAAGGAGTCCCTGAGGCTGGATCACATTGGCAAGGGAATCTTTGCTTCTGCCACACTGACCATCAGGGTGTTGAACTACTTTTCCCATATGGTCCAGTACTAAAACCAGCTCTGGGACCATGCCCTCAAAACTCCCTGAACCCTCCCAGAGGACTCCCTGAAATAGCAGCCGCTACAGGCTTTCAAAACAGGTTCTTACATCAGCATACACCTTGTCAGGGCTGCCTACAATGCTGTAGATGCCTCAGCCAGGGCTGACGCAGCGGGCATTTGCCTGCAAAAGACACTCTTGGCGGAGGGTTTCAGGCTTTGCCCACGATGTTCAGTTATCTGTCCTGAATGCCCCCTTTAGAGGCTTAAGATTGTTTTGGGCAGCTGTACAGGATAAACTCTTCCCGCCTGCAAGTCTCTGGCTTCACCTTGCAGTCTGCCCACTCCATGTACCACACCAACCAGCCCCAAAAGTGGTTACAGAGTGTCCTTTCAATTGTCTACCCATATACCTGAGCCTTCTAGCAAGCTTCAGAGTAAATGCTGGGCCTCCCTTGTCTTGCCCACACCCAGCTCCACCATGGAGAGAAAAAAAAAAAAGAGGAGGTAATGCAGCCAGTTCGGCCTGACTCCTTGCCTGATCTCCCCCCCACACACACACACACACACATCAGGAGGAGGTTGTAGGGGGTCATTACTCTCTGCACTTGAACAAGTGGAGGGAAATTATCGGAAATTCCTGGGTACTGCAGCTAATAGATAGTGGCCACACTCCAGAACTTCTGGAGCACCCTCCAGAAAAAAACAGTTCAAACAACATGAAGTCTTGCTATATTATAGACATTAGCAGTTTGATCCAGCTCTAGAACTGCCCCGGAGTGCAATGGTTAAAACCATTCCAAAATAGAATTTTGGCACGAGAGCAACTCTATCTGTGTCATTTCAAACTTGAACTGTCAGATTCTTTACTCCGCCTCAGTGAACAGTCGCTCCGGAGATTTCTCCTTCTGCTCGGTTCATTTCTCGGTTTAAAAGTGTTTTCTCGGTTGGATTTAACTTGAGAATAGTTTTATTTAACATCAAAACCGTTCGGTTCAAGCTCTATCTGTGGTAACCGTAAGTAAATGAAGGTTTTGTCTGTGTGGAACTTGTAAGTTATCGGTTCGGTTTGAACCGATCAGAGGTTTAAAACTCATTTAAAACTAAAAGTTACTATTTTAGAGTGCGGTTCCCGGTTCATATCGGTTCTAAAAAACCCGGATTTATTACGTTTTTTTCCAATACCCGTGACACGGTTAGGATTCTGATTGCCCCGGATTGGGCCAGGCAGCCCTGGTACCCACTCCTTCTGTCTCTGACAGTCCATCTTCCCCTGTGCCTTCCCAGGAATCACAATCTGTTGACTTGTGCCCAGGGAAGGGTTTGGTATCTGGACCTCAAATCCCTCAACCTCAAGGCCTGGCTCTTGAGGAGTTAGAGTTCGCTGATTTACACCTCTCTCAGGGTGTTCTTGAGATCCTAAAGGCTTCCAGAAAGCCTTCCACTAGGACTACTTATAGTTCTAAATGGAAAAGGTTTTCCATTTGGTGTGCTGGGAAAAATATTTCCCCAGAATCTGCTGAATTGCCCATTTTGTTAGATTACATGGTACATCTTAATTCCTTGGGTCTCAGACCAGCTACCCTGAGAGTTCATTTGGCAGCTGTGTCTGCTTTTGTGTCAGCAGGAAAGTCATCCCCTCTTTCCTCTCATCCTGTGTTTTCCAAGTTTTTTAAGGGATTACTCCATACTAATCCTCCTTTTCGGGAACCGGCCCCTGCTTGGGACCTTAATGTTTGCATTGCCCAGTTAATGCAACCCCTTTGAACCTCTGTCTTCTGCAGAGCTTAAGTACCTAACTTGGAAAACTGTTTTCTAGTGGCTATCACTTCTGCCAGACGATAAGTGAATTGCAAGCCTTGTCAGTGGAGACTGACTTTATTTCTTTCCACAGGGATAAGGTAGTTTTGCCTAAGGTGGTTTCAGATTTCCATCTTAATCAATCTATCTCCCTTCCAGTATTTTTCACTGATCACTCCTCTTCGGGTGAGAGGAGGTTGCACAGCCTGGATGTTAAGAGAGCTCTTAGTTATTATATAGAGCGTACCAAAGGTCAAGGTTGAATCCCTCCAACTTTTCCTTACCTATGGTGAAGTTGGGAAGGCAAACCTGCACTAGGAGATCAATAGCCAGGTGGATTGTCTCTTGTATCCATTTTGTTATCAGAAAGTCGGCAGAGCCCCCGGGTTTGAGTGGCTCATTCTACCAGGGTACAGCCATGCCTCTAGCTGCTGCCAGAGATATCCCTTTATTAGATTTGCCAGGCTGCTACTTGGAAAACGGTACACACTTTTACCAAGCATTACTCCCTGGATGTCCAGGCCAGGAGAGATGCTCGGTTTGGCACAGCTGTTCTTCAGAGCCTATTCCCTAAGTAGGTTCTGCCCTCCTCCATGGAGGTACTGCTGTGTATTCTGCTAATGTCATAATATATAGCAAGACTTCATGTTGTTTGAAGAAAAATTACTCACCTTAGTAATGTTGTTTCTTCTAATGAGTCTTGCTATATTATGAACCTCCCCAACCTGCCCTCTCAGAACCTCTACTTGGTGGGGTGCGGGCAGCTTAGTGTGGGCACTACTTATGTCCTGTTAGCATTTTGTCCCCTTTGGGACTTTGGGGAGTGTGTATGTATGCTGCGTGTGTGTTTTATTATACTTGTGTTCCATTTTCATATTATTAGAATGGTGTTAGTATTTCTGGTCCCCTGACTTGAGTCTTGGGTGTTGGGACCATCAATGGTTGTTATTATTTAGGTAGCCATTTGGCTAGTGTAGGTTACAGCTTCCACACAGACCTTAGTGAGTTTGGCTCGTAAAGATCTGACAGTTCAAGTTTGAAATGACACAGATAGAGCTGCTCTCGTGCCAAAATTCTATTTTGGAATGGTTTTAACCATTGCACTCCGGGGCAGTTCTAGAGCTGGATCAAACTGCTAATGTCTATAATATAGTGAGACTCCATTAGAAGAAACAACATTACTAAGGTGAGTAATTTTTTCTTCTGTCCTCTTATCCTCAGAACCACGTCGCAGTGCTGTGGGAGGAAATCCACTCACTGCTAAGCAAAAGGGCTATTGACTCCATCCCAGAGATCCAACAGGGCAGAGGGTTCTACCCTCATTTCTTCCTGGTCCCTAACTGCACAGGGGACCTCTGGGCCCATTCCAGACCTCCCAGAGCTGTTCATTCAGTTCAAAAAAATTCTGGATGGTGACACTTCAGGGTCTGCTGTCCCTTCTGCACCAGGGAGACTGGATTTGCTCCCTCAACATGAAGGATACCTACCTGCATATCCAGGTACATGCCTCCCACAGGCAATACCTAAGGTTTCAGTTCCAGGTGTACACTTCCAGTTCTGGGCCTTGCCCTTTGGCTTGTCCTCAGCCCCTCGGGTCTTTACCAAATGATGGGCAGTGGTAGCAGCTGCCATCAGACGGCAGGGACTCTTGTGTCTTTCCCTACATGGACGACTGGCTTCTGAAAGCCTAGTCCAGGGAGCACCTGTTACAGACTCTGGCACATACAACCCACTTATTCCAGGATCTGGCCATTATGGTCAACCAATCTAAGTCTGTTCTGACCCCATGTCAGTACCTTAAGTACATAGAGGCAGTCCTGTATACTTCTCGGGGCATGACCTTCCTGCCCCAGGACCGGGCAGATCGCCTTATTGCTCAAGCCCGCCTGCTGAACAACCGCTGTCTTAGCCAGAACCTTCCTCTGACTCTTGGGCCTGATGTCACAATGCCTATAGCCAGATTACACATGAGAATTCCCCAGTGGACACTGAGGGTCCAGTGGGTCCAGCATACTGACGACCTGGAACAGCTGTTCCTGGTCTCCTCTCTGGTAAAAAGGGTTCTGCTTTGGTGAATAGAACCCAGCAATCTGTTTGATGGGTTCCTTTCCTCATTCCTTCCCCTCAGCAGATTCTCATGACAGATACTTCGGGGATGGGGAGCTCATCTAGGGCCCCACCAAACCCAAGGGACGTGGTCCATTCTGGAATCCTCTGTCCACATAAAAGTCCTAGAGATGCGGGCCATTCTCTGTGTCTTGTAGGTCTTCCAGACTCAGCTATCCCCAGGCCTTCTGCTAGTGCAGACTGACAACACCAGTGTAGTTCTCTACATCAAGAAATGGGGGCACTCACTTGTACCTCCTCTGCCAGAAAGAGATGAGAGTCTGGTACTGGGCTCTAGAACACGGTCCATAACTGTTGGCTGTCCATGTTCCAGGCATCTAAAATGTCCTGGTGGACAGGCTAAGCCGGTCGCAGTCCAAGATGCACGAGTGGTAACTACTGACCTCCATTGTAGAAGACCTGTTTGACAGGTGGGGCTCTCCAGAGTTGGACCTTTTTGTATCCCAACTCAATGCAAAACTGCCGCTTCTAGGGGCGTAGATATGTTGTTCTGTCCACACTGTCTGGCAGGTACCCTGCCACTTTAAGATGGGCCGGAAAGTCTTCAAGCTGGCTCCTCCCACCCACCCGGGTGATGAAACGCTTGGCTCCGCCCCATGACGCCAGATCTTCCTTACCTTTTGGAAGCAACAGGTTCCCTGCTTAGCGCTCTCGCATTTTGCAGGCCCTGACTCTACAAACCTTTTTTCCTAAACTTACTTTGAAACTTGTTCGAGTTCAGTCTTCACCCTATTCCCTCGTGGCTGCGATGGAGGACAAGACTGTCCCCGTGTTCCACCCGTATGGAGGGTGGGAAAGTGACACCTGCTGCAGAAGATGTCATGCACCAACCCCCATGCCTCGTGCATTTATTGCCTCGGGCATGACCACGATCTGCAGGCTTGCGAGATGTGTCTGTCCTTTTCTCCGTCGGTGCTCAAAGACCACACTGCCCGACTCCAGCTGGGGTGACTGGAGAAACTGTACCCGCTGGTCAAATCGAAGGAGGCCCGGTGGGTGGTGTCCGCAGCGGCGGGCTCTGTGGAACAACTGGAACAGCTTGAACAGCTCACGGCCCTCGAGGAGAAGGGGGCCCAGTGGCGGCGAGCTCCTCTTCGGCTTCCGCCTTTATTCCGCTCCAGCTGGCCTCCTCTTACATGGATTCCTTTTAGGAACTGTGCCAGTCCCTCTCGACTCAAGGGGAGGATCCTTCTGGGTCTCGCACCCCTTGGTCCCGGAAGAAGGATCTGAAAAAAGGTAAGACCCACTGTTGATGCTCTTGGGAGCTGAAGAGATCTCGTTCTCCAGACTCTCCGCTCTCGACTTCGGTTGACGTTGCGGTCTGGGCCGCTGGTTTCCCCGTCAGACCAGTCGGCCGAGATGCCTGTCGACGCGGCTGAGATTTTTCTCGAGCCCACTGAAGGCCCTAGTGGCTCTCTCATCCTCCTTTCGGCCTCAGGTCTCCCGCCCAGCAAGACAGTTTCTCCAGCTCCTGGGCCACATGGCAGCTTCCACGGCAGTGGTACAGGGAGCAAGGTTCCAGATGAGGGACATTCAGTTTCATCTGAGGACTTTTTGGTCTCAAAAGAAGGATTCACTTACCCAACTGATTCCAGTGACTCAGACTCTGGTTCAAGCCCTCCAGTGGTGGCTGGACCAGGACAACCTCAGACAAGGGGTTCCATTTCTCCCTCAAGTCCCATCAGTAGTTCTAACTACGGATGCTTCTCTGCTAGGGTTGGGGGCCCACCTGGGAGCCTTGACAGCTCAAGGACTCTGGTCTCCACAGGAGTCTTTCCTTCATATCAATCTCCTGGAACTCAGGGCAGTTTTCCTAGCCCTGCAGAGCTTCTTGATTCAGCCAAGGGCAAAGTGGTCCAAGTCGGAACTGACAACACCACCACAATGTGGTACATCAACAAAGCAGGGAGGCACTCGGTCCTCGGCCTTGTGCACAGAAGCCATGAAGCTGTGGTCTCTGGCCTATTCTCTTCAGACTTCTCTGGTAGCAGTTCACCTTCTGGGGAAGGACAGCGTACTAGCAGATGCTTTGAGCAGAATTTCACAGGGACATCACGAATGGTCCTTGGATCCTCACATCCTAAAGGTTATCTTCTTCAGGTGGGGCACTCCAGAGATAGATCTCTTTGCAGCACCGGACAATCATCAACTTCCTCTGTTTTGTTGCAGACCTTCAGTCCTGGGTACGGTTCCCCAGGATGCTGTCTTTTTGGACTGGAAGGGCAGGTTTCTTTATGCCTTCCCTCCCTTCCCTTTGCTGTTCAGAGTTCTGATCAAGATCAGGACTCAACCCTGCACAGTGATACTGGTGGCTCCAGATTGGGCCAGACAGCCTTGGTATCCTCTACTGCTGTCTTTGTCAGTGTCACGTCCCCTGTCTCTGTCCAGGACATATAATTTCCTGTCCTCCTCCCAGGGGTGGATCTGGTACCCCAATCTCCAGTCTCTCAATCTCAAGGCCTGGCTCTTGAAGAGTTAGGATATGCAGCACTACATCTTTCTCAGGGAGTTCTGGATATTCTGAGGGTCTCCAGGAAACCTTCCACTAGAAAAACGTACAACTCCAAATGGAAAAGGTTCACTATTTGGTGCTGTCAGAAAGGCATCCTGCCCGATTCTGCAGACATTTCCTCAACCTTAGACTATCTAGTTCATCTCAATGGTCTAGGCCTGAGGCCTGCCACTCTGAAGGTTCATCTAGCAGCTCTGTCTGCATTCCTCTCAGCAGGGAAGGGCTCTTCCCTGGCATCTCATCCTGTTTTCAGAAAGTTTTCCAAAGGTCTGGTTCACATTAACCCTCCCTTTAGGGAGCCCACTCTGCCTTGAGATCTTAATGTCTGCATAGCTCAGCTAATGCAGCCACCCTTTGAACCTCTGGCTTTGGCCGAATTAAAGTACTTGACCTGGAAAACTGTGTTCCTGGTAACTATTACTTCTGCCAGGCGGATTAGTGAGTTACAGGCTCTGTCAGTTGAACCTGACTTCATCTCCTTCCATAGGGACAAACTGGTCCTAAGAACCAATAGGAGGTTCTTGCCCAAAGTGATATCCGATTTTCATCTGAGCCAGTCTATATCTCTCCCTGTATTTTTCACTGACCATTCTTCTTCAGGAGAAAGAAGGTTACACAGTCTGGATGTTAAGAGGGCCCTTAGCTACTACATTGAGAATACTAAGGCACATAGAAATCACTGTCCTCAATTGTTTCTCACTTATGGTGAAGTGGGGAGGAAAGGTAAGCCTGCCACTAAAAGAACTATTGCCAGGTGGATTGTTTCTTGTATGCAATTTTGTTATGAAAAGTTGGGTAGGATGCCCCCTTCAGGCCTGAGGGCTCACTCAACTAGGGGTACAGCTGCTTCTCCAGCTGCGGCCAGAGATGTACCATCTGTAAAGCAGCCACCTGGAAAACAGTACTTTCACCAAGCATTACTCCCTGGATATCCAGGCTAGGAGTGATGCTAGGTTTGGTACATCAGTGCTGCAGAGCCTCTTCCCAAAGTAGGTTCTGCATTCCCTCCTCCATAGTGAACTGCTTGGTAGTCTGCATTATGTCTGAATACAGCAAGACTTCATGTTGTTTGAAGAAAAAAATTACTCACCATAGTAATGTTGTTTCCTCTAATGGAGTCTTGCTGTATTCAGACCTCCCTCCCTGCCTCCCCTCTCAGAACCTGGTTTGGGAAGTGGGCTGGAAGGTACAGTGTTGCACCTCAGGGGTGTACCTTGTACCCTCCCTCTTGGGTGGGGGTAGATGTTGTTATTTTTCTGGTGTTTTATACTTAAATATTGTCACTACCTTTCCTTCTTGGGTTCTCGACTTGAGTCTTTTGGGCTGTATTTTGAACAATTTCCATACTATAGTATGTTAGTTAGTTTGCTGATAAGAATCTGATGGTTAAACTGGGAAGTACCACAGACAGAGGTTTGAAAACCGAGCTCGAGCTCAACGTTCTATGCTTCTGCATAGAGTTAACTCTTTCCTCTCTGGGGCAGTTCAAGTGCTGGGGCTAACTGCATTATGTCTGAATACAGTAAGACTCCATTAGAAGAAGAAACATTACTGTGGTGAATAATTTTCTTATCGCTCTGTACGTTTTGTAAATCTGTATATATCTGTGTAATTAATGTTTATATATGTATTGTATTGTATTGTCTCCTGGGTCACCCCTGAAAAAGGGACTGCATGGTCTTAGCGGGCTTACCTGTTACCAAAATTCAAATAAATAAACTTCTGGAACTGCCTCCAGTCCATCTACCAGTGCCAACACATTACCCTCCAGAGCACATCCCATTGCTTCTGGATGAAATTCAAACCTTGCTTCAGAAAAAGGCTATAGAACCTGTTCCCTGGGAACAAAGGAACACAGGATTCTATTCTCGGTACTTCCTAGTCCCAAAAGGCACAGACGATCTGAGGCCATTTCTAGACCTCAGAGAACTGAACTTTTTCATCTAATACAAAAGGTTCAGAATGGTCACTTTGCAAGACTCTATTCCCACTACTGCAATTAGGGGACTGGATTTGTTCCCTGGATGTGCAGGATGCCTACCTGCCTAATAAGATTTGCTCCCTCACAGGAAATATCTAAGATTCCTGTTTCAAGGGGAACATTACCAGGTCAGAGTATTGCCCTTTGGCTTATCACCTGTGCCATAGGTCATTACCAAATGGTTGGTGGCAGCAGCTCTCCGCAGGCAAGGCCTATGTCTTTCCTTACCTGGATGACTGGCTCCTATAAGTTCACTCCGAGGAACAGCTTTTTCACACCCTAGCATGCATCAGGCATCTGTTCGAGGCTCTGGGGATTACAGACAATGTGCCGGAGTAGGTCTTGACCCCTTGCCAGTGTCTACAGTACATGGGGGCAGTCCCGGACACAACCCAAGGCTTAGCCTTTCTGCCTCAGGACAGGGCAGAACATCTAATTGCACAGGCCTAAATAGTCTACAACAACATGTATGTCACAGCCAGGATATTCCTGAGGCTTTTAGGCCTGGTGGCAGCAGCCATTGTTACAGTACCACTGGCCAGACTGCATTGAGTCCAGTGGGACCAACACAGAACAACCTAAATCAGCAGATTCTAGTAACCTCTTCTGTCCCCCGAGTGCTTCAGTGGTGGATGGAACCCAGCCATTTGTCTTTCTAGATTCCCTCCCCTCATCAGATTCTAATCACAGATGCCTCAGAGATGGGCTGGGGGGCTCATTTGGAGGCCCATCAGACACAGGGTACATGAACCAAAGTGGAGAGCACCCTCCACATAAACGTCCTAGAAATGAGATCTGTTCTGTATGGCCTACAGGCCTTCCAGTCCCATCTATCCCCGGGTCCTCTTAACTCAGACAGACAGCAGTGTGATGTATTACATCAGCAAACAAGGGGGGACTCATTTCTACCCCTTGTGCAGGAGGCAATGGGAGTTTGGTATTGGGCTGTAGAACACAGTCTAGAACTGTCAGCAGTGCATGTTCCAGGAACCCAAAACATTCTGCCAGACAGGCTAAGCAGGTCTCAGTCCAGAATGCACGAGTGGGAGCTGCTGACCTCTGTCGCAGAAGACCTGCTCGACAGGTGGGGGCATTCAGAGTTGGACCTTTTGCATCCCCACACAATGCAAAACTGCCACTTTTCCGTTGGCTCATTCTAGAGCCCAGAATTTTCTTTCAAGATGTGTTGTCCCTCTCTTGGAAGAGGAGGTTTCTCTATGCTTTCTCTCCCTTTCCTCAGAATTCAGAGTGCGCTACTCAAGATCCAGGTGGAGGGTGCAAGTCTGATACTCATTGCCTTCCATGGCCTCATCAGATTTGGTTTCTCTTACTGCAACAATTGGCAGTGAAACTGCCAGTACCTCTGTCATTATGCCATGGCCTACTGTCACAGGAACAAGGAACCCTGGTCTGTCCGGACCTCAGGTCGCTCCACCATCATGCGTGGCTCCTGAAGACATAGCTATTGCTCAATTTGGAATGTCACAAAAGGTGACTTTCAGAAAACCTTCCACCAGGGCCACTTATTCTATGACGTGGAAGCGGTTTGCTTTGTGGGCTGCTTCTCACCATTTGGACCCTTTTACCTGTCCGGTAAACCAGGTTCTGGAGTATTTGCTGTCCTTATCAGATACAGGCCTGCAACGCTCTTCTGTTGGAGTGCAGTTAGCTGCCATTTCAGCTTTCCATGTCCCTATTGATGGACGCATGGTTGCTGAACTGGAGGTGGCCTGTACATTTTTTGAGAGGCATGCTACACTTGAAGCCACTTATCTGCAATCCTGTCCCAGCTTGGGGCTTGAATTATGTGTTGGGAAAAACTTACTTTGCCTCTTTTTGAGCCGGCTGCAACTTGTGGCCTATACTTTCTTTCTTGGACAGCATTGTTTTTAGTCGCTGTTACTTCTGCTTGACGGATTTCAGAGCTTCAGGCTCTAATTTGTGAGCATCCTTATTTGATTTTCCACAAAGAGAGGGTGTCTTTCTGTACAATCCTAAGTTTCTACCAAATGTGGTGTCTGAATGTACTTTGAATAAAACCATCCACCTGCCAGTTTATTTTCTTGAGCATTACAATCCTAGGTTTCTCCCAAAGGTGGTGTCCAAGTTTACTTTGAAGCAAACCATCCACCTGCCAGTTTATTTTCCTGAGTATGCCAATCCAGGGGAAGCATTGCTCCACACTTTAGATGTACTAATAATACTTGGGTACTGTATACGCTGTACCAAGTACTACAGGAAGTCCTTGTAGCTTTTTGCTTCGTTCACCCCTGGGAAAGAGGATGCTCCTGTTTCTGAACAGTGCCAGTCCAAATGGTTGGCTAACTGTATAACTTTCTGTTAAAGGAGGAAAGGTAAGAAACTTCCCGGGGTTGTTCGTGGTCATTCAGCTAGAGGCATGGCCACTTCTGTTGCCTGTTTCAAAAATGTGTCGGCTGCAGAGATCTGTGCAGCTGCCACTTGGAGTACTGTCCACACCTTCATTAAACACTACAGCCTGGACATTGCCTCCCAAAAAAGGCAGGTTTTAGCCTAGCTGTGCTTCAAGGCCTCCTTTCTTGAGCCTCTAGGCTCCAGCCATCTAGACTGTTTCACTATCAGTACTGCCAGGTACTCGTTCCATAGTTGTGGCCTGATGAGAGATATCCTCAGAGAAGATAGAACAGCTGGCCCTGATTGCGGCCACAGCAGAACTAGCTATGTTAAGGCATTGGAAAGAAGTTTCTCTCCCCTCTGTAATGGAATGGTACCGCAAACCTCTACTGGCTATTCAACTGGAGAAACATATAGCCCACATGTACAACAGACCTCAAGACATGGGAGCCTCTTCATACGAGCCTATCCTTGTGGAAACCATAAATTCTTACCCCTCCTTTAATATTATCTGGTACTCCCCTACACAAATAGTGATTATTAGGTGTTGGCACAGGAGTTGGGGAGATGTGGGGTGGGAGGGTAGTGTTTGTCTTATTTGTCATTTGGTATGTGTATGTATTGTAAAATTTAATTCACATCATGATACCCTGGTCTGTATTAATGGTATGTTAAAAAACTTAATAAAGTATATTAAATAAAAAAAAAAAAAAAAGATACAACAGCTACGTACTTACCATAACTGTAGATCTGCGAGAGAATCTCTTTCATCAGACCATGCGGTCCCTCCCTCCCTCCATGCCCCTCAGGATTTAGAGCTCAGTAACTCCTACCTTTTTCTCCAGGAAGAATTACCTGCTGCTTCCTACTTTGCTTGGTAGGCAGAGTCGTGGATTCTCTTTCAAACAACATGAAGTCTTGCTGTATTCTGACAAATGCAGTGATGTCCAACCTTTGAACTGCCCCGGAGATGAAAGAGTTAACTTTCCATGCCAGGCATGGAACGCTGAGCTCAAGCTCGGTTGAGAATCTGTCTGTTGCTGTTTGAACTCAAACCGTCACATTCTTTACTCCGCCTCACTGAACAGTCGCTCCGGAGATTTCTCCTTTGCTCGGTTCAAGTTTGTCAGTTAAAGTGCCGTTTTCCTCGGTTTTCGACCGAATTTAATCCGTAACCTGTCTGTTCAGTCTCTGTCTGTGATATCGTGAGTACTAGATAGGTTTATTTTTCTTGTTCTTGTGTGTGGAACCTGTAAACGTGGGATCGGTTCGGTTTGAACCGATCAGGTTTGTTCAAAAAAGTTTATTCTACTTTTAGAGTGTGGTAACCGGTCCTTATCGGTTCTAAAAAAAACGGATTTCATTACGTTTTTTTCCACGACCCATAACACGGTCAGGAACCGATAAGGATGTCTTGCCTGGCGGATTGCTGAAAAAAGGGTAAGTTTTGTTAGGACTGGCTATGTCTGAGATACCCAAAAGAAAAACCGGGCCCACTGGGTTTCAACACTGTAGTGTGTGTGGGGAAGCCTTTGCTAAGGCTGACCCCCACACCACCTGTTTATTGTCTGGGGTTTGACCACTCGATTCAGACTGCCAGATTTGCAAGAATTTTCCTGCAGCTACCCTGGAAAAGAGAGTTGGCAGGCTCAGGGAAAGGGAGGCCAAGAAGTCCGCTGACCCGGATGGCCAGCCCAGTTCGGTACCAACCGAACCAGAAGGAGTGCCCTCTGACCAGGGTGAAACTTCTTCGGGCAAAAGGAGAACCGACTCTGAGGAGTCGGTTCTGGTTAAAAGAAAAAGAAGGGATAAATCAGCCGGTGCGGATCCACAACTTCTTTCTCCGACCGCTGATGAAATAGCCAAAGCGATAAGGATTGTTCAGTCGTTAACCCCAGTTCCGACCGAACCGGCACCATCGGGAAGTGGCTCGGTTCGGTCGGTTCCCCCGGTTCCAGATTATAATTTAGAAGATTTTTATGAACCGGAGGAGGAGGAAGGAGAGTATGAGGATAGTGATGGTGATTACGAAAGTCTGGATGTGCCCATTGATCGGACATCTCCCAGACAGACCTCCAGGGTTTCTCCTCCTAGGCTTTCTGAGTTCCCTTCCCATTTTATGTTCTACAAAAAAGTGGCTGAAACTCTTCAGCTTCCTATGGAAGAAGCTGTAGACGACCAGGAGGAGCCTGACTATGTTGAAATGATGGATATCCCAGAGTCCAGGAGGCTGTCTATTTCCATTCATAAGTCCTTTGGGAAACGGACAAAAATTTTAAAGACTCCTAATTCTATACCTCCTGTGGACAAGAGAATGGACAAGAGGTATACTCTCTCAGGCTCAGATACGGAGTTCCTTACCCAGCAATGCAGCCATGTTGGGGTAGTGCAGGCTGCTGCCTGTGATAAGGCAAATATACCCTTGGCTTCACACCCCCCAGATAAAGACTCCAGGAGGATTGATGCCATGGCAAAGAAACAGTACATGGCAGCATCCTTGGGACTCAGGCAGGCCAATTATATGGCCTATACAGCTAGATATCAGAAATCTAGATGGGACACTGTAATGGCCTTAGCTAAACAGGTCCCTGGCCAGCTTGCCAAGGAGCTGGAGCAGGTGGCTGCGGATGGTATTGAGGCATCCAAGGTGCAATTCCATGCTGCAGTGGACTCCAATGATGTTTCATCTAGAGTCATGGCTACATCTGTGGCCCTTCGTAGGATGTCTTAGCTCAGATGTACTAGCCTGTCTCAGGATACCCAGACTAGGGCCATGGATTTTCCTGTTGTGGGTAATTCTCTGTTTGGGGAGCAAACAGAGAACTACATGAAGAAAATGGATGAATACAGGACCACCTATAGGAGTGCTCAGGCCAAGGAAAGGCAAGCCACTCCCAGAGCAGCATTTCAGGGGCAGGGCAGGCCTTTTCATAGGCCACTCTACCAAGCCAGGCCTCCTCTTCTTCTTATGCTCATAGAGGGTTCTTTAGAGGGAGAGGCAGACGAGGTACAAGCAGGCCTGCTTCCACCCCTCAGCCTAAAGCCCCTGCCAAACAGGCACCCTGATGGGTTTGCCAGGGCTGATTCTCCACCACCTGTAGGGGGCAGGCTGGCTTGCTTTGTCCAGGACTGGATGTCTTTAACATCAGACAGATGGGTCCTGGAAGTAGTAAGCCAGGGACTGGTTCTCAGCTTCAAAAAATTTCCACCTGCAAGTCCTTCAGAGGCACTTGCCCTAGAGGCAGAGGTCTCTTCCCTCTTGGCTCTGAGAGCCATAGAGAGGGTTCCACCCCTACACAAGGGAAAAGGATTGTACTCCAGGTACTTCCTAACCCCCAAAAAGACAGGAGAATGGCGGCCCATCCTGGATCTCAGATATTTAAACAAGCACCTTTTAAAGCCAAAGTTCAAAATGGTGACTATGGGAATAATTCTACCTTCTCTAAGGCCAGGGGACTGGCTAGTTTTCCTGGACCTCAAGGATGCCTATTTCCATATTCTCATCAGAAGCTCCCACTGAAAGTACCTCAGGTTTGAGCTGCCCTCAGGCCATTACCAATTCAGAGCAATGCCCTTCGGCCTAACTTCTGCTCCAAGGGTGTTCACAAAATGCCTGTCAGTAGTGGTTGCCTTTCTAAGGAGAAAAAAGATCTCCATCTTCCCATACCTGGACGACTGGCTCATAGTGGGCCCGTCTCCAGACCAAGTCAAGTCACACCTACGGATAACTCAGCAACTGCTCACTTCTCTAGGTTTCCTTCTGAATCTTTCTAAGTCAGTTCTAGAGCCTATGCAGCTCCTCACTTTCATGGGGCAGAGCTGGATACAGTAAAGGTGAGAGCCTTCCTTCCCCTGGACAGGGCAAGGATCCTTATCTCACTGGCCTCTTCATTCACCCCCCAGGTGTCTCGACCAGCAAGGCATTTTCTGCAGCTCCTGGGACACATGGCTGCCTTTACAGCAGTGGTCCAGGGAGCAAGATTTCAAATGAGGGACATTCAGTTCCACTTGAGAGCCTTCTGGTCTCAGAAAAGGATCCTCTGACCAAACTAATCCCAGTGACTCGAACCCTGATCCAGGTGTTACAGTGGTGGCAGGATCAGGACAGTCTAAGACAGGGAGTTCCTTTTGTCACTCAGTCTCATTCTCTAATCCTTACTACAGATGCCTCTCTCTTGGGGTGGGGAGCCCACTTGGGGGACCTGGCCACCCAAGGGTTGTGGTCTTCTCAGGAATCTGCTTCACATCAATCTATTAGAACTCAGAGCAGTGTTTCTAGCACTTCAAGCTTTTTCCAAGTCTGTTCAGAACAAAGTAGTTTAGATCAGGACAGACAATACCACCACAATGTGGTATATCAACAAGCAAGGGGGCACTCGGTCTACGGCCTTGTGCACAGAGGCAATGAAGTTGTGGTCTCTGGCCTATTCCCTGAACGCCTCTCTTACAGCAGTGCACCTCCCAGGGAAGGACAATGTCCTGGCAGATGCTCTCAGCAGGATATCTCAGGGCCATCACGAATGGTCCCTGGATCCCCTGTTTTTGAAGGTGATCTTCTCCAGATGGGGCACCCCACAGATAGATCTTTTTGCAGCCCCAGACAATCACCAACTTCCTCTCTTTTGCTGCAGGCCCCCAGTGTTAGGCTCAGTCCCCCTGGATGCCCTAGTTCTCAGTTGGGAAGGGAAGTTCTTGTATACTTTTCCCCCCTTCCCTCTCCTGCTCAAGGTGCTAGTCAAAATCAGGTCTCAACCCTGCAAGGTGATTCTGATTGCTCCAGACTGGGCCAGACAGCCCTGGTACCCTCTCTTGTTGTCCTTAGCAGTCCACCTTCCCCTGTCTCTTCCCAGGAATTACAGCCTGTTAACATGTGCTCAGGGGAGGGTTTGGTATCCGAATCTCTCAATCTCAAGGCCTGGGTCTTGAAGAGTTAGTTTGCTGATTTGCACCTCTCTCAAGGTGTTCTGGATATCTTAAAGGCTTCTCGAAAGCCTTCCACCAGAAACACTTACAATTCCAAGTGGAAAAGATTTACTATATGGTGCTCTGGGAAGCATATTTCTCCAGAGTCTGCTGGCCTGCCCACAGTCCTTGACTATATGGTTCATCTTAATAGCTTGGGACTCAGACCAGCTACACTAAGAGTGCATCTGGCAGCTGTCTCTGCCTTCCTCTCAGCAGGCAAGCACTCTTCCCTTTCAGCTCATCCTGTATTTTCTAAATTTTTCAAGGGATTGCTGCATACCAATCCTCCCTTCAGGGACCCTGCCCCTGCTTGGGACCTTAATGTTTGCATTGCACAGCTTATGCAACCCCTTTGAGCCTTTGTCCTCAGCAGAGCTTAAGTACTTGACTTGGAAAACTGTTTTCTTGGTGGCCATCACTTCTGCCAGATGCATAAGTGAGTTACAGGCCCTGTCAGTGGAGCCTGATTTTATCTTTTCCATAGAGATAAGGTGGTCCTCAGGACTAATAGGAAGTTTTTGCCTAAGGTGGTTTCAGATTTCCACCTAACCAGTCTGTCTCTTCCTGTTTTCTTCACTGACCATTCCTCCTCTGGGAGAGGAGGCTGCACAGTTGGATGTGAAAGGGCCCTTAGCTACTACATAGGCGCACCAAGGGTCACAGGTTTGACTCCTCCAACTGTTCCTCACTTATGGTGAGGTTGGTGAGAAAACCTGGCAGTAAGAGGTCTTTGCCAGGTGGATTGTCTCTTGCATTCAATTTGCTATGAAAAACTAGGTAGGATCCCACCCTCAGGCCTGAGGGCTCACTCTACCAGAGGTACAGCTGCTTCCTGGCTGCTGCCAGGGATATTCTATCTTAGAGATTTGTCAAGCAGCCACCTGGAAAACAGTACACACTTTTACCAAGCATTACTCTCTGGATATCCAGGCTAGGAGTGATGCTCGGTTTAGCACAGCAGTGCTTCAGAGCCTATTTCCAAAGTAGGTTCTGTCCCTCCTCCATGGAGGTACTGCTTTGTAGTCTGCATATGTCAGAATACAGCAAGACTTCATGTTGTTTGAAGAAAAAATTACTCACCTTAGTAATGTTGTTTCTTCTAATGGAGTCTTGCTGTACTCTGACCTCCCCCCTGCCTCCCCTCTCAGAACCTGTTTTTGGGATGTGGGTGGGCAGTAGCAGTGTTGGCACTCGGGAGGTGTCCCCACCCCTTCTTTTCTCACCCCTTTAGTTTGGGTGTGTGGGTGTTGTGTTTTGTTTTATTTTTTGGGTTTCCTGACTTGAGTCTTTGTTTTGGGACCAAAAAATATTTTTATTATATTTAGTAGCCAGTTGGCTAATGTAAGTTTACAGTTTCCACACAGGACACCCAGTGAGTATAGCTCGTAAGGATCTGATGGTTTGAGTTCAAACAGCAACAGACAGAGTCTCAACCGAGCTCGAGCTCAGCGTTCCATGCCTGACATGGAAAGTTTACTCTTTCATCTCCGGGGCAGTTCAAAGGTTGGACATCATTGCATATGTCAGAATACAGCAAGACTTCATTAGAAGAAACAACATTACTAAGGTGAGTAATTTTTTCTTTGGTTCCCTGGAGAGAGGTCCTCCGAGCATGATCTCTGGTGGGGAACTAAGGAGGGAAGGGGTTGCCTGCATTTATATGGGAAGAGCTGATATAGGACGTCATCGTAGCAGCCCCTAGTGGGCTGCTTGCAAAATGTTTGTGTGGTCCTAGTGCCTGGTGGCTATAAGTTCCATAGGTGTGGCCTGAAGAGATTCTCTCGAAGATCTACTGTTACGGTAAGTATGTAACTGTTTTTTCGTGTTTCAGGGGAAACATTACCAGTTCAGAGTATTGCCCTTTGGCTTGTCCTCTGTGTTATGGGTCTTTACCAGATGCTTGGCAGTGGTGGCAGCAGCCCGTCACAGGGAAGGTCTCTGTCTTCTCCTACCTGGAAGACTGGCTATTGAAAGCCCGGTCCGAGGATCAGCTCCTGCACACATTAGCTCAAACCAGGCAGA
The DNA here is from genome assembly GCA_016271365.2 of Neoceratodus forsteri. NCBI lineage: Eukaryota > Metazoa > Chordata > Ceratodontiformes > Ceratodontidae > Neoceratodus > Neoceratodus forsteri. The sequence continues at coordinate 895,398,732 of CM028136.1, forward strand.
TGTTTGATGCTCTGGGGGTTACTGTCAACATACCCAAATCTGTGCTGACACCTTGTAAGTGCATGTAGTATGTAGGAGCAGTCTTGGACACAGCTCGGGGCTCAACTTTCCTTCTCCTGGACAGGGCCCAATTTCTGATTGCCCAGGCACAGCTGGTACACGACAACCGTTATGTCTTATCCAGACATTCCTTCAGCTTCTAAGCCTTATGGCAGTAGCCATTGTGACCGTAACTTTGGCCAGACTGCACATGAGGATCCCTCGGTGGACCCTAAGAGTCCAGTGGGACCAGCTCACAGGTTATCTACAACAAAGGGTTCTAATCACTTTTCCTGTACATAAAGTGCTCAAGTGGTTGATGGAACCTAGCAATCTGTTAAAAGGGGTTCCCTTTCTTATCCCTTTCCCTCACCAGATTCGAACCGCTGCCTTGGGGATGATCTGGGTTGCACACCTGGGCTCTCATCAGACAGAGGGTACAAGGACCCAGTGGAGAGCACCTTGCACATAAATGTTCTAAAAATGCGAGCTGTTCTTTATGGGCTACAAGCCTTCCAGACTCGTCTGTCCCCTGCTAGTACAGCGGACAGTGTCGGTGTGATACACTGCACCAACAAGCAAGGGGGGACTCCCTCTTAGCCCCTATGCAGGAAACAGATGAAAGTCAGTTATTTGGCTCTGGAACACAGTCTAGAACTGTCAGCAGTACATGTTCCAGGCATCCAAAACATCTTGGCAGGCAGGCCAAGCAAGTCACAGTCCTAAATGCATGAGGGATTACTGCTGTCCTCAGTTGTTGAGGATCTGTTTGACAGATGAGGTCTTCCAGAGTTGGACCTTTTTGCGTCCCCACGTAATGCAAAACTGCTGCATTTCTACTCGCTCATTTCAGGGCCTGGAGCTTTCTGACAAGATGTGCTGTCCCTCTCTTGAAAAGGGAGGTTCCTGTATGCCTTCTCACCCTTCCTCCTAATTCAGAGAGTGCTACTCAAGCTCCAGCTGAAGAGGGCAACTCTGATTCTCGTTGTTCCCTTATGGCACAACAAATCTGGTTCCTCTAGCTACAACAGGTGGTAGTGGAAGCACCAGTGCCTCTGGCCCTGTGCAAGGGCCTGCTAACACAGGAACAAGGAACCCTGGTCCATCCAGAACTCTGGTCTCCTCACCTTCATGCATGGCTCCTGAAAATGTAGCTATTGCCCAGTTTGGGGTTTCCCAAAAAGTGACATATTCTGGTGGCTGCCATAAAGCCTTCCACCAGATTCACTTTTTCTGTGAAATGGAAGCGATTTGCTCTATGGGCTGCTTCTTATCACTTGGACCTGTTTACCTGTCTACTTAACCAGGTTCTGGAGTATCTGCTGTCCTTATCGGATGCTGGCCTGCAGTATTCCTCAATCAAAGTGCACTTGGATGCCATTTCAGCTTTCCCTGTGCCTATTGAGGGTCGTACGGTTGCCCAGGTGGTGGCTGGTATGTTCTTGAGAAGCATACTACATCCATATCTTCCCATCTGTAATCCAATTCCAGCTTGGGACCTGAATTTTGTTTTGGAAAAGCTTACTTTGGCTCCTTTTGAGGCAGTCATGACTTGTGGCTTGCTCTTTCCCCTCCCGTGATTCCTTCAACTGCTCGACAGCTGTCACAGCCTATAACAGGGCTGTCTCCAAGGTGCTCAGTGCCATTACACTGGTCTGTATATGACCCAGGTCTTCTTGCTTGAGACCCCCGTGGTTTCATGGGGCCCTCAAGGAGATGAAGACCAAGGGTCAGAAGTTGGAGCACTGCTTGCGGAGGACCTGGTCCGAGGAGAATGAACTGGCTTTGAAAGCTCACTATGGTGACCATCAAAGGGCAATCGACCATAAAAAGGCAGAGTTCCTGTCCAGAGAGATTACCATAGGGAGGAACAGATCAGCTCAGCTCTTTCGGACTGTAGACAAGCTACTTCACCCTGCCTGTCTACAGCCGAAAAGAGCATTTTCAGTCGCTTTGTATGAAGAGTCTTTTTAGTTCTTTTCTGACAGGGTGTCCTCAGTTTGGTCCAGGATCTCCCCAGTGGGACAAGATCAGGTCCACAGTGGTAGGTCTTACGTAAACTAGGCACTCCTATCGTCTGGGGGAGTTTCGGCCAGTGGGGGTGGCTGAGGTTACTGAGATGACCTCGAAGCTGCAGCCCACCTTTTGTGAACTGGAACCTGGCTTGACTCGTCTTCTAGTGGGATGCTCCCAGTCCATCAGTCCAGTGTTTGCCAAGATAGTCCAGTGTTCGCTCTCGGAGGGGTTCTTTCCTGATGTCTTGAAGGAGGTGCTGGTGAAGCCCTTTCTGAAGAAACCATCACTCGACCCTGACATCTTGGTGAATTATTGACCCATCTCCAGCTTCCCATTCCAAGGGAAGGTTGTTGAGAAAGTGGTGGCTCTGCAGCTCGAGGCACACTTCATGGCCTTTGACATCTACGAGCCATTCCAGTCTGGATTTAGGGCTAGGCACAGCACTGAGACTGTGTTAGTCAGGGTGTAAAATGACCGCCTCAGGGCAAGGAGTAGAAGAGACCAGTCTGTTCTCATTCTCCTGGGTCTCTCCTCAGCATTTGACACAGTGGACCACATTGTGCTTCAGGATCACTTTAGAGAGTAATGTGGACTTGCCAGTACAGTCATCAGCTGGTTTGAGTCCTATCTCTTGGGCAGGATGCAACGAGTAGTGATGGGGAATTTCTCCTCCTGGCCGAAGCTCCTGCCATGTGGAGTTCCTCAAGATTCGATCTTGTCGCCATTGTGGTTTGCAGTGTAAATGCTGCCCCTGAGTGAGCTCATTAGATGCTACAGCCTGGGTTTTCACTGTTATGCAGATGATACTCAGCTGTATGTGTCTTTTGCCCCCAGGACAAATAACGCTGTGGAAGTGCTAAACAACTGTCTCTCCAGGATCCAAGACTGGATGTCCTCTTAACTGTCTGCGACTGAACCCCGGCAAGATGGGAGGTACTGGTTATAGAGCCTGGCCACAGGCGTGATGTGGCTGCCACTGTGGTAGTACGACAGGGTTCGATAAGGCCCTGTCCCATTTGTTATGCAGAAAGAGTTAAACATAAGGATCTGTTCTGGCCTCTCCTTTTCTGTCTCTTGTGTGTCTGGTTGCACAACTGAATGTTCTCATGAGATCTAGGTACTGATCACTCTGGCGGTCTTGCGATTCCCCGCCTCTTGCTATCTGTCTGCCTTCACTTGCTGATTCTGTCTCTTCTTCCCCCTTGCGTATCTGAGGTATATGGTGGGAGGGTGGGCACGGGAGGGGGAAGAGGAGGTGACAGACAGGGAAATCTCAGTGGGCAAGGTACTTGAGGGCACTGAGGGTGAACAAGGTGCCTGGGCTAGATGGTATACACTCCAGGGTGCTAAAGGAGCTGACAGAAGTCCTGGCAGAACCTTTGGCAGACCTGTTCAGTGCCTCCCTGGACTCGGGGAGTGTACCTGGAGACTGGAGGATGGCGCACATGGTACCCCTCCACAAGAGCGGCGCCAAGGAATAGCCAGGAAACTACAGACCGGTAAGTCTCACATCAATCATGGGAAAGCTGATGGAGACAATCCTGAAGGAGAGGCCGGTTTCCCTCCTAGAAGCTAGTGAGCTGCAGGATGGCAAACAGCATGGCTTTGTCTCAGGCAGATCCTGTTAGACCAACCTGGTGGAGCACTGTGACTGGGTAACCAGGCAGTTAGACAAGGGCCATGCAGTGGATGTCCTGTACCTGGACTTTAGTTAGGTCTTTGTTTCAGTGCTGCATGAGAGGCTAGGAAATAAGCTGGAAGGCTCAGGGGTGGGAGCGAAGATGGTGAGATGGGTAGTGAACTGACTGCAAGGGAGACAGCAGAGGGTGGTGGTGGTGGGAAGAGCGCTCTCATCTCCCAGGGCAGTGAGAAGTGGGGTGCCACAGTGCTCTATACTGGGACCAGTGTTGTTTGGAATCTTCATAGCAGACATCTCAATAGGCAACAAGAGCAAGATCAGTCTGTTTGCAGATGACACCAAGATGGGAGCAGTAGTGGATGACTTAGGAGGGTGGCAGGGGTTGCAAGATGATCTGGCAAAATTGGAGGCCTGGGCGGACACTTGGCAGCTGGGGTTCAATGCCAAGAAATGTAAGGTGCTACATTTTGGTGCAAAAAACTCAAGGAGAAGCTACCAGTTAGGGGGATTCAACTAGCCAAGACTGAGGAGGAGAAGGATCTGGGGGTGATCATAACGGGAGCAATGAACAACTCAGCACAGTGTAGAAAGGCAGCTGCAAAGGCCAACAGGATGCTGGGTTGTATTGCCAGAGATATATCCTCCAGGAGGGGGTAGGTTATCCTGCCGCTATTTACGTCACCGGTTAGACCACACCTGGAGTACTGCATGCAGTTCTGGCGACCGTACCTGAAGAAGGACATTAGGTTACTGGAGGTGGTGCAGTGCAGGACAACAAAATAATCCAGGGTCTAGGGGACTTGCCCTATGAGAGCAGGCTGAAGTAGTTGAACATGTCCTCCCTGGAGGAAAGGGGGGATGGGGGGGGCCATGATTGAAACTTTTAAGTACATGAAGGGAATAAATAAGATGGGCATGGAAAGGCTTTTCAAATTAAGAAGGGGGAGGGACACTCGCTGGAATGATCTGAGATTGGAAGGGGGAAGGTTCAGGAGGGAAATGAGGAGACACTTTTTTAGAGAGAGGGTGGTGTCTGAGTGGAACGCATTGCCAAAGGAAGTGGTATCCTGTAGAACAGTGGGCTGCTTTAAAAGGGGATGGGTCAGGGGGAGGGTCACTGGAGGGGGATGGGAGGGAGGGGCAGCTGCAGTATAAGGGCTGCTAGCTGCACAATCATGCAGACTTGATAAACCGTAAGGCCTTTATCTGCTGGCAATTTCTTATGTTCGTAAATCTTTCTGTGAACCTGTAAGGATACTGGGATCCCTTGGTTTGAAAATGTCTATAGTTATACTGTTGAAATGGTCACAAAGAGCTATTTGGAATTTAGGGGGTTTACCCAAGATGCAGTTTGAGCTCCTCTCAGGCTTGTTTGCAGACTCTTTACAGAGCTGTCAACAAGAGGTCTGTTCTGGGTCACCAAGTTCTGTTTGTTGCACCTGCAAAAAAAAACTGACAAACATTTTGTGAGGAATGGGATGTCTCTTTAAGGAGCTCAGGATGAAGGACTTAATTACGTGGTGGCAAAGTCTTGTTATAAAAAGAGCAACAATATTTCTGCTAGAGAGACTGAAACTTGGAATAAAAGATACCCACAGATGAAGGACTTTGTTTTCTCCTGTTTGTATTGTCTTTGTAACTAGTTATACTAAACAATTTTCATTTTTAATTTAGTTATTGGTACTGTAATAATAAAAGGTTACCTGTGAATTTTACAACTGCCCCTGGTCTTCCTATGCTTCCTGACCTGTGCCTCGATGATAGACAGTAACAGGGTTGTTCCTTGGACCTACTCCGTTGAGGGCATCTACTAGAGTGAGAAATCTGGGTATCATCCTTGACGATAGTCTAACGCTTCATGCTCAGGTGTCATCTGAAGTGGTTTACCACTTAAGTAATGTCGCCTGGATTAAACCCCTAATTCCGCCTGGTAACTTGCCTGTTCTGGTACATGCCTTTGTCACGTCAAGGTTGGACTATTGTAATGCTCTATACTTCGGGGTCAGTGGAGGGAACCTCCGTTGACTGCAGCTGGTGCAGAACACAGCGGCCAGGTTGCTGATGGGCCTGCCCAGGTCCTGTCATGTGAACCCGGTCCTGCAGGATCTGCACTGGCTGCCTGTCAGATGGAGGATCATCTTCAAGGTGGTGGGGTTGCTCACTTAAAAGGCCCTATACAGCTCAGGCCCTGCCTACCTGAATGACCTCCTAACCTCTGCTCTTCCGGTGCGCTCCTTTCGCTCCTCCATCGAGGACCTCTTGGTGGTTCTGAGGGCCAGGCTGAAAACCTTAGGGTCCGTGCATTTGAGGTGGCTGGCCTGGTCCTTTGGAACTCGCTTCCCAGATCCCTGAAGGAGGACCCATCGGTGGAGGCTTTTAAGAGTGGTCTGAAAGCCCGTCTTTTTAAAGAAGCTTTTCCTGATTAATTGCAACTGATTTTAGTGTTATTTATGTATGATTATTTATTGATTATGAATTTTAAATTATTCACTTGTTTGATGACCCTGTTTGTATAATCCTGCCATGTCTTACACCTCCTGTAAGGTGCCCAGTCCCCGGGGATGGGGCGCCATAAAAATAACGTTCTACTAACTTACATACGTAGAGCCTGGCTGAGGATTTCCACCTTTACATTGGATACCCAGCAGAAACTGGAAGATGTTCCTTTCTTGGGAACTGACCTGTTTGGGCTGGGGGAGGATGGACACCTCACTAGGATCAAGATGTCCAATGCCACCCTGGATTCAGTCATGTCCTCGCAGAAGGACCCCAAGGGATAGATGCTGAAGTAAAAGCCTTTTCAGTTTTGGCCGTTTCCATTCAAGCAGCCCAAACTGCAACAGCCACAGTCGGGGCAACCTCAGGTCTGGTGACCCAAGTCCGAGTTAAACGGTCGGTGCTCCAAGAAACCTAGAGGACAGGGCGGCAGTGCTCTTTCAGCAGCCAGTGCCAGGGCCTTCTCCCAGGCTGCTCAGTGATGAGTCAGTGGGTGTCTGCCTCCCACCTGTCAAGTCCTTGCCTCAGCTACCCTTGGGGGAGGGGGTCAGCTTTGCCATTTCTGGCATGCCTGGTCTGCCATCACTACAGACAGATGGGTGTTAGATGTGGTGGGCTGAGGATTGTCTCTCGGCTTCAAAGCTGCCCCGCCCTACCGAGCACATGCCCCATGGGAGTCCATGATATCTCAGGACATGCAGTCTGCCCTCGGGGAGGACCTCACTCAGCTTCTGAAGAAAGGCGCTGTAGCTTGTGTCTTGGACACCACAGCCGGCCAGGGCTTTGTGTCCAGGTATTTCCTGGTCCCAGATGGACGAGGGTTGGTGCCCTATACTGGATCTTCACTATCTGAAACAGTTCCTGAGGAGGCACAAGTTCAAACTGGTAACTCTTAATCAGATAATTCCATCTCTGGAGCAGGACATGCAGTTTTGCTCTCTTAACCTCCAGGACACCTTCTTTCACATTCCAGTCCATCCCACTGGTGGTATATTCAGTTCTGTGCAGAAGGGGTGCTTTAGAGTTCCGGGTTATTCTTTCACTCTCCTGGGCCACCAGGGTCTTCACCAAGTGCATTGCAGTGGTGGCAGCATTCCTGCAGCACTGAGGGGTTTGGGTGTATCCAAACTTGGACAACTGACTGATTGCCAGTTCATCCCAGGAGGAAGGGGAGTGGTCCAGGGACCTGCCCCTTCAGATCTGCAAGGCCTTAGGCCTTCACATCAACCCGGCCAAGTCAGAACTCAGTCCCTTGCAGATCATCCACTTCATCGAGGCAGAGCTCGACTCCTTCCAAGTAAGGCCCGACTCCCAGTGGACGGGGCAGCAGATCTTTCCTCTTTTGCCCAACCATTTCAGGTTGGGTGCTTGTGCCCTGCCCAGGACTTCTGCGGCTTCTGGGATACATGGCATCCTGCACCAGCATGGTCCAGTGGGCTAACTGGCAGATGCACTCCCTGCAATAGGAGCTGGCCCTAGTGGTCTCAGCACCTACGTCACCTGAAAAAGCCAGTTGTGGTGATGTAGTCAATGTAGGACACCATCCAGTGGTGGCTCATCCCGGAACACCTAGGAGGAGTCCCGTTCGTCCACCCAGAGCCAACTGTCACTCTGATGACTGCCACATCTCTGGTGCAATGGGGGGGCTCACTTGTGGGACCACAAGGCCCATGGACTCTGGTCCCCCAAGGAGTCCTGATACGATGACCTGCTGGAGCTCTGTGCAGTGCGTCTTGCTCTGACAGCATTTGCTCCATCTGTCTGGGGTCGGGTCGTGCACATCCAGATGGAAAACACCATGACCATGCACTACCTCAACAGGCAGGATGGAACACACTCCCTTCAATTGTGCCGGGAAGGCCTCCACACCTGGACCCTCATGCGCAGCTTGGGTGCCGATCTCCTGGCGATTTTATGTGACTAGATCCTTGAGCCAGCTGGTGGACATACTAAGCAGAGTGGGCGAGGTATCTTATGAATGGTTCCTTCATCAGGAGGGTGGTGGACCACCAGATCTTACTTCAAGGAAGGTTCTTGTATCACACCACACTGGTAGGACTAAGCCATGAGGCACTAGGACCACTTGAAAAATGTCTAGCTAGCAGTCTACCATGGGGGACCACCCACGCCGATGTCAGTCAACTGACATCAGCATAGCCTGTATAGGAGGGTGGCCCCCACACCACCTCAGTTCTTTTCCCGCCATTCACCCGCACACGTCGAACCGTGGCTGATTCTGCAGCTACAGTTGACTGCCATTCCCGCGTTTACCGTGCTTTATTTTAGTTTCTTCTAAGTGTAAAACATTGAATTTTGGGGGGTTTTCGACAAGTTTGTCTTCTCCACTAGCCTCATCTTCCAGCCGCTCCATTAAGTGTGTCTGCGACAAACAGATTAAAGAAAAGGACAGCCACTGTGCATGTCTGATCTGCCTAGGCCCCAGTCATGACACCGAAGCCTGCCAGTCCTGCCAGAAATGCAACCAGGACACTCTGGGACATCGTTTAAAAAAATCTGGAGAGCCACCTTTTAAAGCAAAAGTTTATCGCGATGGAAAAGGAGCTGCAGGCGAAGAGCTCTTTGGCCTCACCGGCCCAATCCTCTGGGACCGCCTCTTCTCATAAAGAAATCGTTAAGCACAAACACTGGGACAAACCACGAGGCAGGCCCAATCAACCTCTCGGTTGCCCCACAAATCGTTGACCGGAACAAGGCCTTCCTCCTGCTGGAGGTCGGTTCCTCCAGCCCTCTCTTCCTCTGGGCTCCTGGTGGCTCAGCCGCCCGCCATCATCTTTGTCTCAGGCGGCGGTTCTTCGGGGCAGGGGACTTCGTCTCCTACCCCCCCCCCAGTCCTCAGGCCCTTATCCCCCACAGGCTCTCAGCCAGCTTACTTGGCCAGTCTTGGTACTTCAGGCTGCAGCTCTTCCACTGTCACCCCGCCAGCCCCAGCCCTGCCATCATTGGCTCCCATCTTGGGGGGCCACCACCAGTCCGGCCAGGCAACGTAAGCAGCAGGCTACTGCTGTCTCCTCCTCATCGGCATCACCTCTGCCTCCTTCCCGGGGATCTCCCTCCCCCCAGGCACCGGCTGCTCCTGTGGGGCCGGTGCTGGCGGACACTTAATTGGGCCGCACTAGGCTGCCACCAGTGCTACCACAACCCCAGCCTTTGGGTCTGGCACCATCCTTGCTACTGCTGCAGCCTATGCCGCAGCTGACGCCCATTGATCCATCTCAAGATCGCTACCCGGCGCCGGGTGGGCCAATGCACAGATACCCTTCGACGGCTCCTCAGCCGATGTTCCCCAAGCCGCCATCTCTTCCATTCCTGTTGGTGTATATCATAGCACCCCAGGTGGATTACAACACCCTCTTTGCAGCATGGTGGTCTTTCATGCAAAAATAGACCCCCGCTCCTTGGGGCCCGTCTCAGGCATCCCCCTACCGCCCTCTGTAGGACTCTCCGCCCTGGAATTCTGATGAGGCTGGTCCCAGCGAACCCCGGATATTGGAGTCTTCAGGGGTGCGACCTTACGTTGGTTCATGCTCTAGAAGGGACGATCTCCGGCCTCTGACACCAGTCCTGGACAGCGATACTAGAGAGGATGACTCCAGATCTTCGGGGTCTTCCTCTTCTCCGGATGAGTCTTCAGAGGGGGAGGACCAGGCTAAGGAGGTGCCCAAGTCTCCCCCAATGACCCATCCTTCATGGATGTTATGCATCATATCCAGTCTATGATGGCCTGGGAGACTGAGGAACAAGACCCAGAGAGATGCCGCTTGGCTGTGTACCTCAGGCAGTGGGATGCCCTTCACTCTGGTTGCGCCCCCTATGATTGACTCCTACGAGGATGTCACCAAGGCAGCCTGGGTCCACCCCTCTACTGCCCTGTCTCTACTTAAAAAGGCAGATCACTTCTACCATGCCCCAGTGGGCAAGCCCTTTCTGGGCAGCCAACGTAATGCGGATTCTGTGGTGATTAATGTGGCGCACGATCATACTGAAAAGCCAAAGCACCTCAGTACTCTACCCCCAGACCAAGAATCCAGGCAGTTGGATCACATTTGCAAGTGTGCCTTTGCCTTTTCTACTTTGGCTATTAGGGCCATCAGCTATTTCGCCCATATGGCCCAATATCAGAATGTCCTATGGGACCAAGCCAGGGATTTGGTCCAGATGTTGCCTGAAGATACCACTCTGACAAGTCACCCAGCTTCTGAAGTTGGGCTTGGATTTCGACAGTCGTGTCCTCCAAGTAGCTTATGATGCTGTCAATGCCTCCGGGCATGGGATGGCTGCTGAGGTCTGCCTCCAGCACCATTCTTGGCTTTGGGTGTCCGGTTTTGCCGTGGACATGCAGCTAGTGTTTTGGATGCTCCCTTCCGCGGGGCAGTCCTTTTTGGGAGTGATGTCCACAACATCATTTCTACCTTACAGGTGTCTGGGTAGGTCCTCATGTCGGTCCATTAGTTCTATCACACCCAACCTAGAGTGGGCCAATGTCAGTCCTTTCGTTGGCCTTCCCGCAAGCAAACTCTGGGCCAGCCTGGCAAGGGTTAACAGTGCAAGGCCACAGCAGCCCCTGCCACCATCAGAACTGCTAGAGCTCCCACCGCCCCTCTGTCTGCGCCTGACCCCATCTCCTGACTCCTTACCCAACCCTCTCCTGACTGTGGATCCAAGTGAGGCGGTCGGGGGTCGGTTCTCCCTCTGCCTGGATGGGTGGAGGCAAGTCACCACAGACAATTGGGTGCTGCAGATCATAACTCATGGTCACACTCTGGAATTCCTAGAGTGGCCACCTGAAAATCTTCCTATCCTATCCAATCCACTCTTTTTAACCTCCAGCACATCTGTCTCTGGTTGGGAGGAAATTCGGGTTTTTCTTCAAAAGGGAGCCATAGAGCCTGTCTCTCAGGCTCAATGGGGAAGGGAGTTTTACTCCCACTTCTTCCTTGTTCCCAAAAAGACCAGGGAACTTTGGCCTATCCTCAACCTGAGCCAACTGAATCTGTACATTGAGTACAAGCGCTTCAGGTTGGTCACCCTTCAAGGACTGTTACCCCTACATACTGCCACTTTTTTGCTCACTCGATCCTGGGCCTGGAGTTTTCTGGTGAGACTCATTGTCCTTCTCTTGGAAGGGGAGGTTTCTGTACGCATTCCCTCCTCTCCCGCTCCTACAAAGGGTTCTCCTCAAATTCCAGTTGGAAGGAGCAGAGATGATTCTCATAGCTCACTTCTGGCCATACCAGATTTGGTTTCCCCTGCTACAACAGCTAGCGGTGGATCCAACGGTGCCCTTGCCCCTGTGCGCGGGCTGGCTTTCCCAGGACCAGGGCACCCCAGTCCATCCGGGATTTCAAGTCCCCATCTTCATGCGTATTCAAGGACCTAGTTATTATCCACTTCGGGGTATCCTGTAGGGTCACTGACATCCTGGTGGCAACCAGGAAGCCCTCCACCAGGGCCACTTATGCTATGAAATGGAAGTGCTTTTCCATTTGGGCAGCTGCGCACCATTTGGATCCTTCACCTGTCTGGTGAATCAGGTGTTGGAGTACCTCCTTTCCCTTTCAGATTCAGGCTTGGGGTACTCCTTTCTTAAGGTGAACCTTTCAGCCATCTTTGCGTAACATGCAGGTATAGAGGGCAAAGTTGTTGCTCAGCTTAAGGTGTCCCGCACTTTCCTGCGGGGCATTTTGTATCTGAAACCTCCCATTCAGGACCCGATCCCTCCATGGGACCTCAACTTTATGTTGGAAAAACTCAACTTTACGTCCCTTCGAACCGGCCGTGAGTTGCGAGCTGCGCTTTCTGTCATGGAAAGTGCTCTTTTTAGTTGCTGTTACTTCTGCTTGAAGAGTTTCCAAGATACAGCTCTTATGTGTAAGGAGCCTTATTTGTTTTTTTCACAAAGACAGGGTGTCTTTCAAACAACATGAAGTCTTGCTGTATTCTGACTATATGCAGGTACCCTCAGTACTTGAACTGCTCTGGAGAGGAAAGGGTTAACTCTATGCCAAGGCGTAGAACATTGATCTTGAGCTAGGTTTTCAAACCTCTGTCCCAGGTACTCCTCAGTGTAACCGTCAGATTCTTTAAACCGCCTAACTGAGAAGTCGCTCCGGAGATCCTCTTCTTCACTTTGGTTCGGTCACAGTCACATCGGTCGGTTTGTTTAAACCGTTTCTTTATTTTTCAGTGTTTACATCTCTGTCCCGGTACAGTAAGTGTATTAGTAGGTAGTAGTGTTTTGGTGAAGAAATTGTTTTGCCTTTTTGATTTCTTTCCGGTTGGTCCGGTTGGGAACCGAAATAATCTGTTTAATTTTTTCCTAATTTTAGTGTGGTATCCCGTATCTATCGGTTCCTAAAAATAAAAAAAAAATAAAAAAATGAGTTTTTTTTCAACCGACCCATGACACGGTCAGAACAGATAGGTTTTTTTGTAGTTGCATGGCTTAAACGCTGATGAGGATAACTTCTGTTATTAGGCATGTCTGAGAAACCCAAAAAGAAAACCGGGCCCACTGGGTTTCAACACTGCACTGAGTGTGGGGAGGCCTTTGCCAAGGCTGATCCCCGCCTTATCTGTGTTTATTGTCTGGGGTTTGACCACCTCAAAGAAGACTGCCAGATCTGCAAAAATTTTCCTAAAGCCACTTTGGATGAACATTTAAGTAGGCTGAAGGAAAGGGAGGCCGAAAAATCCGCTGACCCGGATGGCCAGCCCGGTTCAGTTCCAACCGAACCTGAGGGGGTGCCCACTGACCTGGGGGATACCCCCTTGGGCAAGAGGAGAGCCGATTCTGTGGAATCTGTTCCTGCAAAGAGAAAACACTAGTCAGCCGGTTCAGATCCTGGTTCCCATGTTCTGACCGCTGAAGAGATAGCCAAAGCAATCATTATTATGCAGTCACTTCTCCCGGTTCCAACCAAACCGACTCCAACTCAGAGACGATCAGTTTGGTCGGACTTGTCCGCTTCTGAATATGACCCTGAAGCATTTTATGAAGGCAATTGGGAAGGAAACAAAGATGATAAAGATGAAGATTATGAAGACCTAGATGAGCCTGTAGAGCTTGACATCTCCCCAGACTGGCCTTCTGATGTGTCTCCTCCCAGGCTTTCTGAGTCCCCCTCCCACTTCTTGTTTTACAAGAAGGTGGCTGAGACTCTTCAACTTCCAGTGGAAGAAGCTGAGCAGGATCAGGAGGAGCCTGACTTTGTTGAGATGATGGATGTCCCAGAGTCCAAAAGGGTGTCTATCCTTCTGCACAAGTCCCTGGGGAAACAGACCCAGAAAATACTACAGTTTCCAACATCCAAACCTCCTGTGGATAAGAAGATGGACAGGAGGTATGCCCTGTCAGGTCCTGGAATGGAATTCCTTACCAGTCATTGCAGCCATGTTGGGGTAGTGCAAGCTGCAGCCTGTGATAAGGCTAATATTCATCTGGTATCTCACCCCCCAGATAAGGATGCCAGGAAAGTGGATGCCATGGCAAAAAAACATTACTTGGCATCCTCTTTGGGACTCAGGCAATCCAACTACATGGCATATACAGCCAGATACCAGAAGTCTAGGTGGGATACGGTTCTGGAGCTAGCTAAAAATGCCCCTCCCCAGCTGGCCAAGAAGGTGGAGTAGGTGGCTGTGGATGGCATAGAAGCTTCAAAGGTCCAGTTTCATGCTGCTGTGAACTTGATTGATGTTCATTCTAGGGTCATGACTACATATGTTTCCATGAGGAGATTTGCCTGGCTCAGGTGTACCAGCTTGTCTTAGAATACCCAGACCAAGGCCATGGATTTTCCTGTCACCAGTAACTCTCTGTTTGGGGAGCAAACAGAGATTTACATGAAAAAGATGGACGAATACAGGATAACATATAGGAGTGCTGCAGCCAAAGAAAAGCAGACCACTCTTCAAAGGCAGTAATCTAGGGCGGGCAGGGGCAGGCCTTTTCAAAGGCCTTTTTACCAGACCCCGGCCTCCTCTTCTTTTCAGCAGAGGGGGTTCTTTAGGGGAAGAGGCAGAAGGGGGATGACAAGGGCTGCATCCTCCTCTGTCTAATCCCCCTGCCAAACAGACACCCTGATGTGTCAGTCAGGGTTGCCTCCCCAATCCCTGTAGAGGGCAGACTGGCTCACTTTTTCCAGGCCTGGAAGTCGATCATTTCAGACAAGTGGGTCCTGGAAGTAGTGAGCCAGGGACTTGCTCTCAGCTTTGGCAGGTTCCTAAAGGTGAGAGCAAAGTCTTTTTGTCCACCCACTCCAGAGGAAACACAGGCTTTATAAGCAGAGGTCTCCTCTCTGCTGCTAGTGCACGCAGTGGAAAAGGTACCTCTCATTCACAGGGGAAAGGGATTGTACTCCAGGTACTTCCTAACCCTAAAAAAGACAAAAGGAGTGGCGACCCATCCTAGATCTAAGATACCTGAACAAACCTATTTTAAAGCCAAAGTTCAAGATGGTGACTCTGGGGATAATTCTTCCCACTCTGGGACCAGGAGACTGGCTAGCCTCTCTGGATCTGAAGGATGCCTGTTTCCACATACCTATCAGGCAGTCCCACAGAAAGTACCTCAGGTTCAAGCTGCCCTCAGGCCATTATCAGTTCAGAGCAATGCCTTTCGGCCTAACATCTGCTCCAAGAGTATTCACCAAGTGCCTAGCGTTAGTAGCCTTCCTCAGGAGACAAGGCATCTTACTGTTCCCTTATCTGGACGATTGGCTCTCAGTAGGCCAGTCCCCAGACCAAGTCAGATCAGCTGTAGGGGTCACCCAAAAACTTCTAGACTCTCTAGGATTTATCCTAAATCTGGAAAAGTCTGTTCTGGAACCAGTCCAGCTTCTCACATTTATAGGGGTGGAGCTGGACACTGTTCAAGCCAAGGCCTTTCTTCCTCTCTCAAGGGTTCAATCCCTCATCACCCTTGCTTCCTCTTTTCATCCTCTAGTGTCTCGGCCAGCCAGACACTTCTTACAATTGCTAGGCCATATGACAGCCTGCACTGCAGTAGTGCAAGGGGCAAGGTTTCAGATGAGAGATATTCAATTTCATCTAAGAACCTTTTGGTCTTAAAAAAAAGATCCCCTCTCCAAGTTGGTTCCAGTGTCCCTAACTTTGGTTCAGGCTCTCCAGTGGTGGTTGGAAGAGGACAATCTGAGGCAAGGAGTCCCCTTCCTCAGTCAGGTTCCTACAGTGATTCTCACCACAGACGTTTCTCTGCTGGGATGGGGAGCCCATCTGTATCAGTTTACTGTTCAGGGAACTTGGTCTCATCAGGAGTCTGTTCTACACATAAACCTTCTCAAACCCAGGGCTGTCTTTCTAGCACTCCAGGCATTCTCGAACATATTTCAGGGGAAAGTGGTGCAGATCAGGACAGACAACACCACAACCATGTGGTACATCTACAAGCAGGGAGGCACTTGGTCCTCAGCCTTGTGCACCGAGGCCATGAAAATATGGCTACTAGCTTATTCCCTGCAGGTTTCTCTGATTGCTGTGCATCTCCCGGGGAAGGACAATGTACTTGCAGATGCTCTCAGCAGGATTTCACCAGGTCACCACAAATGGGCCCTGAATCCTTCTTTAGATCATTTTCAAGAGATGGGGCACTCCAGAGATGGATCTCTTTGCAGCCCCGGACAATTATCAGCTCCCTCTATTCTGCTGCGGACCCCATCTTCTGGGTTCTGTTCCTCTAGATGCCCTCCTGCTGGATTGGACCAACAGGTTTCTCTATGTTTTTCCTCTGATATTCAGAGTTCTGGTCAAGATCAGATCCCAACCTTGCACTGTGATTCTGGTGGCCCGAGACTGGTCCAGACAGCCTTGGTATCCTCTACTATTGTCAGTATTTGTGACGATTCCTCTGTGCCTCCCCAGACAGTTCAACCTCCTCACCTCATCTCAGGGTAGGATATTGTACCCCAATCTTCACACACTCAGACTCTAGGCCTGGCTCTTGAAAAGCTAGAATATGCAAGCCTGCATCTTTCTCAATCAGCTCTGGATATCCTTAAGGCTAGCAGAAAGCCTTCCAGTAGAAAAACCTATGATTCTAAATGGAAGAGGTTTGAGTTCTGGTGTGCCCAGAGGCACATTAAGCCGGATTCAGCTGACATTGCCACCGCCTTGGATTATTTGGTGCATTTTAGCAGTCTAGGAATTCGGCTGGCCACTCTCAAGGTGCATTTGGCAGCTATTTCTGCCTTTCTTTCGGCTGAGAAGGTCTCTTATCTAGCCTCCCATCCAGTTTTCAAGAAATTTTTCAAGGGTTTGGTCCATATCAGTCCTCCCTTCAGGGATCCCACTCCTCTATGGGACCTGAATATCTGCATTGCACAGCTGATGCAGCCTGCCTTTGAACAATTGTGCACAGTTGAGCTCAAATACCTGACTTGGAAAACTGTGTTCCTGGTGGCTATCACCTCTGCTAGGAGAATCGATGAGTTACAGGCTTTATCAGTGGAACCCGATTTCATTTCATTTCACAGAGATACGGTGGTCCTTCGTACAAATAGGGAGTTCCTTCCCAAAGTGGTATCAGACTTTCATCTGAACCAGTCTGACACTGCCTGTATTCTTCACTGACAACAACTCCTCTGGAGAGAGGAGATTGCACAGTCTCGATGTAAAGTGTGCTCTGAATTACTACATAGAATCCACTAAACCCCATAGAAATGACTGCTCCAAGCTATTTCTTACCTATGGGGAGGTGGGTAAAGGTAAACCTGCCACTAAGAGAACTATTGCTAGGTGAATTGTCTCCTGCATACAGTTCTGCTATTCAAAATTGGGGAAAGAGCCTCCATCAGGCCTGAGGGCTTACTCCACCAGAGGTACAGCTGCTTCGGTCGCAGCTGCTAGAGATATACCCTTAGTGGAAAGCTGTAAAGCAGCTACCTGGAAGACTGTTCACACATTTACCAAGCATTACTCTCTCGACATCCAGTCGAGAAGTGATGCTAGGTTTGGCACAGCAGTACTGCAGAGTCTGTTCCCAAAATAGGTTCTGTAGTTCCCTCCTCCTCCTTGGGGGTACTGCTTGGTAGTCTGCATATAGTCAGAATACAGCAAGACTTCATGTTGTTTGAAGAAGAAATTACACACCATAGTAATGTTTCTTCTAACAGCCTTGCTGTATTCTGACCTCCCTGCCTCCCCTCCTGGAACCTAGTTGTTTTGGGATGTGGGGGGGCAGGTGCAGTGTTGCACCTCAGGGGTGTACTTGGTTTACCTCTTCTCTTATGAGGTATTTTGTTTTTATGTTTTATTGATATATCTTATTACCTACTTGGATTCTTTTTGGGGTCTCGAACTGAGTCTTTGGACCCTAAAGTCATGTTGTTGCCTTTTGGCATGAAATTTCTCAAACAATTTCTGGGTTGTTAGTTAAGTATAATGCTCGTAAGAATCTACGGTTACACTGAGGAGTACCTGGGACAGAGGTTTGAAAACCGAGCTCAAGAGCAACATTCTATGCCTTGGCATAGAGTTAACCCTTTCCTCTCCAGAGCAGTTCAAGTGCTGGGGTTAACTGCATATAGTCAGAATACAACAAGACTCCATTAGAAGAGACATTACTATGATGAGTAATTTTTTCTTGCGTACTAATCCTAAGTTTTTGCCTAAGGTGGTGCTGGAGTTTACTTTAAATGAATCCATCCACCCACCGGTTTATTTTCCTGAGTATTCTAATCAGAGGGATGTGTTGCTCCATACTTTGGATGTTCATAAGATGTTGCGGTATTACACAAACTGCATTAAGTCTTTGAGGAAAACTGACCAGTTGTTTCATTCACCAGGCTTTTGGCTGCTGACTTGTCCTCCTTTTGGTGATGTCACCATGATGGTGCTTAGTACTGCTTGGGACTCGGTCCTACTGGTGTGGCCTGTTGCGAGAGCCTACCTCAAAGTTAGATAGTACAATTACGCAAGAACTTACCATAACAGAGCCAGCCTGGTGGCGCTGGAGGTTTAGGTACCGGTCGCTACACCTTGCGCTGCAGGTCGGCTGGGGGAGGGGATCGAGCATCCGAAAGACTGCTCTCCTCTCTCAGGGGGAGGTAGGTTTGTCAGCCTGCTCGCTGACTGCCCTCTGGTGATGGCTGGAGGGCAGAATGGGCCAAGAGGGCTTGCACCGGCATCCTTACGTCAGTAGGGAGGGGAGAATGGAAGGAAAAAGGAGCCGTCAGGCTCCATGATGACCACACCATAGCCACGGCCGGCCCCCCGATGTCTGGATTCGCTCCGAGGGTGGGAGTAAAGCCGGCACTCCTTCACCCTGGCCCTGCAATGGGGAGGGGACCAGTAGGGGATTTAGGATGGTGCCTGGTCGGGGAACGGTGCAGCCGGAGACCAAGTTCCTCTGAGGGAGGGACCGGAGCCGCCTGCCAGGCTCGGGGATCAAAAAAATATATATAGAAAAAAAGAAAAAAAAGAAAAAATAACTTACTGTAACAGTAGATCTTACTTCGAGAGGGCTCTTGCAGTAGGTAAGTACATATAGGACTGATGTCGGCAGGCGGCAGGACCCCACGGAAAAATTTCTAGCTAGCAGTCTGGCCAGCCCCACCACGTCAGGTGATCGGCGTCAGGCAGCGTCGGCGGTATAAAGCGGTCCCAATGCCGCCTTCAGTTCTTTCCCGCCATCAGCTCATGCAGCGCCTCGCGGTGAAGTTCATAAGCTCAGCCCTGTTGCTTCGTCGATTTTACCGAAAGTATCAGTATTCTGTATTTTATTCGTCAGGTGAACGTCGGTTTATGTCGTCCCCTTCAAAAAATAAGTGCGACTCGTACGACGCCCAACTGCCTCACAAAGACTGTCACTCCCTCTGCCTTTTTTGTTTAGGCCCCGACCATGCGGTCGACAAGTGCCCGCATTGCCTGCATTTCACCGCGGCCACCCGCAGATGACGCCAGCAGTCTTTGGAAGCCCAACTCCTTAAAAAGAAGATGTCCGCAATGGAGAAGGAGTTGAAGAAGCTTCGGCAGGCGTCGACTTCCCCTGAAGGACACAAGAAGCGGTACAAAGAAAGGCACCGGGAGAAGGCCTCCTCTTCCATGACTCCAGCTGGAGCCGCGGTTAAGGTAATGTCCCCTCCGGGGGATTGCCAGACGGCAGCCTCCAAGGCTTTGGAGGAGGCGTCGGCCCGCCCGTCGGGTTCGCATTCGAGCCCGCCGCGTGCCTCTGGGCAAAAGGAGGCTTCTGCCCCCAGTACTGCCACAGGTTTGCGGCATACTGGTGCGGGCGCCTCCCATAAGCCGGATGTCGGCTCCTCCGACGTCCGCCGGGAGAAGGTCGCTAAGACGCCCGACCCTCCGAGGCGGCGCATGGCAGTGTCCCTCTCGGACCGGGCCTCTTCCCACCCTCGGCCCGCCTCCGACGAGGGACCCCCTTAGTTGGACGTCGGCTCCTCCGACGTGCACCGGGCCTCGGAGCCTACGACAGACCCTACACCGTCTGTCGTCCCAGGTTCCCCGCAGCCTTCACTGCCGTCCAGGGAGCCAGAGTCCCCCCTGCCTGACCCCGGGGACTTCTCCCCTCCGTCCCCGGGCGATGCTGGGGATGCTTTTCCGCCGTCAGATCCCCCTCCTACAGAACCGGATCTGACGCCGGCCCCGCCGACGCCAGCGGGGGATATTCCTCTCCCGTCGGGCCCTCCACCCCATGGGCCTATCACGGTCCACCCGTGGAGTTCCCTACTGGGCCGTCTGCTCCGGCAGCTCCTCCGGTACCTGGGTATCCATCGTCCTATCCAACGCCGGTCTACCTAGGCCCACAGTATCCTGCGTCGCAGTACCCGGCACCGACCCCACCGACGCTGCAGTACACGACGCCGCAATACCCAGCTCTGGTCTTCCCGCAGCCGGGTTACGGATACTCACTTTACGGATATCATCCGTACAACTATCCCCCTCCTCCTCCACCGCCCCCCAGGCCGGCGGTGGATCTTCAGAGACTCTGGCCTCCTGGTGGGCTGAGGCAAGGCTCAGCTCACCAAGGAAATTGAAACGCCTCCAGCGGCAGTGCCACCTCCAGCCCCAGGCGGCACACTCCTCTCCACCTCCAGTTCCGAGCACTCCCCTCGGGATCCAGAGAGGGGCAGGACACGCATCCAGGAATCCCCCCTAAGGAACCCGATCCTCCCCCTAGACGAGCTAGGGAGTCTTACTCTGCTTCAAATTCTTCTTCTTCTTCTCTCTTGGATTCCTCGGATTCCCCTGATGGATGTTCCGAGAAAGACGACGAGCCTCGCTCTCCGTCCAAGCCCCGGCCGAGGGCGCCTCCGAAGTCTCCTCTGGAGGATCCTTCCTTCACGGAGTTGCTCAGGAAGATCCAGGAGGTCCATCAGTGGCGTTCCTTAGAGCCAGATCCTCAGTGGGTTAAACTCGCGGAACATCTGGACTTGCCCCTTACGGCCCCTACTCTAGTACCACCCTGGATCGAGCCTCATGCCCACCTTGTTTCCACCATTTGGAAGCAACCGTCGGCTTTAGCCCCACTTCCTCGGAAGTCCAACAGGCTATACCAGGCTCCGGAGGGTGTAGACTTTCTAGACTCTCACCCCCGTGCAGACTCGGTTGTGATTAGCGCCGCTCACGGCCGGTCCGCACACCCGAAACATTTGAGCTCGTCTCCCCCGGATAAGGAATCTCGCCTTCTGGATCAGTATGGAAGGAAGATCTATGCTTCTTCCACACTGGGGATCAGGGCCCTAAATTATGTAGCACATATGGGGGATTACTAGAAGGCTGTCCTTACCCAGGTGGAATCTAAGATTGACTCCTTGCCTGACTCCCAAGTCAAGCAGGAGTTAGCTGACCTTGTCCATGCTGCTCGTTCGGCCAATCGTCACATTCTGAGGATGACCTACGATGCAGTGGACACCGCAGGACAGAGCTCCGCATTCGCCGTAAGTCTTCGGCGTCACGCATGGCTCCGTGTGTCGGGTTTGCTCCAGGAGGTGCAGTCAGCAATTCAAGAAGCACCTTTCAGAGGTTCGGTGCTTTTCGGTGGGGATGTCAAGGACATCATCACCGACTTAAGAAGAAGACTGACCCTCAAATCTGTCGATTCCGCACGTCCCCATCCCCAGCGCACCATCCCTTCGCCAGGCAGCAGCGGCCTCAAGCGAAACCCCAAGGAAGGCGGGCCACTAAATGTCGGACCCCCAGCTGCCAGGCCCCGCCACCCAAAAAGCAGCGGGTGCCCCAGCTGCGGCGCTGCCTCACACCACCTGACTCCTTCCCTCTCCCACTGCCTCCAGACTCCCTGGAGGAACCAGTAGGAGGGAGGTTCTTCCTCCACCTTCCGGGCTGGGAGAGGATAACCGGATTCATGGGTGCTTCAGATCATAGCAGAGGGGCACTCCATAGAGTTTCTGCAGAAACCTCCACGTCACCCCCCTCTGAACTCCTCCTACTCAAGGGACCATCTTCCCTTGGTCAGGGAAGAGATATCTGCTCTCCTTGCGAAGCAGGCCATAGAACCCGTCCCCCCTCATCTTCACGGGACGGGTTACTATTCCATTCTTCCTTGTACCAAAGAAGACGGGAGATCTCAGACCCATTCTCGATCTCCGCTCCCTGAACTTCTATGTGGAATACAAGAAGTTCAGGATGCTCTCCCTTCAA
Organism: Neoceratodus forsteri; assembly: GCA_016271365.2. Lineage (NCBI taxonomy): Eukaryota > Metazoa > Chordata > Ceratodontiformes > Ceratodontidae > Neoceratodus > Neoceratodus forsteri. The sequence continues at coordinate 895,420,576 of CM028136.1, forward strand.
ACCCTCTTGCCCCTTCTCTGGACGGGCCAATTGCTTTGTGCACTGGATATGCAGGACACATACCTGCACATCCCCATTCGCCCCTCGCACCGAAAGTACCTCAGGTTTGCGTTCCAGGGGGACCATTACCAATTCCAGGCGCTCCCTTTTGGTCTTTCCTCGGCTCTCCGAGTCTTTACCAAATGCCTGGCGATGGTAGCGGCCCACCTGCATACTTTGGGAGTTCAGGTTTTTCCCTACCTGGACGACTGGCTCCTGGCGGCCTCATCCAGGGATTAACTCCTGCATTTTCTCTCCCTCACCCAGCAGGTTTTCACTGGTCTGAGTATCACCATCAACCATTCCAAGTCTCATCTGGACCCTTCCCAGAGACTCCAGTTCATCGGGGCAATCCTCGATATGACAGTGTAGGGCCTTCCTGCCTTCGGACAGGGGGCCTCCCTTCAGTCCCAGATTTCCCTTCTTTCGGAATGCAGGAAGGTTCCGGCCAGGTCGGTGCTCCGTCTTCTGGGGCTTATGGCAGCTGCCATCCCGACGGTTCCGCGTGCCCGCCTCAACATGAGGATCTCTCAGTGGACTCTCCACTCTCAGTGGGATCAACTTGTAGACGACCTAGATCATCTGGTGCTGATCTCCTCGCCGATGACAAGAGACTTGCAATGGTGGATGGTCCGAGAGAACCTGTTCTGGGGGGTTCCCTTCTTTCATCCTCCCCCCGCCCAGACTCTGACCACGGACGCATCAGGCGAAGGTTGGGGAGCCCATCTGGGTCCTCACCGAACCCAGTGGTTATGGTCCAGATTGGAGTTAACTCTCCACATCAATGTGCTCAAACTTCGAGCAGTGCTGTATGCCCTCCAGGCCCTTCACCAATACATCCTTCCAGGTCACCTAGCTGTCCAGACATACAACATGTGCGTGGTGTGGTACATCAACAAGCAGGGAGGGACTCGGTCCTACCCGCTGTGCAGGGAAGCGATGAGGGTTTGGGAATGGGCAACTCTTCACAACCTTCACCTCACGGCGATCCATGTCCCGGGAGTCGACAATGTCCTCGCAGACAAGCTAAGTCGTTCTCCGGCTCTGCCACACGAGTGGGAACTAGACCAAAAAGTTCTAAAAAGCATCATCCAGATTTGGGGGACTCCACAGATAGACCTGTTCGCCTCTTCCCAAAACGCAAAGCTTCCCACCTTCTGCTCGCTCGCTCCAGAGCGAGGTGCTTTCTGGAGCGACGCTCTATCTCTAAGCTGGAAGGACAGATTTGTCTATGCTTTTCCCCCAATTCCTCTGGTTCCTCGCGTGCTGCAGAAATTGGTATTGGAAGGAGCGAGAATGATTCTGATCGCTCCTTTCTGGCCCAGGCAAATCTGGTTCTCTCTTCTACAACAATACTCAGAGGTTCCTCCTCTTCCTCTTCCTTTATCTCGAGGATTGCTGACCCAGGATCAGGGGATCCAGGTCCATCCGGGACTCAAGTCCCTTCAACTTCATGCTTGGCTCCTGCAGACCTAGCCCAATCTCGTTTTGGCGTTTCTCCTAAGGTGGCCGAGATTCTGGTGGAGGCTAGAAAACCCTCCACTAGATCCACTTATGTTATGAAATGGAAAAGATTTTCCATTTGATCTGCCTCCAGGAACGTGGAGCCTTTCTCCTGTCCTGTGGCCGTTCTGCTTGATTATTTGCGTCATCTTTTCGACCTGGGTCTCGGTCACTCCTCTTTGAAGGTTCACATGGCTGCTATTTCAGCTTACCATGTTCCCTTCGCTGATAAAGCTTTTGCCCAATTGGAGGTATCCAAGACCTTTCTCAGAGGGTCCTTCATCTCAAGCGCCTGTTAGGACTCCAGCCCCTTGGGACTTGAACTTTGTCCTCGAGAAACTTACCCTTCCTCCTTTTGAGCCTGCGGCTTCCGCAGACTTGAAGTTTTTATCGTGGAAGATGCTCTTCTTGGTGGCCATTACTTCTGCTCGCAGAATTTCCGAGCTTCAGGCCCTAATGTGCAAAATCCCTTATCTGATTTTTCACAAAGAACGAGTAGCTCTTCGCACGAATCCTAAGTTTCTTCCAAAGGTGGTAGCGGAGTCTACCTTAAATCAGTCTGTTGAATTACCTGCCTTTTTCACCCAGTACTCCAACCAAGGAGAATACTTGCTCCATACCATGGATGTCCATAGGATTCTGAGATACTACACCGATAGGACGAAGGATCTCAGGAAGACTGATCAGTTGTTCGTCTCTTTTGCTCACGAAAGAGAAGGCAATGCTGTCTCCAAGCAATGCCTATCAAAGTGGTTGGCTCATTGCATCACTTTCTGTTATGACAAGTACAACAAGACCCTACTGGGACAAGTCAGAGGTCACTCCACTTGTGAGGTAGCTGCCTCTGAGGCTTGTTTCAAGAATGTGTCTGTGGCAGACATCTGTGCTGCCGCCACTTGGACTTCCGTCCATACTTTTACTAAACATTACAGTTTGGACTTTGCCTCTTGCCGTAGAGCAGGCTTCGGGTTAGCTGTCTTGCAAGGCCTCCTATCTTGAGGGTTGGAAGGTTGTTTGCTACTTCTTGGAGTAGTTCCTCCTCCCAGTGCCTTTCATTTGTTCCAGACTGCTTGGGATTCTGTCCTATATGTAATTACCTACTGCAAGAGCCCTCTCGAAGTAAGATAGTACAGTTACACAAGAACTTACCGTAACAGTAGATCTTCGAGAGAGCTCTTCTAAATGACTCTCCTGCCTCCATCCCCTAGGCTTTTTCAGCTCCTTTTCCATTGAGGAAATGTCTGCTTCTCTCTCGTCCGGGCCTTCGGGCCTGTGGCGGGGAAGAACTGGAAGGGCGGGCGTCCGGGACCGCCCCTTTTATACCACCGGCGCCGTCTGCGCCGATCATCTGGCGTAGGGGCGGTCCCCGGCAGGGACTGCTAGCTAGAAATTTTTCCGTGGGGTCCTGCCGCCTGCTGACGTCAGTCCTATATGTAATTACTTTCTGCAAGAGCCTCCCTCGAAGATCTACTATTACGGGAAGTTCTTACATAACTGTACTATCTTTGAGAGAAGCTCTTGCAGTGGGCCCTGCTTTCCCTCCCTTCCCCCGCTACTCTTTTTCTCTTGCTCTGCTTCTGCCTTTCTCTTGGATCTCAGAAAACCTCCTCGGTTCTCCTTTAGCTTCCCGTACGGGGTATCCAGCCAAAGAATTGAGGAAGGTGGGGGGGACCACCCACCTATATAGGCTAGGCTGATGTCAGCCAACTAACGTCAGTGGTGGTTGGCCCACTCGTGGAACACTGCTAGCTAGAAGTTTTTCGTGTGGTCCTGGTGCCTGGCAGCTTAGTCCTATCAATGTGGCCTGCTGCAAGAGCTTCTTTCTAATATCTACTGTTATGGTAAGTTCTTACATAACTGTACATCTCACTTCAAGTTGGCTTTTGCAGCAGGTAACACTGTTAGAACTGAATCCAGCAGGTGCCAGGGCCTCACAGAAAACATCTAGCTAGCAGTATATAGCAGGGGGACCACCCTCTATGTCCACCATTGGTAAATAAGGGGCAATCCCCAGCACCACGTCAGTTCTTTTCCTGTCGTCGACCCTCACAAATTGGACCTTCACAGACTCCTTCTGCTTTAGTCGACTGCTATTTTCCTTGTGTTACCTGCACTTTATTTTCAAATTTTTCTTATTTCCAGCAATCTGTGCATGTCTTCTACTCCTTCCTTGTCTGTAGAGCGGTGGTGTACTACGTGTGCTTGTGAAAAGCAACTTCCCCGCAAGGACAGCCATTCATTGTGCCTGCTTTGTCTAGGCCCAGACCACAACATTGAGGCCTGCCAGCACTGACAGGATTTTAACCAGCGTACCCGGCTTCACTGCCAGAAGACCTAGGAAGTCTTTCTGCTGCAGCAAAAACTTTCAGCAATGGAGAAGGATCTTCACTAGAGTACCTTCTCTTCCCCAGCCTGCGGGACCCCCACTTTTTCATTGGCCAAGGAGGAGAAGTCGTCTTTGGGAAAGCACAAACACTGGGAGAAGCACAGGGAGAAACTCCAGTCATTTTCCTGCTCCAGGTTTGTACGCAATTTGGGCACCAGTCATGGGTCTTCCTCCCACAGGAGGTCAGCCTCTTCCACGCCATCAGCCCTCTCTCCCTCCGGGCTGCCAGTGGTCAAATGACCCACTCTAACTGTCTCGGGCAGTGGTTCTTTGGGGCTCGGGACTTTGTCCCCAGCCTCTCAACTACTGAAACGCAGGCTCTTTCAACAGACGGATCCACAGCCAGGTGGCTTGCGTGGCAGGTCTTTACCTGTCTCCCTCCCAGTCAAGGCGTCTGCGAAGTCGGTTCCGACATCAGGGACCAATGCCCCCCTCGCAACAACAGGGGCATGCGATCACCTCCTCCATGAGTGTGATACCTCTGCCCCTCTCGGGAGTTGGCATCCCTAGGCGGGCTTCTCTTTCCAGGCCGGTGCCAGCTGCTTCACCAGACTGGTGTTAGCCTGCACCTGTCCTGTCGATGATGGCCTCCCCGTCACCGACCCCAACGATGCCTCAGCCATTGTCCCCAAATCCTCTGCTGTCACTGGCTGGACCTGTCGTCATACAACCGACTCCCAGGGGACTAACGCCTGGTTTCTCTGCTCCAGTTACATCGACTTCAGATGGTTCCTTACATCAGGGACTGACGCCAGTGGATCCAACTGAACCAACGCCAGGGCCCTCCGAGCCTTCCTCACAGATCTTAATGCCATTTTTGTGGCCTGGTGGGCATACTTCAAGGACAAGGAGGCCCCGAAGGAACCCCCAGTTCCAACTCTGAGGGACCCTCCTTCCAATCCTTCTGAGGACCAGGTTCCCCCTTAAAAGGCACCAGCGCCACCCTCTAGGGAACCTACCCCACAGCCAGCAGGTGCTGGCACCGGTCATTCTAAATCCCACAGACATAGGCACCATCACTCACCGTCACCCTTTCTGGACTCTAGTGAGTCAGGGGGATATTCCTCTTCCTCTTCTTACAGTGATTCTGGGGACTCGGGTCTGCCATCAGAGCCAGAGGAGCCAAGGACACTCCATGGTCTCCTCCAGATGACCGAACTTTCATGGATGTGATGAGGCACGTCCAAGCCCTCATGGGTTGGGATACTGAGGAAGTGGATCCTGAGAGATGTAGGCTAGCCATTTTCCTCCGCAAGAAGAGGTCCTTGCCTCAGTTGTTCCTCCACTAATCAACTCCTTCAAGGATGTGCAAGGGCTGCTTGGAAGCACCCATCCACAACTCTGGCAACGTCAAAGAAGGCAGATCACCTGTTAATGCCCCAAGAGATGAACCTTTTTATGGGGAGCACCCAGAGGCTGACTCCGTAGTTATTAACGCTGACTATGACTGTTCAAAACAACCCTGACACCTTAGCACTCAGCCTTCTGATAAAGACTCTAGGCAGATAGACTATTTCGGCAAGAAGGTCTATTCCTCAGCCACAATTGCTGTCTGTTCCCTAAACTTCCTTGCCCACATGGTTCAATATCAGAATGCCTTGTTGGAGAAGGCCTTTGAGGTGGTGCAGGCTCAGCCTAATCTCCCTGGGAAGGCTGAGCTGTTATGCCTTCTAAAGTCAGGCTGAGATGTGGGGACTCATTCTCCGAGCCTCATATGACTCTGTGGACTCCACAGGTAGGGCCGCAGCTACGGGAATTTGCATTTGACACTACTTCTGGCTTAGGGTCTCCGGTTTCGCTCCAGACGTCCAATCTAAGATTTTGGATACCCCCTTCAGAGGGCCTGTTTTGTTTGGTGAGGATTCTCACAATATAATCACTTGCCTCCAAGAGTCGGGCAAGGCTATATGTTCAGGTCATACACTGTACCAGTCTCAGCCTAAATCGTCCCAGTGGCAGCCTTTTTGTCACCTTCCCAAGCAGAAATCCAGAGGTCAGCAGCCCAGAAGTACTTTTAAGAGAAAGGCTGCTTCCCAAGCAACATGGGTCTCGGCCCCTGGAGCTCCCACAACCTCCCAGGCTGCATTGCCTATCCCCGGCTCCTCGGCATGACTCCTTACCCGACTCCCCCAACCCTAGCAGAATCCCTGGGAGGCGGTGGGCCATTCTCTACAGACAGGGTGGGTGCAGAATAATCTCGGATGGGTTCTGCAGTTAATGGAACAGGAGCACACCTAGAATTCTTGGAGATTCCCCCAGACAATCCTCCAGTCTCCTCCCATTACCCTCAGACCCATCTCACCTTGATTCAGGAAGAGATCCAAGCACTCCTGCGAAAACAGGCCATAGAACCTATTCCACTAGTGCAGCAAGGGATGGGATTCTACTCACATTTCTTCCCAGTTCCAAAGAAAACAGGAGATACGCATCCCATCCTGGACCTCAGTCACCTAAATCAGTTTATAGAGTATAAATAGTTCAGGATGATCACTCTTCCCAGCCTTTAACCCTTACTTCATCAGGGGGATTGGCTCTGCTCCCTGGACATGAAGGATGCTTATCTTCGCATCTTTGTGTTTCCACCCCACAGAAGGTTCCTTCGCTTCTGAAGAAGCCACTACCAGTTTTGTGCCCTGCCGTTCGGCCTGTCTTCAGCCCCACGAGTCTTCACAAAGTGCTTCACAGTAGTGGCAGTGGCCTTATGGAGGGAAGGCAGTTATGTCTTTCCCTACCTAGACAACTGGCTTCTGACAGCTCCTACCAAGGTTCAGTTGCTCAGAACCATGGAGGCCACTTTCACTCTTTCGGGATCTGGGAGTAACTCTCAACCTCCCCGAATCCTCTCCTTGGCCAGGTCAAAGACTCCAGTACACTGGGGCAATTTTGGACACCATCCAAGGCAAGGCCTTCCTACCCCCTGACAGGGCAAGAATGCTTTCAGGCACAGGCTCAGCTGGTGACATTGTCTTGCCAGATTCTAGCTAGGACCTTCCTCAGACTACTGGGATATATGGCAGCGACCATGGCAATGGTTTCCCTGGCTCACCTACTCATGAGGGTAGCTCAATGGAACCTTCAGGTCCAATTGGATCAGTGCACAGACTATTTGGATCTTCCAGTGTTGGTATCCAGTTCTGTGCGTCAGACTGTGGAGTGGTGGTTGAATCCTTCCAACCTCTCCAAAGAGGTCCAATTCCAGTCGGATTCTCCTCAGCAGATCCTGACCAAAGATGTGTCTGGCCAGGGCTGGGGTTCCTATCTGGCAGACTGTCAGACTCAGGGGACCTGGTCCCCATTAGATGAACACCTCCACATCAATGTTCTGGAGATGCGAGTCATCCTGTATGCTTTACAGGCCTTTCAGATGACTCTCCTCCCAGGACCTCTTCTGATCCAGACGGACAATATGTCAGTGGTCTTTTACATAAACAAGCAGGGGGGATAGCATTCATACCCCCTCTGCAGGGAGGGCATGAGGGTTTGGTATTGGGCCATAGAGCAACACCTGGACCTGACTGCTGTGCATGTTCCAGGCATTCAGATTACCTCGGCCGACAGCCTAAGTCATTCTCGGTCCAAGGCACACAAATGGGATCTTCTTCCCTCCGTGGTCAGAGACCTCTTCGACAGGTGTGGCTGCCCAGAGCGGGATCTGTTCGCGTCCCCATCCAGTGCAAGAACAAGGGCCAGGTGTTTTCTTGCAAGACGTGTTGTCCCCCTCTTGGACAGGGAGGTTTCTTTACACCTTCCTTCCCTTTCTATTGCAGCAGAGAGTTCTACTCAAGTTGCAGTCCGAAGGGTAGAGATGATCCTAATAGCCTCTTACTGGCCATGGCAGATTTGGTTTCCATGTCTGCAGCAACTAGCTATGGAACCTCCAAGCCCCCTGCTTCTGTGCTCTGATCTACTCTCCCAGGAGCACGGCACCCTGGTCCATCCGGGCCTCAGGTCACTGCACCTTCATGCATGGCTTCTGCAGACTTAGCAGTTGCCTACTTTGGGGTTTCTCCCTGAGTGGCGGACATCCTAGTGGCAGCCAGAAAATCCTCCACTAGATCCACTTGTGCTATAAAGTGGAAGCAGTTCTGCCTGTGTGCCACCACCCGTCACCTGGATCCCTTTACTGGTCAGGAGGATCTCATTCTTGACTACCTCTTTTCCCTTTCAGGCTCAGAACTGAGTTACTCATCAATTAAGGTGCACCTTTCAGCCATATCTGCATATCATGTACCTATCAAAGGCAAGATCCTTGCCCAATTTGACCTATACGCACCTTCTTGCAGGGCATTCTACATCTGAAACCTTCCATACGGGACCCTGTTCCCCCTTGGGATCTGTTGTTCATTTTAGAAAAGTTTACTGTTGCCTCCCTTTGAGCCTGCTGTGAGCTACGCTTTCTGTTGTGGAAAGCATTATTTTTAGTTGCTATTACTTCTGCTTGAAGGATTTCCAAGCTTCAGGCTCTGATGTATAAAGAGCCTTCTAGGAGCATGGATATGTTGTTCATCCACACTCTTTGGCATGTCCCCCTTCCACTTTACATCTCACCGGAAGTCTTCAAGCTGGCTTCTTCCACCCACCCGGGTGGGGTATACCTCGGCTCCACCCCATGACGCCAGATCTTCCTTTCGGCTGGAAGATTCAGGTTCCCTCCCTCATGCTCACGCATTTTGCAGGCCCTGGCATTCAAGCCCCCAATTTTACCAAAAATTTGCATTGTTCGCGTTAGCAATCGCAAGTTTGCAAGTTCGATCATGGAAGAGAAGTCTTCCCCCGGATTTCGCAGGTGCCCTTGCGGCCAGAATATGTCGCACACCGATCCCCACACTGCGTGCATCTATTGCCTCGGTGTCGACCATGACACCTCAAAATGCAATCTGTGTCTTGCCTTTCATCCCAACGTCCTCGACAACCGTCTTGCATGCCTGAAGCTGGGGAGGCCGGAGAAGAGGAACCCTCCAGTTGAAATCGAAGGAGGCTTGGTGGGTGCTTTCTGCGGCTGCAGGTTCTGCCAAGCAGTTGGAACGCATGCAAGCATTCGAGGAGGAAGCGGCTCGTACAGTCGTGGCCAAAAATATTGGCGCCCTTGCAGTTATTTCTAATAATGCACCATTCCTTCCAGAAAATTGTTGAAATTAAAAAATATTTTGGTATCCACATATGTATTTCTTTGGTTTGCAGTGGAATAAAACACAAAAAACAGAAACATTTATTAAGTCTTAGCTTATTCCACACAGAAATCCTTAAATGGCCTGGACAAAATTATTGGCACCTTTTAGAAGTAGTTAGAAATAATTAGATTTCAAGCAGGTGATTCTCCTTCTTTTTGGAATTGAACTCACTTGTGGTGAGTTGCAGGTGCCTGCAATATAAAAATCACTCATTCAACCAGTTTGAATAGAGAAAAGGACTCATTCTCCTGTTTTGTGTCACTGTGTGTACCGCAATGAGCATGGAGAAAAGAAAGACAGCCAGAGAATTGTCTGAGGAGGTCAGACAGAAGATTGTAGCCAAGCATGGACAATTTCAAGGCTAAAAATCAATATCCAGAGACCTTGACGTTCCTGTTTCCACTGTACGTAATGTTATCAGGATGTTTAAGGCCCATGGCACAGTAGCCAACCTCCCTGGACGTGGCCGCAAGAGAAAACTTGATCGAAGATTGCTGCGCAGGATTGTTCGAATGGTGGAAAAAGCACCTCAATCAACTGCCAAACAGGTTCAAGCTGACCTTCAGACACAAGGTACGACAGTTTCAACTCGCACCATCCGTCGCCAACTCAATGAAAGGGGGTTGTATGGTAGGAGGCCAAGGAGGACCCCACTGCTGAGAGAGAGAGACATAAGAAAGCCCAACTGGGGTTTGCCAAAACACACCTAACAAGCCAAAATCCTTCTGGGAGAATGTCCTGTGGACAGATGAGACCAAATTAGAGCTTTTTGGTGAAGCACATCATCTCTATGTTTACAGAAAACAAAATGAAGCCTTCAAAGAAAAGAACACTTTCCCTGCAGTCAAACATGGAGGAGGTTCAGTGATGTTTTGGGGTTGCTGTGAGGCCTCTGGCACTGGGTGCCTTGAAGCGTGTGCATGGCATCATGAAATCTGGAATTACCAGGCCATTTTGAGCGCAGTGTTGAACCCAGTGTCAGAAAGCTGGGTCTCCGTCGAAGGTCATGTGTCTTCCAGCAGGACAACGACCCCAAACACACTTCAAAAAGCACCCAGAAATGGTTCAAGACAAGACGCTGGACTGTTCTGAAGTTGCCAGCAATGAGTCCAGATCTAAATCCCATTGAAAACCTGTGGAGAGATCTGAAAACAGCAATTAGGAGAAGCCACCCTTCAAATCTGGGAGAACTGGAGCAGTTTGCACAAGAAGAGTGGGCCAAACTGCCAGTAGAGAGGTGCAGGAAGCTTATCCATGGCTATAGGAAGTAGTTGATTGCAGTTATTTTGACCAAAGGCTGTGCTACCAAATATTAAGTCTAGGGTGTCAATAATTTTGTCAATGCCATTTGTTTTCATTTTCTGATTTGAAAGGCTATATTAACTTCTGAATCAAAAACAAAGGTTCTGTAATATTAACAGAGAAATAAAGAATTGTGGAGACCAAATACTGTACTGTTCTTAATTTCAACTTATGTTTTGAGGAAATTGTGAGTTATTTGAAAAAGTGCAAGGGCGCCAATATTTTTGGCCACGACTGTACAGCAGATTCATCTCTGAGTTTCTTCGTTCCACTCAACCTGGGCTCCACCTTCTCGGGTTCCTTCCGAGAGTTGTGCCAGTCTCTTCCGACCGGGGGGAGAGGTGCCTGCGGGCTTGCACTCCTCTTGATCCCATAAGTGGGAGAAGGATCTGGGAGCGGGAGAGATCTTCGTCCCAGGAGCATGCGGTCTCGACTTTAGTCGAGATCGCTTCTTCGGCCGCTGGCTTTGCCATCTGGTCATTTGACCGAATTATCAATCGATGAGGTTGAAATCGTGATCTATCCGATATCACCGATTCCGGTCGACCATTTCCTCTATCAAATCCCTAATTTGGTCTTTCCAGATGAGGAGACCCAGCCTGCTAGGACTCCCATTGATGATGTGGTCCCTGATCCTAGGAAATCACCGGTCCCGGCGGTGTCTCCCAAGCGACCGAGTCGGCCTGCCTGATCTCGATCAAGGTCTCGGGACCCCTTCGTCCAACAGGCCGAGGAAGAGCCATAAGCGCTCTAAAAAGAGGTGATACCATCAGTTGTCCTCATCCTCCTCAGATGAGGAGAGGCTCCGGCGGAAACTCAGTTGGCGCTAAGAGGACCTCATGTGGCAACAGCTAATTCTGACCTGGCACAAGCCCACTCCGGCTTCTACACCAGCCATTACCTGCCTTTCGCCTCCTAGGCTGAAGCCGACTCCTTCGGAGCTAATTAAATCGGTTCCCCAGCCCGCAGAGCTGGCAAAACCACCTGCTCGGCCCAAAACAGTCTCTCCGCCAATTGTGGTGGAACCACCACCCAAGCAGCCTATGGGAGGGGCTCCTTCCAAGGAAGACGGACCAGACACTGGGCTTCCCCAGCGATTGTCGGTCATGGTCACCCTGGACCGCCCTCAGCGAGTGGAAAGGGACCTGAGTGGTAGGCCGTTATATTCGGATTCCTCGGATTCGGACGTCACCAGCTTCCATTCACATCCAGGTGATGATGAATCAACCTCTGGCCTAGAGACAGAGGAAGGTCCCTCGTCTTTTCAAGGGATCCTTCGCCTCATCTCTGAATCTACAGCGATGCCTCTGGAGCCAGTCCAGAAAAAGGCGGAGTACCCTCTTACAGACATCCTTAAGAGAGGGGATACCCCGATGGAGGCCTTTCCTGTGGCTGAGGCTATTGTTGGCCTGGCCCTTGAACTTTGGCAGCGCCCTGCTTCTTGTCCAACTCCATCAGCCCGCATGGCCCACAAGTACGCGGTGCCCATGGGGTCCCTAGCGGGGTTCACAGAGCACCCTTTGGCCGAGAGCCTGGTAACCAACTATGTGTTCAGGCGTAAGGCAGTTCTACCAATACTGACCAACCTCCTGATAGAGTCCAAGCTCTTGGACCATTCAGCCAGGAAGGTCTGTGTGGCTTCCTCCTTGGGCCTTTGTCAGGCAAGTTCGCCGTTGTCATGGCACACTTCTCTCATGCCCTTCTAGGGTCTCTAGATAAAGTCCTCCCACATCTCCCTGTGGACATGCAGACTATGGTCAAGCAGGTCCGGGATCATGGCCGAGCTGTTGCAAAACAGCAGCTTCAAACAGCCCTGGACATTGGGGATTTGTGTGCCCACTCGATGGCTGCCACAGTTGCCTCTCGTCGTAGGGCTTGGCTGAGGCTGTCCTCCTTTCTGGCAGATACCCAGCACAAACTAGCTGACATGCCCTTCCTCGGGACCGACTTGTTCGGCCTAGGAGTGGTCGGTCACCTTCAGCACATTGAGCAGTCCAATGCCACCTTGGACAATACTTCTGCCAAGAGTTCTTCGGCCAAGAACCAGCAGAAGAAAAAGAAGCCTTTTCAGCATTCTTCCCCTGTGGCTCAGCAGTTGTCCTTTCAAGGTGGACAGCAGCACCAGCCTCAGCAGCAGGCTCAAGCTTGGCACCTTCTGCCCAAGCCTGGACCCCAACAGGCCCATAAAGGAGGCAGAGGTTCCGGTCCTGAATCCTCCTCCTCCAGATCTGCTCAGTGACTGGGCGGGGGCAGCCATCCCCTCTCCCATCACACCAGTTCTGGGTCCTCCCGTGGGGGTCCGGCTCTGCCACTTTCTTTCTATCTGGTCTGTTATCACCACGAACAGGTGGGTTCTGGAAGTGGTCAGTCAGGGACTGCCTCTGGAATTCGAGCAGTACCCTCCAAGCTGAGCCCGCGCCCCTCGAAAGGAAAGAGTATCCGCTCAGACCCAGTCGGCTCTCAGAGATGACACCGATCAGCTCCTCCTTAAGAAAGCAGTAGCTCTAGTGGCAGATCCTCCAGCAGACCCAGGCTTTGTCACCAGGTACTTCCTGGTGCCCAAGCGGACGAGGGGCTGGCGCCCCATTTTAGATCTGCACGATCTGAATCAGTATCTCAGGTCACGCTCCTTTCAGATGGTCACTCTGTCCCAGATCATACCATCCTTCGAGCGAAACATGTGGTTCTGATCCACCCAACAGGAGGTGGAGAGGTCCAGGGACCTGGCCCTCCAGAGCTGCTTCCAACTCGTCCTCCTGATTGAGGCCAAGTCAGAACTCATGCCGTCTTAGGTGATGGGCTTCATCGGGGTAGAACTCTACTCTTGTCAAGCCAGAGCTCACCTCCCAGCGGACAGGGCGGAGGTTCTTTCCTCCTTTGCCCAGTCATTTCTGGTTGGGCACTTGCTCCCTGTCTGGGACTTTATGCGCCTTCTGGGTTACATGGCGGTGTGTACCTCAGTGGTCCGTTAGGCCCGGTTGCACATGCGCCCCCTCCAGTGGGAGCTGGCTGCCCAGTGAGCTCAGCGCCACGGTCATTTCGACCAGCTGGTCACTGTAACCCAGAAGATGTGGGACATTCTCCAGTGGTGGACTGCCCCAGACCAGTTGCAGGAATGGATCCCATTTGTCCGCCCTGAGCCGACAGTCGTCCTTATGACTGATGCCTCTCTCATGGGCTGGGGAGCCCACATGGGGGGAATGAAAGAGCCCACGGGCTCTGGACCCCTAACGAGTCTCGATGCCACATCAACCTGTTGGAGCTCAGAGCAGTAAGATTGGCACTGTCAGCTTTTGCTCCTCAGCTCCAGGGTCAAGTGGTTCAAGTCCAGATGGACAATACTGCGACCATGTACTGCCTCAACAAGCAGGGCGGTACGCATGCCCGTCTGCTGTGCAGGGAGGCGCTCCGCATCTGGACCCTCGTGAGCCATTCAGAGGCAGATCTCCTAGCCATTTATGTGGCAGGAGCCTCAAACCATCTGACAAATGCTCTCAGCTGCACAGGCCAGACATCCCACGAGTGGTGTCTCCATCCAGAGGTAACTTACATTCTGTTCTCCCTCTGGGGCAAACCGATGGGGGACCTGTTTGCCACCAGGGAGAACGCCAAGCTGAGGCTGTTTTATGCCCGCCCCCCCTCAGCAGGGCTCACTGCAGGGGGATGCCTTCTTGAAGCCATGGACCCCAGGCCTTCTCTACGCCTTCCGTCCTTTTCCCTTGATCCACAAGGTGCTCCTCAAGGTGAGGAGGGACAAGGCGAAGGTGATCCTGGTAGCCACAGACTGGCCACACCAGTTCTGGTATCTAGATCTCCTCAGCCTCAGCTGCAGGCACCCGGAGCGGCTTCCAGCCCGCCCGGACCTGATATCTCTCAACCAGGGGAAGGTATTCCATCCGGATCCTCAATCCCTGCATCTCACAGCCTGATACCTGAGCGGCTAGGGTTCCAGGGTTTGGGTCTTTCCGAAGATGTCTACACCGTGGTGGAGGCATCCAAAAAGGAATCGACCAGGAAATGTTATGCCTTCAAATGGAAAAGGTTTTGCGTTTGGTGTCAGGGTAAGGGCCTGGACCCTTTGTCCTGTTCAGTGGCCAACATTCTTGACTACCTTTGGTCTCTCTCCAAAAGGGGTCTTTGGTCATCGACCATTAGGGTGCACCTGGCAGTCACCTCTGCTTACTGGGCACGGGCTGGTCAGCCAATGTTGGCACCGGAGACAGTGGTCAGGCGCTTTTTCATAGGCCTGGTTCACATATCCCCTCCAGTGCGTGAACCTCCACCTCCGTGGGATCTACTGCTGGTACTGGCAAAGCTCATGGGCAGGCCATTTGAAGCAATCCTCAAGTGTGAGTTGTCACACTTGTCATGGAAGATGGCCTTCCTGGTGGCTAGCACGTCTGCCAGGAGGACAGAGGAGCTCCAGGCGTTTTCGGTGGACTCCCCTTATCTGGTCTTCTGCAGGGACAAGGTTGTCCTTCACCCCCACCCGAAATTCCTTCCAAAGGTGGTGTCAGAGTTTCACCTTAACCAGGTGTTAACTCTGCCGGTATACTACCTTGATTACACCTCGGAGGCAGAGTATAGGCTCCATACCTTGGACCTGAGACATACTCTCTCCTGCTACAAGGAGAGGATGGCGGAAGTTCAGGGAGAGGTTCACTAGCTGTTTGTCACCTACGCTGAAGCCGCTTCTAGCAGACCTGCAGCCAAATGGACTGTTGCAAGATGGATCACATCATGCACAGGTCTGTGCAACGAGTTGGCAGGCAAGGAGCCTCCCAGAGGGATAAGAGCTCATTCTACCCGCCATGCTGCTGCATCGGTGACTGCTTCCAGGGACATCCCTATCCAGGAAATCTGTCGGGCTGCTACCTGGAAGTCAGAAAACACCTTCATTAGCCACTACGACATCAACCTTGAGTCACGCCAGGATGCTGGTTTTGGGGCCTCAGTTCTCCAATCTCTGTTCCCTAAGTAGGGGGTGTGCGCCTTGCCTCCCTCCTCCTGGAGAACTGCTAGGAGTCTGCCAAAGAGTGTGGATGAACAACATATCCACGCTCCTAGAAGAACAGGTTACTCACCTGTAACAGTAGTTTTAGGGGTGGTATATGTTGTTCATCCACAGGGACCCACCCGACCTCCCCGGCTGCAGATGCTCACAACCTGGCTTCCAGCGGGCTAAGATCTGGCATCATGGGGCAGAGCAGAGGTATATATCACTTGGGTGGGTGGGAGGAGCCAGCTTGAAGACTTCCGGTGAAATTTAAAGCGGAAGGGAACATGCCAAGTATTACCCAGAGTATTCAAATCAAGGGGAGGCCTTACTGCATACTCTGGATGTCCACTGGGTGCTTGGCTATTACCTGGTCCGCACCCAAACCTTCATAAAATCTGATCAGTTGTTCGTTTCTTTAACCTCTTGACAAGGTGCCTTTGTAAATGAGTCTATGACTCAAAGGTCTGTAAACCGATGATCTAATTAATAAATAAATAAAATAACCCCGAGAAAGGAAGGGGCTTCAATTTTAAAGCAGTGTTTGTCCAAATGGTTGGTTTATTGCATTGTTTTTTGTTACCGCAAATATGACGAGCTTTTGCCGGGCCCGATTAAAGGCCATTCCACTAGGGGCGTAGCTGCTTAATAATAATAAAACACCTCCCACATAACCTAATGGTTCCCTCATAATTAGGTCACCTAATCAATAGGTACAACCTTAATACCCCATGTTATTTCTTAGTTATGCACCTTCAGTGCTCTCCCACTATTATATGTTGCTAAACCAATTTTGTAGTTACTTCTTTAACAAGTTCTGTAACATTTGCAGGGTAGAGTAGTCAATATTAATAACTTCTTCCACTATAGTAGATGTAACTCCACTGAACAATTATCTACACTAAACTATCTATAGGAACTTCCGAAGTAACTATATCAAAACAATCAGGAATGCCTTCAACATTTTAATTAAAGGAAAATTAGAATCTCTTATTCGTCACACAAAAAGGCACTGCAAACTATTGTCCAGTTTTTAACCCAGAAAGCAATGTTGGTCCTAAGAGTGATTCAGCGGGGCAATCACAGTTCCTATAATTCAGTATTTCAAATTTGACTATGTCCATACCCTTCAAGTATCCTCTTCCTCTCCTTCCGATGAATCCACCTCTGGTCCACGTCTGCTGCAGTCATGCTGCACATGTTTCTGACTCCACTTTAGGGCCTCACTCGGGTCAGAAAAGATATAGATTTTGCTGTCTTACACAATTCTCAGCCAAGCAGGAAATATCATTCTGTGGTATATTGTGGCCTCTCGGAGCACAGCTCGCACCCCCGCGAAGTTCTTTCTTTTTTGGCATGTTGCGTAACTTATGTCTAAAAACATCTGCACTGTTTGACCCTCACAGAGAAGAGGCCCCTTCTGTCTAGACAGCGCCAGTAAATAATCCCGAGTGCCCATGCCATCAGTGACCAAAGTCACAGTACGTGGTGCCTCTGGGTTCATTGGATGCCCTCTCGGAGCGATTCGGTAAGCCTTTTGGGTATTTTGAATTTTTGGAACAATTTCTTCTCCTAATTGTTGTGCAAGCCTGTCTTGGAGAAAAAGTAGTAAATAATCTCCTTCAGCATCTTCTGGGATCCCGATTAAGTGAATGTTCACTGCTCATTCCTGATTTTCCAGGGTTTTAAGCCTGGACTTAAAATGATTTGTTTCCTTTGCCATCGACGAAACAGCTCCCACTGCTGCATCAGCTCTGTGAGTCGATTCCACGGCCAATGTCTGTACTACATCCAAGTTGGTTTCTAGAGCCACCACTCGATTTGTCAGACTGTCAAATCTCTCTGCCAGCCCTGCTACTGTAGAGATAAGTCTGTCTATCTTCAGACCAAGTGTTTGCAGGGTTTCTTCTTTGGACTCAATTGCTTCTTCTCCACGGCCTTGAGCTGAGCGTGTGGGAGGAGCAGTAGAAGTTGTTTTGCTTTTAGCTCCTGACACATGCATTTGATCCTTACGAGGATTTCCCATCTTATTGTAGGCAGGTTCCGATGTTAGCAAATCCAATTTTTTTCTCCTCTTGGTTCCTTATAGATAGTTTCCGAAGTAAATAATCTCTCGAGTTACTTTGAGCTCTAAGGTTTAGCAGCCATTTTGCTCAGGCTCTGCAGCGCCCCCTGTAGCTGCTTCCTTTGCATCCTTCAGGAATGTGTCCATTGCTGACATTTGTGCAGTGGCCACATGGAGTTCAGTCCACACTTTTATCAGGCATTACAGTCTGGGCATTGCTTCTAGGCACAGGGTAGGTTTGGACTGGCAGTTCTACAGGGCCTGCTCTCTTGAGAGCCTTAAGCTGACTCCTACCTCCTCCCAGCTGACGGGGGTCAGTCCTTTCACTGCTTGGGACTCCGTCCTAATGATGTTACCTTCTACAAGATCTGCCTCGAAGTGAGAGTGTACAGTTATGTAAGAACTTACCGTAACAGTAGATCTTCAAGAGGAGCTCTTGCAGCAGGTGCTGCTTTCCCTCTCTTCATCCCCCTGGTGACTGCTTCTCCGTCACTGTTACTTTTTCCTCATTTTCAGAGGAATACCTTGGCTCTCCAATCTCTGTGCTTGCCAGGGTCTCCGGTGGGAGAACTGAGGTGGTGCTGGGGGACCGCCCTTTTTATATCATAGACCGATGTCAGGGGGTGGTCCCCCGCTATATACTGCTAAGCTAGACATTTTCTGAGGGGTCCTGGCAAATGGTGTTACCTGCTGCAAAAGCTCCTTTCCAAGATCTACTGTTACGGTAAGTCCCTGCGTAACTGTACTTTTCTGTGGCTGGACACAAGTTTGACCCTAAGCTTCAGCCAATACAACACTACATTTAGATCAGTCAGTGTCTCAGTGGGTTGCACACTTGCTTCTGAGGCTGGAAGATCAGAAGGCTGTGAATTCTATCCCCACACCAGGCACTTGGGTTAAATCCCAATACTGACACTGTAGTGCAGCATTGGGGGGGGGGCTGCACTCTTGAGGTACCTTCTTTCAGATGAGACGTTAAACCGAGGTCCCATCTGCCTATTCTCGTGGTAGTTCAGGTGGATGTTAAAGATCCCATGGCACTTCTTTCCCCAGGGTCCTGACCAAATTTCCCCCATTCACTAAAAAAATACCACCAACAGCTTAATCTGGTTTAATGTCAGTTGGCATTCATCTGTAGCCCCCTTCCCCGGGATGAGGCTGAAAATAAGCAGAATTGTCTAGTCCTCCTTCCCATTCAACAGAAACTAAATAAATAAGATTAGGCACAATATAAACTATCCTGGTAGCACTTGCCTGTGTAAATAAGATTTTTTTTTTCCTTCCTTTCCAGTCGCTATCAACCTGATTGTTCAGCACATCCAGGACATTTTGAATGGAGGTCTGACAAAGCGACACAGTGGCCACATGAACGGCTATAACACGTCACGGAACTGGCAGTCCTCGGAGCCCAACAGCAGCAGGCCACACTGATCGGGAGGCAATAGAAGAGTGCGGAGTGTTTGTGTGCTGTTATATGTACATACTGTAACTGTGTTTTGGCTGCACTGTATTTAATGAACAGAATATCACGCAAATACCTTTAATTTTGTACTCAAAGGACAACAGGCTTGACTTCCTATCTCGACTGCTTCAGGGCAGAAACTGTCTACGACTTGTATCCAGAATTGATTTATTTTTTGGTGTAAATTTAGGTTCTTAAAAGCTTACTGCCACAGGTATTGCAAACTCTTCTAACAGTATTCGGTTGTATACAATGTCAGCTAATAGACATCGGGGCATGCCACAGCATATGGGTCCAAAATCTGTTTCTGCCTACTGGTGGTATATTCATGGGTTTTGGCACCGCCATTTTCTGGTTCAGGCTAGAATACCTGAAATAAAGCTTGAATTCTAACAGGCTGCTGGGTTGCTTACATGCACTATAGTGGTCAACAGTTTGGCTGAAGCTAGCTTAAATATTCAAAAACTCTCAGCAACCCATAAATTCCACTTTCAAAATGCACTATCCTCCTCCTTTGCAATGTGCTACAGGGTTGCTTAAATACAGTGTATTGGTCAGCAGTTTGGCTGAAGCTAGCTTAAAGATATAGAACTTCATAACTACTTACAAATTCAACTGTAATAATGCACTGCCACCCATTCTGATATGCTAGAGTTGGGTACATGCAGCATATAGGTCAGCGGTTAGCTAAAGTATTCTAAGCACTCAAGAATTCATTAATTCCACCTTAAAAATGTACTGCCCCTTCACCCCTGCAATGGAACAGGTGTCTTAAAAGAGACCTGAAATGTCCAAGTTGGCAGTCCTCTTGACAAAAGTCATTCCAGATGTGGCAAGGAAAGATTTTTCATAAATGAGACTTTTTGAATTGAATACTGTAATGTGTGCTTTTTTACCCTTACTATTGTCCTCGTCAGTTCCTCCAGTGTTTGGGGTTGCCATAGCAGTATCCTTTTTTCTGGGGGGGTGGGGGGGTGGCTGCCTTAACTGTTGACACCACTGTCAGCAATTGGTAGGCAGACAGCGCACAAATGCAGAGGGTCCCACATCCTTCCTCCCTTGTACCAAATTGCCTTATCTGTGCGATGCACCAGCCCCCAGCTGAACACAGTGTGAGATTTCAGTAATCGCTCGTGCTCCTGGTTTCTCAGCTTAGAGCGTGATGCACTGCTGCTGTACTACTGGGTCAGCCCCTTTAGGAATCTGAGCATCCTCCTCCTCTTTCAGTAGTTGTTGATTTATTCAGAATCTCTTACTGTCCTTCATTTCAGAAAAAAATAAACATCCGAGGGACAATCGGATATAGCTAGGTAAACTGTTACATTGTTGCCAAAATGAAGTGCTGCTACATCAAAGTGAGAAGGGGTCACACTGGTGATCTCCAGAAAATCTTGTATGCAGGCAACAGCTGGTTAAAAAGTTAGACACAGACGTTTTTGTTCTTTTGGTATTAAAACAGATCATGATACAAAAATTAAAATAACCTGTTACAGTAAGAACAAACAAACGTGATGATCTTGCCATATTAGTTTCACGGCAAGATAAGCGTTTTTAAAATATTCTGTTTTCATTCCAGGCCCCATCTTAATAAAGTCACGTTGTTTGAGGCTGTACATTACTGTCAGTCATCATAAACATGCTTGACTCACTCATACAGTGTCTTCAGTCTGAATACAGCTTTGGGAGCTGAAGAGAGCCCTTTGGGAAGACGCTCTGGAAGACAGCTGGGGTGGTGGGTGGGCTTCAATCTTGATTGTGGATCCAAACTACTTGCAGAAATGATTACAAAACAGTGACTGGAAACAACATTCTGAGTGGTTGTCTGCATTCTAAAAGGGTTATGTTAATGACTGGAAATCCTCTTGTGAATATAGAATGGATGGCTAACCATGCACAAGAAAGCAGTTTCCGATGATGTCATAGCCCTTGATGGCGAAGCTCGAGAGGTCAGTGATGTCATCAGAAAACCAAGATGGAAACGCCTGCCTTGCTGTGCATGGTTATGCCATGTGTTATTTTATTATAGTATATGGTCCCTAAAGTAAAACAAAAATGTTTCCACAAACACCCTCTCCCAACACAAGTCTACCCAGGTTTCTGTAGTTTTTAAAAACAAAACCACCTCACATCCAGCTGCTGAGTACTCACCTGTTGACCTAAACTATACATGGTAAATTAAGTTTAGTTATAAGTTGTTGCTTTTCCAGAATGTCCACTACTGGGAGCAGACTCTTCACTCTAACTCTGAGTCGGTCAATACCAGGTGGGTGAATGGGTGTGTACTTTGGTACTAAGTGGCTGAATGTGTTACTGTGTGTTTCTCTCCCCCTGCCTACTGCTGCTCCTCTTTTTCTAGGTCCTACTAGAGTCCACCCTTCATCAGCTGGCTTCCTGTCTAGTTTGCCCCCTTCCCCCTCCCTTGACCCACTGTTCCTTCTCTTTGGTGCCTCCACAATACTCTCAGATGTCACCCCTCCTACCGACGCAATTCTCCCCTCATCCCTCAACCTCCCCAGCTCCCTGTCAAGCCACTGAACCTCTTCCTTGAGCCTCCTTAGCCTGTGACATATTGGGCACCCTCCCAGCCTCCACAGTATATTCATCCGCATTGCTGCCCCACAACCATTGCACCCAACAAACCTACCCATGATCCACACTACCTGTACAGCCTCTCCACACTAACTCTCTCTACAGCAAGTAGAATTAACTAATCCAAGCCCAATCTCTAACAGAAATTTTAATCCCAAATGCCCTTGCACACAGCATAAGACAGCCAACTACAGTACTAACTGGAACCCACAATCCTTCTCTTAAGGACTATGGACCTACTCATAAGTTAATATATCTTTAAGAATTGGCTCATATGGCTGTTCCTTGTTTCCTCCTTCCTGATCTGCTTGGAGGGCTCAGGTCAGTTTGCAGCTCCCCAACCCCAGTGGTATTTCAGTATTTAAGAAAGGCTGGTGAAAGGAGTGGGTGGGAGGGCTTTTACCTTTCAGCTAAATTCCACTTTAAGCTAAATTAGAAAAAAAGTAAAACAATATCAAAACTTACAAAAATCCTCTACAAATGAACTCTCTCAACAGCAAGTAGAATTAACTAACCCTTCTCTCCTGTAGTTTAAAAAACAATAGCAAAACTTAGAGAGCTTCACCACAGCAAGCAGGCTTAACCACTCCTCTCCAGGTAGCACTACTGTGTTTCGGTAAGTTGATATTTGTGTTAAAAACCCTATTTTGACTCTGAGTCTTAACCCTTGGCCTGTAAAAATTGGCATGCAACATCTCGGTCCTAGGAGATAATTGCCTACATTTTTTTTTTTTAAATCGGGTTTGTGTTTTTATAATTACAGATGGCATAGGTTACTTAGAATACCCCATTTCAAGATGCTTTCTACTTGTGTAAACAACAAAAGAAATAGTTACATTTTGAGACATGCAGGTGTTAGACCTTGCCTCAAAATGGAACCTTTCTGATGGTTGCAGAACAAAATCTATTTTAATAATGAAGTCATTAAGGTTTAAAAATTTGCTTGTGCATGAGACACACAATGCGTTGGGGAAAATATATATAAAAAAATATTATTATTAAAACTATTAAAACACAATAATTACTTAAAAGTAAATATCAGCACTTCTGTAGTTGAGACTATAGGGTCCAACAAGACCTGACATTTAAAAAAAAATTTAATGCAAGAATTAAAAAACATTGAGAGCAACATTGTTTCAAAAACTGTCTAGCATGCTTGCACGAAGTACAACACATCAGAAAATAAATGAGACATGCATGTATAGGGTGCACGTGTTCAGTAACGCACAAAAAATAAAACTAATTTTTTTAACCTTTGCCAATTCATTCTCTATTTTCAAAACTGTTGAGTACATGGTGTAAAATAAAACACAGCACATATTTTTTAACCTCTGAATTCTTTCATATTAATATTAAAAGTACTAAAACATGATAATTTTGCAATAATGTAACAGTTATGTAGTTGTCATAAAAGGGTTTAGCCATGCCTGTGATATTTAATAATTATGAATATTTTAATTGCAAAAAAAAAAAAAAAACCCGAATGAAAATTTCTTAAGAGTGTTAAAAACTGTCAAACAGTACATTATTGAGCCCAGTGTGAAGTAAGTAACTGGTCCATCCCTGTGATTGACGGGTCTGCTGCTTGCCCTGCATGAAGAAAGCTAAAGGTGCTGTTCTGTATCTTCTCAAAGTAAGGAAAGAATTTGAAAAAAGAAAATAAATACATTCATGCAAGCGTTAAGGTGGAAGAGCAAAACATAAAAAAGTTGAGAAATACAGAGTTAGAGGAAAATGTCCCTGGAGCCTTGATAAATTTGTGGTGTGCTGTTTCTCAATGATAAAACTATTACATGCTTTAATGTTGATCTTGCCCTAACTTTGGCACGGCCTTGTCACACACACAGTCATACTGCTTGGACAGTGAGTGGTGAAGTTAGAGTACTGTCAATGCAGTGTCACGTGTTTGTTCAACCCCCAATGAACAGCACACCACACCACAGATTTCACCAAGGCTACAGAGAATTTTGCCCCTAGTTATGTATTTCCCTGCTTTTTATGTTTTGTGCTTCAAACTTAACACATGCATAAAGGGCAGTATAGCGCAGTGGTCTAAGGCTCTGAGCTGCACATCTGGTGACATCCAGCAGACCAGACCTGGGTTTGAATCCCACAGCTTCCACTTGCATACTGTGTGACCCTGAGCAAGTCACTTAACCTCCTTGTGCTCCCAGGTCGCTCCTGTAAAAAAGCTTTCAGCTTAGTGTGCTATACCTGGTTAAACAACTAAATTAAAAAAAGTAAATAAATAAATGTAGTTTTTGCTTTACATACATATTCGGACATATCTTTGTTTTAGGCAGGGGGCACAGCAGCATTTAAATTTAAAGTGGCACAAGATGCATGGTCCTGCCCGACACTGGGACCCTTTATGGGGGACCCTGAATTGGCCATCGCTGACATATTACATGCAGGGGTCACACAGTGCCCAGAGTTATACATCATTTATCAATACCCCAGGACTATAACGGAAAGACAGGAGAAATACCTGCTTAACATTATGCTCACAGCTGCCAAAAAAGTATTACCTGAAGGTGGCTGATAGACCAGAGAATTGATATAGACCAGTGGAGGAACACGGTGAATAATATATACAAAATGGAGAGGATTACTTATGGGCTTAATGAGAGAGGGCTGAGGTTTTCGTCTCCCACTGGAATAACTAGGTAATGTACGTCATGAAGCATGACCCAGACTTCGTCCCATAGCCTGGTCAGGTGACTGGAGAGAGGTAAGAGAGACATGGAGAGGATGAACTAGTAGGAGTGCAGCTCAAATTGAGAGCTAGAATTCTTATATTTCATTGGATGCTCTGCACCCATAATGCTGTACTATATCAGGAGAGCTTAGAAATCTGACTCGGGTACCCCTCCCCCCACCTCCAAAGCTGAGTCGGAGTAGTGCAGATGCTGACATACACACTATACTTTACTTACACAGTCATATTGTATGATACTCTGGATGTACAATCTTGTATTTTTTTTAATTAAAATATATTTACAAGAGAAATGGCAGAACATACATGCATTAAAAACTTGTTGGACCATAGTAGTGATGTTGGTAGTATAGCACAACAACTTTCTGATGTCACCGTTGTGGTACAGCAGCTTTTTGAGCAACTGCTAGTCATATACTATAATAAAATAATGAGACTCTATGCTATAATAACATTTATTTCAAAAAATGAAGTTTTGTTGGACGTTGAGGCACCAGGGGTTGAGTTACCTTTGTTAATCTAACCCTAGCGGTATAAGACACTCGGCTTCAGCATGTACCGCATGATCCCCTAAGGTTAAATTAACTGGCAATAACCCACCCCCTGATTGTACCTCGTTACTAAATTGTGGACAGAACCTACAGTATGGAAGTAGAGAATCTAAGGATGCCAGGGATATAAAAGCTTCTATAAACAGCATGGTAAAAAAAAAGTATTCACAGGATATTAGAACTGCTGCTTAAATCTGTATAAAGACTGTAAGGTGTGAAGAATGAAGTTTGACCAGTAAACATTTTAGGGTGTTAAAAACATTGGGCATTCCCATTAAATCAGTCCCCCTGTTTCTGGGAAGCTTTTTAAAATGTAATATTCAGGCACAATTTAGCTTACATTTCATTAATTTTCTGTATTTAGGGCTCCACCAAGGACACTTGAATAAAAAAAATCTTTGTGGCTCAGACTTCATTTCATTCTGCTGTTTCTCCTGCCGCTGAAGTACTGCTCCTTTCTAAGATCATGGTCATCTCCACAGCAACACACTGCGGTGTTACAGAGAATTATGATGACTTCAGCAGTGGGAAAAGCAGGGGGATGAGATGAAATGTTAGATACAGACACCATGTTTCCATGCAGATGTCCTTAGAAATAAAGAACGAGGAAGGCAAAAACAGAAAATAAATTTATTTAAAAAAAAATAATTCTTTAAAGGGATAGTGGACAAGTTGGTCGGGCTGAGTCATGTCTCTTCTCCCCCGACCACCACCACCACCACTTTGCAAGCATGGTCCATCAAATATGCAGTTTTAACATGTATTAATATAAATCCCTTGATGAGCAGAAATTGATCCAGGCTTACCTGCAAGGTAATACCTTCCTGTTGTTAGTGGCTATTGACTCCCAACATTCGTTCACTAAGACTTGAACTATGCAAACGTAGAATTTGACAGCAGATAAGGACCGTTTTTTTATGAACTAAAGACCATTGCATTAAGAAACCCTAGAGTGGGAAGCAGTTGAATGATTTGTTTTTTGAAATGTAAAATTCATTTCATGGATTTGACAAAAGGAGACCCAAGCTGCAGGAAAAACCTGCAGTATGTTTGCTCTTGAGGTCTCTGTGATGGCTTCGCAACTCCTCAATAGAAATACAGTCCTTTTATGTAGGTTTTCCAATACATTATTCTGTACAGAAACATATATTTTGTTGCTATAGTTAAGGACCACTTGGCCCTCCCAGTCTGCCCATTTTTTCCTCTGCCTGTACTGTCTCCCTAGAGCTTCGGTTGAGGTGCACATCTCGGCCATTTCCAGACACAAGGATCCTGGAACGGAGTGGAGGCTAACCTACACATAAATGTCTTGGAAATGAGAGCTGTGCTGTGCAGTCTTCAGGCATTTCAGAATCATCTCTGTGCCAGTCCTCTGTTAATACAGATGGACAATGTCAGTGTCATGCACTACGTAAGAGGGAACTCGTGCCTGTCCCCTATGCAGGGAAGCAGTGAGAGCATTGTACTGGGCGATATGTCATGACCTTCAGCTATTGTCCATGTTTCTTCTTGGTCTCCAAAATGTCTTGTCAGACAGGCCAAGCCAGGTCTCAGTCACTGGTTCACAAATGTGAACTGCTAACCTCTGTGATAAATGACTGGGGCCATCCAGAGTTGGATGTTCTTGTATCCCCACACAACGTAAAACTGATGCGTTTGCTTGCTCATTCCAGGGCCTGGAATCTTTTGGCGAGATGCGTTGTCCCTCTCTTGCAATGGGAAAGCCCTGAAGGCAGGTCCTCATTCCTCTCATACAGAGGGTCCTGCTCAAGCTAAGAGTGAAAAGTGCCACTGTGCTCCTCATTGCTCCTTGTGGCCCCCACCAGATATGGTTTCCATTCCTACAACACCTGGCTGTGGAGCATTGTGTTTCTCACCTTTGTCGAGGTCTGTAATCACAGGACAGAGGGTCTCCCAGTCTCTTCAGACTGAAATCTCAACATCTGTGTGTATGGCTCCTGAAAACATAGCCATCAAATGCTTTGGAGTGTCCCTAAGGTTGCTGATGTCTTGCTTGCAGCTAGGAAGACTCCTGCCATACACTCATTCCTTGAAATGAAAGAGTTTCACTTTGTGATCTGCTTCTTGGTATATGGACCCTTTTACATGTCCTATGAATTCTGTTCTGGAATACTTGCTTTCCCTATCAGACTGTGCCATTGGTGTGTACACACATCCTAAAATTCTGTACATTTTAAATCTTCTAGCAGCCTAAGGGTTAAGGTGCATTCTGCTGCCATAGCAACATTCCACACCCCTATTGATAGCCATACGGTTGCACAATTAGGAAGTGTTCTGATAACCCAGTCCCCCCTCAGGGCTTGAATTTAATACTTGGAAAATTCACTTCTTTTAAGCCAGCCATGACTTGTGGCCTACATTTCCTTTCATGGAAAACATTTTTAGTTGGTATCTCTTATGTTTGATGAATTTCCAAGCTTCAGGCTTCCTTATTTGATTTTTCACAGCGTCGCTGTGCATACCAATCCTAAGTTTTTACCGAAGGTGGTATCTGAATTTACACTGAACCAAACAATCCACCTTTCTGTTTATTACCCCGGTCATGCCAACTAGGGTGAGGTTTTGCTTCATATTGTTGATGTAACATGGGACACTGAGATACTGTGTTACCTGTACAAAGAGCTGCAGAAAGACATCCCAGCTTTTTGTTTCATTCACCTCTTGGGAAGAAGGTGCTCTTGTGTAAAAACAATGCTATGTTACAGGAAGTATGGTAAGGAACTTCCTAATGCTGTTTCTGGTCACTGCACAATGGGTATGGCCACTTTTGTTGCTTGTTTTCAGAATGTCCCCATTGCTGACATATGTGCTGCTGCCACATGGAGCACTGTCCGTACTTTTGCCAAACACTATAGTCTAGACATCTTCTCTTGTAGATGTACTAGTTTTGTTCTTGATGTACTGCAAGGCCTTCTGTCCTGAGTACATATCAGATTCTGCCATCCTCCCAGGCTGCTTTGTACTGCTTGGGAATCATTCCAAAGATGTGGCCTAATGGAGAGGAGATATCCTCAGTGAAGTTAGGATAGTTAACGTGAGAACTTGCCTGAACAGTAGATCTTCATAGCCAGTCTGGTGGTGCAGAGGGCTAAGGTCTTTGTGCTTTATCTTTCCCAGCCAGTGGCCCAAGTTCTGGAACAAACTAGGGTCGCTGGGTCAGTGGGGAGGTGCGGGCTGGGAGTGGATAGAGCAGCTGCTTAGCAGTTCTCCTGTTCCGGATTGGGGTGGTGAGTCGACTCAGTTCTTTGCTGCCACCAGGTGGAGGTCTGATGGTAGCACCGTGCTTGAATAAGTGACTGCAGCCAGGGGTGGGGGTGGGGAGCTGTGGTTCTGAGATGCATGTGCGCCTCCATGCATGTGCATAACCCGTGCCACCACGGCTAGGGTGGGTGGAGGAATTGTGGCTGAATGAAGCCCTGCCCATTGGGCCTGGGTTTGCGTCACCAGTCCAGTCTGGATTAGTGTACTGGGGCCCCACCACAAAGGGGAATTTGTCAAGGAACTTCATGACTAACAGATGAGTGGTGGGGGAGGCGGGTGCCAGCTTGGGAAAGGGCTGAACAATTGCCCCTCATGTCTGGGAGTATAAAAAAAAAAAAAAAAAAATCTCAGAGAGAACCTCCACCATTAGGCCACGCCATACCTTCCCTTCTTCCCCTTTTTGTCTTTTGAGGGATAAATCAGATGCTGTGCCTAAGGCCTTATTTCATGCATCCTGTTTCCAGTTTCATTCCTCCTCTTGTTCGCCTGGTACTGGTTTAGTCTCCTGGTTCCTCATGGTAAGAGGCCCTCCTAGGCTTATCTCTGGTGGGGACCTGATGAGTTTGGGGCCACTCGCGTTGTATATGTGTCGACGCATGTTATTGTGGATGGACCCTGGCTAGCAGAAAATTTCTGAGTGGTCCTGATGCTGATGGCTTACAGTTCTAAAGGTGTGGCCTAATGGAGGAGATTCTTTCAAAGATCTACCATTACAATAAGTTCTTGCGTAACTGTTCTGTCTCTATCATGCCCCCCTTCCCCTCCTCTCTTCCAGGGTGTACATATTGAGATCACCACGTCTCTCATCATAGGGCTTTCAATGCAGCTCCATACCATTTAATTTGCCCTCCCCTGGATAGCCTATACCCTGTCTCTGTCCTTCTGACATGTGGTCTCTAGAACTGGACACAGTACTCTAGGTGGGGTCTCACCAATGATCTTTACAGTGGTGTAACAGCCTCCCTCCTCCTTTTCATGATGCCCCCTTCCTAAATACCCCAGCATCCTGCTTGCCCTATGCACTACTTTGTTGCACTGTCTTGCTATATATAATTTAGGGGAGCTATGTGTAAGTTTTTTTTTTTTTTCTTTTGTTGTACAGTGGTAGCCATTCTGGTCTTCCACTTTACCGCAGAAAAGCATACTACCGTACAGTGCTTTCCTCTCATGGTAGCGTCATTCAAGTTACCCCATAAGCTGAAGAGTTACGTTATTGTACTTGGCACATTAAGGTAACACTTCAGCTAATGTGGTACTTAATAATATGGCCATAAGAGGGAAGTGTTATATTACAGTGCTTTAATGTGGTAAACATTTCTGTGGTAAAGTGGAAGATTAGGATGGCTACCTCTGTAAATGCAAATAGTAATGATGCCACATACCAAGTGTGTATAAAACAAAACTAAAAACACACACACACACACACACACAGAGGTTTCCGTGTTTTATTTTTTCGTAGTTACTGGTTTACTAGCTTTATACTGAAGTTCATGTCTTGTACAGACGGCATTAGAAAGTGAAAGAGCATTCATGCAGGATAGTGTGATCTCCATTATACATGAATGTTACTTAACCTCGTGTAATGGTGCATTCAGCACATAGTTTTGGGTTGTAATACACCATTATTGATATAATCTGTAACACAGGGTGCAATGTACGTTCGTACTGGAATATAGGGACACCTCAGGAGTGTTGTAGCTTCAGCCACCCAAGGAGTCCGTTTATTCCAATTACAAATGTGCTTCCTGGAGTGTGTTATTTTGCTTACAAACTGGCTTTTGAAAGAACAAAAACAGACAAGAAAATGTGTTATTTAATCATGAGTTGTCAAGGTGTGTAATTATAGTAGGATATTATACACCTTTGGAATCACGTTAATCAGATTGCTTCAGTTTCCCAAGCATTTCATAAGTATGGTTGTTTGTCAATTTATAAGCACCAAACTCAAGCTAGATGGTTTCAATATGAAAACTTCTGTAAGAACAGAGAACTTCTGAAGTCAAATAAGCTGCACTTTTCAGTAGAACAAGGGTTGATTCTGAAAATACCCCTTTGAACAAATGAATTTAGACATTTATGTTATGCAGCAATGCCCTGTTTGCCAGAGGTCGTCCAACTGAGATGCAGCATCTGTTTTTTGTTCGGGGTGTGGGGTGTTTGTCTGTAGTTTTACAGTTGAGTGGATTGAAGCACAGTAAGGTCTGGTGACCCACTCTGGGTCAAACACTGATAGAGTTGGAAACTCAGAGCTCCTGCAGTCCCAGTCCTTTACTCCAAACATTTGCCACATTGCCGTTATAATAATATCAAACCCTAACAGTGTATCGCATTACGCACCCACAGTGTATATCGCTTTCAATTTTAGAAACATACACTGTGTGTTTACAGTATTTCCCTATTCAAAACCTTGGTTTACAGTAGTTCCCTGTTCAGAACCTCAAAACAAAAAAAACAGTGGGGATAGTGCAGTTTTCTATCCTAAGTCAAATTTATGACCAGGAGTATATTTTTTAATTGGGCTGGTAGATCAGGGATATGCAGTCCGTTTCCTTGTTACTGATTTCATTGGGATAAATCAGTTGAATTTTTCCTAGTCCACTATATGTACACTAACATCATACGTATGTACATACATTTCTGTTGAGAAGCACAACAGCAAAATATTTTACATGTATTGTATAGGTGAAATACAGAACTGAAAGGGAAATATAATTCGGTCTTTGACAACATTGATGAGGAACTCTAACCCTTGTTAATAATTTTTGGTGCGGTTTCTGACCCAGATTCACTATATTTTGTAACCTCTTGACAAAAGCCATGGTTTCACAGTCCAGTGGTGGTGGTGTTTGTTTATTATGGAGGGAACTGGTGTAGAAT
Source organism: Neoceratodus forsteri (assembly GCA_016271365.2). Lineage (NCBI taxonomy): Eukaryota > Metazoa > Chordata > Ceratodontiformes > Ceratodontidae > Neoceratodus > Neoceratodus forsteri. The sequence goes on from CM028136.1 coordinate 895,451,515, forward strand.
GTACCATAATCCAAAGGGGAGAAAAGTGAGTCAAGTGGAACTTGAAAGGCCAGACCTAGTTAGATTATTATCCCCCACCCCCAAACAAGTGGCCTATTGTGGTTGGGAAACTTGACGAGACTGATTCAACTCACTCTGTATCCCACACTGCTTGTTTTCTTTTGATACCTTGGTTGATGGTTGGAACACCCCTAGCTCTTGTGGAGCCTTCTTTGGTGTTACCTTTGGTTGTGTATTGGCCCATGTGAAGAAAAACAGAAAGCATTATACTGCAGTGCTCCACGTTAAACGTTTTGCTAGGTAGCTACTTTGGCTTACAATCAAAAATCTTACTAGCCACTCAGCCAGTAGGCTGCAGATGCATCGCACCAACATGTGGTAGACCCCAGACTGAGTTTGTATCACAGCTGCTGCCCACCCTGAACCAGTGGGGTCTAGGGTGTGATGCATACATCATGCACTGACCTCATGGAGGGATGGTCTGTTTGCCATACAAATGTCTCCTCTGGTGGAGTAGTGCTGGTCTTGAGGTTAAGGGTGACAACACCATCATAGTGGTTAATAGCATATGAGAGGGGCATTCGGGAGAGGATGTCCAAAGAGGAGAGAGGAGGTCATTGGTGAGTACAATGAGGCTAAAAATATGAATAAAAGGAAATAAATTGTACTAGCTAAACTGAAATCTGAGGTATCCAAAGTATCTTGGTTTGTCAGGTGCAGAAGCCAAGGTTCCCACATTGTGGAAAAATGTTTTTGCTTTTGAGTCAGATTATGAAAAAGGTGGGGGGGACAAAACAAAATGGGAGTTGCCCTTATAGCACACCTGACAGTGTTCCCACTGGTCAAAATAAAGTCCAGGTCATGTAGAGCACTGGGATACTGCCAGCTTTTCTGAAACTAAAAAGCAAAAAGAATACAAATCAAAGAACTGTGACCATACAGCTGTCACCATAAGAGCCTCAGTAACTTCAAGTGAGGCAGACTTGGCTCTTTTAGAGGCTGCTTCTAGTTAGCTTGCATTGAGGAACAGAGTAAAACCTGTGGACAGATTTTAGCACTGTGAAAAACATTCAAAAATGCCTGTGCACCATACTACTAGTGTTGACCAACTCTCACGAAATGCATACTGCCTCTGGGTTTCTGTCAATGCAGTTATTTATTTAGCTAGGTGAGGGTCTTTTTAATGGCTAGGTATAACATGCCATTTTTCTCATGACATACTGCCATGTACCGTGTTGGAGCAAGCACACTTTGTGCTGCTGAAAGGATATTGTTATGTTTGGGACTGTAGATGTTGATACATATATTGATTTGACAAAAAAGCAGAGTTTATGCAGGATTGCTATAGTTTTTTTTTTTTTTTTTAGTATCATATGAGAGCAGATCAGGTAGGGGTGTATGTATTTAAATTTTAAAACAAAATCAGAAGCAGTCAGCCACCAGTTCCATGAGGTATATTCAGTTCAAACTACAAGAATTAAATCAGCCCAGTAAAACTTGTAGAGCGTCTCCACGAGGAATATGGTGTCCTAGAACTTGGAATCTTGTAAAAAGATGCTGTGTCATTATGCTGGTCTCGGGCCTCCCAGGATTCCAGAGGTACTGTAGATCTTTAGTTTACACTGAAGAGTGAATGCCCTGGATGATGCATCCAGCTAAATTTAATATAGTAGTCCTAAAGATTTATTGTTTTCCTAAGTTTAAAATTATTTGATTTGCACATATTTGCTTTCTCTTATGATATGTGTGTATCAGTGCAAACTGATTAATTGTAATGTTTTTTACACGGTTCTGGGAAATATGACCTTGGCTGCCAGAAATGTCCTTCGCACATTGACTGGTGGGGCTTGTGGTTTAGTTTTACAGCCTTGTGGTTCCATTTAATAATTCCACTTTCTAAAAAAATATTTTAAAGTGCTTTTGCTTACATTTTTTTCTGGCACTGTAGGCTGTTTTGTTGGCTCACAGTGACTGGTTGAGTGTTAATTGTTGGTCGTTTCACAACGACTGCTTGATGATAAAGTGCTTTTGCCCAGTTCTACAATTTTTCAGCACATGACAGTGGTCAAATACGTTAAACTGGTCAGTTCATGGTGACTGCAGTTGACCTAATTTTTCTTGCTCTCAGCAGCTAAGGTCAAAAACTTTACTGCAGTGCCTTTTTCGGTTTTCATGTTGGAGTTGGAACAAAAATAGAACCCTGAAAAAAAAACTGCTGGTCCCACAGGTTTCAAAAAGTGTGGCCGCTGTTTGCCTAAGACAAATAGGGATTCAGAATATTAAAAGTGTTTAGATATAGATTGACTTAAATGTTACCTGTGCAAAGTGTTGTGTCCTAAGACACAGAAGAGATCGGCTAAAAAGCTATCTCTGTTGGCTCCTGGCTTTGTCTAGCTCCAAAGAGTGTTTTCCTATTAAAAAGATTGAGAATAGTTCTGAAAAATGTCAGCTGAAATGGCTTCCCCTAAAGACCAGTCTAAAGCAGAGTCTGCAAGGAAGCCAACAAAAGAGCGTAAATCCTCTGCTGAGGAATACAAGAAAAAAGAGGCAGAGGAGTCCTCTTGCACTAGCCTTAAAAAGATCCCCTCAAAAATTTGAGCCTGAAAAAGGTAAGGCAAATAAGCCCATCATCTAACATTTAGGCAATGCGCAGATGCACTTCATAGAGGAATTCAAACAAATGTGACAATTCTTCCAAACCATGAAGAAGAGGCAGCAAAAATTCCTCCCTCAGTTTCAGCTAGTCTCAGAGGAGGAATGCTACTTTGAAGGGGGGGGGAACCTATTATTCCCAAGTCACCAGTGATGATGAGAAGTTCACTGCATACCCTAGAGATTTTCCTCATTCTGCCTCCCTAGGGGCATGGCAGCAATGATTAATATCCCTGCTGTGGAAACTGGTTCTGAAGTTGGAGAATCATATTTCTAGGGACATGGATATGTTGTTCATCCACACTTATTGGCAGGTATCCTTGCCGCTTTAAATCTTGCCGGAAGGTCTTCAAGCTGGCTCCTCCCACCCACCCGGGTGGTATAACTCTCGGCTCCGCCCCATGACGCCAGATCTTCCTTACCGCTTGGAAGCTCAGGTTCCCTCCTTAACGCTCTGCGTTTGAGACTGGTTCCTATTTCTTCCCTTTGCGAATTTAAAAGTTTTTGCTAAAAAGACTTCAGTCTCGATCTCGGGCTGCGTGGACAACCGACCCCTGTCGGAGATGCCCTATGCGTGAAGATGTCTCGGACGGATCCACACCCACGTGTGTCTACTGTTTAGGCCTTGAGCACGACCCGCGGGACTGCGACTTGTGCTCTTCCTTTCGACCTATGTCCTCGAGACCGTGCTGCCCGTTGCATCTGGGCGTCCCGAGCGTTTCCTCGGTGAAGAGTCTAAGGAGGCCCGGTTGGCGTGTCGGCGGCGGCGGGCTCGGATCAGCTCGAGCAGATGATACGCCCTCGAAAGGCGCGCGGGCGTATCTTCCCGGCCGCATTTATCCCGCTCTCTCTGGGTTCCTCCTATACAGCTTCCTTTAAGGAGTTTTGTCTGTCCCTCTCCACTAAGGGAGAAGGGCCAACGTCTGCTGGACCTTTTCTCGGTCCAAAAAAGAGGACAAAATGCGATCCCTCTGTCGACGGCTCTTGGGAGGCCAGGAAGGTCCCTCCCGAGTAAATGGGCCGTCGACTTGATCGACCGCTCGCTTGCCGGCCACTGGTCTCACGGTGTCCCGCCAGGTCAGTTGACTGAGACTCCCGTCGGCGAAGTCGAGATTTTTCTCGATCCGTTGGACGGGTTGTCGCCTATAGAAGCCGAGACTCCCCTCTCCCCGGTTCCCCCGGGGGGAGTCGAGGATCCCGTGGGCTTGCCTGTGCCTCCGGTTCCGGAGCCCTCGGATGAACCCTCCGGGCCAAAGGGAGTGCCGGTTCCTGCCGAACCTTCTCCGCACCGACCTCGGAAAAGCCGAGGCTCTCGGTCTCAGTCTCCAGACCTCTTCGCGGTCCGAGTCATCCCGCCCGCCATAGGCGGTCTCGGCCCCGGCACCGCGGTAAGCGGCGTCATTGCCCCTCGCCCTCCTCCTCGACGAGGGGAAGCTTCGGGCGAATTACGCCGATGGTAATGCAGTGACCTCATGTGGCAACAGTTCCTCCTGACCGGGAATAAGCCGACGCAGTCGCCTTCCCCGGCCATTAAGTGGCTGTCACCGGAGCGGCCGACACAACCCCTCGACTTACCCGAGGAGCCTGTACCCAGGCCGGTTGTTCGGCCAAAACCAGCTGCTCCACCGATTCCGGTGGAACCTCCGCCTCCACAGCCACTATTTGGGGCTCCGACCAGGGATTCTCGGTCGGCTAAGGGTCTACCCCATAGGCTGTCTGTTACCCTCACTCCCGACCGACCTCGGCAGGTAGAGGGGTGGCTCAGGCCAGAGGCAGCTCTTCGAGGATCTGCCTGAGTCCGAGGATAATTCCTCCTTTTCTCCAAGCGATAGACTTGGAGTCCTCAGGAGGACAGTCAATGGACGATAGCCCGCCGTCTCTTCCTAGGACTGCTTCGGCTCATCTCGAGTCCACCGGATGAAGCTCGAACCGTTTCCAAACGGGGGCAGGTATCCTCACGGAGATTCTGGACCGAGGGATTCTCCAACGGAGGCCTTTCCGTGGCCGAGGCCATAGTGGGTCCGCCTGGAGCTTTGGTACGCTCGCTTCCTGTCCTCGCGCCTTCCAGGATGGCCAGGAAGTATGCGGTCCCTACCGTTCCCTGTCCGGTTTTGAGCACCCTCTGCTGAGGGGTTGATCACGACAGCGCTTTCGCCACGGCAACGCCAGGGATGTGGACAAACCTCCTGACAAGGAATCCAAGAAATTGGATTATGTCGGGCTAAAAGTCTATGCTGCGCCCTCTCTCGGCCTTCATCAGGCCAGTTCGCTGCCCTCATGGCACATTTTTCTCATGCCCTGTTGGGCTCCTGGATGAGGTCATCCTCATCTTCCCGCGGATCTGCAGACTACGGTCACAGGTGCGGACCAGGCAGGGCAGTGGCCAAACAGCAGCTCCAGACTGCTTTAGATATTGGGGACTCATGTGCCAGGTCGGCTGGCTGCAGTGGTTATGCCGACGGGTTTGGCTGGAGATATCCACCTTTACTCGGATACCCAGCACAAGTTGGCGGATGTTCCTTTTGGGACTGACCTCTTCGGCCCTGGGGTGGAAGGTCACCTGCAGAGGATCGAGGTGTCCAATGCTACCTGGACTCGGTTCTCTTCCGCTCAGAAGGACAAAGGCCGCAAACCACAGCCTAAGCCCTTTGGTCTTCTCCTGCGCCACGCCGCCAGCCCAGCAAACGGCAGGGCCAGCAGGCTCGGCCTTGGCATCCCAAACCCAAGCCGCGGTTTTCTAACAGGAGGCAGGAGGAAAGGCCCAGGAGGTCCTCGGCCGTCCTTCCTCCAAGCTTGCCCAGTGACGGGCTGGAGGGTGTCGCCCATCCCCGCCACCATTTCCCGTTCCCCGTGGGGGGGACAGCTCCGACACTTCCTTTCCGCCTGGTCCGCTGTTACCACGGACAGGTGGGTACTGGAGGTGGTGGGAAAAGGCCTGCCTCTTGAATTCGAGCAGGTCCCACCCTTCAGAGCCGTCGCTCCTCGGGGTCCGTAGCCTCACTGTCGGCTCGTCGAGCCGACATCGCTCTCCTCCTCCGAAAGGAGGTGATCAGGGTGGTAGCGGACCCCCCCTCAGACCCAGGGTTTGTGTCCAGGTACTTCCTGGTTCCGAAACGGACGGGGGGCTGGCGCCCCTTTCTCGAACTCTACACGACTCAAACAAGTTCCTAAGGTCTCTAACCTTCAGGATGGTCACTCTGGCTCAGATACTACCATCCTTGAACGCCGGGTTTGTGGTTCTGCTCTCTGGACTTGCAGGACGCGCTTTTCCACGTCCCTATCCGTCCGCTCCACCAGAGATTCCTTCGCTCCAGCGGAAGGATCCTTTCGAGTTCCGAGCCATGCCCTTCGCTTGTCTCCAGCTCCCAGGGTCTTCACCAAATGCATGGCAGTGGTGACAGCATTCCTGCGGCGCCGAGGGGTCCGGGTGTACCCTTACCTGGACGACTGGCTGATAGCAGCTCCCTCCAGGCAGGAGGTGGAGTGGTCCAGAGATCTGGCCCTCCAGGTCTGCTCTCAACTGGGCCTCCTTATCAATGAGGCCAAGTCGGAACTCGAGCCGAAGCAGATGATTCTGTTCATCGGGGCGCAGCTCGACTCTCTTCGAGCCAGAGCGCGGCTTCCGGCGGACAGGGCCGAGGTTCTTTCCTCCTTTGCCCAATCATTTCTGGTTGGACAATTGCGCCCTGCCCGGGACTTCCTGCGCCTCCTGGGTCTCATGGCGGCCTGCACCAGCGTGGTCCGTTGGGCCCGCTGGAACATGCGTTCCCTTCAGTGGGGACTGGCCAGTCAGTGGTCACAACGCTGCGATCCTTTGGACCAGCTTGTGTCGGTGACACAGGAGATGTGGAGCGCCTCCAGTGGTGGATCGCTCCAGGTCATTTGCAGGAGGGCATCCGTCATCGCCCGACCCGAGCGGTCTCCTATCGACCGATGCCTCTCTGATGGGTTGGGTGCCCATCTGGGGAACACCTGGCTCACGGCCTCTGGTCCCCGCGGGAGTCCCGATGCCACATCAACCTGCTGGAGCTCCGAGCGGTCCGCCTAGCTCTCACCGCCTTTGCTCCATTCCTCCGGGGTCAAGTGGTCTGAGTCCAGACGGACAACACCACGACCATGTACTATCTAAACCGCCAGGGCGGGACGCGCTCCATGCTTCTATGCAAGGAAGCTCTCCGCATTTGGTCACTTGTGCGCAGCCTGGAGGCGGATCTCCTAGCCATTCATGTGGCAGGAGCCTCTAACACCCTGGCCGATGCCCTAAGCCGGATAGGGGCTGCATCCCACGAGCGGTCTCTCCTGCCGGAGGTATTACAGCATCTGTTCTCCCATTGGGGCACACCTCAGGTGGACCTGTTTGCCTCCAGGGAGAACGCGAAGCTGAGGCTGTTCCATGCCCGCCCCCCTCAGCAGGGCTCGCTGCAGGGGGATGCCTTCTCGAGGCAATGGGCCCCGGGCCTCTTCTACGCTTTTCCCCCATTTCCCTTGATCCACAAGGTGCTTCTCAAGCAGGAGGGACAAGGCGCAGGTGATTCTGATAGCCCCAGACTGGCCTCGCCAGTTCTGGTACCCAGATCTCCTCAGTCTCAGCTCCAGGACTCCGCGGCAGCTTCCAGCTCACCCGGACCTGCTCTCAGTTAATCAGGGGAAGGTGTTCCATCCGGACCTTCAATCCCTGCACCTGACGGCCTGGTTCCTGAGCCGCAGAGTTCCAGGCCTTGGTCTTTCCGACGAGGTCCTCAATGTAGTTGAGGCGTCTGTAAGGAGTCGACCAGAAAATGCTATGCCTTCAAATGGAAAGGTTTTCCATTTGGTGTCAGGCAAGGGCTTGGACCCTTCCCTCCTGTTCCTTGGCAAGCATCTTGGACTATTTATGGTCCCTTTCTAATCAAGGGCTTAGGTCGACGACCCTAAGGGTGCACCTGGCAGCCATCTCCGCTTACTGGGCGCGGGCCGGGAAGCAGTCGGTGGTGCAGGAGAAGGTGGTCTGGCCTTTCAAAGGCCTTGATCACATTTCCCCTCGGTCGAACCTCCACCTCCATGGGATCTACTGCGGTACTGGCAGCTCATGGGCAAGCCATTCGAACCTATGCACAGGTGTCTCTCTCACCTGTCGTGGAAGACCGCCTTCTTGGTGGCTATCACGTCAGCCAGAAGGATGGAGGCTCCAGGCGCTCCATGAGTCTCCTTACCTGGTCTTCCACAGGACAAGGTTGTCCTACTTCACCGAAATTTCTTCCGAAGGTGGTGTGGGTTTCACCTTAACCAGGTGTTGACTCTGCCGGTGTTCTACCCCAATCACACTCGGAGGCCGAATATAGGCTCCATACTCTGGACCTTAGAAGGCGCCGCCATTACAAAGAGTGCACGCTGAAATTGAGAGAGGTTCGCCAGCTGTTTGTCACCACGCCTGAAGTCGATCTGGCAGACCTGCAGCCAAGCGGACGATAAGCAGGTGGGTCACCTCCTGCATAGATCTCTGCTATAAGTTGGTGGGCATGGAGCCTCCCAGAGGGATAAGAGCTCATTCTACCCACCATACTGCTGCAACGGTGGCTGCTTCCAGGGATGTCCTTATCCAGGAAATCTGCAGGGCTGCTACCTGGAAGTCGGCACACACCTTCATTACCCATTACCACATCGACCTTGAGTCACGCCCGGGATGCTGGTTTTGGGGCCTCGGTTCTCAGTCTCTCTTTCCCAAGTAAGTATTGGGGTGTCGTCTTGCCTCCTCCTCCCGGAGAACTGCTAGGAGTCTGCCAATAAGTGTGGATGAACAACATATCCATGTCCCTAGAATACAGGTTACTCACCTGTAACAGGAGTTCTAGGAATGGTATATGTTGTTCATCCACACGACTCCACCCGACCTCCCGCTCGCTCACGCACAACCTGAGCTTCCAGCCGGCCAGATCTCATGCCATGGGCGGAGCCGAGAGCGTACCACCTGGGTGGTGGGTGGAGGAGCCAGCTTGAAGACCTTCCGGCAAGATTTAAAGCGGCAAGGATACCTGCCAATAAGTGTGGATGAACAACATATACCATTCCTAGAACTCCTGTTACAGGTGAGTAACCTGTATTTCTTAAGCATGTTGGGGCTGACTTCTACAGAAAGTCGGTATCCCTCATTCATGACACTTAAAAAAAGGAATAAAAAGATTGTACTTTTGCTTGCATTTGCAACAGCAGTTGATTTAAAAAAAAAAAAAGCAGAGGAAAGATGTACAGTAATCAGGACTGATTGAGTATCTTAACCAGCGCACTAATCCTGAAGGTTTAATACAAACTGCTGTATGTGAAAAGGCAAGGACAGTCTTTTCTGCTGCACTGCCGACAAGGATTCCAGGAAAATTCATACACTCGGCAAAAATGTTCTACTCTTCTGCCAGCTTTCTCGTGAGGGAGGCAGCATTCCTGAATTATGTAACATTACTAGGAAGCACTCTGGAAAGCTATGCTACTCTTTTGTGATGATCTGCCCTCTGAGGAGAAGCCAGAGTTGCTGCATCATGTAAAAGCAGGTCTGGGTATAGCCAAACATCAATTGCAGATAGTTTTAGACATGATACAGCAACCAGAGCCCTGGCAAATGTGATGTCTACCAGAAGGTATGCATGATTTAGAACCACAGGTTTATCTGTGGATATTTAAAATTAAGTAATGTTTTTTCTTAGTTGTACTTTGATAAGTGGGTAGGTCTGCTGGCGCCAGTTGCCTTTATGAGGCACAACCCGGGTACTACAAGTACTCTTGGAGAAGAATACAATAAAAACACAGTACATGATGCACAAAAGTCACATATTGATAAATTACTTATTTACACATCACTAGATTATGTCAAGGAGAACAAAATTCACAGTGATGTGTGCAGTGGCCTGCACAGCACAGTTTTACAATAGTGAAAGCTGTTTAAGAATTACAGTAGTTCAGGAGGTCTGACTGAAAGAAACAGGAGCATTCCCCTCTGAAAGTACATCTCTCTTTGGAGATTAAAGAGAGCTACATAAACAATGTTGGGAGAAAAAAACAAGTATCTTTAAAAAACCTTTTGTAGAAAAAAGAACAGAGAGTACTACAGGCACTATGGTGGGGAGGCATTGGAAGGGGGTGCTATCAAAGGCAGTACCACCAACCATCTAGTGTGCCCAGAGTTTCAAATAAAGGTGAAGTTGAAAGGGGCAAGAGGCAAACATCAGCCCTAGCTCCACCAGAAGCAGAAACTAACCCCCTGACGAGTTAGTTTGCCACACCTCAAATCTCAAGTTAAGGTGGTACCTTTCTAACCACTTCCAGCACTAGCAGTCTGTCAAACGGATGGGTGCTGGAGAGTGTGCAAGAGAGGGCTTCATTCTGTCTTTTGTTACAAGTTCAAAACAAAAAAACATTGAAGCCATTCATCAGCAGATATTCACCACATATTAAGTTAAAATGCTGCAAGCTGTAAATGCTGTGGAGAAAGTACCATCAAAAGAAATGGGAAAAGGTTTCTTAAGGTACTGACAAAGACAGTATCAGACACATTGTGGTCATTCCTTGACGTAAGGTGTCTGATCAGACACATAGAAAGGGAAAGGTTCAAAATGGTTGCCTTGCAAACAGTAATCCTGTCTTTACAGGAAAGGGACTGAATTTGCTTACTGATTTTTAAAGGATGCTCATTTCCACATTCCAATAAGAGCAAGTCACAGTAGGGACCAAGGTACAGAGGTAACGGCAGACAGTGCCACAACAGTTTATCAGCAAGGTGGTGCAGGATCCTCAAGACACTGCAAGGAGGCACTAAAACTTTTGGGCTCTAGATTCTACTCAGAATACATATTTCTGCAGTCTATGTGGCGGAAAAGGACCTCATAGCAGACTTGCTAAGCAGAATGGGTCATGTCACACACAAGGGTTCTCCAAAACAAACTGGTTTGTACAGTTTCCAGGAAATCGGGGGCTCCAGAAGTGATCTGTTTGCCTCAGGGGAGAACAAGCTACCACTATTTTGTTGCAGAGCCACATCTTTAGGGACAGTTAAAAGGTGTTCTCTGCATGCACTGGAAGATAGGTTACTGTATGGTTTCCCACCATATTCCTGTACAGAGAAAGTGCTTCTAAAGGCAAGGGTGGTACAAGTAACCATGATCCTGGTGGCACCAGATTATCCCAGGCCACCATGGTACACACTGCTACTCTGAATGTTAATGACAGCTGACATTCTACCCGTGTCAAGACCTTCTGGCAGTCTGGAAAGATCAGGGGAACCATCCAAATATGGAAGTCCCTTTACCCAAAGGCACGGTTCCTTAGGGGATAGAATTTTCAGAATTCAGCCTGTCTAGTTGGGTGTTATACATCTGTTACATTTAGGCCCCTTGGCTTAAAGCCAGCTTCTCTGAATGTGCATTAGTCAGTGATTTCTGCATTTAGATGCAGTGCCTCAGCAGAACCATTGTTTGCACATCCTTTGTTTCAGGTTCTTTAAAGGCCTCTCACATATGTACAGTTTTGTGAAGATGCCTATGCCAGCCTGAGACCTAAATCTGTTCCTTACTCGGTTGTTGTGCAGCCCTTTTGAACTGTTAGCCACCACTGAGCTGAAATAGCTAACCTGGAAAACATTGTTTCTGGTGGCTGTTACACCAGCAAGGATAATTTGTGAGTTGCAGGCATTGTGCATTGCTCCTTCATACCTGATTTATCACAGAGAAAAAGTGGATCTTCCAAGACTCTGTCTTCCCCATAGAGTCTCTCTTATGGGTCTGAGCCAGAAGATGCAAGACTCTCTTGGGAGTTGGAACGTTTGGGAGCTGGTAGCGCAGATATACCCCATGTGCAAATGGTTTTAAAGACAAATATGCAATTTCTCCCTAAGGTGGTGTCAGAATTCCATCTGACTCAAAATATTACCTTGCCAGTATATTTCCCAGGTCCACATGTCAATGGAGGGGAGGAAAAAATCCATACATAAGGTGTAAGAAGAGCCCTTTGTTTCTACAAGTCTAGAATGGGACATTAGAAATGAAAGAAAATTGTGTCACAGTGAGATGTCACAAGGACACGCTGCCTTTAAACAGTCCATATCAAGGTGGATAGTATCCGCAGTACATCTTTGATATAGAAAAGTAGGGAAAGCCCCCCCCCCCATGGCATCCAAGCACACACCAGTAGGGGTGCATCAGCATCAGTGGCAGGAATGGTCCACAGTACATACATTCACATCCCATTATTGTCTGGACACACAGGAAGGGTAGGATTCTAGGTTTGGGTTTTCTGTACTTCAGAACCTATTATCCAAAGTAATCCTAAAACACTACAACTTGGGGTACTGATTGTAGTCTGCACAAGTTTTACTGAGCTGTTCTAATTTTTGTAGTTAGAAGAAAAAGTTACTCTAGTAATATCTTTTCTAAAGGATTAGAAGAGCCAATAAAAAAAATACTTTTCCCTGTCTCCCCTTTTTTTGGATAAGGTACTTAAGTTCTTCAGAATCAGTCATTGTTTTCTCCAGCATGAAATTTTATTGATTCATGTTGCTTGTTCTGTGTTATTAAAACCATTTTTTTTAAATTTGGAATTTGTTTCTATAATTTGCTTTATTTTTTCCTTTTTCAAATTGGGTGTCAAGTCTCCTGGCCTCTTCAGTGCAAAGATCTACCATTGGAATACCGCAAGGCTTGAGACCAGCACAGTGAGAGACAGCATGTTTGAAAAAGATACTAAGTTCTGGGGTACCATATTCCTCGTGGAGATGCTGCATTTTTCCCACCTCCCAGACCCCCAATCTAGTGATCAAGGCTGCCACACCTGCACCTTTCCTCCAGCCAAGAGAGCAGGGCAGTCAGCTGTCAGTGCTGCTCTGTGTTGGAGCAATCTCTGTGCTCTCTCCCCAAGAGTACCTCACCCCTGCAACAATACTGAATCTTGCATGCAATCCAGGTCTGACAGTGTTATCGGTGATGCACTGCCGCTGGGGCCAGCCTTTGTTTTAAAGCAGTTCATGGCACAAAACAAATAAAATAACCTATTCAGCTGTAATCGAGCCTGACATTTTAATTCCCAAGGCAAAATAGGTACGTGTTTGTACGATCCTGTTTCCCTGCTAGGACCGTCTTGATAAATCAAAGTTGGTTTGGGCAGCACTAATCTGGCAATCATCATTAGGGCTGTACCTTCTGTAATGGATACCATGATTTTCACCACTTTTATCACACCCCCTACACCCCACCCCGTGCTTTTTACCATTTTTCATGTCCGCATCATGATTTTTGCCATTTTCTTTGAATACAGTGATGTTTAGGCAAGGCAGTTTATTTGATAGGTTCCCATCCCAGAGACTCTGAGTGCTGGATAGAGGCAAAACAATAAAATGAAAATGGAACACTGAATAAAAGTACTATAACTAAGTAGAGTAGGTAACAGAAATGAGAAGTTTTTTGAAATTGTATTAAAATGCATAGTTTTTAGTAGAGGTTGGTGAATGCAGCAGTTTTATATTGAAATATTTGCCAAGTACTTGGGGCAATATTCTGTGGTAGTCAGGCCAGATTTATGAAATGTATAACAGGCTGTGGAGGCTAAACATCAGTAGTGACCCTGTATCTCCTCATCCCATGCCAAGTACTCCCTGGTGTTCAAGTCACATTCCACACCCTCATCCATGCCGAAGCTCCCTGGTGTTTATAAGTGGTCCCCCTCTCCCCTCAGTGCCTCCACCCACAATAGCAACAAGCACAGCTGTCTTCTTACAGCTGCACAGCAAACTTCAGTCCACAACTAGACCGACCCAGAAATTAACTTTTAAAACATTTAAGCCTATGTTTGTGTGTTTTATTTTAAAATGACAAAATAGAGGTAATTAGGTTAACGCAGTATGGATCCACAGGTCTTTCTCTATAATTTCTATGAATTTTGTCATTTTGATCATGACAGTACCATGATTTTCTCCAAAATGTACCATGACAGAAGCAAATTAGTCATCATACATGTTCTTTTACTCCACCCAAACACATCTGTAATCTAAATACAGGTTTTATAGCTGAAAAGTGACCTCAGGGAAGAATATTTATAAAAACTGCTGAGGGCAGCCATCTTTATTGTGGATACATCATTACACAACTAATAAAATACAATTATTGTAGAGACTCTTAAAGAGCAAGTGTTTGCTAAAGTGAAAAGCAGAAAACTATTTATAACAATTATGTATAACTTTAGTGTTTTTTTTTTTTTTTTTTACTTTCTCCTGCTGTCAACTAAATAGTTCTGAAAATGTTGCTTTTTTCACTGTGCCTTTAAAAAAAAAAAAATCCTGATTTTCGCAACTGACTTTAGTCATGTTTGTGATATCAGTCAGTTGTCATTGTGCACATTATGGAATCATAAGCAAGGGCTCTGTGGGATCAGTTGAGGACTGTCAAATGCATTTTATACACACTTCTTAGCCAGGCTACCATGTTGTGTTAAAAACCTTGGGGGGGATGAAAAAAAATAAAAGCTTTTTCTAGTAAGCTGTAATACCAGAAATGTAATGTTTATGAAAGTACATAATGTAATGCAGATATGCTCTTTAAAGGAAAACTGCACTGAACGTGTAACCCATTTTTCCTAGTAAAAGCTGTTTTCAGTACTGGTTAAAACTGTTATTTTATACATACTGGTACTTTAAATCAGTTGCTTGAGATTTCACTTGACTAATCGAGTGTTAACTTGAGACATCTTTGCATTCAAGAACTGCAAAGCATGTTTAGGACGCATCTCATTTAACTACACTACTTGTAATGGGTTTCAAATTGTAATTTGTTGTATTTTGCAGATAGTGTGGTACTACTTGTTGATGTGAACTGCACAGCAATCAGTTGTGCACTGCACGGCAGCTAGGTTTAAAAAAAAAAAAAATATCTAGAATGCCATGGCCAGTGTCTCTGTGTGGCCCATGAATACCTCTTGGCTGTATAAGAGGTCTTCATGCACTGCAGTCTTTCCCATTCACTTCAGTGGGCAACAAATGTTAAGTATAACCACAGTGGACATTTCTGATTTACACTGTAGTGGTCAGTACCATTTTAGAACTGTGATATACAGTAGTTTATGTCCCTTACAACCACAGAGTTCTGTAGTAGAACATGGGTGCATTGTGCCAACAGTAGAGAAGCAGATCAAGCATGTTGAATGCATCATAGAGTTCTAAAATAGTCCTTACCAGCAGCATATAAACAAGAAACCCTCTCTGGGATAACTAAAAATCCTGTATAGCTAGAACACTAATAGAATTTGAGCTACTAATTAACAAACAAAAAAAAAAGAGCTTCTACAGGGAAATAATAACTTGCAGATTTAGTGCAGTTCTCCTTTAAGGATGTTAGGAATCCATAGCTTCTTAAAAATGAGATTGTGAAAAATGTTCCCAGCGAGCAGGAACTGCTGTTTTATTGAATTTCAGCACCTGGTTTGAGCTGGCTGGTTGCAGCAGTAGAAGTGTGTTTTGAGCCAATCCACCCTGCTCAGGCTAGGGATGTGACACTAGGATGGTTGCTCTTACTGCATATGATTAGTCACTAGCTGAAGGTTCCACAGAAATTATGGAAATCCATCAAAAGAGAACAGCTGTTAAGACAGGATTTCATGGGACAGCCTATCCTTTATCAGCTGGCCAAATAGCATATTTTGGGGGGAAAATGCCTCAACCTCTTTCAGGTGTATGTTTTCTTTGGTAATGGGTGATAATATGCATTTTTAATATTCCACTGTGGATTTTTTCTTCTCGTAAGGCAGCCACTTTTGCATACTTGCCAGTGTCTTTTATACTTGTGAAACTTAAGTGTTAATTGTGTCTTCATAACCTAATGACTGTATAAGATGGGGGGGGCTTCTACAAACCACCGACAATGCTTACACAAAACGTGAGAAATTTATTAGAATCGGGGTGAGCCAGAGGTTATTTTTCTATAAGATTTTGTGATGCTCCTTGCAGACTGCTTGGGTTTCAGCCTCCATAGCATAGTAGATATCTGGACAGATTATTTGTGGAGCGATCATTACACACACACACACACACACACACACACACATCCACCCAACCCAAACAGTTGTATGCTCATTGTTTGTGTTTTCATTAGATTGTAGGAGTAGCTGCACGGGAGGAGTCTGTCACCCCATCAGGTTTTTCATTTATTTGTTTGTTTTACTTTGACACCATTCCCTAAACATTTCAAATACAATCCCCTTGTCTTTATTTTTTTTCTTCTCGCCTGAAAACAGTTGTCAAACCAGTGCCAATAAAGCAAATGGACTTACACAAGTTAGGAAAATCATGTCATGTTAAAGGTAATGGAGCTATTGTTTTGATTTTGTTTTCTCTTGTAAATAAAGATGTCAAAAAATCCCATGTCTGGTATCCTGAATTGTGTGTTTTTATTGGAAATAATTTTATAATGCTTTATTGTCTCGGATGGAAAATTGGAATGAATTGGGGGGATAATGGTGGTTACCCAGTCCTAGACATTACATAGTTGCAGCCGATAAAGGGTAGCAGCAAGGTTGTAGAAAGGGCTAGGTTTATGATTTTTGCTTTTAGCCCAGATGGTTTTGTTTGCTCTTGAACCTACATCACCAGAATGATAGCACAACACACTGACATTGTGCTGTTGGGTTGGCCCCCTTTCAACTCTTTACAGGGCCTATGTACTCTGTGGTCAAACAGCGCCAATAGTCAGATGGTTATGGCTGGGGAGAAATGGTGCCGAGTTCTCCTTTGGCAGTAATTCCTACAGTAGAACAGCAAGCTTGCAACTCCACATGGTGTACCCTATGTTCATGCAAGGCAAATCTGTGTGTGGCACTGTCCATATGGTAGGTCAGGGGTCACAGGTAACTAGAAAGGAAAATGTTTTCAGAAGATGTAGATTGCCATTACACTTGTATATGGCATCACATATCTCTTTGTACACAGTTGTATGATGTCCTACCCATGTATAACGGTATTTCTAACAAGAGTATTGGGGGGGGGGTGGACTAGCCAGAGACTAAAATGGACATCTGACTCTTGAGATCCTTAAAATTCTTGCCATCATAGCTTCAAACTGCAAATCTCAGCTCCAGTAGTCTGCAGCCTAACTCTCCAAAGTTGACTACAATTAAATCTGCTCGCACCCAGACCTAAACTGCATTTATAGTTAATGAAACCAATCAAGTGGATGGGCCTAAAGATCTGAGCACCGAGTAACAAGGGCTGGCTCAGTGGTACATGCAGAGACAGACTCTAACACTATGGCCAGCAGAAACTTTGATATATGAACTAAAAACAGAAATGAGGGCTGGATTTGAAAACTTAGCCACACAGTACAAGCACCTTCAGCAAACGGTCAATTTGGGGAATAGGGCAGGGGCTCTTCCAAGGGGTTGCACCAAGCACTAGGGGTGGGGGCATAGGGAAAGGAGTGCAGGAGAGTACTCTGGGGTCACATAGGGACCCTGACAGAGGGGGCCCCAAAAGGAGGACACTGTCAAGGAAGCAGGCAGGTATCTGGGGACCCTCACAGAGGGGGGGGCCAAAGGGAGGACATTCTCAGGGAAGTAGGCAGATGGCTGGGGCAGGACAGAAGGAAGCAAGGGGGGAAGGTGGATCAGACCTTAAGCTCAGTAACCACTTCAATTCTCTTCTTCTGCTTGAGGATGAGGGGGATGATGTAGCCATAACAGGGCAGTTGGAGAAGGAAAGGGAGTGGATGGTAGGCAGGATAGCAGGAAGAACGGGGGGGAACTGGGAATGTGGGGAAAATGGGGGGAAGTGATGAATCAGAGCAGGAGGAGGAGGGGGTAAAGAGAGAGAAAAGCACAAGGAGAAGGACCAGTTGGGAGGAAAGGGCCAGGAGAGGGACCAGAAGTACAAGGAGGATACAGTAAAGGCAGCTAAGGGTTTAGGCCAGAGGGAGCACAACAGGCAAGGGGGGGCTGAACGGAGACAGGAAGGAAGGGAGGACGAGCCAGGCAAATTTAGCAGATGGGAGGGAAAGACCAGTCGCGAGCAGCAACTGGGGGGATAGCGGGGTACAAAAGGATACTCGGGAGGAGGAGAGGCGTAGGATCAGAGGGGAGGGGGTGGCCAGGGTAAATAAGCAGGGGGCACCCAGATAGGGAGAGGAGCAAGGAGCCGACTGGGGGGAGGGGCCGGTAGAAAGGACGAAGGACATGAAAGAGGGGGAAATGGAGGAAAAGGGGTGGTCAGAGTGATCCTGTTGGGTGATTCCATGATCAGGGGTATCAAATGGGATAGGCTAGGGGAAGCCTGCCTGGTTAGAACAACATGCTTCCCTGGACTAATGGTGCACAGGGCCAAGCATGAGGTACATCAGCTGGCAAAGGATTGTGGAGGTTCCCCGGATGTACTGGTCTACCTGGGTACCAATTACATTGAGGGAAATAGTGAGCTAGAGATACAGGCAAGGTTCAGGGAGCTTGCCAGGGTCTATCATGACATAGAATGTGCAATTTCCTTCTCGGAAATCCTGCCGGAGCCAAGGGCTAATGGGGAACACAAGAGGAAGATTAAGGAGATAAACCGGTGGCTCAGGGAGTGGTGTGAGGCCAGAGGGTATGGGTTGACTGGGGATTGGGGTAGACCTGGGAGGATAAGGGGCTATATGCTAGAGATAGGCTCCATCTCAATTTGGAGGGGAGGAAAATCCTTAAGTTGAAAATAGAAGGGTTTGTTGGTGAAAGGTGGGGTTTAAACTTGTGAAGGGGGGAGGGATGAGAGAGAGAAGGCTGTCTGGGGGTGGTCTGATAAAGGAGGGATTCGGTCTCCACTCCCCTTGGGAGCTGGGGGAATGTGAGAAAATGTTGACTGGTAAGGTGCTGACCGGGGGAAGACTGAATCCCCATGGGAACGCGAGCAGGGGAAATGGAAGTATAGGGAAAGGGTGGAAGGTAGTCCTGCTAAATGCCAGGAGCTTGGGTAATAAAATGCCTGAGTTCCAGGCGATGCTAACTGAGGGAGCGCTGGATGTGGCAGCGGTCACTGAGACCTGGGCCACCGCAGGGCACGACTGGGACCTGAACCTGGAGGGTTACACCATGTTCAGGAAGGACAGGGTGGAGGGAAGGGGAGGAGGGGTAGCATTAATAGTCAAAAACTGCATTGGCATAGGAGGAGTGGAGGAGGCAGAGGGAACTGTGGAGGCAATTTGGGTCACCTTGGTAACAAATGGGGCAAGAGAGTAAAAATAGGAGTGGTGTATAGGCCCCCTGCGCTGGAGGAGAGTCTGGTGGCAGATATTGGGAGACGTTGCAAATTGGGCAGGAGAAGGGTGGTGGTGTTGGACTTAAACATGCCAGGAACAGACTGGGTGACTGACATCCTCGGTGGCCAGGGAACAGAGGTTGTTGGGTGTCTTTCAGGATGCATTCCTAACTCAGTAGGTGGGGGAACCGACCAGGGAGGCGCAGATATTGGATGTGGTCCTGGCAGACAGTGACCAGATTGGGGGCCTGGAGGTAAGGGACCCATTGGTGGGGAGCAACCATGCCACAGTCTGGTTCTGCCTGGACCTAGGAGGAGTAGAAAGCTACACAAAGATGGAGGTAACCGACTTCAGGGGGGTGAATTTCAAGGAAATGGGAAGGATCCTTAAGAAGCATTTGGATGGGATTGGGCCAGACATGGATGCTGACAGTAGGTGGGTAATCATCGGGGGGGGGGTGAAGGATGCTACCAGCACCTGTGCAAGACTAAGATGAAAATGTGGTAGAGCCTGTAAGCCCTGCTGGTGGATCAGGAAGGTTCAGGAGGTGGTGAGGGGAAAGGCGACGGCTTATAGGCATTTCAAGTGCTCAAGGAGTCAAAGGGATCGAGGGGAGTACGAGTTGATGGCCAGAAGGGCCACTAGGGTGGTGAGGGTGGCTAAGGCAAGGAAGGAGCTGAACCTGGCCAGGGAAATTAGGAGAGGGAATAAGGAGTTCTTTAGATACATTGGGGAAAAAACGAAGGGTGAAGGGGCAGATTAACAGAATTAAAACGGGAGGGATGGGCACAGGATCCGGGGGAGCAGGCTGAGGCACTAAATGAGTACTTCGCCTCAGTTTCACCAGAAAATGGGGGGTTGCATCATGCATGGGAGGAGATGGTGAAACGGGGGGCCTTGCCAATCATCAGGTGTGGGGAGAGGATGGGCCATCAATGGCAGGAGGAGAGAAGGCAAGGCAGGGGGACGAGGTAGCGGAGGTGGAAATCACGGCAGAGAGAGTGAGGGAAGCCCTCGGGTCCCTTAAGACGGAGAAATCACTGGGGCCAGATAAACTACATCCCAGAGTGCTGAAGGAACTGGCAGGTGTCCTGCTGAAACCCCTGGCAGAGATTTTCAGCATCTCTCTGAGGACAAGGTGGGTGCCCCAGGACTGGAAGGTGGCGCATATAGTGCCTATCAACAAGGGGGAATCGAGGGAGGTGGCAGGGAACTACAGGCACGTCAGCCTGACATCAGTGGTGGGCAAGGTGATGGAGGGCATTGTCAAGGAGAGGCTAGGAGGGGACCTGGAAAAGTCGGGGTGCCTGGACGATAGACAGCATGGATTCATCCCAGGGAAATCGTGTCAGACAAACCTTGTGGAGTTCTATGACTGGGTGACGAGAGCCTTAGACCTGGGTAGACCGGTGGACGTCCTCTTAACTTGACTTCAGCAAGGCATTTGACTCTGTTCCTCATGGGGGCCTGTTGAATAAGCTGGGAGAAATGGAAGTGGGGAACCAGATGATCAGATGGATTGGCTCTAGGACTGGACCCCGAGGGTCATGGTTGGCGGGATATTCTCATCCCCAAGGAGGGTCATTAGTGGGGTCCCTCAGGGATCGGTTCTTGGGCCCCTCCTGTTCAATGCCTATGTCTCTGACGTAAGGAAGGGTATCAAGAGCGAGATGAGTCTCTTTGCAGATGACTCAAAACTGGGAGCGGTGATGGATGGGGAGGAGGGGAAGGTGGCTGTACAGGGGGATCTGGAGGCTCTGGAAAGGTGGTCTAGAAAATGGAAGCTAAGGTTTAATGCAGGGAAATGCAAGGTACTGCATCTGGGACCCAGAAATCCGGGCCAAGAGTACACCCGGGGGGGAGGGATGCTACAAGTCTCAATGACTGAGAGGGACCTGGGGTGGTGGTGGATGTCAAGATGCACAACTATGAAACTTGTAGAAGGGCAGCGGCCAAGGCCAACAGGATGCTGGGATGCATCGCTAAGGGGATCACCTCTAGAAGGAGGGAAGTGATGCTCCTTCTGTATAACTGCTTGGTGAGACCACACCTTGAATACTGCATGAAGTTTTGGAGGCCACACTTAAAGAGGAAAATTGAACTCCTGGAGAGGGTCCAGAGGAGGGCAACCAAAATGATCTGGGGCTTGGGGGACAGGACCTATGGCGAGAGGCTTGAAGAGCTAAATATGTACACATTGTAAGAGAGAAGGCACCGGGGGGGACTTGATAGAGGTCTTCAAGTACATGAAGGGATTAAATAGGGGAGAAGCAGTCAAGGTGCTCCGAAGGAAGGGGGCAACTAGAGGGCATGGGTGGAAGCTGGAGGGGGGAGATTCAGGAGAGAAAGGAGGAGGTGCTACTTCACTGAGAGGGTCGTGAAGCCATGAAATGCACTGCCCAGGGGGTAGTGGAGGCAGAGACCGTGGGGGGGGGGTTCAAGAGGGAGTGGGACAGGTACAGGGGAAGGGTTCTGGATGCAAAGTCATTTGCAGTGGGAATATTCGGGATTGGGAAGGGAGAAGCCAGAGCGGACAAGGGGGCAGCAAGATCAGCTGTCAGGGTGGGGGCTGACCAAATGAGCAGACACGAAAGACCATTTGGCATATTCTGCTGGCATTTTAGTTTGTTAGTAATTTGATTGGGGTGGGGAGGACAGCGGATGCTCATGGCAAGTGCCTACATGAGCTGGAAGCCCGGCTCAGCACGCAGGAGGATCAGACCCACAAGCTTACTGCAGGACTTACTACAGCACTAAAGGTTGCAGCAGAGTTGGTGGACACCCTCAACAATCATGATATTCGGAAGGAGGAGGATGACCGTTCAAGTGATTAGCCTCCCAGGGGGTCTGCGGGGCACAGATCCCACCAGCTTCCTCTTTGCGTGCCTCCTGTCTGTTCTGGGCCTGCCAGACAGTATGCTTCTTGAAGTGTAGTGTGCCCACCACTCTTGGGGGCCTTGGTGATTGTCCTCTCTATTTCTTCATTACATTTTTGAGGTACCCAGATAAGCAACAAGCGTGCCCACTGTTCTTCGGGGGTGGGGGTGGGGAACAGCCCCAATGATCATCCTTGCCAGGTACCCAGATTGGCAACAAGTCCTGCAAGCCACTAAAAAGAAAGGGCAGATCTGTGTGGAAAATCAGGTGGTCAGTTTCTAACCTGACTTTAGCAGCACCTGCAGATGATCAGGCAAGAAGTCAACCCCATCAAAAAGGTTACATGAACTGCAGTGTCGGTTTGCATATGTATGCCTGAGCCGCTTGATCATTAGCTGTTGAGGAATGCCACCCAAAGTGTTCACAAACACAGAGCTGGCAGCCACCTATGTTGATGTCAAAATTGTGGCCAAGGTGGGTCACTCAGGTCCCAGGAAAGCAGGCCCAAATCATAACCAAGACCGAAGACCAACTACTGTGCTTAACATTTCTTCTAACTGCAAGTAAGTGGGAATCTGCAAAGGATTAGATTTTTCTCCAGGCAATGCAGGCTTCAACTGGTAGCAGAGTTTAAATCTACGCACTATGAAAGTGGTAATTCCTGAACCAAGCACATCATGACTTTGCAGCGCATAGGCAATCTGCACAATGGTGCATAGACCCCCATATGAACACTCAGTCTCCTAAACTGCTAGGACAACTTAGGCTCCTTAAGGGAAAGTTAACTAGATAGTTTTGTCCATATTAGAATGTAACATTTTGCTTTGCTGTGTTGGAGCTTATTTTAAGGGGACAGGAGCAGTTAGCACAGCTACTCAAGAAGAAAGAGGATGACTTAGCTATTCTTTGTATAGTCACCACAGAGAGATTTGGCAGTGGACCAGGTGGAGATTGGGGAGGTGTTCAAGAGTTTTTACATCAAACAGTATACCTCAGAATTTGGGCCAGTCACCCTCTCACTAGAAGGCTTTGACACTTTCCCCATGCCATCCCTTGTTGACTCAGAAAAAGACTGGATGATGATCCACTAAGGAGGAAATCTGCATAGCAGTAATGGCCTTACTGCTGGCAAAGCTCCTGGTCCGGATGGCCTGTCAGCTGATTTTTAAAAACTTTATGGGATGACTTCCAGGAGACCCTGGAGGACATGATATTGTGGACACTTGGCCTTGGAGTACTACTCCCATCCTAGTATTTGGCCACTATAACAATCCTCCCAGGCCTGGCAAGGACCTCATCCAGTGCTGCTCATATCTTCCCATCGCACTGTTGAATGCAGATTATAAAATTTTGGTCAAATTTTTGGCAGGCAGGTTTGAGGGGCTTAATGCACAAAAATTGAGAGGTGTTGTTAAAGGCCGGCTGGCACAGAGTAACATCAGAAGACCCCTGAATATCATGTAGCATCGGGGGTGGGGGCAGTGGTGCTTGGCCTGGTCTCCTGGCCTTGAATGCAGAGAAAGCCTTCAGCCGGGTTGAGTGGCCATTCATGTTTGCAACCCTAAAAAGTTTTGGCCTGGGGCCCAGATTACCCTCCTGATAGCAGTTTTCTACCAAGTCCCCATCCAACCTTTTCCTAGTCTCGTGGTACTGACAGAATTCCCCTATTCCCTTGTAGGTTCTCACCATGGAGCTCCTGGCCATAGCACTGAGGCACAATTTTCAAATTAAAGGTCTGTTATTTAATGGCATGGACCACAAAATCTCCCTTTTTGCTGATGATGCCCTCTTATACTTAACAGAACCCAGGGAGGCACTCCTATCCTTGATGGACATCTTAATTGGACCAAATGTGTATGGCTCCCTTTTGGGCTGAGGCCGCTCTTCCCCTTTACAGTTTGCTGGCTCCCTCCTGCTACCAGCTTCCCAGACTAAATGCCTAAGGTCCTCCTTCCCAGAAAAATTTCAAATCCGTGTTCTGTCAACCTGCAACCACTGCTGTTGAAGGTAAGACAGGACTGTGAATGCTGAAAATCTCTTCCGCTTCACTTAATTGGTAGGGTGAACACTGTCAAAATGTAATTTTTTGATAATTTCTATACATGTTTCAGGTCTTGCCAGTTCATCCACCTCCCCCTGAAATGTTTTGCTTCAATCCAGGGGTACCTTACATCTTTCCTGTGGCAAAATAAGTCTGAAGGTAAAACAGGCCATTCTCTAGCATCTTTTCTCTAAGGGAAGGTTAGGTCTCCCCCACCTCAGATACTACCATTTGGCTGCACAACTGGTTTTCTGTGCTTAAAATACAGGCCCTAAACTACTAGCCTGGGTGTAAATGGAAGAGGACTACCTGCATGACCCCCTTGCTCTCTACATTCCTTGCCCCTGCCCTAGAGAGCGAGATAATCAGAAAAGCTTGTAACCCTTTCTTGAGAGCCATGGGTAGAGCCTAGTTGTCTGCACATAGCCTTATTGCACACACCAAAATGATTTCCACAGAATCCGATCTAGCAAGGATTGTGGAAGCATGCCAGACCATTCCTCAAGTTACGGCCATGCTTGCCAGGTGGAAATGGAGGGGCCTCGCTTTTACAGCCAGTCTTTTATAAGAGGGAGTGTTATCTTCATTCAAGTGGATTATCCCCGGTGTCTCCCAATCAACCGAGTCAGACAGCCCAATCTCAGTCAAGGTCCAGAACCCCCTCAGTCGAATGACCGAAAAAGAGTCATAAGCACTCTAAAAAGAGGCATCGCCGCAGATCCTCATCCTCCTCGGATGAGGAGAGGCTTCGACAGAAACTCCATCGATGCTTATGTGGCAACAGCTGATTTTGACCAGGCAGAAGCTGGCTCCGCCGGAACTGAAGTCTTCGGTTCCCCCACCTGCGGGGCTGGCCCATATCCCAGCTCGGCCCATCTTAGTATCTCCACCGATTCTGGTGGAACCACCACCTAAGCAGCCTCAGGGAGGGGCTCCCTCAAAACAGGACTGTACAGACACCGGGTTTCCCCGATGTCTGTCCATCACGGTTACCCCTGACTGCCCCCGGTGGATCGAAGGGAACGTAGATGGGAGACTGTTGTACCACGACTCCTTGGATGTCACAGGACTGCGCTCCCATCCTGGGGATGATGAGTCCTCTGTGGCAGGTTTAGAGGAGGGTCCTTCCTCCTTTCAAGGCATTCTCCACCTGATCTCCGAATCCACTGGAATGCCTCTGGAGTCTATCCAGAAAAAGGCGGAGTACCCCCTTATGGACATCCTAAAAAGGGGGAATTCCCCGACAGAGGCCTTTCCAGTGGCCGAAGCCATCACTGGCCTGGTCCTTGAGCTCTGGCAGCACCCAGCTTCCTTCCCAACACTGTCTGCCCACATGGCCTGCAAGTATGCGGTGCCCATGGGGTCCCTGCCGGGATTCACAGAACACCCTTTGGACAAGAGTCTGGTGACCGCTTCTGTGTTTGGACGTACTGGTAGCTTGGCCGACACAGACCGTCCCCCGGACAAGGAGTCCAAAAATATGGACCACTCTGTCTGCAAGGTCTACGCAGCCTCTTCCTTAGGCCTTCATCAGGCCAGCTCGGCTGTCATTATGACACGCTTCTCTTATGCCCTCCTTGGGTCATTAGAGGAAGTCCTCCCTCATCTCCCGGTGGACATGCAGACCATGGTCAAGCAAGTCTATGATCAGGGTTGTACTGTTGCAAAACAGCAGCTCCAGATGGCCCTAGACATCAGGGATTCTTGTGCCCACTCTTTAGCAGCCGCAGTGGACACTCGCCGCAGGGCCTGGCTGAGGCTATCCTCCTTCCTGGCAGATACCCAGCACAAGTTAGCTGATGTTCCTTTCCTTGGCACCAACTTGTTTGGTCCAGGAGTGGCTGGTCACCTTCAGCATATTGAGCAGTCCAATGCCACCTTGGATGCTACCTCTGCAAAAGGTTCTTCAGGCAAAAACCAGCAGAAAAGAAAGAAGAAGCCATTTCGGCATTCTTTCCCTGTGGTTAGGCAGCCCTCCTATCAAGGAGGCCAGCAGCAACAGCAGCAGCAGCAGCAGGCTCAAGCTTGGCACCCACGGCCCAAGCAGGGTCCTCAACAGCCCCATAAAGGAGGCCAAGGCACAGGTCCAGGAGCCTCCTCCTCCTCTAAGCCTGCTCAGTGATGGGTTGGGGGTTGCCACCCCTACACCCGCCATGCCAGCTCTGGGTCCTCCCGTGGGAGGCCGGCTCCACCACTTTCATTCCGCCTGGTCCGATATCACTTTGGACAGGTGGGTTCTCAAAGTGGTCAGTCAGGGGCTGCCTCTAGAGTTCAAGCAGTACCCTCCCAGCCAAGCCAAGCCCTTCGGGAGGAAAGGATCTCAGCTTGCACTCAGTCAGCTCTTCGAGACGACATAGCTCAGCTCCTCTGCAAGGAGGTGATAGCTCCACTGCCGGATCCTCCTACAGACCCAGGCTTCATGTCCAGGTACTTCCTGGTGCCCAAGAGGATGGGGGGTTGGCGCGCCCCATCCTAGATCTCCATGACCTGAATCAATAACTCAGGTCTTGCACCTTCTGGGTGGTAGCTCTGAACCAGATCATACCATCCCTGGAGTGAAACATGTGGTTCTGTTCACTGGATCTGCAGGATGCATTCTTTCATGTCCCAATCCATCCGTCCCATCAGCGGTTCCTCCACTTCAGGGTCGAAGGCACCCTGTACAAGTTCCAAGCCATGTCGTTCGGCCTGTCATTGGCCCCTCAGGTCTTCACCAAGTGCATTGCAGTGGTGGCAGCCCATCTTCAGCATCGAGGAATTCGTATCTACCCTTATCTCGACGACTGGCTCTTGGCAGAATCCTCCCTTCAGGAGGTGGAGAGGTCCAGGGATCTAGCTCTCCAAACCTGCTCCCAACTCGATCTCCTGATCAACGAGGCCAAGTCGGAACTTGTGCCTGCTCAAGTGATGGGCTTCATCAGGGCAAAGCTCGACTCTTGCCAAGCCAGAGCTTGGCTCCCGGTGGACAGGGCAGAAGTTCTCTCCTCCTTTGCCTGATCATTTCTGGTTGGGCACTTGCGCCCTGCCTGAGACTTTCTGCATCTTCTGGATTACATGGCGGCATGCATCTCAATGGTCCATTGGGCAAGGTGGCACATGCACCCCCTCCAATGGGAGCTGGCCACCCAGTGGACTCAGCGCCATGGTCATTTTGACCAGCTGATCACTGTAACTCAGAAGATGTGGGATGTGTTCCAATGGTGGACCGCCCCAGACTGGTTGCAGGAAGGGATCCCATTTGTCCACCCGAGCCGACGGTCGTCCTTATGACCGATGCCTCTCTCATGGGCTGGGGAGCCCACATGGGGGACAACAGGGTCCATGTGTTCTGGACCCCTGAGGAGTCCCGATGCCACATCAACCTGTTGGAGCTCAGAGCAGTCAGATTGGCACTGTCAGCTTTCGCTTCTCGGCTCCGGGGTCAAGTGGTTCAAGTCCAGACGGACAATACCGTGACCATGTACTACCTCAAAAAACAGGGCCGCACACATTCCCGTCTGCTGTGCAAGGAGGCGCTCCACATCTGGACCCTTGTAAGTTGTCTGGAGATGGATCTCCTAGCCATTCATGTGGCAGAAGTCTTGAACCAGCTGGCGGATGCTCTGTCGCATAGGCCAGACATCCCATGAGTGGTCTCTCTATCCAGAGGTAGCTTGCAGTCTGTTCTCCCACTGGGGCAAACCGTTGGTGGACCTGTTTGCCTCCAGAGAAAATGACAAACTGAGGCTGTACCATGCCCGGCCCCCTCAGCAGGGCTCACTGCAAGGGGATGCCTTCTCGAGCCCTTGGACCCCAGGCCTCCTCTATGCCTTCCCTCCATTTCCCTTGATCCACAAGGTGCTACTCAAGGTGAGGAGGGACAAGGCGAAGGTGATCCTGGTAACCCCAGATTGACTGCACCAGTTCTGGTATCCAGATCTCCTCAGCCTCAGCTGCAGGCCCCCAGAGCGGCTTTGTACACGCCCGGACCTGATATCACTGAACCAGGGGAAGGTATTCCATCCAGACCTTCAATCCCTACACCTCACAGCCTGGTACCTGAGTGGCTAGGGTTCCAGGCTCTGGGCTTTCTGAGGATGTCTACACCATGGTGGAGGCATCTCATAAGGAATCAACCAGAAAATGTTATGCCTTCAAATGGAAAAGATTTTCCATTTGGTGTCAGGGTAAGAGTCTGGATCCCTTATCCTGCTCTGTGGCTAACATTCTCGACTACCTTTGGTCTCTCTCCAAAAGGGGTCTGCAGTCATTGACCTTTAGGGTGCACCTGGTAGCCATTTCTGCTTACTGGGCACAGGCCGGTCAACTGACATTGGTGCAGGAGACAGTGGTCGGGCACTTCTTCAAAGGCCGGATCACATATCCCCTCCAGTGCGTGAACCTCCACCTCTGTGGGATCTGTTGCTGGTTTTGGTGAAGCGCATGGACAAGCTATTCAAACCTATGCAGAAGTGTGCACTCTCACACTTGTGGAAGATGGCCTTCTTGGTGGCTATCACGTCAGCCAGAAGGACGGGGAGCTCCAGGAGCTGTCAGTGGACTCCCCTTATCTGGTCTTTCATAGGGACAAAGTTGTCCTGTGCCCTGACCTGAAATTCCTTCCGAAGGTGGTATCAAAGTTTCACCTTAACCAGGTCTTGACTCTGCCAGTATACTACCCTAACTACACCTCGGACGCCGAGTACAGGCTCCTTACCTTGGACCTGAGACGTGCTGTCTCCTGTTATAAGAAGCGAATGGCGGAAATTTGTGGAGAGGTTCGCCAGCTGTTTGTCACCTATGCTGAAGCTGCTTATGGCAGACCTGCAGCCAAATGGACCATTGCAAGATGGATTACATCATGCATAGGTCTGTGCTGAGTTGGTGGGCAGGAAGCCTCCCAGAGGGATAAGAGCTCATTTTGCCTGCCATACTGCTGCATCGGTGGCTGCTTCCAGGGACATCCCTATCCAGGAAATCTGTTGGGCTGCTACCTGGAAGTCAGCAAACACCTTCATTACCCACTACCACATCGACTTTGAGTCACGCCCGGATGCTGGTTTTGGGGCCTTGGTTCTCCAATCCTTATTTCCCAAGTAGGGTGTGTGCACCTTGCCTCCCTCCTCCCAGAGAACTGCTTGGAGTCTGCCAAACAGTGTGGATGAACAACATATCCATGCTCCTAGGAGAACAGGTTACTCATCTGTAACAGTAGTTTTAGGAGTGGTATATGTTGTTCATCCATACGCACCCTCCCGACCTCCCCAGCTTTAGATGCACAACCTGGCTCCCAGCGGGCTAAGATCTGGTGTCATGGGGTGGAGCCAAGGTTTATACCACCCAGGTGGGTGGGAGGAGCCAGCTTGAAGACTTCCAGCAAGATTTAAAGGGGAAAGGGACATGCCAAACAGTGTGAATGAACAACATATACCACACCTAGAACTACTGTTACAGGTGAGTAGCCTGTTCTTTTTGCTCACATACTTTCCAGTATAAAAAAAAATTTTAGTTGAAAAGGTACTGAGGTGGTTGTGGGCTGGTGCCACTGTATACCAGTGGCCAGATGCATCATCGCACAATTGCGTGCAGGTGGTGCCTACTGCATCACCAGCCCTCTGAGAAATTCTGGCCCCCACTAGGTCCTAGTTCTGGCTAAGATCTAGTAGTGTGAGGCAATGGTGATATTCTGACTGATCAAAAATTGCAGTATGTACGTAATTTTAATTTTTGTTGTTGTCCTCTGGCTCCCACCATTGAGCTTGCCACAGATGGTAAAAGATGACCTGGGAACTGTGCGTCTTTGGAGCATTGTAAATCATCTAGGACAAATCCACTGGGATAGAATTTATTTGATACCAGACATAGAACTGGCTATTCAAGGGTTTAATGACATGTTTTTGAATGTAATACAGTACCATGCCCCATTAATAAGAAAAATTAAAAGGAATAAAGAAGCCCCATGGATCACCGATAAGATAAAAAAATATTTAAGGATTAGAGATAGGATATGGAAAAAGGCGAGAAAAACAAAGAAAGAAGCAGATTGGAATACCTTCAGGTTCTGGAGGAATAAGTGTAAAAATATAATTAAAAACATAAAGAATAAATATTATCAGAATAAAATAAATAATTCCTCTGACTCCAAGCAGTTTTGGAAGCTTATAACAGAGCTGAAATCCCCAAATAAAGGTTCCATAAGTCCTACTTTGGTACAAGATGGAAAACTAGTGACTGATACAAAGGTTATAGCAAATATTTTTAATATGTATTTTTTGCAATTACCGGATTTAAAGTTGCCAGATTTGAATGTGAATGGAATGGATTTCTCTACTGTATCAGACACGCTGGTAGCCCATGCAGGAATATTTAAGTTTGAAATTTTAAAAGAGAGGGATATACTTAAAGAGCTAAAAATTTTAAATAAAAGTAAATCAGGAGGTATTGATGGGATTGAGGCCCAATATTTAAAATTGGGAGCATATGTGATAGCCCCTATTGTGACCTATTTGTTCAATTGGGGTTTGAGTACTTCTACTGTTCCTGAAATTTGGAAGATGGGGAAAATTATTCCCATTTATAAGTCTGGGGATCGAACTATTCCTTCAAATTATAGGCTAATAGCCCTTTTGCCAATCTTATCTAAAATCTTGGAACGCAAAGTCTATGAACAGGTAAATATTTAGATACAAATACCGTAATAGTAGATGAACAACATGGTTTTAGAAAGGGGAGATCCACAAACACTGCCCTGTTGGAATTTAATGACCTGGTTGCTACATCTATGAACCAAGGAAAGTACACAGGGGCAGTGTTCGTGGATCTCAGTAAGGCTTTTGATTTAGTTCAATATGATTTGCTTTTGACTAGATTAAGGGCCATAGGGATTAAGGGCCAAATATTAAAATGGCTTGAGTCATATTTGACAAATAGATACCAGTGTGTTCAATGTGGCATAATGATGTCGGCCCCTTGGAAACTAGAAAGAGGTGTTCCCCAGGGCTCTATTTTGGGCCCATTATTATTTAATATTTATGTTAATAATTTGGTTCATGAAATTAAACATAGTGAGGTGAGACTGTACGCAGACGACACTGTTTTAGTGGCATCCGATGACAGTCTCACAGGTATGATGGATTCACTTCAAAGTGATTTGTTACAAATGCAAAATGGTTCAGTAAATCTGGTCTTCTTTTGAATGCTAAAAAACACAAACTATGTTGTTTTCGATTGGTTCATATAGAGGAAAGAGCCCAACCCACAATTACATTTACAAGATGGTACAAAGATTGAAAATGTATTAACATACAGATACTTAGGGTTTCAAGTAGATGTTAGAATGACATATAAATCATATTTCAGTTAAGGTAAAGAAAGTGAATAAAGATTAGGGGCCCTTAGAAGAGTTAAGGGAGCTTTACCTTTGGTGGCAAAGGAGGCTAGCAAAACAGATGCTGTTACCCATATTGGAGTATGGTTCTATAATTTACATGAATTTAACTAAAACTGCTTTAAATTTGGTTAATTAAATATATTATAGGATAGGTAAATTTGCTTCTGGAAGTATTAAAATGAGCATCATTGTATAATTTATAATAAGTTAAATTGGCTTCAACCTGAAGCAAAAGAAACTATCTCTGACTTACTATATGTCATAAGATAATTCACAAAAAGTATAACCATCCTTTGTATAAGCAATTAAAAAGAAAGATAAATAACGAATCATATATAAAGACTAGGAATCCATTAAGCAATATCCCAATGTATAGAAGCTTTAATAGACTAGGGGACAGTATGCTCCAGAATAGAGTAGCATTAAGTTGGAATGGTTTGACTGAATCACAGAAAACAAATTTAGATTTTTTTAAATTTTAAAATGAATTAATAGTTTGTATTTTTTATGTATATGTTTTAAATAATGTATGTATGTAGAGTGCGATTATGTTTGTTTGTATTAGTTAAGTTAAATGTCAATTGTTAATTGGTAATTGTATTAGAATCCACATGCAGGACTTTGTTGTAAACGGGACTTTGTCCTAACAAATGAATTTCCTGTGAAAAAATAAACTTTTAATCAATCAATCAATCATTTGCCCAGAGTAGAAGTTGTCCTGTGATGTTAGTTGACCTGGCCTTGGCTGCCTCTCTCAGTGCTGACCCCAGTAAGATATTCTACAGCTTTCCTTACAGCTCTGATGGTCATGCTAAGTGACCTCTCCATGTTGATCCACTACCTCCACAGCCAAGGATGAGTGCTCTAGAAAAGGAATTGAGGCCTAAGTCTGGATCTCCCCATCTCCTTTCAGTGGTCATCACCCCATCAGAAAGGGTTCTCTGTACCTCATGTCAATGCTTCTGTATCTGACCTCTAATTCTGAGGCATCCATTCTGTCGACCCTGTACAGACTGGGCAGTGACCTGCAACTGTGTGCTCCTCATCAGGAGACCACGCGTCATCCTGTATTCTCTTGGTTCAGATGTCTATGGTCCTGAACATTCCTTTTGAGGATGAAGTCCAGAAGAAAGAGACCTACTTGCTGATGGTTGCCCTCAAACAGGATTCCTCACTAGAGTGGCCTTCCACCATCTCCTCGCCCACAATGGGTCTGGCACTCAGTGTCTGACAGTACTCCGCCTCCCCCCCACACCGTATGGACCACAAATATGCAGTTCCACTAAGTGGACTGTCCTGCTTCTTGGAACATCTACCATGGGAGGGATTAATGGTGGATGTGGGATTCCAGAAGGTGAAGGTGCTGGGCAAATTGGACAAGCCAGCAGACAAGGAGTCCAGGAAACTTGGCCACAAAGTCTTCACAGCTGCATCCCTGGGTATTTGTTAGATCACCCATGTGACTGATGGACAGTTTGGTCATAACTTCTTGAGAGGCTCTACAACATACTAGAACTGCTCCCTGAGGACTGCTAGCCGGACCTGCAGGAGGTCCACAACCTTGGGGCTTTGCCTGGCCATTCACCAGTTGCAGGTGGCACTGGATTCAGCCAATGTATTAATACAAGGAGTGGTTGTGACGATGTCTATCCGGCTGTGCACTTGGCTGCAAGTGTTGCTCTTCACACAGAAAATCCAGCATCAGATGGTAGACCTTTACAGTGATGTACCTTTTGGGGCTGGGGGTCATGGACCATCTCACACAAATTGAGATGTCCAAAGTGACTCTATACTTGGTAACCTCGGTCACCTAGTGAAAGCAACAGGCAAAGTTGAGACCACAGGGTTCTTTTCAGGGTTCACCCATTCAGCAGCAGAGGTAGCAGTACTTCCCCAGCCAATCCTTCCAAGTCTGGAGAGCAGGGTCAGCCCAAGAATGGTGGCAGCAGCACCTGTGAAGGCCAGTCCTTCAGGGCCACCTCCAAGGATAAGAAGTGATGGGTCAGGGGGCTCCATTCCCCCTCACTGTCCTGAATCCTACTGCAGCTCCTGGTAAAAGGCTGATTCTCTCACTTCCTGCTGCAGAGGTCCACTATAACCTCAGACAAGTGGGTTCTGGAAGTGATGTACTCTGGTTTGTCTCTGGAGTTTTGCCCTTTTGGTCCCGGGCACCACTGTGAGCCTGGTGTAGCCGGAGTCTCTCTTTACACTGTGGAAGGAGGTCGAGCAGCATGCAATCAAGCCTTCATCTGACACTCAGGCTCTGCAGGGGTTCATCTCTCAGTATGTCTTAGTACTGAAATGGATGGGGGGGCGCTGGTGCCCCATTCTTAGTTTGCAAGTACTAAATCAGTTCACCTGCAGTCAGATGTTTTGCAGAATGACTGTACCAAATCATTCTGTCCCTGGAGTTCAGGACTTGGTTCTGCTGCCTGGATCTCCAAGGTGTGTACTGCCATATTCCAGTTCATACATCTCATTGATTCCTCTGCTTTCAAGTGGATAGGACTCTGTCAGTTCATAGCATTGCCCGTTGATCATCAGTGCCCAGAGTGTTTACCAAGTGCCTGTTGGTCATGGCAGCCTTCCTCAAACCCAGGGCTGTCGAGTTGGAGTCAGATGTAATAACAGAAGCTGAGCCAGAATCAGAATCAACAGATGTGGATGTGGAAGCTGAGGAGATCATTGAGGAAGAAATTACAGTCATTCGTCTGATTACTGTTAAGAGCACCGAAGTCCCCATCCCAAAGTACTGCCGCACCAAAGGATCCCAAGCCATTGCCTTCAGATGTCACCAGTGTGGCCCAACCAGAGCCCCAGATGGATAAAAGTAAAACTGAGGAGTCGCCATCTATAGAGGAGGCCATGAAAATGTGGTGTCAAGGACCGTGGCTGCCACCAGGCAGGGAACAGTAGGGAGCTCAAAAAATTGTCAACTTGTTCTTGTGGTAAAAACACAAATGAGAGTACTAATTCAGGAAAAAAAGAAAAAAGTAAACAACTCGGGGTTTGTGAGGTAGAATCTGAGTGATGCAGCTCAAACCCCAGTGCTTCAGGACAGTAGTGAGTCCCTTCGTCAGGGGGCATGGCTGCTTCGTGAATTCTGACTGAATTTATTGTGAACATTTAAAGAGATATGTGAAGCAACAGCAATAGTTAAAGCCAAGTAATACATACACCTATTTATTAATTAGAACAAGCAGAGCTGCAACAGGGCTAGGGGTGCTCAGTGACAAAGGTAATTAGTCCACAACACAAAGTCATGGCACTACCCTCCGCTCCAAGAAGAAGCGAAGTCACACACCAAATTTCTGAAAAGATTTCTAACTTTATTCCACAAGCAAGTGAAAGTTACCTTCCTGGGTCTGGGACAACAGATGATAAAAGCTTCTCATGTTTCACCTGATCACAGGCTTTATCAAAGATAGAGCAACCTAGGGGAAAGACCCCTTATATAGCCAAAAAATCAGTGCCACCTAATTAATATACTACAAATCTACAAAAAAAAACAAGACGATGCTCCTCTCTAGCCCCCAACTAAAAAGGAGATGCCCAGAACTAACAATCACAAATCACCTGACTGCCCCACTGGAACAGGTTCACTCCTTCAAGTACCTGGGTGTCATTGTGGATGATATCCTCTCGTATGTTCAGCACATTGACATGATGGTGAAAGCTGTGAACACTAAATCAGGGATCCTGTTTAGGCACAAGAAAAGCCTAACTGCTGAAGCCCTCTGGCTCTCAGCCTCCAGCTCTGTGCTCTACCTGATCAACTACAGGCTGGTGGTTTATGGCGCTGCCACTGATACGGCCCTCAAAAGGGTTGCCACTGCCCTTAACAAGGCTTGTAGACTATTGCTAAATGCTGACCGCTTCACGCACACTTGTAGTCTGTATGGTCTGGCCCACATACTACCACTTCAATCCAGAATCAGATACCAAACTTGCCTACTAGGGCCAAAGGCCATGCTCTCCCTAACCCCTACCTGCATTGCAGATCTGGTAAAGGAAGCAAGCTCCAAATACAACACATGAAGAACAGTGACAACACAGCTTGATGTCCCATTTCGTAAAACTTCCCTAGGACAAAGATCCTTCATATACCGAGATCCACTATGGCTAAATGAGATCCTTGTTGCAGGTCTTAATACAACAAATGTTCTGTCCTTTAACATTGAAGCAATGCCTGTTGAACTCAAATGCCTGCGACTGCCTTACCTGAATCCATATCTTCAACCTGGATACCCGCTCTTAAACACCTCTGACTCCCTTACCAGAGTCCATATCCTCAACCTGGATACCCCCCTCATCTGTCTGAGCTTTTCTACTGTTCTACCTACCCTGGATTCCCACCTGCCATCCCTTGCCACCCCCCCAAGCTCCCTCCGTCTCCCTTCCCTCCGTACCCCCAACACCTCCCCTTTCTATCCACTCTCCCCCTAAATATTCTCCTTCTCCCATTCCCTTTCTCTCTCTCTCTCTCTCTCCCTCCCTCTCTCTGTCTCTCTCTCTCTAATCTAGCTCTCGTTTGCATTCTCCCCCCCTTTCTTTCTCCTACCCTTTCCGATACCTTGACAGGCCCCCCTGGGGCAGCTATGCCGCATGTTGCTAATTGGGAAACCTTGTTTGCATTCTCCCCCTTTCTTTCTCCTACCCTTTCCGATACTCTACCTTGACAGGCCCCCCTGGGGCAGCTATGCCATATGTTGCTAATTGGGAATCTCCTCCCGCTGTTTAATTTCAGTTGTCTAGGTTACTCAAATGTATTATTTATCTATATTCTGTATTGCACAGCAATCTTATGTTTTGTGTTAACTGTCAAGTTTTTGTTATGTCT
Organism: Neoceratodus forsteri; assembly: GCA_016271365.2. Taxonomy (NCBI): domain Eukaryota; kingdom Metazoa; phylum Chordata; order Ceratodontiformes; family Ceratodontidae; genus Neoceratodus; species Neoceratodus forsteri. The sequence goes on from CM028136.1 coordinate 895,487,514, forward strand.
CTGCTGTTTTACATCCTGACGTGGAACCTTTGTAGAAGAGTGTATACTCAAAGGTTGTATCCGAATTAACAAATAAATAAATAAATATTTAAAGTGATACACATAAAATTTAGAAATTCCATCTCACAATGTACACACATACTATAATTGTTTTACACAATAAATGTACACATACAGCTATACATATGTTTGTCTAAGGGACAGTTAAAAGGTTCCCAATTGTATCTGCCACGTACTGTACTCCATTTCAAGACTGGAAATGCATTTCCTTGCAATCTTTTTAAAATTTGGTACAAAAAGCAAAAGTAGGAAACAGAAAAGTCTTATTCCTACTAAACTAATTACACCTTTGCATATGGTTTTATATAATAAACCACCATTGTCACCATACAGTGTATGGTAGAATTCTGTTATGCATGGAATTCTGTGCCTGGAATATGCTTGTTCTGCTGCAGTAGTGACATCATTATGTTGTTCTGCTGCAGTAGTAATATCACTACTGCAGCAGAACAACTTGGAATGCTGCCACATGCTTGATTTCCCCATTCCAATAAAGCTGGAAGTTTGTTTTTTTTAAACTTGAACTTGCAGAATCATCTGTAGCACACTTTGTTAGGAATGTGAGCCTACCATCAACTCTCAAATGTCCCCCTCCAACCACCAGTTCACTGAAACAAAGTGCAATGTCCGAAATAGAATAGCGGATGGGCAACTCTATGCACAACCAGTGTGTTGTGCCACCTTGGGGATCTGATTCCCATGGACCTCTAGAGCTTCGCCTTGAGATCACAGTGAATCAGAACCCCTTGGTGGCACAACACACTGGTTGTGCATAGTTGCCCATCCACTATCCTATACGAACAATAAAGCGAGAAACACGAGAATCCACAGGATAATAAAGTAAGACAGAAAAACAGAAAAAATTCCAGAAAGTAGGGAATGAAAACGAGGTAATGCCTGAAGTATGGGCTTTTTGTGAGCCATATAACTGGATGCCAGATCCCCATGCAATTATCACTTAGCCCAGGAGCGCGTATGTGAGTCGAAAGGTTCTTTGTTTAACCTTATCCAAAATGGCCACCATGAGCTGAATTTGTGTTTCTTCTCAAACTAGGAGAATAGCCCCATGCCACATGCTGGGTTAAGAAGGGAGTATAGCGTGTAAAGCTGCTGCCACTTCGTTCACAATCTTAACAGCTCCTTTAAAAAACCTAAAAAAAGGAAAGAAAAATACTACTGTATAGCAGGTATTATTAGCACTCTGAAAATGTTAGCTCTATTAGTGGGAGAGAAAAAAAACGCTATATTTAAATGCCCACTAATATTATCTGCTCTTTACGTATAGAATTGATAACAAGTTGCATGCTGCCCCTATGTACTTTAAATTTCTTTATCTTCAATTATTTGACAGTGGTAGCACTATAGCGTTGCCCTGTGGTGAACCCCAAGGGGTGTGTGTGTGTGTGTGTGTGTGTGACATCTATTGCCACAGATCGAAGTTTGTGTTTTTAAAAGTTTAAATGAAATGCTTTGCAGTTCATTTCAAGCCAGAATTTTTACCCCAGGCGTCACCGTAGGAACAGAGAGCAAGTATGTGTTCAGATTAATGCATGGGAACTGAAAGCTATTTCTTGCGAGACGAGACTTTAAAATATATATGCAGACCTCTTAACTTGAACTGCAAAGGGGATATAAAAATATTTTAACACAGCATACTGTTCTTTCCATTTGTTTCTTTTTATCCTTTACATCTCATGGACTGAATACCGCCATTATGACTTTTTCTTTCCATAGTTTGAATAATTTTGCTACACCCAATGATACATTATCTTATTAAAATGTGGTGGTAAGGTGGGATATTATCTCTTGCAAAGGTATTTATTATAAGAAATTTAGTGGAACCAATACATTTAATTAATTATGCCCCTCCATTAATAAATTCATATGCTAGATACACTCGAAACAGAGAAGAACAGGAACTGCTGTAACTGCTGGCATAGAGAGCGCTAAATATATCAGGTGCTAAAATGTCCAGGCATAGCCACCCGCTAAATATATCAGCCGCTAATAATACCTGCTATACAGTATTTACTGTCTGTCTTTTAAGAATGGTTTAAATTCAGTGTGGTCATTTAGCCCCTTTCTTATGTATGCCCCAAAGGTATATATCCAGTAGTCCTCTTGCTTACTAAGTAAGCCTTCCCTGTCCCATCCCCCGGACCTAGTGTCATGTGTTCGAAACCTAGGAATTTCAATTAATGGTCATCTTTATTTTCCACATTATGCATGTGTTCTGCACACACATTCCATGTTACCATTCCTGATGTCCCGCATATGCTCCCAAAGCCTGTCTTTCCACTTTCATTTAATTTTCCCCACATAATATGCCTCACAGGTGCAAACTGCCATGTATATGATATATTGCAGTTTCTAAACTGCAATATATTAAACATTTTGCCATCGTATGGATTCCTAAACATGCTGCACTGATGGATCACATGCACCCCTACGTACATATTGTGAAAGTAGGAAATAAATATGTGGAAACCAAAAACAAGCAAGAGTGAATAGTGGTTGGTAAAGAAGGAGGAGGGTGGCAGGGGAGTAGCCAGATATTTATGTTTTGTGCATACACTCTGCAGCTGCTGCCCCCTATGAAAAAAATTACACATCCTCTCAAACTGCTGCCCCCATTTTAAAACAAATTAGTTTATTAGATGACTCATCTAATCTCTAAACAAGCTCTACACATATATATGTCATAACCAATAGATGTTTAAACAGATACAGACACTAACTGGTCTACACTAACTCAAATATACCAGCTTATACTGATAGTGGTAACAAAAAGGCATTTGGTTGGGACAGGTACTCAAAAAAACTGTACACAAATGTGTGCAGTGAGTATGCCTGCCTACACCCTTGGAGGCTGTTTTTGATACTAGTATATTTCAAGCCATAGTCACAGCCAAGAAACAGACAAAGAAGCTGCTAACTAGTGCTATCATTGTTTAATAAAAGGCAAGTGCCTATAACAACAATTGAGGGGGGGGGGGATTACCCAGACTGCCACAAATTACCAAATGAATAAGCATAAGATAAATGGCAGTCATATAGAACCTTTACAAACCAATATATTTAAAATGTATATGACTTCCTTAGTTGCTGAACACCGTATGGGGGCTAACTAAATAAAGGAAAAGGACTGATAATAATAGGACATATGAAAATACATACAAAATATAGCTACAAATATCAGATGTGACAATGGCAATTGTGAACTAATTCATCACTGCTAAAGAGTACAATAATATATTAAAACATCTGAAATTAGTCACATGAATGGAGTTAAATCCAACTCATCACTGAGACTTGCAGGACTCATAGCATCTAAAATATAAATCCATTTTACTTCTTTCTGGAGTAAAAGACAAAGTTCTGTCCCCCACCTCTAATACTACATAGAATATGTTCAAGGCCCACAAACCTATGATGTGTAGGATCTCGTGGTGAGAGATCTCAAAATGAATGCCAAGTGGTGTATCTGGGGTAGTGGCCTTAATGGAACATACATGGTCCTGTATTCTTTTTCTTACTGGGTGTACAGTATGGCCAGCACAGATTTTTGGACAGCAGCAAATAACGTACACCACAAAGGGGGTTGCACAAGTCATGAATTCTTGAATCTCAATGGTGTCATTTCTAGTTGGATGTGTGAAAGTCGACCTTACAATTGGGTGATTACAAATATTGCATTGACCGCATCAATGATTATCTTTTGGTGGTGCAGACAACCAGTTATGGTGGAGGGTTTTGTGGGGGTCCTTTGTATAGACTGTGTGTAAGCAAATTTCCAAGATGTCTACCTTTCTGTATGAAATACGTGGTACATGTCCAAATCTATGATACCGTTCTGGGTTGCCCTCTAATACACGTCCATATTCTTTAAGGATACCTGTGATAGTAGATGTCAAAGTATTGTATTCAGACACAAATGTGACCGGTTGATGTATGGTACCAGGTTTATGACGTGGTGTCAAAAGACTGTTCCTCTCAGTGTTTCTGGCTGTGGAATTGGCCTCATGTGTTATGCCAGATGAATATCCACACTCCAGAAATCTGTGTTTTAAATCGGTGGCCTTTTCTCCAAATAGCTCCAAAGTAGAGCAATTTCTACAGGAGTGAATACACTGGCCACATGGAATGGCACGTATGATATGCTTAGGATGGGTACTGTGTGCCAGTAACAAAGTATTCCCAGAAGCCTGTTTTCTATAGCTTGTGGTCCGTACCTGATTATTATTGTCAATGAACAGTCTCAAATCAAGAAATGAAATACGGTAATGATCAACAGTGGCAGTAAATCTGAAATTTAATTTGTTCTTATTTAAGAATTCAACAAATTTGCCAGCCCGCTGGTACAGTGGTAGGATTACCACTTGCGATGCAGATGACCCATGCTCAGAAACAAGCACGGAGCATTAGAGGGTCAGCTGAGGGGCGGTAGGATGAGCATTGCACAGACTGCTCTCTTCCTTTGGAGGGAGGGTTGTGGTTTCCTGGCATGCAAATGACACCCAGTGGAGACTGGGTGTACACCAGCTGAGACCACACGCAAGTGGGCAGAGGCGATGGCAGACATCTGCGGGATGTGTGGGAGCATGCACACCCTACACTGATGGCATTACTCAGATTCCAAAGCTGTGATACCTCTCCCTCTATGTCCTTGCCTGAACATTGTGGTTCTGTGGTGGCTTTTGTTCACTTTGCCAATTTCTTTTTGTTGCTTATTCCTGGTGCTTGTTCGGAAAAAGACACCATTCAGTTCCCACTTGTGTATTGCTGTCAAGCAGACCACACCATCAAAAGATGGGTCTAAATTAAATATGAGTACTGTTACCCCTACATGCCAGGATGGGTGTGGGAAATAGTTGAAACCCACAGAGAAAAGATTTAGCTAACAAAGGGACATGGCCAGAGGCAACTATGGATATGAATATTATCTACAGCATAAAGAACAAATCAGTCACATTGCTTGGTCCAAAATAGCAACCAGAGACATGGGGAGAAGTACCCAGATGCATAAAGTACTATAAACAGACTTGACTGATGAACAGCTTGGCTGTTTCGTATGAACTGCCTATCAGACCTGATGGAGTATGTGTAAGAAAGTCCCAACCACTACACTATTCCTAAAAGTACTTGAAATGCATGCACTTCTGTTTAAAGCCAATTACCAAATGAGTTGGAGGGGCAACTGTCTTTGCACTGAGGAGCACCACAGTTATTGCCATATTCTCAAAAAGTAACTTATTGCAACATTTTCACGAAGCACCTTACGGGCCTTCTCTCCTGAGGATGTGGGAGAAAGAATTTGCTATTCTGCCAAACGAGTGACTTGTGAACTCAGTTCCATGGGGCTACAGCTTGCCTGGTGATTGGACACTGCAGCAGTGGTCATGGAACTATCTCGGATTCAAGGTCAAAAGCACTTCATGCTCTCCTCAAGAAGATCTGCCAGGAAGCAAGCTGCTGCTCTTCTCCTCAGGGAGACCTGCAGAGAAGTGAGTTGCTACTCTCACATGAGACTTTTATTTTTTAAATTTTTTTAATTTATTTAGATCTCGGATTACAAATACCTTTGAGCTTAGAGCTCTTTTACAAAGGTTCCGCGTCAGCAGCTTAAGACAACAGGTTAACAGAACAAAAAGTATGGCAAAACAGTATACATAGAGAAAGGGGATCAACAGGTTTACAGACTAAACAGGGTATGGTAAAATAAATGTAAATAAGAAAAGAAAACAAAAGTTGACATTCACAGTGAATTAAAGAATAGAAACGAGTAATGCTAAGCAGTTTCATGCACAGGAATGCATACAGTAAATTGAAAATCAGCCAAAACAAGCTTTGTCAGTTACTGGTAAAATCATAAGGTAAGTTGAAATCAGCAAACAGACCTTGTCAGGACAGACAGCAAGGGGGGATATCAGGTAGAGGGAAGGAAAGGTGAAGGGGGTAGGGTAGCAGGGGGGAGGTGATGTCAGAGATGGCGCTAAGGAAATTTAACAGTAATCAAGTGCTGGGGTTTTAGATTGCCAAAGAAGGTTTAGCGGAAACAGTCACAGGAACAAGTGGCAGAGAGTAGTCGCTGTAGCTTGGATTTGAAAGGCCCCAATTAGGATTCGGAGGAAACATAGAAACATAGACTTCGACGGCAGATAAGGACCACTTGGCCCACCCAGTCTGCCTATTTCCCTACCTATTGGATAAGCTGCAGATTCTAGTTAACCAACAGCTTACTTCCTGCAACCCCCCACTACAATTGCCTTAGGTAATGTACCTATAAAAGGTTTTATCCCCCTTCTTAACTGAGTTGGCTATTTTTTCCTCGGTTTGGGCCTTTACTATTCTGACTGCCTTCCCCACTTCTTTCTGCTTTAATTGTTACAGTTCCCTGTCATGCTCCTTCTGTGATTCCTTATACTTTTTGAATGCAGCCTTTTTCTCCTTAACCTTCCCTGCCACCTCTTTTGAGAACCATAGTGGTGTTTTACTCCACTTTGATTTCTTTGTTTCACACAAAGGCTTGTTGCCTCTATGATGGCAGTTTTGTTTTTCCATTGTTCTTACACCCCTCCTTTTTGGCAATTTGCTAGTGCATTCCTCAGGTTTTCACCCATTTTGCCAAAGTCAGCCCTTCTAAAGTTCAGTATCCTTGTTTTTGTATGGCTTGTCTCCATGGTTGTGCTTATCGTGAAGCACAATGTGCAGTGGTCACTTGTTCCCAGATGTCTACTGACTTCTAAATTTGTGATCCTCTCCATTTGAGAGTACCAGGCCTACTATTGCTCCCTCCTGAGTGGGTTCCAACACTAGCTGTCTAAGGCCTGCCCCCTGCAGGGCATCGAGAATGACCATGCTCTTGGATGTGGTTGCAGTACATGTCATCCAGTTAACATCTGGCAAATTCAGGTCACCCATCAACAGTATCTCCCCTTTTTCAGCCATTTTGACACTGTCCTCTATCATTTTCTTGTCCATTTCCTCCCCTTGAGACGGGGGTCTGTATACAACCCCTGTGCGGATTGTGATGCCAATTCCTGTCTTCATGGTGACCCAGAGTGCCTCTTGTCCTCCCCCTTTACTTTTTAGTTCTGTAGCTTTGATCCCTTCCCTTATGTATAGAACTATTCCACCTCCTCTTTTACCATCTCTGTCCCTTCTGTAGACTGTGTACCCTGGTACGTTGACATCCCAGTCATGGGTTCTCCGTGTACCATGTTTCTGTGACTGCCACAATATCTAATTGTTCATCTTCCATCAGGGCTACTAGCTCAGGAAGCTTATTTCCCAGACTACGGACATTGGTACTCATTGCCCTCCATTTAATGTTGGCTTTATCCTTTTTTCCCCCATCCCTGCTCTTATTGCCCTTGTCTATTTTTCCATTTACCCCTGTTCTGCCCTCTGTTGAGCTCTGTACCTCAGTGTTTACCTTACTACCTGCCATGTTTTGTGGGGAGAGGCTTGAAATGTCCTGCCTCTTATCAACACCTCCCCCCTTGGCTAGTTTAAAAGCTTGCCAAGGAAGCATTTAAACCTGTCACTTAGGAGCTTGGTTCCCTTCACGAACAGATGCAGACCATCATGCCAGTATAGACCTTCTTCTCTCCAGGTGTACCCCCAGTCCCCAATGAAGCCAAAGCCCTGTGCTCTGCACCAGTTTTGCAACCATTCATTAAACTGCATGGTGTGCAGTACCCTAGCCTCACCCCTGCCATGGACTGGCAGCACCTCTGAGAAGGTAACCGTGCTTGCTACGTGTCTGAGGCCCCTCCCCAACTCCACAAATTCATCCTGCACTGCACTGATTCCATGCCTAACTAGGTCATTTGTCCCAAGGTGGACAATGATATCTAGTTCCTTCTCCTGTGATGCTGCTTCTGCAATCCTGAGGATTCGCTTCTTGTCCCTCCAAGCCATGGCACCAGGCAGGCACCTTACTTCCCTCTCCTCTCCTCTCCCTTCCCCAGTTCTACCCCCCTAACAACTGAGTCCCCTATCAGAAGCTGTTTCCTTCCCCTGTGGTGTCCCTTGCAACCCTTTTGTGGGTTTACCTTGTGGATGTCCTCCACATTCTTCTTGGTCTCCACTGAGAGTGCCATCATAGAGGAACCTTGCTCTGCCAGACTGGCATATGATTTGTGTACAGGTACAACTAAGGGGCTTTGCCTCTGTTCCACCACCCGCACCCTCCCAGAACCCACAGTGGTCCAACTGCTCTTCATACTTGGCAACCTCTGAGGCAGTGGTTGTGGCAGTGGTGCTCTTTGGGTGGGGGAGGCCTCCTTAGTCCTTGCCAGTTCAGCCTGGAGGTGGGCAACCTCCTCCCTCAGAGCTGACAGTTGCTTGCAAATAGGACAGCAATGCAGTTTCCAGAATGTCTCCCAGAAAACTGCTGCCCCACAGCCAGTGCATTGCACCACTCACCACATGTCCCTCTCCCTTATAATATACAATGAGTAATATATATAATTTTTTTTTTTGTGGTGTGTACTTACCCTTTATGCACTGTGCTGGGTTATTAAGAATATGACAGTTCTGTCCCAAAACCTGTTGAGGAAGTGATGTCAGAACTTTGGCTATAAAGGAAATGTCATGCCTGGGGGTGGGCTGTGGGGAAGGTGGGTGGGTAGTCCACAACCACAGGTGACTGTTAGAAACAATCAAATACACCACTGCTCCACCACCCTGGTGAGTACTGCCCTTTATAATAATCCAACCAACCTCCAGTAACTTATTTAAAAATAGTTGAACTATCACAAAATCCTACGCACCAGTAAATTATTTAAAAATAGTTTCTGTTCCAAAATCCTAGTAGTCAATCCATCTACCCCCAAGGGACAACCAAAATGCAGTATTCAAACCCTTGTGAAGTTACTCCCAAGATAAGCAGAGTTTGCAAGCTCCTTATTCAACTCCTCAGCCACCTGCAATTTATTTAAAAATAGTTTAACTGTCAGAAACTCCTAGTAGACAATCTAGCTACCTCCAAGGGTCTACCCAAATGCAGTATTTAAATCCTGCTGAAGTTACTCACAGGATAAATAGAGTTTGCAAGCCCCTTCTTGGTTAAACACTAAATAAATATGTAAATAAAAAGCAATTACCAAGGGTAGTTAGTTTCACCTCCCACAGAATTGAACAAAAGTGCACGTTGTTGCAGATATCAAGTGCAATATAGAATTTCCCACACAGCTCACAGCTGAATAAAGAAGTAGTGTCCTTCCAGGTCAAGAAGATGTCGCAGTTGAGGGCATTCATTCAAAGAGGGGCCCTGTAGGTGAATGATCTTTGTCCCTGGGAGGTACGGCAGCAAGGAACCAGAAAGAGCTGGGATTCAGAGGCACAGGTATGGCGGGTATTAAGAGCGATGCTGAAAAGACCTTGAATTCCAGGTGGTAGGAGGCCTAGGGCTATTTTCTTGGCCATCAGGTATGTTTGATATTTGATGCGATCTTTGAGCTGGAGCCAACCAGTTTGGGCAAACTGAAAAAGTAATGGACTCAATGTTTATTTAAAAAAACAGTCTACATATTTTTTTTGGGGGGGAGGTCTTGTGTGTGGTGTGTTTGCTTTCCATCTGTTTTCTTATAGGTGGAGCTTGTCCTTGTTATCGTGTCCCTGAAGGAAACATAGAAATATAGAAGTTGACGGCAGATAAGGATCATGTGGCCCACCCAGTCTGCCCATTTTGCCTACCTATTTCAGACCACACATCCTAGTTGATCTGCAGCTAACCATTTTTTCCAGTCTCTAGGGTACCCTTAGAGAGGAAAGCAGGAAGCAGAAGAACAAGAAGAAGAAAGGGCAAAAGAAAGACTTACCATGCCTGGCATTCAGGCCTTTAGGTAGTAGCTAGGGGTCTATTATTTTTTCTGTCCTACGGGGTCTCTGTCACTGGTGTATTACGGTTTTTGCTCCTCAATGCCAACAAAATGTAGGAGTACATTCCAAATTGTACCCCATCATATTTTGTATATCTTCCTCATTACTAACTGCTGCAGATGTTATATTTGCTGTTGTATTCGTTTCTGTAATTCTGTTTTGTAACTCTGTAATTTTCTCTCCCCATCACCCCTGCCCCCAGGGCACATCTGGAATCGAGTGGTGCTCTGCTCAGTATGCCTTCCTGGTAAAATGCTTAAATAAATAAATAAAAAGAGAGTCTGAAACCTACAAGAAAGTAAAGCTGCTGTAGGACACCTGGGTACATCCCAGCCCATATGCACTTATTTGCTGGTTACTAAGTGTGCTATAATTTGGGATTTCAGAAATTAAGTGTTAGTAATGATATTAGTAAGGTGAGGATTCAGGATTTCAGGAGGGCAGATTTTGTTAATATGGGATTATGCCTCAAGAAAGCCCTAACAGGAAGGGATAATTGGGGGTTGAGGCACAATGGGCCTGTCTAAACGGATCCATAGTGGAGGTGACAAACCTGTGCATAAGACAAGTAAACAAGGGCAAGAGAAGGAGAAAACCACTATGGTTTTCAAAGGAAGTGGCCAGGAAGGTAAGAGAGATAAAAGTGGTGTTCAGGAAGCATAAGGAATCACAGAAGGATGCGGACAGGGTGATGTATCTGGACAAGCTGAGAGACTCAGGAAGAGCAGTCGGGAGCAAAAGCACAAACGAAGGAAAGAATAGCACAAACAGTAAAGAAAGGGGACAAGACTTTTCACAGGTACATCAGTGAAAGGAGAAAAAAACGGGTGGGATTGTAAGGCTCAGTGGGGAAGATGGGGAGAGTGTGGAAGGGGACCTGGAAAACACATCAATACTGAACAAATATTTTTTGTTCAGTATTCATAGAAGAAGGGGAAGAGGAGGAGGGACCACAGACAGGTAACAAAAAAGTGGGGAGGGAGGTGGACGCCAGTCCATTTACGGAAGAGAGAGTCCTAACGGAACTCACAAAGCTGAAAGTGAACAAGGCAATAAGTCCAGATGGGATGCATCCTAGGTTATTAAAGGAACTGCGGGAGGTGCTGGCGACACCGCTGGCAGCCTTGTTCAGAAAATCGCTGTATATAGGAATAGTTCCAGAGGACTGGAAGAGGACAGATGTATTCCCTCTTCACAAAAGTGGGAGCAAGGAGGAGGCTGGTAATTATAGACTAGTCAGCCTCACCTCAGTAGTGGGGAATCACTGCTAAAAGAAAGGATTGTGGAACACCTTGAATCCACCAGAGCACAGGATCCGAGGGAGCATGGATTTACAGCAGGCAGGTCATGTCAAACAAATCTGTTAGATTTCTTTGACTTGGTGACGAAGGAAGTGGATCATGGGGTGCGGTGGATGTGACCTACCTTGATTTCAGCACGGCCTTTGACACCATTCCACACAGGAGACTTGTAAACAAACTTAGCAGCCTGGCAGTGGATCACAAGGTACTAAACTGGGTTGGAAATTGGTTGAGGGACAGAGAACAGAAGGTGGTGGTAAATGGAGCTCATTCTGTGGAGATGAGGGTGACCAGTGGGGTGCCACAGGGATCATTTCTGGGGCCAGTCCTGTTTAATGTCTTCATAAGTGACATTGTGGAGGGGATGGAAGAGTAGGGCTGCCTATTTGCAGATGACACTGAGATCTGCAACAGGGTAGACAGGTCAGGAGGGGTGGAAAGAATGAGAAGGGACCTAGATAAGCTAGAAGAATGATCCAGAGTGTGGCAGTTGAAATTCAATGTGAAGAAAGGCAAAATCATGCATTTAGGGTACAGGAACCCAGGGAAGGATTACATGATAGGGGGAGAGTTACTGACAGTCACCAAGCAGGAGAGGGATTTGGGAATAATCATCTAGCAATAATATCAGATTACCTGAAGGTGGCTGGACAATGTGCCAAAGCTGTAGGGAGAGCCAGTGGGATTCTGGAGTGCATAGGGAGGGGTGTCACCAGCAGGAGAAGGGAGGTGGTGATGCCACTGTGCAAAACACTGGTGAGACCTCATTTGGAGTACTGCCTCCAGTTCTGGAGGCCACACCTTCGTAAGGATATAGGCAGGGTGGAGTCGGTTCAGAGGGGGGCACCAAAAGAAACATGAGGAGAGACTAGAGGACCTCAATATGTATACACTAGAGGAGAGAAGAGATATGATAGAAACCTACAAATATCTAAAGGGCATAAACAAGGTACAGGAGGGCAGCATCTTTCAGAGAAGGAGTTGTCCAGGAACAAGGCAGCATGACATGAGATTGGAAGGGGGTAGTCTACAGGGAAACATTAGAAAGTATTTTTTCATGGACAGGGTAGTGGATGCATGGAATAGTCTCCCAGCAGTGGTGGTGAGGGCAAACACTGTAGGGGATTTCAAAAAGGCATGGGATAGGCATAGGGTAACCTTAGTGACAGGAAAGAGATGGTAAAGCCAGACAACCAGTAGGGTCAGTGGCTTTTGCTGTAGGTAGGGAAAAGGGGCAGACTAGATGGGTCTTGCAGTCCTTATCTGCCATCAATTTCTATGTTTCTATGTGTGTAGTTAGTATGTGCCCTGTCTGTCCTGTAAAATAGAACTTACTGTACATAAGTCTGCATTAGTATACAATAAGGTGTGTTGCGGCCTGTAACGGCTGCAAGTAGAGGGCGTAACTGATCCACCACCCTGGACAGGATGCAAGGAGGGCAGTAGCACAAAGATAAAGGAGATGGCACTTGGCTTGTGTCATCCTTTCAGGAGAATACAAAGTTTTGGGAGAGGAGAGTGTACCCAACCTCTCTTCACTCAGCTTGAGGCTGGTTACCAGAGGGCTTTCAATGGGTTAAGCCTGTCCCCATGAGTTGTCTTGTAGAGGGTGACTTGCTTGGGGCAGGATTTCTAGGTGTTCCCTGAGTCCTGGTGGCACTGGCCCTCTAGCAAGGTCTCCAGAGTAACAGCAGGACATAGCTGGGAGGATGGTGTGTTGCAGCACATCCAGCACATCAGGTAGCCTTTAACTAGCATCTGTGGTTGCAGCTAGGTCAGCTTCCAGCTGCACTGCATCAGTGCTAGTAAGGCTATTTGCCTTTCTGCCTGAGGCCTGGATATGGCAAGGCACCAATCAATGGCATCATACAATGTCAGTGAGGTGGCCTCCAGGATTGCAGGAACTGCAGTCTTCCTGAATCAGATGGTGTGACTTTGCCTCTCTAGATTGGCACTTTGTCCCAGCCTAATATGTTAAGCTTGCATTTCCAGGGGGCTTATTTTTCTCCCACGGGTCAGGCAAGAGTTGTCGGGCTGCCTTCCCGGCCCTGTGCCACATGAGCATCTGCCTGACCCTGACCAATCTCAAGTCCCTTCAGAACTTTAAGGAGCCCCTGCCCTCAGGTGTTCTCCCCCAGATATAGTGTTGGGGGAACTTGTTACCCTTAGAGTGAGCCAGCTTCTCCCTCAGGAAAAGGGACCCATTAGCGAGAATCAGTGGTGAAAATTGATGCCGGGAAGATGTGAAAATGATGTAGTTACCATTATTGTTGATCTTTACCATTGATTACCTTGCCCCATTCACCATCCTCCACTCACAGCCAGGGCCTCTGGGCACGCTCACCCTTCTGGTGCAGGCAGCACCATGAGCTTTCTGTGAGCATTTCCCCAGTCACAGCCCTCCTAGATGTTTTATCTTCCTTTCTGATGCAAATGAAAGAAAAAACCCAAAAGAAGGCTAAGCACTCTTCAGAGCTCACCCTTACAAAAATAAATGGGGTAAGGGTCTTTTGGGGCCCTCTCTTCAAACAAAAACAAGGGGTGGTTGGTTGTATGGAGGTAGCTCCTTCCTCCACTTTTCTTTCTTGTCCTCCTTCTCCCTGCTTGAGGTATATCCCCATGTGGGTATATCCCCATCAGTTGTTGCATGCAACATGTGACCCTGGGCACAATCCAATATATTTATTTAGTTTTTGTTTACTGGGTGGGTGCGTTAGCCATAGAGATGACTATTTTCAGGCACGACCCGGGAGGTTACAAGGAAAAACATCACAGGTATAGCAGATAACAGGTGTACAATGGGATATGAAACAAGGTAATTATATATAGGTTGTGCAGTAATTAACAAAATGTAATTTAGGTCAAAGCATTTACAACATAAAAAGCAGTATTTAACAGCACACAGTTCATAGAAACATAGAAACATAGAAGTTGACGGCAGATAAGGACCGCAAGGCCCATCCAGTCTGCCCATTTCTTTTTCTACCTTATAAATGTGCCATCGGCCTTTGCTCTGTCAGTGACCTATCTATTCATAGTCATTTGTATTGCTCCCTTATGCCTATCCCATGCCTGTTTGAAGCCCTGCACTGTATTCATAGCCACCACTTCGTGGTAAGCCATTCCATGCATCTACCACCTTTCTGTGAAAAGAATTTCCTCACATTCCCTTAATCGGCCTCCCTCTAATCTCATGCTGTGTCCTCTTGTCCTGCTATTTTTCTTATATTTAAACATGTTAGACTCTTTCACCTTGTTTATGCCCTTAAGGTGTTTAAATGTCTCGATCATATCACCTCTCTCCTCCTTTGCTCAAGGGTATACATATTGAGCTCCGTTAATCTGTCCTTATATGTCTTCTGATACAGTCCCTGCACCATTTTGGTTGCCCTTCTGGACTGCCTCAATTTGGTTAATGTCCTTGTGAAGGTGTGGCCTCCAGTACTGCACGCAGTACTCCAGATGGGCCTAACCAATGTCTTGTACAGAGGGAATTACTCCCTCTTACGACTTGTGATACCCTACTAATACACCCTAACACCCCCTAGCCTTACCTACTGCTTTAGAGGTCTGCTTGGATGATTTTAGGTCATCAGTGATGATGATGCCCAAGTCTCTTTCTTCCTTTGTGACTGCTAGCAACTCCCTCCCAGCCTATAAGTGGCTTCAGGGTTTCTCTTCCCTATGTGCATGATTTTGCACTTCTTTGCATTAAATCCCAGTTGCCACTCTTCTGACCATTCTGCTAGTTTATCCAGATCTCTTCTCATTCTGCCCACCCCATCTGGATCATCTACTCTTTGCAGATCTTGGTGTCATCTGCAAACAGACAAGCCTTACCTCTAGTCCATCTGCGAGGTCACTAATTGAAGATGTTGAATAGGACTGGCCCCAGGACTGATCCCTGAGGTACCCCACTTGTGACTTGCATCTCTTCTGACTGTATACCATTTACCACCACTCTCTGTTTTCTGCCAGTCAACCAGTTTGCCACCCAGTTGACCAACTTCTGACCACCCGAGCCTACCTAGCTTATTTATCAATCTTCTATGTGGAACAGTGTCAAAAGCTTTGCTGAAGTCAAGGTAGGCGACATCAACTGCTCCCCTTGGTCCACCACTCTGGTTACCCAGTCAAAGAAATCTATGAGATTAGTTTGACAGGACCTTCCTTTGTAAACCCATGCTGTCTTGGATCCTGTGCCCTATGGATTCCAGGTGTTGCACTATCCTTTCCTTAAGGTGCCTCCATAATCTTGCCCACTACTGAGGTAAGACTGACGGGTCTGTAGTTCCCCGCCTCCTCCCTGCTACCACTCTTGTGGAGTGGGATCACATGAGCCTTTCTCCAGTCTTCTGGGACCTCTCCTGTGCTCAGAGACTCACTAAACAATTCTGCTAATGGCTCTGCTAGTTCCTCCTTTAGCTCCTTAAGTACCCTGGGATGTATGCCATCAGGTCCATTGCCTTATCCACCCTGAGCTTAGCAAGCTCTTGTAGGACCCTTTCTTTTGTGAAGGGAGTAGTGCTCACCTCCCTCCCCTGTGTCCATGATGCTGAGCTGTGGGCCCTGCCTACCTTCTCTTCAGTAAATACTGAGCAAAAGTACCTATTTAGGATAGATGCCTTTACAGGGTCCTCCTCCTCCATGCTCCTTTTTCTCCATTAAGCTTAGCAATACCCCTCTGGACTTTCTCCTTTCACTAATGTATCTATAGAAGAGTCTTGTCACCTTCTTTACTGTTCGTACTAGTGTTTCCTCAGTTTGGGACTTTGCCTGCCTTACTGCCTTACCTGCTTCCCTTAGGGCAGTTTGGTATGCCTCCTATCTTCATCCCGCTGTGTTCCCTTATATTTTCTGAAGGCCAGCCTTTTGGCTCTGACCTTTCTGCTACTATATTTGAGAACCAAAGTGGTTTCCTTCTTCTTTGCACTTCCTTTTCTGTCTAACACAATGGGATGTTGCTTCAAGTATTGTATCCTTAATGCTTGCCCACTTTGCCTGTACCTCCTCACCTGTGTTTCTTTTGCCAGGGCTAGCTTAACTCTGTTGGCCATCTATCAAAGTCAGCTCCTCTGAAGTCCCATATTTTGCCTTTGGAATGGGATGATTTAGATGTAGTAGCCAAATTGAACCATACCATGTGATGGTCACTGGCCCCAGGTGACCTTCTACCTGGAGATCTGTGATCCCTTCTTTGTTAGTCAGTACTAGATCTAGGATAGCCCTGTCTCTTGTGGGTTGCTGTACCAGTTGTTTGAGGCCCTCCCCCTGCAGGGAATCCACTATGAGTCTAGTTCTGGCAGATGTTCCTGCTGGTATTGACCAATCTGTATCTGGCATGTTGAAGTCTCCCATTATCAGAACCTCCCCTTTAGCTGTCATGTTTTGTATATCTTCTAACAGTAATGTGTCTATGTCCTCCCTCTGGTCTGGGGGCCTGTAGACAACCCCAGTTCTTATGGCTGTCCCATTTCCTGTTTCCAGGGTGACCCACAGTTCTTCTGGCTCCTTATGTGTATTCTGAATTTCTGTAGCTTTGATATTTTCATTAACATACAGGGCCACCCTCCCCTTGCACCTCGGTCTCTTCTGAACAATACATATCCAGGTACTGAAGTCTCCCAAGTGTGGTTACTGGTAAACCACGTCTCACTAATTGCTACTATGTCCAGTTTAGCCTCTGACATTATTGCCTGCAGGTCTGGGATCTTATTTCCCAGGCTGTGAGCATTTGTGTACATGATTTTCCATTGGCCAGATTTTGGTGTGTTAGTTGTTGGGTGAAGTTTGGCATTACCCTGTGCATCGATGGGGAGACAAACCTTTTTCTTACCTGGTGATGCAAATGAATGGCAAACACGCTGAATTCCTGTTTGACCACTAGCTGAGGGGAGGGGTGTTCTTCCGATTCTGACGTTGGGGTGCTGCACCCTCTCCCATTTGCTAGTTTAAATATTCTGCAAAGGCGTCAAACTTCTGCCCCAATGCACTGACTCCCTCTTTAGTCAGATGCAGTCCATCAAATTTAAAGAATTTTCGCTCCCAGAACTGTTGCCAGTTCCCTACAAATCTGTGTCCTTTTTCCTGGCACCAGTCCTTGAGCCACGTGTTTAGCTCCCCATTTCCTTCCGACCTTCCGTCCATCTGCCCCTTCTCCAGACTGGCAGGATCTCAGAGAAGGAGATGCTGGACGAAATAGATGATAGTTTGTCACCCAGCCTAGTCAGGTGTTCCTTGGTCTCCTCAACTGACCGGCTGGCGAGATCATTAGTCCCTATGTGTACTAGGACATCAGTGTTTTCTCCTGCTTTGTGAACAATTTTGTAATGCGGTCAGTGTCTCTCCATGCTGATGTACCTGGGAGACATCTGACCATCACCCCTGGCTGGAGATGGGTATCAACTCCCCGAATCATGGAGTCTCCTATGATCAGAAGTTTTTTGGATTTCCTTTGTGCTTGTTTAGTTTTGGTTCCTGATTTGGGTGAGTATTGTTGTGCTAGCTCCTGTGCCGCAGTGTCCTGCTCTGCAGTGTCTTCTGCCTCTTTATTTGATTTCAGAGATAGAGGCAGATACCTGTTTGTAGTGTTTATATGGTTTTGGAGGTAATGTGTTGGAGAGCAGAGAGTGATGGGGCACCTGATTTGCTCCTCCTAACCACCTGCCAACCTCCTGGACCAACTACCCTCTCTGCGGTCGAGGTTTTCTGTTGGATGCTGGGAAATGGCGGGTGGTTCTTATAATGTATTTCCTCTTCAATATGAAATTTGAGGCGTGCAATCTCTGCCCATGCTGCCGGAGCTGAGACCTAAGATCTCCAAAGGCCCAGCATGTAGGACAGTGTCCTAAATCCTGTAAGACTGTCCTTCTGAAAATTGTTCCACAGTACCTGCAGTTAATGAAATCCATTCCAAATAAGTTGCTGGGTTTGTAACCTAGTCAGAGTAATTAGAAGGAAAAAAATGCAAGTAATGGTTTAATTGTGCTTTGTTTAACTTTATAACAAGTTAAATTACTAGTGCCCTGTAAATGAGATCACCTTTGTGAGGCCCCACTGATCCGCCCCTTCCTGTTCTGCCACAGGAAATGTTACAACTGTGGTACCCTATAAAAGGAGTGTAGTGTGGGGTGGTTGGGGATGGGGTGGGTGGCTGGGCCCTTCCTGCCAAAAAGAAGAACCACGGACGAAAGAACAAGGAGGTAAGAGCAGAAACAATCAGTCAACAACAAATGCAGTAACCCTGAAAGCTTATCCTAATGTTAGATAAAACTGTAAAACCTGTAAGCACCACCTGTAATAATTTCAGAAGATATACCCTGTAAAAACACTTTGCTCCAGAGAAAAATAAAGCAGTAACAGAAGATATACCTTGCAAAAGACAATTTGAATCAGAAGATTACAGCAGTAATCTGTTAGCACACCTGTAGGCACACCTTGTAATAATGCAGAAGAAGGTATACCAGCAACAACAATTTGAATCAGAGAAAAAATAAAGCAATGAAATGTTAGCAACAAACAGTAGCAATCCCTGTGAGTAAAAAATTAAAACACCACCACACAGTAAATCTGCTTAGCCAAACTAAGTCTTAATCCTTCTCCCTTGCTCTGGTAAGTTTCTCTACTCTGCCTTTCAAGCAGTCTTAGAAGGAAAGAGCTCAGGTGAAGCTAGGTGCCTTGGCCAGCAAACCAAGTCTTCTACCTCCAAGATATCCAGGTTCAGGTCAAAGCATTCCAAAAAATTCAAATCAATGCATCAGGACAGTCAGACAGGTGCTAGGCAGTATAGTTAAATGATAAACTAGAGGAAAGCTCAAGAGACTAGGCCGAGAGAGAAAATACAAAGGGTATAATCCTGCAAGATACAAAAGATGGATCTTAGAGGCTATATGACAAACAACTGATAAGTGCGAGGGGGAATATGAAGCAGGGGGTAGGAAAAACTGCAGCAGCTGCAGAACAATAGGGTGCTAGGTTCAGAGAAAGGGTAAAACGGGATTATAGCATGCAACAAGGAGAGGGGAGATAAAGGTAAAGAGGGGTGAGGCTGGGGACAGGGCAGGGAATGTTACACAAAAGGAGTTTTAAAATGAGGCTGCACTAGGCCTACTAATAGCTAGGCACTCCACTGGGCAGCTGCTCTGCATTTGTAGGGATGCTATGCACCTTTTTGGATCAGTGCACTAACTTTCACCCAGGGTACATCCCATGTAGTTACAGGAGAAGCAGGTCATGTTGATGTAATCCTTTTTCTGACAATGTCGAACTTCATGGACTGCCCAGTCCGGCAACTCCAGGTGCACCTAAGGTCCCCCTTTCTTCTCACCTGATGTAAGAATGAGGGACATGATTAATTGTCAAGTTAAGTAGACATCTATTTGGTAGCATGGAGTTGCCCCCCCCCCAGGAGTGTGTGTGTTTCAGACCCTAGGAATCCCTCACTTGTGTTTAACAAGTGCAATCATCCCCCCAGAATGGGCAGCCTATGAACTTTAGAAATTGATGCTGATAATGGAATTTAGAATGAAATTCAAACTCTGCTGTGTGGTCATACTCACCCCTGCACTATAATGTCAGATTTAGTTCTCCATCTGAAGAAATTATTTGCCCCAAAGTCTTCTCTTCAACTTCAGACTGGTTTCTCGGTTTATTATTTTCAACTATTATAAGTGTACTGTTTAAGTTACTTTATCGATAACTCTGCATTAGGTTGCTACTATTATATTTTTAACTTTTCTCCAGTTCCCTATCGGTTCCTGGGATCTGGAGTTGTGATTGTATGAGCCTCTAATATGTTACGAGAGTTTCATTACCTACGATTAACTAAAATGATACAAACTGATGTGTACTGGTTTTATTGACAATAAGCTTTCGTTTTCTCTTTTTCATTAATGGGGGGGGGTGGAGGGTGGCATAGTACTTACAGTCCTTCTTCCCCTGTTTGCATTTGGGAACTGTCTAGGGGGATTGTTGATATTTCCTCTGTCATAATATAGAAGTAGCTTCAGTTTCTGAATTATTTTTTTAAGCAATAAATATTTGCATAAGAAATTTCTATTGTTCATTTACAGAACTGATTAATTTAGTAGTCTGTATATAATAGTATATTTTATCTATACTGTTTCTTTCCTTCTTTCCTATCAGCTGCTAATTTTCTTTTCTTACACAGGTTTTGTCTCACTTTTAAAACATATCTCGACTTTTAGACTGAAATGAATGGTTGCACTTGGGCAAAATTCAAAAAGAAGTCAAATTGTTAACCTGTTTAAGGGTCTCGTAGAAATGATACGCACTCTTGATATTTTGCTTAATGAGTGATAAAGTGAATTTTGTTACCTGGAATATTAGAGGCCTCAGTGAAAAGGTCAAGAGGTATAAAGTGCTCAGACATCTTAAAAAAAAACTGAAAGCTGATGTCACATTCATGTCAGTGTCAGTGGCTCAGTAGGTAGCACACTCGCTTCTGAGGCTGGGAGATCAGAGCGCTGTGGGTTCAGTTCTCACATCTGGCACTTGGGTTAATATCTAAATATTGACACTGTAGTGCAGCATGAGAGGGGGTGCTGCGCTTCTGAGGTGCCGTGTTTCAGAAGAGACATTAGACCGAGGTTCCATCTGCCTGGATTGGTGGTAGTTCAGGTGGATGTTAAAGATCCCATGGCATTTATCGAAAAGAGTAGGGGAATTTTTTATTGACAATAAAACATTACATCAGAACACAAAACGTTTACAGTATATACAGAAGATCACAAAAAAGAATACATTTTCTTACATTATTTGTTATATAGTCCATGTAACATTTCTCCATAATGTCTGAAAAATCCTATCCTCCAAACCTAAGTTTTCTTTTTCTTTCTGTTTCATCACAGCATTCTTAATTTGTTTAATTAAAGCCAGCATAGGTAGATCTATATGCTGTAATGAAAACTTACATCTGGCTTGCCATAAGAAATATGTTATGCAAGCAAAGATTAGATTTAGTGTGCTTGGGTGATACCTGGTACCAAAACAGGTATAGTCTCCTAGGATTAATGTCCCATAAGTAACAAGTTGTACTGGCCTCCACTGCCACCTCTTGCTCAAAGCACTCCAAAAAGTTCTGGTATTTGAACACTCCAGAAAAAAAATGTGACATTGTTGCTTCCTCCCCTAAACATTCAGGCCTTATGCACTGTGTTTCTGATCTGGGTTTATGTTTAAGGTTCCCTTTTACTCCCAGTTTTCCATGGCAACATAGCCGTTGTATATCCCACATCATGGGGGGTATCCTTTTATCATTTAATACTTTAAGAGCCATACTCAGTTTTGACGGCACACACCCTGGGAAGTCTACCTGTACTGCAAAATTTCTTGTCATTATGTCGTTATATAAAGTCTTTCTGTGATAACTTTGGATATTTAGTTTCTGAATATCCCACATTCTTAATTTTTTTATGGCTGGTTTTGCAAAATCTGGGATGCCTAAGGAAACCATTATTTTCGGGACTTCTTCTCCCCATTTTCCCATAAAAGGAAGAAATAGCTCCATAGTCCATTCTTCCCAGGGATGTTTGTTGTTTACTTCCCCTAGATTTGCTTTAAGAAAAAAGGTAAGGTAAAACACAACAGGGAGTATCATGACAAGACCACCTTGTTTCCGTTTTATGTAGGTAAAATCCCTTTTGACTGGGTTCAGGCGGCTTTCCCACACCATTTGAAAAAAACAGCTGTACAACCTGGTTTCCAAAGTTATAGGTATGGAATATATTGCACTAATATGTAAAAAAATTAGTCAGTAAAAACCTTTTAATTATCATAATCCTTTTCTGTTTTGAAAAGGACCATGCTTTCCATTGTTGCACTTTACTTTCACTCAAAACCAGTCTGTCTTCCCAGTTAATGTGGGCTAGATCCCTGTTTCCAAACCGACACCCTAAAATTTTGATTGTTGTGTCTGTAATCTGTAAGGGTCCTATACTAGTGAGAAATGGACCTCCTCCCAGAACTTTTCCATAATTAATCTCAGCCCCTGCTACTCTTGTGTACTGGTCTAATAAATGCAATGTTCTTAATGCTGATTCTTCATTTTTGACAGTTAAGCATGTATCATCCGCGTACACTGCAATTTTTGGGGGTTCCATGTGTAATGCTGGTGAAAGCCCTCTGATGTCTACATTCTGAACTACCTTTCTAATTATAGGATCTAAAAAAAGGTACATAAGACAGTGCTGAGTGGGCAGCCCTGCCTTACCCCTCTTAAAAATGGCAGTCCATTGCCAATTAATCCATTTACTGTTGGGAAGCTTATTGTCCCCTCATATATATGATTAAGCCATACTCTAAATGTGGGTGGAATCCCATAAGTTTCTAGTATTTAAAATAAAAATTCATAGGAAACTTTGTCAAAAGCCTTGGATTGATCTAAGGTTATTAAATAACCTGACAGTTTCTTCTGCTTCCCAAATTCACATATATTTCTTAAAAAGAGTAAATTCTGTTGAATGTTTCTCTCAGGTATTGAACAAGTCTGTGCCAAAAATATCACTGACTTTGCTAACGTTGTAATCTGTGACCTAATATTGTTGTTAGAATCTTATAATACCAGTTGAGAAGGTTAATTGGTCTCCAATTCCCTAAAACATGTTTACAAAAAAACAATAATAGCAGCTGAAAATTTTGAGATTATTCCTGTACTCAATATCTTATTGTATAAGTTACAAAGGATGTAGCTCATGTCTTTTGTAAAGTGTTTATAGAACTCATTTGTAATACCATCAGGGCCAGGTGATACTAGTCTCAAATTTGTAATTGTGTCCTCAACTTCCTCCAGTGTAATTGAAGCTTCCACTGATAGTTCTGGGAGTGATATATTTAATAAATCTTTCCACTGATCTCCTATCTGGAAAGCCTGGCCATGTTGTGTTGTCAAATCCTTCTTCACTATTTCTAACATTTCTATATCTGAACATTTTATAGAGCCCTGACTGTCTTGTAGCCCTTCCATTAACTTTTTCTCCAAGCTGTGTTTACATGCGGAGATGGGATCTGCATAGGGAGTTTTTTTTTCAAGCCATATTGCATTTCAGCCTGTAATGATGGTGCCCTATCATATTGTAATTGCTACATTTTTCCTTTAATTTGTTGAATTTGTTTCTGCACCTCTATATCTGTGAAATGTGTCAATGACATCAGTCTATAATACTGATTTCTGCAATTCAAATAGCTTAAATAATCCTCATTACTTTTAGATCTTCCTAATGCTTCAAAAAAACTTTTAATTTCTTTTTGGGTATCTTTCCACCATGTTTGCCAATCTTCGTACATTTCTGCCACAGTTTTCCTTATATTATAATAAATAATAATAATAACACTTTATTTATACCACGCCTTTCACAAGTTCAAGGCGCCTTACAGTAATTACAGATAAAACATCAATCTAACATCAATCTGAGCTCATAAAATCACATTAGTCAATTAAAATAAATCTTAGACCATAAATAGGTCTTCAAGGCCTTTTTAAATTCCTCCACAGACGTACACTGATGAAGCGGACGGGATGGAGAATTCCAGAGGGTCGAGCCGCATACATAAAGCCACAAGCACCGAAGATTTTAAAAAAAACTCGAATTCTAGTAGCCCTCATCCATGAGCAGCAGAGAGATCGCTTAGGGCAGTAGGGAACCAGAAGCTCTTTCTGGTAGTCTGGGCCCTGATTTTGTATTTTTTTTTTTACTTCTAACTGTTCTAAAAGAGAAGAATTTAACTTCCATCTACATGTAATGGCAGGAAATTTAGGAGGAATTTTAGAGAGACCTAACTGACATACTAAAGCTTTGTGGTCAGATAATTCACAAAATTGTTCCTGAACTTTGTGTGGTATTAAATTTTTAGACACAAAAAATAGTCTATGCGTGTTTGGTATATGTTTCTTTTATATGTATATCCTGCATCTGAATACTGTATATGGTCCTATAGACATCTTTTAATGAAGTGGTGTGCAAAATTTCTTGTAATGCGTGTGTGTCACAATAGACTTTTTTCTGGCACTGGTCTTTTATTTTAATGTCAAGACTACAATTAAAGTCCCCCCCCCCCCAAAAAAAAAATAAGTTTTTCTTTGTGAACAAATATGGCTTTATTGCCTGAAAAAGATCAACTCTTGCTGATTTACGCTGAGGTGCATATGTGTTAATTAATCTTAATGCTAATCCTTTGTAGGTGCAATCTAGAATAATAGCTCTCCCAGGTAATAAATCAATCAACCTAGTCACCTGTACTTGTGGGGTTCCAAACAGAATTCCTAGCCCATCAGCTAGATCAGAGCAATATGACCAAAATGAGGGCCTATTAAACTAGTTCCTCTTAGCCAGGGATATTTCCCCTAAATTGGAAAATCTAGTTTCCTGCAGAAAAATTAAATCTGCCTTTAGACATTTGCAATAACGTAAACATGCCAGCCTTCTCCTATAATTATTCATACTGCAGGTGTTCAGGGGAAACTAGATTTAGTGTAGCCATATTTCAATAGTTAGTGATTAAACATATTTTTTCCTTTCTTGTTTTTCTTGTTGCTAAAAACATCTTCCACTCCCTCCTCCTCACAATCCATTACTGAGACTGTACCAGAAATTAAGGAAAACATCAGACTCAGGGTCTCCATCCTGCTCTTGTAACACTTGAAAGGGATTTTGTAGAGGGATATTAATTGTTGAGGGTTTCTGCCTACTTGATACCCTGGTCACCCTTCTTGGGTGTGGAGTTTGGAAATCTACTGTGCTTGGAGGGGGCATTACATCACTGTCTGCATTCCTTGGGGCAGTGTCCCTATGTCCCCTAGTTTGATTCTGGTCCTGCTTACCCCTCCCTGTCTCTGTCTGCCCTGCATCTGTGTGTTTCAGGTGTACAGCAATCAGTTTCTGAGGGAACAGGCCCTGCTGTGCTAGGCTCTGTTTGGGGTGGGGCAGGCTCAGAAAAGTGTGGCCTATACCTCTCTTGGGCCTGGTTTATTAACTCCTCTTTATCCAACCCACCTTGCCTATTCTGTTCTGCCCAAGGGCACTGGTGGTAAGCATGTCCTTGCTCATCACAGAGATTACAGCAAAATGTATTTCTACAGGTTCCGTTATCGTGGTCAAATTCCCCACAAAGTGCACACTTCATTTTTCACACACACTACTGAGGTGCCTTGTACTCCCACATTTGTAGCAGGCTTTTGGTTGACCGGGTTAAAAATACCCCCGTCTGTTCCCAGAAAAAAACTGTTTGGAATATGCTGCACTTCATTGCCTGTTATATGTACTTTGAATCTCCAGCTCCCTGTCCATATTCCCTCATCATCAATCACTGGCTCAGGTGGTCCAAAACATTACATTTTTGTTCTAGCCAGAATTGTATATCACACACATTTACCCCTTCTTTCCTAAACATAATGGCCCAGATATTCAAACTGCTCCCAAAATGTGCGCAACAGCAGGAGCAAGCACAATTCAATTGTGCATATGCGTAACAGACACGATATTCAAACATGGAGCAGAACAAATTGCACAAGCAGCCAACGTCTGAATATCGCACAAACTGTGCCATAGCGCAACCAGGAAGGGGAAGCTGAGCAGAAAGGTTGTGCCATAGCGCAACAAGGGCAGCCCAGCTGAGCAGTCCAGAGGTGCCATAGCGCAAGCAGAGCCCCCCCCAGCAGAGCAATGGAACTGCACAACCAGGGAGGCAGGCTGGGGCCCACCACCAGCCATGCCACACATGGGCACAGGAACACACTGCAGAACCAACAAGACACCCCGCACACCCCAGGCACAGTATCACTGGGGGTGGGACGGATGATCTATTGGCCCATGGGGACAAGCCAACAAAGCACAGCAGGGCCATGACGCCCCAGCACAACCACTGGCAGGCTGAGACTGCCACACACAGGGGGTTGACAACCACAGTGCACATCAGCCCCCCGTATGCACAGCACACCCTGCACCGTGACCCCAAGACACCACCCATGTGCAGTGACTGGCACTGCAGGAAACACCATGCATCCCCCCCCCTGCACACATCAACCTCGTGTAGCAGAGAACCATACAAGCCAGACCCACCCTGTGCACCCAGCAGTGGGTGGCAGCAGATGGCAAGATGAACAGAAAGTCACTGCCACACTGGAGACATCTCCCCATGCACACACACGCGCACACATACACGCACACATACCCAGGACCATACCACCCCAGATGGCATGCACACCACTGCAACTGAGCAACCATAGCCAGCTGCAAATCAGAGACCAACACAGTATTCATATCAAAATATATATATATTAGAAAAATGTAAAGTACAAAATGAACAACAACAAAACTATTTACAAGAGGGGGGGTAAGGGTACAAGGTAGAGGTGGGCAAGGGGTAGGATGAACAACTTGGAGAGGAGAGGCAGGGTGGGAGAGATGGGTGAAGTGGAAGGGAAGCAGCCTCAAGGCCTAGCAGGCTGGTCCTCCGCTGCCTGGTGCCATCGTGCCTGGCTGTGCCTCCTCCGTGAGCCATGGCGCTGGATATCCTGGAGGATGGTCCTGTTTTCCATGGACACCCAGGTCAGCTGTTGCAGTGCCCACTCTATTCTTCAGAGCACAATGAGGCCTAGGAAAACGGGAACACAGTCAATGGCTGTGACTGACCACAACCCTGAACACCACCCAACCTGCAAGCCATATAGCCCAATGTCCCGTACCTGTGATGGTATGCACCCACCCACAGTGAACATGCACATGTCCAGCCCAACCAGGCGGCACCAGCTATGTGCACCACTGCACACACACACTGCCCATGTCCATCACAGCACAAAC
Organism: Neoceratodus forsteri; assembly: GCA_016271365.2. NCBI lineage: Eukaryota > Metazoa > Chordata > Ceratodontiformes > Ceratodontidae > Neoceratodus > Neoceratodus forsteri. The sequence continues at coordinate 895,514,578 of CM028136.1, forward strand.
AAGGCTGTCAAGTGACGTGGCAATGTGGTGCAATGCCAGTTCCACAGCCATGTGCCCAGTGCATGCATGGACCACCAGTGATGCACACACAGATGTGTAGTGACACTGGACAGTGATGAATGTCGCCTGTGTCGTGCATGGTTGTGTTGTGCATGGCTGTTGGTCATGCCCACCCCCTCCAGCATGCAATAGCATCCATGATGTAATGATACTCACACTCCGCAAGCAGCTGTGGCTGCTGCTGCTGCTGCTGTGGCCCACCCCTTGCAGCACCACCGACCGCCACCGGGGCCCTGCCACGGCCCTCCTCATCCCGTGCCTGCATCCTCTCTGCCCGGCCTGTGGGAGACAAATGTTGAGAAAAATATCAGTGTGACTCCAAAGCAGACTGCCCCCTGTCCCAGTGAGAGTGCCTGCCCACACAGCCAGACCCGTGCATCTCACACCTGCACACACTGACACAGCCAACCATGTCAGAGCCATCACCCATGCACAGCCACCAAAACACACTCACACCCCTACGGAGAATGCAGGTGCATAGATGGTACACCCACCTGGCCTAGGCACAATGCCCCTCCTGGCACATGACCGTAGCCTCTCATGCAAGTCCGGCCCCCTCCTGCAGAGGTCATTGTACCTGTGCTGGCACTGCTTGGCAGACCGGTGCCACCCAGTGACCCCCACCAGGTCATTGGCCACTTGCAGCCAGACCTGGGTTCGAGCCATGGTGAGGGGCTCCTCCCCATACAGTGCCCCATAGTGGGGCTCTACCAGGGCCACCAGGTTGGCCACCTCCACCGGGCTCCATTGGAGTGCCCTCCTATGTGCCATTCTTCCAACTTTACAGCAGGCAATATGGCACCCTTGGCGCAACCCCACGTGGAAATGTTGCGCAATAGACCACCAGAAACCAATCGCCATGTTCGTACAGCCGCCGCTGGGTCCACATAGCTGTCACCAGACAGCGCAGTAGGGCCATACACATGGCAGCCGAACAGCGCCAGGGGGCAAAGGTCGGACACCAGGTCAGGGGTCTATGACACAAGGCCACGCACAGCGCCATCTGACGTCTACGCATCCTGCGCGACCGACCACCTGCGTGACAGTGCGACAGTGGACTACTGCACAGTAGTGCCACAGCACCATACAGTGCCCAGTGCTGTAGCGCCACTGGCACAATGGTGGCCATGGCCTGAATTGCCGATCGCGCACAGCACGTCATCAGCACGGCAGACGCCTGCGTAAGCTACAGGCATCACGCAATGCAGTGTGCCGCACGATCCACAGATCATGCTACAATGGCTCAACCCGGCTCAACCGTGTGCGAAAAGCGCCCAGTAAGCGCGATATTCAGCCGACACATGCAAATCATCCGATCAGCCATTCAAAGGCGCGGTCGCGTGATTTGCATCTCATCGATTGCTCCACTCCTAATTTGCATGCATTGTGCTATAAAAGTGCGACAGTGGGCTGCGCTGGCCAGATCGGTTACTGCAGGTGAGAGGTGAGTTGCATGCTGTGGGATGTTCTGGACAATGGGCATGGGATAACGCTGTAGACTGCACAGTGACAGGTGTCCACTTCCACCCATACAGATCGCCATGACCGAGCAGAGCCAAGGTGAGGGTGAGGATGGTGAAGCTGAAGGAGGAGGAGGCCCAACTTCACCACGGCAGAGACTGAGGCCCTCTTCCAGGCCTACCTGGAGGAGGAGGCACTACTGAGTGGATGGCGGGGCACCCCTCAGGCCCGTGCAGCTGCATGGGAGGGGGTAGCCTGGGCAGTGAACCTACACGGAAGCCATCAGCGCTCCGTGCAGGAATGCAAAAAGAAGATTGGGACAGACCGCAGGAGGGTGAAGGAGAAGGTGGCAGCCCTCAGGGTGGCACGTGCTGGCACTGGCGGGGGCCAGCCAGCGGTGGTGGAGCTGACCCCGGCTGAGGCATCAGTGCTCCGCCAGGGTGTGTGGCACAGACATTGATTATACGCCCAGTGGCATCACACATCACCTGGCAGTTGACACTGGGGAAGCCCTTTCTATTCCTGTATGCGGCCCCATCGGGGCCAGGTGGCATGCGAATGGCCACATGGGTGCAGTCTATGGCCCCTAGCATGCCAGGCATACGTGCTACCCTGTGGAATGCCTGCATGTTTGCTGTACGCTCTACTGCGGTGCTGGGAAATGGATGTGCTCCGCAGCATGTGGCAGCAGTGCGCTGAGGAATTGGGTGAGGATGCGTGACGTGGCTGACTGTGTGATGCCTGTGGTGTCCCCTGTTGGCCTCTGGAAGGTGCCCGTGGTGAGCAGGCACATGCAGGCTGTCACCTTGGTCTCCACTGACAGAGCATGACTCTGTCGTGAGGGTACCTGCATCACATCACTGCACAGCTCACAGAGCCGCCTCAGTATTGCCCTGTTCAGGCGGTACCGCCCACCGATCTCTAGCATCTGTGTACAACTCAAAGCTGATGCGTAGGCACGGCATTGCCTGTTGGGTGTACCGACGGGCCCTCCACGCCACGCCCCCGCACCTTGCATTCTCACCCACCTCATTACTGCTTCCATGTGGAAGCTGCCACTGTCCATCTCCTTGGCTTGTGCCCCCGGCTGATGTTGCTCTGTTACCCCGCTGTCCTGACTGCTACTTCCACTGCACGGGCATCCCCGCTGGCCTCTGCAGCCTATGGCCCACACTGCTTCCCTTGCCTGCCCTGGCCTGTCGCTGTCACTGTCTGTCTTTCTCTCTCTCTCTCTCTTCCCCACTTGGCATCCCTGTGGCGTTCTTGCGCCGCTTCCTTGAGCCTTTTTATTTTGGCTCATTTCCGCTGAGGCGCAACTTCCGGCTGTTCCACTGTTGCGCATTGTGCAAGTCTTTGGATATCGCATTGCGCTCTTTATGCATGGATCCACCCCCTTCGGTTGCACATGCTGTCATTTGCATTGCGCTGTTGCTCAGCATGTTTTCGGTGGCGCAACTGCCTCCTGCTGAATATCGCAGAATGGCGCACTTTTGGACTTGCGCAGGCGCAACCTTATTGAGCATGGCGCAACCCTTTTGAATATCCCACCCGATATGTACAGTTTTAAATAATGGCTTAGTCAAGGGCACTGCAAAAAAGGTAACCATAAAGCTGCAGTTTTGACAGTTTCATGTTTTTGCCAGAATTTATTAAGTCCTGAAAACATTTTGAAACTAACATCAAATGTGTCTTCACCGCTTACATTAATGAATACATAAATATCTGATGCCATAAAGTTCACTGAGTCCTTTAAAAGTTTACTTGCAATATAGGATCTGTCAGAATGTTCCTGCAGTCCTCCCCTATATTACAATCGCACAGTGTTTCTGCAAGGTGCCTGTTCCAAGATATTATGCCTAAATAAAGCAGAGAAACGAGGTCCTGACCGCCTGCTCTCTTTCTGGGGGAATGCAGTTGGAGACACATCAGGAGTCCTAGCAATTGCATGTTCTTTATTTGATTCTTCCCATTCCCTTATCAAAAGTTACTTTTGAGTTCTGATCTGTAGTGTTGGGGGCCCCTTGTAGATCTGCTTGTGTCTGTGAAAAAGACAGCCATTCTGAATCCGGAATCCATTTGCCGTTTAAACACACCCAGCCAGAATCCAACAGTGTTTTCTCCTTAGACCAGTGGTCATCAGGATAATCTGCATGTTTTGCGCTCTCCTTCCGCATTCCTCTCGCTGCCACGTCAGCGCTCAGCTGTTTGTTTGAAAGATCATTCTCCACTGTCTGTGGAGCTTCAGCTACTGCTGCTAAGGCTGCAGCCTGGTTGGGCAAGCCTGCCACTCGCATGTCATCCACTCCATCAGACTCAACAATGATGGAAACACCTTCCACATCTCCCGCTGCATGGTTCTGTCCATGCATATCACTAGTGGACTCTGACTGAATTTCTCTGAGAAAATCTCCTTGCAAATCTGAAACTAAGGTCTGAGAAAAACCCTCGGTTCTGCTCTCTTGCTGCACATCCATCTCCACTGGTGGCCCAACACTGTCTGCCATAGCATGCAGCAGACCAGCAGCTCCCCCTACTGACAAAAATACAGTAGGGGAATTTCCCCGGTGTCCTGGCCAAATTTGTCTCATTTACTAAAAATACCACCAACAGCTGAATCTGGTTCAATTTCAGTTGCTTACCATCTGTATCCCTCCCCCCCCCCACCAGTCGCCCCTGAAAAAGGGACTTCTAGGCCCAGTGGGCTTACTGGGTCAACAAAATTCAACAAGCAAACAAACACTCTTGCAGAGACGCATCTCAAGCAACAAGATGTGGATGGAGCTCATGAGGAGGGAGTGGGTTGGTCAGTCTATTGGGGGGAGTATCAAAAGAGTTGGTGTTGTATTTCTAATACATAAAACAGTACATTTTACTTATGAAGAGATTATTGCGGATAACGGTAGGAATTTTCTAATTGTTAGAGGGCTGCTAAACTCTAGCCTGTCTACCTCGGTCAACATATATGGACCAAATTAAAAATTACCATCAACATTTTTCCATATTATCAGATTCACTAAACAGATTTCTTGACTCTAATATTATTATCGCTGGGGATTCAAATTGTGTTATGGATCCTATACTGGACAGGTCTGATAAGCAATATAGACTAATCAAAGCTGACAAGGACTTGAAATTCTCGACTGACACCTTAGGTTTGGTAGATGTATGGAGAATGTGCATGCAAACATTAAGGAATACTCATTTCGGTCAGCAGTACATAAAACAGAGTCCAGAACTGATTATATTCTATTCCTAAAAATGTTATTGCGAACACTGAAAGAACTGAAATTCATCCAGTGATTATATCAGATTATGCTCCTGTCTCTCTCTGTGTTGTCAGTCAAGTAAAATTCAATGGTCCTACATGGTGGTATCTTAACACATCCTTACTCAATCTTGGTGAGATTAAAGACAAAATTTCCCTAGAAATTAAGTACTTTTTAAATGTGAATAATCCTACTGACACATTCTGGGTAATCAACTGGGAGACCCTTAAATGCGTTCTTAAGGATGTTTTTATTAGTATAGCAAAAAAAAAAACAATGATCTCTTCAAATTTCTGAAAAAAATGACTACCCATCATAATATAGCAGTAAACCATTTTTTTTCAATTAGAAGGGCAAAAATGAGATATGTAGAATCAGGACTTAAAGCCCAGAAACTTTTAGCTATTGGGCTTAGAATTACAAGCAACCCAGTTAATATTTTATATAACAAAAATACCAGTTCTGGCAAAGTGGTTGCAGACACTGAAGCAATAATTAAAGTTTTTGTGAGCTATTATTCAAAATTATATGAAGAAGAAAAAAATAGCAACTTTAAGGTGACTTTGGTAACTTTATTACCTGAAGAAAAAAAAAGACTATTGGATATGCAAATAACACAAGAAGAAATACAGGCAGACATTTCTTCTCTAAGAAAACATAAAGCCCCAGGCCCTGATGGTCACCTCCTTAATTTTTATCAAACATTTTATAAGGAAGTCGTCCCCATCTTGCATGAACTTTTCAATGACTTGTGAGACAATAATCCCTGTTTCAGTTCTCTGACCATAGGGGCTAATTGCAGTAATCTCCAGAAACGGGAAAGATCTGAATTTGTGCAAAAATTATAGACCTATTTCACTCATAAATTTGAATATGAAAATTTTGGCAAAGATACTTGCTTCAAGGCTTGAGAAAGTTACACAGCAACTAATAAGTCTTCCCCAAAGGAGAAATTCCTTCATATTTACTTTAGTTTCCTTTTCTGTTAGCTCTAGTGCTGTCAATGGGGGAGTCAGTACATATGGATTAATGACCACCCCTACTAGGGTAGTGGAGCAGCCCAAGCTGTCAATTAGCATAGAATCCTGGGCACATCAACACTCTGAAGGCCAAGATTATCCAGTGTCCACGAAGTACATGTACACACCTATGCAGTCTATAATCTGTTATATGCCAGGGTCAGTAAGTTCTCTCCTTAACCTAACACTAACCATGCACATACAAATAATAAGACATTATAAGAAAGATAACATGATGCCCTACCTTAGTTTAGTTTATTTATTTGTTAGAGCGCTGTATCTAGGTGACATTGGTGATGAGATAAAAGGTAGGCTAGCACTCTTTGCTGATGATACCAAGTTGGGAGGTAGGGTGGATAGTGAAGTAGCCATAAAAAGCCTCCAGAATGACCTAAAGAGACTAGAAAATGGTCTAAGGAGTGTCAGTTTAACTTCAATACCAAAAAGTGCAAGGTGATGCATCTTGGAAAGAACAACCCTAGAACAGAATACTGGTTGAATAACATCCAACTCAGCGCTTCATCTGAGAAAAGGGACCTTGGGGTGTTGATCTTAAGTGACCTTGAGATGTCCAGTCAGTGCAACTCTGCATATAGTAAGGTCAGCAGAAGTTTTGATAGTAGGAACAGGAGCATCATCCTTCCTCTCTACTGATCCCTAGTGAGACCCCACATGGAGTAATGTGTCTAATTTTGGAGTCCGCACCTGGAGAAGGACATTAATAGACTGGAGTCAGTGCAGAGAAGAGCTACTAAGATGATTACCGGTTTGAATGAGCTATCATACAGCAAATGATTGGAGGAGCTCAATATGTTCTCGCTGGAAACTAGGAGGGAGAGGGGGACATAACATAGACATTCAAGTACATAAAAGGCATAAACAAAGTACCCTTCTTGTATCTTTTCACTAGATTCCCTAATTGCAGCACAAAAGGGCACGACTGGAAACTCAGGGGAGGTGAATTTCAAACGTGAACTCAGAAAACGTATCTTTTCCGAGCATATAATTGAACCATGAAATAGATTACACCAGGAGGTGATCAAGGTCAATACGGTCACTGCCTTCAAATCCGGCTGGGATAGAGTATTCAGGCATACAAATGGTAGACAGAAGTGTAGCCTTATACAACTGTAACTGATGTGCTAGTCCCTGGGGCCACAAGGGTTCTAGAAACCATAACGGGCAGACTAGATGGACCATTGGTCTCCTTCTGCTGTTATCTTTCTATGTTTCTATCTCATTGTGACTCTAGGCGCTTTACAGAGTGCACTAATAAAATATAGAAAAAAGAAGATTTCCACAAAATACACATAAAATGTAAAAGCTAATTATAATAAATTAGAAGGAGGGAAAAGTTTTACTAAATAAAAAGGTCTTCAGACTCATCTTGAAGGCATTCAATGGTGGGGGGCATCTCTAACTGACTGAAATAGAGAATTCCAGAAGGTAGGCACAGCGGCTGAAAAAGCCCGAGCAGCTAATGGCTGCAAACAAACCTTGGGAATCACTAGGAGGCTCTCCTCGGATGACTGGAGAGGACGAGAAGGGTGGTAGGGTTGTAGGAGGTACCTTCAGGTACCTGGCCCCAGACCATGTAGGGCTTTATAGGTCATTAAACTGACCTTAAGGTGACCCACCACCTAACAGGGAGCCAGTGCAGAGAGCACACCACAGGCATTATGTGGCATGACCTAGGAAGACCAGTCAGTAGCCTAGCCACTGCATTCTGCACCAGCTGCAGGCACTGAACATCAACCCATGGTAGCCCTAGGTAAAGGGCATTGCAGTAGTTAAGCCATGATGTCACAAAGGCATGAACTAATGATGGCAGGTCACCTGAGGGAATCAAGGGTTTAATCCTTGTGATGTTTCTTACCACTGCCTCCTTAAGAGGCTCAGGGAAGGCCCCACTCGCTAATGAACAATGGCAAAGACTGGGCCAATGTACTCAACGCACCCTACAAGGAGGTACATCTGGCCCAGGTCCAAACTACAGCAGGTGAGTCTCAGCTCACGGATGACCCTAACAACATCCTTGACCACCACTGGGTCAAAGTCAAGCCAGATTGACAGAATGCCCGTGACAGTCACAGACTTGCCACTGCAAGTCCCACTGGAGGATGCTGACAGGATCCCAGATCTAATAGAAGAAATCTTATCAGCAAAGAGCAGAGCAAACTCATCAAATTTGGACTGTGAAAAAGGTCTTACCGGCTGAAGGCAGGCTGGATTACACAACCTGTCAACAGTCCGGAAGAGCTGAGCTGATTTGTTTATTGCTGCAGCAATCTCCCTGAACAGAAACTCTGCCTTCTTACCAGAGACTGTTGTTTGCTAGTCTCTATAATGAGACCTTAAAACAAGCTAATCCTCAACAGACCGGGATCTCAGCCAGCAGTGTTCCAACCTTCAGCTCCTCACCTTCAACTCCCTAAGAGTCCTATCAAACAACAGGAATCTTGGGCATGAGATGAGGGGATGAACACAGACTGGTGCGATGGAGTCGAGAGCTCTGGTCTCGGCCCTATTATAGGCCAATACCAGTTCTCCTAGCTCCAGATCACAAGCACTCATCACACCCAATAGATCCATCACTATCATAAGACCCTCTGGGGTCAAACCTCTCAAAGGGCGGTAATGAACCATCTCCATAGGGGAAGGTCTATCGGGGGGGGAGGCCTCAAACAAGAACTTCACGGTATAGTGGTCTGACCAAATGATAGGTTCCACTACAAGGTCAGAGACCTCCAATCCCAATGAGAAAACAAGGTCCAAGGATTGACTGTGTAAGTTGGTTGCAGAAGTAACCACCTGTGTCAGGCCCAGTGATTGCATTAATTGGAGGAAGTCTTGACCAAAAGGCGAGAGTTCATCGTCAACGCAAACATTGAAGTCACCCAGAATTATCCATCTGGGTGACACCAAGACTAGTTTGATGATGAAGTCTGTGACTTCCTGCGGGAATTCCTTCTCATGCATTGGGGGGTGTGTGTTAAATGAGAAGGATCCTGTAACCTGCACCCCCTTGGACAGTCAAGCTCTCAGAAGACACACTTATTCCCACTGGGGGAGCCGTGAAGTTCAGGTGTGACTTAAAACAAATGGCCACATCCCGACCCCTACGATCCTTTCTGAGGCAGTGAATCACTGAGAACCCGGCTGGAACTGCAGACTCCAAGACTGGGCCAGCATTTTCCTTCAACCAGGTCTTGGTGATGCAAGTCAGGTTAACAGTAGAGACGAGGTCAACTATAATGGCTGTTTTGTTCCTAATGGACTTAGCGTTGCATAACACTGCCCAGGAAGGATGGGTAGAAGAGGCTTGTCCTTTGAGTACCTGCCCACAAAATGTGGAACCCTTGGGTATGGGAACAAGGTGGAGGAGACCCTATCATGAACCCATTTCACCCCATGGTGCCTCCTAAAGCTCACCACACCAATCTGTCCATCCCCTACATCATTTCCCAAAACCGATCTCAGAGACCTCTGTAACCTCCTGTAGGAGGCTGTGCATAATAGATATACCTTGATACCAAGTAAGCCACTAACAGTGTGGGATTATTTTCAGTCTTTACAGAAAACAACCAAAAATAAAAATAAACAAATGAAAGCAATTCAAGGTATGGAGGCAGCATGTCTTCTACTTCTCTTCATTAGGTCAGGTTGACTGAACAGAAAGCCATTTCTCTTCAGGTACATGCACACAGCAGCAAGTCCTGGCTCCCTCTAGGTGAGTCTCCCACAGACTGACCAATTCAGTCAAGGACATCAGATTATAAAGACAGCATGGTGTCATAATTAGTATGACATCACAGCCAGCATCGTTACAGACATAGCTGCTGAACAGCAGCTTTGTCCACATGGTTGCTGGCTGCCTTAAGCAGTCAATAAGCTATTTTAGCTACTATAAACCCTTACCTGTGATGGGTCACCTACTGACTCTATCACACCTGCTTTGTACTCAGAAGAGGTGGCTGGTGAAATCCTGGCCTGCTCTGAAGACATCCGGCCACTGGTCCTTAATATGCTTGGCCTTCTGATGAACACTTGCAACACAAAGCAGTATAAACAGTAGCAACAGGAACAACAGTAAGCATGGCTGCAAAACCAGGGTAAGTACTAACCTGTAACAAGGAGAAAGACACCATGCCAAGTTCAGAAACCTCCACGTGTTAAACTGAGTGCCTGTAACCAAATGGACTGCAAAACATTCTTCTGGTTATCAGATACATATGGACAAATCATAAACAATTATCATCCTTGCTGAAATACCCAGTGCTGAAACGTAGTGGGCACTATCCTCTAATATGAGCCATGGGCTCCCGGGAGAGGCCCCACTGACAAAGTTGTAGCTAACAGCTCGTACTGTACTGTATGTGGATGATGCAGTTATATCAGTTGCTGGCAAAGACTATTACTCCATTATATCTGAACTCCAAAGCAGCTTCCTCCAGCTAGAATCCTGGTTCACACAAAACAAACTACTTTTAAACCACAGAAAAGAGCCTGCTTTTCCCTACATCCCAAAGCAAAAAGAAATATCGACCCCTGTTCATACACAACCACAAGGGTGAGTTTCTAGACCAAGTAACAAAGTTCAAGTACCTTGGCATCACCTTTGATGATACACTCACTTTCTTAAGCCACATAGACTCTGTAGTCAAGTCAGCAAATATAAAGCTTGGGGTCCTCTTCCCACACAGGCACTTGATGTCTTCAGATGTGCTCAAACTTGCTACCAGTAGTTCAGTATTGTCGGCCATCAACTATGGGCTGCCTATCTATGGGGCCGGCACAAAGACTGCCCTCAACAGGGTTAGCACACTCCTCAATAAGGCCTGCTGCCTAACACTGGGGGCCTCTCTTGACACCCACACCTGCTCGCTCTACACTGAAACTGGGTGGCTCCCACTCCAGCTTAGAGTACAATACCAAACCTGTCTACTTCTAAAAAAAAGGCTTCTTGGGCTTACGTCCTCCTCTCTGGGCAGGCTCTTTAAACTGGCAGTGTCAACTAAATCCACTAGAAGTGCATCCACCCACAGGCCGGTGATCCCTTTCAAATGGATGAAACTTGCCCAGAATTCCATCTTGTGCAAAGAACCAAAATGGTACAATGAGCTACCAGCTGACTTCAATGATACACCCAAGATTGATACTTTCAGATCTGGGCTCAGATCCTTTTTGGACACATCCAAGACATGTACCTGCCCACGCTATTGAGAGTGCTCCTCAGCCTCCCTATTTCCCTCTACCCTACTCCTTCGCCTGTCACCTCTACCTCTCTCACTACCTATCCCCCTACTATATTCCACCCTTACGCTTCACCCAGACGATGCCCTTTCTCAGCTGATCACCCCCCTCCTCCCTCTCCTTTGACGAGGCCCAATCTTGGCTGACTACCCTACCATCTTTGTCTTTTTGATGGACCTACCATCCAGTGATCACTAAGACATAGTACCACCCTCCTCTCCTTTCCTAATTATTTCTCTGGCACCACTGAAATAAGATGTATATAATTGCAATGTACTTGCCTGTATAAATTGTTCCCTGTTTTTCTGTTTATTTTGTACTGTCTGTAATGTTTTGTCCACCACTGATTTGGAACCTTTGAAAATGAGTCCTTGACTTATTTCCTAAACTGAAATAAAAAAAATAATAATAACAGAAAAGGAAATTATGGTAAGTATGAAGGAGTTTCTTCTTTCAGTATCACTCCCGATTGTCATTGGGGGAATCAGATTCAGATTTGTTTATTGATTGACCCAAATTAAGGTCATTACATATACAAAAACAATAAATACAACTGTAGCACATACAAAACACTAAATAAAACCATAAAAAACAAAACCACACAAAAACAAAAGCAAAAAATAAAAAATTAATTGGGGGAATCAGTGCATTGGGTTCTAGGAAACAGTACCTATTTCCAACCGGGTGGGGGAGAATATTGTAAAAATATAATAAATGAAGGTTCAGTTCCTGAGGTTCAGTCTGTATTTTGTTTTTTGTTGTATCTTTCACCATAGAATTGCACAACATTTTGTGGTTAGGCCACTTCTTCAGGTTGGTGGTATTCTCTCTCTCTTATCTGATTTTAATCTTTTAATCTTGTGCAAGTAAAGCTTAAATTGTAGTTACCAAGGAAACCCTGAATAAATATTAAAGCAGCAGTTTCAAAACAAAGGAAATTAATTTTAAAAGATTAAAAACAGATGAGAGAAGATACCTCCAACCTGAAGAAATATTATAATAAATGAAAGCGTTATTACATTATATATAGTGGAAAGATACAATAAAAACAGAATATAGACTGGACCTTTGGAGTTGAACCTTTATTATTATATTTTTTATATCGGTTCTGCAGAAGAGTTCCTCCAGTTTCACAAAGAATCCTCAGAAGCTAGGGACACCCTAGTTCTTAGAATATTGTCCCATATATATACCCCATATGGGTGACAAATAATAATTACCTGCTAACCACCACCTGCAAAACTCCGTGACTGAAAGCCACATTTTTTTTTTTACTTAAATTTTTATTGCATCATTTTTGGGATCTGGTACATAATAATTTATCACAGAGTTATACATCAGTAGTCTCCTCATTGCACTTACAGGTTATACAATACTTTTTAAAGCAATGACCCCTTTCCCCCATCCAGTATTCAGTTACAGATGTCCTTATTCAGTATTTCCTGTTTTGATATCTAATTTCTTACGTATGCAAATAAATTAGAGAAGAGATAAAAAGGGTGGAGAGGAGCTAAGGGGGAGAGAGAAAGGGAGAAGGGAGGGGCTGAAGAGAGGAGAAGGGAGGGCAGGTTCAAAGGATATCGGACAGGTAAAGGGGTTGGCACCGGAAGGAGGCAAAGGACACCTCCTGTTGGACCCCTCCCCAAGCTTTAGTACTTAATCTATTGTTTATGGACGACCAGCCCCACATACGTCCCCAGCTCCAATATTGTCTTGGCCACCCAAGCTCCCCCCTTCTCATAGCACCAAGAGTTCTAGTTCATCAACTTAAAACTCATTCTACCAGTGGTGGACATTTGGGTACATAACTAAGGGGGCTTGAGATTGTGAAATACCCAACGCAATAGGTTGGGGGTCTGGGGGCTGCAAAGACCCCCATAAAATTTCGGATTTTTGATGCTCTGAGATGCAATCTGAGCCTTTTGTCTAGCCAAATATCATCATGATTACTGAGTAGCAAGTTGCCACTAATCCTTTTGTTTGGCAAGACAAATGCACAAGTACCCCAAAAAATGAGGTATTTAAGGCCATGCCCATGCGTCACATAGGAAATGACTAGCAATGCACATGGATATGGCCTAAAATGAGTAGCAGACAGCACCACACCAGACTGTGAAACAGTACTTAGACCATGCATGTGTGTGGTAGACTACTATCATTCACATGTCAGATCTAACAAAGTACTTCATATATATGTATTTTTTTTATTTATAACTACTGGGAGGTGTTTACATTATCATGTGTTTGATTATGCATGCATTGCACACACCCTCCCAAACATAGAAGGATGGAACTCTCTTGCAGAGTATGGACAACAAAAAAAAAATTAGTATGGGTAATAGTAAATTCCCAGGTTGCCATCAATCCTATTTTTGCAATCCATGTTACAAGTCCAGATTTAAGTTTCACAAAAGTGAATCAGGTATTATTCAAGACAAACGTCTGCCCTACAGAAATTGAGTCAGATTGTTGCAATGCAGGCTGGAAAGGTATAAAGACAAGAAAGTAGCAATATCTTTCATTGCATCTGCAATCTATGCTGCTGCTCTGTGCTCACACTCACACACACAATATGGAAAAAAAGGACAGATTTGTTCAAATGATGCTAAATCTACAGCAACATTCTTTTTTGTTTTATGCCCGTGAACCTGCCAATGACAGCATCGACGGGAATGCTTTTCAGATGACTGTGCTCAATATTAATGACCGAGAGGGGTGCCTCAGCCTTTCATTTGACATTGTGTTTCTCGGTTGAGTTTTGATTATCTTCATTTTACTGAATGAATGCTCACAATGTGTCACTGTCACAGGAAGGATATTTATGTGTAACCCCTAGGTGACGCTATCCCAAGGGCTACTACCACTGCCTGCTTGGCTAGGAGCAGGTTTAGAGGCCTGAGTTCTGAAACGGGTGCCTCCACCCAGAGGTCAGGGTTGGTAGTGATCAAGCTAACCTGGGCACAGCCCTCTGGAACACTGTAACCCCCCCCCTTTTCTTACTAGTAGCCAGAACAATACACAATCACTTTCACAATACCCCTGATACACCACACAAGTACCCACACTGTTTGCACTTACCACCAGGGCTTTCCTTTGCAGCAACCCTGGGGAACCCCTGCAAAACAAGGTTATACACAACAAATAACAGCAGTACAGTACTCCTGCATAAACTGGAACCACAGTCAGGGTAAATGCAAAAAGAGTTAGATCTGATTTATTTAAGGGACTTGAACAAGGGAAGGGTGTAATCAGGTTAATTTGCTTAAAGGCTGTATCAATCAAACAGTTATGCATGCACTTCAGGGTCCATAAACAGTCACACACTCTGGGTACCCAGGTGAAAAACAGGGTGGCTAGCCAGGAACGTTGCCCGGGGTAGGCTGGTGTCGCAGCTGGTTGGGGCCCTGTGATGGAAGAAAACAACATACACCACACACACTAATTGTAATCCGGAGCTGGAGGGCTCAGTTCATGAAAGAAAAGAAACAACAAGACAATTAGATCACACACTTAGATTAAGCTGTTGTTGCAGAGAGCTACCCTGATGGTTATTCACGATACCCAAGACTGGATACAGGCTGGACGAAAATTGAGACTGCAGGTGGTTGATCTGGAGTGCCAGGAGAAGCAGTGCCCACACAATTCACTGAGGCATCGTTCCTGTTCAAGCGTGGAGCAGGGGGCTGATCCCCAGGCAGGTCTCTCATCGATGACTTTTTCTGTGCAGTGGGGTAGTCTGGTAGGGCCAGTGTGGCAAGGCTCAGGTTGTATTGAGATGAACGTGGATTCAGTCCTGTCGAGCTGGATACAGCTTCCAGCAAGCAGAACACAATTCACACAGTGAGGAACCAAATCACAACCCACTATAAACACACAGCACACTTACATGTAAGGGATTCTACTATACCAGGCAAACCGCTCTCCGGTCACAATCGCAAAGTCTCTGCACACACCAGGAGTTTAGAGGTAGCTGGAAATCCTGACAGGCCGATGCATTCAGCAAATCTTCGGTCTTGTTCAGGTTGATCCTGGTCACAACTCAGTGGCTTACTTCATTCTCACAAACTCGGATTCAGTCCAAACTGATTCTCTTCTCCCTCTCAGGGGGCAGCAGGCAGGCATGCAGGCCAAAACTCAGGTCTTTCCACAGAGACTGTCTCGGGGTGTTGCTTCTTCAGCTCCCAACTTAGATCTGACTCAACTGCCAGCAAGCCTGGGAATTTCCCTAAGATCCAAAAGGTTTGGTTTCTCTGATTCATCTGTCAGTCATAACAGGAGCTCCCCCTTCAGGTGCAAAAAGGCGCAAAAAGCCCCAAACTACAATTCCTACAGATTCTGACTCCAGACAGCTCCTGTAGTCTGGCTCCATTTTAGGTCCCACCAGTAGTGATTGGTCCAATTCGGCAGTCCCAGGCCAAGATAGTGGAGATAAACAAAACAGTCCTTGCTGCAAAGAACGCAGGTTAGACAAACTACATTATCATTATCACTCTAAATGATTTTCAGCAAATAGCTACATCTTTCAACTGAGCTCCTTCTCAGATTACTTATGAGTCATGACTGTAATCCAGGAAGCTCTTAAAGAGACAGTACACAGAGGCTATACAAGCACACTCTGGCAATCACATTTAAATTGCTAAAACACAGGACACCAGCCTAGCAGTGCACATTTAGTCAAGCTCAAGGAAGACTTTTCAGGAACCCCCATTTGTAGGGGGGTTTACATAAGTATATGCTGCATTTCATAAAATTTGAATAAACTTGAGTTAAGCCACTTTCATGAAGGAAATTGCAGATCTGATGTGATGCAAGACTTTGAAGCTTTTGTACTTTACATACCAGCTGTGATTCTGAAATGAGAAGCTCTGGATTAATGTCTAGATAAGTACATGAAATGACCATGGCAGCAGCTTTTATTTCCTCTGTGGTGGAATTATTGAAGCGTTTTGGTGTAAAAAACAGATAGAGATTTAATGATGGGCACCTCAGCAAACCAATCATTCAGGGCACTGACAATGGTGTCGACTGTATCATAGTAAAAGTCACTTTTCAACTGCTTTTTATTGCTTTGACTGTCTACTACATTCCTTTGCATGTGTCGCCTACAATAAGACACGCTTAGGTTAATGTCTAGGTTGAAGTCACTGTTAAGTGTTTCTGCAAATCTCACTGAAGAAATATAGGTATCTTCAAGGTGTTCATCTGACTTCATTTCTGAAAGGCTATTTTTCAATATTTGTACTTGATCAAGTGCATCAGCAATATGGATAGAGGGAGACTGTAGGCACATGGAGACTGTATTTATTTTGGAAAATATGTTATGAAGTGCAAAAATGAAAATAATAAAATCTATCTTTTTTATTTTCAGAATCACAGCTTTTACCTGTGGCTTCAAGGCAGCTGATGAAGCAGCAGGACATTGTTTCATTTCCTCCAGGGTTTGCAAAATGGGAGAGTATGAGTTTTTTTTAATGCTTCTAGGATATATGCTTGTGTATACCAATGAGTTGTGCACAGAGAGACGAGGTGCTGACGACCACCTACATCAGCCTCCAAGTTCATCGCTCGTCTCACCTCTTTTAGATGCTCACTTCTTTTTGGACTATTTGCAAATGTTGAATACAAAAGCTGAAGTTGTGCAAACGTGTCACTAGTTTATTCTGCAATTTGCTGCTGTGTCAGTTAAACTGAGTGACAGCTTATGGGCCAAGCAGTGAACATACAAAGCAGTTGGTGAAATATCTCTAAATCTAGTCTGCACTCCCCTGAATTGTCCTGACATATTTTCTGCCCCATCGTATCCCTGGCCATATAGTTTCTTTAAATCAAGTTTGCAGTAATCTTGAAGAATAGATTTCGGTTTTTCAAAGATTCCTTCCCCAGCGGTGCTTGTTAATTAAGTAATAATGCATGACAGAGTGTGTGTTGTGCTGGGATAACATCATGCCTGGGGTGATTAGGCATGAGGCCGCAGGCCGAGTGTGACTAATCACTCCAGAAGTGACGTTATCCCAGCACAACACACACGCTGGAGTGCATTATTGCTATTATACAATGGCTCGTTTTGTTATGAGATAAAAAAAATTAAAAATCTGTCTAAAATATGTTTTTTTTACTTTTTTTGCTAGGGGAGTTATAACTATTGAAAAAAAATCCTTAGTTTCTGTGTAGTTCAACAGGTGGCGCTGCTGCTACATATTTGTGTGGATTCCCGTTTCTGTCTGTGGCTGTGTTTGTGACCCATGTGCCCTCATGAGCTGGTGCTGTTTCTCCTTCCTGTTCTGTTACACAGATGCATCGTTTGCAGAGGAAGCCTGCAACAGCTTAAGGTGTATTTTTTTTAAATAGTCTCTGTGAATTTAGCAAACGGTCGTGATAGGAGCTACATGTATACTTCCGGTTTTCCGTTCGCATCGCATCGGTAAGTGTGCCTGGCTCAAGTACTGAAAGCGATTCAAAAAAAGTGTTTTAAATGTTCAGTTGTTGGAGAAAGGCTGCTTTTTTACTGTTGTGAAGCGAGCAGTTTTGGTTGGGGGAGGAAGCAGGTCATTGAGATGCCGTGACCATTTGTTTTAGAGAAGACAGCACAAGTGCGTGCTTACAGAGGTAGCAGGTGAAGGCACTCTAAAACTGAATTAAACTAAGGGGGAAAAGGTGTTTCATGTGTAATGCTAACGGTCGATCACGACTGATTTACAAATATACTGTTAGTGTGAGAGCAGAAGAGTAGTGCCATGAATGCAAGCAGGAATCAGTGTAGTGGGTGCTGAATGGGATGGGGTCCATGAAGCTGGCTGCGTGGAGTGATTACAAATAAAAATAGATGCAGTCATCTGTGTGCTGGGACTAGAGCTGTGATGTTGTGCTGGGATAACATCACGGGTCCAGTCCCAGACTGACCAATCAAAGGTTAGCATTTTTTCTTGCCATTGTATAATGGGTAGAAGCCTAGGAAGCATTCTTCAACTGAGAAATCTGGCAGAAAGTATCTGACAACAAGAGATAACTGCTCTTGCAAAGAGATATCACTCGTTTCATCAACTATAATAGAGTAAACTGGTGACTGTCTTGCATCATGTAAGATCTTATCTGTTATTCAAATCACTAGTTGCATGCAATATATCATTCTGTATTGTAGGTGATAGATATTGCTTTCTTGTCTTTATACCTTTCTGTCTTAACTTAGAAATTGTGTGAAAATGTGACTGGAGTGAAGGCTCATATTCAGCAATGAGCTTAACTAAGTCTACAAACTTCCCACCAAAATATTCGTCAATACTTTATGGCCTCTCAAAGCATTCTCATGAGGTGCAAGCTACCAAACAGCCTTTATCATTGGTCGGAGAATCTTTCTATTCTTCTCCTTTTCTTGTTCTGCTTGCTTACACAATAACTTATCCACATGTGTACTCTCATTTTGAAACAATCACCACTCTAGTACATTTTCTCTATGCTGACTTGACTTTTCATGTGTAACAATTAACTCAAGAGCTTTACGAAAATTTGTAACACCCCCTTGAACCCACTGTGATTTTGTCTCCCCAAAAACCATGCATGGAAAACAGAACAAAGAACTTTTGGCAATACCGTATTCTAACCAGTCTTGCTTAACACGTTTGCTTGTTATTTCACTTATGGTATAGTACCAATCATTGCAAAAAGTTCTAAATTGTTTACCAGAAACATCATATTTCATGGGGTATTTACTTAGTTCAGGTTGCATGGGCCCTGCCTTTACAAATTCTGATCTGAGGGAAGGCAGAATTACCGGTGGTCGATCAGCAGGATCAGTTACCATCTTCGAACTGGCATAACCAGTGGCACTTGAAACACTATGGCAAACTGTTCCACTATCATCATCTTCTTCATTTTCGTTATCTGTGTCAAAAGACAGTGGTAGCTCATCTGGACTACCAACGTCATTCATATTTATCTCACTAGTGTCTATGTTCATGTTGGGTTCAAAAAATTTGTGAATGGAATGATGCGTGCTATTAACAACAAATGAAGAGTTGGCACTGCCAAGGTCCTGGTCCTCTATTTCATTGACATCCTCAACCTGGGAGTTTACAATATTTTAAGGTTTTTCAGCACAACTATGGACAAATATTGTGTTGCTACCAGTACTACCTTCAGAACAAGCAGCTGCAGATGTATCTGTGGCTGGTATTGTTGATATATCTATTGATGGACAAGGTAGTTCACCTTCACCACAGTAAGGTGTCTCAGAATCTGAAGATTCATTTGAACTTACACTCTGGTTATTATAACTACATGCTTGTGTAATGGATGTAGTCCCACTTGTACCAGTACCTCCAAAAAAACTAGCAATAGCTGGGATGAGATGTATGTAGTTTGTAACGGATAACTTCCCTTGCTTTCAGGAGCTTAGTATGCATTTTTAAGTTATGCTTGTTTCTGTAATCATTGTTGAATACTGAACCACATTCCAGACACTTAACCTTTCATATTTTTGTTTTAGGCATCAGGGTTTTGAAAGTATGTATATCTTTGTTGAAATGTCAAAAAAAGTCACGTTCAGGTCAGCATACACCTAAAAAAAGAATCCCTTTGCCTTATCCCACTACTGGTTGAGAATGAGGGAAACATCTGGCAGGCAGTAGTAAGCTAAATGGGTGGCATGACCCTGAGTACAGACTCAAACCTCTGTCACACCTTAGTCAGACTGAAAGGTAATACGAGGGAGATGTTTGGCAGGCAGTAGTAAGCTAAATGGGTGGTACGACCCTGAGTACAGACTCAGACCTCTGTCACACCTTAGTCAGACTGACGGTAATATGAGGGAGAAGTTTGGGATGCAGTAGAAAGCTAAATGGGTGGCACGACCCCGAGTACAGACTCAAACCTCTGTCACACCTTAGTCAGACTGACAGGTAATAAGAGGGAGAAGACTGGCAGGCAGTAGAAAGCTAAATGGGTGGCATGATCCTGAGTATAGACTCAAACCTCTGTCACACCTTAGTCAGACTGAAAAAAAGTAATAAGAGGGAGAAGATTGTCAGGCAGTAGTAAGCTAAATGGGTGGCATGACCCCGTGTACAGGCTCAGACCTCTGTCACACCTTAGTCAGACTGAAAAAAGGTTATACGATGGAGAGGTTTGACAGGCAGTAGCAAGCTAAATGGGTGGCATGACCACGTGTACAGGCTCAAAACTCGGTCCCTCTTTAGTCAGAGAAAAGTGTGATTTTATATCTCCTTTGGGTGGCAGCAATAATGAGCACACAGATGAGAAAAATAGTCTGACTTTGCACTCTGCAAAAAGTGCAATGTAATGTACACCGAGTCCTCCTATCTCACAACTTATGGAAATTAAAGTATCAGAGACCCCCAATCCAGCAGGACTGCAAAATCAACAAGCCTTAAGGTAACACTTCTGAGCAGCACTGCAGCAGCAAATTTTACTCTTAAGCACTTTTTGTTTTCACTTGACTTTTCAAGTGTTCCTTTTTTGTTTATTTTTTATATATAAACTCAGTTTAACATCTGACACACTGCACACACACTACACAGCTTCAGATTTTCCCTTCCCTAAGTTCAACTTCAACCAACCACACATCCATTCCCCAGCAGTTGTAGTTAGTTGGCCACAGTCTCTCAGGCAGGTAGCGGCCGTCTGTCCCCTTAGGAGCCTTCTTCCTCCCCCTCCAGACTCCCCCATCCCTCCCCGTCCCTCACGTCCCTCACTCCTCAGATTAGTCTGACAAAAAAAAAAAAAAATCTTTCCGTATGTTTCCTGTAGTGAGTGGTACTGTATTTGTTTGTCTTATATATTTTTTGAATTTGTTTGTTTTGCTGCAGAAGAACTATTAGTGAAATGAAACAGAGCAGTGCCTTCCTTCCGACGACAGAGAGAAGGATCTGTCTCCTCCTGAAGAACAATAACTAATGCGTCACTATGTGAGGGCACGTGCAAGCATTGCACTGAACTATACCACATGTGTAACAAAAGAACAACACACGTGATACAGTGCCTTGCGCATGCTCGCGCCCGCCCAGGTTCCACAGCCAAAGAGCTGAGCCCAGCCTGTCACTTCTGTCACCCAGTCTAGGAGGATTCCTTCCTTCCATGTTCATCAATCATTATTCCACCTGCACAAGCAGGCAGCACATACACATGAATGATGAGAGTGAGTGACAGAGTCAGAGAGGCGCACACACTCGGCAGTCAGCTGGGTGCAGCCTGGCTCTTCTGATCTCAGAAATTAGAAATCTAACCGAGAGCTGCAAATTCTGATGCCATGCATGCTGCATACTAGCCTCCTTCGCCTATGCTTAAGTTGCAGCTGAGCTCTCGGTTAGATCCAGGCTCCCGACAAGACGTCCACAGTACTCAAGTGAGTCTCCCCCACCGCTGCTGAGTGCCGACTGTCTACTGACTCACTGTCTCTTATCATCAAATAAAATTAATCATCAGGTCACAGTCACATCATGTCATGTTATTGTGTTGCTTGTAACACAACACAATAACATATTGTCCTTCAGTGCGAGATACGGTCAGGAGGGACCCGACCTTGGGATGTCTGCCACTGCCAGTGAGCAAAAGATTACCCCCCCACTTCCTTAAGCAGGTCCTCCTTCCAGGCAGCTGCTCCAATAATAAGCACAGCACAGCAGTGCCCTGGTCTGCTGTGCTGTGCTTGTCATCGCACTGCCTGAAAGGATGACTTGCTTAAGAAAGCCAGAGTGAGCCTGTCAGCCTGGTACTCTCCTTTTATTTTATTTATTGCCCCTAGTCTAAGACTCACCATCGCGGACTTAGCCCTGAGAGGGGGAAGCTGCAATCATTTGGTTATGCTGTGCATTTAATTGCAGTGCACACACAGACACTGCACACACAAAAAAGCTAATCTCTTCTCCACAGTCCAGACTCCAACTAAATCACCCAGCCCCAGCTCCAATGCCGGCACTAATCAAACCATCAGCCAGGCAACAAGCCACGGTTGGTGCACAACTTTACTGCCACTGAGCTCTGGACCCGATTGAGTGTCCCTGTGAGTCAGATTGGAGGCTTGCTCTCCTTCAGTGTGACTGCAAGATATGGTCACCAGACTGGGAGATGGGAGGGAGTCTGGACCCGATGTCGGGATGTCTGCCAGACCCAGTCGATGACTGTCGATCAATGGATTACCCTGCTCACCTGATGTGCTGTGACAGCATGTGTTTGTCATTGGAGCAGCTGCCTGGAAGGATGACAATGATTGACCAATGACCTGCTTAAGAAAGCACCGAGACAGAGTGAGCGAGGTACTCTTTTTATTTTATTTGGCCCTGGCCCTAACAAGACTTGCCGACTCAGCCATGTGAGAGGGAAGCAAATCAATCATCTGGCTATCCCCCTCCAGCCCCAACCCCAACCCCAACCCCAGCCCCCACTCCAGCACTAACCAAGAAACCCACCAGCCAGGTAACAAGCTGCTGTGTGCAACTTGAATCGGCTACCACTCTGGCATTAAGCTACGAGTCCGGAGCTCAGTGGCAGTCAAGTAAGTGAGCTCCGGACCCGCAGCTTTATGCTGGAGTGGTAGCCTATGACTCATGAGTCGGCACCATCAGCGAGTCTCTTTCCGACTCACGCCTTCCTGGGAGGGACTTTGATGAACAGCATCGGATTCGGCATCAATGCCGCCAGGTTCTAATCCGATTCTGCAGAACTGCATTTGCGACTGCTGCTGGCTGAAATACCCAACTGAGGACATCCAATCCTCAGTATAAAGAGGGGGCTTCAGCCCCTTAGCCCCCCCATGTCCGTCTCTGCATTGTACCCAATAGCTCCGTATGAAGTCTGAACCATCTATTGATTCTCCTGATACAAAATGACGGCCCAGAGTATAATGAGTTAAGGGGTTAAGTCTGGCCTATGTATCGATACTTTCAGAAACCAGACAGTCCAACAGTTCATGATCTGAGCCAATTTCCCTCATAGTTTTGCAGTCATTGTTTCCATCACATAAATTTCATAAATCAAATCCTCCCACAATCTCAATGAAGGAGGCTTTGGCTTCAGTCAGTTACTGGAAATGGACTTCTTAGCTGCTGTGAGCATAACAGAGGCCAGATATATCTTCTGTTTTTGTCTAAATTTTGGGGGAAAATGTAATAATATTGCCAATTCGGGAATCAGGGGTACCAGTTCTGGAAAGAGATCTCCCAGTGCCTGCAAGACTCCCTCCAAAAACTGGGAGAGGACTGGACAAAACCAGAATACATGAGCATGTGTTTGGAGACCTCAGCCCACAACCCCACCAGCAGAAAGAGTCCTGTGTGGCTGAAAATGTTGCTGTTATTTGTGGTGTTCTGAAGAATTGTGCTGATACCTTCCAACTAAATTCTTGCCAACGGTATGATCCCATAACTCTGTGCTGTCGTCACCACATTCAAAGCCAATCCATCAGGGAAAGTGTAGTTGCCAGATCTGATTCCCACGTCTCTTGGAACCTCTCCCAGGGGGGGTCTGGTGGCCGATATCTCTGCTTGATAAAAGTGCAATATCAAGTGTCTGGGGGGAGTTATCCCTTGTATCGATGTTAAGAGTGTTATTAGAGGTGAAATATCTAGTGAAGGTATCTTCAATCCCAGGACAGAGTCATGGAAATATCGTATTTGTAGATATCTAAATTGGTCTCCTGAGGGAGATGGAACTCAGATTGTAACTGGGCTAAGGATTTAAAGTCTCCCTGGGTGTAAAATTGATACGTGTAGAACAATCCATAATTGCCCTATGTTCTAAACTCTGTATCCAGTGTCGCCGGGGCAAAGGAGGGATTCCATGCTAGGATGCCCATTCATAATGCTGCTATCTTATTTCTAGGTGTCTTCAAGTACTGCGTCCAATCCCGGAGGTTACTCTTGGCATAAATTGATTTCTCAGGGAGTGGTGTCTACAGTGCAGTGGGCTGAAATATAGTCGTCTTGTCTAGGGGGATGGAGGAAGTCGCTTGCTCCACCTCTACCCACTGGGATTCACGTTCCTGAGGGGCTGTCCATTCCATTAGGTGAATCAGTAATGCTGCCAGCATATATCCCGACCAGCATGGAAGTGACAGACTTCCCCTCTCCTTAGGTGCCTGAAGCCTACTTAGGGAAATACGGGGCTACCTCCTTACCACAAGTAACTAGTCACGATCCTATTCCATCAGTGTCAGTGGCTCAGCATGTAGCACACTCGCCTCTGAGGCTGGGAGATCAGAGGGCTGTGGGTTCAGTTCCCACCTCTGGCACTTGGGTTAATATCCCAGTACTGACACTGTAGTGCAGCATGAGAGGAGTGCTGCACTTCTGAGGTGCCGTCTTTCAGATGAGATGTTAAACCAAGGTCCCATCTGCCTGGATTGGTGGTAGTTCAGGTGGATGTTAAAGATCCCATGGCACTTATCGAAAAGAGTAGGGGAATTCCCCCAGTGTCCTGGCCAAATTTCCCTCATTCACTAAAAATACCACCAACAGCTTAATCTGTTTCAAGGTCAGTTGGCATTCACCTGTATCCCCCTCCCCCGGGTCATGCTTGAAAATAGGCAGGATTTGTCTAGTGCACTTACCTAGTCAACAAAAACTAAATAAATAAAATAAATCTTCTCTCCTCCCCTCTGGAAACAAGCATTTGTCAATGCTGAATGTTTGCTTGCTGGCATTGGCATTGGTAGTGTAGAAGTTACAGAGCTGCATAATAGACATGGCAGTGAAGTACTGAACTGAAGCCAACCCCACCACCACCCAGCAGAGAGTGACAGGCATTGGGGTGTGCCTTTGGGTTGTCAGGCATAACGACCACGCCATTTCACCACACTCTACCCTGCAGATACTGACAAGTGTCACGGTGTGCCTTGGGGTCTTTGGCCCTTATGCGCACCCCATTCCATCAGGAAATATGGTGAGATGGTGCGGAATAGGAGAATGGGGTGAAGTTTAGGGCTGAAGAATCCGAGGCACACCTTGATGCCTCTTACTGGCTGCAGGGTGTGGGTGGGGGTGGAATGGTATGAACATTACAGGCAAGAATCCCAAGTCACACCCCTGATGCCTGTCATTCTCTACAGGGTGGGGCGTTATGGTCGGAAACCCTAACGCCTCAGGCATTCATTGGTATTTCCTCCAAATTTTCAACATGGTTTTTGTGACCCCCACCTCATGAACAGTGGCAATATCAGTTTGTTAGCTTAAAACTGCTTTTGCATAGCGACTACAGCATTTGGCACCACAGGTGCAAAACACATTCTGAACAGGATGTGAAAAATGACAGCGGTACTGTTCATGGGGAGGTGTAAAAAATGGCAATGTTGAAAATCTGCTATGAAAATATTAAAAAAACTGGTGAAGTCACGAGCATGCATAGAAACTGTGCACCGCACACCTGTAATGTAACTAGTTTGGGGATTTTTTTTATAGCAGATTGTTAACACAGGCATTTTGGGACCTCCGATCATGAACAGTGTCAGTGTGATTTTCTTTATCTGTCCCGAACAATGATTTTCCACAGCGACCATGCATTTCTGCGTTGAAAGTGTGAAAACACATTTCGGCCATGTTGTGGAAAATGACAGCTGTACTGTTCATAAGGAGGTGTGGAAAAATGCCACTGGTGAAAATCTGGACTGAAAATATTACAAATTCATGAACTTACGAGGGTGCATGGAAACTGCGCAATGCTCACTCATGACACAGTCATTTTATGGAGTTTTGTCACCAAATTTTCAACATAGCCATTTTAAGACCTCTGCTCATGACCAGTGTCACTGTGATTTTCTTAATCTGTCCCAAACATTGTTTTCGCACACCAACTGTACCATTGTGCACTACATGTGTGGAAACACATTTTGGGTGAGATGTGAAAAAATGGTAGCTGTACTGCTCATAAGGAAGTGCGGTAAAATGGCACTGTTGAAAATCTGGTGTGCAAATATTACAAATTCAGAAACTTGCCAGCGTGCATAGGAACTGCGCAACGTGCACTCCTAAAACAGGCTTTTTGGTGAATTTTTTCACCAAATTTTCAACATAGCCATTTTAACACCTCTGACCTCATGACCAGTGTCACTGTGATTTTCTTAATGTGTCCCATACATTGATTTCGCACACTGACTGTGCCATTGTGCGCTACATGGGCGGAAACATGTTGTGGGCGAGATGTGAAAAATGACAGCTGTACTGCTCATAAGGAGGTGTGGTAAAATGGTGATGTTGAAAATCTGGAGTGAAAATATTGAAAATTCGCGAACTTACGAGCGTGCATAGGAACTGCGCAATGCACACTCATAAAACAGTCATTTTTAGGAATTTTTTGCACCAAATTTTCAAAATAAGCTTTTTAAGAGCCCACCTTATGAACATTGCAGTGTCATTTCATTAATTGGTCCCAAAAGGAGATTTTGTGCAGTGACTGCGAAATCACCCTTTGGGACCGATTAATGCCATGACAGTGACAGCATTCATGAGAAGGGGTCCCAAAAACCCCATGTTGAAAATTTGGTGCAAAAATTCCAAAACATGCCCGAGATATGCAGCAAAGTTGAAAAAACCCTGTCTATTACATTACACAGCTTACCGGCATTTCCTCAGTTCACGGTCGGCTTTGAAGAGTGCAGACGTATTCCCGGTCCACTGAAGATCATCGTGCCAGACTCGGAGGTAAGTATGGGGTGAGATGGAATGGGGAGGCAGGGTGCGCAATGGGTGGTGCGGGTGGGCCTGAGAGACGTTTTCTTTTTACAGGTTTTTTTTTTTTTTTATGAAGGACGAGAGGGGACATTTTCCACACTGGGGTGGGCTCCAAGCGTGGCAGCTGTAAGGCTGTTGGGGGCTGGAGCTGACGAGGGATTGGGCACCCCCGTCAGCCATATGGACGTGTGCCTTGCTGGGGTGGGCTCCCAGCGTGGCACCTGGATAGCTTTTTTGGGGAGGAGCGGCATGGAGCCAAGGGGGCACTGGGCACCCCCGTCAGCTATACAGTATGTGCGTGGGGGGAGCACGTGATCATGCAATATGCGTGTGTGCGTGTTGAGGGAGGGAGCTCTGCTCACTGAAGCAGAGCTCTCCCTTTCAACTGTATGCCACTGCTTTTTCAACTGCTGTCATAGACAGCTGGAGCAGTGATTGGAGCCCTGTGACCGCGCCTGCAAACACACTGACTGAATTGGAAGAGGCTGACACACCTTGGAAAACTCGAATGATGGCACTATGTTTCTTGCACATGCGTGCAAGCAAACATAAAAAACAGAGGGATCATCTGCATTAGGTAAAGAAGTCGGGGCAGAAAATTCATTTGTATAGATTGAATGCGGTTAAGAAGGGACATTGGTAGTTGCACCCATGCTTTCAAATCATGTTGTACTTGGGTAAATAACTTATTATAGTTCAGTGGGAATGTCTGCTTAGGTTCTGCTGATATATCTTATTCCAAGATATTTAATAGATTTACAGTGCCATTTATATTGATGTCTACTTTGTAGGGTTGTTGGGGGAAGGTGACCTATATGTAATATTTCTGTTTTTTGGGTACTTATTTTGTAGCCTGTTAAATTTTCTATTTTCTTTAGTCCTTGTTCTAAGAGAGGACTTAGGTTCTGTGATATAAAGCAAAAGGTCATCCGCATATAGGGCGACCTTTTGTTCCCGACCTGTCACCTTATATCCCTGTATCTCCTCATGTTGCCTGAAATATTGTGCAGTTGGCTCAGCATATAATGCCAAAAGATATGGGGAGAGCGGACATCCCTGTCTCATTCCTTGAGAGAGAGAGAGAGAGAGAGAGAGAGAGAGAGAGAGAGAGTCTAGAGA
The DNA here is from genome assembly GCA_016271365.2 of Neoceratodus forsteri. Classification (NCBI taxonomy): domain Eukaryota; kingdom Metazoa; phylum Chordata; order Ceratodontiformes; family Ceratodontidae; genus Neoceratodus; species Neoceratodus forsteri. The sequence goes on from CM028136.1 coordinate 895,542,430, forward strand.
AGCATGATTCATTGACTTTGACTACAGCTTGTGGGTCAGACTATATCTCCATAATATTATTAATAAATCCTTTAGGAAAATTGAATTTAATTAAAATTTTCTGCAAGAAACCCCATGAGACCCTATCGAAGGTCTTTTGGTCATCCAAGCTGAGGATTAACAGTGGGATATGGGTCAGGGTGGCATGCTCTATTAAATAAAGGGTTCTTTTTATGTTATCTGTGGTTTGGCGTGTGGAAATAAACCCTGACTGGTCAGAATGGACTAAAGTTGGCATTATATTGGCTAAACAATGTGTCAAGACTCCTGTGTAGATCTTGTAATCCTGGTTCAACACTGAGATGGACCGAAAGGGAGTCACATAAATGTATGGGCTTGTTAGGTTTTAGAATTGCCGATATAGTGGCCTGCAACCATGAATGTGGGTATTCAGCCTTTAAATGGCTTTCTTGCATTGCCCTTGTCAGAGTGTCTTTAATTCATTTCCATGCTGCTTTATAAAATTCTGCCCCATAACCATCAGGGCCTGGGCTTTCACCATTTTTAAGCTTTGTAATTATTGCCTGTATTTCATGTTGGGTGATAGGTTGTAGGAGGGGCAGAGCCCGTGCTTCCGTCAAACATGGGAGTGTTAAAGATGAAAGAAAAGAGTCAGTTTCCACTCCGAACTGGGGGGGGGAGGGCTGCTGTGTATAAGTTAGTATAATCTATTTTAAAGTCTTAGAGACTACGTGATGTAGTGAGGCATGTCTGACCTGTCTGTGGGTCCCTAATCTTGGTCACCGTAGTTTTTTTGTATTTGTTTGCGGAGGCAGTAGGCCAACAGCTGAGAGGCCTGGGCTCCTCCTTCATAGTATCTCTGATGAAACCAGAGCAGTGCTTGCTCCATTTTAGCTGTAAGTATCTTCTGTATGGTGTGTCATGTAGCACCTATCTAATCTACTAGGGTACTGTCTCCCTGTATGTGTGCAGTCTGTAGAAAGGCCAATTAATCCTGCAGTTCCCTGAGCCGAGATTCCATCCTATGCTTTTTCTGGGTCGCATGAGCCACTATATGTCCTCTAAGGACAACTTTAATGGTGTCCCACATTAATTGAGGTGATGTCTGAGGGGAAGTATTGTCCCGCACAATCTACAGTATTTTATTTTCCAAGAGTAATTTAAACTCTGGCTCTTGGAGGAGTGAAGCATTTAGTCTCCAATATGTGTTTTTCCTCTCTGCCTGACTCAAGTTCTAAAGTAATAGGGGCATGATCTGAGAGATAAATATTGTGAATATTAACTGACCTAATTCTATCCGTGTGCTTGCCACTTATACAAAAATAGTCAAGGCGAGAGTAATGCTTATGAGCACGTGAGTAAAATATGAATTTTCTGGCCGAAGGATATACATGTCTCCATGTATCTATAAGTCCAGTTTCTTTCAGAAGTCTCCTCAAGTGGCATTTTCCTGATGTAAGGGGATGTGCTTTACGAACATACGAACATACGAAATTTGCCAGCAGAATAAGGCCTAGAGGTCTATCAAGTCTGCTCGAACGTGCAGCTAGCACCCCTTATTCTGCAGCTGCCCCTCCCTCCCACCCTTCCCCTTCATTAACCCTCCCCCTTGTCCTGTCCCATCCTCGTTTGAAGCAGTCCACTGTTCTACTACATGCCACTTCAGCAGGTAATGCATTCCACCCAGCCACCACCCTCTCTGTAAAAAAGTGTCTCCTCATCTCCCTCCTGAACCTTCCTTGTTCCAGTCTCATATCATGGCCCCTGGTGTCCCTCCCCTCCCTTACTTTGAACAGACCCTCTGTACCTGTCTTGTTTATTCCTTTCATGTATTTAAAGGTTTCAATCATGTCACCCCTGTCTCTCCTCTCCTCCAGTGAGAACATGTTCAACTCCTTCAACCTCCTCTCGTATGATAAGTCCCCCAGCCTCTTGACCTTCTTTGTCACTCTGTGCTGCACCCCCTCCAGTAACTTAATGTCCCTATTCAGATACGGACACCAGTACTGCATGCAGTACTCCAGGTGTGGTCTAACTAATGACATATACAGTGGCAGAATCACCACCTCCCTCCTCGAGGATATACCCCTTGCAATACAACCCAGCATTTTGTTGGCCTTTGCAGCTGCCTTCCTACATTGTGCCAAGTTGTTCATTGACCCTGTAATAAGCACACCCAGATCCTTCTCCTCCTCTGTCTGGGCTAGCTGCACTCCCCCTAGCTGGTAACTCCTCCTTGGGTTCTTCATCCCAAAATGCAGCACCTTGCACTTTTTGGCATTAAAGCCCAGTTGCCAGGTGTTTTACCAGGTTTCAAGCTTTGCCATATCATCCTGCAACCCCTGCCATCCCCTTAGGTCATCCACCACTGCGCCTACCTTGGTATCATCAGCAAATAGACTGATCTTGCTCTTGATGTCCCATGATATGTCTGCAATGAATATCCCAAACAACACTGGTCCCAACACCGAGCCCTGTGGAACACTGCTCGTCACTGCCCTTGGGTGTGAGAGCTCTCCACCCACCACCACCCTCTGTTGCCTTCCCTGCAGCAAGTTTCCTACCCATCTCACCAGCTTTGCACCCGCCTCTGTGCCTACTAACTTCCTTCCCAGCCTTCCATGTGGCACTGAGTCGAATGCCTTACTGAAATCAAGATACAGGACATCCAATGCATGGCCCCTGTCCAGTTGTCTAGTTACCCAGTCATAGAACTCGACCAGGTTGGTTTGGCAGGATCTGCCACATATGAAGCCATGTTGTCTGCTATCCTGTAGTCCTTTATCCTCTAGGAGGCCCACCAGCCTCTCCTTCAGGATAGTCTCCATTAGCTTACCCATGATGGATGTGAGGCTCACTGGTCTGTAGTTTCCCGGTTCATCCTTAGGGCCACTCTTGTGGAGGGGCACCACATGAGCCATCCTCCAGTCCTGAGGTACACACCCCGAATGTAGTGAGGCATTAAATAGGTCTGCCAAAGGTCCTGCAAGGACCTCTGACAGCTCTTTCAGTACCCTGGGGTGGATGCCATCTGGGCCTGGCGCCTTGTCCACTCTCAGTGCCTTCAAACCCTCTCGAACTCTGCTCTCCATGATTTCCCCATCTGTCACCTCTCCCCCCCAGCTTTTGCCATTTCTCCCACCTTGGGTGTCACCCCCCATTCTCTTTAGTAAATACTGAGCAGAAGTACTCATTTAGTGCTTCCATGTATCGCACCTCCTGCTTCACTTAACCCCCTTCCTAATCCTTACTATGTGGTCCTTACAGCTCCTTTTCTCCCTGATGTACTTAAAGAAGTCCTTCTCCCCCTTCTTAATGCCTTGTGCCAGCCTGAGTTCCGTAGATGCTTTGGCTCCCCTTACTGCCCTTGTCACCTCCTTTGATTCTGTCAAGTACTCCTCCCTGTCCTCCCTCCTCCCTGTTTTCTTGTACTTCCTAAAGGCAGCTCTTTTCCTCCTTACCTTTTCCATGACCTCCTTGCTCAACCAGATCGGTTTCTTAGCCCTAGCCTTCTTGCTCTGTGCTTTGCAGCAGGTTTTGCTTGCCTCCACTGTCCCCATCTTTATGAACTCCCACCTCTGGTTAGTGTCCATACTAGGTTGAATTCTGGCAAGGTACCCTTTTACCACTTCCCCCATCCTCCCAAAGTCAGCCCTCCTGAAGTCCAGCACTATTGTGCCAGATTCCACTCCTTCCTTGCCCATATCCAATGTGAGCCATGCTGAGTGGTGGTCACTCTCTGACAGCGGTTCCTCCACTGTAAGTTCTCTTACAAAGTCCCCATTTGCCAGCACAAGGTCAAGGGTATTCCCTAACCTGGTTGGTTCACTGACCATTTGCAGCAGAAAGCTGTCCTGGAAGGCATCCAGCAATACCTGCTCCCTTCTGTTCCTGGTTGTTGGGGTGCTCCAGTCCACTCCTGGCATGTTGAAGTCCCCCACAATCACCACACTACCCTTCTCACAGGTCCTTCTGATCTGTCCAGCTAGTTTCCTGTCTAACTCCTCCAACTGAGATGGTGGCCTGTACACCACTCCCATTCTAAAAATCCTATTCTTGGAATCCTGGATTTGCATCCAAAGTGACTCCGTACTACCCTCCTCCCCTTTCTCCCTTACTTACTTCAGTCCTTCCTTCACATATAGTGCCACCCCCTCCTTTTCCAATCACTCTGTCCCTACGAAATAACCTGTACCCTGGTGCAGACAGGTCCCAGTCATTGTATTGGGTGGCCCATGTTTCCGTGATGGCTGCAATGTCCACCTCTCCCTCTGCCATGAGAACCTGTAACTCTGCAGTTTTCCTCCCAAGGCTCCTAGCATTAAGGATAACCACCTTCCACCCTTTTCTCCCCCTTCCATCCTGTCCTCCTTAGAGAAGCCGATGAGTCGAAGGTGGGGTTCAGGAGACAATTATAGTCTCCTCCTTCAACTAGAATTCACTTTTTGTAGAAAAGTATTATGTCCATCAGCTGTTGAATTGTCGAGGCATCACTACCTGGTGGTATATAAATATTGGCTATTATATGCTCTTGGTCCCTGAGTTTCCCCACAGCTATAGCCAATCTTCCCTCAGAGTCTGAATATTGGTGACTGACTTCGAAAGCTGAATTTTTAGGGATCAGGATAACTACCTCTTTGCGGCACCCCCTGTGATAAGCCGACTCTAATTTGTGCAAACCCAAATTTAAGTGATTTTTGGTGTTCAGGAGAAGAGAGATGAGTCTCCCGAAGCAAGGGTATCTCTGGTTTCAACTTCTTAAGGGCTGTTAGTGTCCTGTAGCATTTCATGGGACCAGTCAAACCATTCACACTATGTGAAAGTAACTTGAAAGAATTATACATCAACATTTCCCTTCTCCATCCCCCCACAGTCCCCCCCGCACGATTCAAGGAGAACAAACTATACATAATTGTCTAAATGCTCCATACTAGTCTCTGCAAGGCCATATTCCAAGCAATCCCTGTAGAGTATACCAGCCCCTTAAAATAACTAATAACTGATCAACCTGATCCCAACTGGGGCATTGTCGAGGTACTAACAATTTAAACTGGAACTGTTTAAAACTATGTACATGCATGACTTCCACAGGATAGGTGGCCTCACTAAGTCCACCTAATTGTGGCAGCCTAGAAGGCCACCTAGGGAGGAGCACACTAGATTGCACCACATGGACTCCCTTAGGGTTCCAATAACCGTTAATGGGGAAGGGTAGGTAATAGAGCAGTGGGAAGGGAAAAAGCAACCAACATAAAATCAGAAGGGGAATGGAAAGGGCCAGGGTGTAAAAAAAGTGTGCCATTTCATCTGTCCACCCAGCTCATACCCCATATCTGTAAGATCCCCTTAAATGATGTTTTTGTTTCCCAGGTGCATTGCTTTGCACTTCTTTGCATTGAATCTAAGCTGCCATACATTTGACCATTCCTCAAACCTTATCATGAGTCTGTTGCACCTACAGGGTCCTTGATACTGATCTCCTCGCCCTCTGAGCTGATGATGCTTGGATGAGGAGGTTGTCTAGGTAGGGATACACATAGAAACATGGAAGTTGTTGGTAGATAAGGAACTCAATACTTGAGGTGGGGTTTTACTAGTGAGCTATACAGGGATATTACTACCTCCATCTTTCAGCTAGTGGTACCCCTGCTTATGCAACTGAGCATTCCACTAGCCCTTCCCACTGGCTTGTCACGTTGTTTAGCAGCTACAGGTCATCAGAAATGATTATTCCCATGTCCTTTTCCTGTTTTGTGACTGCTAGTACTTCTACTCCCAGTAGATACATTGCCCCAATGTGACAGGGTTGAATAAGGCCCTGCCCCATTTGTTATGCAGAAAGTGTTTAAATGCAAGGGTCTGTTCTATCCTCTCCTTTTCTGTCTCTTCTCTGTCTGGTTGCGCAACTAAATTTTCTTGTGAGACCTAGGCACTGATCACTCCAACGGTTTTGCAATTCTTCACCTCTCGCTATCTCTCTGTTTTCTCTTGCTATTTCTGTCCTTTCTTCCCCTTTGCATATCTGAGGGTATAAAAATATATGTGAATCTTTATGAGGAAATGTCACTGATACTGTGATTCCTCTGTTTAAAACTGTATATAGTTATACTGTTGAAATGATTGCAAAGCTATTTGGAACTCATGGGGTTAACCAAAGATGCAATTTTTAAGCCTTTTGCAGAGCTATAAACAAGAGGTTAGTTCTGGTTCACTATGTTTTTTTCCTTGCACCTGCAAGGAATGAAACTTACAAGAACATTCTGTGAGAAGCAGGCTTTCTTAACGAGTTCCCAGACAATGACTTATAAAAAGAGCAGCAATGCTTTTGCTAGAGAGACAAGGAGAGTGAGAGACTGAGAGACTGAAACTTGGAATTAAGAGATACCCTCAGAAGAAGGATCTGGTTTTCTCTATTTGTACTGCCTTTCTAAATAGTTATGTAACCTCCTCTGCCCCTATATATTGGAATAGTTGTTTCCTTTCAAACTAGACAGTTCTTTTGCTGGTACTTGCTCCTGCTCGAGGGGTCTGGTAGATTAAAATTGAGCAGGCAGCAGCTTTCTGTCCCAAGCAGTGATTGAATACCTCAGACAGCTACCCCCCCCTTCCCTGTCTAGGGGTTTGGAGGAATACAGTCTCTGGGAAAAGGGGAGGGCACCATCTTGACTGACAGCAAAATAGTGTTTTTAACACAGTACCTTAAATTTTGAAGATTGGGATTCCACGGGTGACAACTGGATTTCTGTCGAGGCACAGGCTGGATGGAATTGTTCCTCCCTTCATGAATGGTGGCACAGGATCGGGTGGTTTTCTAGAAAACAGTTTGGTTACACAAAAGCACAGCACAGCAGATCAGGACTCCCAAATGATTTAGTCCAAACCAGAAATAAGATGCAATCAGGCATTTTTATTTAATTCTAGAAAGCTCAAGCTGACACACACAAAAACTCCAAGGAGGGTGCTTATAATGATTTGTTACAGTTCCCAATTTGCTACGATCCAGCGCCATGGTACAGACTCTTGGGGGACTGGGATTTGAACCTGGACCCTTTGCTACTCATCCCTCTTCATATGAGCCAAAGAGGGCTTCAGTTCTTTCTGGGACACCTTCCTTGTCCCCAGACTGTTGCTGTTTATAGAATCCCCACCAGAAGGGAGTGGGGTGCAGTAGTTCTGACCATTGCGAATCTTTCCTCAGCAAGGAGGGGGTGAGGGGTTTGATGTTATACAGGGCACAGTCTTTTCTATGTGGCTCCTGCACCTGCCGATCCATGGGCAGGGTTCGCACAGTGCAGGGCCAAACTCTTCCTGAGGCACCAGCAGTCCCCATTTTCAGGCAAGCAGCTCCTACCTTGAATGGACATGGAATGGCACATGCATCTCATCTGCCACATTACAATCCCACCGGAAATGTCACTGCCACCTCTGCCTCTTGGGACCTCCATGGCAGCCACTCTTCTCTGACTGAATTAGGAGCCAAGCAGGCTCCTTGTGACTTCCTCACAGGCTGCTGCTCCCTTTGGATCCACTGCCCCACTGCTGGAGTGTGGGGTACCCATGCTGCTACTTTGGGACCAGGGGGCAATCTCCCCACCCCAGTCTCCGGCCTCTCTGGCACTGACTGGTCAGAGGCCCTCCCCACAGGCCTTAGAGCAAGCATGACCTGCTACTCTTGATGACTCTCCTTGAACTGCTCCTAATGACTTTTCCTCATGCCAGTTGGTGCTTTGAAACTGCTCGCATGCTACCTAGGCCACACCCCTGGCCTTGCAGTGTGCGCACCTCCAATGCCAGCAGGGAATCACTTTGGTAATCCCCCAATTTTGGCATAGGTGTTACAGTTACACTGAAAAATTTTTATTTTTATTTTACTGTTATTGAGAAAAATAAAACACTATATGAAAAGTCTGAAACTGCTCCTGGCTTTCCTGTACTTCCTGACCTGTGCTTTGACAACACCCAAGTTTCTATGCCCAAAGTGCATGATTTTGCAGTTTTTTATGTTGATACCCAGCTGCCAAATCCATGACCATTCATCCATTTTTTTTTAGATCTTCTCTTGTTTTTTCCAACCCCCCCCCGTGTGTCTACTCTTTTGCAGATTTTTGTGTCACCCGCGAACAGGCATACCATCGCTTCCAGTCCTTCAGCAATGTTACTAATTAAGACATTGAAGAGAACTGGGCCTAGTACTGACCCTTGTGGCACCCCACTGATGATTTTGACCTCTCCAGAGTGGACACCATTTACCACCACCCTCTAACGCCTATTGTCCAGACAGCTCTCTACCCATCTTTACTCATTTTATTACTTTAGGTTACTACTTTAGGACCCACTCCTAGGCTTCTCAGTTTGCTCACCAATCTTCTGCATGGAATGGTGTTGAAGGCCTTATAGAAGTCCAGGAAGACTATGTCAACCACTCCTCCATGATCCACTTCCATGATTACCCAATCAAAGAACTTTATCAGGTTTGTCTGGCAAGACATCCCCCCCTGGGAACCCATGTTGCCTCGGATCCTGAAGACCATTGGAAACAAGGTATTGCCCTATCTTTCCCTTCAGTAGTGATTCCATTACTTTGCCCACTACCTGATAGGCCTGTAATTTCCAGCCTCCCCTCTGTTTCCATTTTTTTGGAGTGGGACTACATTAGCTCTTTTCAAGTCTCCTGGGACCTCTCGCATTTCTACTGACAGTTTGAACAGGGCTGTCAGAAGTGCAGCCAACTCCTCCTTGAGCTCCCTCAGTAACCTGGGGTGCGCCCCGTCTGGTCCCATTGCCTTGTCTACTTTTAACCATGACAATTCCCTTAGGACTCTTTCCACTGTAAAAGGTTTAGTGTCCACCTCCTTTCTGTTATTGCACTTGTCTTTTATCATTGGCCCACTACCTACCCCCTCCTCCATAAATACTGAACAGAAGTATTTGTTCAATATATCCGCTTTTTGGTGGTCCTCTTCCACACACACCCCTCTTCCCCCTTTCAGCCTTTTTATCCCTCCCTTGATGTCCCTCCTGTTTCAGTTGTGCTACTAGTACAATCAGGACCTTCAAGAATATCTGGGGATCTGTTACCAGCCCAAAGTGAAGCAGCTAGTACTGGAAGTGCCATCCCAGAATAACAAACCGCAGAAACCTCTGGTGCAAGTGATGTATGGGGTTGTGAAGATAGATATCTTTTAGATCTATGGAAGGCAAATAATCCCCTGGTTGGATGGCCTGGATTATTGACCACAAGGACTCCATCTTGAAGGTCATGTGGCGAACAAACTTGTTTGGGTGCTTCAGATCCAGAATCAGCTGTTACCCTCTCGCTCGACTTATTGGAGACAACAAAATCCATCAAGTAGAACCTCAGACCCTTCTTGCTGGGGGATACTGCAACAATTACCCCAATCTGCAGCAAGTGACCGAAGGTCTGAGCAACTGCCTGCCTCTTCACTGTGTTTTGGGGTACACGGGATGACAGGAAATAACTTCTTATGGATACTGTTGCAAACTCTATAGCATATCTTAGCTCCAGGATTTCTACTACCCATGCATCTGACGTGATTTGGGCCCATCTCTGGTAAAACTGCTGTAGTCTTTCACCAGGGGAAGGGAGGCACAGATGGACCCGCTTACCTTCATTGGGAGTTACCTCCTCATCGTCCTGCACTTTCATTATGCCTATAGGTGGATCCTCTATTACTGTTGCTTTTGAATCCAGAATAGGCTCCTCTGGTTTGCTGAGTTCCAAGATCCTGAAAGAGTCATAAATTGCCTTGGGGCTAACGTTGCTGAGGAGTTCATCAGCCCTTGAGCCTGGGTTCACTTTCTGCTGCTGTTTTGACACTGGGAGTTGTCCCTCCTTATCCTGGTGACCTTCAGGATGCCATCCAGTCCTGAACCGAATAATAAGCCACCTTCAAAGGTCATATTAAACAACCTCACCTTTGATGCCTAATCTGCAACCCAATTCCTGTGCCAAACATCCCATGCAGCTGCCACAATGTGGTAAATGGAGCATGCTGACATCCTTAGATTATCCACTGTGGCATCCCCCAGAAGAGCAGATGCTACAGACACCAATTGTAAGATACTAACCCCTGCTGAATCCAGGGGAATGAAACTGTCTAGGGCCCTGACCCATGAGTCTAAGGCCCTGGAAACAATAAAGGATGAATATGAGGTGTGAAGATTTACCTCGTTTGAAACAAAGGCCGTTCTGCAGGAGGCATCCACCCTCTAATCATGGATGCTGATTAGGGCCAATGAACCCTCAATAGAGATGGTTGTGTGCTTAACAGAATTATGTATGGCCTTATCTGCCAAGAGGGGAGTCTACCACTTCTGGAGGCTCTCTTCCAAAAAGTATAACATCTCACCCTCGGTCTATGGAGATTTTTGCACTTATCTGTGCCGGCCCATTCCTGCTCAGTGACCTGGTTTTGAGATATAGCTGCTGAAAAGTACTGCGACCACCACAATGTTATTCTGTAGGAAATTTCTAAACTTCACAATGTTATAACTATGGAACTGATGTAAATTTTAGGACCAAACCAGCAAAAGGCACATCTGTGGTGTAAGCCCCTTTCTACCCTGAAAATTTCAGCCCAAAAGTATTAACTGATTAGTTGCAGTGAAGTGGCAAAGAAACAGCAATTTTTAAAGTAGTGTTGCAAATTTGCAAAACTTTTGCAAATTTTGTGAAAGTTTTTACAAACATTTTGCAAATTACACAGCACTATGTTTGCAAAAGTGTCGTAATTTGAGAAAGTTTCACAAAAGTAGTGTCACAAATTTGTAACACTTCCAATGACCAAATTAAAAACACATATTTCCAAACATTATTTTTAAAATCTAATGCCAGGATTGTGTTCCTCGGATGCCGATTAGGTAAATACAACTGTTGGTGTTTACCAAGGGGCAGTATTTTTTTAATTACAGCATTTTTCCCCGTTGCTAACTGAAAACAAGATGGCAGAAGCACGACACTACTTTCCCATTTGTGAAAGCAAAAAGCACTTTCGCGAAAGTAAAAAGTACTTTTGGAAAGTAAAAAGTGCGTTCACACCAGATATCTAATTTTTTACATAGGCTATAATGGGAAACTTTAAACTTTAATAACTTTTAAAAGGATTAATATTTTTTCACCAAACCTTCAAAAGGCACATCAGTGACCCAGACCCCATATACCCTAACAATTTCAGACCAAACCCCCAAATGTTTTGGACTTACGCCCAAGCAAAGAATTTGAACCTAAATGGTAAATTTCACATTTTTTTGCACCCTCAGCTCCACAAGCACACCACTGACTGGATCGAAACTTGCCAGATCCAGAGATGTATAGTACTAGATGATGCTTGCAACAGTTCAGGCAAACCGGTCAAACGGTTACATAGTTATCAAAGTGCAAATTCTTGGGTTTAACATAGAAGTGGCAGTGCAACCCTAACTATAGTGGCACTACTGTGCCACTATAATATAAATAATACTGGCGCAGTGGCACCAGTATAGTTAGAGTTGAATGCGCACTTCTATGTTAAAGCTAGATTTTGAACCTTAATACCTTTGCAACCATTCAACAGATTTGCATGAAATATGGCATGCACAATCTTTTGGGGTAGTTCTCTTGATGTGGCAAATTACATGTGAAACTGTTGTGTTGTTTCTGAGATACGGAGTGTCAAAAATCCCTTAATGTACATGTTTTTTTGCTGCTTCTTTGTCCACCTGTATCTCAGAAATGGTTTCAGGTGGTGGTCTGAACTTTTCAGGGTTGAAAGCCTTTGCCTCACAGATGTGTCTTTTGAAGGTTTAGTGAAAAAATATTAATCCGTTCAAAAATTATTAAATGATCAATTTTCCCATTATTTCCTATAGGAAAAGTTAGATTTTTCTGCACAAAAATTATTTTGTTTTCACAGGACTTACTGTATTTTCACAGACAGGGTCCTATGGTGCTGCAGGGAGCCTACTGTATTTTCGCAGAGCGTTCCTGTGTCCGCCATCTTGTTTTTCAGTTTAGTGAGAGAAATAAATCAGGAAAACACATAAAAAGGAATGGATTTTAAGAAACAAACATCAGAACCTAGATAAACGGGAGCAGGTATCAGCGTGACTCAGTTGGTAGCACATCCACCTCTGGACTAGAAGGTTTTGAGTTCTCGTCTCACACCGGGATTGGACTTGCACCTAAAAATTGCTGGCATCTGAGTGCAGTATTGGGGGATGCTGTACTGCTGGGGTGTGCCATCCTTCGGATGAGACATTAAACTGAGGTCCCTTGTGCAGATCCTGGTGTTGTCCTGATGGTTGTCCAGGTGGAAGTAAAAGAACCCAGGGCACTCTTCACAAAGAATAGGGAACATTCCCGGTGTCCTGGCCAACATTTCCCTTTCCATAAACTGGTTCATGCAATTATCCAGGCTGTGTGTGGGTGATGATATGCGATATGGCCGCCACCACACATTCAGTCACTTCACTGCCAGTCTAGCATTGCTTGTAAAGCGCTTTGGGATACACTGTCTATGAAAATCGCTATATAAATGCTGATTCTTCTTCTTCTTCTGCTTCTGTTTACCTACATTCTGATGTTTGTTTGTTTTTTGGGGGGCAAGAAACACCTTTCCTGGGCTCCCAAAATCCTGGGTGCTAAGCTTAGTGAGAGGAGCGCATCCCCCGGTTCTCTGTATGGGAACTGTGGGATTTTCTTGACTTCTGCAGCTGCAGCTGGAACTTGAGCTGCTGGCTGCAGTTTCATCTATGAGATGCTCTTTCCCTGCCATCTAGTGGCACCCCCCTACCGCAGATCACTGTCCCCTATCTGTGGTGTCTAGTGGCACCCCCTCCATATTTTTCCCTGGTGTCTAGTGGCACCCCACCCTCTGATTCCCATTTACTTGGTTTACTTGGTTATTTTGAGAAAAAAGGAGGCCGAAGCCCATCTAGATTTTCCCCCCACATACAGTGGGAACATCTGAAATTATAATCTTATTGCTAACCAATTATCTACAGCCTTTTTAAATGATACAATGTTAACTAAGTCCACTATTTCTTGTGGTAACCTATTCCATAATTTCGGTGCCCTTAATGAAAAAAAGTTTAATCTTAAATTAGTCTTGGCATTAAGTACCATAGTTGTTTAGTATGGCATCTTGGGACAATACGTCGGGTATCGTGAGCTAGTCCGCATTTATTCATCAAATCTGGATTTTTTAGTAGTTTATATATGAATAATAAATCCTCCCTAGCCCTTCTTTTCTGTAAAGAATGCAAACCAGTCAATGATAGTCTTGATTTGTAAGGTAATTTAGCTAATCTAGGAATCATTCTAGTTGCTCGTCTCTGAACTCTTTCTAAACAGTCAATATTTGTTTTTAGGTGTGGATTCCAAAAGGGAGACCCATAATCGAGAAGAGGTCGATTAGTTGTTCTGTAAAGGGTCATAATACATTGCTCAGATTTATTTACAAAGGAACGATGGATTTGTCTTAATAAGCCATTTGCAGTATTTGCTATCTTTGTGCAATGATTTTTTGAGGACAGCTTAGTGTTAATTAAAACTCCCAAATCCCTTTCCACATATGATGACTTCAATAATGAATTATAAATATAATATTTATTTTGTGGATTGTGGAGTCCAAAATGCAGAACAACACACTTGTCCACATTAAACTCCATTTGGTTAACAGCCCATTTTTCAATTGATTTTAAATCAGAGTTTAGTAAATTAAATTCTGACAAATTATTTTCATCATATATATATATATATATATATATATATATATATATATATATTATAATCATCGTTTTTATTTATTTGTTTATTTATATAATCTGAGGCCGGTATGCCCACCCCTGGTGTCAGCTGTCCCCCCTGCCATATTAAATTGTTTTATATTTGTTGACATCAGAGGTCCCTATCCCTGTGTCGGCACTAGAAGCTCCCCCAGCAGTGTGGGACACTGGGGAACCCACTCCTAATGTCCCAAGATATGTATTTATCAGATGCCCCTCCCACAGTCTATTGCATTATATTTGTCAACATCGGGAGGCCCAATCCCCATGTCAGCACTAGAAGCCCCTCCCAGCAGTGTAGGACACTGGGGTGACCACTCCCAGTGTCCCAAGATATATTGTTTTTACCCGCAAAGAAGAAAACTGTCCCCCAATGTACTTTTTAGCTGAAAAAAGAAAAAAAGTTTCCCTTATTGTTCCCACCAACCCCTCCCCATCTTGACCCTCCCACTGAGCACCCACCACCCCACATCCCCCCTTATCCTATACGTACCTCAGGAGGTTGTAGTCTGTCATCTTCTGTGGACCAGGACATGTCTGCACTCTTCAAAGCCGCACCGCAAACTGAGGAATCAAGGTAAGTGTCGTATAATGTATTTCTTTTCTACAGAGGTGTTTCTTCTCCTGTTCTCCCCCGGCTCCCACCTTCAGACTGACCCAGCCCCATCATCCAGCATCTCTGGGACGTACCTTCATCTGCGCCCTCTGCCATAGGACTACGGCTGTGCCCAGTTGCCGGGTGTGGAGCCTGTAAGGGGTCAGTCAACACCCACAGCCAGGGTATTTTTCCACATTTTTGCCCTTCCCATCACCATTGCTGGAGCGCACACACCAGACATGCGTATGTGGAGGTGCATGCACATCTGCAGAAGTCCTGCAGCTCCCTCCCTTTTCTGGGTGCCCTCAGACCCATACTACCCATGAGCCTCCACATGGGGGCAGTCATTCAGCAGTAGCACTGGTTCTCCCTCCCTGGGAGAGGAGAGCTGTCCTCTGGATGGTCGATCCTCTCCCTTCCCGTATGACTCCCAGTGGCCCACTTGCACCACGAACACGGGTCACCAATGTGGCAAGAGGTAAGGCATAGCTGCTGCCTCAGCCCTCCACACCATTGGGCTGGCCCCTGTATAATGTATTTCAATGGCATTTTGAACTTATGTTCATAACTCTGCCATAGGTATTTTTTCAACAAATTTTCAACATGGGCTTTTTGGGATCCCACCTCATGAACACCGCCACTGTTGTTTCATTAATCAGGCCCAGAAGGTAATTTTGTGGTCACTGTGCAAAATCACCTTTCAGGACTGAGTAATGAAATTTTACCACCAGTGTTCATGAGATGGGGTCCTGAAAAGGCCATGTTGAAAATTTGGTGAAAAAATTCCTAAAAATGGCTGAGTTACAAGTGCTTGTTGAAATTTTTCTACACACACACACACACACACACACACACGCACATAACTGTGGTAATTGTTTATATTTTGAGTCCACATTTTTAACATAGCCATTTTTTCACACCAGTTCATGAGCAGTACAACTGTCATTTTTCATATCCTGCCTGAAACATGTTTTTGTGCCTGTTGTGCAAAATGGCATTTTGGCATGGATTTTAAAAATTTCACCTATGGGGTTTGTGAGCTGGGGTCATAAACAGACTATGTTCAAAATTTGGGGTCAAAATGTGAAAAAATGCCAAAGTTATGATAATTTGTTGCAATTTTGCTTCACCTACTCATAACTTTGAAAATTTTAAATAGTTTGACCCCAGATTTTCAGCATAGTCATCTTATTACCTGAGCTGATGTATGTCTCATCTGTCATTTTTTCAAATCCTGTCCAAGATGTGTTTTCAGACCTGTGGTGTGGAATGGCATTGCTGTTGCACAAAATTACATTTTGGCACGGATTTGAAAATTTTCTGTACTGGGGTACATGAGGTGTAGTAATATTTATTTATTAAAATGTTGGTAACTGGGTAAGTCCACTGAGACCATGCACTCCCTTTTTCAGTGATGACCCAGTGACAATGATGAACACAGTATAATAGATAAATACAATAATAATATACAGGATACAGAGAGGTTTTACAATGCTGCAAAAATTATTACAATGGAAAGCCAGGTAAGTAACTTTGAAACAGATCAGGCATTAAGCATATATAAATAAATAGGATAACTAATATAATACAATATATACATAGCAGGAACACGAGAGCAGGTGGATTACAAGATACATACGAACATGCAATTTGCCAGCAGATAAAGGCCTAGAGATCTATCAAGTCTGCTCGAATGTGCAGCTAGCACCCTTATTCTGCAGCCGCCTCTCCTCCCACCCTTCCTTTATTAACTCTCCACCTTGTCCTGTCATCTATCATCTATCAGAGTAATATAGACTAGGCATTAATGACACTATAAGGGTTATTTAAAGCAATTGCATGGGAGGGAGGTTAGTAGGGAAGAGGTAAGTTTTTTCTTGAAGGAGGATAGGGTGGGGCAGGAGATGAAGTTAGGGGGAGGGAATTCCAAGCAGAGGGAGCTGAGAAGGCAAATGAGCGCTTACCCGATGGGCAGTACATCTTCTGGATTACTAATAAGGGTAAGGAAGTAGATCTAAGCATGCGTGTGGGTGCTTTTCTTGTAAATGATTCCCTTTAGGCAAGGGGGATTAAAGAGCTTGGTAAGCTTGAATACAAGGCATAAGGTGTGAAACTGTAACCTTTAGTCACAGGTAGGCCACTGTAGAGAATACAGGGCCTCACAGTGTTGTTTTCTGGAGTCCGCTCCAAGGGCAAAACGTCCAAACCTATGATAGAGTTGATGCACCTGTCCAAGGGAAGAGGATTGGGTGGAGAGTAGTAGAGGAGCACCATAGAACAAAATAGGGAGAAGGGATGTTGGCGCAATCTTTTTACAGGTGGCGTTGGATAAAAGAGGGCGGAGGTGGTATAATAACCCAAGCTTCTGGTTTACCACTTTGGTAAGCTGAGTTGCATGATGCTCCATTGAGAAGGAGGCATCTAAGTGAACACCAAGGTATTTAGAAGTACTAACCACCTCTGTGGGGTCTCCTGACTGTGTACTGATCTGGAGCTGTTTGGTAGGTTTGCGGGATTGGTTATGGAAAAGTATAGCTTTTGTTTTTTTCGTATTTAGAATTAGGTGATTGTCAGAGAGCCAGGTCTCGAGTGCATTGACATCAGAGTTAAAGCTTTGGTTAAGTTAGTCTATATTGTTAGATGAGTGGTATAAGATTGCATCATCAGCATATAATTGCACAGATGCACTGCCACAGGAGTTAGGGAGCTCGTTGATAAAAAGCGAGAATAGTATCAGGCCAAGAATAGAACCTTGGGGTACTCTGTGTGAGATAGGCCTTGAAGAGGAGAGTGCACCAAACCATTTTACCCGTTGCGATCTTCCAGTGAGGTAGTCATGAAACCATGTGAGTGCTAAGCAATCTAGACCTAATTGATGCAATTTATCAAGGAGAAGGTGGAGAAGGTGGTGGTTGACTAGATCGAAGGCCTTAGTCAAGTCGACGAATACTCCAATGGTTAGAAGACCAGCCTCACTTGCATTAAGAATGTCAGTTGTGACTTTGACAAGGGCTGTGATAGTACCATGGCCCTTCCTGAAGCCATGCTGGCAGTCTGTGAGAAGATGATGTAAGTCTAGGTAGGATTACATAGATACATAGATACATAGACAGTGTCGGCAGAAAAGGGCCTATGGCCCACCTAGTCTGCCCATTTGAGCTTGTAAGTTCAGTTTGTTTTCCTAGAAGTCTATTTCCCCTTAACCCTGACCTCTAGAATTCCTTTATGTCTATCCCATGCATTCTTAAATCCGTGATTGTTTCCAGCCCCCACCACTTCCTCTGGCAGGGTGTTCCACTTGTCCACCACCCGTTCTGTGAAGAAATGCTTTCTCATGTTTCCTCTGAATCGTCCTCCCTCCAACTTCATCCCATGCCCTCTAGTCCTGAAACATCTTTTTCGCTTAAAAATAGTGTTTTCCTGCACCCTGTTCCTCCCTGTAAGATACTTGTATGTCTCTATCGACCTAACTCTCACCCCATTCTCCTATACTGTACCATCTCAGCTTCCTGACACATGGAATGAGGTGGGAGTTAGGTTTGATGACTCCAAGGCACACCCCGATGCCTGTTGGTGTGTGGAGGGTGGATTGGTATTGTTAGTAACCCTAACACCAAATTTCCATACTTTTGTCACTGTAATATTAACCCTAATGGATGTATTAACAGTGTTTCTTGCAAATATATATATATATTATATATATATATATATATATATATACACACACACATATATATATATATATATATATATATATATATATATACACACATATATATATATTTTTTCCCCTGGTGTCCAGTGGTAATCCTCCACCCTCTGATTGTCATCCCCACTATATTTCTTTCCCAGGTGTTCAGTGGCATACCACACCCTCCAATTCCCTTCCACATAAATAATTTATGTATTCCTGGTGTCTAATGGTGCCCCCACCCTCCATGCCCGACCTTGTAACATTGCACTTTATCTCTGGTATCTGGTGGCACCCCCTGCTTTCCGATGGCCATCCCCCTTGGTGGTTACGTTTGCCCTGGTGTCTAGTGACACCTCCATCCACTCTCTGATGTCCCTCAGAGCCTGAAAAGAATGTCTCTGAAGAACATTGCTGAACATCTCATTTAAATCAACAATTTAATGTATAAGGCTGAAACTAATCTAGATAGAGGGGAATGTAGACTAACAATGTTTTCACTAACCACTGAGCCACCTAACTGTACTTTCTAATTGTTGTGATACATACAAACACTGACTCATACATATACTCATGTATGCATATATATTCCTGTATAACATAGCAGTGCACTGTCTACTGTCACAGAGCATTGCCAGACAGCATTTTTTTGTACAGAGGCCCTAAACTCTGGAATTCCATCCCAATCCACCTCAGACCAATAGACAAGCTTATTAGTTTGCATAACATCAAAAAATAGCACTTAGAACAGTCAGCCAGATTGTTGCCTTGTTTACCATGAGACACAGGATGATATTGTTATTAAGCTAACTGAGTAAAGTAAACTATATTACTGTCAAAGTACAAAGTAGTTTATTGTTGATCGGTCATAAAACCATTACAACATAGAACAATCTAAAATACATTTAAAATACAGTACATTTAAAAAAAGGCTGCAAAACAGTCTATAGAAGGGCAATTATACATATTCAAGCCAAGTCAGGCCTGCTCCACATATTTCATCTTAATATGCCAACAATGGCATTACCTAAGTTGGACTATTCCATACTCAAGGTAGTACCCCGAGGTCGATTTCTTAACAGTATTGGTACTTCTTTAAGATTCATTAGTTCTTTAACTTAACTTAAGTCAGAATTAAATACCCACAATATGATTAACCATCATCAGAAAGGGCTCAAATGCAATGCCATGTCACAATGCATAGGATGCCATCTGAGCTTCCCCTGATATGTAAGAAACAAGGCCTAGCCACTCTGCACCCCTGCCGTATACCATTCAAGCCATCACTCAGAGGATGGGGTGAATAGACGGATGCCAGACCATATGTGGCTATTGGTCCCTTCCCAGATAACTCTATGCCATGTAGTTTGACCCATCCTAAAGCATCTTGCCCCTTCTGTGCCTACTTGGTAGCCCATTGGGCATGCTGATTTGGGGGCAGTCCCATCAGGGGCATCATGCAGCTCGTACTGCTCTGAGCCCCACTGGCCGACCCACTTATAACCACTCCTGTCATCCATTCCCAAGGCGCATAATAGGAACCATTGCCCAGGAAGGTCTATTCCACATGGGGCATTTTATCCCATGAAATGCCTGGCAGTCACAGTCTAGCCCAGACTACCGTTCATCACTCTGCTTCCCCTTCATGGCCAGCACTAGATGCCGCAGCGACACTCCTCATACCAACTGGGAAACCTCAATTCCATCCATATTTTGCCTCAGACTGCATCCAAGAAAAAGGACCTTTTTTCCTTTTTGAAATATATGTCAGTACCAATTTAACTAAATACAGAATAACGGATAGGCAAGTATGTGTTATTGATTTTTGTACACACCCGAAGTGTGTGATGACCCATAAACCTTGAGAGCGAAGCTCAAGAGATTTCTACAGTCATCACACACCATGGATATGTAAAAAAAATCCATAACAACACAATTGCCTGTCCTTTATTTTTTATAATTACTGGTTTTTAGCAAGGTTTGCACAACTTTGCATGGGTTTATTAAATGATCAGAATGCGGTTATTACGGCATTTTCTTGATCTAGTAAAACAAGTTATTAAAGGGGGTCACCAGTAATTATAATCCAAAAAAAATATTAATTCTGTATTATTAAATATACTGTTCTACTACTTTAAGAATAAGATGCTAATGCACCTGTCTATGTAAAGCATCCCTTTTAGTATAATCACATCTCAGGCTTTCTGTATTGCTCTAATTGAGTAATTGAATAATTGAATAATTAAGCAACAGAGGAGCTGTTGCTCATTAAAAACAGCTTGTTAATAATGAAAACAGAACTTAAGCAGCACATAATTAGATTACACAATCAAATAAAATAAACTATCATATCTCTTCATATTACTCTTAAAACACACTTAGAACTTTATAGTCATACTGAGAAACCTGGATTACTGTACACCTAAAGGAGTTCAAACTTGTGTCGGGTCCAAAAATATAATTGGAGGACCCAGCAAAGTCATGTCCCCATATACTAGGTAAACAAAAATTCTGCCCCAAAGGGAGGGGTGTACACCTCAAAATACAAGCATATACCTTGTTTGAGGACTCTTATTTAACTACGCATGCAAGTCATAACAAATCTAAATTAGGATATCTATAAACATATTTCAGCAAAGCAAGAATATAGCTTTGTTGCATTCAGGAGCCCAAATGGTCAAAGCTCCGATAACGCTGTAGTCCGTATATTAGTATGTAGGGCTAAAGATCACTCTTCATAATCAAAAACCATTTTAAAAATCTAGAAGTACAAGGGCTTCTGAGCAGTTCCTCAATGAAAAGTCAGCTCTATACAAGGAGTCCTTTCAGCAGGCACTGTTAATTAGCCCCACAAAAAGAATCAACTCCATACAGATAGTACCACTGTGTCAGTCTACTCGGAGCTCGTTTAAAAGCATACTTATAAGAAAATAGTTTCAGCAATATAAGTAATATAAGTACCCAGGACTGAAGCACCATATCCTTAGATTTCACAGAAACACAACGGCAGATCGATTCTGAGGTGAAAACAAACAGTTCGTCAACGTGTCCGAATAAGCAGTATCACCTAATTGAGGTGAACCCTCAGTTCAACATAGCATAGCACAGCATAGCACCTTTGGCTCTGAGATACAATATAACTGGTGTCCTCACACCTATAAGGTGTTTACTGCTTGCAATACAATTAGTCATACAATTCCATTTCAAACGGGCCCAAAATTGAAACTTCAAAAATTATAGATACTTCAAAACTGTAGGCTCCACAAAAGTAGCTGAAGCTTAAGCAAATAATTAAAATGATGGATAGCTACCTTTTTAGGGTCTTACCCCCCAGAAACTCCACCACTGCAGTATCAGTGTCTTTGTGAAGCTCAAAAGATGAGGCCAACACTATTAAAATGCGAAAATCTTGTAGCCGTCATGAACCGGGAAACCAGGAGTGTAAGTCTCTCCTGTGAGGCTTCTCACAATCTGTTGCTTTCTCCTTGCTTCAGTTTGGTCATCATAGTTTTCTTTAACCTGGAACTTTGTCTCCATATGGCTCCCTTTCCAGTTCTGAAAGTGACCGCAGCTATACCTGTGAATTAAACAGAGAGAGAAAATGCTCCACTGAGTGCAATAACTTTGAGAGTACCATACTCAAACCATCAGTAAACAAGCCCTCGAGGCAACGATAGCATACCTTTTTTCAGGCAAAACAAGTCTGTCAGCACCAAAAAGTGCTATAATTATCCAGGATATCCTCTTTTCCTATCCTGAACATCCTTTCTCAAGTACAGCAAATCTTCTTTATCCACAGCATTTCTCCATCCCTTAATATGCATTCCATGCAAGTAGTGATTCCCTTGACCTCAAATTACTGTCCCTTACTCTAGATGAAGTCCTAGCACCTCTAACTGTGATTTTCAATCTCTCTCTCTCTCTCTCTCTCTCTCTATCCCTTGGTCAGTTTCCTGACCGATGGAAATCCGCCACTATAACACCGGTCCACAAGGGTGGTGACAGGGCTCTTCACTTGAACTATCGGCCCATCTCCATACTACTCCCACTCTTCAAGGCCCTTGAATGCATAGTAGATGACCAGCTAACTGATTACCTGGACAAATACAACATTCTGTGTACCCAACAACACTGATTTAGAAAAGGTCACAGTACTACATCTGCCCTTCTCGAGTTCACAGGTGCCATCCCCTACTCCCTGGACAATGGCCTCCTCACCAGGGCGGTCTTCATAGACCTTACCAAGGCCTTTGACACTGTCCACCATCACCTATTAATCACTCAGTTGATTTCCGCTGGTCTCTTCCTAGAATCCTCTGCTTGGTTCTGGTGCTGCCTTGAAAACCGCTCACAAAGAGTGAAAATTGTTGATGCCCACTCTGTCGAAAGGCCAGTTCGCTCAGGAGTCCCCGAAGGTTCCATCCTTGGGCCGCTCCTGTTTAGCCTTTTCCTAAACAGTCTCCCACAATCATCTACTGAACAAGTCCTTCTCTATGAAGACGATGCCGTCATCTTCTCCACCCAAAAGGATCCTTACCTCCTTTAACACAACCTTCAACTTGGCTTCTCCGCAATCGAAAACTGGTTCTGTAAGCATAAATTAGTCCTCAGCTACAAGAAATCCAAGTCCATGCTTTTCAGCAGTTCTCACAACAAACATAGATCCCAACCCCTCTTGATCACCAATGGCCTTGGGGCAGCCCTTGAACAGGTTCGTTCGTTCAGATACCTTGGAGTCACTATTGACAGTAATCTGTCTTATAGCACCCACATTGAAAATGTCTTTAAAGCTGCAAACTCTTGCATTGGCCTTCTATACAGACATAGGAAATGCCTTACCACTGATGCCTTAAGGATCGCAGTGCAGAGCTCGGTGATTTCCCCAATTGACTATGGTCTCATTATCTATGGCTCTGCCTCAGCCTCTGCCCTCAGGCATATATCCTTGACCCTTAACAAAGCATGCAGGAGTGATATTGTGGATGCATTCACCACATATTATTCAACCCTCTATACCCCAGAATGCCCCATAGCCCCAGAAAAGATAAGAGTTCCTACAAGCTCTTACCCTCCCAAGAGTCTCTCCGGAACAGGGTGAGCAGTTGCTTAGCCCTATCACGAGGGAGGAGTTAGTTAGTGCCCTAGCTCGGGCCAAAACTATGAAAGCTCCGGGACCCGACAGCTATGGAGCAGAATTTTATAAAGCTACAAAAGAACTGCTCCTGCCTCCCCTCTTGAACACCTGTAACTCTGTCTTAGAGGGGGACCCTCCCTCCCACCTGGGCCTATGTTTCAATTTCTGCCATCCCCAAGCCTAGTAAAAATGCCCAGCTCTGGGAATCATATCGGCCAATTTCGGTCTTAAACTCAGACTATAAATTATTCATGGGGATAATGGCCCATAGGTTAGAAGCTGTGCTTCCACAAATAGTTCATAGAGACCAAACAGGGTTTGTTGGAGGTCGTACTACTACGGATAGCATAAAGAGAACCTATCATATAATACGTAAGATGTACACCTCTGACTACCCTGCGGCCTTAGTAAGCTTTGATGCAGAAAAGGCCTTTGACAAGGTACTCTGGACATTTCTATACTCAGTTATGGAATTTATGGGTCTCCCTTTGCCATTAATTCAGGTAATCGCAAACATTTACTTGTCTACGAGGGCTTGGGTATGGGTCTCTGGGCACCACTCAAGATCTTTCCCTCTTTACAGGGGCACCAGGCAGGATTGCCCTCTGTCGCCTCTCCTATTTGCCCTGTTCATGGAGCCCTTAGCATAACTAGTCAGGCAATCCCAAGACATACAAGGGATTATGGTGGGGGGAGAGGAACACCATATAGCACTCTATGTGGATGATGTTCTCTTATACCTTCGAAACCCATCGATTTCACTTCCGAAAGTTAGCAAGCTATTAGAATCATTTGGGCAACTCTCGGGTTATAAAGTTAATATCTCAAAAACCGAAATCTTGACCTTTCAGTATTCACCAGATCTGGTTATACGGGAACAATTTCCCTGTAAATGGGACCTAGGGAAGATAAAATATTTGGGGATTAATTTAACTAGGGACTTAAGGGATGCCTATAAGCAGAACTACATTCCCTTTACCACATGTCTGGAAGAAGACTTGGCCAGCTGGAGTACACTCCCACTGAGCCTTCCAGGAAGATATAGTTTATCCGAATGGTGACTCTACCCAGGGCTTTGTACCTTTTTAACAATATTCCCATTTCCCTGCCCCAAACTGTATTTCTGGAATGGGAGAGGGAGATGTCTTATTTTATTTGGGCTGGCTGTGGGCCAAGAGTTAGGCTGAAACTCCTTACTAAATCGAGAGGCCTGAGTGGGTTATCCCTTCCCGATCTATATTGGTACTACCAAGCTGCTCACCTCCTACATGTGATGGCTAGGCAGCTATCAGAAAGCAAAATGCATTGGGCAGAGTTGGAGCAGGCAGTTACTCCGGAACTGGAATACTTTGCCATACTCTACCGTGGGACAGAGCATGCAGTTGAACACCAGAATTTACCCATAGAATTACAGCATAGAGTGACAACCTGGTACCAGATTAGGAAGCAATTCTCTATTTCCCCCTTTATACCATTAATCTGCCCAATTGCAGTACTCCCAGATTTTCTGCCCGGGAAAATGGACCATGCATTTCGACAGTGGACCAGGTACGGCCTGAGTTACCTGTTCCAAATCACAACTAGAGGGATTCTGTGGTCATTTCAGGAAATACAGACAAAATTCAACTTGCACAACACTCACCATTATAGGAATCTAAATTAAGACATTACTACGAGGCATCACCGGCCACGGTGCGCAGTCCTGAACACTGGCCTCCTTTGATTGCTAGTTTGCAGTTCTTGTTTACCTCCCCAAATCAGAGGCACCTGATATCTGTCCTCTATCGAGCGTTGATGTCGTCCCCCTTGGCAAATCTGGCAGATAACCGTGAGAAATGGCAGCAGGAACTGGGTATACCCATAGAAATAAAACAGTGGGAACAAACGTGCTGGCAGGTGTCACACACATCAAGTTTACACCAATGGCGGGAGTTTGCATGGAAATTCCTGATTCATTACTTCTCTACCCCTGAGGACACTAGTCACTACACCCCGGGACATTCAGCCACCTGATGGCGACTATGTGGTGAGGGTAGGCCCATCTCACACACGTAGTGTACTCATGCCCTAACCTGAAGCCATTTATTCAATCTCTACAGTTGGAGCTCCAAGAGATATTTGATAGACCTATTCAGTTGACCCCACAGGTATTTATCCTGTTAATGCTCCACAAGGGCTTCAAAGACCAAGGCACCCGTTACCTTCTAGCTATCCTTCTGTCAGCAGGGAAAAAAGCCATCACCAAAGCGTGGTCTACTCCTAACATCCCAACATTGTGAGATTGGTGGTCCATAACCAAGAAAATCTATCAGTTGGAAAAATTAACATATCGATTAAATGATACAGAGGAAAATTTCAGAACTAGATGGAATAGATGGCTCTTGTACTACATGCTTAAGGACTCAACTTTCATCCTATAGTTTAATAAACTCTTCATTCCCCCTCTCCTTACCCCTCACCTTCCCTCCCCCCCATCTTTTCCTCTGGGGTTTGGTTTGCATGGTTTCGGGGGCCCCCACCTAACTTTTTACGGGTCCGGGTTCCTTGGATCTATAATAAACAATAGCATATTGTTGTTCATTATTGGTATTTGAACACCTAATGTTTTCTCTGACATCCAGGACCCGATTTAGCACTTTGTAACGAGGTTAAGGCTTTAGAAGTTGGGTCCTCCTGAACCTCCTGGACCCTAATGGACAATGATCTTTAATTAGTCTGGTATTATCTTTTAACAACTTACCTTGAACACTCACTGCTCTAATGCTTAAAGGGCTACTGTGAGTACCCTTTCTTGATTCCTATTTTTTACTATTGCTTGGACACAATCAAATGTAATGTAAGTAAAAATAAATAAAGATGAAAATAACAAAAAAAAAAAAAGCATGCAGGCTCATCACTGGCTTCCACCGCCTCACCCACGCCTGTGATCTATACTCTCAAACTGGTTGGCTCCAATTGTCCAATCACATCAAGTACCAGACCTGCTTAATGGCAAAAAAATAACAATGGGCTTATCCTCGGCCTCCAAGTCCTTTCGGCCAACAGAATCCGCCCCACCAGAGGCTCGGAATCACAGGTTCTTCAAATTCCACAATGCCGCTCCACTAAGCAAGCAAAGATCTCACTTACAGAGCTCCCAGCTGGCTCAGTGGCCTCAGCAATGACATCTCCTCCCTGCCTAAGCTCGGCCCCTTCAAATATAACCTCCGCCTCCTACTCTTTGCCACTAGCTCCTGTGATTGCCTGGCCCCACCTGCTCCACTGAAGTAATGTTCTTACTTACCTCCCATTTCCCCTCTGCTACCACACCTCTCCCTCCTAACCTTCTCCCTCTCCTCCCCCCTTTTTTTGCACTTTCTTGTTCTTGACAATTGCCACTGGCTGCACCTGTACCATAATAATGTAATGTTTGTAACTGTTTGGAATTGATTGTAATCTGTATTGCAATCCGCCATCTCAAATTGCATTGCTCTTTCCTGTTATCCTGTTTCTAACTGTTTTATCTACTGTTGTCCCTCATCTGACATGGAACCTTTGTAAAAGAGCATCTGGCTCAAAGGTACTTGTAATCCTAGATCCAAATAAACAAAAGAAACAAATAAACACAAATGGTAGCTCCTTTCAACATGCTGACTAGTAATAAGCATGTGAAGAAATCCAGAGAAGTGAACAGAGTGGTAAGGGCAGCAAAGGCAGGTAGGGAACGGAGGTTAGCGCAGGGGATCAAAGAAGAAGAAAAGGATTTCTTCAGATATATCAGAGAGAAGAGGAGGAGGAGGAAGGATCAAATTGTTAGGATCAGGAGGGGAAGTGGGTGGGTAGAAAAGGGGGGCTGAGCAGGCAGAAGTACGTAATGAATATTTCTGTTCAGTCTTCACCAAGGCTGGGGATGGGCCTGTACCTGAGAAGAAGGGTGAGGTGGGAGAGGGTGGGGGAGAAACAACCACAGATGGGGAAATCACAGTGGAAAGGGTGAGGGAGGGCCTTAAGCCCTGAAGGTGGACAAGGCACCTGGCCCAGACAGAGTCCACCCCAGGGTGCTGAGAGAGTTGGCAGAGATCCTGGCAGGGCCATTGGCAGACCTCTTCAATACATCTCTGAACTCAGGGTGCATGCCCAGGGATGGGAGGGAAGCACATGTGGTACCTCTCCATAAGAGTGGACCCAAGGACAAACTGGGGAATTACAGACTGGTGAACCTTACTGCAATTGTGCGAAAACTGATGGAGACAATCCTCAAGGAAAGACTGGTGCAATTTCTTGAGGATAACAATCTCCAGGACAGCAGGCAGCAAGGTTTTGTCTTGGGTAGATCCTGCCAGACAAACTTAGTTGATTTTTATGACTGAGTTATGAGGGCACTGGACAGGGGACATGTGATGGATATCCTCTACCTGGATTTCAGCAAGGCCTTTGACTCAGTGCCACATGGTAGGCTGACCTGCAAGTTGAAGAGTCTGGGAGCAGGGAGGAAATTGATCAGATGGGTCAAGAACTGGCTGCAGGGTAGACAGCAGAAGGTAGTAATGGGAGGGGGGTATCTGAAGCCAGGGCAGTAACAAGTGGTGTACCACAGGGCTCGGTGCTGGGACTGGTTCTGTTTAACATTTTCATAGGTGACACTGTAGTAGGGATTAAGAACAATATTAGTCTCTTCGTAGATGACACAAAGATTTGTGCCGAGGTAGATGAGGGAAGGGAGCAAAAGTACTTCAGGAGGATTTGGCAAAATGGGAGGAAAGGTCTCACACTTAGCAGCTTGGTTTCATTGCCAAGAAATGCAAAGTGATACATTTAGGAGGCAAGAACCCAGGACACAATTACTGGCTGGAGGGTGTCCTGTTAACAAAATCCAAGGAGAAGAAGGATCTGGGAGTGCTGGTAACCGGGGAGATGAACCACTCTGCTCAGTGCAGGAAGACAGCAGCGAGGGCAAACAGGATGCTAGGGTGCATAGCAAGGGGGATTACTTCTAGGAGTGAGGAGGTCATCTTGTCTCTGTACAGGTCCCTGGTGGGACCACACCTAGAGTACTGCATCCAATTCTGGCCCCCTACTTGAAAAGGGACATCAAACTACTGGAGGGGGTACAGCACAGGGCAACAAAAATGATCCTGGGGTTGGGGACAGACCATATGAGGAGAAACTGATAGAGCTCAATATGTATACCCTGGAGGAAAGAAGGGAGAGAGGGGATATGATTGAGATCTTCAAGTACCTGAAGGGTTTGAACAAAGTAGACACTAGATGTATGTTCAATCTGAAGGGTGAAAGGAAAACCAAGGGACACTCTATGAAGTTGGAAGGGGGCAGATTCAAGAGGGACCTGAGGAGACACTATTTCACAGAAAGGATAGTAACAGGGTGGAATGCTCTGCCAGAGGAAGTCATATTATTGCAGAGTGTTGGGGGCTCCAAGAGGGGGTGGGATAGATTCAAAGGGAAGGTACAAATCACAAAAGTGGGAGCAAGGCAGAAGCAGGAAACTACAGACCTGTAAGTTTGACCTCAGTGGTAGGGAAAATGGTGGAATCACTTCTGAAGGAAAGAATTGTTGAGTTCCTAGAGGCCAGCAGGCACAGGACCAAAAGCAGCATGGATTTACAGCAGGAAGGTCATGTCAGACAAATCTAATAGATTTCTTTGACTGGGTGACCAAAGTAAAAGACCAGGGAGGGGCTGTGGATATGGCCTACCTAGACTTTAGCAAGGCATTTGACACAGTCCCGCACAAGATTGATAGTCAAGTTAGCCAGCCTGGGGAGTGAGTCCCAGGGTGGTAGCCTGGGTAACAAACTGGCTGTACAACAGGACACAGAAGGTAATAGTGAATGGAACACATTCAAGAAAGGGGGTGGGTCACTAGTGGGTACCTCAGGCTCAGTATTAGGTCCAGTCCTCTTTAACATCTTTATAGGTGACATTGCAGAGGGTCTGGAGGAAAGGTATGCCTCTTTGCAGATAACACAAAGATCTGTAACAGAGTTGATACACAAGGTGGGGTAGAAAGGATGAGAAGGGACTTGGCAAGGTTAGAGGAATGGTCAGACATATGGCAACTTAGATTCAATGCAAAGAAGTGCAAAGTAATGCACCTGGGAAACAAAAACCCAGGAGAAGAGTACACATTAGCAGCGGAGGTACTAACAACAACAAAAATGGAAAGGCACTTGGGGGTAGTCATATCAGATGACCTAAAGGTGGGTAAGCAATGTGAGAAGTCAGTAAGGAGAGCCAGGGGGATACTGGGATGCATAGGAAGGGCATCTCAAGTAGAAAAAGGGAAGTGGTTATCCCTCTGTACAGACAGTTGGTGAGACCCCATCTGGAGTACTGTGTGCAGTTTTGGAGACCTCATCTATGCAAGGACATAGACAGGATGGAAGCAGTCCAGACGAGGGCAACTAAAATGGTGCAGGGTCTGCATCAGAAACCATATGAAGAGAGACTGAGAGAGCTAAATATGTATACCCTTGATGAAAGGAGGAACAGGGGAGACATGATAGAAATGTTCAAGTACCTCAAGGGAATCAACAAAGTCCAGGAGGGTAGCATATTTCAGAAAAAGAGATGTGTAAGAACAAGGGGGCACAATTTAAAGATAGAGGGGGGACGGCTCAGGGGTAATGTGAGAAAATTTTTTTTCATGGAGAGAGTGGTGGATGCATGGAACCGCCTTCCTGGGGAGGTTGTTGGGTCTAAAACAGTGGGGGAATTCAAACATGCATGGGACAGACATAAAGCAATTGTAGTGGGGGGTGGCAGAAAGTAGGCTGTTGGTTAACTAAAATCTGCAGCTTATCCAGTAGGTAGGGAAGTGGGCAGACTGGGTGGGCCAAGTGGTCCTTATCTGCCGTCAAAGTCTATGTTTCTATGTTATATCAGATGGGGTGGGAGATGGGGGAGGGCATACGAGGGTGAGGAGGCAGCTGCAGTCCGATGGACTGAAGTGCTGCACACTGGAGCAGACTAGATAGACCGAGTGGCCTGTATCTGCTGGCAATTTCATATGTTTGTGTGTTCGTATGCATGGGGAACGCACACAGTGGAGCTGAGGAGTGCTGTGGTCTTTTAAATGCAACTCCCCACTGTCGGGAAAACATTTAACAAATATAAGAAGGCCAAACAAAACAACAAAAGTTCCACTCAGATGGCTGATAGCCTGAACAGATGAAAAACTGTTGTCTGATAAATGCTTACGGAGCTGACCGGCAGCATGCTACAATGTGTTTAGAACTACAGTGTCCATAAGTGTAGCAGTGCTTTTAACTTCAGTACAATAAACCAAGTGCAATTTAAACATAAGTTTCACTCACCAATTTAATAATAAATCAGAAATGCGGCATATTTTAGCAGAAACTTTTACAAGCGCACATCAAAATTGAGCAACAGTGAGGAGCGGAGCAGTGTTGCGGCCATCTTACTGCTCCCCCCCCTCCTCACTACTGCAGATGGTAGCGTGCTGTATCACTGCCTGGGATAACATCTTTCAGTGCCTGTACTATTATAAAATGACTTCTCTTTTCTCTGTATGTGTAACACTGTAAGAAATGGTGACAACCTTTGTAATTGTATTTTCTATGTGTGAGTGTATGAGATCATTGAAAATGAGCTTTTGCTCAACTGAGTATCCGATTCATGTAACGGATAAAATATTTAATGATTACACACACACTAACACACATGCACTGCTTCATGTTCTGAACTGTGCACACTACTACAATATAGCATTACACAGCCATTTGCAAACTGACTAGAAAGAGGTTAATGTACCAGGAAACGGTTAACAGAGTGACACACACACACACACACACACACACACACACACACACACCACACACACACACACACAAACATATATTTCCATATAGGGAAACACACACAGTCCTTTGTCTCTGCCTAAATGCAACATCCCTTTCTTAGCCTTCTTTGTTGTACTAACTTTCAACAATTAATTTCAAAAATATAAACAATAACCAATATATATTGCCCCCATGGGCAGTGGTCATGATCCAGCCATAGCACCTGTACGGTGAAAGGAGCCTGATCCACCCCCCCCCAAAGAAACATAGAAACATAGACTTTGACGGCAGATAAGGACCGCTAGGCCCATCTAGTCTGCCCATTTCCCTACCTACAGGATAGGCCGCAGATCCTAGTTAACCAACAGCCTGTTTCTTCCTACCCCCCACAAGAATTGCCTTATGTCTGTCCCATGCATTCTTGAATTCTCCCACAGTTTTAGACCCACAACCTCCTCAGGAAGGCTATTCCATGCATCCACTACCCTCTCTGTGAAATAATACTTCCTCACATTGCCCTGAACGCCCTCCTTCTATCTTTAAATTGTGTCCCTTGTTCTGCAAGTCTCTTTTCTGAAAGATGCTACCCTCTTGGACTTGTTGATTCCACTAAGGTACTTAAAGTTTCTATCATGTCTCCCTCTCCTTCTTTCCTCAAGGGTATACATATTAAGCTCCTTTAGTCTCTCCTCATACGGCTTCTCTTGCAGACCCTGCACCATTTTAGTTGCCCTCCTCTGGACTGCCTCTATCCTGTCTATGTCCTTGCGGAGATGGGGTCTCAGAACTGGACACAGTACTCAGATGGGGTCTCACCAACTGTCTGTACAGAGGATAACAACTTCCTGTTTTCTGCTGATGATGCCTTCCTATACATCCCAGTATACCCCAGCCCTCCCTACTGCCTTCTCACATTGCTTGCTAACCTTAAGGTCATTACCCCAGGTCCCTTTCCTTTTTGTTGTTGTTACTACCTCCCCACCCATTGTATATTCTTCCCTGGGTTCTTGTTTCCCAGGTGCATTATTTGCACTTTTTGCATTGAATCTTAGCCATACTTGACCATTCCTCCAACCTTGCCAAGTCCCTTTTCATCCTTTCCACACCTCCTTGTGTATCAACCCTGTTGCAGATCTTTGTGTCATCTGCAAAAAGGCATACCTTTCCTTCCAGTCCCTCTGCAATGTCACTGACGAAGACATTAAAAAGGACTGGACCCAATACTGAACCCTGCGGTACCCCACTAGTAACTAGTAAACTAGTAAAGAGATAGATAAGGTGCCACTTGCCCCCATGGGCAGCGATCACGATCCAGCCATAGCACCTTCACGGTGCAAGGAGCCTGATCCACCCACCCCCTAAAGAGATAGATAAGGTGTCACTTGTCCCCATGGGCAATGGTCACGATCCAGCCATAGCACGTCTACGGTGCAAGGAGCCTGATCCACCCAGCCCCCAAAGAGATAGATAAGGTACGACGCTTGTAAAATTGCCACATTTCTCTGGGCTGTGTGGAACTTGAACCGATCATCACTTGCAATTTGCTGTTTTCACTTTCAGCGCCTCTCAGTGTAGCTGCTATTGGCTCCACGCCTGTGTAGAGCTCCCTGATTAGCTGGTCTCACTCACCTGAGACAGGAGCACCCGAGATGTGTGGCTTAATGTAAGCCTGCATCCCTGTACTCTGCTTCTAATTTATATATTTTAATTTAGCCTGTTCTGCTCTGCCTGTGTAAAGTAACTTACCATCCCCCCCCCCGGCTGCAGTTTCTCTCCAACTGTATGTGCACTGACTCAGTGCTAGCTCTGCAAACTTTCCCTTGATTTTTTGTCCCAACCCCTCCCTCCCAGGCCTCCTTTAAATGCACACAGTCTCCGCCCACTCCTATCTGATGTTTCAATTTATTGGTTATTCACTGTCAACAACTGCAATTCCTCCCATCCCCTTTTTGCAACTGAGCCTTCTAGCAGCTTTATCTCATTCTGTCTTGCTGAGGCATACCATTTTGGCACTTTAGGTTTGCTTATTGCTAACTAGCATAGCCTGTCTTGTTAAGGCAGTTGATTTAGGTCAGGTGATCTCTCTAGTACTTAGTCTGCTCCAGAGTAGTAGCTAAGAAATGTGCTTCAAAGCCTCTCTGCACTAGTACTACTCTATAGCCAGGTGAACTCTTTTCTTGTTACCCTGACTAGGAGCTGTACTTAAGGATTACTGCTTCAGGCTCCACTGCCTATAATAGTATTCTGCAGGGATTAAGAAATTATCCTCCATTGAGAATCCCTTCTCTTGCCCGCACTTGTAGTGCCCATTGGGTGATAGTCTCATAATAAGGGCATATTACCTGCTTCTATGCTTGTCTCTGCTCATCTTATATGTATTGGACCTGAACGTGAATCAAATATAACTCCTAGAGTGGAGAATGGCTCTCTTTTAACGTTGTCTGACCGGGACTTCTCCTATCAAGTAGAAGAACTTGTATGTGCTCTAACTTCCCCTAGCCCGCTGCTGGTCCTTGACCTACACCAGCATACAGGAGCTCTCCTAGAGCCTGCCCACAGGGCTACACCACCTTCTGCATACTCCCCCCTACTCCCATTGACTCTCTCGGTCAGGGTATTATTGTATGCAGCATCAGGAAAACTGGGAACTAGCCTCAGAACTCCCTATACTGCCTCAGACAAATCACGTAACCGAAAGAAGACCCAGCCACCCACACTTCTCCTAAGACTCTGCAGGAAACTCTTTTTTTTTTCCAATTGTTTAACCAGGTGAGACACACTAAGCTGAAAGCTTGTTTACAGGTGCAACCTGGGAGCACAGGGAAGTTAAGTGACTTGCTCAAGGTCACACAGTATGCAAGTGGGGGCTGTGGGATTCAAACCCAGCTCTCCAGATTTGCAGCTCAGAGCCTTAAACCACTGTGCTATACTGACTCCCTAACTCTTGTTCCTGCTTTTACTATGCTCAGGAAATGTTGAGCTTAATCCAGGCCCTCTGGTATCCATGGAATCCCCAGCAGAGCTACAAAGCCTCAAGGGGCTTACATTCTTGCATGTTAATGTATGTAGCCTATTAAAAGAAATCACTTCTGTTCAGGCCTGGGTATGTCATACTGCTCCAGATGTTCTGGTGATTAAGGAGTCCTGGCTCTAACAGGCGACCAGTAACAGCGAAGTTAACATCCCATCCTACTCTTTGTTCAGAGCCGACAGGCAAACCAGAGGTGGTGGGGTAGCTATTTACATCAAGGATAAATTCCCTGTCTCCATAATTGACTCAACCTCTGTCCCAAAAGAATTCAAAAGCTTGTCATTAAAGATTGAAATTGCCACCGGTGTCATATTATGTATAATAGGATGCTACAGACCCCATCAGCTAGACTACAGTTGTTAAAGCATCTCGAAAACATCCCAGGTTCGGCATCTTCAGAGTCTATCATACTAGGGGACTTCAACTTAGACTGGCTCTCCAGTGCATCCACCCCACTTAAAATGTTCTGTGATTCCCTTGGGTTGTCACAGCTAATAAATGAATCTACTCGTCCTAACAAGCTCAACCCTAATAACAGTACTCTCTTGGATATAATTTTAGTTAACAAACTCCATTTATTCTCCCATGCTGGCGTCTTTTTCTCTGATATCAGTGACCATTGCTTCATCGCGTGTGTAAGATCCACTCTTAAGTCCACAACTGTACCAAATTTCTCCTTTAAAAGGTGCACACACAATTTTGATCTCCATGGATATATATCAGACCTAAGAGACTCCATGCGATGGCAGGACTTCTATCTGGCCAAGTCCCTGACTATGGCTTATGATATTTTCTCAGAAATTGTGCTAGCGGCTCTCAACAAGTATGCTCCCATAGTAAAAGTTTGTGCCAGAAACAAGTCCTGTCGGTGGTTTACAGAAGACCTGAAAGATGCTTTGCGGAGTAGGGATGTACTCTGGAGACCTGCTAGGAAAACTAATTTAATAAATGACTGGAATTCTTTCCGGATGGTGAGGAACCTCTGCACCAAAATGGTCAGAGAAGCCAAAGCTAATTTCTACCACTCACAGCTGGAGAGCTCCCCAAGAAATGCCTCCACATTCTGGAAGACTATCACAGACATTGAAGGTCACACCACTGTAAATTCCCTACCTACTAAATTATTGATTGACAATACTGTCATCTCCAACCGACTGCCTATCCTCGATGCTCTCAATAATCATTTTTCTACTGAAGGGCTAGCCTTTAACTCCTCTCCCCTGAATATCCTCTGCTAACAACTTAGATTGGATACACAAGAAAAACCCATCCCCAGTCCATCCTTCTCTCTGCAGCCTTCCACCCTGAAAGAAGTCAAAGATCTTCTCCTTCAGCTGGACACTAGAAAAAGTGCTGGGGCTGACCTCATTGACCTGTACTTCTTAAAGGTCGGCTACCATGTCCTCACAGTCCCAATTACTCATCTCTTCAATTTATCCTTGTCCCAGGGTGACCTACCGCCCATTTGGAAAAATGCACTTGTGGTCCCTTTGTTTAAGTCAGGAGATCCTAGTGACCTCAATAACTACAGGTCAATCTCCCTACTTCCAATCCTGTCAAAGATGCTGGAGAAAATAGTGAAGTCCCAGCTTCAGAAGTACCTGGAATCAGAAAAATTGTTCAACCCATTACAATCCAGTTTTTGAGCACAGCACAGTACAATCTCTGCTCTAGCCACGGTGACAAACGACTGCCAGCTTGAATTAGACAAAAAAAACTTTGTCTGCGCAGTTTTCTTGGACCTAAGCAAGGTGTTTGATACTGTTGATCACAGACTGCTTCTGTCATCCCTCCAGAACATTGGTTTGGATTCCCTATCCCTTAAATGGTTCTCCAACTACCTCTCAGGACAACTTCAACAAGTAAAGGCAGAAGGGGAAGTTTCTCCACCAAAACGCCTATTGAGGGGTGTACCGCAAGGTTCCATTCTTGGTCCCTTGCTCTTCCCCATTTATATTAACAATGTAGATGCCCCCATCAAAGAAGCACAAATACACCTATTCGCGGATGATACGGTACTCTATGCTAGTAGCCCCACACCTGAAGCAGCCTGTAAAGCCATTCAAAATGAATTTAATCTGCTGCAACATCAGCTTATAAACCAGAAACTGCTCTTAAATGCAAAAAAAAACAAAGCAATGTTCCTCGCCCCTTCAAAATGCAATAAATCCTGCAATTGCTGGGACACTCCCGCAGATCACTACCATTCTAGGTGAGCAGTTGTACTACATACCAAAGTTCAAGTACCTGGGGGTTTGGTTAGACCATAGACTTACTTTCACAGATCACTTAGAAGAACTGGCGAAGAAACTTAGACAAAGACATGGTCTGTTCTTGAGGATTAATAATCTCCTCACAAGAGATGCTAAACTGAAACTGGTTCAAACTACCTTTCTTTCCCTATTGGATTATGCAGACTTTCTATATAGTCAGGGACCTGCAGGTACCCTAGCCAAACTCGATACACTTTATCACAGAGCCATAAGATTTATCACGGGTCTTCCATACTCAACCCACCACTGTGCATTGTACACAGCAGTGGGATGGTCATCCCTTGCTTACAGACGGCAAAAAAATGCTGCAGTTTGGACATACAAAGCTATCTCAAATAAACTGCCCTAGTATATCTCTGTCTGTTTACCTTTCTGCACTCTGGGGAAGTATACCCTGAAGAGCACCTCAACCTTTATGTTTACAAAGCCATCAGCTTTGTGCTCCCTCAACTATGGAACAAGCTGAAAATAAACTTTGAAATTAACTCACCCCATCAGCCTGGCAGCTTTTAAATCTCTATATCTACATCATAATAAGGAGTCCTGTGCCTGTCTACCATAAATAGTGACTCCTATAAGTCCGAGCACACTCTAATTACTACTGTTAAAAGACCGATCACATCTATAATCGACTCTTCCCTCTCCCCTTTTTCTACCCCCATATCTGTCCCTTCCACAGTCCTTTGACCCTGGTTCCAGCTCTAAATTCTTCATACATTGTCACTATATATCTTTTTATATTAGGTTTTATTTGTGTTCGGTGCACCTGATATGTATATTTCTTTACTTTTATGAAAAAGTGTGTCCTACCCAAAACTAGCTGTATCTTCTGTTCCAAACATATACTACTGTCAATGCTACCTGCTGATACTTTGTATATACTGTATTATTGTATCTCACTTTATTTGTATTATTACTATTTTCTTGTGTGTTGCATCCCATGTATATTGTCCCTTGTTCCTTGTTAACAAACCTTAGTCCACCTCAAAAATGAGCTTGCTCAACAGTGATCGCCTGGTTAAAGACTTTGATTGATTGATTGATTGAAAAAACTCATGAAGTGATTTACATAAGTTAGTGTGTTATTTCCTGCTGTCCTTTTTTTTAATCTCTTGCAGATCTCCTGAACTGATAGCAACACTTTGCTCTGTGTTCTGAAATCTGAACCGTATTCCTCAATCTCAATTACAGTTTATGGCTGGAAAATGCTGCTAAGTTGACATGTTTACTAAAGACAATAAGTTATGGATGGGGGGCGTGGCCTGGCACCGAACAAGATGGAGGCTTAACTCCAGAGCTCTTCACTGATAGACTGAATCTAACATCATCCTCTGTCATCCAAGGTCATGTAGATCATTCAATGTAAGAGAACAAAGTAAGGAGTGATATTACTACTATCAGGAATATTTTTGTTAAGATATTTTCACAATTCTACATCATTTTGGAGACTTCAGTGAGATCCTGCAAGACCCAACAATGGCCTACTCTGACAAACAACTAGATCCATTGGAGAAAATAGAAGGAATGTTTAATAAATTATCTATGGATATGCAGGACCTAAAAACTGCTACACAATATAATACAAAAATGATGGAAGGTATTGATTCCAGACTGGCCTTCACAGAAAATAAGGTTCGTCTCAACGAAAAAAATATACAGGAAATGCAAGCAACTATCAGGTCTCAAGATCGGGTAATTAAAGAACTGCATACGAAAATTGAAGATCTAGAAAACAGAACCCGAAGAAACAATTTGCGCATATTTGGTTTTCCTGAAGGAGTGGAAGACAAAAATACTATGTTTCTACAGCAGAACTACCGCATATGTTGCACCTTCAACCCGACAAAGATCTAACTATAGAGCGCAGTCACCGATCACTAGGCCCGAAGCCCTCTACAGACCAAAAACCAAGACCTATAATTGTGAAATTTCTTAACTATTCCAGTGTTGAACTAATTTTGAAAAAAGCATGTGAAATGGGTCAACTTAAATGGCAGGATCACAAAATATTTATATATCGTGATTTCTCAAAGGAACTGTCTTTGAAACGCAAGGCATACACTAACGCTAGACGCCTAATGCATCAGATGGGAATCCAATTTAGTCTAAGATATCCAGCAGACATGCGGCTATATCTAGGAAACTCAATTAAAGATTTTTATGATCCTGATTCTCTTTTGTCATTTTTGAACAATTATTCAGCAACCGCTAATAGGGAAATCAAGAATCTGCAAAATACATCTGCAGTTACTGCCTCTGAAAATATGATTTTAGAGGAAACAAACGAAACAGGCTCCCGTAATGCAAAGAAACATCTGCTGGCTCCAACCGATAACTCATTAAATGAGAAACCTAATTATGAGCAAGTAATACCCAAACCACAACGAACCACAACATCAGCAAGTGAGTGCAACCATAAATCTTTAAATAAAGATACATCCAAATCTGTATCAAAATCTATTACCTTTGCTGGTGTCACTGTACAGAATAAATATGCCGTGTTGCAGCATTTGCCCTCCCATTGCGACGGCACAGAGACCGAGTTCGGCACATCGAGGGGAGAGGAGGCCGATTGTGGTCATACTGAAACTTCATGGGCAAGTAGTGAAGAGAAATCCCCTGTTAAAATTAATGAGCCACCAAAGAAGAAACGCCGAGGGAAAAGCAAATACAAAGGTGACATCTCTCCGAATAAGCACCTAAAATGATCATTGCGAAGTGAATCCAATTTAATAACTGCATTTGGCTGCTGCTGAGGGTATTACTGCTGGGAGCTTTGACTTAACATAATATATCAGCTTTAATATCCCGAAAGTTCGTAGATTAAGCAGAGCTGTAAGATAACCCGAAACTTCAGGAGGTAACAGCAATCGTAAGTGGCTGTGGCGGGACTAGAAATTAGGCACCGCTTGACATAAACTAAAAGTTCATTACAGCATAAAAGGATCCTTTTTAAGAGAGATGTGTAATTAATCGTTGTTAGTAAGAATAGTACAATCAAAGGGTCTTAAATCGTGACGAGTGGGATGTCAATCTTTATATTTTGATCGAGATGAGACAGCTTTATAAATATAATCTCACAGCATCTCACAACTGAACTTAAAAATGTATAAATAACATTGTACCCTGTTACATAAGTTGATTTAACTTGCCTTGATTCTATAGAGCTTATATATAGTATGTCTGCATATATTTAGTTGATAACTATATAATTAATAAGAAGACTGGTATAAAACCCTCAATATTCAATACCATGTAATATAAGACATCTATATAATGCTTCCTTGTTGCTTGCTAAGTCTTAGGTGTTAGATTCATTGAATTATTGCTTACGTCAGGATCCCTTTGATCTGATTTTTTTTTTCTTCTCTCCTTCTTTTAGTATATTGGGTATTTATTTCTGCCCGAGACACAGGAGAATTAATGAATCATAATGTTGCAATAACATTTATTACATATGGGCAGAAGGAATTTTAGATCTTATTGATCATATGATGCAAACTTAACATACCCTATTGGTATATATTTGAATTTTTTTTTTTTTTCACTCTCACTCCTTACCAGAGATGATGATAGATTCAGTTAAGTTAGTGAATTAATATCTTTATCCTTAATAGAGTTAATTATATAACCTTTACAATCCTAATTAAAGGATTACGTTAAATAATATAATATAGACATCGTTCGATCATTATTGATTTGATTACTATATTAAGGAAGATTGGATAAATCCCCTTTCTTCTTTTTAATTGGGATCTCCTTCCTTCCAGATCGATAAACTGCGTCCTGGTATACAGGGAGGTGGTCTTGGTCTCTTTGCATCTGGTCTCTCCTTTTTTTTTTTTCTCTACTAAGACCGACCTTATCCACTCTGTATATCTGAGATGATAATTTTATTTTATGTTTACTTGTTGTGGATGTTCAATATTGGTAGAATTACAAATGTTAGAGAGAGCTACATAGATATTTCTCAGAAAGAGAAGTTACAGTTTGTTAATTTAATAATAATAAAAGTACCTGCCAGCACGATGACAAGTTACAACACATACTATAATTTGTTCTACAGGTCATTGCTGCATATTAGTTTGCATAATGGTCCCTTGATATATACTTACTATTCAGACTGGTTAATAACTTAAATACATAATGACCAATTTAGCATTTTGTACACGGAATGTCAAGGGACTTAATGCGCCAAATAAACACAAACAAATCCTAAACTATCTCAAAAAACACAAAGTGCAAATTGAGTTATTACAAGAAACTAAACTATTATATGCAGACAATGACAGACTAAAAAATGATTGGGTCAGTCAGGTGTATGCAGCATCAGCTACTACAAAAAAAAAGAGGCGTGGCCACACTGTTGCATAAAAATCTGAGATGGACACCCTCTAACATCCAGAAAGATACGGATGGCAGATGGCTTATCATAACATTTAACACCCCATCAGGGCCATTAACTATAGTCAATATTTATGCACCAAATTCTGATGACCCTAAATTCTTTCAGAGTTTAACCCAAATATTAATTACATCGAATATACATAATTCCCCAATACTAATTGGAGGGGACTTTAACTTTACCTTAGAAGCATATATGGATAGAAGTAATGGTTCATTAAATAGTCACCCTAAAAGTTTATCTATTATTACTCAATTCATGCAGGATTTGGGTTTATCAGATATATGGAGAACTTTCCATCCTAGAGACAGAGAATATACGTTTTACTCTTCTCGACATCAGACATATAGTAGAATAGACTACTTGTTAACTTCACCTATAATAACTGCAAATACAATAGACATTAACATCCTTCCATTAATTATATCAGATCATGCTCCAGTTAAACTTCTATTTACCTGGGGCCTCCCCCCAAAAAAATCTTTTGCATGGAGACTAGATCCTTTATTATTGAAAGATCCTGAATTTATTCCTTGGATCAAAACACAAATAGAAGAATTTATAC
This sequence comes from Neoceratodus forsteri, assembly GCA_016271365.2. Classification (NCBI taxonomy): domain Eukaryota; kingdom Metazoa; phylum Chordata; order Ceratodontiformes; family Ceratodontidae; genus Neoceratodus; species Neoceratodus forsteri. Next base: position 895,583,714 of record CM028136.1, read on the forward strand.
ATATTAATGACCCAAAAGATACGTCCATGAGTACTATATGGGAAGCTTGCAAGTTACACTTCGGGTAAAATAATCAGCTGGCAGCCCATAAGGCGGAAACTCAGGAACAACAAATTAATAATCTTGAAAAATTACTGGAAGCAAAACAAAAACTATATTCTAGTAACCCTCACCCCGACCCTCCTCGAACCTGCATTATGAAATTTTACAACTAAGAATGCAAATTAACGAGCTAATATCTAGGAAAACAGAGATTGCTCTACTTAGAATAAAACAAAAATTTTGGGAAGGGGGTGAGAAAGGAAGTAAAATTCTTGCCTATAGACTTAAGATGCAACAGACAGAACATTACATAGCTGCTTTAAAAGATGATAGAGGGAAGATTCAAACTAATGAATCTGCTATTAACCAGATAATGACATCTTTCTATAAAAAACCTTACTCTTCATCTCATACATCATCAACTCTGGATATTTCATCCTTTCTGGATAAGATTGCACTCCCTTGTCTCTCGTAGGAGATAACACAATTTTTAGATACACCATTTACAGTAGAAGAGATAAAAAAGGCGGTTCATTCTCTTAAAGCTGAATAAGCCCCAGACGGAGATGGCTTCCCTGTTGAAATCTACAAACTTTGTGAAGAACAATTATGTCCTTTACTATGCAAAGTATTTCATGAATCATTCTTACTAGGCCAACTACCGTACACTATGACAGATGCAATAATTACGATCCTTCCAAAAAAAGATAAAGATGCAACCAATCCAGCTAATTATTGTCCAGTATCTTTACTCAATACAGATGGAAAGATTTTTGCCAAGATTTTAGCAAATTGTATAGAACCATATATCCCGAAACTAATTCATAAATCTCAAGTGGGCTTTGTTAAAGGAAGGATGGGATCTGATAACTTGAGTTCATTAATGAATCTTATTTACAAAGCCAAATCTCTTAATTCTCCTGCAGCAGTGATAGCAATAGATTTCGGAAAAGCTTTCGACTCTTTGGGCTGGAATTTCCTTTTTCAGGTACTGTCCCGCTTTGGCTTTAGCAATCAATTTTGTTCCTGGATTAAGCTCCTTTACACTAGACCTCATGCAAGAGTACTTACCAACTCTACTTTATCGCAGACATTCAGACTAGAAAGGGGTACCAGACAAGGATGCCCTCTCTCACCGTCTCTTTTTATTTTAGCCTTAGAAACTTTTGCTGCCTTTCTCAGACAGAACAACAAAATTAAGGGTATTAATATTGGTCACACACAATATACAACCCTGTCATATGCGGATGATATGCTAATTTTATTAGAAAATTTAAGTATATCTGGAAAGCCACTTAAAAACATTTTCGATTTGTTCTCGAGACTTTCTGGACTAACAATTAACTACCAAAAATCAGAGATATTGCCATTGAATAAATACTGTATACCGGTTATGAATACAAATTTAGGCTTTCACTGGGCCCCATATTATATCACTTATTTGGGGGTTAAAGTGTCAACCGATTTTGACAAGATATGGGAAAACAATCTTCGGCCATTACTTAATAAGATCAAAGCAGATTTGGATAGATGGAGAAACTTGAAACTATCTTTACTTGGCAAGATATCTGCAATTAAAATGAATATTACCCCTAAAATCTTATATCTATTTGCCTGCATCCCTCTTAAGATATCTTCTTCCCTGATAGAAAACATTGACAAAACTATAGGAAACTTTTTATGGGAAGGTAATATTCCAAGGTTTAATCGTATCAAATTACGACTACACTGGTCACAAGGTGGTTTTGGCTTACCATGGTATATGGCTTATATGTGGGCTTTTAGAGCGTCACAAACTATTAAGTGGTTTATGAAACCCAATCATAATATACCGTTATGGTATGACATGGAAACCTCTCTATCTACAGGATATACACCTAATAGTAACATATACTTTCCGCTATCTCCCAAACAAAAAAAAATCCCATAATTAATGCATCAGTTCATTACTGGTTTAAATTGCATAAATGGCTTAAATGTGATCCTTCTCCTTTATCTTTTACACCTATATGGGGCAACCCAAAATTTATATTAGAAAACAAATCAATATACTGTAAGTCTTGGAGGTATAAGAATATCTTATTTTTGTATGATATTTTAACAGATAATGATAATTCGCTAAACTCCTTTAATAACATTCAAACAAAATGGAATATTCCTAAAGAAGAATTTTGGAAATACTTACAAATATGTAAGGCCATATCCTCTAATCTTCAACAATTTAGTAAAACAGAAGTATCAACCTCATATATAAATACATGGATCAACACCTCTCATGGCTTGACTAGCAAAATATATAAACAGATTAGAGACATATTGCCAAATCAGTCACTTTCAGCTAGAGATAAATGGAATCGAATAGTAAATATAAATATTACAGATTCTCAATGGAGCACCTGTTGGAGAAGTTGTCACGACTCCTTTAAAGACATGTGTAGTAGGTTGATTCAATCTAAAATTCTACACTTATGGTATAAAACACCAGCTTATCTATATAATATAGGTTTAGCTATTAATAATAAGTGCTGGCGATGCGATGCGCCAAATGGAGATCTTCTACATATATTATGGACTTGTAAACCCATATCTGATCTATGGCATACTGTTCATGTCCTAGCTACCCAAATTATTAGGCACGATATTATCTTCGATCCTAAATTTTGCCTGTTAGGAATCAGGAATAACAATACAAATTTAACAAAATACCAACATAGATGGCTTCAGATTTTATTTATGCAAATTAAGAGACTGATCTTAATTCAATGGAAAACTCAGCTTATACCTACCCTTAAAGACATTTTTAACAATTTAACTTACATCGCATCTCTGGAAAGAATTTCATACTTGATAATAGACCGACTTAATGAGTTTAACTTGTGCTGGCAGGACTACTTAAATTTTCTTCAAACTCAGAAGATATAACTGATATTATATTATACATGTTTTCTTTTTCTTCTCTTCAGATATACTTTTAATATGGATGTAGAATTATAATCAACTTTCTATGTAGCTCTAAAGGTTAGTGTAGATTATGTTATTCTTTGTATCTTTATCTACTATGCAATATAGTACAAACAGAAAAAGGAAAAGAGAAAATAACTTCGAATGTATAATTACATAACCCTTCTAGGATAGCATTTACGTGAATTAATACATTGGTATTTTGGTAATTCATTATATTTTATATATTATCATCTGTATTACCTAGTATACAAAGTGTAACATCATTCATATTTGATTTTGTATTGTGTACTATTTGTAAATGTCAATATCTATTAATAAATAAATTAACTGCAAATAAGTTATGGATCTTTCCTGAAAGGGAATACTGCTCAGATTGAAGCTAGTAACCGTATTATCACACAAATCCTGTTATTGCACAAATTAAGATTGAACTACATGTACTGTTAGCGACCATTATTTCAGATCAAAACTTAAAAGCACTGTCAGAGCGAAAGAAAAAAAATGCTTCTGTTTTTTAGACAGAGAAAAAATAGTGTGGTGTAGGGACACACCTGACTACTCTAGCAGAGTGGTTGTAAACCAACTCCAATTTTATGAAGTCCTGATGAGCTCCATTTTTCAACTGTGATCGCAAGGCATCTGCAGAGCTCTGCCCCACAGCCATAAAAATGGGGCCTGTTACTGAATTATTGTACAGCAGTTAAAAACTAACTCTGAGTAGACAAACCTGTTTATCTCAGTTATCTTTATTTCTTATTAATTATTTAGTATCATTCTCTTCTTAATATGCTTCCTTCTTTCTGTCATCATTTCTATATTATTATTATCTCTACAAATCTAGATGATGACTTTTGTTGTAAATGTTTAGGTTGATATGTTATTAATTTGATGTTTTATAAATGTATTAGTAATTTTATTATTTATTATATGTATGTGCCAAAAAGTGCAAGGTCACGCACTTAGGCAAGGGGAAACTGCAAGGTGGGCTACTACCTGGGAGGGGAGCAGCTGGCATGCACCAACCAGGAGTAAGACCTAGGAGTCATTGTATCGGATGACTTAAAGGTGGGGAAGCAGTGCAAAAAGGTGGCAGTAAAGGCTAGTGGTACGCTGGGTTGCATAGAGAGGGGAATCACAAGTCACAGAAGGGAGGTGGTGCTGCCACTTTACAGGGTGCTGGTGCACCCCCACCTGGAGTACAGTGTACAGTTCTGAAGGCCGTACCCTAGGAAAGACATCGATGGGATTGAGACGGTACCAAGGAGAGCCACAAAAATGATTCAGGGTCTGCATCAAATGGCATATAAGGATAGGTTGGGGGGAGCACAACATGTACTCCCTGGAGCAGAGGAGGGAGAGGAGGGACATAATTGAGACATTCAGGTACATCAAGTGTATAAATAAAGTAGGGGTACAGGAGCTCCTTCAGGAGAAGAAAAGCATCAAAACTAGAGGACACGATATGAGGCTCAAGGATGGGTGATTCAGGAGCAATGTTAGGAAGTTCTTCTTCACTGAGAGGGTGGTCGCCACATGGCATTGCCTGTACCAGGAAGTGGTGGAGGCCAAAATGATAAATGGCTTGAAAAATGCCTGGGACAAGCGCAAAGGTATCATTTTACAGAAAGGATAGAAGCGGGGTAGTTACCCATATCAGGCAGACTAGATGGATCTTGTGGTCTCCTTCTGCCATCAGTTTCTATGTTTCTTTTATTGTTAATTGAATTTTATGTATGTTTGATCACAAATTTAGAACTATGAGTGTTTCATAATTACTTTTACTTTATTATTTATGTGTCTGTTTTTTGAAATTTAATAAAATGTATGGAAACAAATTATTATATTTTAAACTTTTCTCCAGTTCCCATTGGTTCTTCCTGGGATCTGGAGAAGACCACTTTCAGTGCAGTTCCCGCTGTTTGGGAACCACTTTAAAACTGCTTAATCTCATTAAAAATTTCTATAAAATTAAACCACTTTGTGTTTTTTTAATGTTGTTTATTCTCAATTCCTCTCTGTTTGGGAACAAAGCCATCATTTGACAGTTTCACCTAACAAAATTATTGGTTAGGCTTTTTCAACTTGTGGTTTCATTTTTAAGGGAACATAACACTTTTCATATATTTTAAACCTCTTTTTTACATAGAAATGTTTTTTTTTTCTCAATTCAAAATATTTCCTTTTGGGAAATGCTTTGTTTTCCCTGGGTCAGCAGTGTATGGCATGACTGACAGACCGAAAAAGAAGACGAGACCTACAGGTTTTAAACATTGTAAAGTTTGTTTTCAACTCCTGGCAAAGGCAGACTGCCATGAGTTGTGCTTAAAATGCACGGGTTCAGACCACAATTTTAACAATTGTGAGCTTTATGTTACGTTTTGCCGTAAAACACTAAAGAAAAGGGCTAAAAAATTAGAAGGCCTTATGGCTTCTCAGTCTGCCTTCACGTCACTAAAAGGCTCAGATGAGAGTCAAGCCCCTCAAAGTAAGCAGCAGCCCCTGTCAAGGGGGACAGAATTGAAAGATATAGTTGCAAAAAATGAATCAGAGCTCAGGATATCTGAGCAGAAAAACCCTGAAACCATTAACATAAAAAAGCCTCACAGCAGGCATCATAGATGGTGTATGCCAAAAAAAAAAGAAAAGAAAAACATATAGCTGTCCCTCCTCCTTGAAGAGGAAAAGAGTCACCAATGAACAAAAATAAAATGCCCTCAATAGAGGACATGACTGAGGCATGGCAATTCTTCCAGGCATTCCAGACTATCTGGAATTTCAATAAACTGCCTGTTGCCCAGCTCCAGTTCCATTCCCAGTGCCTATGGAGGAGGGGTAGAAATATATTATGAAGAAAAGGAGGAAAGAGAACCCATAGAGCCAGATGGTTCTACTGAGCAAGAATCTGGTTTACCTCCCAGACCTTTGGATGACTGTACCTGTCACTATACCTTTGTGAGACACATGGTCAATGCCCTCAGCATTTCTTCACAGGAAATGGATGAGGAGAGGAGGAGGCCGAATTCATGGATATGATGGACTTAGCCTCCACTAAGAAGCCGATGTTGCCCATCCATAAATCCGTCAGGAAAGCCACTTTTAAAATTATGTCAGCAGCCACCTCAGTTGCTTGCATAGATAAGAGCATTGAGAAATATATCAGCTTGACAAATGGCTCTCAGCACCCGTATTCCCACTCTGATCATAAGGGAGTGGTTCAGACTGCCACCTGTGACATGGCCAGTTTCTCCTTCCTCCTAGCCTCCTGAAAATGATTCCAGAAAACTGGATACTGTGAACAAAATGAATACTTCAGCTTCCTCCGTGCTCCTAAGATAGGCAGCTTATCTGGCCTACATAGCACAGTACCAGAGAGCCTTATGTAACTCCATTCTAGCACTGAAAGACATTGCTGCTGGAGACTTGGCACATGATATATCTGATGCAGCAAGATCAGCCATAGATGTCACAAAGTACCAGTTCTATTCAGAGTTACAGCCCATGCAGTGTCTCTAAGAAGGTTTGCCTGGCTTAGAACTACAAACTTCTCCCATGATACTCAGACAAAAGCTATGGATTTCCCTTGTGAAAGAAATTCCTGGTATGCTGACAAGACAGAGGTGTATATGAAAAAGGTGGATGACTATAAAACCACCTACAAGAGCCATACTGAAAAGAAAAGGCCTTCACTTCCTACAGGCCTTCCAGAAAGGGGGTAGGGGTAGGTGATACTATCCTCATGCTTATGTCCCCTATGGCTACCCTCCACAAAAAGGCTATTATGGGGACAGGGGTAGAAGGGAAGACAGGTGTGGCACTGCAACACCAGCACCCAATCCCCAGACAAAACAGAGCCCCCAACAAGCCTGTCCAGGTCACCCATCCCTTGCCAGTGAGAGGAAGACTGAGTAACTACTTCCAGGAATGGAAAAAAAATTACCACAGACAAGTAGGTCCTGGAAGTAGTGAGCCAGGGGTTGACTCTGTAGTTCAAAAGATATCCAAAACTACAGAAACCAGAAGTTCAACCTCACATACCAGCTGAAATTAATTATGCATGAGCTGGAGGTGAAGAAATTGCTGCAAACAGATGCAGTGGAAATAGTACCTGCCCCACAAAAGGGCAAGAGACTTTACTCCAGATGCTTCTTAACCCTCAAGAATAATTGGGAGTGGTTATACTGGGCTCAGTGATTCCATTTCTGAAAGTGGGAGACTGGTTGGGGTCACTGGATCTCAAAGACTCCTACTTCCACATACCGGTCAGGCCAAGACATAGAAAATACCTCAGGTTCAGATAAGGTAACTGCCACTACCAGTTCACAGTCCTTCCCTTCAACCTCACATCAGCTCTATGGGTATTCACAAAGTGCTTAGGTGTGGTGGCAAAGAATTTGAGAAGGACAGGGTGGTGTTTTTTCCTTACCTGGGTAACTGCCTGATCTCAGGAAAAACACAGCAAGAAGCAAACTCTTCCATACTTGAAACACTTTGGAAGATTTGGGCTTCCTCGTAAACCTTCAAATGTCTCAAACAGAACTAGTTCAAGTTCTGGACTTTATAGGTGCAGAGCTGGATACCCTGTAAGGGAAGGCATTTCTTCTTTTAGCAAGGGTAGCAAATCTGATTTCATCTGCAGAATCCTTCAAAACAGGCCAGGCATGACCTGCAAGGGATTTTTTAAGGCTACTGGGTCACTTGACCTCCTCCACAACAGTGGTACCAGGGGCCGGATTCCAGATGAGAGATATCCAATACCACCTAGGGGACCATTGGTCTCAGAGGTGGGACACCCTGTCCAAACTGGTGCCTGTCACAAGAACCTTGTTGAGTGCACTAGACTGGTGGAAGGAGGAATGCAACCTGAGAGAGGGGATTCCCTTCCTCCAGCAAATTCCTACAGTAATTCTCACAACAGATGTCTTCCTCCTCAATTGGGGTGCCCACCTGGAGGATCTAACTGTGAGTGGCACACAGAGTGCACAGAAGACTCAAGAGCACATAAATATCCTGGAACTTAGGGCAGTATACCTGGCAGTGCAGGCATTTTCCTCCCAGATTTCTGTCCAGACAGAACAGACATCACAACCCCATACTACTTAAACAAAGCAGGGAGAAGCAAGATCATCAAAGCTGTGTACAAAGGCTGTGAAGATCTGGAACCTGGCATATTTCTTGCAGGTGCAACTATTCGCAGTACACCTGCCAGGCAAAGACAATGTGCTTGAAGACTCCCTGAGCAGGATCAGCCAAGGAAATCATGAATGGGCCCTGAATTAGCAGGTGCTGACATCCGAGTTCAGAAGATGGGGCACACCAGAAATAGATCTGTTCACCTCCTGGGAGAACAACCAGCTCCCAGTTTTCTGTTGCAGACCCCAGTAGTGTGTTCAGTTCCAGAGGATGCTCATTCCTCAGCTGGTCAGGGAAGTTTCTCTATGCCTTCCCTCCTCTCCCACTTTTACTGAGAGTGCTGATAAAATTAAGAAGAGAGTCAGCAACAATGATTCTAATTGCTGCAAACCTGAGACTTCATGTTCCTGTCCCTCTCCAACAGATATCCTATCAACCTGCCCCTGAGATACAACCTGTTAGCACTTTCCCAGGGCAGGATAACATTCCCAGATCTGAGAACTCTACACCTCAAACCATGGTTCTTAAGGAGCTAGAGTTCTTCAGGCTGAATATTTCTGAGAAAGTTATGGAAGTGCATAAGATTTCCAGAAAACCAGCAACAAGGAAAACTTATGCTTCAGGAGTGGAAAATATTTGTTTTCCAAAACAGATCAACCCCTCTGTGCAGCTTTGTCCACAATCTTGGACTGCCTAGTCTCTCTCTCTCTCTCTCTCTAGTCCTTGGATCTAAGGCCTTCGACTGAAGGTGCATTTAGCAGCAGTGACAGCTTACACATCTGCTGGCAAAGACAAGTCAGTGGCCTCACAACCCATTTTCGAAATGTTTTTCAAGGACCTTAATCACCTGTATTCTCCAGTGAGGGAATCTGTCCCTCCCTAGGATTTGAAATTGAGCATTGCCCAGCTGATGAAGAGTCCCTCTGAGCCCGTGGCCACTGCTGCACTGAAGTGTGTCACCTGGAAATCAGTTTTCCTGATGTCACTGACATGTCAAAGGGTTAGCGAGCTACAGGCCCTCTGTACAGCTCCTGACTACATAGTTTTCTATGGGGCAAGGTAGTTCTAAGGACAAACAGGAAATTCCTCCCAAACATGGTGTTTGAATTCCACCTGAATCAGTCAGTTGCCCTTTCAGTTTTCTTCACAGTACAATTCAGGTTAGGTGACTAAAAGATCCACAGTCTGCATGTGAAAAGGGCACTAAGTTATTATTTGGACCACACAAAGGATGTCAGGTCCACTAGCACTCCGCTGTTTGTTACCTATGATGAAGTAGGGATGGGTACACCAACATCCAAGAGAACAATTTCTCAGTGGATCATATCCTGCATACTGTTCTGTTATGACAAAACTGGCAAACTGCACAGGGCACACTCTACAAGAGGCATCTCTTCCTCTGTGGCAGCATTAAGCGGTATCCTCCTGCAAGAGATTTGTAATGCAGCTACCTGGAAAACAGTGCACACTTTCACAAAGCTTTACTGTCTGGATATACAGTCCAGAAGGGATGTCAGTTTTGGCACTGCTGTCTTGCAGAACCTTTTCACTAAGTAAGTTCTATACCCATTCTCCCAAGGTACTGTTATGGAGTCTGCACTTGTAAAACTTAAGTGAGGGGTTCTTGGGGTTTGAAGAAAAAAATTACTCACTGTAATAATGCTGTTTCTTACTTTCTTCCAAAGGTATCCCTCACCAAGTTTAACAATTCCTAATCCCCGCCTCTCCTTCCAGAACTTGGGGGAAAAGGTTTATACAACAATCAATTCCTTTTCAAATTGCTTGAGCATTACTTGTTGCAGTGTTTCAACAATTGTTGCTAAGTGTTCTAAGTGACTTAGATTTTTTCTTTATTCATAACAGATTGATTTGTTCTACCTTGTTTTAACAAATTTAGGACATTTTTATGGATTAAAATGTTAACAATTATTGCAGAGCTTACAAATTGCACTTCCGCAGGGAATTCTATTGGCTAAGCTGAGAAGTAGCAGCACAGACACTAAGCACTTTATAGCCCAGGTTTATGCCTTACTATGAGACGGGGGTTGGTGAAGTGACCAGAGGAACTATACATACTCATTGGGAAGTAGATATAGCGCAATCCCTACCTGAGAAAGGTTGAGAGAAGATATGGGAGGGCATTCATAAAACAATATGTGCTTTATCATGGAGAGAATTTAGATGGAAAACATGTACCAGATTTTTTATTAGCCCCACGATTTCTAAATACTATGGGTCGGGTGCCGTATGCCTTTGTTGGCAGCAGTGTGGTGCAAAAGGGACCCACTTCCATATTTTTTGGTCTTGTCCAGCTCTGACAGAATATTGGGCGATGGTTGCTATAACAATGAAAATTTTGTCATTGATGGTGGACCTCACCTTTGAGAACCTTGTACTAAGATTACCACCCTTTAGGGTGAGGAGCCAAGATTCAAAATATCTTTTTCACATTTTGATTGCTGCGACTAACAAACAATAAAGTAACCACACAAAACTGGTTTCGAAATGTGGAACAGATTAAATTGATGGAGGCAGTCACAGCTAGATTGAAATTGCAAGTGGAAAGATATAATGCACGTTGGCTCCCATTCTATTCCTATAAGGAGAAAACAGAAAATATTCCCATATTGGATCAGTATATCTGCTAATTTATAATGTTAGGTCATGGCTCGGAGGGGGAAGGATTTAGATTTAGAGAGGATACCCATGTATCATTGATTTAATAGGTAATGCTCTATGTTTAGTAAGGTTAAAGAAAACCCAAAAGTAACACCTAATGTGGTAGCTGAAGTGAAAGAAGATGGCACAGCAGGCATAAGTTCATGGGCTGGATTTTCAAAGCCCCGAGGCATAGCTGACATTGGCAGCTGCGCTGAGTCTGAAATGTGGGGACCCTGCACCCAAAATTTGATTGTACAGGGTCCCGGCGCCTAAGTCTAATGGCTTGCGGCAAAGGGAGTGCTGTGCCGCATGAATGGCGCCACCATGCGGAATGCTGCAATGGCTGTGGGGAGTCCACAGCACCCACAGACAGGGGCTAGCAACTGGGCACTGCCCCCCAACACCACTGTGCCACCGGCACTGGTGCCGCATCACTGTCCAGTACCCTGGTGGGCTAGTGCCCCCCCCCGTGGAACCCATCGCCTCCCACCCCCTCCCTTACCCCAATCCGGTGACCAGCACTGCCCTCCACATGCCACCCCAGCCAGCCACTGAATGGGCAGTTCATGCGCCGTACTGTATACTGTAAACAGTACACCCACTGACAGCTCATTCGGAGGCTGGCCATGGTGGTGTGTGGAGGACAGTGCTGATCACTGGATCAGGGTATGGGAGGAGGTGGGAGTGTTGCGATGGGCACTGTGAGGGGGGTTGTCAGGATGCACAGACATGGGTGTCAGGGGCCATGACAAGGGTGAGGAGGGACCACCGGACCACCAGGGATGGATCAGGGTGGGCCAGATGGTGGCACGTATAGGATGACCCCCCGGGAGCCATCTAAGTCCCCTTAGACCTGCCCCTCGCTGGTCTAAGGGTACTTGGCACTTGGTTCTGGGGGGGTCTTTCAAAATCTGGATCAGAGGGTTGTGGCAGTCTGGGTCTGCCGCAAGCCCCCAAAATGGCGCTAGCACACTTTGGTGCAGGCAGCCTGCTGCGTGATGCAGGCATCCTGCTGGATGATGCAGGCTGCCTTTCAAATTCCCACTTGGTGCAGCCCTTGGCGTAGGGTGCCCTTGCATCAGACCTGTTTGATGCAAGCATCTTGCATCAATCTAAGGCCTTTGAAAATCCAGTCCCATGTGTCTGTTGTTCATTACTGGATTTGACTGTTCTCTTTTACATTCTAGTTTGATGAAGCAATATTCTATAGACATAAATATGGGAATGGTTTACGAAACGTATCAAAGGTCTTGGGCTCTTCAATGGACATGGATCGGAGAGTTCCGCTATCAGGAACAAACTGGCATAGATATATTGGTTATCTTGTCGGTGGTGGAACTCATTCAATACAAACTTCAAAGACAATATTATTGCATTGAGACCCTCTGATCTAATGATGCATTATAGATTGATCTGTTATACAGTAAACTGATGCTTTTATTTTTGGCGTCTTTCTAGTATAATGTATTTGGGACCATAAGCTACTGGAGATGTATATTGCGACATTAATCTGTAAACGAAAGTATGAAATGTTGTACCAAATGTCTGTTTATATGTATTTTGAAATAAAAGTTGCAAGCTAAAAAAATTAAGAATTTTTGGTTGGCATGTAACTAGTTTCTGTGGTCACTGCTCACTGCTCACCCTAACTACTGTATAATATATAGAAGAATGGCTGGGTAGGTGGTAGTAACGAGAATTTTACACACACCCGAGGTATGGGATGCTACATAAACCCTGAGAGTGAAGCCCAAGGGGTTTATTATGGCATTCCACACTAAGGGTGTGTGTAAAATTCAAGTTTTTCACACCTACCGAGCCTTTATTATATATAATTGTTAAAAGTATTTTTTCACCGCAGCAATTATATAAAATAAAACCACATTCCTGTTCAGCTGTAGTCCTGTCTGGCTTATATGCATTCTGTGGCTGGTGAGACATTTCATTTATTATTTTTAAAATTTGTAAGGCTCCTTTGCCCAGGGACTCCTTAAACAACTGTAGGGATCCAAGGTTATAGTCCGTTTTGTTTATTTAAAAAAAAAATTACTTACCGTCGAGAGTGAGTGGTGGTGCGGTGTTCAGGGCAACATCAGGGAGATGGCCGATTGGAGCATGTGTTGACTGTAGGAAACTCTGCCCATGTTTGCCGGTATAACCAGTTGGTTATAACAGCAAATTATAACCAGGTTTCCCTATGGAAAAAACTTGAGCCAGTAATTATAAATAAAGCTGGCATTATAATGCAGGGGTGAGCGTGACCACACAGCAGAGTTTGAATTTCATTCTAAATTCCATAATTAGCATAAAATTCTAAAGCTCCAGGGCTGCTCATTCCAGGGGAATGATTACACTTGTTAAACTTAGTGAGGTATCACTTTGGAAGGAACAGCATTACTACAGTGAGTAATTTTTATGTTGTCTTGCACATGCACAAGCAACATCTTCTGGTAGTAATAGCACAGTGAGAGGTGTGTCGGTGTTGGTGAATGCAGGACACACTTTAGCAGGTACGTCCCTCATTCCCTAATTAGATAGCATGCTAGTGCTGATGCAATATTTATGTAAAATGCCACCAACTTGAAAGAAATGTGCCACTGCAATCAGAGACAAGCTCGTCATGCCGTGGCAGAGATGACATGCCTTTTGTATGTGCCTTTCATGGTGAAACATTTCAATAAACATGGCGGCGGCACCCAATCCCCAAACAAATCCAGCACCCGGGTTGGTATGTCCTCCCCAACACTGTGTGGCACACTGGGAGCCCACCCCAGTGTGCTGCTGCTCACAGAAAGCTGACTGTGTCGGCATGTTCCTCGCCCCCACCCGCATTGTGTGGCACACTGGGAGCCCACCCCAATGTACCCAACAAAGCATCCCACCATGTCTGGTGTCCGATTTTGTTTTTACCTAAAAAAAGAAAATGGTCCATCGTTGTCGGTGGTGCCCCTTCCCCAACCTACACCTATCCTCTGTGCATCCCACCTCCCCACAGCGCCCCTCACCCCATACTTATCTCCAGAGGGCTGGTGGTGTGATCTTTGGTGGAGCAGGAACACGTCTGGTCTCTTCAAAGCCAAACTTCAAAATGAATAAGTGCCGGTAAGCTGTACAATGGTATCAATGGCATCTACTTTGGTGGATATCTTAAGTATTTTTTTTAATTTTGGCTCAAAATTTTCAACATGGGGTTCTTGGGACCCCACCTCATGAACACATGCACTGTCATCTCATTATTCAGTCCTGAAAGGTGATTTTGCAGTCACTGCACGGAATCACTTTTGGGACTGATTAATGAAACAACAGTGCCACTGATCATGAGGTGGAGTCCCAAAAAGCTTATGTTGCAAATTTGGTGAAAAAATTCCAAAAAATGACTGTGTTACGAGTGTGCATTGCACAGTTTCCACGCACGCTCGTAACTTTGACAATTTTTGATATTTTCACTCAAGATTTTCAACATTGTCATTTTTCCACACCTCGTTATGAACTGAGCAGCTGTCATTTTTCACATCCTGTCCAAAATGTGTTTTCGCACATCTGGCGCATAATGGCACGGTTGCTGTGGGAAATCAACTTTTGGGACAGATTAACAAAATCACAGTGCCACTGTTCATGAGCAGAGGTCCCAAAATGCCTATGTTGAAAATCTGGTTAAAAAATTCCCCAAATAATTGCATTACGGGCATGCATTGCGCAGTTTCTATGCACGCTCATAACTTCACCAGTTTTTCATATTTTCACTCCAGATTTTCAACATTGCATTTTTTTACACCTCCTCAGGAACAGTATGGCTGTCATTTTACACATCCTGCCCAAAATGTGTTTTTGCACCTGTGGCACCAAATGGCGCAGACGCTGTGCAAAATCACCTTTCGATTAACAAACTGATAGTGCCACTGTTCATGAGGTGGGGTCATAAAAAGCCCATGTTGAAAATTTGGAGTGAAAATACCAACAAACACCTGGGGCATTAGGGTTTCCAACCATAACGCCCCACCCTGTAGAGACTAACGGGTGTCAGGGATGTGACTTGGGATTGTCAGCTGTAATGCTCACGCCATTCCACCTCCACTCCCGCCCAGCAACCAGCGACAGGCATCGAGATGTGCCTTGGACTCTGCTGACTCAAAGTTCACCTCTTTCTCCTATACTGCACCCATCTCAGAGTATTTCCTTATGGAATGGGGTGAGTGTAAGGCCCGAAGACCCCAGGGCACACCATGACACTTGTTGGTGTCTGCAGGGTAGGGTGAGGTGCAATGGCATGAGCATTATGGCCGACAACCCAAAGGCACACCCCAGTGCCTGTCAGTCTCTGCAGCGTGAGGGTGGGGTTAGTATCAGTTTAATACTTCACTGCCATTCCTATTATGCATCTCTCTGACTCCTGCACTACTAATGCCAATGCTAGCAAGACAACATTTGGCATTGACAAATGCTTGTTTCTTTTCGCACATTGTGTCATCTCATTTACATGGGGGTCCCATTCATGGACAACCATCCCCTTCGTGTTTCTGCCAGAGCCATATGCTGAGGGCTACTGCCCTATTTTTTATGACTCTGTCCACCTCGTCTGACTAAGTGGTATGAAGCTCTGTCTCTGTTCACCCAGCTACCCCTTTTGCGACCTAGTATGCCCTGTTCAGATTCTAAGTTGGTAGTTGGGTTCTATTTTGTTATCCTATATCCTTTCCCTATCCCTGTAGGGTAGAAAGCCCCTAGTCTTCTCTTGTTTCTCTTCTGGTAAACAGAACTGAGGTATATGAGGGAGCTGGCAATGGTTACTGGCTAGCTTGCTGCACCATGTGAGTTGCGCAGGTGCCATTAGTACCTGACATTGGCTCCCTCCTGCAACATTTGCTTCCACAGGGTCCTAGTACCTCAGACCCCAGACCCATAAGTGGTTATCAATGGTGACAATATTCCAGAAGACCAGAAATATGGTAAGTATATCATTTCCATTTCTTTGGGCCACTAGTGCTATCAGTGTAACTGCCAGAGGGAGGCAGGCAGAACCAGACCGACTAATCAATTAAAAGTTGGTAGTATGTCATAGTCTGACTTGATTTCAGTAAAGATTTCCCTCTTGGGCACAGTGAGACATTTGCTGGCACAGATTTGCCCCCAGTGAAGTGTTTGCTCTACCTGGGAGAGTGCAGCTGCACAAATGGTCTTGGGAGCACCAGGGCCTTAGGTACCCTGACAGGAAGGTTTGGGATTACATAGTAACAGAGTAGTTGATGGCAGATAAGGACTGCTAGGCCCACCTAGTCTGCCCGTATTCCCTGCCAACATCAGCAGCCGCTGATCCAACTTAGTCATTGGCTATCACCTCTCTTCACCCCATATAGGGTTCCCTTATGTCTATCCATGCATATTTGAATCCCCCCACTGTGTTAGCACCCACCACTTCCTGGGATAGACTATTCCAAGCATCCACCACCCCTCTCCGTGAAGAAACACTTCCTCACATTTCCCCTTATCCTGACCCCCCCAGTCTCATATCGTGTCCCCTCATCCTTGTACAACTCTTGTACTGAAAGTTGTCTCCCACCTGCATTTTGTTCAAGCCTTTAAGATACTTGAAGATCTCTAACATATCTCCCCATTCCCTCCTCTCCTCAAGTGTATACATGTTGAGGTCTTTTAATCTGTCCTCATATGCTTTCTGATGCAAGCCCTTCACCATCTTGGTCACCCTTCTCTGGACCGCCTCCACCCTGTCAGTACTGGGTCAATATGGCGCTGCTAAAATGGAACAGCATGAATTGCACTGTGGAAAGCACTAAACACTTGTACTGCGACAGGGGTTTTACAGCATTTAGGAATTACTGCTACCCCTATTACCGTATGGTCAGATGGGGGAGTGTTGAACTAACTGCAGGTACATGCCTGGTCGAGCCGCTGCCATGGTGGAGTGGCTAAGGCACCAGCATCTGCAGTGTAGGAGCACCAGGGAACAGGGTTTGGCTCCCTGTCTCTTGGTATTAGTGCTGTTATTATTATTTATTTTTTTACAGACATTTCCCCCTCCCAAGTTTCTCCCCATCCCCGAGGTCCACAACCCCCGGAGTTGATAATAAGAAGTCCGGGGGGCAGAGCCCCCCACAAAAACAAAAAGTTACCATTTTCCCCATTAACTTCTATGGCATGCACGCATTTTGTATTGGTAGGTGTTTTTTCCAACCTTATTTATGCACACGCCATTTTGCGTGTGGCATTTTTTGCTGCACTGTTTTTGGTTTTGACATTATGCCCCCCTGACCACCCTGCTTATGTCTTTGCAAAGATGCGGCCTCCAGAACTGAACACCACATTCCAGATGAGGCCTCACCAGTGTTTTGTATATTGGCATCACTACCTTCCTTCTTCTGCTAGTGATACCCCTTGCTATGCACCCCAACATCCCACTGGCCCTCCACACAGCCTTATTACACTGTTTGGCCACCTTTAGGTCATCTGAGGTGATTATTCCTAAATCCTTCTCTTCCCTGGTGACTGTCAGCAATCCCCTCCCAATCCAGTAGTTCACCGCAAGGTTTCTTCGTCCCCCAGGTGCATGATCCTGCACGTCTTTGCATTAAACTTTGACACACTTCTGACCACTCTTCCAGCCTTCTCAGATCCTTTCTCATTCTTGCAACCCCCTCTGGTGTGTCTACTCTGTTGCAGATCTTGGTATCATCCGCAAATAGGCAAACCTTCCCCTCCAGCAACGTCACTGATGAAGACATTAAAAAGAAGTGGCCCCAGTACCGATCCCTGAGGTACTCCACTGCTCACCCTCCTTTTGTCGGATTTGATCCCATTTACTATCACCCTCTGCTTCCTGTCCCTCAACCAGTTGTTAACCCAGTTTTCCACTTTGTGGCCCACCCCAGGCTACCTAACTTGTTTACCAGTCTTCTGTGGGGTATGGTGCCGAAGGCCTTGCTGAAATTGAGGTAGGCGATATCTACTGCTCCTCCCTGATCCACCTCCTTCATCACCCAGTCAAAAAAGTCAAGTCAGATTTGTTTGACATGACCTACTTGCTGTGAAACCATGCTGCCCTGGATCCTGTGCTCCCATGGTCTCCAAGTGTTGTACAATCCTCTCCTTAAGCAGTGCCTCCATGATCTTACCCACTACTGAGGTGAGGCCGACCAGCCTGTAGTTTTCTGCCTCCTCCCTGCTACCACTCCTGTGGAGAGGAACTACATTGCCCCCTTCAAGTCCTCTGGAACCACCCCTGTATCAAGTAACTCACCAAACAGGGCCACTAGCGGTGCTGCTAGCACCGTCTGTAATTCCTTCAGTATCCTGGGGTTTATGTCATACGGTCCCATCGCTTTGTCCACCTTCAGCTTTGTGAGTTCCTCTAGGACTGTTTCTTGTGCAAAGGGAATGGTACTTACCCCCCTTTGTTTTTGCTGCCACCTAGCTATGGGTCCTGTCCCTCCCGCTCCCCTCTATCATGAATACAGAACACAAGTATTTATTTAGTATCGATGCCTTTTCTAGGTCCCCATCTACACACACCCCTCCCACCCCTTTGAGCCTTCCTATCCCCTCTCAGCCTTTCTCCTATCCTAATGTATCTATAAAATGTGTTGTCTCCTCTCTTTACTGTCTGCGCTAATCTCTCTTCCGTCTGCACCTTCATGCTCTTAAACACTTTCCTCAAATCCCTCTGTCTCTCTAGGTACACTACCCTATCCTCATCCTTCTGAGTCTTCTTGTACATTCTGAATGCCCCTCTTTTTGACCTTCACTTTCTCTGCCACCTCCTTTGTGAACCATAGTGGTTTGTTCCTTCTTTTTCCCCTTGTTCCTCAACCTAATGCACTGATTTGTCACCTCCGCTATGGCTTCTTTCAGGTGTGCCCACTGCTCCTCAACTCCTCCCCCTTGATCCCTTCCTGCCAGGAATTCTTTGATCTCTCTCTCTCTCCCCATCCTAGCAAAGTCCACACTCCTGAAATCCAAGACCCTTGTCTTTGTGTGGCTCTCCTGTGACACTGTACTGATGCTGAACCACACTGTATGGTGGTCGCTGGACCCTAGATGTCCATCCACCCTGACGTTCTTGATCTTGTCTCCACTGGTCAGCACAAGGTCTAAGACTGACTTGTCCCTGGTAGGCTCCTGAACCAGCTGCCTGAGGCTTGCCCCCTGCAAGAATTCCATGATGTTTCGGCTCCTAGCTGCGATAACTGCTGGGATGATCCAGTCTACATCTGGCATGTTAAAATCACCCAGCAGCAGTACTTTCCCCTTTGCTGCCATCCCATGTACTTCCTCCTCTAGTTCCCTATCCACCTCCTCTCTCTGTGTTGGAGGCCTGTAGATCACCACTGTGTGAATTACTGTTCCATTTCCTGGTTCGAGCATGACCCGACAGTGCCTTGGCATCCCCCCTGTCTACTTTGCACTACTGTTGCCTTAATACCTTCCCCCACGTAGAGGGCCGCCCCACTCCCCTTTTTACCCTCCCTATCCCTCCTGTGTACACTCTGGTACATTTACCTCCCAGTCATGGCTTTCAATGTACCATTTTTCAGTAATTGCCACTATGTGTAGGTTCACCTTTACCATCAGAGCTGTCAGGTCTGGGATTTTGTTCCCCAGACTTCGGGTATATGTATACATGGCTGTCCATGTTTCGCAGCCTGTGCCTTGTGCATTTCTGCCTTTGCATTTTGCTCCCTCCTTCCATCCCTCTTTTCTTTCTCCTACCCATTTATCTCTTCCTTGTCTATTGTAATGGGCCAAGGATTGTACGTGAAATTTGAAATGTGGCTGGGGCATGCCAGTGAAACTTTAGTAGCAATGCCTCTTAGATCAAGGGAGGTGACCTGGCAGTAATCATGGGAGTTAGTGCAGAACAGAAAGGCCCTGGGAAGGCTTTGGGGGGTAGAGGACTCCAGTGAGAAAGATTTGTTACAGTGTAATGTAGTGGATCTGGTGATTGGTGAATTGAAGATGAAGATCCAAGGGACTTCCGGTTGAGCTCTCTCCATGATGGTAGCCTAATGCACAAGTTCCACGTTCCCTTGATACATTTTCCCCAATATAATATTGCAGGTGTACTTATTTTATGAAGAAAATACGAAGAGTGGGGAACATAGAATAGAGACTCAGCAAACAAATTAAGAAAGATACTCCACGAGCGTCACAGCATGCAAGAGGACTCCAGAACATCATCGGGAGAGGCGTCAGAATCAGAACATTCTTTGGCCTCTGCAAACCATCATGAGCAAGCCCTGACACCATGAGCTAAACTGCCCAATAACAAATGGGTGAAATTAGTCACGATATACAAGGAGCTGCTATCTTTTCGGGTGGAGGTAAAAGATTTGTATGTAGAGCTCCATAGAGATGTGATCACCTTAGAGCAGACAGCCGACGCCTCTGAATGCCACATGACAGCCACCAAAAACAGAGTTGATGAGCTGGAGACAGTGGTCTACACAATGCAAGACCAGTATAATCAGCTGCAAGCCAGACAAGAAGACGCGGAAAATCGCACATGATGGAAAAATGTCAGAATCTATTGCATACCTGAAGACTCTGAGAATCAGGATATTGTTGACTTTGTGACCACCTTATTAAGAACAGCGTTGGAATGGCCATCAGATTTGCAGTTGGATATGGAGAGGGGGCACCGTGTGTTAGGCCCATGGCCTTCAGATCCAAATACCAGGCCCAGATTGATAATTGCACGATTCTTAAGCTAAGTGACTAAAGAAAAAGCATTATCAACAGCTTGGTGCAGGCAGAAGGTCTACTATGGGCAAACCCATATTTACAATGGCAGTGAGTATGCCCCGCAGACTATGCAGGATAGAAGAGCCTATGCTGACATTCTGCCACTGTTAAAAGGAAAAAGTATCAAATTAAGTACCCCATATCCAGCGAGACTGGTGATGCAGCTTCCATCCGGCCATAGGGAGTTTAATTCTGCAGAGGAGGTGAGGGGAGAGCTGACGAAGCACAGCCTACAATTCAAAAATAAAAATATGCAACAGGCACCAGAGAGCAGGCCTCCCAATGGCAGACAGTCACAGCTACCAGAAATCCATGGAGTGGAGTTCCTCCGACACCAATGCCCACCTCAACATGCCTGGCTGCCTTTCGCCCAGCTCGCTGGAGAACCTGATGGTGAATGGGGACTTATTGATTCCAAATCCTGTAAGTGATTCTGTAGATGCAGCGAGCTGAGCATACAGCATAGTACCGTACTGGCGAGACTTTCCTGAATTTTCTGCAGGGAAAAGGAGAAGAGCATGGGGACTACATACAAAGGGAAACTGGCTTGATGTTCTCGACTCCTCAGCAACAGGAAAGTACTTTCATAACTAATTTCATCACTTAACAGCACTGGGTTTAGGCTGGGATATTGGTTTGCCTAAATAAAAGTATTGTTTCTTTCTTTTTCATACTTTAAGACTTTAGGGTCTCAGAATAATAACAATATTACAAGGAGTTGTGGGTAGTGGCGTTAACTGCCAGCTCCACAAACTCATATAGACGGCGCAGAACTAATTAGAAAATGATGATATTTGATAAGGGATTCTTTGTCTGGACATACAGGGACTTATAAACTGTATCCATCTAGCTTTTTGGACCCTGAGCAGTCAGTTTCTATAATACTACAGTCTGTGTAATGATGGTTTTCTTTTCCCTTAATATTTAAGTTAAACTGCACTGATGATTTGAGCGGCGTGAGTAAGTTAAACTGCACTGATGATCTGAGCGGCGTGAGGGGATGCATGGTTATTTTCATTAATGAACTAATGATAAATGGATAGAGGGATGGACATAAGGTGATATAAGATAACTGAATGGAAGGGAAGCAATGAATGTTAATAGCTCTAAGAACTACCAGGGCAATTCAAAGATTAAGTAGGAACATGAGTATACTAATATAAAGATATGACAAAAGGGAGCAAATAGCTGCCAATGGAAAGTAGCTCAGTTTGGTTATATTTTTATGGACCAGTCTGTTACTTTTTTTTTTTTCTTACTATATGGTAACAAGAACATATATCATTTGGGGTACAAAACTAGTTGCATATCACATACGGTGCCAGTACAACAGCATTTATAGGTGTTGTATTCTAAAATTATGTCACATTGCTGAAAGGTGAATACCCTGTGCAAAGTCAAATAACGTAAATCTAGGACAATAATCATAAAGACAGACCATGCTTTCATATTTCTGCTAGGTGAATTGAGCAAGTGACCAGACTCCTCTTCCCCAGTTTCCCAACATCTCCCACCAGTACCAAAAGATCTCATGGAACAAATGAGGGATCTCATACTGAAATGTAGAAAGGCCATGGCCGCCACCAAATTTAAAACTGATAGGCCCTGCTATTACAGCTGGCTATCAAATGCTCCAGTGAGTAAAGCTCCACCATAAGTTTGTGCCAATCGTTTATGGAGAGGGATCTAGGTTGTCACCATAGGTGGGTGATCGCCTTTTTGGCCACCAAAAGATAAGTAAACAAAAGTAACCTCAGTGTAATCTAACGCCCTCTGGAGGAACAGAAAGGAGCACCAACTTTGGGATAAGAATTGCTTCTTCCCCCAATAACTCTATCAGAGTCAATAATTTCATGCCAGAAGTTGCTCAACTCCTGGCATAACTAAAAGATATGTATATGATTAGCTAAATGATCTCCGTACAGCCTCCAACAGTGTCCAACTGACCCTGGGAGGAATTTCACTAGTTTAGCTGAGGTGTTAAAAAAATAGTTGTGGGCCTTCCATGCAAACTCACAACAGTAGGGGGCCAAAGAGATCCCCAGAGGAAGGTGAGTGTATTTAACCCAATTATCACATGGGACCAGATTAGGAAGTTCCCTGTTCCATGCCTCAAGTATATCTCTTGTCCTGTCTGATACATATTACCTGAGCCCCTGGTATAATAGTCCTATCATGTGTTGCCATATAGTACCTTCAATTGAGGACATTATCATAGTCAGAAGAAGGGGTATAGGATCTGGGAGGCGACTTCTAAATGGGCCCTTATGTAACTAAAAGGTTTAAACCTGTAAGTATCTATAATATTCCCCATTGGTGAGATCAAGGGCTTGCTGTAACTGTGTAAAGGCTACCACCCCCTGTGAATCCAAAAATTGGAAGATAAAAGACAGGCCGCTGAGATGCCGCCTTTGGATAGTGGGATCAAAGTGAGCCAGCATAAATTCAGATTCGGTTGACATTAACCTTAAACAATAAAATAAAGGGTCTAGGGCTGGAATAGCACAAATCCTGTACCAAATCTGCAACATTTGTTGTGCTCCTATAAAGAATTTGGCTAAATTTGGGAGACAGGTAATAGGTGCAAATACCATCTTTGGGGCATTGTGCATGTCATTAAGGACAAATTCAATATGCCTCCAGGGGGCATTATATGCTGGATTTAACCAGTACAGAATTTGAATAATGGCTATTGCGTTTGCATATTGTTTTAAATCAGGGAGATTCATCCCACCTTTGTTTTTAGGAAGTTGCAGGAGAGACCACCGTATGCGAGTGCAACATCCCGCCCAAACAAATACAGCCAGGGCTTTATTCCAGGACATAAAATAAGCTGGGGGGGGACCAGGATAGTTTGAAAATAATATTCTAGGTAAAATATTAGTTCGGATCATTTCAATTCTGGCATAAAAAGAAAGACGTAACAGCACCCACCTATGGAGATCCAACTCCATGGTCTGCGTGAAGGGTTAAAAATTAATCAGACAAAG
Source organism: Neoceratodus forsteri (assembly GCA_016271365.2). Classification (NCBI taxonomy): domain Eukaryota; kingdom Metazoa; phylum Chordata; order Ceratodontiformes; family Ceratodontidae; genus Neoceratodus; species Neoceratodus forsteri. The sequence continues at coordinate 895,607,254 of CM028136.1, forward strand.
GTTTTGCAGAGCCTGAGGTAAGGAAATGTCCAGATACTTAAATTTAGTTCTCCTCCATTTTAAAGGGGAGAAGTCTCTTCAGTTCTGTGGATGGTGAGAAATTTAAGGTCAGAACCTGTGTCTGAGAGGTATTCACTACATACCCAGAGACTTTGGCGAAGTCTTGTAGTATCCTCCAAACCACAGGGAGAGACCTCTCAGGGTCCAACAGTGTGATCAGAACATCATCAGCATCCAAAGATGCTTTATAGCATTCCCTCACCAGTTCTATCCCATGTATCTCCCAAGACCTTCTAATGGTCATCACCAATGGCTCAATGTATAAAGCAAATAGTAAGGGTGAAAGAGGGCAGCCTTGACACGTGCCCCTCTCTAAAGCTATGGGGGTGGAGATAGTACCACCCTAATATATGCTGAAGGGCTGGTATATATAACTAAGCTATGTGATGACCTCCTCCAGAAAACCGAAAGAGGCCAGCACCTGCCACAAAAATTTCCAAACTACTCTATCGAATGCCTTATATGCATCTAGACTTACTATAGTAGTTGAGAGAATGATGAGAAGCATAGTCCATAAGATGAATGACCCTGCAGGTATTATCTGAAGTTTGCCTCGATTTCAAAAATCCTGACTGGTCCAGATGAGTAATACCTGGAAGAATATCCTCCAGACGTCGAGCCCAAACCGACATGTAGAGCTTATAGTCATGATTTAATATTGAGATGGGTCTATACGATTCTGGTTGTAGTGGAACTTTACCCGATTTTAAGATGGTGGAGATTACGGCATATGCCCATGAGGCCAGAGGAGAAATCCCCTCTTGGACCTCCAGGAAAGCCCCTCTCAAACGGAGGAGGAGAAGAGGCATAAATGTCTTGTACCATTTGATGGGGAATCCATTAGGGCCAGGGCATTTTTAATGTTTTTGCTTGAGACAGTACCCTCTTAATCTCTTCTTCAGATATGGGAGTTATCAAATATTCCCTTTGTTGATGTGTTAATTTGGGAAACTGGAGGGAGGACAAGAAATCCCGAATCAGGGAATCTGGGGGAGGGCTGGGATTAGGATATAGTTCCTTGTAGAACTGCTGGAATACTGACATTATATTTGGGGTACATTCCACCAATCCCCCAGAGATGGGATCTTTAAGTTTAGTAATACAGGTGGCCTGCCTAAATCCTTGCCAGAGTCCTCGCCCTCCTTGGACCACCCTCATAATAAAATTTCTTAAGGAATTACAGGTTAGAATGCACCTGAGAGTTAACTAAGGCCTGGAGCTCTGTTTTAACGTGTCTGGTCTCATCTACATCTTGGACCCCCCCCCATCCCTTCTAACTGTTGCAGCTCCCTAAGTTGGGCCTGCAGTTGCCTATATCTAGTCTCCCTCTGCTTATGCTTGTGTGAGGCATAAGCTATTGTTTCTCCACGAATAACTGCCTTTAGAGTGTCCCAAATCAGAACCGAAGGAGTCTCCAAAGAAAGATTATCCTGGATAATCTGCAGAATTCTTTGTGTTATCTGAGCCTGAAACTCCTTGTCCCACAATAGGGATAGATTTAAATGCCAGAGTGAAGATTTCTTAGGTTTTCCTATGTCTAATTTAAGCAGAAGCGGTGAGTGGTCTGATAGGAAACGAGCATTTATTGTCATATCCATAACACATCTACATGTCAATGGAGACAAAAAAATAATCTATACAGAACAAGGTCTCAAACCTTGGTTAAAAATAGGTAAAGCCCACCCACTGAGGGAAAAAAATGCCACCACACATCTAATAGCCCAAGGGACAAAATTTGGGAATGGAGTACCCTCTGAGTTGCCATGGTGCGATGCTTGTGGGGGTGAGAAGTGTCTATATTAGGGGATACAATTAAATTGAAATCTCCCCCAGAATCAAAACACCCCTCTGGATTTCCACTAATTTATTAAAGAATTGGTGCAAGTGAGCTGGGGGTGAAGCCGGAGGGAAATAAACATTCACCAGCATCACCTCCATGCCATACATGTTCCCCTGCAGAATCACGTAACAGCCATTCAGGTCTGTATGTTCTGCTCCCACCATAAAAGGTGTTGAAGAGGGCATCACGATGGCTACACCCCTTCTCTATTCTGTCTTACAAGAGGATGCCACTACCCTGTAACGCCCTCCTGAGGACAGCTTCAAATGCTCTGCAGGTGACAAGTGAGGCTCCTGGAGATATATAAGGTCAGCCCCCTGTCTCCGTATATATTGGAGGAGTCTGGTCCGCTTAAGTAGGCTATTAATCCCATTAACGTTCAATGAAAGAACACTGACTGGCAATCTGGCCATTGATCTTCCTATAACATAAAGTCCATAACTGTAAATCCTGTAACTAATCCCCCACCACCCAGGATTAACAACATCCCCATGGCAGGGTCCAGCCCTGGCCCAGCCCCCCAAAGAACAGCTAAATGAAAAAAATAAGTTATGCTCATCCACCCATAGAACTTGTTGCAGAATTGTCCCTACATACAGTCTGCACATGTATCTGTCTAGATGTCCATATTGAGTACCCCAGACCATCACAACACAGAACAATTGTCCTTTAAACATATGAATTTGAGGCAACTGTGCCTCAGTAAAAAAACTGAAGTTAACTATGAACCTAGTACAATTTAAACTTTGTATAACCTGTATTGCTTTCTCCCAAAGAGAGAAAATAAACGGAACTTCCAAGGTGGGGGAGGTTATACCTAACCACCCTATATCTCCTGTTAGATCCCATGCCCAGACAAAGGGTCCTCCAGGAGTGGAGGTAAAGCCCAGGTCACTCCAGTCTGCTGCCTCCAGGTAGCTTAATCGTGCTCCAACATAAGATTATTAGGACAACAAAATAAATTAGGATAGGGTCCAATAATACCCCCATGAGTGAAATGAACAAAAATGGCTGCACAAAAAGTCTCTCCTCCCAACAAGCCATTACATATGGTGGCCTGGGTCTGGGGCTAAGAATTTCAGTAACCCCTCTTAGCAATGCTTATCATTTAAGTAAGACAATGTACCCCTCTTTGGAGCTTTATTTTCTACCCCACCTCAGGTCTTTTATTTGTACAGATCTTATGTCCTATATAAGTTCTTGATAAAATATATTCTCATATAGTCGGTCTAGAGCAGGATTTATTCAGACAACAAAAACTGCCCTTTAGAAGATCTGCAATCTGGCTGTTTATTGTCCCCTGGCCTCCGTTGGTATGAGAGGTGTTAGCTAGTTTGTCAAATGTAGCCAGACCGCAGCAAAAGAGGGTCATGGGGGGATTGGGACCTCAGCAACACACCACCTCAGCATGTGGCCATCAGATGCCAGTTATAGAGGGCTTACATTATACTAAGGCCTAGAGTCAGGGGAGTATGTGCCAGGGCCCAGGGAAGCCCCACAGGAGGCAGCACCCTCCCCCACCTGTTGCCATCCATGGGGAAAATGTTGAACCAGTCAGAAATTCTTTCTCTTTCTCTTCAGGCCTTCCCACAGCAGTCAACGTGTCAGTTCGGTGGAATGCTGCCAATGATAGCTTTGGGCCCCGTTGTCCATGTTTCTCCTCAGACAGGTTCTTTCCATCAGTCTGCCATCTCGGGGGACATGGTGCAGCACCCATAGGTCAATCTGGAAATTTTAGACCCATCTTGGTGAGTTCTGTCCTAGCTTCCTGTGCCGTTGAGTATTTCTTCTTAAGATTGGGAAGGTGCACAATCATTCTGGCTGGGTATGGTGTCACAAATTTATGGCCAGCAGCTTTAATAACTGGCAGAAGGGGAAGATAGGCCTGGCACAATTTCATGGTCTTGGGGGCGTAATCGTGATCCAAGTAGAAGCGTTTTTGGCCATAAAATATTTTTTGCTTAAGCCAGGCAAGTAGAAGAATCTGCTCCTTGGTTGCATAACTGTTGAATCTGGCAATTATGGATCTAGGAGATGTTGTGGGCACTGTAGGCTTTGGGGCTAGTGCCTGATGTACCCACTCCAAATTTAAGTGCAGGTCTGTGGGGAGCTCCAAGGCCGTATGGAGTAAAGTCTCTGTAAAATCTTTAATATCCGAGCCCTCTGAGCCCTCCAGAATGCAGTATATCTGGATGTTCTTCTTCTGGGCTCCATTCTCTGCATCCTCCTGCCTTGCCTCTAGAACCTCTTGCTGTTGTTGTTGTAAGTACTGAATTTGGGTTTCCAGATCATCCACCCAGTTTTCATTGGCCGTGAGCTGCCTCTCTGTATCATCAGCTCTTTGTTCTAATTGCATAACATCCCGGTGCAGCTCCCCATACAGTTGCTTTATTTCTGCCTGAAAGGAGACTAGCTCCTGATAAATTGTGCCCAACTCTTTGTTTGTTTATGAGCTTAGTGGTGTTTCTTGTATTTTTAAGCGAGCTCCACCAAGCACCTAATGCGGCCATTTCCTGCTTTGATTCAGGCTCAGAGGCCCCCGTGTCAGAGCGTTCCAGCTTGTCCTCCAGCATGATGCGATTGGAGCCCCAAACCTGTGCCAGCAAACCAGGTACCCTCCATTTCACTAAGGCTCTGTATTTTAATGCAATTGAAAAATGATTTATGCACCAGGTGAAAGGTTTTCTTGGGGAGGATAACGCAGGTTTCGAACTATGCGGCCATCATTCGCAGAGGCAGAATTGGAAGTCCCAACCAAGCTGTTATTATTTGTTTTACATTATTCATTTTGTATTTTTGAGGTCCAACAATTATGTTACCTTTTAGGGAGACTGTAACCGCCGGGAGGCCTGGGAGTTTTATACCCCTGGTTTTCCTCCAGTACATCTTGGGGAAAAACAGGGAGAAAAGAGCAGATCTCTCCTGCCTTGGAAGTCACTGACTTAATCTTCCCAATATGTTACATAGTTTGGGAAAGGATTCACAATGTATATAGTTACAGGGGCATATCTTATTTTTTGACATCGGATTTATTGAACATAGCCCAGTTGGCTAGACAGTTGTTAATTATAATATTGAGACAAAAAGGGAAAACTAGTTGTTTTTTGCATAGTTTGCAAAATAAGAAACAGCAGGAACAGTTTATCAGGGCACTAAATGTATGGAATGCCTATGCGGTCTAACTAAGTATAAGAGGCAGGGGAAAGGGCGGGACTGGGAGTGAGGATCAAATAGAGAAAGAGTGGTTTGTGGAGCAGGACGATTACAGGTATATACTGTAAGAGCTAGGATTCAGAGGGAAACAACCCCAAAGCTCATCTGGGGCATGCATGGTGAGTTTCTCTTTAAACGGAACTAAAAATGACAGCATCACTGGTAAAATTCCTGTCACTCAATATTGATGTGCTTAACAACCCCATTAAGAGATCCTGACTCTTTTAATATTTTGAAAAACAATTAAGTGAAGTTATTTTTCTTCAAGAGACTCATCTGACCGAAGGAGAACACTTGAAGCTTTCCTGGGGGGAAGGGGGTCGATACCGTTTTTTTTCATCCTCATACCCAAAGGGTAGGCGTGGAGGCACTGAAATTTTGATACCTTTCACCACTCAATTTCAGATGGAATCACAATATGTAGATCTAAAGGGATATTATGTGATATTAACAGGTCTCTTATATGGGAAATAGATTACATTAGCTGATGTCTATTTTTCCTCGCAAGCTTCCCTGGCCAAATTTAAACAGTTTTTTAGTAAATTATTACATAATGCAGGGCTGCTTGATCATGGGGCTTGTTGTTTGTTTGTTTATTAGGAATAACCATTGAGCTTACGCTCATTTACAATGGCAACCTAGATCCAACATTAAAATCATACAAAATACAATACATACATTGACAACTTCATACATTATTCATTTGCACAATAACACATTTCTACATTAACTCCCATCAATATGGCATACAATTACAATATTTAGTGTGCATGTATATGCATTTAACTATAAACAATTACAAGGTTGAGCATTTGACAACAAAAATTTCTTGAGCATAGAAGTTAACGTGGGTTTGGAATTCAAATCATTAAAACAGGGTGGAAGTTTGTTCCAGTATCTCAGGACCATATGACTAAAATATTGCAATGACCTTTCATGTAAGTCTTAGGAACAGCTAGCTGAGCAAACTGTGAATTTCTTAAAGATGGTTCAATGAACCGAAAAGCAAGCCTATCACTCAAATATTTAGGTATATGACCCAAACCAGACTTATATGCGAATAGACTAATGTGACTATCCCTCCTATTAGCCAAGGAAACTCAGCCCAGGGATTTAGATAAACTACAATGGCGGGTAGTTATGGAGCACTTCAGGACTAACCTAGCCAATTTATTGTATAATACATCTAACCTATTTAATCTATCTTGCGAGGCTCCAGCATATAAATATCTCCATAATCGAATAATGGAAAAACTTGTGCTTCAATTATGTATTTCATTGTATTAGTGTCTACACATTGTTGATTTCTGAACAAACAACTAACCTTTTTACCCACTTGGCCAATAAGTTTATCCACATGATTATCCCCTGTACCCAGCTGATCTAACCAATAACCCATATATTTATATGTTTTAACCTGTTCTAAATAAATGCCTGATGAATCAAAAATCTAAAGTTTTCTATCAGATTTCATTTTAGAAGCTGTGCCAAACAAGACAGATTTAGTTTTAGATGTATTTAGTTTTAATTTTAAATTTCGGAAGTATTTTTGCAGAGAATTAAATCTAGACTGCAAACTAGGCTGGATTTCCTTTATAGAACTATTGGAATAATAAATGATCATATCGTCCACATAGAGGTGGTAATTAACCACCTCCATACTTTTACCAATGTCCTTTAGATAAATTAGAAATAGGAGCGGTCCCAGGACTGAGCCCTGGGGCATGCCCCAAACTACTTTCAATGGGGAGGAATCTATTCCATTTACCCTGGTAAATTGACAACGATGATTTAGATAGGAACAACACCAGGCCAAAACATTTCTGCTTAGTCCTAGCTCTGCTAGATGGTGTAACAAGGACTGGTGGGCAACCATGTCGAAGGCCTTGGACAAATCAATCAGTATGACTCTGGTATAATGCTATAAATCATTTGCCCTACCGATGTCGTCCAAGACCCTCGACACGGAGCCCACTGTACCATGTACTTTACGGAAACCACACTGAAAATCATCAAAAAGACTCTGTCTTGATAAATAATCACTCAGTTAAATTTGACACTCTCTCACCACAACTAGACATTTCCACACTGGCGGTACATCACCTGACTGTGGCGCAGAGATATTTCCAGACCCAACAAACGTCTCTGGGGCCAACTGATGCCTGGCAACAATTTTTTCCCTACCACTAGGGCATATACTTTTCATTCACCCCATTTTAACACACATTCTATCTTAGACTACTTTTTTATTTCAAAAGAACATGCCGATTGGTTGCACACGATATTACAATTTACTCTAGGTTTTTGTCTGACCACTCCCCTTTGCTTTTAAAACTTGACTTAAAAATACCAAGGAAGACCTCTGGGTGGCATTTCAATACCTCATTCCTTAGGGATGAGAGTTTCAAAATAGCATTTAATACTAAAATTACACAAATTCTAACTGAGAATGCCACCCAGAGGTGTTTTCTAGTATCATATGGGACACATTGAAAGCGGACATTGATAGACTGCTGGATAAAGAGTCCAAGAAGCTGGACCATTCGGCTAAAAATGTCTACGCTGCCTCTTCTCTTGGCCTTCATCAGGCTAGCTCACCCATGCTGATGGCACACTTCTCTCACTTCTCTCACACCCTTTTGGGCTCCCTGGATAAGGTGATTCCTCACCTCCCAGTGGACCTTCAGACCATGGTCAAGCAGGTCTGGGACATGGGGAGGGCAGTGGTGAAGCAGCAGCTCCAGACAGCTCTGGGTATAGGCGACTCTTGTGCCCGCTCAGTTGTGGCTGCAGTAGCCATGTGCTGTAGAGCTTTGTTGCAGATCTCGACCTTTACAGCAGATACCCAACACAAGCTGGCGGATGTCCCCTTTTTGGGCACTGACCTGTTTGGGCCCAGTGTGGAGGGTCACTTCCAGTGCACTGAAAGGTCCAATGCCACTCTGGACTCTGTGACATCTGCTCAGAAGGACAAGGGCCCCAAGCACTAAAAACACAAGCCCTTTCATTCCTCTACTCCTGTGGCAAAACCAGCCCAGCAACAGCAGAGCCAGTAGGCTCAATCTTGGTGACCTCGGGCCAAGTTGGTGGCATCATCAGTCAGAAGGCCTGGAGGGAAGGGACCCAGTGGCCCCTCGGCCAGCTCCTCCTCCAAGCCTGCTCAGTGATGGGGTGGGGTGTGCCACCCTCAATCCCATCACATCTCCCCAGGGTCCTCCTGTGGGGGGCTGGCTCCACCACTTCCTTTCCACCTGGTCCATCGTCACCACAGACAGGTGGGTGCTGGGAGTGGTCGGCCAGGGTCTGCCTCTGGAATTCAAGCAGTACCCCCTGAGCCTGTGCCCCATGGGAGGATTTGGTGTCTGCTGTCACTCAGTCAGCTCTTTGAGATGACATTTTCCAGCTCCTCCACAAGGAGGTCATGCAAAACATTGTGGAGCCTCTGGAACACCCAGGGTTTGCTTCCAGGTACTTCCTGGTACCAAAACAGATGAGGGGGCTGGTGCCCCAGTCTAGATCTGTATGACCTGAACAAGTTTCTCAGGTTTTGCACCTTCAGGATGGTAACTCTGGCTTGGATCATACCACCCCTGGAGCAAGGCATGTGGTTTTGCTCCCTGGATCTTCAGGACACATTCTTTCACATTCCAATCCATCTGTCCCACTGAAAGTTCATCCACTTTTGAGCTGAGGGAACCCTCTATGAGTTCCAGACCATGCCCTTCAGCCTCTCGTTAGCTCCCAGGGTCTTCACAAAATGTGTTGCAGTGGTGGCAGCTTTCCTGAGGCACCAAGGGGTCCAGGTTTATCCATACCTGGACTGGCTCATAGCAGGTCCCTCCAGGCAGGAGGTGGACAGTCCAGGGATCTGGCCCTCCAGACTTGCTTTGAGCTTGGCCTCCTAATCAACAAGGCCAGGTCAAAACTCGTGTCCTTACAGGTGATTCATTTCATCGGGGCAGAGCTCGACTCTTGCCGATCCAGAGCCCGGCTTCCAGTGGGCAGGGTGGAGGTTCTCTTCTCCTTTGCCCAATCATTTCTGGTTGGGCAATCGCATCCAGCCCGGGACCTCCTGTGCCTTTTGGGTTACATGGCAGCCTGCACCAGAGTGGTCCAATGGGCCCACTGGCATATGCATTCTCTCCAATGGGAACTGGCCAGCCAGTGGTCTCAGCACATAGGTAATCTTGACCAGCTGGTCATGGTAACTCAGATGATGTGGGACACCCTCCAGTGGTGGCTCATCCCAGTTCATCTGCAGGAAGGCATCCCATTTGTCCGCCCCGAGCTGATGATCATCCTGACGACTGACGCCTCTCTGATGGGCTGGGGTGCCCACCTGGGGGAGCTCTGGTCCCCTCAGGAATATCGATGTCACATCTAGCCCTGACTGCATTTGCTCCATTCATTTGGGGTCAAGTGGTCCAGGTCCAGATGGACAATACCATGACCATGTACTATCTCAACAAGCATGGCAGGACGCATTCTCTGCCTCTATGCAAGAAAGCTCTCTGTATTTGGAGCCTCATGCTTAGCTTGGAGGCAGATCTCCTAGCCATCCATGTGGCAGGAGCCTTGAATTAGCTGACTGATGCCCTCAGCCGGATGGGCGAGGCATCTCACGAGTGGTCATCCGGAAGTAGTATACAATCTGTTCTCCCAGTGGGACACCCCTCAGATGGACCTGTTTGCTCCAGGGAGAACACAAAGCTGAGGCTGTTCCATGTCCGCCCCCCTCAGCAGGGCTCACTGCAGGGGGATGCCTTCTCAAGGCCATGGACCCCAGGCCTCTTCTATGCCTTCCCTCCACTTCCCTTGATCCACAAGGTGTTCCTCCAGGTCAGAAGGGACAAGGCACAGGTGATCCTGGTAGCTCCAGACTGGCCACGCCAGTTCTGGTGTCCAGATCTCCTAAGTCTCAGCAACAGGCTCCCAAGGTGTCTTCCAGCATGCCCGGACCTGCTCTCCATCAATCAGGAGAAGGCACTCCACCCGGACTTTCAATCCCTGCACCTGACGGCCTGGTTCCTGAGTGGCTAGAGTTCCAGGCTTTGGGTCTCTCTGTCGAGGTCCTCACAGTTGTTGAGGCATCCCATAAGGAATCAACCAGAAAATGCTATGCCTTCAAATGAAAAAGATTTTCCATTTGGTGTCAAGGCAAAGGGTTGGACCCTTCGTTCTGTCCAGTGGCTAGCATTTTGGATTACCTATGGTCCCTCTCCCAGCAGGGACTTTGGTGGATGACCCTTAAAGTGCACCTGGCAGCCATCTCTGCTTACTGGGCATGGGCCGGTCAGCAGTCAGTGGCACAGGAGAAGGTGGTCTGGTGCTTTTTTAAGGGCCTAGATCACATATCCCCTCTGGTGCATGAACCACCACCTCCGTGAGATTTACTGCTGGTTTTGGCAAAGCTCATGGGCAAGCCATTCGAACCGGTGCACAGGTGCGATATCTCCCACCTGTCATGGAAGACCACCTTCCTGGTGGCCATTATGTCAGCCAGAAGGATTGGGGAGCTCCAAGTGCTTTCAGTGGAGTCTCCTTACCTAGTCTTCCACAGAGACAAAGTTGTCTTGCACCCCCACACGAAATTCCTTCCGAAGGTGGTGTCGGAGTTTCACCTTAATCAGGTGTTGACTCTGCCATTGTACTACCCCAATTACACCTCAGAGGCTGAGTACAGCCTCCATACTTTGGACCTGAGATGAGCACTCACCTACTACAAAGTGCGTACAGCATAAGTTCAGGGAGAGGTTCGCCAGCTGTTTGTCACCTACTTTGAAGCCGCACCTGGCAGGCCTGCAGCCAAGTGAATGATTGGCAGGTGGATCACTTTCTGCACTGATCTCTGCTATAGGTTGGTGGGTAGGAAGCCTCCCATAGGGCTAAGGGCTCATTCCACCCTCCATACTGCTGCGTCGGTGGCTGCTTCTAGGGATGTCCCTATCCAGGATATCTGCAGGGCTGCTACCTGGAAGTCAGCAAACACCTTCATTACCCATTACCATTTCAACCTTGAGTCACACCGGGATGCTGGTTTTGGGGCCTCAATTCTCCAGTCTCTGTTTCCCAAGTAGGGGGTGTGCGCCTTGCTACCTTCCTCCCAGAGAACTGCTAGGATCTGCCAGACAGTGTGGATAGAACATCATATTCATGTCCCTAGTAACACAGATTACTCACCAGGGTTCGACAAATCCAATAGCCCGACGTCCCGGGCTATCACTTTGTAGTCAGGGACAAGCATTTTTGTGCAGCGCTAGTTGTCCGCGGACAAGTAGTGCTTTAAAAAAGAAAGCAAAACCTTTTTTACTGCATTTCTTGGATCCTCCACTAGGGTGCTCACTTCTGACATCCGTGTCAGCTATGTGACAGACTGGTGGTGCACCAGGGAGCCGCATCAAATGAAGAGCCCAGGAATGATTCAGGCGCGTTGCCGAGTGTGGAGAGTGAGCGTGGAACAGAGGGAGCAGTCTTGGTGGCTATGTGACAGATTGTCGGTGCACCAGGGAGCCGTGTCAAATGAGGAGCCCAGGAATGATTCAGGCGCATCGCCAAGTGTGGAGAGCAAGCATGTAATAGAGAGCAGCCTTCAGGAACTTAGAAGCCAGAGAGTCATCTCAGCGGCAGGGAGAAGCAGAACAGTCAGAAGCTAGGGTAAGAACCTACTGGCCGTGGCAGTGACTTGGGAGGTTAAAGGTTAGATCGAGAAGGCCACTCGCGTCTTGCACACCACCTAAGAGGGAAAATGAAGTAGCTGTGTTAGTTTAGCAGACCTTGGGAACAGCGCAAAACTGTTGTGGCTGATGGTGGTTTTTGGGGAGATTTCTGCTGACAAAACACAAATGTATTTAAAAAAAAAAGAACCGAAAGGGAGTGTAACGGTTGTGAGCTTGGGGAGGGATGCACTCCTCACCGAGATCAGATCTGCATGCCTGCCAGCTTCCAGTGTGATCAAAATTTAAGCCCCCACCCCAAAAAAGGAACAAAGGAAAGAAAAATAACTGAAAAAAGTAACAGAAAAGTGTGTTGGGCTGCAGGATCTGGTACTAAAGAGTAGAGGGACAAAAAGTAGTGTGTTACAGCTTGACCATGACAATGTGTGTGCTAGCTGCAAAACAACTGCATGCAGCATAGTGGCAAATAAAGTTCAGTTTGGAAATAAAGTAAAAAAATAAAAGGATCCTGATACTAGTCAGAGTAGAAGGGCAAAAAGTAGCCCATTACTATCGGGCCACTATAATTTATGTGCTAGCTACAAAGAAACTACATGCAGCTGCCTGTCAATTGATGACCTGGATTCATTCTCTTTCTTTCTTTCTTTCTTTCTTTCTTTCTTTCTTTCTTTCTTTCTTTCTTTCTTTCTTTCTTTCTTTCTTTCCTTCTTCCTTCCTTTTCTTCCTTGCTTCCTTTCTTTCTTCCTTTCTTCCTTCCTTTCATCATGACAATTTACAAAATACAAAAATCTAGAAAACATCTTAATAGTCTGTTTAAAAACACAATCATATGTTTAAATATTGACGAAACATTTAAAATCGTATGAATTCACAAATTAATCAGCCGTCTTGAACAAATCAGAATTGGACTCAAACAGGTACAAAGTATCCAAACAGTTAAGATTTAGGATGTTGGAACTGTTGAAGTGGGGATGCTGATTTTAAACTCCTTAGAAATTGTGGAAGACAATGCAGAACTAACAAATTATTTGAATTGTATAATATAGAAATTATATCATCAGGCCTAGACCTAAGATTTGCAAGAATGGGACCAAGCCAATAATTTTGTTGCTGTTTGAAAAGAGGGCACAGTAAAGTTAGTTGTTTCAGATCATCCTCAGTTCCTCTTTCACATTTACAATAAGGAGAACTGTATCCAGGCCATTTGTGCTTAAAATAAATATACTGTAGTTTGCTTCATCCATCCTGTATAACATAAGTATTCTACCGTCATTAGGATTGGATATCAGTCTTGGATAAGGTTCTGTGCTGAGTTTGTAGTTTTATATCAAATAAAGCACTTTAGTGATGCAATTCTGTCAAGATTCTGAGACATTGCAACATCTCATATTCTGCTTTTGAGTATGGTCATTTTTTCCTCTTTTGAGCAAAGATGTACTATGTATAGTAATAACCGAAGCCAACTAGGAAAAGTTATTCTTTGATTAGCTTGATTACATAGAAACATAGAAATTGTCAGCAGATAAGGACCGCTAGGCCCATCCAGTCTACCTGTAAGCCCTAAGCTTTACTGCGTCCTCTGGTCCTATATGGCCAGCAGCTTTTCACCCCTTCTTCCCACCTCTAATGTTCCCTTATGCCTGTCCCAGGCATGCTTAAATCCCTCCATTGTGCTCACTCCCACCACCTCCCTTGGCAGACTGTTCCATTTGTCCACCACCCTCTCTGGGAAGAAAAACTTCCTCACATTTCCCCTTAACCTGCCACCTTCCAATTTCACCAATTTCATATCATGCCCTCTCATTCTTGTACACCCCCTATACTGGAAGATGTCTCCCCTGCACCTTGTTTATGCCCTTAAGGTACTTGAACGTTTCGATCATGTCCCCCCCCCCCGATCTGTCCTCTCCTCCAGCAAGTACATATTGAGGTCCTTTATTCTCTCCTCATATGTTTTTTGATGCAAGCCCTGTACCATCTTAGTCGCCCCTCTTTGGACCGCCTCCACCATGTCAATGTCCTTACGAAGGTGTGGCCTCCAGAACTGTACACAGTACTCTAGGCGAGGCCTTACTAGTGTTTTATACAATGGCATCACTACTTCCCACCTTGTGCTAGTGATACCTCTGCCTATACACCACAGCATGCTACTGGCCCTCTCTGCAGCCTTTGTAGTCTGCTTAGCCACCTTTAGGTCATCTGAAATGATAACCCCCAGATCCCTTTCTTCCTTGGTGATAGTCAGCAGCTCCCCTCCCCATCCTATAAGTCTCCCCAGAGTTCCCTCAACCCAGGTGCATTATTTTGTACTTCTTTGAGTTAAACCTCAGCTGCTACACATCTGACCATTTTTCAAGCTTCTTCAGGTCCCTTCTCATTCTCGCCACCCTGTCTGGAGTATCTACCTTGTTGCAGATCTTGGTGCCATCTGCAAACAGGCAGAACTTTCCCTCCGGCTCTTCCGCAATGTCACTAATGAAGACATTAAACAGGACTGGCCCCAGGACTGATCTCTGAGGTACCCCACTGGTCACCCCCCTCTCCCCAGGTTGCATTCCATTTACCGCTACCCTCTGTCTCCTGTCCATTAGCTAGTTCCTCACCCAGTTTACCACCTTTTACCTCATACACAGACTACCCATCGTGTTAACCAGCCTCTTGTGTGAGATGGTGTCGAAGGTCTTGCTGAAACTGAGGTAGGCGATATCCGCCTCACCCTCTTGATTTACTTCCTTCGTCACCCAGTCAAAACAATCTATCAGATTTATCTGACACGACCTACCTGCTTGAATCCATGTTGCCTTGGATCCTGGGCCCCATTGGGTTCCAAGTGTGCCACTGTTCTTTCCTTAAGCAGTGTCTCCATTGATCTTACCCACTACTGAGGTGAGGTTGACTGGTCTATAGTTTCCCACCTCCTCCCTACTGCTGCTTTTGTGTAGAGGGACTGCATGTGCCCTCCTCCAGTCCTCTGGAACTACTCCTGTGTTGAGTGAGTCAGTGAACAGGGCTGCCAGAGGTGCTGCTAGTTCTCTGTGCAGCTCCCTTAGTATCCTAAGTTGTATGCCATCTGCGCCATTGCTTTATCCACTTTCAGCTTTGTGAGCTCCTCCAGGACTCTCTCCACTGTGAATGGACTGGTGCCCCCCCTCTTTGTATCTGACACCCAACTGTGGTCCCTGCCCCTCTCCCTCCTCAGTAAATACTGAACAGAAATATTTATTCAGTATCTCTGTCTTTTCTTGGTCTCCCTCCTTACACTGTCCTTCCTCCCCTTTGAGTATTATAATCCCCCCCCCCCAGTTTTCTTCTTTTGCTGATGTACCTATAGAATGTCTTGTCCCCTCTCTTTACCATCTGTGCTAATCCTTCCTCAAGTGCGTACCATTGCTCTCCTTCCCTGCTTCCCTTAGAAACTTTAGATACACCTCCCTGTCTTCCTCCTTTGGGTCTCCTTATATTTCCTGAAATTCTCCCTTTTGCCCTTATTTTGTCTGCCACCTCTTTTGAGAACCATAGTGGCTTCCTCCTTCTCTTTTCTTTGAATACCAACCTGATGCATTGGTTCGTCACTTCCACTATGGCTTCTTTCAGGTGCGCCCACTGCTCTTTCACCCCTCTCTTACCTCCCTTTTCTCCAGGGTTACTTTGATACATCTCCTCATTTCAGTGAAGTCTTTTGAAGTCCAAAACTTTCGCTTTGTGTGACATGCCTGAGTCCCTATCCCTATGCTAAACCACACTATGTTGTGGTCGCTTGATCTCAGTTGTCTTGCTACCTGGACGTCTGTGATTCTGTCCCCATTTATTAGCACCAGGTCCAGAATCCCCCTGTCTCTGGTAGAATCGAGCACTAGCTGCCTGAGCCCTGCCCCCTGTAGGGAGTCTAGGGTGACTCTGCTTCTGGCTGAAAGCAGCTGCCTGCGTGGTCCAATCCACATCTGGCATATTGAAATCACCCAGTAGTAGAACTTCACCTTTAGCTGCCATCTCGTGAATTTCATCCACTAGCTCATTGTCTGCTCCCCCCCTCCAAGCCGGAGGCCTGCAGATGATGCCTGTGCACATTGTTGTGCCATTGCAGGCTCAAGAGTGACCCACAGTGCCTTGGCCTCCCCCTGTCTACCCTGCACCTTTGTTGCCTTAATCCCATCCCTGATGTACAGGGCCACCCCCCCTTTTTTTTAACCCCCCATTCCTCCTGAAGCATAGCCTTGTAAATGTATGTCCCACCCATGATTTGCAGTGTACCATGTCTCCTTTATTGCTGCTATGTCCAGGTCTGCCTCCGCTAACAAGGCCCCCAGGTCTGGGATTTTATTTCCCAGGCTGCGGGCGTTTGTTACCATAGCCTTCCATGTTCTGTATCCCTCCTCCCTCTGCACCCATTCTTACTGTCATTCTCTCCCCCACCCCAATTATCTTTCTTCCATGGCCTTGATTTCTCTGCTTTTCCCTTTCCGTTTGCGTCCACTTTCCTGGTCCTGAGCTCCTTTTGCTGCACCTCAGTTCTGTCTACTGTACCTTGTGGGGGTGGGCTGCTTGAATTACCATGCTCCTGTTAGCCCCCACCGGCTAGTTTAAATGCCTGTCAACGAAGTGTTTAAACTGTCCATTGAGGACTGCGTTTCCTTTCCTGGACAGATGTAGTCCATTGCCTGTGTACAAGGCTACATTGTTCCAGGTAGGTTCCCAGTCCCCAGTGAAGCCATACCCCTTCTCACTGCAGCAACCCTTCAACCATGCATTAAAGGTACTGATGTGAGATTCCTATCCCCCCCACTGCTGTGTTCCGGCAGCACCTCCGAAAATGTTGTGGAACTTGCTACCTTCCCCAGGCACCCTCCCAACACTGTCAAGTCCTCTATCACCCATTCTAAGCTTGTCTTGCTGCTGGATAGGTCATTTGTTCCCAGGTAGACAATGACCTCCAGACCTCCTCTCCTTGTCACCACTTCAGCTATCCCCTGAATCCACTCAACCTCCCTCTGAGCTGTGCTTCCAGAAAAGCACTTGACCTCCCTTTCCTCCTTGCTCTCCTTTCCTAGATCCAATCCTCGGACAACTGAGTCTCCCACCAGGAGTAATTTCTTCCTCCTCTGGGGTCCTCCTCCTTCCCTTACCCTGGGTCTCCTTCTTGGAGGACCTTCACCTCCCACATGGTTGCAGTCTCAGGTTCCCTTGTGGGGGCCTCCCACTCCTCCAGAACAGTGCAAGAGTTCTTGAGCTTGATTGGATGGGGGATGTGCCTCTGCCCCCTCTCATGACCCTCCCTGAGCCCACTGTTATCCACTCTGCCCTCTGCCTGGGTGTTTGATGTGGCAGTGGCTGGGGGCATGGTAGCCTCTGGGTGGAGACAAAGGTCTCCAGCACCCTTGCCAGCCCAGTTCAGAGTCTGGCAACCTCCGCCCTCAACCCAGAGAGGTGTCTGCATATGGGGCAGCACTGCAGTTCCCAGAATGTCCTCCTGAAGACTGCAGCTCCACAACGACTGCACTGCACCACTCCCTGCATTTTTGTTTTCTGCTTCTCTTTTGATCCCTCTTGTAGTCATTGGTAAGCTCCTTTTTTTATTGATGAACATATGAAGCCATTCATTTAATTTTATTTTTTTTTCAATTCTGTTTTTATGCCTCCTCAATCTCTGGCCCTTTAGACCTCTCTCTGGTGTGGATGCTAGGCTCCAGCTTTCTCCCACTCTGCCGAGGTCTTCCAACCACACCTCCATCCCAGAATTGCTCTCTAGTCCTCACTCTGACCTAACCAACCACTTGGCTCTGAGCCCCTGAGGTGGGACCACCACTCCTCCAATGCTCTATCTAGAATCTAGTAGGTGGCTGGATGGGGTGAGAGTCAGAGGCTGGTTGGAAGGGTCTGGCATTGAGCATGGGTGCCGTACCATGGGTCCCACCTTTGCCTTTCTGGGTGCCAGTTTTTTTTCCTGTTTTTCTTCCTCATGAGGTGCCAGCATGCATGGAGCCCAGCTCATGATGGGAGCACTCCCACACCTGCATGCAGAGTGTCCTGCCATGTCTCCCCATTTACGTGTCTCTTTGGCTGCGGTGCCCCCAGTCTCCACTGGGAGCCACTAGACCCTCAGAGCCCACAACCCACCCTCCCCAGGAGATGAGAGCTATCCTCTGGAAGCTCAACCTTCTCCTTCCCTGACCGACCCCTGACGACCCGTGTCCGCTCCAGAGCATGGGTCACTGACATGGTATGAGGTAAGGTGGATGACTCATCCCTCAGCACCACCGGGCTGGCCACATATGAAACCATTATGAGTATAATTCATTTGTTCATCTAAACACATTCTAGGTAAACATGTCTCAGGGAGGGAGAAGAGACCTAATAGGAAGCTTAGACTCCTTTCTTTAACTAGAGAGGATAGAGAATATTGTCCTAATTCTACTCTAACTACCTCTGCAGGTACAGTGTTAGGTACGCTAAGAATATATGTTAGTATTTTATTATGGGTAATTTCTAAGGATGAACAATCAGCAAGTCCCCACATTTCCACAGCTTACAAAGTGTTTGTTCTGATTTTAGTGTTTAATACAGTGAGGATTCCTTTTATGGAACCTTTGCCTAACTTGACATTAAAGATCTTGAGAACATTGAAGGCACTAACCACATGAGATGATGTTAATTTAATTTGATTTCTCCAGGATAAATTACTTCAGAATCTGACACCTAGGTAGTCATAACTTGAGTCAGTAGCCAGAGATTCTTTGTCTAAAAGTAATCTATATTTGTTTTTAGATTTGGTCCCACAAATAAGTAATTTAGTCTTATCATGTTAATAATTGGTTTGTTTTCATGGCACAATGTTGCAAGACTATTTAACTTCCTCTGTAAGCCTGGTAAAGAAGCTGAAATTAAAACAATATCATCGGCGTATGCCAAATAACTAATTTTCTTATTGCCCACTTTGGGAGAGTGATAATTGGGGTTATATAGTTTAAATAACATAGTATTAATGTAGAGGTTGAACAGTAGGGGTGCTAAAATGCACCCCTTGAGTACCCCATTATTTATCATAATTTGAGGTGTGAGATTGCCAGATTGATCAAAATTAACTTGCATCCAGGTGTTTTTATGGAGCCTTATCAAGGTGTCTAATAAACAAGCATTTGCCAATGCCGAATGTTTGCTTGTTGGCATTGGTAGTGTAGGAGTTAGAGAACTGCAAAATAGGAATGGCAGTGAAGTATTGAACTGAAGCCAACCCCACCACCACCCTGCAGAGACTGACAGGCATTGGGGTGTGCCTTTGGGTCGTCAGGCATAACGGCCATGCCATTTCACCACACCCTACCCTGCAGACACTGACAAGTGTCACAGTGTGCTGCTGGGTCTTTGAGCCCTTATGCTCACCCATTCCATCAGAAAATCGGTGAGATGGGTGCTGTATAGGAGAATGGGGTGAACTTTGGGGCCGAAGAGTCAAACACACCATGCTCTCTCACTGGCTGCAGGGTGTGGAATGGTATGAGCATTACAGGTAAGAATCCCAAGTCACACCCGATGCCTGTCAATCTCTACAGGGTGGGGCGTTATGCTTGGAAACCCTAACGCCTCAGGCATTCATTGGCATTTTCCCTCCAAATTTTCAACATGGGTTTTTTGTGACCCCCACCTTATGAACAGTGGCAATATCAGTTTGTTAGCCGAAAGCTGATTTTGCACAGTGACTACGCCATTTGGCACCACAGGTGTGAAAACACATTTTGAACAGGATGTGAAAAATGACAGGTGTACTGTTTATGGGGAGGTGCAAAAATGGCAATGTTGAAAATCTGTAGTGAAAATATAAAAAAACTGATGAAGTCATGAGAGTGCATAGAAACTGCACAACACACACCTGTAATGCAATTAGTTTGGGGATTTTTTACAGTAGAATGTCAACACAGGCATTTTGGAACCTCCGCTTATGAACAGTGTCACTGTGATTTTCTTAATCTGTCCCGAACAGTGATTTCCCACAGCGACCGCACATTTCTGTGCTGGAAGTGCAAAAACACATTTCTGCCATGGTGTGAAAAATGATAGCTGTACTGTTTATAAGAAAGTGTGGAAAAATGCCAGTGGTGAAAATCTGGACTGAAAATATTAGAAATGCATGAACTTACGAGGGTGCGTGGAAACTGAGCAATGGTTGCTCATAACACAGTCATTTTACGGACTTTTTTCACCAAATTTTTAACATAGCCATTTTAACACCTCTGCTCATGAACAGTGTCACTATGATTTTCTTACTCTGTCCCGAACATTGATTTCGTACACCGACTGCGCCATTGTGCGCTACATGTGCGGAAACACATTTTGGGCAAGATGTGAAAAATGACAGCTGTACTGCTCATAAGGAGGTGTGGTAAAATGGCAATGTTGAAAATCTGGAGTAAAAATATTGAAAATTCGTGAACTTACGAGCGTGCGTAGGAACAGCGCAACGCATACTCATAAAACAGTCATTTTGGGGATTTTGTTCACCAAATTTTCAACATAGGGTTTTTGGGAGCCTACCTCATGAACTATGACACTGTTGTTTTATAAATCAGTCCCAAAAGGTGGTTCCACACAGTGACCATGAAATCACCTTTTGGGGCTGATTAACAAAATAACAGTGACAGAATTCATGGTGTGGCAAAATATATTGAAAATTTGGTGGCAAAATTCCCAAAACTCTGAGATATGCATCAAAGTTGAAAAAACCCTATTTATTCCATTAAACAGCTTACTGGCATTTCCTCAGTTCGCGGTCACCTTTGAAGAGTGCAGACGTGTTCCCGGTCCACTGAAGATCATTGCGCCAGACTCTGGAGGTAAGTATGGGGTGAGGTGGGGGTGTGAGGAGGTAGGGTGCACAGAGACTGGGCGCGGGTGGGGGGTCAGGACAGTCAGCGAGGGAACATTTTTCATGCAGGTTATTTTTTTTTCTTAGACGACGCCGGACTTGTGCCATGCTAGGGTGGGCTCCCAGCATGGCAGCTGGAAGGCTGTTTGGGGGCCAGTGGAGCTGACAGGGAATTGGGCACCCTGTTGGCTATATGGACTGTTGCCACACTGGGGTGGACTCCCACTGTGGCACCTGGTAGTCTGTTGGGGGGAAACAGTGGAGCTGATGGGGATTGGGCACTCCCATCAGCCTTACAGACTGTTGCCATGCTGGGGTGGGCTCCCAGCGTGGCACCTGGAACTCTGTTGGGGGGAGCGCAGCAGAGCCGATGGGGGATTGGGCACCCCCATCGGCCATACAGTGTGTGCACAGGGGTAGCGCATGAGCATGCAATATGTGTGTGTGTGTGTGTGGGGAAGTGCATGAGCACGCAATATGTGTGTGTGTGTGTGAAGGGGAATGCATGAGCATGCAATATGCTAATCAGCACCATCTTATTGCTGCTCACTGAAGCGGAGCTCTCCCTTTCAACTGTACGCCACTGCATTTTCAACTGCTGTCATAGACAGATGCAGCATTCATTGGTGAACTGTGGCCATGCCTGCAAACACACTGACTGAATTGGAAGACAGGGTGCCACACCTACAAAAACTCGGATGATGGCACTATGCTTCTTGCACATGCGTGCAAGCAAACATAAAAATGATCACTGTACAGATCCGATAGTGTTTTCCACAATAGTTGTGGCTTATGGTATCAAATGTGGACTGGAAGTCAACAAAACAACAGTACAGTCTGGACTTCCTTAATGTAACATATTTATGAGCTGAGTGAGATAAGACATAACAGTGCTGGGTAGTCAGTCTATTTTGACAAAAGCCATTTGGGGTTCATCTAGAAGAAGATTATGTTCTACCCATATTCCTAACTACCACAGCAGAATTTGACAAAATAATTTTTGAGAGGCATCCAAGAAGCTTCTAGGCCTGTACATGCCTGGACCTTTGGATTCACCCTTCTTGTAAATAGGAAAAATAATACTACCCCTCTAGGAGTCAGGAAAATTGGCTTAAAGGAAAGCATTAAAGATATTAACAAAGACAGGTAGCCACCAATCAATAAAAGTAGAATATACATCCACCAATATTTTTTTGGGGCTGGGCACCTTATTGGATTTAAAAGAGTAAATGGTGTGGCAAATTTCTTCAGAGTGGAAAATAATAGGTATTGGTGAGAAATAAGTTTGTATCAATTTAGTCAGCTCTGAATGAACAGATTGTCTCAGGTGTTCATGCGATGAAAAATATAGCTTCTGAAAGTGAGAAACCCAACAATTAGGGGAGATACTGCAGCTGCCTCATCTTGGATAGAATAAAGGTTATAACCAAAGCTGACTAAAGACCAAAACAAAGAGGTGTTGTGTTCCAACACAGCTTTTCTAAGCCTTTCCCACATCTGTATCTGATATTCCTGTTTCTGCACTTCAAGAATTTTTTTGTATTCTTTCCCCTGTTTATTCAGGCTCTTTAACAGTGTCAGTGGCTCAGCAGACAGCACACTTACCTCTGAGGCCAGGAGATCAGAAGGCTGTGGGTTCTATCCCCACATTAGGCACTTGGGTTAATATCCCGATACTGACACTGCAGTGCAGCATGAGGGGGGTGCTGCACTCCTGAGGTGCCATCTTTCGGATGAGACGTTAAACCGAGGTCTCATCTTTCTGTTCTGGTGGTAGTTCAGGTAGATGTTAAAGATCCCATGGCATTTCTCGAAAAGAGCAGGGAAATTTCCCCAGTGCCCTGGCCAAATTTCCCCCATTCACTAAAAATACCACCAACAGCTTAATCTGGTTCAAAGCCAGTTGGCATTCATCTGCATTCCCCCTTCCCTGGGTCATGCCTGAAAATAGGCAGAATTTGTCTAGTGCACTTACCTGGTGAACAAAAACTAAATAAATAAATAATGTTTGCTCTAGTCTTATGTTTTTTTAGTAAATTTCACTGCCCTATTCATTTGTGCCTTTGCTTTCTGGCAAGCTTTATTAAACCAGATAGTAACCTTGGCTTTTACTACCCTGATGGTCCAGAACATAGGTTTGAGATATTAATAGTAGGCCATTAGTAACTAGACCTTGATAGCCAATATTAGAGCAGAGAGCTATTTCTAATTTCATAGAGTGAATAGTATCAGATATAAGTATTGCAGCAAATTTCTCACTAGTATCATACTGCCATTTTATTCTCTTAGAATTCAAGATCTCCATAGGGCCTTTAGTGACTAATGGTTTAGGGATTTTAGAAATAGCTATAGGTAATTTAAATGTAATATGGATAGGCAAGTGAGATGATTCCAGTCTGTCAATCACATGAAAATCAGACACATGTGTAAAAGCATCTTGATTGATCCAGGCAAGATCAATGGTGGATGCTTCCCTGGGGCCTAAAAATATAAAGTCTCTCTCAAGATCCCCAGGAAAGCAGCCATTTGCCAAAAAAGATCCAGCCTTGACATCAGTTCTTTGAGGAGATTACCGTGTTGATCGTTCTTTAAATCCTTAGATCTTCTCAGTGGATTAGCCCTAGAATTTAGAAGATGCAGCCTAACGTGTGTATCCTCCTCCAATTCTTCATAATCAGAACTTGAAGGAATTCTGGCATTAAAATCACCTAGGATTATAAAAAGGTGATAGCCATATTGCAATTAAAGACCCTCAATCAGTTCCTGGAATATGTGCCAGTGGAACTCCTTGAATATTTTACTATTCATTTGGGGGGGAATATACACATTTACTAAAATGATGTTAACTGAATCTTTAACCATCTTAAGATGGTACTTGGGAACATAAGCAGAAGGCTGGTAAGGACAGAGGTCTGGGGTTATATTCTGGTTTAACTGAAATATTTGAAAAGTTTTGTAAGAGAAATTAGTTCTATGTGTTAAAAATTATTACCTTGAGTTAGAACTGTTACTTGGGCTGTGATAGTGTAACTTTGGAGGCTTGGGAACAGTTATTTGGCAGTGATAATTAGAGTGAAATTTAAATGTGTTGTTTGCCTGGTGTTAGGGGGAGGGGACATTAACAGGAATTATCTTGTCTTTAACAGGAATTACCTTGGCTTTCATTGTTCACTTGGGAACATAAGCAGAAGCTGGTAAGGACAGAGGTCTGGGGTTATATTCTGTTTAACTGAAATATTTGAATAGTTTTGTAAGTGAAATTAGTTCTATGTGTTAAAAATTATTACCTTGAGTTAGAACTGTTACTTGGGCTGTGATATTGTAACTTTGGAGGCTTGGGAACAGTTGTTTGGCAGTGATAATTAGAGTGAAATTTAAATGTGTTGTTTGCCTGGTGTTGGGGAGGGGACATTAACAGGAATTATCTTGTCTTTAACAGGAATTACTTTGGCTTTCATTGTTCACTTGGGAACATAAGCAGAAGGCTGGTAAGGACAGAGGTCTGGGGCTATATTCTGTTTTAACTGAAATATTTGAATAGTTTTGTAAGTGAAATTAGTTCTATGTGTTAAAAATTATTACCTTGAGTTAGAACTGTTACTTGGGCTGTGATATTGTAACTTTGGAGGCTTGGGAACAGTTGTTTGGCAGTGATAATTAGAGTGAAATTTAAATGTGTTGTTTGCCTGGTGTTGGTAAGAGCCCTCTCACCCTCCCTGTTTTGTAGGCTTTCTTAAATACTGAAAAGCCACTGGGGGTTGGGATTGAAGGGCTGAGTATTTCTGTTTGGGACTGAAATTTGAAGCAACAGGAGCTGGTGGGCCTGTGATATCATACTGTACCTGATGTCTGCATACACACACTGTTAGTGAGACTGAATACACACTGGACTGTATGCGTTTGTGAGACTTGGGAACTTTATTGGTGGGTTGAAATTGGGTTTGTAAATAACTGCAGTCAGTATTGAGAGAAACTGTAGTCTAGGGGAAAGGGACTGAGAAAAGGGGATGTGCCATTATAAACAGAGGGGAATAAACAGGGTGGCCATATTCCACCATAGCAGGCATCTTCGGAAGGTTTGTAGGCTGCACAGGCTGAGGGATGGCAATAATTCTCAATTGGGCCTGGAGAGAGGGAGGCTGCCCACTCTGTAGACAGCTATCTTGTATCAAGAGTGAGGTATATTGGTTGAGAGTAAGCTGGGGGAGCTGAGGGTGTCCAGATAAGGGTGTGGATATGGGCAGCAGAAGGGTGGGGCTGAGGGAGGCTGGGGCAACACTCTGAAATTACAGGATGTTATGTTACAGCAAGCAGGAGGGGAATATGGGACAGAGGACCCTTAGATAGGGATGTTGGCTAAGGGAAGCGTCTGAGGTGAACATTTGGAATACAAAGAGAGTGGAGGGGAAGAATCAGGAGGGGCTGTTGTGCGAAGCCTAAAACAGCAGTCTGTGGGAAGGGAGCTCCTAGGTGAACAGAGCAAGAGGAAGAAGAGGGGCAGTAAAAACTGGTTACTTGGAGGCTGACATAGAGTGTCACAATAAATTTGAGCTACTAAGCAACCTAGAGGGGGAGGAAGGGGTTGGTGGAAATGAGGAAACTTATACAGAGGCTGGGGAGGGAGTCAGATACCCATAGGGCATCACAGACTGGCAATGGAAATGATAGAAATGGTCCCAGAGGGAGAAGAGGAAACATAAATGTTAAGCAAATGGGGGAGATGCAACATATTGCAGACATGAGGGAGGAGAGCATGATTGGAGAGAAACTGGGAGACAAGGAGGTGGGAGCGGAGCCCCCCTTCAGCAGGAGGGTCAGTACCAAGGATGGGGCCCTAGCTAAAGGAGACCCACAGAGAGCCTCTGGAGGCAGGGGTACTATTACAAGGGGGAGGATGGCGGTGTGGGGGAAGGGCAAACCATCAGGGCCAGGATAAATGGTTCGGATAAGAGAGGGTTAAAGGGGACACCTATTCAGAGGGGGTTTGAGTTAAGTGGGCAAAATACGAGGGAGACAGAAAGGGGAGGGTGACAAGGGGGTCTCTAATAAGGCAGGAAGACTCCCATGGAATTGAGATCATGAATAAAGGGGGAAGGGGGTCTGAGAGGGCATAGTGGAGGTAACCATAAGGATGATGGTGGTGTTAAGGTTCTGTTATTGGGAGACTCGATGATTAGGGGTATCCAGTGGGAGGGACAGGGGGGTGGATGCCATAGCCAGGTGAAGGTAGTGAGTATGTCTGGGCTGACAGTACACAGAGCAAAGTTCATGGTGTATGAAATGGTTAGGAATTGTGGAGGGAAACCAGATTTCCTGGTGCATTTGGGAACTAACGATCTAGAGGGAAATAGCGTTTTGGAAATCCAAGCAAGGTTCCAAGAACTTGCCAGAGTCTGTCGGGATAATGGATGCAACATTTCCTTTTCAGAGATATTGCCAGTACCAAAGGCCTCAGTGGAGAAAAAAATGAAGCTCACAGAGGTTAATGACTGGCTCAGGAAGTGGGGTGAAGAGAGTGGGTTGGGGGTGTTAGGGAACTGGAATGGAGTTTGGGAGGATAAGGGACTATATGCCAAGGACAGGCTTCATCTTGCCCCATTAGGGAAGGAAGTCCTTAAACAGGGGATGGCTGACTACATTCAAGAAAGGTGGGGTTTAAACTTGTGAGGGGAAGGGATAAGGGAGGGGCTGACCAGAAGCCCTCTCCTACAGATGAGGGGAGTAGCCTTCAAGCCCAAGGGGAGGAAACAGACTGGGGTGGAGGTTTCAGGAGGAGCAGAGGGAGGATGGAAGTATAAGGAATCTGGGTGGGGTTCAACAAAGAGGATCAGAGATAATGGGTGGGGGTTGGTGTCAGTAAATGCCAGGAGCTTGGGAAATAAGTTGCCAGAGTTCCAGGTCATGCTGTTCGAGGGGGGGATGGATGTGGCGGCGGTCACGGAGACATGGGCCAACAAAAACCATGACTGGGACCTAAACGTACGGGGGTACACTATGCTTAGGAAGGATAGAAAGGAGGGCAGAGGGGGTGGAGTGGCTATGTTCATTAGAGATGACATAGAAATTGCTAGGGTAGAAGAGGCAGAGGGAAACGTGGAGGCCTTATGGGTCACCTTACGATCCCTAGCAGGAGATAAGGTCAATCTGGGTGTAGTATATAGGCCCCCCGGGATGAGTGATGTTCTAGAGGATGGTTTGCTGGACAACATCATTGCCCAGTGTGGACCAAAAGGGGAAGGAGTGGTGTTGATGGCGGACCTTAATATGCCAGGTACAAACTGGGGAACCATGTCCTCTAAGGTGGCCAAGGAGCAGAGGCTGCTGGACGGCTTCCAGGATGTGTTCTTAACACAGCATGTGATGGAGTCCACAAGGGAGGGGCATGTTCTGGACATGGTTCTGGCAGATGGGGATCTGGTAAGGGACCTGGTTGTACAGGACCCCCTGACTGGGAGCGACCACAATACTGTCTGGTTTCAAATAAGCATGGGGGGAGGGGGGGAGATCTAGGACACTGGCAGTGGACTTCAGGGGGACAGACTTTGAGGGCATGGGAAATATTCTCAAGGATCACTTGAAGGGGATTACATCAATGACAAGTGTGGTAAGGAGATGGGAGGTCATAAAATGGGGACTTCATGAGGCAGTCAGGATTGGCGCTAAGTTGAAACGTAAGGGAGCAAGGTCACATAAACCATGCTGGTGGTCCAGTGAGGTACAGGTAGCAGTCAGAGAAAAGAAGGCGCCTACAAAAATATAAAACAACAAGAGGGATAGGGATGAAATGTACCATCTTGCATCTAGAAAAGTCACCAGATGGTGAGGGAGCAAAGTCCAGCAAGTGCAGCGCTGGCACAGGGATACAAGGAGAAGGGGTTCTTCCGTACATTGGGGAGTGGAGAAAACTAAGGGCCATCTCAGCAGATTGAGATCAGAAGGAGGGTGGGTGGAAGAGGCGAGGACCAGGCAGGGTATTTAACAGGTACTTTGCCTCTGTGTTCACTAGTGAGGGGATGGGATATCTATAAAGCAAGGCACGAAGGGGATAGAAGCGGCAGTGAGTGGGATCAGGGGAGCAACAGAAATGGAGCAAGAGGGAGGGAGAGGTACCCCAGGGGTGTCACATCTGGATAAGGATAAAAAGACCAGTAAGGTGGAGGGGATGGATGATGCTATCTCTGCCAAAAGGTTGTGGTTAGCCCTCAAGGCCCTAAAGAAAGACAAATCTCCTGGACCGGATGGCATTCATCCAAGAGTACTATGGGAATTGGCGGACATACTGGCTGCACCCCTGGCGGAGCTCTTCAACAGGTCACTTGAGACAGGGAGGGTACCTAGGGATTGGGAAGTACCAGGTAACTATAGACCCATCAGTTTGACCTCGGTGGTGGGAAAATTAATGGAGAGTATACTAAAGGAATGATTGGGGGTGTACTTGGAGGAGGTGGGAGGTCTGGATAGTTGGCAACATGGGTTTGTGCCAGGTAGATCATGTCAAACCAATCTTGTGGAGTTCTATGAATGGGTAACATCAGAACTGGACAGGGGAAAGCCTGTGGGTGTATTATTCTTGGACTTCAGCAAGGCGTTTGACTCTGTCCCCCACAATGGTCTGGTGGAGAAACTGATGGGGTTAGGAGTAGGCCCTTTGATGATCAGATGGATTGAAAACTGGCTAGCTGGATGCACCCAGAGAGTAGTGGTCTGTGGGGAGCTCTCGAACCCTAGAGAGGTTGGTAGTGGGGTACCGCAGGGCTTGGTCCTGGGTCCAATCCTGTTTAATGCATACATATCGGACATCAGGGAGGGTATAGGGTGTGAAATGAGTCTCTTCGTGGATGACTCCAAGATGGGAACAGTAGTTGAAGGAGAAGAGGGGAGGTTGCCCCTGCAAGGGGACCTGGACACCCTGGAAAGCTGGGCTCACACATGGAAATTAAATTTCAGTATCACTAAGTACAAGGTGTTGCATCTTGGTCCGGGAAACCCTAAACACAGGTACACCCTGGGAGGGGAGGCGCTGGAGGCCTCAATAGGGGAAAAAGACCTAGGGGTCATGGTGGATGCATGTATGAATAACTCTGAGGAGTGCAGGAGAGTGGCTAGCAAGCCAAACAGGATGTTGGGATGCATCGTATGGGGGATCACCTCTAGGAGCAAGGAAGTGATTCTGCCACTGTACAATGGACTGGTTAGACCACATCTTGAGTACTGTGTACAGTACTGGAGACCACACTTGAAGAGGGACATACAGCTCCTGGAGAGGGTACAGAGGAGGGCAACTAAGATGATACGAGGGCTAGGGGATTTGACGTATGAGGACAGTCTTGAGGAGCTCTGCCTGTTTTCATTGGAGGAGAGGAGAGATGGGGGGACATGATTGAGGTCTTTAAGTACCTCAAGGGAATAAATAGGATAAACATCGAGGGGATCTTTAGACTAAAGCAAGGAGGTATCACCAGAGGGCATGGTTTGAAGTTGGAAGGTGGAAGGGTGAGGGGGGAAAGAGGAGGAGGTTTTTCACTGAGAGGGTGGTGGACCCTTGGAATGCACTGCCTGGTGAGCTGGTTCAGAGATCCACAGTGGAGGGCTTCAAGAGATGGTGGGACAGACACAGAAACTGGATGTATCAGATGATGGCCTGTCCCAGGGGGGGTGGGGATGGATGATAGGGGTTTCTGGAGCACAAGGGATGGGAAGGCCTCGGCACCCAACTAAGGATCTAAGGTTCAAGCAGACTTGATAGACCGTAAGGCCTAATCTGCTGGCAAATAGTATGTTAGTATGAATATGAAAAAAGAATTATTATTTTCTATAACAGATCTAGTAACATTTAAAGAAGTTTTGGAAAAGATAGCCAAACTGGCAAAAGTTTGGCCTGATATATTTACTCTAAGTGAAGGAAGAATGTAGGGTGAAAACCCAGTATCAGTGGAGATAAAGGTTTACCTCACCAGGTTCCTGCATTAGTAAAATGTCAAAAGAGGACAAACATTTTAATCCATCTGAATCTGCCAACTTGGATTCAAGGTCTTCAATATTTCAAGATAAAATATTTAGATAATAACAATTCTCAGAATCAGAAGATACTAAGATAGTTTGTCCAGAGTATGGTAATTTATGGCAATGATTTTGCAACATACTAGATCTATTGTTCTTTGGGTTTTCTAAGTTGATTGAAGATGAGTATGTCCTGAAATTATGCATGGTTTGTTCAGAGGACTGAGGTTGTTGATTGCTGTCAAGGCCCCTAGTGCTCTGTGGCAGAATTTTCTGATTTCTGCGGCAGACCTCCTAGGCTTCTGAGGCAGCATTTTCTGATTTCTGCGGCATGATTTATTAATTTCTGTGGCATAATGCAGTCCTACCATTGTCAAAAATGTGATGTGATGTCATAGATGACATCACCTGCCAAGTATAGAGGAGGGGCTTCAGGATAAACAAGATGGATACGGAGCCTGGCACTATGGAAAAACTATATATTTGAATGAAAATTCACCAAAAACAATGAATTCTGCTGCACTATATGAATTCTGCGGCATGATGCAAATTCTGCGGAAAATTCTGCAACCACAGAATCACAGAATTCCAGGGGCCTTGACTGTTCAGAGGCATTCCTATGAGATTATTCATGTCTACTAAAAAGGTTTAAAACATCCAGAACAGGACCTGCTGCTAATAACAAAGTTTCAAAGGAAGGCTTTTTGAATCGAAGCTCTATCTGAGAACTCTGGGAGTTTGCATTATATATCTTAACCCATTCCAAACCATTATTTCCCAGGTGAATTTTAAGTGTATGTTCCAAAAATACAGCAATGTCTTTTTTAACCTTCCTTATAGATTTTCCAGGTATTAGCCTCCATTCAAAAAAAGAGGGAGTTCTAGTTTCCCAAGCAGCCACTCATTTGAGATTGTGATTGTTGAGAGTCTACTACTGTTTATTATGGCTCCTTTGAAATCAGTATTTACAATAACTGGAAGTTTTTTGGTTTGATGCTTTTGGGGCTGTTTTAGGGGGATGCATAGTAATATTATTTGTTTGAAGCAGTGGAGCCATGGTCCAAATCTGAGTTGCCAACTCATAAGAAGTTAAATATAGAAGATTACAATCTGGAAAATTAAGATTAGGAGGTCTCATAAGACACATCTCCTTAAAGCTCGGAGGGATGTGGAATAAATAGCAGACCCATTGTTGTAACTTTTCGAGAGTTTTCTGTGTAACTCTCCTAATTCCATAAACTTCAAATTGTAATTCAATATGCTCATTCGAGGTTTGGAGGCTTTGGGGTTCCAATGACAAATTCATAAATTGCTCCTAGCAGTATGATTAGTTAAACTGTTAGGCTTTCTCAATTCGAATTGCAGACTGCTCTGCTGATTTTTTGTAATAGGTACATTTTGACTGACTCCCCCCCCCCACAAAGGACCTGTGGTTAAGGAAACTTGAGCGTAATTATCACAAATGAAGGCTTGCTTGTTGAAAATGTTTAATAAAGGGGTTCTATTCTTAGATTTGGGGTTTGAGTGTTCTATGGTGATAGCTGTCCCAGGACCTTTCAATAAGACTTTCTTGCTAGCGTTCCAATGCTTTTTCTTTTCCTTAGTATTAATTGCCCCTAATGGGGTGTGACTTATGCAAATAGGCTCTTCTCTTTGGAAGGGGGGGGTTAACCTAAATTCTCCTATTTTCCTTTGGACATGTTTCACTTTCCTCATCTGAGGAAAGCCCTCCAGACCCTTTCTGCATTTTAAATATATCCTTAAAAGTCTATAATTTGGGTTTGATTTGTAATAAATTCAGACCTTAAAATCTCTATTTCCTGTTTGATGGTCCATAAATTCTCTAGTGTTACAATATTCGCATAGTAAGGATTTTGGATAATAGTTAACATTTGATCAGATAGAGAGGATGAAGAGACACATTTCTTTACAGAAGTAGGAATGTCATCTCGAGTGTTAGGAACATAAGATTCCCTAGGGAGGTCATTAATACTGTTGGGAGGCTGAGGTATCACACTAGCCATTTTTCCTGAAGACTTAGTGAGATGGGTCTCATCTTTGGAAGGAAAAATAGTAGCAGCTAGTTTTTTGAGACCTGTTTTTGTTTTACTGAGGTCTTGTATAACTGTAGCTATGTTACTAGTTCTATGACTAGGAAACTGTTTCTCAGCATCTGGAGCTACTGTTGTGTAAGAATGCACTGTCTTAAAATCACGAAAGGAGTTAGATAAAGAAATACCCTCGGGTGAAAATACAAGAGAGTGTGATCTAGTGAAGTCACTAAAGTAAGAATGAGAATCGATAGGTATACAATCAGAGTCATTATCTGCATCAGGGTTGGGTGTCTTACAATTTGAGGCATAAGTATTAAAAGCCTCCTCAGAAGCAGAAACAAATTAAACTAACATCACCATTGAGACTTGGTGTTTAAGACAGTCTCTCATAATGTCCTGCCTCCTCCTCACCCTCATTGTTACTACGAGAAGTAGCCTTATTCAGCATTGAATCCCCCTTGAATTTCATGGAGTTATCAGAAATAGTAAAAGTAGAAGTAGTCTGTTGGAAAAAAAAATTAATTTTAGTTTGCACCTGGTCAATTATCATAGTTTCCTTAGGTGAAGAGCCCTTAGTGGAAGGTAACAGTATTCCTCCCCCCCAACCCCAGTTCCCTTGTCTTTGTATTTTTTGTTTATCTTTACATTTAGTATTTGAAACAAGCTGTGGGGAGAAAGTGAGGTGTTTTTGCTGCTTCTGGTAGTAACCATCTTGATTAATAAATGGTTATAAAAGGCAAATATACCAGGAAACTGTAATGAAGCAGACTTCAAGTACTATTTAGCAGTCACCTATCACTATGGCTAATAAACAAATAAATACAATTTACTCTGAATGCCTCAAGTACTTAATTAAAGCTAACAAAGTGTCTAAAAGGTCCAGCAATCTCTGTAACAAAAATGATAATATTTCACAAAATAGTGAAATTCCACAGCAGAAATGTATGCTTGAAAGCACTTTAAAGCAGTATAAATGCAATTGTTAGAAATCCAACAAGTGTTATACTTATCTAGAGTTTTAGGAAGTCTTTGAAATACTATAGGATCAGATACTATATTTGTATGCCTCATTAATATTTAAACTTAAGGAGGGTCTAATAAAGGGTAATTTAATAATTCCACAAGAGAATGAAGGGCAACGATACAAGCTAAGAGAAGTAGCCCACCAAGGCTTAAATATTCCTAAAATACGAACAAGGTTTGGACAAATGACTTTCCAATACTCAGCTACAGTCTTGTGCAATCAAATGCCTCCATCAATTAGGAATCAACACAGGCTATCAACTTTTAAGTCAGCCATTAAAACTTTTTACCATCATGAATGTGCTTGCTTTTGAACTAATCTTATATGTCTGTATAATTTATTGTATTTCGATAATAGCTGTTTTGTAATGTATGTATGATTTGCACTGTTTATTGTTTTTTATTTTGTGTATACAGTACAACTTTGTAGATAGGCCCTTTTGGACCTAAAGTTCTATTCTGTCAAAAAATAACATTTTTAACTAACTAACTAACTACCTAACTATAGCTCAGCTCTGGGGCATTGCAAGTGTTGCTGTAAATACCTAGCTAGGAGCTTCAGATCTATGATACCAAAAAATAATAAGTCCAAACCAATCTATGGCCCAAAGGCCCAAACTTGAGGAAAAGATAGTCAACTCGGTTAAGAAGGGGGATAAAACCTTTTATAAGTACATCAGCAAGCGTAGAAAGACAAAGGGAGGGATAGTGAGGCTGAATAGAATGAACGGTGGGTGGGCAGAGGGGGACAGTGAAAAAGCAGGGATACTGAATGAATATTTCTGCTCAGTATTCACAAAAGAGGAGGGAGAAGTGCCTAATCCAATTAACAGAAGCACTCTTGATAGGGGGGTCAATCTCAGTCCTTTCACAGAAGAAAGGGTTCTGCAAGCACTCCTAAAACTGAAGGTGGACAAAGCAATGGGGCCTGATGGAATTCACCCCAGAATTCTAAAAGAATTAAGGGGGGAACTAGTGAAACCACTGGCTACTCTTTTTAATAAATCATGGGAGGATGGGGTGGTACCAGAGGACTGGAGGAAGGCGGATGTGATTCCTCTTCACAAAAGTGGGACCAAGACAGATGCAGGAAACTACAGACCTGTCAGTTTGACCTCTGTGGTAGGGAAAGTGATGGAGTCACTTCTGAAGGAAAGAATAGTTGAGTACCTAGAGGTCAGTGGGGCACAGGACCCAAGGCAGCATGAGTTCACAGTGGGAAGGTCATGTCAGACAAATCCAATAGAGTTCTTTGATTGGGTGACCAAAGTAGTAGACCAGGGAGGGGCTGTGGACATGGCCTACCTAGACTTTAGCAAGGCATTTGACACAGTCCCACACAAAAGATTAATAGTCAAATTAACCAGCCTGGGAGTGGGTCCCAGGGTGGTAGCCTGGGTAAAACATTGGCTGGGCAACAGGACACAGAAGGTAAATGTAAATGGAGTCCACTCTGAAGAAAGAGGGGTTACTAGTGGGGGTACCGCAGGGTTCAGTTTTGGGTCCAGTCCTTTTTAATGTCTTCATAAGTGACATTGCAGAGGGACTGGAAGGAAAAGTATGCCTCTTTGCAGATGACACAAAGATCTGCAACAGGGTTGATACACAAGGAGTCATGGAAAGGATGAGAAGGGACTTGGCAAGGTTGGAGGAATGGTTAGAAGTATGGCAGCTAGGATTCAATGCAAAGAAGTGCAAAATAATGCACCTGGGAAACAAGAACCCAGGGGAAGAATACACAATGGGGGGAGGTAGTAACAACAACAAAAAAGGAGAGGGACCTGGGGGTAATCATATCAGATGACCTTAAGGTTAGCAAGCAATGTGAGAAGGCAGTAGGGAGGGCTGGGGGTATACTGGGATGCATAGAGAGAGGCATCAGCAGCAGAAAACAGGAAGTTGTTATCCCTCTGTACAGATAGTTGGTGAGACCCCATCTGGAGTACTGCATCCAGTTCTGGAGACCCCATCTCCGCAAGGACATAGACAGGATAGAGGCAGTCCAGAGGAGGGCAACTAAAATGGTGCAGGTTCCACAAGAGAAGCTGTATGAGGAGAGACTAAAGGAGCTCAATATGTATACCCTTGAGAAAAAAGGGAGAGGGGGAACATGATAGAAACTTTTAAGTACCTCAGTGGAATCAACAACGTCCAAGAGGGTAGCATCTTTCAGAAAAAGAGACATGCCAGAACAAGGGGACACAATTTAAAGATAGATGGGGGGTGGTTCAGGGGCAATGTGAGGAAGCATTATTTCACAGAGAGGGTAGTGGATGCATGGAACAGCCTTCCTGAGGAGGTTATGGGGTCTAAAACTGTGGGAGAATTCAAGAAAGCATGGGACAGACAAAAGGCAATTCTTGTGGGGGGTAGGAAGAAATAGGCTGTTGGTTAACTAGGATCTGCAGCCTATCCTGTAGGTAGGGAAATGGGCAGACTAGATGGGCCAAGTGGTCCTTATCTGCCGTCAAAGTCTATGTTTCTATAAAAGTTGAATGATAAGAGTCAGTCTTGTCTGTAAAGTGCAGTTCACTTCCCTTTTAGTTTGTCCCTTTGTTAAGTTCTTTATTAAATTTCTGATAAAGGATTTTAAGTTCCACTTATTAATCCAGTTATTTACTGTGGTTGCAGTAGTTTCACAAATTTCGAAATCAACAAGCTCTTGTCTCTTCTAGTGCTGGGCAGCCTTAGAGGACTTACCAGTTGAGTGAGAGTCATGCACTTCAAAGTATAATAAAAATAAATAGATTTAGTAGTAGGTTTTCCTAGATTTACTTTGTGCTTTGGAGATTTTAAATATTTGATCATTAATTAAAATCCAATAAACTAGAATCAACCAGTTATTTAGAATGAACTTAGACAATCCAGGTAGAAAATTGATTTTGAAAATGTTAAGTAATTTATGTGTTTGATTTGTAAATTAAAGGAGTAGACCACCCAGAATCTGCAAAAAGATATGTTGTGTAGAGTGTTTTGATTTGTATGTGAAATCCTAGTGTGTCCTTTCCTCTGTCTGCTATTAGGAGTTTTTTCTAAATTAGCCTGCTAGCTTTATGGTAGTTTTACGACCCCTGAGGATCTCCATCTTAGCAAGATTTATTGCTTTCCTTGTTTCTACAATGCATCCTGTCTCATGTGACAGTAATGTAGCCAGGGCCATAGATTCTGTAGAAAGCATTGCTTTGCAATCAGTTCACAAAAGTAAAGATGGCTATACTTTAAAATCTATACAGAGTTCAGCTTGGTGACTACTACCCTCATTGTAAAGGTCTTTTTGGTGTGAACAATTGTTACATTGGTTGTGTATGTGCAGAGACCAGTGCATTTTTTTTAATTTTTTTTCAAAATTTCTTATTTTTAAAGAATTTCTTATTTTTTTTTATAAATTCACTTTATTTTTTGTTATTGTTTTTCTTTAATTTAAATGTACAAAAACAGGTACAATCCAATAATTTAACATCTAAAAATCACAATACTGTATACCTCATGCCATCAGACTAGCATGAATGCAGAATCTTGATTGTTAATAATTAAATGCAAGAATACAGCAATATTCAATATTTTTCCTTTTCATATTTTGCCTTCTGTTACTAGAGAAAGAAAACTGTGTCTTAATCTTAGCTACCACTGAATTCAGCTCTGTCAGATTGTCCACAAGTACATTCCCAACTAAGTGCAGTTTATGTGCCCAACATGTCATATGCAAGACCTGTGGCCCTAGTAATATTTCCAGTGCACTAAAACATTTCAACATACTGTATAAGCGGCTGAGTCACTTACAATAACAAGAACATTTGAATGAGCAACATTGTAATTTGTTAATGTGTCCATAATAGCCTGAGAACATGTGGTTGCATTGGCTGTCTCTAAAAAAAATATAGCAGCCAGATGGATGCTGCTACTGGCTTCAAGTGTTTGAAAAAGAAGGGCAAAAACACAATGTACAACACTGTCTGTTGTTTCATTACATATAACAGCAATTCTTTTCCCAGATATGGCAGACTGGACCTCCTTTTTAGCAACCTGACCAGCTCTGGGTAGATATTCTTGCCTAGGGCGGTCTGCTGTCGGAAGGTCGCCAGTTTCTAAAAGCAAAAATGAGACAGGGGTTTTACACTCTGGTATCCTGAATGTGGACATGTTAATATATTTAAAGTAGCTGTAAGTGATCCACACCTGGTATATACTTGTTTAGGTACTGTCTCACTGAAGGATGATCCAGTTTTTCTAGCGGTATGTTAGCGGCGGCACCCATTAGAACAATCTTCTCAATAAAGGCTCCCTTGTCCAATTTAGCTTTCTTTGCTAGTCAAACGGTTTCACCAATTGTTGCCTGAATGAATGTTTTTTTGCCAGTTTCACTAGCCCTGACCAACTGAGTGGCAATGTTTAACAAGTGTGTCTCAAGACTCCCACTCCAAATGACAATTGCAGTGACGGCACATTAGGATATTACTATCGGACAAAAAAAGCCCCTCCATTTCAAACTTCTTGCAACGCCGCCCAATATTAATGTGTGACTTTGGCAGTGCCATAATTCTAAAAAAACTGTGAAATGCACTACTGGTAACACTACTCACAGAACAGAATGCTGCAGAGCAACGGGCAACCAAAGACCAGCAAACGAAAAAGCATGTAACTGGAATAAAAAATAAAGCCTTTATACTTTCATTAATTGATGACAGCTGAATAATTTGCATGAATTTGCTTGATTAATATCGACCAGCTGTGTTCGTTTGCCTCCCCCGAGCACTACTACGTGTGATGGCAAGCACAGAGAATGACCAGAGCATTGAATTGGGGCTGCAATCGAGAACCGTGGAGTTGGACGAAAGATGCAGCATGCATTGTGAGGATCATTATCTCATCAGAAAAGTGAGACAAGTAGGACAAGTGGGGTGAGTCAATATCAGCAAGCAGACAATCTGGTTAGCTGACACTTTGGGGCAATTAGTTAATAATAAGGTTGAGAAGAGGATACAGTTTATTAGTGAGACAGCTCGATCGGCTGCAATTAAATAAATGAGGTGCAAAGCACAAAGATGTGTGCTAGGTGCTAAATACTGTAATCACTAGTCAGTTACTGCTTTGAAGATGTTTTAACTCAAGTTACTGTTGCACAAACACACAAAAACTCAAAAAAGTAGTAAAAAACATTTTTTTATTTAAAGTGAATAATTTGTTTTATTTCATTTTCTTTTCAGGGTTTTGTTTTATGAAGGAATTTTGTTTTATTTCGTGCTGTTTCACATTTGCAATTTGCACGGGTCTCTATGTATGTGTATCTTGTATGGTTTTCAAGACATTTACATTTGTTTGGCATGTCTACTAGAGTGTTTGTTCAGAGAGAAAAAAAGTATCTGTTTGCAAGCGTATCTGCACACATGCCAAACAAATCTAAATACAGTGGCATCCCTCCTGGATGAAACCCACTTTTAAAGCACTCTGCAGTATGCTGCAGCAGACCTACTGAATAAAGCAATATAATTTTACTGGCAATTAGTCCCTTTTGTCATGCTGGAAACTGTTGCATTCACTTCATCCTGGCAGTGTCACATTTTCCTGAATGACAAACGGGACTAATTGCCATTGAAGTAACATTGCTTTATTCAGTAGGTCTGCTGCAGCATTCTGTAGAGTGCTGCAAAATGCTGCAAAATTGGGTTTCATCCTGGGGAACACCACTGTATCTTGAAAACTTTGCAAGGTACACAAAAATGACCAGCAGCAAAGTTGTCCATGACAAAAAGACCTTTACAATGAGGGTAGTCATTAAACTGAACTCTGTATAGCAGTGCTACCATTAAGGCTGCAGGGTGCACTGTACCCTTTCCAAAAATTGTCAGGGGTACAAAATAAATTATAAGGGTTCATTCTACCATTTGTACAACATTTTTGTGGGGTACATATACGTCAAATAGAATTATGGGGGTACAATGTACCCCTCCACACAAAAATGTACTGGAATTTCATAATTTATACTTGAATCAAGTACAGATGGGGGTAAATGGGAACGTTGCTGTATAGTTTTTAAAATATAGCCATCTAATTAACCAAATTTACATTTTTTTTTTACCAGATTTCCCACTTCAGATGGCAAATATTTTAAAAACTGTAAGGAGTACAGCTTAGGGACTACCCTCATTGTAAAATTATTTTTGTTTTGAACAACTTCACTGCTTTTTGTTTTTGTGTAGCTTGTATAGTTTTCAAGATATTTAGATTTGTTTGTAATGTGTGCAGATGCACCTCCAAACAACAGACCCTTTTTTCTCTCTGAGTGAACACTCTAGTAGACATGCCAAACAAATGTAAATATCTTGAAAACTATATGTTACTTATACACAACCAGCTTCACAATTGTTCACAAAAAAGACCTTTACAATGAGGGTAGTCACCAAGCTGAACTCCGTATAGTTTTTAAAATATAGCCATCTCTTCTGTTGTGAACTGACTGTAAAGCAATGCTTGCTGCAGAATCTATGGTCCTGGCTACATCACCGTCAC
Organism: Neoceratodus forsteri; assembly: GCA_016271365.2. Taxonomy (NCBI): domain Eukaryota; kingdom Metazoa; phylum Chordata; order Ceratodontiformes; family Ceratodontidae; genus Neoceratodus; species Neoceratodus forsteri. Next base: position 895,646,482 of record CM028136.1, read on the forward strand.
ATGAGACAAGATGCATTGTAGGTACAAGAAAAGCAATAAAACTAACTGAGATGGAGATCCCCAGGGGTAGTAAAACTATCATAAAACTAGCAGGCTAATTTAGGAAAAACTCCTAATAGCAGACAGAGGGAAGGACACACTAGAACTTCACACACAAATCGTAACACTCTGCGCAACATATGTTTTTGCAAATTCTGGGTGTACTACTCCTTTAAATTTTAAATAATTCTGATCTCAGATGCCATCTCTCTTCTAATCGCAGGCACTATCACTGTGGTTTTGCTGGTACAAGGTGTAAATGTATCAAATACAGGAATTATTTAAACAGGAAGTAGGTATCAAAAAAACTACTATACACCAAAAATAAGTCCCTGTAGTCATGTATCTGTTGTCATATACCAGTATAAACAGTACAGAACAGTTATGCTAGTTATGTCAGCTACAGAATTAAAACATAAAAGAAAAAAAGCAACTGAGATAAAGCTACTTACTGTTGTTTGCTAAACAAAGTAAATTTTTGTAAAAATTTTGGTGCAGTGTAATGATATAGCCAGTGGAACAGGGAGTGACCACGTTGGGAACCTCCAGACATGACCTGCTTGGCTCAACACTGTATCCCCTGCTCAAAAAGAAAGTTGAAAGCACCACTCTGCAAGCCTGATGACTCCAATGGTCCCCACTGGTGAAATCCACAAAAGGAGCAAATGTCCAAGCATATCACCCACAGCACCAAAAGTCAAAGTGTCTATGTGGCTCCAGTGCAAGGTGAGTCTTACCTTAGAATGCCAAGCATGTGCTTATGTGCAGGTGTGATCAGGTGACTTTACCTGAGTTGTGTATGGTGCGAAATATAAATATTTTAATGTTAAAAATATCTAATATTATGAACAAAGCTCTGAAAGAGTCCTGAAGAATTGTGTCCACTAATTAAAAATAGAGAAAAAAAATGAAAAAAAAACGTAATCCAGTATGTGCTCATATTTATGTATGTATGTGGACTAATACAAAGCCAGAAGAGTTGGCAAAGGTTAAAAGTAATGAATTTAAAAAAAATGAAACATTTTCGGAAAGGTTGCAATCAAAAGTACACTCATTACTTCCCAAGGTAATCAGGAATGCAGTCTTTGAGAGTCACAATTAACAACTGTTCTTCGGATGAGTTTTAATTCTTCACTGCTGGGCTGAATTTTCTAGGGTTGGCTCTCCACAGAGCTCCCTGCAAAGCTCCTGCAGGGCAGGCTCTTCTGCTACTGTTTAGGACTCCAAGCATGTAGGGAGATATAAGCAGTGGCAGGAAAACCAGTCCAGGCACACTAGTTACACAAGATGAACTGGAAAGGGAACTAGAGTGTATTTGCATGAAGGCAACAATGGCATACCTTTTAAAATATAAATAAACACCTTCTAGTTCCCCTGCTCGATAAACTCCTCCACAGTGTAACATCGTGCAGCAATTGTGCGACCATATCCATTTAAGTGCCTACTCAAATCTTGACCCAGGTTCCGAAACAGACTGTGGTTGCTTGGAGGCCAGCCGGGGGAAGGATGATCGATCATCCCACAATTGCTGTGCTCCTTATTCTACAGCTTCCCCTCCCATCTGTATCTCCCATCTGCAACTCAATTGTATGGTCACCTGTGGTCACCTAGGTGACAGTCTTGCAATGGCAGCCCTCGTTTCCTGAAGGAAGAGAGCATTCTCTGAGATGCTCCATTTTCCTCCCTCCAGCCTGCTTCCAGTGGTACAAGCTCATTCCCAAACATCTAGCATCATGAGTGGTAACACTACCACTGCGCCGAGGGGCCAGCTTGAGAATTATTTGTGGGTATGAAGTGGATGTACCCACAGTCTTGAAATCCATGGGTATTGTTCCTCTTGCTATTAGGAGATTGGACATTTGTAAGAAATATTTTCAGGAAATGAAAATAAGGAACATGAATCACTACTTTGTACCTAAAAAGGAGTGCAGGTACCAACTTGGAAACAGAAGGAAGTGGGAGGAATGCCGAATGAACAGTTTTGAGCACTGTGAAACTTAAATTAAGTCAATGGTATAGGATTGTAAATTGTCAAATTTATTCTTGTTATTTATATTTTTACTGTGTTGACATATATGTAATATACTGAACCTTTGGTTGCTAAATGTAGCTTGTTTTTAATAAAATAAAAATTGGAATTGAGAAAATAGACCGAGGCATCCCAACTGAGCTTGTGAAAAGTGCCACTGTTTTTGTTGTTGTTGTTAATTAAAGTTTATTCAGTTTATTTTATGGGTACATTGACACAATTCATGGTGCAGCAATACAGGATGTCTCTTCATTTAAGTACCTCAGGGTCAGACTGGAAAGGCAGATCGTTTTCTCTGCATGTGTGCAGTCAATACACCAGAAGCTTCACTCCTTACTTGGTGAATTGCACAGGTATCAAGGATGTATCCAGCTTTCTGCCCTTCAAGAGATTGTTGTAAAGATAATACTCCCCATATTTGACTACAGTGACATAGTATACGGTGCTGCTCCCAAGTCCACCCTGGCAAGACAGGATCCCCTGTTTCACTCCTTTTGCACCTTTGCCCTGGTCTGTTGTCCCCCCACACCCACCACTTCTCCCTGTGCTCCTTCCTTCCTCTCACTTGAGTCAAGATGCCTTGCCCATTGTGCTTCCTTTATCTCTGAATACTGGTTTGGCTCCCTCTTCTCCTACCTTACTTCCCGCTCACCTCCCCACCACCACTTCCTACCCACTTCGCAACTGTGGCTCTCACTCTCTCGTACTCCCCTCAAGGAAATCCAATGCTGGTCAAGTTGCCTTCTCCTTCTGGTTCCCCAATCTTTGGGTTTCTCTCCCCTCTGCCATCTGCTTGCCCCTTCCCACCACTTGCTCACCTCTCTCCTCTGTGTCTTCACTGCTAACACCTGCAGTTGCCCTGATACTGGTCCCAGGGCTGCTGCCTCCACCCTCCTACCCCTGCTCCCCCTGTGGCCCACCTTTTGCCCTGCACTTACCCCAGTGTGGTCCCCTTGTCCACCCTCCCAGTCTCATAACCATTGTTCCCTTCCCTAAATTCAGCATTGCATTCTGCACATTGAAAATGTTATCCTTCAGCGTTGCATTGTATTGTTGCATGTTTTACTTACACAGAATCTGTGTCCTTGCACAATTGCTATTTTTAATGCTTACCTGTTTGTATAAATTGTATTTAATTGTATTTATTCTTCTTAGCGTACGTCTGATCCTTCCTTCCTCCTCCCCCAGGACACATCTGTAAACAAGCTGTTACCTTCTCATCACTGCGTTGCTGCAATCTTTGTGGACCTATTGCAGACAAATATTTATAAAACCTATTGATAACATCAATGGACAGACCCAGTGAATATAAAGATGACAATATTGATTAATAATGTATGGTGGAGTGTTGTTACATGCCAAAATCTATCTTTTACCATGGTTGTTATACCATCAATGTGATGTCACTTTATTGTTAACCATCAATGGTATGTCACATAGATGGTATAACAGTGGGGATCGCTCTGAGCATCAGCGCGTCATGATGAGACAGCCTGCCTGAAATGGCTGCGGCAATGAGAACTTGATGGGGGTGTCAGAAAAAAATTTAAAGTAAGATACCTGCTTCTTCATATATAGGCAGCCGGTTTGTTTAACCATCTCGAAGTTCTCATGGCGACTTAAACCTCTCAAGCTTGGCTCTTGAAGTTTACATGTTCGCCATGGCAACCTCTCGGCAGTTAACAAACCGGTTACTGATATACAACCATACATTATCCTCTATATGGTTTAGCAAATCAGAAGCCCCAGTGGAGATTCCAGTGTACTAAAACTGAGAATGTTTACTCCCCTCTTATTCCTATGGGCACAACAGTCCCCTAAGGTTCCATTTTAGGTCCCCTACCTTTTAGTTTATTTAAAAACTCTTTATCTTTAGTATTATGCTGGATGGTTTGCCTTTTATTGGACCAACAAGTGTCTTGTGCAAAGACAGAATTATACACAAGTTTTCAGGGCCTTGTCACAAACTCACTCCTGGGGTCAGGCCTACTGAGCTAATAGTGCCCACCCTTAAATGCAATCTGTGATGGGGGGACAGGGATACGCTCCTTGTCCTTTATAATGCTCGCCGAGGTCACAACTGCACCTTTCCAACAAGGATCCTGGGCATCTCTCTAACTCTGGATAAGGGCACAATACCAGTCTTGAGTCTTGTGGCCAGATATGAACCCTTCCTTGGCTATTACACACAGGAGGAAAACACAGGTATCACACTCTATTTGGGGTAGCAGCGTAGAAACCTGATTTGGCCTTCTCCCTACAGGACATGTAATAACCTGGTTCAAAAATCTTTGTAGACTCTGATATTCTCATTATTCTTCCAGATGTCCCTTTTAGCCCCCTTTTCAATTTGGTTGCTTATGGTGGCCCCTGTAAGCAAGTAACAGCTGTCACAGATGGTTAATAAATCTTCTACAGTCACACATACAATATAAGGAATTCTCGCTCAGGCAGACATTCTTCAGTAAAACAAAAGTTTTACTAAAATACTTAAATACATACAGTTACAACTAAAAAGAGGATATTAATTTGGGTTACAGTATACAGAACACAAAATGGAAAAATGTACAATGAAACACACTAAAACAGCTAGTCTACCTGAGGTATGAAGATTTCAAAGTCCAGAGAATCGCTGGTTTGCAAAATATTTCATTTTTTCTGTAGCAGCCTTTGGTTCTTAGGCAGTCTCTGTGTTGGCAGGTGTTCTTTGTGGTCAGGAGAAGGTCCAAGCCGCATAGCAAAAAAGCCCTGAGTGGCTGTGCTGGAGGGTTTATATAGAAGACCACCACCCAGTCTGTGAATAAAGACTGGCCCTTCTGTAAATAAAGGCTGTCTCTTCCACTTTAGGCCACCGGGCATCACTCTTGCACTTTCCCAAAGTCTTGACACTTGGGGTGGGATATTCAAAAGATGAGCCCCGGCACGATATTCAAAGGGGCAAGTTGCGTTGTGCAACTCCTGATGCACTGGGGTGCATCAGTAATGTATGCAGTGCAAGTGTGGGGGGTATGCCCATGCATATGCGGCACATCCCAATATACAGCCCGGGATATGCGGCACATATGCTGGCACAACACCACCTTGCACTGCTCAGGGGGGCACAACATTGTGCCTGGTACAACCAGGAGCAAGTCCTGGCCACCCACAGGTGAGCTGCCATATTGCAGGGTGCAACACGGCAGCCGCCAGCAGTGGGTGGCCACCCGCCCACCCAGAACACTGCTCACAAGCTCCCTGCCCTGGGAGCGTTGTGCCCCCTAATTGCTCGATCGCGGGCATAGGTAAATTACAACCCTGGTCATCCAGTGAATTGCTCCCCATCACCCGATCATGGGCATAAGTTGAATATATCCCTGGTGGTCCAGCGAACGACTCTCTATCGCCCGATCATGGGTATATATTGCAAATATCCCTAGTGGTCCAGTGGACCACTCCTCATCAACCAATCATGGGCATATGTTGTAAATATCCCCGGTGGTCCAGTGGACACCCCCAGTGCCTGATTGCGGGCAGAAATAGCTATCACAATCTTGGTGGTCCAGTGGTACCCCTTCCCCACCACCACCGCCAACCAGCACCCCCTCAATCAGTGGCAGGTGAAAGCACCCCACCCTTATGCCACCCAGCCACCCGATGACAGACAGCAAACAGTACAGTCTGCACACCTATTGGTCCACTGCATGGGTCAATGGGCGTGCAGACCATGCTGTACTACACAAGCCCAATATGTAAATGACTGCATTCATTCAAATATCGGGCCTGTGTAGTACAGTATGTTCTGTATGTCCATTGGCCCACACAGTGGACCAGTAGGCGTACAGACAGTACTGTATGCTGTCAGATGGCAGGCAGATAGGTGGCATGCGGTAGGGTGCCGCCGCCTCGCCGGTGACTGGGGAGTGCTGGGTGGTGGGAACCCCAGTGGGTGGGTGGGGAGGGGTACCACTGGGCCACCAGGAGTGGGATTGCTATTTCAGCTCACAATTGTGCACTGGTGGGAGGGGTTCTACTGGACCACCGGGGATATATTCAACTTATGCCCATGATCAGGCACTGGGGAGCAGTCCACTGGACCACCAGGGATATATTCCACTTATGCCCATGATCGGGCACTGGGGAGAAGTCCACAGGACCACCAGGGATATATTCCACTTATGCCCATGATGGGGTGCTGGGGAGTGGTCCACTGGACCACCAGGGATATTTAATGGTATTACATATGCCTGCGATTGGGCGATGGAGTGCAGTCCACTGGACCACCAGGGATATTACACATATGCCCGTGATCGGGCATACAGGAGTGGGGTCTGCCAAGGGTCTGCAGGACATTGGTCCCCGATGGCTGCAGCCTGGCAGGGCACCAGGTGCAAGTTGCCGGGGATTGGCACACCACATGCAAATGGGGCCATAATGACATGCAAATGGCCCCATTTGTGCCTTGCATGCATAATGGCCTCATTTGCATGCCCAGTGCTGAAAATCATGGTTGATGCACCTAGCGCAACTGCACTTGCACTGGTGCATCCCCCAGCTCCCCTCCTGCCACTTGTGCTGGTGCAGTGCCACTGCACCATGTGCAGTGCATGCACCCTCCATGCCATATTTAGCGGTGCTGAGCCATGGCACAGCACCCTTGAATATTGCATGGTCTATGCCCTGACGCAGCCCAGTTGTGTTGCACCCAGGCTTGCACCCCTGCCTGGTGCAGTCTGAATGTCCCACCCCCAGGGAAAAATGTCAGTGTACTGTGTGAACCTTTTCTGTCACCTGACATTACAATCTCACACAGGCCTGGTAGAAGGATGTTTCCTGGCACTTACAAAAAAAATGCCAGTGAACTGTGGGAACCTTTTCTGTCACCTCTTATCTAAGACCATTTCCCTTGTGGTCAAATATCAACCCTTCATTGGCTATTACACACAGGAGAAAGACCAAGGTATCACACTGTCTTTGGGGTAGCAGCATGAAAACCTGATTTGGCCTTCTCCCTACAGGACATGTAACATGCAGGCTGGTTCAAAATCTTTGTAGAGGCTGATATTCTCCCTATTCTTCCAGATGTCCCTTCCAGATCCCTTTTCAATTTGGTTGCTTATGGTGGCCCCTGTAAGCAAGTAACAGTTGTCACAGATTATTAATAAACCTTCTACAGTCACACATACAATATAAGGAATTCTCCCTCAGGCAGATATTCTTTAGAAAAGCAAAAGTTTTACTAAAATACTTAAATACATAGTTATAACTAAAAAGAGGATATTAATTTGGGTTACAGTATACAGGAAAACAAAATGGAAAAATGTACAATGAAATGCACTAAAACTGTTAGCTAGTCTACCTAAGGTATGAAGATTTCAAAGTCCAGAGACTAGCTGGTTTGCAAAATATTTCAGTCTTTTTGTAGCAGCCTTTGGTTCTTAGGCAGTCTCTGTGCTGGCAGATGTTCTCTGTGGTCAGGAGAGGGTCCAAGCTGAATGGCAAAAGGCCCTGAGTGTCTGTGCTGAAGAGTTTATATAGAAGACCACCCTCCAGTCTGTGAATGAAGATTGCCCCTTCTGTGAATAAAGGCTGTCCCTTCCACTTTAGGCCACCGGGCATCACTCTTGTGCTTTCCCAAAGTCTTGGCACTTAGAAAAAAATGTCAGTGTACTGTGGGAACCTTATCCGTCACCTCTTGTCTAAGACCATTTCCCTTTTGACCTTAAGGGTTTACAGCAGTGGAAATAGCTTCTCTCATCCTGGGATTTTGAACTGGCTTAATTTAGTAAATTTAGTTAGTTATAAGGAAGATCCTGTAAGTTGTATGATTATATAAGTTGATTTCAATTCAATTTCAATTCAGTTTTATTTGTATACTGGAAGATATGTGAGCAAAAATGCTCATTTTCCCCAAACGTCCAGTGCAGAAGTACAAAATAAGGGTAAAAATCATATAACAGGGTACAGTATATAAAAAAATCAATTAAGAAGGGTGGCGATAGAGAGCAGTACAAAATGACAGAGAACAGAGGACAGCGGATCCCAAGGTATGGTATATAACAGGGTACAGTATATACAAAAATCAATTAACAAGGGCAGTGATATAAAGCAGTATAAAATGGTAGGAGACATAGTACAGTGGGTAGCAAGATCAGGTTAGCAGGGGTGGTGAAATAATATGAAGCAGACTGGTAAAGCGGTTCATAGGTTCTTGTTTTAACAAGAGGGCAAGAGAGCAGAAGCAATGTTATTTATCTGGTAGGATGAGACAAAAGAGGAGAGGAGAGGATTAAGTGCTAGAAATTGGGGAATGCATGTGACTGCTGGTGGATGGCGGCAGAAACCAGAGTGAGTGGAATAGGGGGCCAGGCTGGGTTTAGTAGGTGGGGCAGCTACAGTTGGAAGTGTTAAGGAGGTAAGACTTGAGGGAGGAGTTAAAGAAGTTGATGGTCTTACAGGCCTGGATGAGGTGGGGTGGCTTATTGTACAATCTGGTCCCCACATAGGAGATAGAGTTTTGAGGCCACGTGGTGCGGTAGAATGGGGTGTCAAAAATCATGGTGGAGGAGCTTCTGATCATCTGCCCAGGGGCATAGAGTGGGAACAGGGAGTTGATACTGAGTGGCAGCAACTCAAGGTAGACCTTGTGTAGGAAAGTGAGTATTTTGAAGTGGAACCTTCCTTCGAGGATAGGCCAGCTGAGTAAAGAATAGAGGGTGCAGTGGTGAGTTCACCAGGGAAGACCTGTTATGAAACATGCTATACTGTTGTAAGTAGTTTTAAGTTTCGAGTAAAGGAGAGAGGATGTTGGGGGTAGATGATACTGGAGCCATAGCTGATGAGAGGCAAGAGTAGAGAGGTAGCCAGGAGCAGTCTAGAGGACAGAAGAAGGAACTTTCTGACCCTGTAGAAAAGGCCAAGCCTAGCATGAATCTTCTTTATGAGGTTTTGTATATGTAGAGTAAAGGAGAGGTGGAGGTCAAGGTAGAGACTGAGGTATTTGAATAAATGTTATTACCTCTGTCTCCCTTGGCCAGTTAACTTAGACGAATACTCTTTGATCATGTATCAACAAGCTTTTTGACAAGAACTTGTCAGATTCCTGTAAGCAAGGCTGGCCTTGTAGGTCACAGGAAGGTCAAACCCTTAAAAAAAATCCAGTCTTTTCTCTATATGCCTTTGCTGACACTGGCATGTACATATAATTACATAAAAAAATATATACAACATAATTATATCTACACATAAGGGCTAGCAGCCAGGCAGCTCACAACACCCCTCTCTCCTAGACTGAATTTGTAGGAATCCATCCCTATGCAGGGTATGTTTTTAACAAATTCTTTTAACTGCTCTAACTGGCGAGATAGCCCATCTGCGTTGGCATTGGCCGATCCGGCCCTATGGGTAATGATCATATCATAGCCCTGTAAGGCAATACTCCACCTCAAGAGACAACCATACATTTTACCCATCTGAGTCAGCCACACCAGAGGGTTATGATCGGTCTGTACCTCAAAGTGCCTCCCGTAGAGGTAAGGCTCTAATTTCTTCAGTGTCCATACCAGTGCAAGGCATTCCTTTTCAACTGTGGAATATGCCTGCTCCCAGGGAAGCAACTTTTTGCTAGGGTACACTATTGGGTGATCTTTCCCTTGGTTAGAGGGCTGACTGAGGACTGCTTCAATCCTCACATCTGAGGCATCTGTCTGGACTACAAATGGCTTACTGTAATCTGGACTGGCCAACACAGGGGCATTGCACAGTGCCTCCTTTAGCCATGCAAAGGCTTCTTCACAGGTTGGCTCCCATTTTACCTTTTTGGGCATTATTTTCTTTAGAAGGTCAGACAGAGGGGCTGCCAGGGCACTGTAATTTGGTACAAACTTTCGATAGTACCCAGCGGTCCCTAAGAGACTCCGAACCTGCTTCTGGGTTTCAGGCCTGGGTCATGCCTTTATTGCTCCAATCTTAGCTTGATTAGGATGGAGCTGCCCTCACCCCATTACATAGCCTAGGTATGCCACCTCCACCATGGCCACCTGGCACTTTTCAGCCTTGACAGTGAGCCCTGACCTCTGTATCCTGCCCAACACTTCCTTTAGGTGGGACAGGAGTTCCTTCCAACTTGCACTGAAGATGACAATATCATCCAGATATACCACTGCATAATCTTCAGTACCATATAACACCTGGTTGACCAACATTTGGAAGGTGGCAGGGGCATTCTTTATTCCAAAAGGAATTACCTTGAACTCAAATAATCTTATTGGAGTGATGACAGCTGATCTCTCCCTAGCTCTGGCAGTTAACTCCACCGGCCAATGCCCTTTTGTCAAGTCAGTGGTGGTAAGGTATGTCGCCCCCTCCCAAGTTGTCCAGTAGTTTGTCTGTCCATAGCATTGGGTGGGCATCAGACTTCGTGACTGCGTTGAGTCCACGATAGTCCACACAAAAGTGAGTAGAGCCATCCGGCTTGGGAACGAGGACTATGGGTGAGACCCAGGGGCTGTGGGATTTCTGGATTACCCCTAAACCTAGCATTTCCTCCACCTCCCTCCTAATGTCCTAAAGGATGACCTCAGACACTTGGTTGGCTGTCCGCCATATGGGCGCTTGCAGCCCTGTGTCTACATTATGTATTGCTAAGGGGGTTAGTCCAGGCTTGGCCCGTAAACAAAGGGGCCAAGTCCTCTAAAACCTCCCTCACTTCCTGGGTCTGTTCTGAGGTCAACTGGGGTGACAGTTTGATTGCCTCCACAGAGGACTCCTGCTTGCTTTCCTCCAGCAAGTCCAGTAGGGGGTCTTCTTCATCCATCCCCTCCCCAGGACTACACACTGCAAATACCATGTCTGCTCTATTTGCATATGGCTTCATCATGTTGACATGGTACATTCTATGGGTATGTCTCCTGTCAGACAGTTCTACAATATAGTTCACGTCATTTACCTGTTGAACTACCTTGTATGGTCCCGCCCACTCGGCCTGCAGCTTGTCCTTCTGGACTGGAATTAGGATCATGACTTCCTGACCTACACGGTACGAGCGAGCTCTGGCTCTGCGGTCATACCAGACCATTTGCTTCTGCTGGGAAGCTGACAGGTTGCTCTGAGCTGCTCCAATAAGTTTATACAGCTTCTCCCTAAATGTTAGGACATACTCCACTATGAGAGTTCCCTGGGTGGTGTGCTTGCCTTCCCAGTCTTCCCAGATCAAGTCAATGGGCCCATGCAGCCTACGTCCATATAAGAGTTCAAAGGGGGGAAACCCTGTCGACTCTTGGGGCACCTCCCTGTATGCGAGCAACAGGTGGGGAAGATATTTCTCCCAGTCCCTCCCATGCTATTCAGCAAATGCTTGGTGCAAGCATCGATTTTAGGGTACCATTAAACCTTTCCACAAGCCCATTGAGTTGTGGGTGATAAGGTGTCATGCATCTCTGCATCACCCCACACTTCTCCCACAAACACTTCATTAGGTCCGACATGAAGGTACCCCCTCAATAAATGACAACCTCCTGCAGAAACCTAACATGGGAGAAAATCCCTAGCAAGGCATCACCACTTTGTCTGTCCTAAGTGAGGAGAGGGCAATCGCCTCTAGATATCGGGTGGCATAATCTAGCACTGTCAGGATAAATCTCTTCCTGGAGGAGCTTGGGGTACTCAAAGGTTCCACAATATACATTCCAGCCCTCTGGAATGGCTCCTCCACAATGTGCAAGGGAATTAGGGTGGCTTTGGTTTTACTACCTGACTTCCCTATTTGTTGTCACCAGTGACAAGACCTGCAATATTCCTTCACCTAGTTGGGCCAACTGAAATTCTGGGCCAATCGCTGCATAGTGCATGTCATTCCCAGATGTCTGGACTTGGGGATTTCATGAGCAATCTTGAGCAACCGCTCAATATACCCCTGAGGAATGACAAGCTGCCTGCCCATCACTCCTCCCTCTGTCCTTACAACCTGCGTATACAACAGTCTGTTGTCCTAATATACTCTATGTCTCACATCACCTCCCTATGTCCCATCAGATTTTGCACAAGTCATCAGCCTCTCCAAACTAGGATCAGTCCTCTGTGCAGCTGCAAATTCTTCACATTTTCCTAAGGCATGGGACATGTCCCCTTCAGTTCCTAAACTGGCATCCACAACTCTAGCACCAGGGCATTCAGGGTCACTGCCATCCCTAACCTTCTGACCATTGGTTACCCCTTCTACCTCAGAGTAACCATCTGTAGCTGTTTTGTGAACTGCTGCTTGGAGAAATCCCGCTCCCCTTTCACTACTTTCCATTTCAGGAGACACAGACTGGGGAACCAGCCTCCCATTGTTTTTCATGGGGCTATGGGGTCTAGGGAACTACAGTCAGCCTTTGCCGTTTGACTGCGGGTAACCACACACACCACCCCCTTCTGGAGGAGATTGTTCCCTAGAATCACATCCAGGGTGCGGTTGTCTGCTGCTGCCACCTTTTGCACCCTCTCTCCTATCACCCCAGTCCAGGAGAACACTAGCTAGTGGCAGAGTTTTTTCCTCCCCATTGAATCCCCTTACTGTTACAAACTGATTTGGTATAAACTGTTCAGGCTTAACCAAATCCCCTTTTACAAAGGTAAGAGATGCCTCTGCATCCCTTAACCTATGGGCGTGCACCCTATTTACAGTGACTGGGTGTATGTGCTCCCTCATGTTTATAGGCATGCTTTCAGGGATACAAAGTGCACCCAACTCTGTTCGAGCACCACTTTGTCTACTCTGTGCCTTTTTAGAACACTGTCTAGCAAGATGCCCTGGCTGTTTTCAGAACCAACAATCATCATTTCTTTTATCTGATAAATCCTTTTTTTGTAGCCTGGGGCTTCCCCCTTTCTGTTGAGGTAGTGAGAGTTTTAGCTGCCCTGAAGGTTTTCCCTTTCTGTGCTGCCACACCCGCCCCACTCCCTTTCAGAGCGGGCCTGCTCCTGGCATAGCTGTCCAAGAGCTCAGCAGCCTGCTGCACTGTTTTGGGGTCTTGGTCCCCTAACCAGGTTCTTAGCTCTGCTGGGAAAGCCCAAAAGACTTGCTCTAGAAGTACAACCTCCTCAATTTTCTCTACACAGTTTGCTTCTACTTCCTCCCACCAATGTTTCAAAAACTGACATTACTTTGTGGCAAGTTCTTCATAGCGCATGTTAGGGCTTCTCTGGAGCTTATGGAACTTAACCCTGCATGCTTCAGGCATTAATTCATACTTTTTAAGCAATGCAGCTTTAAGTTTCTCATAATTACTACTGTACTGATTGTCCATTTGGCCTAGTGCCTCATGCCCTTTCCCAGTAAGCAGCAGGGATAGTTGAAAGCTTCAGGACTCCCTGAGTATTTAGCCTGGATACAGACCTTTTCAAACAAATTCAAAAATGCATCCATATCCTCCCCCTCTTTAAATTCAGCTATTAACATAGAATTTAACTTGTACCCCAATCCTGGAGTTCCAGGTTCACCCCTGCCACTTACCTCCTCTGGTACTGGTAGTTGGAGTCAGCTTTCCCAGTTCAAATTCAAACTGGAGCTCTCTTTCCTCTCTCTTTGCCTCTCTGAGCTGTCTTTCTTTTTCCTCGGCCTCTCTCCAATGCTGGTTTTCCTTTTTCTGTATCTTCAGCTCCATCTGGAACTTCCTCTGCTCTAATTCCAGCTCCAATCTCCTCAACTCTTGCTGGAGCCTGACCCTTCTGGCTCCAGCATTGTGGTGACTCTCCCCTGGTGCTGTGGCTCTGGGTTCCCTCTGGTTTCACTGTCCTCTTCTCTGGGACTGGACTCTATGACATCCCTTGGTACCCTCACACCCTAGTCTGGTCCCTATCAGTCACCTGTGGTGACTCGAGGTCATGAGCAGTTACTTACTCATTGGCTGCCACAAGGGCCTCCATGAGGTGCTTTTTGGTGTGCCCCTCACACTGGACTACTCTTTCCTGACACAACTGCTTCAGGTAGTCTGCAATGTTATCACCGTGGATGGAAGCCATCTTCTTCCCTAACTATTGCTACACTAGCTTGTACCTGAGGGAAAAAAAACAAAGAGGTAGGGAACTTTATACTGTAACCAAATTATATACTTTTTTAAAATCTCTGCCTTTATTGTGTGGACTGTTTACAGTTTATCAATGTGATACACTGGGCTCAAATCCAGCTGTTATGCCTGCACCACCAATATCTCTTGAATTGCAAAACTATGCAACCATACCTCTCAGATCCCACCACTGTGCACCAGATCTGTCACAAACCCACTCTTGGGGGTCAGGCCCACTGAGCTCACAGTGCCCACCCTTAAGTGCATTCCATGATGGGGGGAGAACAGGGATACCCTCATCATCCTTCAGAATGCTTGCTGAAGTCATGACTGCACCTCTGTCATGGGGATCCTGGGCATCCCTGTAGCTTTAGATAAGGGCACAGTATCAGTCTCGAGTCTTGTGGTTAACTATGAACCCTTCCTTGGCTATTACACACAGGAGGAAGACCCAGGTATCACACTGTCTTTGCGGTAGCAGCATAAAAACCTGATTTGACCTTCTCCCTACAGGACATGCAACAGGCTGGTTCAAAATCTTTGTGGAGGCTGGTATTCTCCCTATTCTTCCAGATGTCTCTTCCAGATCCCTTTTCAATTTGGTTGCTTATGGTAGCCCCTGTAAACAAGTAGCAGTTGTCACAGATTATTAATAAACCTTCTACAGTCACACATACAATATAAGGAATTCTCGCTCAGGCAGATATTCTTTAGAAAAGCAAAAGTTTTACTAAAATACTTAAATACATAGTTACAACTTAAAAGAAGATATTAATTTGGGTTACAGTATACAGGAAAACAAAATGGAAAAATGTACAATGAAATACACTAAAACAGTTAGCTAGTCTACCTAAGGTATGAAGATTTCAAAGTCCAGAGACTGGCTGGTTTGCAAAATATTTCAGTCTTTTTGTAGCAGCCTTTGATTCTTAGGCAGTCTCTATGCTGGCAGGTGTTCTCTGTGGTCAGGAGAGGGTCCAAGCTGAATGGCAAAAAGGCTCTGAGTGTCTGTGCTGGAGAGTTTATATAGAAGACCACCTACCAGTCTGTGAATGAAGATTGCCCCTTCTTTGAATAAAGGCTGCCCCTTCCACTTTAGGCCACCGGGCATCACTCTTCTGCTTTCCCAAAGTCTTGGCACTTAGAAAAAAATGTCAGTGTACTGTGGGAACCTTTTCCATCACCTCTTGTCTAAGACCATTTCCCTTTTGATCTTAAGGGGTTACAGCAGTGGAAATAGCTTCTCTCATCCTGGGATTTTGAACTGGCTTAATTTAATTAGTTATAAGGAAGATCTTGTAAATTGTATGATTGTACATGCTGATTTTATTACTTCTGTTTCCCTTGGCCAGTTAACTTGAAAGAATACTCTTTGATCATGTATCCACAAGCTTTTTGACAAGAGCTTGTCAAATTCCTGCAAGCAAGGCTGGCCTTGTAGGTCATAGGAAGGTCAACCCCCTTTTTTTAAAAAAAAAAATCCACTCTTTTGTGTATGTGCCTTTGCTGACACTGGCATGTACATAGAATAACATAAAAAATCTATACAACAGACTTATATCTACACATAAGGGCGAGCAGCCAGGCAGCTCACCACATACACAGGTCCCTTCTTCAGGTGAACAGCAAAACTGAGCAACATAAGCAGTATTTATAAACACTGTGAAGCAATGTATAATAATAATTGAAGAGAATTACAGGAAGGGTAGAATGGAAGGAAGTGTGAAGTTTAGAAGTGATGAAAGGAACACAGAACAACAAAGCCCTTAGATAAACAGAGTGTAAAGTCAGTATAAGTTGCAAAGCAAATAAAATGACCAATACAGCTAAAATCTCTTTTTATCTTCAGTATGCAAAGACATTAGCTTACCAATATTGTATGCTGATGAATCATAGACTCATAGAATCTTAACAGCAGAAAAGGACCACACCGGCCAATCTAGTCTGCCCTATACCCCCTACTCATCCCCCCTTCTGCAGCTACTTAGCCCCTTATGTCTGTCCCATGCCCTCTTGAATCCCTCCACCAACTTAGCTCCCACTACTTCTTCTGGTAGTCTGTTCCAGACCTCCACCACCCTCTCTGTGAAGAATCACCTTCTCACATTGCCCCTGTATCTTCCTCCCTGCAGTCTGAGATCTAGTTCTAGCCCCCTCCTTTATTTTAAGTAAACCCCTTCCCTTACTTTGTTGAACTCCCTCACATATTTAAAAGCTTCAGTCATGTACCCCCGTTCCCTTCTAGTCTCCATCATGTACAGGTCCAGTTCCTTGTACCTCTTGATGATTTAGTGATTTTTTTTGCCAGTGGTCCCAGGATTCCATCTATAAAAAAAGTCCTTCGACAGGGTTTTGACAGATACAAACCATAACTCTTCAGCACACAATGACAATAAATGTGTCTAAGACAAAATGTATGTTGTTCTGTACCCAGAGGAGGAAACATCTGGGTCCACTGTCCCTTTCTGTTAAGGCACAGGTTGGCTCCATCATTAAAAAGTCTTCTCAATTAAGTTCCTAGTCCTCACTTGTGATAGTGTACTCTCATTTGCCTTGGAGTTCTACACTGTTTAAATTTTCTTTTCCAACCTGACACTAGGGAGTTTCTTGTTCAGAGCATCTTACTCCTGGTCCTTGATTACAGTCTGCCATTTTATTTGGTGGCCAATTATGGTCCACTATCAAGAGTGAGGGTCCTGTATAACAGTACTGCACATTTTGCTTTACAATTCCCTTCAGTGAAACACCATTGTGTTTTGTTCACTTCACTATTCAAATATACAATTTTCATGTGGGACTGTTTTTTTTAGTTTTTTTTAATTATTTTTTTTAGGTCTGGTTGCCTTCCTCGTATTTCAGGCTGTTTACACAGACGTTAACACCAGGTCCAGCTAGTCCAACCATTTATTAGTTTGTTGGATGCACACGTTACAGGGACAGAGAACAATTGAAAGGCTATGCCTGTAGTTATGTGGGGGAAGAGGTCCTCCCCTACATCCTACTTAAGCAAGCAGACTACTGCCACTCTGCTTAGAGTGAGTCACACTCGCTTGTGGCACTGCCGGTGTTTGGCTGCTCTTCCTCCTTTCTCCTGCCCTCCCCCTTCCCTTGCCTTATTTGCTTGCCCCCCCTCGCCTTTTGTTGTTGCCATTTGTTTTCTACTGCCCTGTTCTTTTGGGGATTTCCTTCTCTCCCTGCTGCCTACTCTCTGGGTCCTTCTTCGTTCCCTGCCTTACGAGCAGCCATTGCCCATGCTACTGCTGGTTCCAGTGCCTTCCTTCTGCTTATTACCCTAGCCTCTGAATCTCAGTCCTCTGCATTGTTCCACTTACATTCCCACCTCTGCAGCCGAACGCTGCCTCCCGGACACATTCTGTTTCCTCGTGCCACTATGGACCCTGCCTACCTCACCCATCCTCCTGCATCAGCCTGTCAGTTTGACACCTTACCTTCAGCTAGGCATGGATTTGACTACTTCTGCTGAGCCGCATGTAGCTCCATGATACCATCCAACTCCGCAGTTGCCTTCTCCTACCAGCTCTGCTCCAGCACTCTCACCGGGTATCTTTCAAACACTGCTAGCCTTCTCCTCAGATTCATTATTTCTCACTTCTACCAACCTCATGAGCGTACTGCTTCCTGTCTAGAGCTGCAATGGACATCAAGAAAACTAATTCATGCATCTACTGCTAATGATGTACACGCTTCTGTGACATTTCAAGCACCCATACTTGTGCGTGACTGTTGTACTAATGGAAAGCCCTATTAATAGCTATTCTGGTTGTGCTTTTTAGTCCCTGCCATTACTGGCACAAGGACTGAAGCTTCCTTGAATGCTTATCTGATTCTGAAACCTTATACTCTCTACTTGTGAATTCCAATAGTAGCACTATGTCTTTGGAGAGATGGAGCTTTACACCCATGATCTAGAAACTGAAAACAAGTAATTAATTGGTTTGGTAGAACACTGTGCTAGTTACCCGTACAGGTGACCAGAGTTAGGTCCTATTGTTCTATCCACTGTATACTGCCTGCTTTTCTGGATTCGGTACTCTCAAGTGCTCTGCTACACCCTCCTGGCTTGGATACCCCTCTACATAGCTGGATTATTTGACACCACAGGAAGCTTCATTCTTGCCACTTACTCTACCAAGTTCCACTCAGCTTCAGCCCTGGGACATCTGTTTGGCTGGGCAGCCCTCCTTGGCAGCCTATCATCCTGCTAGCCTACGTGGGGTCTAGCTTGACTCATTCTCCTTTCGCCTACCTAGGTGGGGTCAGGCTGTACTCCGCCGGCTGTGCAGGGGCCCTCATTCGGCATGCCTGTCTGCTTCTTGTTACCTTGCATGAGGGTTCTGTGGTCTGCTAACCTTTGTAGGGTTTAGCTGCCACTTTCTACTCACTTACTGACTGACCTACATGTGGTTGAGCCACACATGCCAGCCTTCGTGGGGCTTAACTGCTACTCTCCACTCACCTACTGGCTGACCTACGTGTGATCCAGCCACACATCTTACACCTCATACTTTCCATCGGCTGACATACGTGTGGTCTAGCCATGTATCCTTCTCTCGTATGGGTGTAGCTCCTTTTCACTGCTTGGATGCTTCCTACCGGGATGCTGCAAGTCATTTGGATCTACTACCACTCCACTCCTGCCTGGATCCTCAACCAAACTCTATTCCATTATGTCTTCCTATATCTTGGCCTACGCATTCAACCTAACCTATGTCAGTGGCATACTATTATTAATTGTGGTTCGCATTGTCAGCACATCCGCTGCCATCTCTGTCTTCACCATGCCACATCAGGTTTCCAGTTTGCCCTCCCCAGATTGCGTGGCTAGCAGTCTGCTTCTGTGTTTCCTCACAAGGCCCTCTCTTGCAAAGTTTGCTAATTGGATCAGCAACTACCAGTCATCCATGTTCTAGGTCTAGAGTCCTAGTCATCTGGATACATGTTCTAGGGGAAGACTTCTTCACCTTTGGATTACTCGACTATTGCTAACTCGACGCTCACAAATTTTTTATGCTCAATATGGATTCTTGGACTAGGTATTCACTAGAAGGATATACTGCCATCTTCATCCATCAATCTAACATCATTACTTCAACTCAGCTTCTTGCCTTCGCTGAATCAGTATCTACTACTCCGGAACTTGGATTAACCGATAATTAAATATTGTTAATTTAGGATTATTCTCCTTTAGTATGCCCAGAAGGACGGGCAGATCGGTAGCCATGGGTCCTCAGAGGTTCCCCCCAAGGGGGGTTTTCCTCTCCTGCATGCTACTGGCCACACTCTCCAGAGTTGGAGGAGATAATAGTACAATACTCATTGTTTCTTTGGGGGTCTCATCCTACTCGACTAACCATCCTTCCTATGGTGGATACAGAGAAGGGCCAAAACATCAAGTCATAATATGTTACTCATCCGTTCAAGCATCTAAGCACTTACATATACCATCCAGTTCATACGTAATGTAATAACTGACTTGCTCATGTTTATGCTAAGTGCCTAAGCACTAATCATGCCATACAATTGGTACCTTGTAAGCATTGTCCTACTTACTGATCTGGCATCTGTATCCAAGCACAACCACGTTAATCCACTACATAGCACAAGCATGGAGCTATGAACCACACATAATTGCATTTAGGGCTGTGGAACGCTATACTTCCCTTCCACTGTTTTTGCCTAAATCTAACTCTATTCCTTATTATAAACGTTTATTAAAAAGCTATTTGTTATCCTGTAACATGTGTAATTGCATTTGATGGTGCGTTTTGTAATGATCACAGCACTGTTTGTATGTATTTGCCTTTTTTTTTATATTCCCTCATCATCCTTGAAAATGGGCTATACAGCTCATGGACTTCCCAGGTCATCAGATAAATCACATCAAATCAAGCCCTCCTCCCACAGCCTCTGGCAGATCAGTTCATCTTTGCACCATTGAGTTGGGACTCTTTTGTCAAGAGACGCAGGCAGAGCCTTGAAAATGGCTACTGTTTCACCTTGAAAAAGGCCTCTGTTTCAAGATTGGAGCCTTTGGGTTTAACTGTGCATCTGGAACAGCCAGTGTGTGCCTCAGCGCCACTTAGGTATTGATGGCCTGAGGATGATGTAGTCCTGCTTTGGCTTCTGAGTGATAATATTGTTAAAGGATTTTGACCTTTTAAGATGTCCCCTGAGGACTTAAGAGTCCTTGCATCATCTCCCAAAGTGCACATGCAGCACACGTAGAACACCCCTTGTAGGAAATGTAGTTAGAGGGCCTATGAGGTCTTGGAGATCTTGTCAAAGAAGCTTTCTCCTTTTGGGCCTTCCCCATCAATGAGGTGATTATGGGCCCAACACAAGAAGTCAGGGTTCACCCTGCATATTCAGGTCCTTCCCCAGAGAAATGTGATGGAACGTATGCACTTCCCACTGAGAGGTTTAAACCCTCCTTATAAAATGACAGGGACCAAAGGAGAAATCTGGTTGATTATTTGTAGTGCAATACGGGACAAGGTTGCACGATAAATAACTAGGTCCATTTAAAGTGCCGAAGCACAGAATCTCATGCCCAATGATCCATTTGTTTGATATCCTAATTGGAATGTTTAATGTAGCTGAGGTCACCATTTTTTAGCCTGCTAACATTTTTAACAATGTGGGTGTGATCAAAGAAGTTAGTTAACAGCTCTCCCTTGCAACTCTCCTCCCCATCAGAGTTTGCAGTTGCCCCAGGTCTAAAAATGATGTTAGTCAATATTTTGAGCTTGACCAAAAAATTTGTCCAACCACAAGCTTGGGCTGCACATACAAATCCGGATCTTATCATTATTACTGAATCATGGCTCAAAAAGGCTAACTCTGACCAACAAATTACCCTTCCTGGCTATAAACTATTCAGAGCTAATAGGGAATCTTGGGGTGGAGGTGTAGTAATTTATTCAAAACTCAAGTACATAGTCTCAGATATCAGCTGCAAATCATTGTCAAAGGAATTTGAGTTAGTTTCCTTGAAGCTCCACCTTCCCTCCTCCAAATGCATCAGTATTATTGGGGGCTATAGGTCCCCATCTGGTGGTTCAGAAATCTTAAACACACTCAGATCATTAATTTCCACTGCTAATACAGAAACAATATTCTTAGAAGATCTCAATATGGACTGGCTTACATCAAAAGCTCACTGCCTTAAATCTCTCTGTGATGAGCTTGGCCTTGTGCAACTAGTTAGTGAATCTACAAGGACTAATACCATTAACTCAGACAAAAGATCCCTCTTAGACATCATTTTATCCACTCATCCCCATAAAATTTCTCACACAGCAGTCTTCCACAATGATATGAGCAACCATGGGGTTGTATTATGTATAAGAGCTCAATCTAAGGCCCACCAGCAGCCCACATTTATAACTAAACATTCCTTTTGAAAATTCAACATAGCTAATTTCCTCTCAGACCTAGGTGAGGTCAGATGGCAGGATCTGTACCTTGCCAAAAATGTTGATGAGGCTATCTCTGTCCTCAATGATAACTTTGCTGCACTGACAAATAAGCATGCCCCCCTAATCAAAGTCAGGGTGTGTAAAAACTCTCACCTCTGGTTCATCCCAGGATGTAAGGCAGCTCTTACTAACTGGGACAAGCTCTGGACCCAAGCTAGGCAATCCAAGAGCCCTGCAGATTGGCAGGCCTTTAGAGCTACTAGGAATGCCTGTGTAAAAAGTGTTCACACTGCCAAAGCCCACTTCTACATCTCTTCCCTCGAACAGGCAAACAGGGATTGCCACAAAATTTGGAGGACACTCAAATCCATTGAAGGGTGGCCCACTGTCCCCTCCGCTCCTACCAAGATACATGCAAATTGCAGGATTGTGGAAAGTAATTCTCAAATACTCAAAGAACTCAATTCCCACTTTGTTATAGCCAGACTAGCATTTGACTTCTCACCCTATGCTAGCTATGCTATGAGTCAGCCTAGCTCCACCCCATCCACTTGCACCTCATCCTGTCCCTTTCAATTGCGTTTGTGTAACTATAAAGAAGTTGAAGACTCACTTCTTAAACTTGATATCCAGAAAAGCGTAGGGGATGATGGTCTTAAACCTTTCTTTCTAAGATTAGGCTATGCCCACCTCACAGCCTCGATTCTCCATATCTTCAACCTCTCTATCACTTCTGCTTTAGTTCTGACCTGTTGGAAATCTGCCCACATCCTTCCCCTTTTTAAATCAGGGGACCCATGCCCATCCTTTCTAAAATCTTCAAAAAATTGATCTATATCCAATTAAAACTTAACATCAAAACCTTTTCATTCCTTAATCTAGCCCAATCTGGTTTCTGGGCAAATCACAGCACTATCACAGCTTTGGTAAAAGTCACAAACGATTGGATCTCTGCCGTTGATGCTAAGATGGTTACTGGTGCTGTTTTTTTTTACCTTAGCAAAGCATTTGATACTGTTGATCACAACCTTCTAGTCTCTTGCCTGTCCAACCTAGGTGCTACTCCATCCACCACTGAGTGGTTCACTAGTTACCTATAACGGGGAACACAGAAAGTCAAAGTGGATGGCCTATTCTCTGCCCCCTTACCGGTTGTCAGAGGAGTCCCCCAAGGCTCCATTCTAGGCCCGATCCTGTTCTCTCTGTACGTAAATGATCTTGACTCCCATATAATGGGCTCCAACCTGCACTTCTTTGCAGACTATACTGTCCTGTATACCTCTGGATCTATGGTATCACAGGTCAGGGATGTATTACAAGCTGACTTTGCTCAGCTCGAAAATAATCTGATAAAAAACAAGCTACTCCTTAATGCTAAGAAAATGAATGCAATGATTTACTCTCATTGTACTTCCCATGTCCCCTTCCCCTGTCCAACCAAATGATTTTATAGTTACTGCACTAGGTGAATCTTTGGAAATCGTTCCTAAATTCAAATACTTGGGTATCTTGTTAAATAATAAGCTTTCATTTAACGACCACATTGATGAACTATCCAGGAGGCTCAAAGCAAGAATAGGATTCTTTTTTAGAAATAGGTCTCTATTCCCTCTTGAGACACGTACAAGGCTCGTACAGGCCACATTCCTTCCCCATCTCAATTACGGTGACTTAATTTACACTACAGCTTCAACTTCAAGCCTAAGCAAGCTGGACATCCTTTATCACCGTGCGTTACGATTCATTACCAACTGCCCCCACCATACTCACCACTGTGATTTGTATTCAGCTGTTGGCTGGACATCTCTCACTACTAGACACCTGCTCCACGCTGGTCTTTGGACCCTTAAGTTGCTCTTGCAGAAATTACCATGCTACCTAACATCGTTAATCCACATTTCCCGCAGTGCATATTCCCTTAGGAAAACTGACTTTGTCATGCTCGATGTACCTAGGACTCGTACCTCCTTTGGCAAACATGCTATTTCGTATGCCCTCCCTTCTATGTGGAACCAACTCCAATCTACTAAAACTAACTAGCATTGTCTTGGTCAACTTCTTCAGAGTGCTAATTGCATCTAAAATAAAATATATTTGTATCTGCTACTAAGCCCCCTCTAATCCCTATGTGTGCTTCTTGTCTATTGTCTCTATTGGCCCCTGCCATACTGAGACCTTTAACCCTCAACCTACTTTACCCTTTGCTAACCTACCCCTCCTCCCAACCCTGCTTACCCTTATTATTGTTTCCTTCTTCTAGTTCTTCATCCCTTTTTGATTATCTGTTGCATCATACAGCGACAAAGTGTTTAACCTCACCTGATACTGACTGTCCCATAATTGTACATACAGTATATCTGTAACCTTGTATCTCACTATGTATTACCTGATCAGAGCCTTGTGCGCACTCTGTATATTTGGTTATCAAGGCGCTGTACTGTATAATGTGCCATTGTATGTATATAACCTTCAGGACCTCCTTGTGAATGAGCTTGCTCAATGGAGTCTTTCTGCAATAAACTTGAACTTGAACTAACTGAAATGTGCCAAAAACTGATTAAGCACAACAGTACACAAACATCTTACACGTTCTCCTGCAGCATTTACTTTCCTCCTGGCAGTGTCTCTCGCCAATCGCACTGTGCAGTATCTCACCTGTACAGCCGTTAGTTTGCTTCTCAGCTGTAGTCATCCTCATTTCCTGATCTGAGTAACCAAACAGACCATCAAACATTTTTTTTAACTGTTAGACTGTATGAAAAAAAACAAAAAAAAAAACGACATGCTCAAGCCTAGGTTACCATGTTTTTTTATTTGCTCTTCCTAAGCATGCTGGCGCTCCTTCAATGCCACTCTCTCACTCATGGCAGTCAATGGTGACTCGTGAAAAAAAAATGAGGGATGAAGAGCAAGAAAGCCACTGGCAACTGCTAGACAAGATTAGGATCGGCAAATGCCTAAAATTGAGCTCTGTAAGTGTATGTCTTTCCTGGTGAATCTTTTGAAATAAATAAATGTACTGAGCTGCACAGCTAACCCTTTTCTCACATACACTTGTTCTGTCCAGTCTATCATGGTCACTCAAGGCAGACACCGATCTACAGAGGTTAGCTGAATGAAGGAAAATAAATGTAAGAGACAACCAAGTGCAGTTGAGTCACAGGGCTTGAAAACATTATCTTGGGAGTTGGGGGGAGGGTGGCAGCCTGCAGGGAAACTACAACTAAGGCAGTTAAATTAGATCAAAAGACCTAACACAAATTAGTAAAGGCTAGTCCCAGTTGGCAGTTGGACTATTTAATGTTAAAAACACATACTCATGGCCGGCTCGGTAGTGTAGAGGGCTGAGGCGCTGGTGCCTTACCTCATGCTACGCCAGTGACCCAAGTTCGGGAATGACCACGGGTTGCCAGGGTGCCAGCTTGGGGGGGAGAGTTGGAGTGGGATTGACCCGTGGCTCTCCCCTCCAAGGGGTGGATGCCCACCTGTCCGTAGTCCCACACCCACCGGGTGACGGTCCGGTGGGTGTGTAGGTGGCATGGTGCGGTGTCAAAAGTCAGGGGGGGTGGAAAAGGCCACCGGATCCTGGTGTGTTCATGTGCCTCTATGCACATACACACATGTATATGCCGTGGCCTGGGGGAGGTGGGAGAAAAACTAAAAATAAATAAAGTATATATGGAAAAAAAAACATACTTATTCACATTTGCTCTTATTTAAAAATGTGTTTCCAAATTATAAAACTGCTTCTAAAAATAAAGGGTAATTTTATAAGAGCAATAAGACACTTCGGGGTTGTGCATTACAATGAGATAACCGCACTCCTGAGGTGAACGGCACTTGGCCTTCAGCCTCATGCCTAACTACGCCCCTAGGAGTGCAGTTTCCTCACCGTAATGCACACCCCATCATGTCTTATTGCTTACCTGAAGCACTGTTAGTACTCTGTTATACCCGTAAGTAGTCTCAAGAGTACAACGTGAAAAGGAACTGGCAAAAACAGAGACCTAAAAGTCTCAGTACACTATTATGAGCATTTAAATCTCCTGCAGTTGTAGTTGATGGCTGACTTCAGCTGTGGAGGATTTTTGGATGTTTCTGGCATGGTGTGATGTCTAAAATGTTGGAAATAGGGATAGCAAGATCAACCAGATAGAAGTAAGTTCAATCAAGATCAGAAGTTAAGAAAAAAGTGTTTCTGTAGTAAAATATCCTAACTGTGGACTGGAATGATGACTGTTCCTTTTTTCTGCTCCTTCCAGGCCTCCTGCAGCCTCACTCCTTCGTGCTCTCTCATGCTTGCCCCCTCTACCCACCAGACTCAACCCTCACTGGCATACCTACCCCCAGGCTCCCCTGAGCTCTCCAATACTCCCATGTAATCCTGCCTATCCCTGCTGGGGCCCCCGGGGCTACCAGGGAGGAAGCGCTTCCAACACTGAGGGTTGTCGATCAGGGGGCAGGCATGGTGCGCTGGGCAGTCAGGTGGCTTGAGGAGGGGCTTGCTGGAGGCCATCGTCCAACACTGCAGGGGCCATTCTCTTTTTTCATCCTTCCCTCCATCCCCCTTCCATGTCAGGGCTACAGGTCTGTGGCATCCTGAGAAGGATGCACAGCAGCATGTGGTCAGTCACGCTGCCAAGTGCATCTTCTCTCGCTCACCACAAGGAGCTACTTAAGGGCAGTGCAAGCTGTACCCTCCCTCCTGGGGAGGAGTGCATCCGCATGAATGCTCTTCGCCCTTCCCATTGTCTCTGCTCCACTAACCCCAGATGCAGGTTCCAAACCTGAGTCGCCAGCGTGCTGAGCGGACAGTTCCTTTTAAGTTAGGAAAGACCCAAGGAGCTCCTCCATTGTATCATGAAATAAAGAGTCAAACTATCTAGGTTAGCTGGGCAAGAAGGTTTATGCCTGGGCTTGCTGGGGTTTACCAGGTGAGCTACTTAGCTTACAAACAGCAGCAAAAGGCAATTGCTCAAGAAAAGCCCAGCATGCCAAACTGATGCAAAAGATTCAGGTTTATAACCTTAGCATACAGTATATCCACTGACAATTTCATTCAAAGTGTGAAATGCAGAAAATAGAAAAACAATGCCTGTCAGGAAAGCCAGTAGTTTTCGTTGAGCAACTGTCTTTTGCAGCTGTTTGCAACTTTTTGGGGGGCCAGACAGCCCTGACGGTGTGCACTGACTGGTGCTGTGAACACCGTCTCATCTGTGTGTTTGAACTACTCAGCTTACGTGGCCAACTACCTCCCTCTTTGTGGGAAGCAGCTGTGAAAGTTCAGCAGATGGCCAAAGCAGACTAACAGGATACCATTTCCTGTTTGATTATGGGTTAGCCACTGCCAAATATTGTTTGCAGGTTAGTGTGATCAGGCAGATGAACTGTTATATGGTGACTGTGCCGATAAAAGCAATTAGACCAAATGAGTGTGTTGCATGTGTTTGCTTGCTTAGATGCCCACTACCAGGGGTGGCTGCAGGAATCTACATAAATTGACATACTGTACTTGATGTACATCTTTCACTTTTCGCTTTAGATCCAATATAGGGTTGCACGTTTTCTGTTTGATGGCTCAGCACTGTTTTAGCCTCAGGTTGAGGAGAATCTGATGTGGATCATGGACTCTAGACCTGCCTTTCACTCCATCTAGTTTTTGTCCAGTGGTCCCTACCCTTCCAAGTTCCAGAAGGGACAGCCATCCTCTACTCATGGTGGTACAGGGTATAATGAGATAGAATGAAAGCCCAATAATATCACTCACCAGACATAGACAGAGGTATGAGGAGAAGGGTAATGGTTCTGGCTCTGGCTGTTCTGGTCCAGCACCAGAGTGATTTAGGGAAGGGTGTCACCTGCCATGCCCCCACTCCCTAGACCTTCCAGTTGGGGGTTACCTATCCTATTTTCTTCTCCATTGGCTGTTAATCATATCTGACAAGCACAGCGGAGAAAAATACCTTTTTACCAGTAAACAGTTTAAATATTTTATTTTCCACATAGATAGTTAAAATGTCCTGTTGCATTCACTCCCTTGTACACAGGCTGGCTCTTTAGCTTGAATAACCACCCATGTCCTTCCACCTATGGGTGGCCACCCAGTGAGGTGGGTTAGGATTAAGGGCCTGCCTTGTGGTTGGTCATTTTGGGAGATCTGTTCTAGCCTGAGAAAGAAGGGAGTTTAGCAAAACAGCAGCACCATTTGTGTCTGACTTCTGGGCAACTCGGGACATTTTGGAGCTAGTAAAGCAGGATTGCTTCCTTCCCCCAGAATCACTTAGCACCTGAGGTTTTGACAAAGGGGAGGGACTTGTTCTAGCCTTTTGTTCAAATCCCCATAGGTCTGCAATCCCCAGAAGCATGCGACCCCAGAAGCAGGAGGATAACATCTTAGCTGGAGCATCTGCAGGACATCTGCAGGTAAGTGTGCAGTTCTGCAGGGAACTCTGAAGGAGCAGTGACTATCTAATTGCAGTTAGTAAGCTAGCTAATGCTTGGAGGCCTTGTTTAAGTCCATAGCTAAGGTGCAACAGACTGTATCTAATGTATAGTGTTACTGATTACTGATAAAACTGTTTAATCCTAGCTTCTACCTATATAGAGCAAGGTTATGAAACAGACAGACAGGTTGTGTCTAAGATGATGTGTTACTGCATACTGCTAATTCTGTTAACCTTAACGTCTACCTCTATAGGATAAGGTTATAAGATAGGCAGTCGACGTCCACACATTACTAAACACATCAGGCAGTTTTATAAGCATTCTGCAGGCTAGAATGGCGTATAGGGTGAGTGGGGCATTAGCTGTGGAGATTGTGGTGCACTCTTCTCCAGGGCTATGCTTTGGAGGAGTGGGCATTGCCCAATATGTAGGACCTTCTGGAAGCTCCATGCTCAGCTGACAATAACAATGGAGGAAATATTCTAGCTGTGACTCCAACTAAGCTGATGCTCACTCCCTTTACCCCAGAAGCCCACTGGCTTGGTGGGAATTGGGGGCAGGGGCAGTCACACAGCAGTTAGCCATACCCAGGAGATACTAATCACAAATCAGCTTTCATCCCTGGAAGAGGCACAGGTGCCTGTTTCTAATGGGGGGACCTACAGCCAGTTGGTGTTGAGGGGAAAGAAGACATGGACGCCACTTGGAGGAGAGAAGAAGGACTCAAGGGGGAAGTAAATCATTTGTTTAGTTCTTATTTTACTGCAGCATACTACTGTGGGGAGAGCAGTAAGGACGTACTGAGGGGTGAATTGTGTGATTTTATGAATGGGAGTTTCACTTGGGGCCTAAGGGAGGCGGAAGGAAGACGGCAGAGGGAGGAAGAGGGAAGGAGTGAACAAAGGCACACCATGTGACTCCAGCCAGGTCAACAGAGATGCATAGCACTATATTTATTACCCAGAGGGCCAAGCAACCCCTCACATGAGCGCTACAATGCAAGAGTGTGGCATTTGACTAGGTTGCATCTGCAGGGCATCAGCAGGGAGGACAGCAGGCAGCACCATGCTGGGGAAGGGATAGTAGGAGGCAGGGGAGAGGAGTCTTTAAAGGGGGGGCTGACCAGTTACAGCACAGAGAAGTATAATACATAGCAGGGAGCGCAGGAAGTATGGAGGGTCCTTGGGAGTGGGACAGGAAGCAGACATGGGGAGGGAGGGTGTTTGTGGGCAGTCAAGCAGGATGGGAGGTGGGATGGGTGGTAAGTTATAATGGATGGGGGGCAGCCATATTCTTGGGAATTGCATGGAGGGCAAGGGGGTGTACGGTGTGTAGGCAGGTGAGACAACTTAGGGAGGGGCTTGGATGTTTGAGAAGGGAGCTGGGTAGATGGGGAAGACAGAGTTCTTGAAACACCAAGGGGAAAGGGGACCTGAGGAGGTCTTCCACAGAGGTTGCAGCAGGTAAACAAAAATGTAAACAAGGTGGGGGAACAAGATGGGCAGACAAACAGGAGCAGCTGGGGGCAGGGACCGATGACTGGAGGGTAATCAAGCACCAGAGGAAGACAAGAACCGGGGCAGGTCAGGGATATAAGTCCCAGGGAAGGGTAGCTAGAGTAGCTCAGAAAAGGGAGAATGACAATATGACAATAGGAACAGGTTCTCAGTGTTATCTAGCCTGGAAGAACAGGGAGGGGAGGGGGGGAGAGATGCTACTTAGAAGGGAAGGGAAGGGAACATTAAGAAGGGTAAGGGATACAACAGTGAGGTGGAAGGCACAAGCAGCAGCAGAAGCAATGGAGGACAGAAGGAGGGTGGCAGAGCAACAGGTACTGGGGGGGAGAGAGAGGAACGGGTAGAGAATGGACAGGGGGGTGCAGCCGGCAGCTCTGGAAAGGGTAGCACGGGCTGGGGGACACAAGGAAGGGGAACAGCACAGTTCATTCGGGCTGCAGGGAGCCAATGGTAAGGGAGGGTGACCAAGAGCAGGGAGGAAGTTGGGGAACAGGAGGGAGACAAACACAGGAAGGAGGGACAGCATAGATGGCACACTATGGGCAAGAGGCTGAAAGAGGAGGAGGAGTGAGTTGTAATAATAGGGGACTCCATCCTGAATGGAATAAGATGGGGTAATAAGAACTCTGGCAATGGCAGCAAGAGGGTGGAATGCATGCCAGGCATGACAGCAGGGAGGGTGGAAGTAATATTACCAAACTGTGTGGGGCAGGGGAGGCCACACATGGTAGTTCATTTGGGCACCAACGATCTGGCAGGCAGTGAGGTGAAGGTAGCACAGGAAGAGTTCTCAGAGTTGGGTAGGATCTGTAGCAGGTTAGGCAAATCAGTGACCTTCTCAGAAGTGTTGACAGTCCCAAAAGCAAGCACAGTTAGAAAGGTGAGGCTGGAGGAGTGCAACACATGGCTTAGTGGGTGGTGTGAAGAAAAAGGGTTCAGCCTGGTTGGAGAGTGGGGTAGGACATGGGATAACAAAGAATGTTATGCAACAGATAGGCTGCACCTTAGCAAAGAGGGCACTAAGGTCCTGAAAAATAAACTGGAAAGCTACTTAGGTGATAGGAATGGATACATTTAAACTGAACGGGGGGGGGCAGCAGGGGGCAAGAAACTCAGCACCAGGCATGAGGGGCCATGGGCCTCCCCCACCAGAAAGAATGACTAAAGACAGGGGAGTACATGGGGAGGAGATAGTAGGGGGGAGGCATGATACAAACAGAGGCAAACGGGACCACGGGATGTACTGGAAGGCAGTGACCCTGAATGCAAGGAGCCTGGGAAATAAAAGGTAGCAGACCTACAGGCACTATTGGCAGAAGGGAATGTGGATATAGCTGCCATTACAGAAACATGGGCAATTCAGTTCCACGACTGGGACCTAGAGATCCCTGCTTATGATCTGTAGAGGAAGGACAGGGCTAAAGGGGGGGGTGACTTTGTATATTCGGGAAGGAATAGAGTGTAGCAGGGAGGAGCGGGAGGAGGGTATGACAGAAGCCTTCTGGGCAGTACTACAGAGTACCGATGGCAGAAGAATTTGAACAGGGGTGGTGTACAGACCACCTTCACAGGGAACTGATCTAGATAGGGAGCTGGGAGAACAGATCAGAAGAGCAGGGGGAAGAGGAAATGTTATAATTCTGGGTGACTTCAATCTGCCGGGAGTAGACTGGAGCACCCCAGCTACTACCTGCAGCAGGGAACAGGTCCTCCTGGATGCTATCCAGGACTGTTTTCTAACCCAGGAAGTCAAGGAGACAACAAGGGAGGACGCCATATTAGATCTAGTGCTGACAAATGGGGAACAAGTCCAGGACGTGGAGATGAGGGAACCTCTCGCAGGTAGTGACCACCGAACAGTGTGGTTTTCAATCTGCATGGGGAAGGAAGTGGCCAGGACTAAAATAAAGGTGGTGGATTTTAGGAAGGCAGATTTCAACAAGATGGGGAGCACAGTGATGGAACACCTGGCAAAGATCCACCCGGGGTGAATACGGACCAAAAATGGACCATCATTAAGATGGGGTTGATTGAGGCCACCAACACGTGTATAAAGGCTCAAAAAAAGAGTGCCAGAAACAAAAGGCCAAGCTGGTTTAATAGCAAAGTGGCAGAAAAGGTAAGGGAAAAGAGGGCAGCCTTCCTGACGTACAAACATACCGTAAGGTAAATAGACAGGGAGATTCACACAGAGAAATCTAGAGAGGTAGGCGGGGAGGTCTGGGCAGCCAAGGCTGAGAAAGAGCTAAGATTGGCTCAGGGGATTAAGGTAGGGAAGAAGGACTTCTTCCTCTACCTCAGGGAGAAAAGAAGTAGAAGGGACAGGAAAGTTAGGATCAAGAGGGAGGATGGGTCGAGAAGGGTGTGAAACATACGGAGGCACTTAATGAGTACTTCTGTCTTCACCAGGAGGCTAGTGAACCCATGGCAAAGGGGAGGATCAGGAGGCCCCTTAAGGGAGGGGAGGAGTATGAAGGAGAGATTGAGGTAGGCAGGGTCTTAAGAAGCTGTGGGTGGGCAAAGCTCCTGGCCCAGATGGGGTGTATCCAAGATTATGAGGGAACTGGCAGAGATATTGGCAGCACCACTGATGGACCAACATACAAAATTGCCAGCAGATACAGGCTATAATGGTCTATTGAGTCTGCTTGAGTGCACTGCTAGTTATACCAAGTAGCTGCCACCCTACTCCTCCTTGGGCCTTTTGGGGTTAAGTGGCCTTTTGGGGTTAAGGGGGACCCGACTTTGGAGGTATTCAAGGTCCGCCTTAAGGCCCTCCTATTCACCCAGGCATTTTTAGACTAAATTAATGATTGAATGAACTCTGGTTTTAATTAGAGTAAATATAGCTGATTACTTGCTGCAATTTTATATTTTATAAAATTATATGTATAACTGTATTATGTTATTTTTGTTGATGCTTTTTGAATATATGTTCATTTATTGTACGGCGCCCAGAGCCTCTGGGAATGGGCACCTTTAAATAAAATTTTACTTACTTACTATTTAACACCTTGTTCGAGGAGGGGTGTGTCCCTCAGGATTGGAGGACAGCTCATGCAGTGCCTATCCACAAGAGTGACCCTAGAGATGAGCCAGGAAACTACAGGCCAGTCGGCTTAACCTCCATAGTGGGTAAGTTAATGGAGGCCACTCTGAAAGAAAGGTTCATGTCCTTCCCTGAAGAAAATGGTTAAACCACTCCTGGTTAAACAACAACTGAAAATGGTCTCCAGGATGGCAAGCAGCATGGGTTTGTTACGGGGAGGTCATGTCAAACCAGCATGGTGGACTTCTTTGACTGGGTTACAAGGACCTTGGTAAAAGGGCAGGTGGTGGATGTACTGTATCTGCACTTCAGCAAGGTGTTCGACTCGGTGCCCCATTGCAGGTTGGTCAGCAAACTGAGGGACCTGGGGGATGGGGATAAACTGCTGGAGTGGGTAAAGAGCTGGCCTGACTGACAGGAACCAGAGAGTAGTGGTAGGGCGTGAACTCTCCTAACCTAGACCTGTGACCAGTGGTGTCCCACATGGCTCGGTACTGGGGCCTGTGTTGTTCAATGTACTTATTGGTGACATAGTAGAGGAGGTCAAGAGCAAAATCTGTCTGTTTGCAGATGATAAGAAGCTCTGGAGGATGGATACAGAGGATGGGAGACAGGATCTAAATGAGGACCTGACAAAGCTGGAGAAATGGCCTAGCATCTGGCAGCTGGGTTTTAATGCTAAAAATGTAAGGTGATGCACATGGGAGCCAAAAATCCAAAGGCCAGTTACTGGCTAGGGGGAGTTCAGGTGACAGTACTGGAAGAGAAGGACCTGGGGGTTATGGTAATGGGTGACATGAAACACTCAGCACAGTGCCATGAGGCAGCAGCTAAAGCAAACAGAATTCTGGGTTGCATAGCCTGGAGAATCACCTCTAGGAGGGAGGAGGTTATTCTGCCACTGTATAGGTCACTAGTGAGTCCACAGCTGGAGTACTGTGTGCAGTTCTGGTGCCCTACTTTGAGAAAGATATCAAACTATTGGAGGCAGTACAGCAGAGAGAAACCAAATTGATCTAAGGAGTAGGGGACAAGATATACAAGGAGAGATTGAGGGTGTTGAACATGTACTCTCTGGAGGACAGGGAGAGAGAGGGGATATGAGTGAGACCTTCAAGTACCTAAAGGGCATAAATAAGACCAGCACAGAAAGCTTCTTTAATCTAAGGAAGGAGGGTACAACAAGGGGTCATGGCTTGAAAGTGGGGGGGGGGCAGATTCAGGAGGGAAATGAGAAGGCACTTCTTCACAGAAAGGGTGATTAAACGGTGGAACGAGTTGCCAGAGGAAGTGGTGGTGGTAAGGACAGTGACCAGTTTTAAGAGAGGGTGGGACAGGGTAAAGAAGAAGAGTAGGTCAACAGGTAACACAAGAGGGCTGGGGCAAAGTGGGAGGGGGGCGGAGAACAACTCCAGGAGGAGTAGGGGGCAGCTACTTGGTATAACTAGCTGTGCACTCAAGCAGACTTGATAGACCATTATGGCCTGTATCTGCTGGCAATTTTGTATGCTCATATGGTGATACCAGGGGGCAAGAACAGGCAAAAATTAGTGAGAAGGACTCTAGTGATAGGGGATTATGGTTAGAGGCATGCAGAGGATGGTAGGCATTGCAGGAACGGGGATAGGGTGGTCGGATACCTGCCTGGAGCATCAGCCATCCAGGACTGGGAGAGGATAGTGGAGGAGGGGAAGGAGCAGGGAATGCTGGTACACCTTGATACTAATGATCTAGTGAACTGCCCTGTAGAGACAGTGAAGCAGGACTTCCAGAGGTTGGGGGACAGATTTAAGAAGCTCTCAGTTTCCTTGGACTTTTTGAGGTCACCTCTGTCTGAGGAAGGGGGAATGGAGAAGCTAGAATGAGAAAGGATGAGATCAAGGAATTCAGTGGGTGGTTAAAAGGTGTCAGGAACACAGGTACCACTTTGAAGGGGCTGGGGGGGCTTCTGGGACAGGAGGCTCTTAAAGGTGACAGGCTTCACCTGACAAGAGAAGGGACTAGTGCATTAGGGTAGAAGTTTGGCATCTACATTTTCAGAGAGTTCAGCTAACTGCGGGGTAGGCTGGAACTAGGGTTTCCACAGTTGAGGTTAGGTAGGTGAAGAAGGGAACCTAGCCAGGACTCCCCCAGGGATGAGGGCAGGGTGCACAAAAAAAGTAGTAGCAGACTGGAATGAGTTCAACTGACCAGGTAGTGTAGACCAAAAAGACAAGCAAAAATGGAAAAACACAAGAAAACTAGGATATCAGAATTGTAATGGCAGAAGTCATTCAAGAATCAAGGGGGTTGTAAGTTGGAGGCTGGTGGGCTTTTATGCCAGGTGTCTGGGTAATACAATTAGAGCACTTCAGGCACTGGTGGCAGATTCTGGACTGGATCTAGTGGCCATTGCAGATGTAAACGCCCTACAAATGGGGATTCCCGAAAACTCTTCCTTGAGCTTGTCTAAATGCTCACTGCCAGGCTGGTGTCTTGAGTTATTGCAGTTTAAATGTGATTGCCAGAGAATACCTATATAGCCTCTGTATACTGTCTCTTTAAGAGCTGCCTGGATTGCAGTCATAATTAATCTAAAAGGGAGCTCTGTTAGAAGATGTGCTAATTTGCTGATCATTTGTTAGAGTAGTAATAATATTGCAGTTTGTTCTAACCTGCCTTCTTTGCAGCATGGACAGTTATGTTTGTTTCCATTATCTTGCTCCTGGACTGCTGAAATGGGCCCATCAGTACATTTGGGACTCTAAAATGGAGCCTGCCTACAGGGGCTTGATGGGGTCAAAACTGGTGGGAATTATAGTTTTGGGATTTTTGTGCCTAAAATAACCTGGAGGGGGAGCCCTTGTTGTGACTGACAGACAGATCAGCCAACAGAACCTTTTGGATCTTGGGGAAGTCCCAAACTGCTTGCCGTTTCAGTTAGACCTAAGTTGGGAAGTGAAGAAGTAACAGCTTGAGGTAGTTCGAGCAGCAATCCATAGTGGATTCACATGGGAGAACTGTGGAAAGGCCTGAGCTTTGGCCTGCATGCCTGCCTGCTGTCCCTGAGAGGAAACTTGTGCCTTTTTTGGACAGAATCC
This sequence comes from Neoceratodus forsteri, assembly GCA_016271365.2. Taxonomy (NCBI): domain Eukaryota; kingdom Metazoa; phylum Chordata; order Ceratodontiformes; family Ceratodontidae; genus Neoceratodus; species Neoceratodus forsteri. Next base: position 895,682,102 of record CM028136.1, read on the forward strand.
GAACTTGCAGAGTGAAGTAAGCCACTGAATTGTGACCAGGCTCCTACCTGAAGAAGACCAAAGATTTGCTGAATGCAATTGGCCTGTCTGGACTTCCAGCCACCTCTGAATTCCCGGATTGTGCAGAGACTCTGTAATTGCGGCCGGAGAGCCTTTTGCCTGGTACAGTGGAATTTCCTTACACGCGAATGTGTTGTATGCTTATAGTGGGTCATGATTTGGTTCCCCACTGTGGTTTGAATTGTATTCTACTTGCTGGAAGCTGCATTAGAGTTTCCTTACGTGTACATAGATACATAGACAGTGTCGGCAGATAAGGGCCTATGGCCCACCCAGTCTGCCCATTTGAGCTTGTAAGTTCAGTTTGTTTTCCTAGAAGTCTGTTGCCCCTTACCCCTGACCTCCAGAATTCCTTTATGTCTATCCCATGCCTTCTTAAATCCTGTGATTGTTTCAGCCCCACCACTTCCTCTGGCAGGTGTTCCACTTGTCCACCACCCATTCTGTGAAGAAACTCTTTCTCATGTTTCCTCTGAATTGTCCTCCCTCCAACTTCATCCCATGCCCTCTAGTCCTGGAACATCTGTTCACTTAAAAATAGTGTTTTCCTGCACCCTGTTCCTCCCTGTAAGATACTTGTATGTCTCTATCATATCCCCTCTCTCCCTCCTCTCCTCCAGGGAGTACATGTTCAGTTCCTTCAACCTGTCTTCATAGGACTTGTGATGCAATCCATGCACCATCTTTGTTGCCCTCCTCTGAACCTTCTCTACCCTGTCTATGTCCTTACGTAGGTATGTTCTCCAGAACTGTACACTGTACTCCAGGTGGGGCCTCACTAGTGTCTTGTATAGCGGAATTATGACCTCCTTTTCCTGCTGGTGATGCCCCTGCCTATACATCCCAGCATCCTATTTGCTTTACCTGCTGCCTTGTCACACTGTTTCCCTACCTTGAGGTCATCAGAGATGATAACCCCAAGATCCCTTTCCTGCTTGGTGCATGCTATATCCTCACCCCCCAACTGATCTATTGTGCCAGGGTTTTTGTGCCCCATATGCATTATCTTGCACTTCTTTGCATTGAATTTCAACTGCCAAACCCCTGACCATTCTTCAAGTTTCTGCAGGTCTCTTCTCATTCTGTCTACACCCTCTGGTGTGTCTACTCTGTTACAGAGCTTTGTGTCATCAGCGAACAGTGAAATTCTGCCTTCTAGGTCCTATGCAATGTCACTGATGAAGATGTTGAATAGGACCGGTCCCAGCACTGATCCCTGTGGTACCCCACTGGTCACTCTTCCTCTATGGAGTGACAGCCATTTACCACCACCCTCTGTGTCCTGCCACCCAGCCAGTTACCTACCCACCACACTACTGTCCTGCCCACACCCATATTCCCAGTTTGTATAATAGTCTTCTGTGTGGCACAGTGTCAAAGGCCTTGCTGAAGTCCAGATAGGCCATGTCCACTGCCCTCCCTCTGATCCACCTCCCTAGTCACCCAGTCAAAATTCAACGAGGTTGGTCTGACATGACCTCCCCTGGTGAAACCACATGCTGCCTTGGGTCCTGTAGTCCATTGACAACTAGATGTTCCACCAATCTCTCCTTCAGTAGTGCTTCCATGATCTTCCCCACTACCGAGGTGAGGCTGACTGGTCTGTAGTTCCCTGCTTCCTCTTTGTTCCCACTTTTGTATAAGGGGACTACATCTGCTGTCCTCCAGTATTTGGGTACCTCCCCTGTTTCCAGTGATCGGCTAAACAGGATAGCCAGAGGTTCAGCCACCACCTCTCTTAGTTCTTTAAGGACCCTGGGGTGCACCCCATCTGGCCCCATTGCTTTATCAACTCTTATTACTTCCAGTTCCTTCAGGACCCTTTCTCGTGTAAAGGGACTTGTGTCCATTTCTGCACCATTCTCACCCCTTGTACTCCCTTCAGACCCATTACCCTCCTCTTCCTCAGTAAAGACTGAGCAGAAATACCTGTTCAATATGTCAGCTTTACTGTTGTCATCCTCCACGCGGCCCCATCCTCCCCTTCAGTCTCACTATCCTCCCTTTGTCTTTCTTTTCACTTATACCTGTAAAGGTTTTGTCCCCTACCCACTGATTTTGCAATGTGCTCTTCTGTCTGAGCTTTGCTTCCTTACTGACCTCCTTGCCTCCCTTGCTTCTCCTGGTACTTCTCCCTAACCCTTCTGCCTGTGTCTTTTTGTATTGCCTGAATGCAATCTTTTTGGCTTTCACTTTCTTTGCTACCTCTTTGGAAAACCATAATGGTCTCCTCTTCCTTTTCCTCTTGCTAACCTGCTTAATGCATAATTCTGTTGTTCTTGTAATCCCCATTTTAAATACTGCCCACTGTTCCTCAACCCCTGATTCCTGTCCCATTCCCCTTAATGCCTCTTTCAAGTATCTCCCCATTTTCCCAAAGTCTGCCCCCCTAAACTCCAGGATACGTGTTTTTGTGTGGTTTGGTTCTGCTCTTTCTGTGATTTCAAACCACTATGACTGGTGGTCACTGTTTCCCAGGTGCTCCCCCACTGTTACCCCCATCACACTGTCCCTGTTTGTGTTTGTAAATGTACTGTGTGCTGCTAGTGGGTTGCAGTTTGGTTCCCCAGTGTGGTTGAACTGTATTCTGCTCACTGTAAGCCGCATCCAGCCCCACGGACTGAATCCAAAATCATCTCCATTGGGCCTGGACCTTGCCACACTGGTCCAGCCCGACTACCCGCTCTGCGGAGAATGCCATCGACGAGAGACCAGCCTGGGGATCAGCCCCCTGCTCAATACCGGAACAGGAACGATGCCTCGGTGATTTGTGTGGGCCCTGCTTCTCTGGGCACGCCAGCTCAACAACCTGCAGTCTCGATTTCATCCTGCCTGTGTCCAGTACTGGGTATTGTGAGTAAACATCAGGGTAGCTCCCTGCAACAACAGCTAAATCTAAAGTGTTGTCATCTGATTGTCTTGTTGCTTTTTCTTTCACAAGCTGAGACCCTCTGGCTCCAGATTAGAAGTAGTGTGTGCTGTTTATGTTGCTTTCTTCCATCACAAGACCCCAACCAGCTGCAAAGTTCCTGGCTAGCCCACCATTTTCTTACCTGGGTATCCAGAGTGTGTGACTGTGTGGGGACTTAAAGTGCATGCATAACTGTTTGATTAATATAGCCTTTAAGCCAATCAACCTGATTATGCCCCTTCCTTGTTCAAGTCCCCTAAATGAATCAGGTCTGACTTTTTTTTTTGCTGCATTTAACCTGACTGTGGTTCCAGTTTGTGCCAAGAGTACTGTACTGTTGCTATTTATTGTGCATAACCTTGTTTTACAAGCAGAGTTTCATTCGGCTCAGACAAAAGAATCTCACCAACAATAGATCCCTCAGCCCTTCGATCTAACAGCTGCTGCAACTGACAGGCTGGTGGAGAAGCCTGACAGCAGAGTCAGTGACGCAGTATAACAGGAACACCATCCACTGGAGGGTGAGTTATCTCGTATTGGTGAGACAAAAGTTACTGCTACTGAAAGTACTGAGGCTGGCAGATCAATCGCTAGCAAAAGCGAATACCTAAAGCCTATTGTTTCTTCTAAAAATCCTCTTTCAAAAGAAAACTGTACCAAAACCCCTATTGTTTATAGCAAAAGTGACACTACTCTACCGAAGAATGTACTGCGTTCATCTTTTGGTCAAAAATCCCACTTTTCTAAAGAAGCTGGATTTGTGTTCAAAATTGCATTATGTATAACTTGCTGTTATTATTATTGTTGTTTTGTGTTTTGTTTCTGTATCTACTGTACCACTGTAAACTCCCTACCCCAGGGCGCATCTGGAAACGAGCGGTACTCTGCTCAGTATGCTTTCCTGGTAAATCTCTTTAATAAATAAATAAATTGCCAGCTCCTCGAGGATAAGGCACAGATTCAGCAAATCCTGTAAATTACCAAACGGACGGAAAACAGCAAGCAGGAGTCACCGAGTTCAGATTTGTGCACTCATATAATACCACTAACATTCAATTGAAGGGGGAGATTTTAGGAGTAGATAAGAATGAGCTCCTGATAACTATGCAAAACAAACAATCAGCACAAACTGCATCTAGTTCAAGGGAGGAGGAGCTTGCAAATGCTGACAGTCACAATGAAACGTGGACAGCTTAAAAAGCGCTCCTAGAGGCAGGCTGGGAGAAGACAGCCACAGGTTCTTGGTCTCCTGACCCACTGTGGAACTCTACTTTTAATTTACAAGATGCTTCCCCTGAGTGGAAGCCAAAAACTTCTATTTTCCAGACAGCTGATAACGAACAGTTGCTAGATATGCCTCTAGAAAATGTTATTGTAACTAATCTGAATATGCCTCCTAGCACTACAAATAATATGTTTCCTTTACAGATTAATGTAAACTCTCTCACACAGGATGGTGATAGAATTGGTGACAAAGGATCTTCCACTACACCTAAGAAACCTCTAATGTCTGACCTTTTTTCCCAATCTAAAAGAGAAGCTGCACCTAGGCGAAATGCTGTACGCATTCGCTATAAAGGAGGACCAGATGACCGTCCAGACAGATATTATGTGGGAAAGTGTCTAATAAAAGATTGTCTGCATTTCTCCCCCAGAGATGTTTGCTTTTATAAATGTATTTATTTATTTATTTATTTAAGTGTTTTACCAGGAAGGCATACTGAGCAGAGTACTGCTCGATTACAGATGCGTCCTGGGGGAAGGGAGAACATAGGAAAACAGTTTACACAGTATAGACAAGAAAATACATAGTGGGAGAAATATTAACATTAGGATCTGGTTACATGTCAGTAGTAGCTTGAGAGAGACAAATTGATAACCACAGTACGTATGGTACGAGAAAACACTTGAAGTCAGGATTGACAAGTGAATACATTGTGGAAGATTACTAACATTTGGTTCAGAAACCACTACATACAGGACTGAGTGCAGCAGTTGGTAGCACAGTTACATACAGCAAGTGTACAACAAAATTAAGTTTTGAGCCATACGAGATACAGTATGAGTCAAATGGACAATAGTTAGATACTGATGAATTACAAATTTGCTAAGTGCCAACATTCCCAGAGAGTTGCCTAGTAGTTGGTAGGCTCCTAGACACAAGCACAGGTAGGGACGAAATGATCTTGGAGCATGGAGTTTAGGTGCGACAGGGAGGTGAAGCAATGAATGTTAGCTGGGAGGGAGTTCCATAGCGAGGGAATGCTCTAGCTGAACCCTGATTGCTCTGTGGAGGTAGATCGGTATGGGACAGCTAGGGACATGGAGTCTGAGTTTCTGAGTGTGTATGATTGTGCGCTAGGGTTTGTTAAGGTGTCGGAGAGGTAGGAAGGGAACGCTGAGACCAATGCTTGGCTGTAATTTTTGCGCAGTGAGTTAGCCTGTGATAGTCAAGTGAGGTGAGGTTCATTGCTTGATATAGGGCACAGTGGTGTGTGGAGTAGGGGCTGTTTAGGATGAAGCAGCAAAAAGAGTGGAAGAGAGGGTCCAGCCTAGCTAATGTGGTCTTTGGTGTGGCACTGTAGACTACGTCCCCATAGTCGAGGACTGGGAGGATCATTTTATTTACAGTGTCCTTCCTCACTGGAAGGGGTATGTTGTCACGATTCTGGTAAAGTGCACCAAGCCTTGGGTGCAGCTTCTTAAGTAAGGAGTCAATATGTGTGGAAAAGTTGAGGTGCTGGTCAAGCCAGACACTGAGGTATCTGAAGGTGGTGCAGGACTCCAGTGGGGACCCTTCCAGGGTGTGAAAAACTAATGGTGAAGGGAGCCTAGAAATGTTCTGCCTCATCCCAAAGGTTAAGGAGACTGTTTTGCTAGCATTTAGGAGGAGATTGAGCGGAGCCAGTGCTGGACTGTGATGAAGTCGTGCTGAAGTCTGGACACAACTTCAGAGGGTGAGCGGCTGGATGCGTATAGCACTGTGTCGTCTGTGTACATATGGATGGCGGAGTGTGTGCAGGCGGAGGGCAGATCATTTAGAAAGACTGAGAATAGGAGGGGGCCTAGGACAGATCCTTGAGGCACTCCTGACATGATTGGGAGGGGGTCCGACATGGACGCTCTGATACGGACAACTTGGGATCTACCAGTGAAGTAGGAGTGGAGCCAAGATGTGGCCCAGCCAGATAGGCCAGCCTTAGCAAGTTTTGTCAGGAGAAGAGTGAGTCACCATATGGAAGGCCTTTGCTAGGTCGATAAAGATGGCGGCAGTGATGTGGCCAGCATCCATCCCTGAGAGGATGGAGTCAGTAATCCTAAGAAGGGAGGTGGTAGTGGAGTGGGATTTCCTAAAGCCAGACTGGTAGGGGGAAAAGAAGGAAGGAAGAGGAGTCCAGATAGGTGGATAGTTGAGAGAGAGAACCAAGCATTCTTGTATCTTGGCAAGGGTCGGTAGGAGGGAGATGGGCTGGTAGTTGCTTGGGTTTGAGGCATCACCACCCTTTGGAATTGGGATTACAGTGGCATGTTTCCACTCAGTGGGGACTTCTGCTAGGTAGAATGATAAGTTAAATAGGGCGGCTAGGGGTTGAGTTATGTCAGGGACCGACAGGTGAAGCATTTTGGAGTCCAACCCCGTGGGACATTTTCCCTTTTCAGGGTTAAGGGCAACCAGTAGGTTGTATACCTCATCAGGGGTAACTTGCAGGAAGGAGAAAGGCTGAGCTGCAGCACCACAAGATGTGGTGTCGGGGGGGCATGCTGAGCCTGGTGTAGGGTGGCCCTGGGAGTAGCATGGCTGGTAGTGAAGACAGTGTTAAACAAGGCGGCAACTGCTGAGGGATCAGTGATGATGTGACCACCAACCTGCAGGAACAGAATTGGTGGCTGTGATGGCGGGCATAGAAGCAATTTGACCACCTTCCAGAAACGAGACGGGAGATGGGAGGAGGAATTGAATGCGCATGAGAAGTAGTTGGCTTTTGCTTGGTGGATTATTTTAGTACTAGAATTGCGGAGCGCTCTGTAGGTCTGGAGGTCAGCCTGGGATTTGGAAGTCTTATAGGTTTTCCAGGCCTTGTCTTGGATTCAGAGGTGGGCTAGGATATCGGGAGAGATCCATGGTAGATGAGCATCTCGGTCTCTGGACCATCTGAGGGGGGCGTAGCTGTCCCAGATGGTGACGAAGTTGGACTTAAAGAATGACAGTGCCTCATCTGTCAAGGTGAAATGACTGATGCATGACCAATCGTAGTTGCCCAACTCATTTAATAATGAGGGGATGTCCAGGGATTTGTAGGATCTCGAAAGTAGGATTCTGGGAGGGGGAGCTTTGGGCTTGTGAACTTTGCACATGGTGTAGATCCCGTTGTGGTCACTAAGGGCATCCAGAAGGAGTCCAGAGGCTATAATCCTGTGAGGGTGAGAGGTGAGGGACCAATCTAGCAGTGTATGGTTCTGTGTTTTGTGGTTTGCCCGAGTAGGTTCAGTGATTTGTTGTGTTAGGATTAAGGCTGTTACCTTGTCATAAAATTTGGAAAGGGACTCAGCAAGCCATTTCTGGTTAAAATCCCCTAATATGTGGATCTCACCACCTGCTGCCAGGGAGTTTACGTAGCCTAGGTAGTCCAGTATGTAAGGTGAGGTGGTGCCTGGAGCGCAGTATGTGCCTGCTCTGTAGATCGGGATTGAGTGGGGATGGAGAGTTTTACAATTAAGGACTTAATGGAGTCCGTTGTTAGGGATAGGGCAACCGTGGTGAATTTGAAGGAGGAAGCAATGTACATGGCTATGCCGCCTCCTTTTCTGCTGACCTGGTCATGGCGGAGAAGTGTGTAGCTGGGTATGGCAAATTCTGCATCGGTGTCATGTGAGCCAGGTTTCAGAAATAATCAGAATGTCTGGGCTGAGAGACACGGCAAGGGTTTGTAGCAAGGTTATTTTATACAAGAGACTGCATATATTTATGTGTATTAGTTTGAGGCCCGAGGGGATTTGGAGTGGGACAGAAGGGTTTTGGGCATGGGGGTGGGTTGGTTCTGGGTTAAGTTTGATATCCCCTGCAAGGAGAAGAAGCAGGGTGACCATTAGTTTGGTGTGATGGGCTATCCACTGACGTTTTCTGGTGGTGGTATGATGTGCGGCTCTGTCAGCTTTTGGTCTCCAGGTTTGTGGTAGAAGGACTAGGAGGCTGATTCGGAAAGTAGGTGGGATTAGCCCGGGGCAGGTGGAGAGAGTATGGTAGGGATGGGCAATGTGTGATTCAGCTGAGATAGTGGAGGTAGGAATATTTGTTAGCAGCCTGTCTCAAGATGTGATGTGGGCTGGGAGCGGGGTAAATTGATGTTGGGAGGAGACCCGGGGACGATAAAGAAGATTAATAAGTAAAGTTGAGGCATAATGGAGAGGCTAAAAGAACAAGGGTCTAGAAAGTAATTGTAAAACCTTTGGTGTAGTGGCTTCTAGTGGATGGCTGGTATAACCTGCAGATGGAAAGTATACTGATTGGTTAAACTGGCATGTGACTTCAGGTATAAAAAGGAGTGACTGTCAAGGGTGGTGGTGGGGTAGGGGAGCTGACGACAGCGCCAGCAGGGCTCTAGCTTGTTCAAACTGCGTAGTAGCAGCAGCACCACGAGTCACACCTTAGCGCTGCCTATGAGTTGCCGTTGGGGGGCGGCAGTCTGCATTCTGGATCCTGGGAGGGCTTCCATGCTGCCCTCATGACCTGAGGATTGCCCCGAAAACTGTGAGGAAGACAGAATTTAAATAGGTAAGAGGGATGGAGGGAGGGGCTTGGTACAATCTTAAGTAAGCTTTAAACAAAGGGAGTTGGGGCTCAGAGGAGCAGTTACTGCAGTGGGAAAGCTCTAAATAATTTAAACCTTAGCCTGTTTGAAGCACTGCTCAGAGGTGTCTGAAGGCAGCCGGTAATTCAGAAGTTTCAAACTTCCCTTAGATCGGGAGCTCAGAGGTACCTTAAGCAGATAGATTAAGCACTTTATACCTTTCTTTATGTCTGTGTTAAGCCCCTTGTATAGCACAGCAAGGCAGAGATTGAATTAAAGCTGGCTGCAGCTAAATCAATTTTAAACAAATTAAGGTAACTCAACAGGACAGTGAAAAAGCAGAGTATTTTAGGGTGTTATTAGCAGACAAAAAACTATCTCCACACGTCTGCCGACTTTAAAATTCAAAAGATGGCACCTTTTCACTTGTAGCTTGCTTGTTCAAATCATGAGTAGCAGCAGCAGCCCACGAGCCATAGCTCGTTAGCGCTGCCTGTGAATCTGCCATTAAATGGGTCTGCATCCGGATCCTGGGAGAGCTTCCACGCTGCCCTCACGACCTGAGGATGTATTGTGATTCAAACTATCTAGAATCTATTATAAAACTTGCCAGTCTTAAAAATTGCGGTCAGTTACTGAAATCTGGGCCTGGTTGCACCTTTATAAAAGGAAACTTGTGCTCTACAATTGATTAAATGTTCATATCTAGTTCAGTTCCTTTTGGACATTTTCAAATAGTTCTGTTTGAACTGTCTGACCACTTACTTTTGCAATATTCATTTGGAGAACCTAACACTGTAATAAATAGAAAAACTAGATGGAAATTAAACACTTTCATCCTCTCTGATTGGAATGTAGTAAACTCTGTGTTAGCTATTCTAAAAGCTAGGTTGTCAGTTGCCTTTTTGTACACTGACTTAGGAGTTTGGTGGATAGAGATAAAAAAGGCCTTAAGTAGCTGGTTTAAAAGATATGATATTCGTCAGAGGAATTCAAAATTCTTCTCCTACCTCAAACTCAGGAAGCAGTTGCAGCAATTAATTTCGTTTGCAAATACATCTAGATTAGACTACTCTGACCAAATAGAAAACATCAAAACCCAGATGAAACACTTTCAATATGATAGAGGTAAAATGCTTCAGGCTCTACTGTCAAATTATACCCAAAAATCTGTAGTAGGAGACCCTTTTCCAAATCTGCAAAACCTTAAAGGAGTCCACAGCAATGGATTTTTTAAATTTAAAAGGTAAACGGGTCGAGAAGAATAAAGACATAGGTATAATTATAGAATCACATTTTGAATCTGTCTACCCTGAGGCTTCCACTAAGAGAGCTGATATTAGTGATTATTTAGGCCCTCCATCCCCTCTTCACCAAAGGAAACTACCACTTTATTGGAGCCATTTTCCCTTATGGAAATAAAGTTAGTTATTGAAAACCTAAAGGACGCTGTCTCACCTGGGTTGGATGGACTACCTAATACGTTTTATAAAATATTTAAAACTGAATTGGTAGTCTGTCTACATTTAGTTTATCAATTTTTTTATGCTTGGTAAGGCAATACCTTTGTTCTTTATGGATGGATTAATGATCCATATTTATAAATCAGGAGATAAAGGAGATATTAAAAACTGGAGACCCATCACAATCTTAAACTCGGATTATAAAATCTTCACCACGCTATTAAATAATAGAATGAAAGCTTATGCCAAGAATGTGATTACACCATGTCAATACTGTGGATTACAAGATAGGCAGATACAATCAGCTCTTATGATTATAAGAGACTCTATTGAATATTTATCATTAGAAGGTAGGACTGGGTATTTGATCTCGGCTGATTTAGAAAAAGCATTCGACAGGGTGGATCACGCCTATTTATTTATAGTTCTGAAATTCTTTGGGATTCCCCTTTTGATAGTTAAAATCATCAAATCCTTATATACCTCTACCAAAGTGTACCCTTTTATAAAAGGAGTTTTAACTAAAGGCATCTGCTTGAAAGCTGGGGTTCATCAGGGATGCCCTTCAAGCCCTCTCATATATTTTTTCATTGGAACCTCTCATTCGATCTCTGGCCCTGGTACCTAAATGGGAAGGGATAAGAGTGCCTCATTTAAAAGTACAGTTAAATGTACAAGCTCACTGTAACCCAGAATACCGACCTTCATGTGGGAAACACAGTGGCTTATTATGTATGGTCGATTAAACGTGAGTGGCACAGCAAAATATAAAGCAAAGCAAGAAAGGAACTGTCCATTCCCAGACTGTATTAACCAGGAAGAAACAATGGAGCATTTCTTTTTATATTGCTCTTATGTGCAACCATTGCGGGGGTTACATAGCAAAAAAATGTAACTTGCATTGGTTATTATATGTAAATGATGACACTCTTGTGCTAGGTAATTATCCACCCAGTTTACAATCCTATAAATCTATAAATACAGCACTTTAGCAGTTTTTTTGGATATTTACGTTTTTATCTGTGGCAGGTGAGATGCCAATGGGTGATATATCAAAGAAGAGTGTCCTACGAAGGGTACTGTCAATTAATAAAAAACGAATTACAGAAAGTGCATTTTAAAGATATGCAAATGTTTAATGTAACTAAAGTCAAAAACTGGTGTAAGAGTTGTTCACATATCATTAAGTATAAATGATGCTAATGATTAGGCTAGAAATTAATAATCTTGAAATGCATGTTAACTAGTGTATCTTACGATTTGCACTGTAAAGATGTACTTTTTTTTTGTGGCTGTACTTTGATTTATGTTTTATTGTTAATAAAATCTCCCCTACTCTTTTCGATAAGTGCCATGGGATCTTTAATGTCCACCTGAACTACCCCCAATCCAGGCAGATGGGACCTCGGTGTAACGTCTCATCCGACAGATGGGAAGGGGGGGGTTACAGTGTCCTGGAGGGCTGTGCCCAGGTTAGTTTGACCACTACCCACCCTGACCTCCGGGTAGAGGCACCAGTTTCAGAACTCAGGCCCCTTAACCTCCTACTAGCTGCGCAGGCAGGGATAGTACCCCTTGGGATAGCGCCACCTAGGGGTTACACTGAAACGAGGGTCAATGAGAACAACGACTGAAACAGTGATTATTGGATAACCTCATACAGGCATGACAGGGGGATGGGTACATAGAAACACAGATTTTTTTTTTAACTCCGCTTTATTCATCAGTTTAGTCACCACAATTGTACATATAAAATGACATTGTTGTACAGTAATTGATAATCATGTCAAATCTGAGTTACACAAGCTCATAGCATACAGTGAGCAAGCTCTAAACTTAGATTGTGGCTTCTGAGGCTGTACAAAGGTTGATCTGAAGCCCTCCAAAGAGTGGCCCAGTTTCGATCTCACCAAGGAAAACTAAGATAATATAAGCTGTCATTAACAATTTAATACAATAACAGGCCTCAGACAGGGCCTCAACGTTTGGGCTACATGTCTGTCTCCTCCCTGTCCCAATAGAATGTTGACCAAACAATACATCGCATTGCAATCACCATTAAAAGCTATGAAGTCAGAAACACAGAATTTAATGGCAGATAAGGACTTCTTGGCCCACCCAGTCTGCCTTTGTTTACCTACCTACATTATTACTGCAGACCATACTTGATCTACAACTCTTTCTCCCTTTCACCCTTCTTTTCCACTATGATTTCATTGTGCCTATCCCATGCATTCTTGAACCACACCACTGTCCCCTCCCCACCACCACCTCTGTTGGTAGGCTGTTCCAGCAATCCAGCATTCTGTCTGTGAAGAAGTACTTTCTCACATCTCTTCTGAATCTACCCCCTTCCAGCTTCATAGCAAGTTCCCTTGTTTTTGAGCACTTTTTCTTCTGAGAAATACTTCCTTACTGTACCTTATTTACCCCTGTGTGATATTTAAAGGTCTCTATCATATGCCCACTCTCCTTCTTCTCTTCAAAGGTGTACATATTAAGGTCCTTTAGCCTCTCCTCATAGGGCTTTTGATGCAGACCCTGCACCATTTTAGTTGGCCTCCTCTTAATCGTCTCCATCCTGTGTATTCCTTCCAGAGATGTGGGGCCCAATTCAGGAATGGGCTTAGAGCGACAGAAGAAACTTGTGTCTGAGGGTCGGTTGCAAAGGCCAACTTGCGCTAATCAGTGCTGTGGCTAAAATTCACAAAGTGTGCCAGCCGCAACCTCCAACGCAAGTCCCTTGCATCAGCCACACTATGTTAGACCAGCTCCCTGTGGTCTAACTGTGTGCCAATGGGGGAGCCAGTTTATGGGGCTTGTGCCAAAACTTAGGCATAAGCTGCCATAAGCTGAGGAAACTGCCACAACTACGCTACACATTGCTGAATTGGTCACAGTTGCTGAGGATGTGTTTGGTGTAGTTGTGCCAAAGATCAGGGCTGATGCAGAGTTTGATGCAAGCCCCGCATCCTCCTTTTTGAATCAGGCCCACGGTCTCCAGAACTGGACACCATACTCTAGGTGCAGTCTTACCAGTGATCTATACAGAGGCAACACCACCTTCCTCATTCTGCTGGTGATACCCCTCCATGTGCACCCCAGCATCGCACTAGCCCTCCTGACTGCCTTGCCAAATTGCCTGGACATGTTTAGGTCATCCAATATGAGTACCCCAGGTCTCTTTCCTTCTTGATGGTTGTCAATACCATTCCACCAATTCTGTACTATGCCGCTTGGTTTCTGTGCCCTACATGCATTCTTTTGAACTTTTTTGCATTGAAACACAGCTGCCATACTCTTGACCACTCCTCGAGTTTTCTCAGGTCTCTGCTCATCATTTCTACCCCCCCTTCCGGAGTGTCCACCTTATTGCAGATTTTGTTGTCATCCACAGAGAGGCAGACCATCCCTCCAGCTCCTCTGCAATGTCAGTTATAAAGACATTAAAGAGGACTGGGACCAGCACTATCTCTGAGGCACCCCGCTGGTCACCCTCCCTTTCTTGGAGTGAACGCTGTTTACCACCACCTTCTGTTGTCTATCCCCTAACCAATTTCTTATTCGGTTTACCACCTTTGGACCCACTTCTAAGCTATTCAGCTTGCTTACTAGTCTTCTATGTGGAACCATGTTGAACGCCTTATTGAAATCTAGGTAGACCATGTCCACTGAACCACCCTGATCTAAATCCTTTGTCACCCAGTCCTAGAAGTCTATCAGATTTGTTTGACATGACCTCCCCCTTGTGAAACCCTGCTGTCTCAGGTCTTGTAGCCCACTAGGTTCAAGATATTCCACAATACTTTTCTTCAGCAGTGATTCCATTAAGTTTCCCACCACAAATCTCAGGGTGACTGGCCTCCCTGCTACCACTTTTGTGTAGTGGAACTACATTTGACCTCCTCCAATCCTCCGGTACCATTCCTGTTTCCAGTGAGCTGTTAAATAGGACTGTCAGAGGTGCAGCCCTATTTCTTCGAGCTGCCTCTTTACCCGTGGATGCATCCCATCTTGCCCTACTGCTTTGTCCACCTTCAGATTAGTGAGTCCCTTCAGGACTTTCTCTCCAAAAAAGGACCGGTGTTTACCTCCCTCCCTCCAAAACTTCTGTTACTTTTTTGTGGCTCCTCCCCTTCTCTGTCCTTTGTGAGCACTGAACAAAATTATTTGTTCAGGGTGTCTGCCTTTTCATGGTCCCCCTCTGCACAGTCCCCCCCCCCCTTGCCTTTTTAACCTTACAATCTCACCCTGGGTCTTCCTGTTTTCTCTTACATATCTAAACAATTACTTGTCCTCTTTCATTACCTCTTGGGTTACTCTCTCTTTGTTTTGTGAGTTTGCATTCTTTACTGCTGTCCCTGCTTCCCTCTGTTTCCCCTGATGCATCTTCCTATCCTTCTCTGTTTGTGTCTCCTTTTACCTTCTGAATGCTACCCTTTTAGCCTTTACCTTTTTTAGCCACCTCTCTCATGAACCATAGTGGACTCTTTTTCCTCTTGCATTTGCTCACTTGTTTGATGCAGAGGTTTGTTGCCTTTACTATGCTCCTTTGTAGCTTAACCCACTGTTCCTCCACCCCACCCAGGCCAAACCCCACCGCCAGGTCATCCCTGAAACATTCACCAATCTTTATAAAACCTGCTCTCCTGAAGTCCAGGACCCTTGCCTCTGTGTGGTTCATTTCTGCAGCTGTCCTTATATTGAACTACAACATATGGTGATCACTGGTCCCCAGGTGGCCTCCCACCTTGACATCTGCCACAATGTCCTTGTTAGTGAGTACCAGATCCAGTATTGTCCCTTCACAAGTGGGTCCACCATCTAGTTGCCTGAGGAATAAACCCTGCAGAGAGGCCAGGACGTCCCTGCTTCTAACTGAATTAAGTCACTGCTGGGTGACTTCATTCTACATCTGGCAGGTTGAAGTACCCCACCAGCAGCACCTCCCTCTTTTCTGACATCTTGCCAATGGCTTCTACCAGTACCTTATCTAATCCCCCCCATGCTGAAGGTCTGTAGACCGCTCCAGTGCGAATAGTGGCTCCATTCCCCATTGCCAGGGTGACCAACAGTACCCCCTGCCTCCCCCTGTATTCCTTGTATCTCAGTAACTTTTATGCTTTCCCTCACATAAAGCAGTAAACCCCATCTTTCCTTCCCACCCAGTCCTTCCTCAACAGAGTATAGCCTGGGATGGTCTTGTCCCAGTCATGGTTTTCAGTGCAGTTTCTATATTTCTGTGGGGTGGTGGGAAGGATGAACTGACACCTGAGAAAACCTGAGGAGTGGTCAAGGGTATGGCAGCTGGATTTCAACACGAAAAAGTGCAAAGTAATACACAGAAACCCAGTGGCAGAGTACAAAATGGGAGGAGTGGTACTGATGACCACCAAGCAGGAAAGAGACCTGGAGGTACCTGAGAGTAATCATGTTGGATGACCTAAAGGTGGCTAGACAGTGCAACAAGGCAGTTGAGATGGCAAGCAGGATGCTGGGGTGCCTAGGGAGGGTCTCACCTGTAGAAAGAGGGAGGTGGTTTTGCCTCTGTACAGATTGCTAGTAAGACCCACCTAGAGTACTGTGCCCAGTTCTGGAGAACACGTCTCCGGAAGGACATAGACAGAGTGAAGACAGTCCAGAGGAGAGCAACTAAAACGGTGCAGGATCTGCATCAAAAGCCCTATGTGGAAAAACTTAAAGGAGAACAATACTGAACTGTGGAACAGCACTATGGTGAAGTTTGCCTGTCGCCACCCCAATGAAACCCTTTTTCTTCCTGTACTATGTAGTTTACCCAGTTATGGTAGCCTGTGTTTCCTCACCTTTTATGGTAGGTGGTGCTCCCCATGTTGTGCGGTTCTGCAAGTGTCACCACACTTTCTCCTCACAGTGTGACCGTGGACGTGTGTCTTCTCCACACTTACTGTGTGCGTGCTCTATCAGTATGCGCTTGCTGCGCATGCATATGTGCAGTAGAGGAGGTGTTACCACGCATCACTACCTCCAGCCCACAGCACCATTAGCGTTACTTGTTTTGGCGTGCAGCTCATAATGGAGACATTTATTAGAGGAGGGTATTTCTCATTTGCTTGTCGTTCTCTTTACTGAGTCATGCTGTGTTCACACACCCACAGCGCTTTAAAAATGTATCAGCTGGTTGCCCATTTTGATCATTGTGGTCCCGTTTCAGCATCACATTTTGTATTATGTTCCCAAATTAATTGAGCTAGTTTGTGCCACAAAGTTGTATTGAAGCACAACTCATGGTTCACTGGTAGATATTTCCCTGAAATTGTTGCTGCCAATATACTGAGTTGATTGTCAAAGCACTGGCCAGCTGCCATTCCAAACCCACTGCCCAAGAAACTGTACTTGTCATGACAATTAAAATTATTTGCCAAGCAGATGTGACTTAGTCCCATTTACCATTCACCCAATGAGACTTGTACATGCTTGACAGCTGTCACAGTCACCACTTTGGAGGGGAGGGCACAACACAAATACCAAGGGATACTGCACAGCATCACAATAACTGCCACACAGCACCATCATCTCACGCTGTGTGTATCTGCTGATGGTGCACTCCGTAGCTTTTGCCTGTTACTTCACTCTGCAACCCATATTTCAGACCTGACTCAGTCATGCATTAACTCCTGTAGCAAACTACTAAATGAAAGTAATAAATAAAATAAAAAAAGAACTATTTTTTTTTCTGTGTATTAATTTTTTATGGCATCATCCTTTTAACTTTCTAGCGCTTTTGTTATGTGTCTGTCTCCCAGCAAATGAAGAAAACTGCTGACGTGCTATAGTATGAGTACCCTGGAGCACAGCCACTTGGACTGTAAGGCTGCCAGTGTTCTGTGTACTGAAATGAAGTTGGTATTGTTGATGCTATGTTACAGTCACCATGTTTACATGTGGAGCAGTTTTCAGATACTGTGAATAATCCGATTACCTTGATTTGTTATCCGATAGCACTTTCCCCCATTTACGTGAAGATGTATCTGATAAGAGATGAGTTCCTAGCCGTTTACATGTGGTGGTACTGATTTCCCAAAATCCCGATGCAGTTTTCTGTATGTGCCTCTATACTGTATGCATGTGTGTGCTGAACTTGTTATGCGCATGTCTTGCTGTTGCTATGGAGAGCTCACAACGCATGGAGTTGTCATAGAAGGATGCTTTTTTTGTTGCTAGAAGAGTTGCAGACAGGTGGCAATAGAGGGCATATAAGTAATATTTCGGACAGCAGTTTTGTGGAGTAGTTCACTTATCTTCAGTACATTAGAGTGTGGCATGAGTGTTATTTGTGTACTAGGTTATCCATATGAAAAATGTGGAGAAAAGTGTATGAGCTGTGTATTTTATTACACAGTGGTATTGTCCCAATAAGGGCACTGATGGGAATGCGGGTGTCTATTTCTGTTTTGAAACAATACTTGACGGGGGGGTGTTTGTAATTGTCAATATGATTAAAAGTTGTGTTGTTTTACTGTGGTGTGTTACAAGTTAGAATTGTTTGTCTGAAATATTTTTTATTATAGCGGCAGTTTATGTATATGTTGGTTTTACACACATTTGTGAATAAAAGATTAAAAAACCAAAAGAGTGCGCACTGTATCTTCCTGTGTAATGTGTTAGTGGCATCTTTTTAAAATGAAAATCCCATACTGCACAGACATAATGAGTATAATAGTTGTAAAATAGAGAATAATGGATGGGTAGCTGGTTATAACGAGGATTTTACCCCCGAGGGGTGGGATGCCACATAAACCCCGAGAGCGAAGCTTGAGGGGTTTATTAAGGCATCCCACCCGAGGGTGTGTGTAATACCCGAGTTTAACTGGCTACCCATGTTTTATTTTGTATAATTTCTGGTTTCTATTTTTTTGCCTGTGCAACTTACAGTTTTACTTTGAAAAGAGAATGCTGTTATAACCAGCCGGTTATAACGACAGAATTATAACCAGCTTTTCCTATGTTAAAAAATAGAAACCAGTTATTATATGTGGGTTAGAGACACACATTGTATTATATCAGATGTTGTTGGTCTCAAACTGTGACCAGTCAGATATGTTAAATCTTTGTCACCGTGTGGAACTCATTGGACAGGATATTCAGAGATGCATTCAGTAGTGGTGCAAGTAGTGGCGCAACTGCATTGTGCTGAGGAACCTCATGGATATATTCAAAGGAGATGGGCAATGGCACATCTCCTTTGAATATATCATGCACACTGGCATCATTTAAATGCCTGCTTCAGTCACATATTTGTGAATGACTAATATGGTATGCTCTGCAAGACCATTGGCCATGGACCAATGGGCATAGCGCTGATACTGTAAACTGCTAATTGGCTGGCAGTCATGGAGTTATGGTGGTGTATTCACTGCTGGCCTCTGATTGGGGGGGATGGTTGAGCATGGGATCCTGTGTTCCTGAGTGGGGTTGAGGGGTGCACCACAGTGGCACCTACTGGACCAACACTGAAAATTGTTCAATGCCCATACAGGCGAGCGGGGATATGGATATGGACCACTGGTCCACCAGGTAATATATAACTAAGTACATTATGGGGCTCAGAGCATTGGAAAGGAAGGAGGGAGGGAGGGAGGGTGCCACTAGACTACCAGGGTGGACTGTATTATTTAATATTATAAAAAGGTTCTGAGAAATGGAGCTTTCTGATTGGCTGCAAACATTCTAACAGCCTTATGTTAATCTTTTATTAACATACATGTAGAGCTTAGCCTTGATGCTTTCCTGACCCAGGGGTTTGAGAGGGTGGCCCATTGCCGTGGGTCCACCTCCCCCACGCAACAATCTCCTCCATTGCCGAGCCACAAGACTTATCTCTGCGGGGTGAGGCGCCTGCAGTGGCCGACCTCTCCCATAGCTCGAAACGCCTGCCGGAAAGCCTGAGGGACCTGTGACCGAGTGACTTGCTGTGCCTTGCTCCCCGGGGCTGATTCTTTGAGAAGCCTACAATTGAGCATGCAATTTTCAAAAAATAACATCTGCAGCTCATTGGATGGGCAGCCAGTGATGCTCAGGTGGTTAGACTTAAAAGCTGACTCTGAGACCCGCTGACTACAAACTACCTTGATGCTTTCCTGGCCCAGGGGTTTGAGAGGGTGGCCCATTGCCACGGGTCCCCCTCTCCCTGCAACGATCTCCTCCATCGCTGAGCCACAAGACTACTCTCTGTAGGGTGAGGTGCCTGCAGTGGCCAACCTCCCCCGGAGCTCGAAATGCCTGCCGGAAAGCCTGAGGGACTTGTGACCGAGCGACTTGCTGTACCTTCCTTCCCGGGGCTGAATTTTTTTGTCTCTCCCAGCCCACCCCATTCCTGCCTCCCCTTAAATGGACCCAAACCCCTCCCACCACTCCGGAGTGGACCTATCTATGGCAAGCACTGATGTAGCTGCGGTTTGCTACTTGACCTAATTGAACCTGAAATATTGCCTGCTTGTTGCTCTACCCTTGACAGCCTGTTACAGTTTAATTAATTCTTCTGCTTGTTTTTGCCTTGATTCCCTTCCATAGCACAGCTAATCCTATGGTCCATGTAGTCTTTTTGTCTACTCCTGCCCTGACTGCCTGCTATTGTACATTTAACCCTACTCTCAGTTCCAGCCCGGACTGCCTGCCTGCCTGCAGCAGTCTAACCACTCAGCTCTGCCTCATTAAACCCTCTGTACCAGAGATATTAACCCCTAACAAAGCTTATTCTTCCACTACTTTACACCTGTTTGACTGCCTGCCCCAAGCCTTGTATGCCTGTTACCTACTACCCCATCCCCCTGTACCCATGGATAACTGTTCTCTCTGGGTCTAAACTGTTGTTTGTATCCTACTATTCTCTACCTGTTCTGTCCTACTACAGGAACCTCACCCCTACCTCACTTGCTATACTCCAGTCCTCTGCTTACTACTACTGTTACCTTTGTCCAGCCCCTAGCTGTACTTACCTCGGTTCCTGTCCGTGCCTGCTCTGCAACCAGTGTCCCCTTGCCTCTTAACTGACCATGTCTTCCCAGGAGATTTGTCTCTACACTCTCTGCCTCTCCCCAATTAATCAAGAGGGGTCTGGGACTCATAGCAGCCTTTGCCTACATAGCTCTGATTATGGGAGCTGACCAGCTCTACTCCTGGGGATATTGTCCGCAGAATCAGAGTAGGTACATTGGTCCAACCCCCTGTCCCCTTGAACCCCTGCTGGATGAGCCCAATGCTCTACTCCTTTTCCTTTTTGGATTAACTTGCAATGGAAATTGTAACAACCTCTTTTACCTCTTCCACCTGAGAAACAGGCAATGGTACCCCCTCTCTCCCTCCAAAATCATTGGGTATCTCTCCAGGCTTAAGCTTGCCCTGGGGGGAGATATTGAACCCAACCCTGGCCCCCACTCCCCTAACCTCACTGTTAGTGATCCCACTAACCCTCTATGGACAGAGGCCAGGGGCCTCTGGCTGGTCCACATGAACATAGGCAGCCTAAGGCATAAAGTTCATGACCTTGAAGCCTGGACCACCCTGTATAAGCCAGACCTACTAGCAGTGACTGAAACCTGGCTCAAACCGTATATCCTTCCGCACAAGATAGACCTAGTCAGCTACAATGCCTTCAGATGAGATTGTGTTGGAAAGAAAGGAGGTGGTGTTCTCATCTATCCCAAGACCCATCTCAGTGCTATGCAACTAGATTTTTCACCCCTCAGTGATTCAGCAAATAAGATCATATTTACTAGATTGCTCCTGGGTGACACCAAGCCTCTCTACATTGGGTGTGCCTACCTTCCGCCCCTAACAGCTGCCTCCTGCTTAGAATCTCTAACCTATGCCCTAGTGGAGCACCCCTTGGGGGAAATTATTCTTCTTGTGGACTTCAATCAAAACTAGCTTGCCCTGGGGTCTTCTAACACCAAGAATTCCATTCTCGACTCCAATCTGACTCAAATTATCGTCCTGCCTACTAGGCATAATACCAAGTCTGGCAATCACTCCCTACTAGACTGGGCCCTTGTCTCTTGCCTGGACTGCATTATGACTGCTGGGACAATGGCAGATGCACAGAGCAACCACTCACCTATCTTCTGCACCTGGTCCAATAAACCTCCCAAATTGGCTACCAGAATGATTGAAGCCAGGAATTTCAGCAAATTCATAGCAACTGACTTCTGCTCTGACCTTCGGGCTGTAGACTGGGATCCCATTGTCACTCTTTCCACCCTGGATGAATCCCTGGACTACTTCGTTAATACATTTCTGTCTGTGGCCAACACTCACGCTACGCGGAAAAAACTGAGAGTCCAGGGGAAGTGCCACAAATGGCTTGGCCCTGGCCTCAAATGGAGTATGCTGCTCAGGGATAGGGCCTGAGGACTATATAAATCCTCAAGCCACAGTGCTGACTGGGAAAAGTACAGGAAACTGAGGAACCACTGTAAGAAAACCTTCAAGCAGGCTAAGTCTTCCTACCTGTGTAACCTCCAGTCCAGTCACCTGCAGGATCCCAAGAAATTCTGGGGCCAAATAAACCTCCTACTCAAGGGTGCCCCCAATGCCCAGGATGGAGCTTTACTGGTTGGGAATACCCTTTCCAATGATCCCTCCATTGTATCTGAGGCATTTAATGCCTCCTTCTCCAGTCCTGATGGACCCTCATCCCGCCTGGTGCTCCCCACTTGAACTGTACCAAGTGGGAACACGATCGGCCCCAATTTCACCTGAGACGTGTCTCCCCCTCTGAGGTTCTCCCACTCCTGCTCAAATTAAACAATGATTCCTCCCCGGGACACGACCTGCTTGAACCTAGGCTACTGAGGGCTGCTGCTCACGTCATTTCCCTCCCAGTCACCCGGCTCATCAACAGGTTCCTTCCTGAGGGAGCAGTTCCTAGCAAATGGAAAGTAGCGACTATAGTCCCAATCCACAAAAAAGAGCCCCGGGACCAATTGGGGAATTACAGGCCTATCTCCATTCTCTGTCTCCTCGGGAAGGTACAGGGGAGAGATTGGTCTATAACCAACTGCAAGACTACCTTGAGAGGCACTCTCTCCTGGCCGACTTACAACATGGCTTTAGGAAAGGCCATGGCACAGACACGGCCCTTATCTGGCTCACGTCTGACGTCCTTGATGCTATGGACAGGGGCTCACAGATGGGAGCTCAATTTATTGACCTGTCCAAAGCCTTTGACTTGGTCTGCCTTAATCTTCTTCTCTCCAAACTCCATCTTCTTGGACTGGATGAGCTCTCCCTCTCTTGGTTCATGAACTATCTGCTCAAATGGAGCCAAAAAGTTCTCTGGAAAGGAACCCAATCTAGTACCCATCCGGTGGTCTCTGGGGTACCTCAGGACTCAATCCTGGGTCCCCTGCTCTTCACCCTCTTTGTCAATGACATTGAGAGGGTTAGTGGGCTGAGCAAATGTATCCTCTATGCAGACGATACTGTTGTCTATTGCAGTGATCCTCAGCTGGCCATCCCCAGGACATCCCATGGGTCCACTCCAACCCAAGCAAGCTTTCCTTTAAATATGCTGCCCCTCACTTATGGAACACTCTCCCTGCTAACCTGGTCAATAGGCCTTCTCTCCAAGGCTTCAAGTTGGACCTCAAAGTATATCTCCTGAACTCAGCTTCTGCGGCTGCAATCGATAGCCCCCTCTTCCCCCCTTCCCATGCAGGTCTCAACCACGACCACTGTGTACCCTGCTTATTTCAATGCATGTATCTACTATGACCCTTGCTACTTTAAAGTATAGTGCCTAATGTACTAGCAGTATTGTCAACCGTAATTACTGTCACTCTTGTATGTAATAATCCTAACAAATGTATCTTGTCTATTGTATGAAAATGTATTCTTGTCTACGATGATGTAAATCAAGTGCCTCATTGTAATCTAATCCTGGTCATTTCCCTAAAAAAGGGACCGCTGGTCTCAGTGGGCTTACCCGGTTACCAAAATGGTTGTGGAGGGTGTGGTACTATGGCAGCCAATGCCTGGCTTGGCAGTGCTCGGCTAATGCAGGGCCAGTGTGCTGATGGCGCTGGTTCTGCAGAGTACCACCAAGTTGTAAGGATTTTGACGCTGTAATCAGGGGCCGCCTCGTCATTGCAGCGTCAGCCATTCTGCTGCAATGAGGGAGCGACCCGTCATTGCAGGAGGTACCTTGCCTGGTGTAACATTACCAGGACCCTGGCGACTGTATGCCACCTCAGAGGCCATTTGCCAATGGGGGAGCCCACTCCCCATTGGCATAATGCCCCCCATTTCAGTTGTGTGCCGAGAGGGTGCCCAATCCCCTTGGCATCATTGCCCCCAACATTTTGTGCCGACGGGGGCCCAATCCCATCGGCTTCAGTCCCCCTTCTCAGTTCCAGTTGCCAATGAGGGAGCCCACTCCCCATCAGCATAATGTCCCCACCCCCTGATTTCTGCTGTGTGCTGAGGGGGTGCCAAATCCCCCTCGGCATCATGTGCGCCCCCCACCCATTTCTGTGCCAACGGGGGGCCCAATACTCATCGGCTTCGGCCACCCTTCCCACAAATGCAGGTGGTACATTGGGAGCCCACCCCAGTGTATCAAACAACACCTGCAAAAAGAAAACCAACCTCATTGTCTTTTTTTTTTTTTAACCTGTAAACAAGAAAACATTCCCTCATGTCTCTCCCTGCCACCTCCCCAAACCCACGCCCACCCTCTGTGTATCCTGCCTACCACACACACCCCTCACCCCATACTTACCTCCAGAGCCCAGCGATTATCTTTGGTGGACTGGAACACGCCTGCATTCTTCAAAGCCGACTGCGAAATGAAGAAATGCCGGTAAGCTGTATAATGGTATAAATAGGGTTTTTTTCAACTTCCGTGCATATCTTGAGCATTTTTGGGAATTTTTGCACCAAATTTTCAACATTGGGTTGTTGGGATCCCTCCTCATGAATTCAGTCACTGTCATGGCGTTAGTCGGTCTCCGAAGGTGATTTCAGCGGTCACATGCGGAATCACCTTGACCGATTAATGAAATGGTGCCACTGTTCATGAGGGTTTCTCAAAAAGCCTATGTTGCAAATTTATTGAAACAAATCCAAAAAATGACAGTTTTATGAGCGTGCGTTGCTCAATTTCCACACACGCTCGTAACTTCGCGAATTTGTAATATTTTTCACTCCAGATTTTCAACATTGGCCTTTTTCCACACTTCCTTATGAACAGTACAGATATTTATTTATTTAGCTTTTGTTGACCGGGTAAGTGCACTAGACAAATCCTGCCTATTTTCAGGCACGACTCGGGGGAGGGGGATGAATGCCAACTGACCTTGAACCAGATTAAGCTGTTGGTGGTATTTTTAGTGAATGAGGGAAATTTGGCCAGGACACTGGGAAAATTCCCCTACTCTTTTCGATAAGTGCAATGGGATCTTTAACATCCACCTGAACTACCACCAATCCAGGCAGATGGGACCTCGGTTTAACATCTCATCCGAAAGACGGCACTTCAGAAGTGCAGCACCCCTCTCACGCTGCACTACAGTGTCAGTACTGGGATATTAACCCAAGTGCCAGATGTGGGAACTGAACCCACAGCCTTCTGATTTCCCGGCCTCAGAGGCGAGTGTGCTACCTACTGAGCCACTGACACTGCTATCATTTCAAATATCATTTTACACATCCTGGCCGAAATGTGTTTTCACACTTCCAGCATAGAATAGCGCGGTCGCTGAGGGAAATCAGTTTTGGGACAGATTATGAAAATGACAGTGACACTGTTCATGAGCAGAGGTCCTAAAATGTCTATGTTGAAAATCTGGCGATGAAAGTCCGTAAAATGACAGTGTTACAAGGGTGTGTTGCGCAGTTTCTACGCACACTTGTAACTTTGCAAATTTGCAATATTTTCACCCCAGGTTTTCAACACTGGCATTTTTTCCCACCTCCTTATGAACAGTACAGCTGTCATTTTTCCCGTCCTGGCCAAAATGTGTTTTCGCACTTCCGGTGCAGAATAGTGCGGTTGCTGTGGGAAATCAGTGTTTGGAACAGATTAAGAATGAGTGAGTGAGAGGGGGGAGAGAGAGCGAGCTCAATGGAGCTCTGTCAGGACTGCTGCGGATTTCATTGTGGGCAGAAAAAGGCACCAGCGCAGGCAGGAGCCCAATACAAAAGGGCAGTCTGCAGCACTGGGAGAAACAGAACGAGTGAGTGAGAGAGGGGAGTGAACGAGCTCAACTGAGCTCTGTCAGGCCTTTAGAGTTGCCCACCCTGACACCCAGGGTCCTGTGTGGTCCTATATTACAGCAGGGTCTCTGGGGTGGAGACAAAGCAATGACTGGATACTTTTAAGATTGCTGTAATAATACAGATTTAGTTGTTCTTTTTATTTCTCTGAGCTATCTTGTTATGATTGTTGTAATAATACATATTTATTTGTTCTGTTTATTTCTCTAACTGAGCTGAGTAATACTTGAAGTGCAATAGGATTTCTAACTGGGCTAAGCGAAATTATATGAGGGCTGAGAACAAAAATTATGGTAGCTGAGGGGTGAAAAATGGACAAAGAGGCTTTAGGATTGCTACAGCAATACAGTATCTAATGGATGGGATTTGAGACTGAATTAACCCGGTCGGCCAGGGGGCAGTAGAGGGACTAGTGTGGGGGGAGCAGGAATTTGAGTAACTAGGGGCCTAACAGTTGTGGTAGGGTACAGAAACTGGGAGTAAGAGCCCGTAACATAAGCTGGGGGCCAAAATGGGGCAGGTGCCGCATGTCAATACAGCGGGCATCTTTGGAAGGGTGGTGGGGTGTACAGGGTGTGGGTCCACCATGATCCTGGACTGGGCTTGGAGGATGGGAGGGTGCATAGGCACTGACTATGGGGGGCTGAGGGGCTGAAGCCCCCAGAAAGCTGAAGTGGGGGCTCTGCCCCCCCGGGCCCTGACGCCATCCCATCATAATTGTTTTTTTATCCCTGTTTTTTACTTTACTGTCAATGCCGCCACCCTCAGGAACCTTCTCAGTGGGGAGGGACGGGCAGACTTCACTGCCGGGAACAGAAGTACCATCCCATCATCATGATGTGTCCGTATCATTAATTATTCATACACCCTGCTTTTTTTTATTTTTCTGCACAGTGCCATTGGTGGAGGGTTGGTAGTGCAATCCAATTCCAGTCACACCAGTTCATCGGCATGAAGTACACATGCGCTGTGGCACCTCTGACACTGTGTGCTGTTTGGCGCCAGTCTGAATCCAGTGGATCCGCCATTTTAATCCTCCTCGGCAGACTGCAGCAAACGTTGGTGGTTTCATTTTGCCAGATGACTGATGGTGGCAGTGGCAGGACTCTGTGGTTGGATGGAGAAGAATTGAAGTAAGATTTGGTAGGTGGTAGCAGGCAGCAGGGCATGGCCTGCGCTGTGTGTGAGGGTGGGGACGCCGGGACTTGGGAGCCATTCCCGACCGTTAAATAATTTAAGATTAGACAGTCGTCAGGTGGGTCAAGAGTGGTCAACTATGTGGGGCTGACCAACTGTCTCTAGTAACTGGTGCTGGGTTCGGGGCCATGTAACATGTGTCAAGGAGCACAGAGCCAGAGTCGTCACCCACCTCACCAGTCGGTACTCGGTCAACTAAAAGTGTGAAAGTCAGGTAGTGTGGCTGTGGGAGAAAGTCAGAGCTGAGAAGGAACCAGCAGCACAGCTCGCAATCAAGAAACAGCCAGCAAGGACAAGGTAATGGTCTGGGCCTGGGACAGTGGTGAGTTAGTGCATGCCTCACTGTAATAAAAATGACTATAATTGAAAACAAACAATATAGTTGTGGGGGGCTGCCTGTGCTGTGTGCTCACTTCGTACCCATAGGAGCTTAGGCAGACCAATGCAGCGCTATTATTATATTTTGAGTCTTTTGACCTAATTGAAAGGCTTTGCCTGGAGTTCAGTGGCCAAGCAGCCAGCCACTCCCACTTCCTGAGCTATATAAGCAGTTCCTCTCAGCCTCATTGTGAAGCATTTTTTCTTTGCAGCCGAAGGCTCTGTCCTCTGAGCTGATTGGGGACCCCTCCCCCGGTTCCTCCTGCTTGACTGCTGGCTTCTGTATTTCTTTCCTGTTTCTGGTTTGTATTTTGCCTTTGGCTGTGCGTGCTTCTTCTGTCTTTGTTCCCTGTTTTGTGTTTGTGTGTCTTTGTTTTTTTTTGGGGGGGGGGCTTTGTTCCTAAGCTCCTGGCATACTACTGCTCCAGAGCTCATACTACTTGCTTTCAGTTACTCACAACTTGAATTGCTTTCAGTTACAACACTCAAATGCCTTGCAATGCAACTGCAAACATTATCTGTGTGTTCAGCTCAGCCATAGTTGTTTTCCATGTTGCATACTTAATTGCTGTCACCTGATTCTGGCTCACACTGAACCCTGCCTATACAGCTGAATCATGCTCATCTCATTCTACTTGCCTAATTACTGCAGTTCATTGCACTGCCTGTGACAGCTGCTTTCAGAGTATTGGGCCTCCTTTGTTTTATGTTTATTGTAGTTTGCAGCTTAGCATACTCAATACAGATGCTGCTTCTATGTTTGTACACCTGCATCACGCTCTGAACCTTGCTATACAGTTCAGTCTTGTTATTCCCTTTGTATACTGCTGTTCTACTCTGAGGTTAGCTAAAGCTCCTGCTGAGGCTATTAAATTAGTTTAATATCTGCATGTGGTTCTCGACCCTTCCATCTCTTCCTCGTTTGTCCTACAGCAGGGACTGGGAGGTGTTTGGGGGTCGTGGCCAATGTGGCTAAATTATTTCTGTTCTAAATCCTGTCTTCACTGCCGAAAATCCTCAGAGTTTGTCACTTTGATTTGGCTTTGGAAATGCCTGACTAGCTGGCCTCACTATTTAGTGCTGTTTCATTGCCTATGTTATGCAGACCTATGTGCAGGTCCACTTATTACTACTGTTTACTGACCTATGTGCAGGTCCACACTTGCTGATGCAATCATTGCTCCTTGCTTACGCAAACCATTGCTTCATGCCTACTGTCATCCCCTCGGCTTCAGCCTCAGGGATTCTGCTGCACTCAATTCTGAATACGACCTTGCAAGGTCTCAGCACTCAATGCTCATTATGATCTCAGCACGCTGTGCTCAATCAGCTCACCAGCTTTTCAGCTCTCAGTCACTTCCTGGGGCATGCCATTCATTTTATTCTGATGCAGGGTTCCTGCAGCCGATGGTCTCGCTCTGCATTTAGTCCGCATCTCGAGCGTGTCCAACTTGGGGTGGTATCTTTCTCCCTTGGACCACAGCTGGGAATGTCCTCACCCTGGGCTTGGCTTTAGCTGCCTGCTACATGACAGCAGCTCCTGGTGTAGAATTTAAGACTAGCAGTGAAGGGTGAAAAAAGTTACCTACTTTGGCTCTAGTATTCCACTATAATGGTTAGCCAATGACTTTAGTGGTTTCCCTAGCAAGGCACCTTCACCGCATTCTCCCTACGACTGCCTCTGGTTTACCTGGTTTGATTTAGGGTTGGTAGGCCAGATGAGTGCCTTAGCAGTCATTGCTCTCCTTCTGCACCTTGGTTGCACATATTGTTGTAGAGTTTTCTCGCAACCTTCCACGGCATTCCAGCTAGAGGGTTTGAGTGAGAGCCTTCCTCCAAATTGGAATATTTTCCACCTCCCTTTAATTGGGTTTTCCAAATTTCAGCTGCAGAGCTGTCAGTAAATAAACTATCCCAAGCCTGGAGGGAAGGTGTCCTAGGCCTTGGATCCCCAGAGATTTCCTCCTCATAGGGTTTTTTTTCTCTCCTCTGTTGCCTCGGGTCATAACTCTTAGTTAACATAGTAGTGTCCCCTAGTTTCTTTAGGTAGGTTTCACTGTTGGAGGGAGGTGGAGGATGTCCTGCCATTCTCTCTCTCCTTAGGGGATCCCCTAATCTCAACACAAACCATTAGTATCATGGTACGCAAACCTGGGCATTTCATTACATTATCAAATTGAGCATCTCATTACATTATCAAAATGTCTATGCTTCTCTACTACTCCATCACAGTTACTGCTTGCTCATATGCTTCGTGTTGCCTCCTTCTTTGGGGTATGATTGTACTACATTTCTTTTGGGGATTCCTAAGGTATCTTTAGCCATGGGAATCATCCCGTGGCACCTCTAGGGGTGGAACCCTCTCCGAGGGTTCCTTGCCTTTAGTACCCCTACAGGGTGGTAATTCCTCTGGAATAGAGTGTGAACGGCCAAAACCAAACTAACACAGTTGCAAAAGCATAACACTATACTGGCTGTGTAGGACAGTGAACTAATATTGTATTTTTCATGCCAATTACTAGGTACTTTATGCAGTGGTGCTCGGAATCTGATGAAGCATCAAGCAGTTGGCATGAAATGCTGGGTCATTCGAAATGAACTGGGACTGGAGGGTATCCAAAATGCTAGAACTGGGACAGCCAGAAGAACCATTAAAAACCAGAATGTCTGTTTGATGGAAGTTGGAAAAAGTGCAAAATGCACTATTTTCTCATTGAGGGTAAAATCTGCAGTGGTGGGACTTGAACAACCAGAAAGAATGAAAATCTGGAATGGCCATTTATCTGGATGGAACAGAACAAATAATGCAGTTTGTGTCTGTTCCAGACATTCAATTTTTTAGTCGGTTGAACAACTTGCACAGTTGCACTTATTTATTTATTTGCTTTTGTTAACCGGGTAAGCACACTAGACAGCTAAGTGCCTATTTTCAGGTGTGACCCAGGAGGGTTACAAGGTAGATGTGTACAAGAACAGTAAAGGAGTCAAGTTAAACATACAGAAAATAACAGGCATAACAGGGATTGAATAGGTAGCTAACAGCATTGGAGACAATTAGGCACATGATAAATACAGAATGGTACATACAGGATGGATTAGGTAGCGAACAGCAAAATACATAACAGGTTTGATCAGTGCAAACAGGACTAAAAATAAGTGCCAGCAGGGGGAGGGTGCACTAGGCAGGTACACTGGAGAAAAAAAAAAACAACAAGGGGGAGAGACTAGAGGGCCAGGAGATCTAATAGGGCAGGAGGACAGGGAGTGGGCCCAGTGCAAGGTTGTCAAGTACTAGTTACTCGACCAGTTACAGGAGGATAAGTGCAATTAGAGCTGAAGCCCCCACCATACCAGGCTGGGGGGGAGAGAGTGGGACTCCGCTAGTGTGCTACAGGGTGCAGTGACATGTGGAGGATAATTTCAGGAAGTTCCAAAGGGAGGCTTTAAAGCTGATGGGAGGAGGAGGACCGAGTTAGGGCAGGGAGCGAGTTCCACATTTTTGGAGCATAGGTGGTGAAGGCCCGATCGACCACAAGGGTGTGGGTTCTAGGAACCAAGTGATTCAGCGTCGCCCTACATCTTAGGTGGTAGGATGGGGTGCCGAGTTTGAGGGGAAGGGCGAGGGAAGAAGGGGTAGCCGATCTGATAATGTTGTCGATGAAGTTTCTGAGTACAAAGGTGTGGTGCTTCTCCGGAGGGAGCCACTCCAGACGCGTGTAGAGATCACAGCGGTGTGTGAAAGGAGGGGTGGAAAGTGCAAAGCGGCAGATATTGTTGTAGGCTGTGTCCCATTTCAAGAGGCTGGATTTAGGTACTGGGGCAAAGGTTACAAGCCCATAGCAGAGTGTAGGGAGGAGGACCCCCTGGCTAAGGCCATGAGCAGCTGGGGTCAGGCAGTTTTTGACTCTGTAGGCAAGACCAAGCTTACCATTAGTTGCCTTACAAATGTTCCAAATGTGTAGGGTAAGATCCAGCTGCGGGTCCAGGGTGACGCCCAGATACTTGACAGTGGCCACCGTCTGCAGGGGAGAGCCATCGGCCCCATAGATTTGTAAGGGAGCAGGGCAGGATTTGGTTTTGTTCAAGGAACCAAAAAGCATGGCTTGGGTTTTCTTGAGATTGAGGGTAAGTCTGTGGTCCACTAGCCAGGTTTGGATGCGCTTGAAGTCAGAATTTAGTTGGGAGTTTATTGTGGAGATGTCCTGGGAACTGGCCAGGATGATGAGGTCATCCGCATACAGGGTGGTCTGTCCATGGGCAGTGATGGATGGCAGTTCGTTAATGAAAAGTGAGAATAGGGTGGGACCAAGGATGGATCCCTGAGGGACCCCACAAAGGACTGATGAGGGGATGAAGAGGATCCGATTAAAGTTAGTGTACTGCTGCCTGCTAGAGGTAGTTTAGGAACCAAGCATGGGCAGGGGGGAGAACCCAAGGGATAGAAGCGTGGAGCTGAGGATGGAGTGATTGACCCTATCAAAGGCTTTGGAGAGATCCACAAAGATAGCTCTGATAAGATTGCCTTGGTCAGCAGCAGTCCTGATCAACGAGGTGACTACAGCAAGGGCAGTAGACATGCTGTGCCCTTTCCTAAAGTTGTGTTGTGTGGGAGAGAGGAGGTTGTAGTTCTGGATATATTGGGATAGCTGAGAGGCAACAACTTTCTCCAGAAGCTTGCAAGTGGCAGACAGAATGGCGATGGGTTGGTAGTTCAGGGGATCTTTGGGGTTACCCTGTTTTAAGACAGGGACGACCTTGGCCACTTTCCATATGTCTGGGATGATCCCGGCATTAAGGGAAGTATTGAAGATGTGCGTGACGGGTCTGGCAAGGAGGTGAGCCCCTAGCCTGAGCAGTTTCGGTTCAAGGCTATCGTGCCCTGCCCCGCTATGAGGGGAGATGCCAGTGAGCAGCTTCTGAGTCTCTTTACTGAAACCTGTTGTAGGTAGAAGGGGTCGGGAGGTGAGTCCATATGTGGAGGTGTCCAGGGGACTTGGGGCAGAGGACAGAGGGGGCAGACAATTCGGAAAATATGAGTTAAAGGCTTGAAATAGTATGGGTTATTGGTAGCTGAACCCTCCAACAAGCAAGTCAGTGACCTGCACTCTGGCGGACCCACCAACCGCATTTTTGATATTTTGCCAGAAGCTCCTCAGGTTGCTGGCAGAGGAAAGCAGGGCAGATTGGCAGAACTCACTTTTTGCTGAGCGGATGGCACTTTTACAGGAGTTTCTGAGGTGCCTGTATGCTAAGAGGTCATTGTTGCTTTGGGAGGCCTTGTAGATCTCCCAGCATTTGTCCCTGAGCTTCATAAGGGAGAATAGGCCCCCGTGAAGCCATTTGGTGACGGCGCCCCTCACCGTTCTTCTAGTGAGGGGGCCATGTTTGTTCTGCAAGGGGACAAACTCAGCTAAGAATAAGTCCAGAGCTTGTTCAGGGTCGGTAGTGGCAGTGACCCCTGACCAGTCGACTAGTAGGAGGTCAGAAAGGAAGTCATGTATGTTAAATTTAGAGTAATCCCTCAACTGGATCACTTTACTGGGGATTTTAGGCTGTGAGATGCCCCATATGCAATAGATAGGCGAGTGGTCGGAGATGACATCTGGGAGAATTCCTGAGGATGTGATTCTGTCTGGTCTGTTGGACAAGATCCAGTCGATAAGGGACCCTTTGTCCCCCCAGGAGGAAAGCCTTGTGGGTTCAGTTATAACTTGGCTTAGGGCAAGGCCTGAGAGCAGAGGCTCGTATTGTTTGCAGTTGGATCCCATCCAGTTAAGGTTGAAGTCACCTATAACTAGAATTTAATTAGGGCCCGCTTTATCACTAATGCAGTCAAGAAGTGAGGAGAGTCCCAGCAGACCACCCTTAGGAGGGCTGTAGGTGCAGATCAGGTGTATTTTCTTTGTGTGACCTAGCAGAAGAAGGGTGTGCAAGAACTCACAGGCTGGGGAGGTAGTTGGTGAGTGATCGATGGTAGACACGTTTAGGTGCACCTTATAATAGAGGAGCACCCTGCCATCCCGCTTATTCCCCACCCTATCTCATCTGATGTGGCTGTAGCCCAGGAGGGTGAACATTGCATCAGGAATGAGAGGCTTCAGCCAAGTTTCTGAGAGACCCATGATATCCGGCTTGCAGTGGGCGACCCAGGCAGTAAGCTCGGCTAGGTTGTGTAAGAGGCTACGCACATTCAGGGGGGCAATTTTTAGCCCTTTAGAGGACAGCCATGCGGTGGGGAGACTTGAGAGAGGGCAAGGTGGTTTGCTGACTAAGTACATTGGCCATGCCCCTGGTGGGTCCAGGGAGGCTGGGGAGACTGTCATGACTGAAGCAGGTAACAGTATGATACAGGGAAAAAAGAGCTGCCAGGGGACGAGAACTGCAGGAGTACAGGGAGTAAAGAAAAGGCCAGAAATTGCAATAGGACGTAAGACCAAAAAAAAGTGTGCCAGCTGCTTGGTCGTACTAACCACCCCCTTGTGCAGTATGCTATAACATCGAGTGGTAGCTGAAGCTAATAGTGTTTGAGAACAGCAGAGTTGCTGGCAGGAAGGCAATTAGTGGGAGTAGTATAAGCTATGCTGAAAGGGTGGCCGCTAGTGATGACAGAAAATAACCTGCAAATGGGAAACAGGGCTGATAGGTTATTTTCGACCTCATGTGATGTCCTGTAGCCTACTTAAGGGAGAGTCGACCAAGGGTGGTGGTGGGGGCGGCGGGGCTAGAACTTCCACGCCAAGAGAAAAGCTCCAACTTAAAATAAAGGGCGCCAAGCAGTAATCAAGTTTCAGTTCGGTTCAGTAATTAAATTTGCCACGGAGCAATTCAAATATTAAAAGGCGCCAAAGGAGCAGGTTTTAAATTACACATGCAGCAGCAGTCTGCTGTGTTGGGCTGGGCTGGACTGCAACGGTTGCACTGTACCTGGGCAAGTAGCTCTGCGGCGGCAGCTCCTTCTGCGCTGTGGGGGAGGGCTGAGGCATGCCCTAGTGACCTCCGTTTCTCCAGGGGGTCTGCTGTGGAAGGACAGAAAACAGCAGGTTAAGAAGGTAGGGGGAGGAGGGAGCACAGAACAAAAGAAAAGGGGTGCGTAGAGCTGTGATAGGGGAGGGATCGCAGCTGCAAAAGGTACACTGTTACCAGGAGGCTCACAAACCAGGGGCAAAAGTTTTAGTCTTATCACATAAAGTCAAACCTGGGCAGAGCATTAAATAAATCTATACCCAAAATAAAGGTGACCTGGGCAGACTGCGAATCAGGGAAACAGCAAGCAAGCTAAAACAGGGCTGAGCTGCAATTGGTACATTTCAAATTCAAAGGTATGACTTGCTACTAAGCTGTAACTGGCAGTCTTTTTAACAGGGAGAATTTGTGGTGCACACAACTTACAGAAATAAACTTTTAAATTAAAGGGGAGTACAATTAAGGAGTCAAGCAGAAAGATCGGTTCACATTAGTATGGTTCTCAATTTCATTCAAAAATGCAGGCTATCTCCACTTCTACCCCGAGAGAAAAGCTCCAACTTAAAATAAAAGGAGCCAAGCAGCAATCTTTAAGTTTCAGTTCGGCCATTATGGTTCCAGCAGTCTGGATTTTACCCATCCGCTTCTTTTCTCCTGAACTAGAAGCAGGAGCATCTTATCTTGGATGGTTATCACAGTTGTTTTTACACTATGGTTTTTGATTTTTGGATATGAACTCATCTAACTTGTTTTATTGTAAGACCATGTCCCCACCATGGAGTGCACAATATTTAAGTAGATGTATCATCTGTGTGTGTTCGATGCTTTGAGGCATTTCTTTTTCTACAGTTGCTGTTTTTTTTTCTTCTGCCATTCTCAGACGTCAGCAACTGTAGAAAATGATTCTTTAAGGTGCAGTCCCACTCCCATCCCACATTTAATGAGGAGGAGGAGGAGACTGGGGATCGGGGCCCAGGGATTCAGTTAAGATTATGCATTGCTGAGGCTGAGTCTGACTGGTCCATCAGTTCAGAATTCAGGTGTTGGGGTTCAGAGGTGAAGGTACTGGTGGTTCCTGACTTTGTGATCCCCAAATCACACCAATCTCAATGTACCTTACTTGATCTGTAGCTATAATCTAACACACAAATGTCCCTGGTTTATGAATTATTGTACTGTCTGATATTTATAGAACATGTTCAGCTGAACAAATAATGCTTCCTTGACTATGCTGCTGTTTTCCAAAGACAGCTTTTAGGACTGAACAATGCAGTGGCTATGTTTACATGAGCTGGTGGATATTTTGGCTTGACAAATATATTGCCCTTCGTTGCTGACAAACTTCCTTTGGCCCAAACCTTTTCCCTCTTGTATTATCTCCTCCAGTGAAAAAAAAAAATCGGTGCATTGTTCTTATCTGCCAAATCTTTCTCAGGAGGCAAAGTTGGGATTAGTCCACATAGATCTTGCCAAGACAAAGTTTGAAGTTACACAGGAATCAAAAAAGGGGTTGCTGGGTATTTTTTTGGGGGGTTCATTTATTGAAAAGTTTGACCTAACAGAAACAAATGTATAATTCTGCTTAATGCAGGTAATACTGTGTTGTATTTCTCTTGTCATGCAAGAGGCAGTATAGTGTAGTGGTTAAGGACACTGGGCTGCACACATGGAGATGTGGGATTGAATCCTACAGCCCACACCTGACCCGCATACTGTATGACTCTTCCCTGAGCAAGTCACTTAAACTTTGTTGTGCTCCCAGGTTGTACCCGGAAACAAGCTTCAGCTTAATGTGTCTTTCTTGCTTAAACAATTTCTTCTTTCCCTTTCATGTAGTCATTCAGTTCATGTTCTGTGTCAGCTGAATTTAAACTTTTGGGTGGCTGGCTATATAAAATCACGTTTTCTTAAATGTTGCTAACACTATCGGTATTATTTTTTTTAGTGGAGAGAGACCTTAAGTTATTGAAAAGCACTTGCAGTTAGGCTGAGTGATAAGGTTATAAAGCAAATTGATCTGGTAAAGCAAAAGGGTAACTGCAAATCAAAGCATGGCCTTC
The DNA here is from genome assembly GCA_016271365.2 of Neoceratodus forsteri. Classification (NCBI taxonomy): domain Eukaryota; kingdom Metazoa; phylum Chordata; order Ceratodontiformes; family Ceratodontidae; genus Neoceratodus; species Neoceratodus forsteri. Next base: position 895,718,178 of record CM028136.1, read on the forward strand.
TGATGCAATGTGGGGAGTAAACAGTTAGCACAAACTCATTATAAAGTTAGAATTCCTAAGATTTTATTTCTCATGCTGTGTATTGTATCTGTTTAATTCCCTTCATTTTACTCTGGTATTGTTGGGGGGGGCACAGGAGACTGCAAGCTAAGAGACATCAAGCAAAAAACAGAACAGCTACCCAGTAATCAACAAAAGAGACCTAGGTGTTAAGGTGTCATAATAGCTTTTAATGAAACAACTTAAAAGCAGGAAAACAGAACAGTACTATCGTGCTGTTCTTGTTTCTTCCTGCTTTGTTGTTTCTGATTACAGTTTATATGACCCTTAGCACACAGGTCTCCCTGCTTTTTTTTTTTATTTTATTTAACAGCAGTTTGAAAACCTGTAGAGCTATAGGCTCATTTACAAAGGTACCTTGTCACAGTAAGACAAACCAAAATACACAGTATAGCAGTACAACACATAAGTATAACAGTAAAATTAAGACATAGATAAACAAGCTGGTACAGGTAGGATGGATGCAAACAATACCAGAGTTATGTCATCTATAGAAGCTTCAGTAATAAGCTTTGTCATAAGTATTGAGTATCGCTTTGACTAGTGGCAGTTACAGCATCGGTGTTAATAAGGGTGGTTACGTAGGAAGTTTTGAAGCACGATATAGTTGGAGCTTCGGAGATGGAGGGGCAGTGTGTTGAACCAGGAGGGGGTCTCAAAGCTGAAGGCTCTTGGGCCGTGAGAGGTCTCAGCTCTAGGGATAACAAAAGAGGTTTTCCCAGAGGTCCGAAGTATGAACTAGTGGGACAGAGCTAGCGATGGTGGTGGTCAATCCTGGTGGGAAAGCCTAAGGAGGGTCTTTTGTAAGGGTACAGGTAAGATATTTGAGGCGCCGAACGAGATCGAGTACCAGCACTTTAGCATACAGTAGACAGGTGTGTGTCATCCTAGGTGCTCCAGTAATTAACCTGCAGGCCTTATTCAGAGTAGGCAAATTTTATGGAGGTCGGTCTGACTCAGCAGCACCATACACCGGCAGTCCATAGTCCACTAGGGACAGGATAGAGGGAGGTGACTGTGAGTCAAGAGCCTCGGGGAGTGTGGTGTTTATACTGGCTGTAAGATGCCCAATCGGATATTAGTGGCAGTGGCTAGGGCAGCGAAGGTGTCCATGGAAGGAGAGGAGGGGTCAAAATGGATCCCTAGGTATTTATATAGGAGCAAACTTGTTCGAGTGGGAATGAGGACCCAGAGTGAATGAGGAGTTCAAGTTGCAGGACTTGTTTTGGGATGAGTGAAGAACATGGTTTTGTTTTTTTATGATTTATCACCAATCTATGTCTTTGAACCAGCCCCTCGCTTCAGTGAAGGACTTCTGCAGCCAGTTCTGGAGGCAGTAGGGTTACAACTGAGGCAAAGATGACTGCATCATCAGCGTGACAATAGAATGTTCCCCTAGCAAGAGCGTGGAAGGGTGTTAAGGTAAAGGGAGAATAGTAAGGGGCCTGGGAATGGAGCCCTGGGGAACCCTAGAAAAGATGGGACAGGATGTCTGAGTAGGTCCCATTAATTTTACACGCCAGAGCGGTCAGGACAGATAACTGGTGCACCAGGAGATAGGCCCAGCAGCAAACCAGAGAGACTAAGGCCATCAAGAAGGAGGGGTGGGAGACAGTGTTGAAAGCTTGAGAGGTCAATGAAGACAGTACCAGCCAGAGAAAACCAGTGGTCCAAGGAGGAGTGGAGAAAGTTGGAGAACTCTAGGAGGGCTGTGTTGGTACTGTGGCCCACTCAGAAGCCATGTGCTGTTCAGGACAAAGGATATTGTAGGTGGAGAGGTAGTCAGAGACTTGAGAGGCCACCACTTTTTCCAAGGCCTTGGAGAGAGAGAGAGAATGGAGATCGGTCGATAGTTTCCGAGCCACAGTCCTATCACCACCTTTAAAGATAGGGTGACAGTGGCGACTTTCCAGGCAGTTGGAACCTTCTCAGGCAAAGATAGTGGTTGATGAGGCATGTGATCGGGGTAAGGACTGTGTCTAAGACCAGCCAGAGGGATACACGGATCCAGGTGTCACTGCTCAGCCTATTACCTTGAGGGCAGTGACGGTGCTGCTCAAGTTCTTTGGCAGAAACACAGCGGAGGAGAAAATAAGGGCTAGAAAGATTTACGTGCAGGTGCTGGGGGAGGAGGGTCAAAAAATTTGTAGGGAGGATAGGCTAAGGTCAGTGAATGAGGTGTTGAGGTGGTTGGCTATGAGGGCTGGGTCTGAGGAGATCAGCACCATTAATGTTGATCTGGTGGTGGGGGGAGGTACTCCCATTTAACTGTTTAATGTTATCCCAGAAGGTTCTGGGATTCCCCATGAGGCAGTGAGTGAGAATCGAAGAGTGCTCAGACTTGGCCTTTCTGATGGCCCGAGTGCACTTGTTTCGGGCGGCATATAACCGCTCTGTCATTGGGCTCACAGTCTCAATGGCACGTGTGCTATAGGGTTGTTCCTATGTTTGAGCTGGTGAGCAAAGCTGAAATCAGGGGCATTTCTTCCTTTTAAAACGGTGGGTCAACACTGGGGCAAAGTATATCACAGGCATGGCTTAAAAAGTTTGAGTAAAGAAGGAGAGCTGGGGTCGATGTCAGGAGTTGCCTGTATAGGAGACCAGTCAATTTGGGACAGAAGTTTTTGTTTTATCAGTCCACCAGGTTTCAGACACCTGCCGGCATGTGGACTGCAATGGGGTTTGGGGACTGAGGTTGACCAGTGAATAGAATGGGGAGTGATCGTTGAGAGTCTGGGAGGACTTGTACATTGGGGATCTGATTAAGGGCGGTTGGTGAGACCACATCAAGCAGGGTACTGAGGTCTCTTGGTTAGTCCTGTAGGGTGGGTAACTAGTTGCGTTAGGTCTATTGCAGAAAAGGAGTCTCAGGTAGAGGAGGAGGAGGGGTTGAGTCAGTTGACTACGGTCACCAGAATTTGATCAGCGAAGGAGGTAGAGAGGTAAGGTATTCTGTAAGAGAGGTAATGGCCTGCATTTGGTCCCTGGGGCATGTGCGGTAGTCAGATAAAGGGATCTTAAAGGGTCAGGGTTAGTTTTGTGTTAGCGCCTGGGTTCTGGAGCCGTGATGGGAGGGTAGGCTAGTATGGGGAGAGATTCCTTGACATAAATAGTGCAGCTGCCGCTCGCTTCTCCCAACACGGTCGGACCGGAAAAGGGTGAAACCAGGAAGGGAGACTAGGAGTCAGGGGAGGATTTTGACAGCCAAGTCTCAACCAGGGTGATGAGACATCAGGGTTAATTGATGTGACTAGGCATTGTAGTGAGTCAAACTTTTAGGAGGCTACAGATGTCTCGTGGAGACCATACATAGGCCTGTGGTGCGAGTTGGGGAGCTCCTGGGAACCGGGCAGGGTTTGATGAATGTTCCCTGACAGGAGTAGCATGACTAACACCCTGGCTGGGAGATGGTGAGAGGTTTCTCCTACGATTGACATGAGAGGAGGGGAGGGGAGTTAAGGAGCAGGGGTGGGGCAGGGAGGTAAGCAGGAGGGGAAAGCAAGTACAAGAAGACACCCAGATGTGCCTGAGGAAGAGAAAGCTAGGGGAGGGCAGGGGACGGGGCAACAGAGGTCCCAAGGGGCAGGAGAGAGGTTCAGGAGCAAGGAGGGAGGGTTGCCAGGGCACAGTGGCTCAGCAGATGGGAGTGGGCAAGTGCACTGCTAGTGGGGATAGGCACAGGCAGAGCATGAGGCAGGGCCAATACATTGTGCTGAGCAAGATCCCAAGGAAGTAGTGTATAGGTAGGAGTAGGAAGTAGTGAGGGGAGCATAGGTCCCTCTAGTGGCCAGCAGGTGTAATCCTGCAAATGGGAAAGTGGGAGATTCTGGCAACAGGACGGATATCACGGATGTGATGTCACGGGTGGATCTCAAATTGACAGCCGCCTGGGTGGAGGGTGGTATGGAGGCAGACGGCGTGGAAGGCCGCTCAGGCTAGCACCCTCTGCAGGGCCCAGACCAAGAAAGAGGCTTTCCTCTTTACTCGAAAGTTATCAGGCTGGAGATTTGGCTTCTCAGCTACTCAGGTGAGCTGCTTGTGCTTTCCAGTTGCTTGATTGTCCCGAGTGCCTAGCTGTGGGAGCTGCCTATGTTGTGGAGGAAAACAAAAGCCTCTCATTACTATGCAGCGGAGAATATGTTGTGATTTACACAAACGAGCTCCACTCTAAGCAAACAGGGCTGTTTCAAAATGAGGTCACACTAGACCCAGCTAACCTAATGCCTTCGTGTAACAAGCACAATTAGCTCAATACCACCATATTAAACAAGTCTGATCTATATTAGCTGCTTGGTATATCTGGCTTAAGATGAAGTCAGCAATTAGCTCCAAATACCACCATATTAAACAAGTCTGATCTATATTAGGCTGCTTGGTATATCTGGCTTTAAGATGAAATCAGCATGGCAACTCTAGAAAAGCCAGTGAGTCCCTAGCTTCATAATTTCAGCAATTAGTAGCACAAAGAGAATCAAATAACATGCCCACCCAGTGGTGAACAGGAACAAAGTTCATAAAATATAAGTGTTCATCGGTAGCATCCTCTGCAGGTGTCCACGAAGAGAAGAGGCCTCTCACTTCGAAAGTTATCAGGCTGGAGATTTGGCTTCCTCAGCTACTCAGGTGAGCTGCTTGTGCTTCCAGTTGCTTTATTGTCCCGAGTGCCTAGCTTGTGGGGAGCTACTTGTTGTGAGGTAATAAAGCCTTCTCATTACTATGCAGCGGAGAAGTGATGCTGACTCACACAAAGGAGCCCACTCTAAGCAAACAGGGCTATTCCAAATGAGGTCACACTAGGACCCAGCTAACCTAATGCCTTCAGTAACAAGCACAATTAGCTCAATACCACCATATTAAACATGTCTGATCTATATTAGCTGCTTGGTATATCTGGCTTTGGATGAAGTCAGAATTAGCTCCAAATACCACCATATTAAACAAGTCTGATCTATATTAGCTGCTTCTGGTATATCTGGCTTTAAGATGAAGTCAGCAATTAGCTCCAAATACCACCATATTAAACAAGTCTGATCTATAATAGCTGTTGTGTATCTGGCTTTTAAGATGAAATCAGAATGGCAACCTAGAAAAGCCAGTGAGTCCCTAGCTTTACACTTCAGCAATTAGTAGCACAAAGAGAATCAAATAATGCCCACCCAGTGGTGAACAGGAACAAAGTTCATAAAATATAAGTGTTCATCGGTAGCATCCCTCTGCAGGTGTCCAGACAAGAGAAGAGGCTCTTTACCCTCTCGAAGTTATCAGGCTGAGATTTGGCTTCCTCAGCTACTCAGGTGAGCTGCTTGTGCTTCAGTTGCTTTATTGTCCCGGTGCTCAGCTTGGGGGGAGCTGCCTATGTTGTGGAGAAAACAGCAAAGCTCTCATTACTATGCAGCGAGGAATATAAGCGACTCACAAAGGAGCTCCACTTAAGCAAATGGTACATTCCAAAATGAGGTCACACTAGGACCTAGCTAATCCAATGCCTTCAGTAATAAGCACAATTAGCTCAATCACCCCTATTAAACAAGTCTGATCTATATTAGCTGTTATATCTGGCTTTAAGATGAAGTCAGCAATTAGCTCCAATACTACTTATATTAAATAAGTCTGATCTTATATTAGCTGCTTGGTATATCTGTTTTGGGATGAAGTCAGCAATTAGCTCCTAATACTACCATATTAAACAAGTCTGATCTATATTAGCTGCTTGGTATATCTGGCTTTAAGATGAAATCAGAATGGTAACTCTAGAAAGCCAGTGAGTCCCTAGCTTTACACTTCAGCAATTAGTAGCACAAAGAGAATCAAATAACATGCCCACCCAGTGGTGAACAGGAGAAAGTTAATAAAATATAAGTGTTCATCAGGTAGCATTTCTGCAGGCGTCCAGACTTAAAGAGGTGGCTCTCTTTCGGAAGTTATCAGGCTGAGATTGGCTTCCCAGCTACTCAGGTGAGCTGCTTGTGCTTCAGTTGTTGGATTGTCCTGGAGTGCCTAGCTTGGTGGGGGGTGGGAGCTACGTATGTTGTGAGGAAAACAAAGCCTTCATTACTATGCAGCGGAGAATACAAGGTGACTTACACAAAGGAGCTCCACCTACAAACAGGGCTATCTCAAATGAGGTCACACTAGGACCCAGCTAACTAATGCCTTAGTAACAAGCACAATTAGTCTCATATCACCATATTAACAAGTCTGATCTATTATTGCTTTGTATATCTGGCTTTAAGATTAAGTCATAATTGCCTAAATACTACCATATTCCACAAGTCTGATTATATATTGTTTGGTATTTGGCTTTAAGATGAAATCAGTATGGTAACTCTAGTGCCAGGAGTCCAGCTTTTGTAATTTCAGCAATTAGTAGCACAAAGAGAACAATAATGTCATCTAGTGGTGAACAGGAACAAAGTCATAAAATATATGTTCATCAGGTAGCACCCTCTGCAGGTGTCCAGATTGAAGAGAAGAGGCTCTCTTTACTCCTTGAAGTTATCAGGCTGAGATTTGGCTTCTCAGCTACTCAGGTGAGCTGCTTGCTTCAGTTGCTTTATTGTCCTGAGTGCCTAGCTTGGGGAGCGTCATGTTGTGAGAAAACAAAGCCTCTGCACATTATGCAGGGGAGAATATACAGACTGACAAAGGAGCTCCAATTTCTGCCAAAGTCAGGGCTATTCTAAAATGAGGTCACACTAGGACCAGCTAACTCTAGTTTGTGCACAAGTACAATTAGCCTAATACCAATTATTAAACAAGTTCATCTATATATTAGCTTGGTATCTCGGTTTCTGATGATAGTCAGCAATTAGTTTCCAAATACCACCACGTATTAAACAAGTCTGATCTATATTAGCTGCTTGGTATATCTGGCTTTAAGATGAAGTCATAATTAGCCCAAATACCACTATATTAAACAAGTCTGATTCTATATTAGCTGCTTGGTATATCTGGCTTTAAGATGAAATCAGAATGGCAACTCTAGAAAAGCCAGTGAGTCCTTAGCTTTTACACTTCAGCAATTAGTAGCACAAAGAGAATCAACAAATATGCCCACCCAGTGGTGAACAGGAAGAAAGTTAATAAAATATAAGTGTTCATCAGTTAGCACCCTCTGCAGGTGTCCAGGACGAAGAGAAGAGGCTCTTTCACTTAAAGTTATCAGGCTGGAGATTTGGCTTCCCTAGCTACCCAGGTGAGCTGCTTGTGCTTCAGTTGCTTGATTGTCCTGAGTGCCTAGCTTGGTGGGGTGGAGCTGCCATGTTGTGGAGAAACAAAGCCTCCTATTACTATGCAGCTGGAGAATATGTTGTGACTTACACAAAGGAGCTCCACTCGGCAAACAGGGCTATTCCAAATGAGGTCACACTAGGACCCAGCTAACCTAATGCCTTCAGTAACAAGCACAATTAGCTCACTACCACCCATTAAACAAGTCTGATCTATATTAGCTGCTTGGTACATCTGGCTTTAAGATGAAGTCAGCAATTGGCTCCAAATACCACCATATTAAACAAGTCTGATCTTATATTAGCTGTTTGGTGTATCTGTTTTTAAGATGAAATCAGCATGGCAACTCTAGAAAGCCTAGTGAGTCTCCTAGCTTTTACACTTCAGCAATTAGTAGCACAAAGAGAATCAAATAACAAGCCCACCCAGTGGTAGAACAGGAACAAAGTCTCATAAAATATAAGTGTTCATCAGGTAGCACCCCTCTGCAGGCGTCCAGACGAAGAGAAGAGGCCTCTCTTTACCTCGAAAGTTATCAGGCTGGAGATTTGGGCTCTCAGCTACTCAGGTGAGCTGCTTGTACTTCAGTTGCTTTATTGTCCCGAGTGCCCAGCTTTGGGGGGAACCGCCCCGAGCATTGTGGCTGAGATTTGGCTTCCCAGCTACTCAGGTGAGCTGCTTTGTGCTTCAAAGGTTGATTGTCCCGGAAAGCTGAGTGCCGAGTGCCGAGTGCCGAGTTTTGTCGACATTGGGTAGCTGTTTGTTTTTGTTTGATGTCCCTGTTACTTGGCTCCAGTTTTCTTCGCCGGTAGCCGCTTTTCTGTGTATAAGTTAAGAGATATCTTGCTGTGATTGAAAAGACATAATTTGGGCTTTGGTTGTATAAAGTTACCAGAAACACCCCTATAATGTAACTGGAGAAGATGAAGGTCTAGTTTTGGGTCCTGTGCTATGATTTCAGTGATGCTTGTTTTATGTTGCGCTATTTCTCAGTAAAACCTCAAAATGCACCACAGAATGCCAAATACTCCTAGGAGCTCTGGGCTCTGGTGGCCCCACCCCAGTCATTTGTTGAGCCCCACTGAAAAATAAAAGTTGGCTGCTTTGTGTGGGTGTTAGTGTTTAGACAACTGGCTAGTTTGAGGGAGGAACTGTGGATGTTAGGGAGGAGTTCATGTGGCAGGGCAGATGAGTATGCTAGTATCCTGGCTGTGGGGTGATAGGGATGGCAAGAGGGACAGGGGAAGAACAACTAGGGACTGAAATTGACCCCAGTATCAGAGGCACTAGCAGAAAAGAGAGAGAAGAGGAGGGGTGCCTATGGTGAGAGGCCTCCTAATGGGGAGGAAGAGATCTTCGATGGAGTACCGTAGGAGAAAGGCTGCAGGTAGGGAGGGACCCAGGGGTGGGACTGGGGAGCACAGAGGGAAAAGTCAGAGGGGAGAACCGATAGGGAGTAGAGATGGGAGGGTATCATCAAGAATAGATCTGAGCCTTGCTATGGGACAGAGAGGGTACAGAAACATACTGAATGGGGGGAGGACAGGCAGGGCATGAGAGGGATGGCAACAGGTAAAGAGGTAGTGAGAGATAAAAGGGTAGAAGGTGGCTTTAAGGAAGGAGGGTGACTGGATGTAGAGAAGGCTGTGAAGGGGAAGGATGGGAGGCACCTCACCATCAGGGTCAAAGGGAAGGGGGGCCTCATGTTGACAACAACGGGATAGGAGAGGAGCTGGAAGTCAGCAGGAAGGAGGGGAGGCTGACATGGGGCTCCAGCAGGAAGCAGTCAGTGGGAAGGTCATGGGATGGAGGAATAAGGCAGAGAAAAGGTGAGACGGAAGTAGGGGTGTCTACAGAAGTTACAGAGGCAGCTAGCAGAAGTAAGGCAGGAAGAATGAATACTGGGGTGGTGGAAAGGGTATTAGAGAGGGTTATGGGATGGGGTTTACTCCATCCTGGGGAGCCTATACTGAAAGGGGTGAGATGGGGTGGAAGGGGGGAAAGGCACAGCCATGGTCTGAGTTGAAGCCATCCTCGGTAGACTGTGAGGGCAGGGTAGGCACTGCTCAAGTGTGCAGTGAGGGGAGTGAAGAACTTCACTTAGTGTTGCATCGAGGGTCAAAACGACTTTGGGGGAGACTCGTGCTAGAGAGGGGAGGTTCGAGGTGCTGTGACAGTGTGAGGGTGGGGATCTGCAACATCTCGGAGGCACTCGTGGCACCATGTGCATGCACAGGGAGGAAGGGTAGGATCAAGGAGTTCAGCGACTGGCTGAAGGATTTGTGCCACACCAAAAATTATGGGTTAGTGACTAACTGGGGATAGGGTCTGGGGGCAATAGTGACTTGTACGTGGGGGGGACAGGCCACACTTGAGCAGGGAGGAGAGGAGTATTAAAGGTGGGATTAGAGGGGTATATCTACTAAGGTGATTTGAACCGTGGGGTGGCCAAGAGACTGAGGCTGGTGGAAAGGTCCGACGGGAGCCCAATGAGCTCACCCCACTAGATATAGTAAAGGCGGAGGTGTAGTAACCGGGAGGGCGTGCAGAGAGTAGTCTGAGTGTAATACAGAAGGCACCACCACCTGGTAAGAAAAAAGGAGGAGAAAGGATGCAGACTACCAGAAGGAGGGACATAGGCCAAGGAGAAGAGTGAGGGAAGGAGGGGTCGGGGTGGAAGGTGGTCTTTCTCAGTACAGGAAGCCTGTGGATTAAAATTGCAGAGCTTCAGGCACTGCTTTCAGAGGGAAGGTGTGCCACTGCTGCAGTGACAGAGACTTGGACCACAGAGTACCATGATTGGGACTTGCCAATCCCAGGATACAGGATACAGGGAGGGACCAGGGGGTTGAAGGGGTTGTAGCATTTCACTGAGGGAATGGATTAAATACATAAGGGACGAGGGAGAAGAGGAGAGAGAGATAGAGGTGCTGGGTGCAGCACCTGGACCTAAGGGCAGAAAGCTGAGGCTGGGAGTGGTGTGCTGACCACCAGCCCAATCTGGGGAACTGATGGGAGTTGGCAGTACAGATAAGGAGGGTGTAGAAGGGGGGTGTGGGTGAGGTGGGGGTTTATTGTCCCGAGTGCCTAGTTTGGGGGGGAGCTGCCTATGTTGTGGAGAAAACAAAGCCTCATTACTATGCAGCGGAGAATATGTTGTGACTCACACAAAGGAGCTCCACCTAAGCAACAGGCTATTCAAAATGAGGTCACACTAGGACCCAGCTAACTAATACCTTCAGTAACAAGCACAACAGCTCAATACCACCATCATTAAACAAGTCTGATCTATATTAGCTGCTTGGTATATCTGGCTTTAAGATGAAGTCAACCAACTCCAAATACCACCATAGTATAAACAAGTCTGATCTATATTAGCAGCTTGGTATATCTGGCTTTAAGATGAAGTCAAAAATTAGCTCCAAATACCACCATATTAAACAAGTCTGATCTATATTAGCTGCTTGGTATATCTGGCTTTAAGATGAAATCAGAATGGCAACTCTAGAAAAGCCAGTGAGTCCCTAGCTTTACACTTCAGCAATTAGTAGCACAAAGAGAATCAAATAACATGCCCACCCAGTGGTGAACAGGAAGAAAGTTAATAAAATATAAGTGTTCATCAGGTAGCACCCCTCTGCAGGCGTCCAGACGAAGAGAAGAGGCTCTCTTTACCTCGAAAGTTATCAGGCTGGAGATTTGGCTTCCTCAGCTACTCAGGTGAGCTGCTTGTGCTTCAGTTGCTTGATTGTCCCGAGTGCCTAGCTTGGTGGGGGGGGGAGCTGCCTATGTTGTGGAGAAAACAAAGCCTCTCATTACTATGCAGCGGGAGAATATGTTGTGACTTACACAAAGGAGCTCCACTCTAAGCAAACAGGGCTATTCCAAAATGAGGTCACACTAGGACCCAGCTAACCTAATGCCTTCAGTAACAAGCACAATTAGCTCAATACCACCATATTAAACAAGTCTGATCTATATTAGCTGCTTGGTATATCTGGCTTTAAGATGAAGTTAAAGCAATTGGCTCTAAATACTAACCATATATTAAAACAAGTCTGATCTATTTAGCTGCTTGGTATATCTGGCTTTAAGATGAAACTCAGCATGGTAACTCTAGAAAAGCCAGTGAGTCCCTAGCTCTACACTTCAGCAATGAGTAGCACAAAGAGAATCAAATAACAAGCCCACCCAGTGGTGAACAGGAACAAAGTTCATAAAATATAAGTGTTCATCAGGTAGCACCCCTCTGCAGGTGTCCAGACGAAGAGAAGAGGCTCTCTTTACCTCTGAAAGTTATCAGGCTGGAGATTTGGCTTCCTCAGCTACTCAGGTGAGCTGCTTGTGCTTCAGTTGCTTTATTGTCCCGAGTGCCTAGCTTGGGGGAGCTGCCTATGTTGTGGAGAAAACAAAGCCTCTCATTACTATGCAGCGGGAGAATATGTTGTGACTCACACAAAGGAGCTCCACTCTAAGCAAACAGGGCTATTCCAAAATGAGGTCACACTAGGACCCAGCTAACCTAATGCCTTCAGTAACAAGCACAATTAGCTCAATACCACCATATTAAACAAGTCTGATCTATATTAGCTGCTTGGTATATCTGGCTTTAAGATGAAGTCAGCAATTAGCTCCAAATACCACCATATTAAACAAGTCTGATCTATATTAGCTGCTTGGTATATCTGGCTTTAAGATGAAGTCAGCAATTAGCTCCAAATACCTCCATATTAAACAAGTCTGATCTATATTAGCTGCTTGGTATATCTGGCTTTAAGATGAAATCAGAATGGCAACTCTAGAAAAGCCAGTGAGTCCCTAGCTTTACACTTCAGCAATTAGTAGCACAAAGAGAATCAAATAACATGCCCACCCAGTGGTGAACAGGAAGAAAGTTAATAAAATATAAGTGTTCATCAGTTAGCACCCCTCTGCAGGTGTCCAGACGAAGAGAAGAGGCTCTCTTTACCTCGAAAGTTATCAGGCTGGAGATTTGGCTTCCTCAGCTACTCAGGTGAGCTGCTTGTGCTTCAGTTGCTTGATTGTCCTGAGTGCCTAGCTTGGTGGGGTGGGAGCTGCCTATGTTGTGGAGAAAACAAAGCCTCTCATTACTATGCAGCGGGAGAATATGTTGTGACTTACACAAAGGAGCTCCACTCTAAGCAAACAGGGCTATTCCAAAATGAGGTCACACTGGGACCCAGCTAACCTAATGCCTTCAGTAACAAGCACAATTAGCTCAATACCACCATATTAAACAAGTCTGATCTATATTAGCTGCTTGGTATATCTGGCTTTAAGATGAAGTCAGCAATTGGCTCCAAATACCACCATATTAAACAAGTCTGATCTATATTAGCTGCTTGGTATATCTGGCTTTAAGATGAAATCAGCATGGCAACTCTAGAAAAGCCAGTGAGTCCCTAGCTTTACACTTCAGCAATTAGTAGCACAAAGAGAATCAAATAACAAGCCCACCCAGTGGTGAACAGGAACAAAGTTCATAAAATATAAGTGTTCATCAGGTAGCACCCCTCTGCAGGCGTCCAGACGAAGAGAAGAGGCTCTCTTTACCTCGAAAGTTATCAGGCTGGAGATTTGGCTTCCTCAGCTACTCAGGTGAGCTGCTTGTACTTCAGTTGCTTTATTGTCCCGAGTGCCTAGCTTGGGGGGGGGGAACTGCCTCGAAAGTTATCAGGCTGGAGATTTGGCTTCCTCAGCTACTCAGGTGAGCTGCTTGTGCTTCAGTTGCTTGATTGTCCCGAGTGCCGAGTGCCGAGTGCCGAGTGCCGAGTTTTGTCGATTACTGGGTAGCCGTTCTGTTTTTTGCTTGATGTCCCTGTTACTTGGCTCCAGTTTTCTTCGTCGGTAGCCGCCTTTCTGTGTATATAAGCTAAGAGATATCTTGCTGTGATTGAAAAAGACATAATTTGGGCTTTTGCTAGTTGTATAAAGTTACCAGAAACACCCCTATAATGTAATCAGAGAAGAAAATATGGTCTAGTTTGGGTCCTGTGCTATGATTTCAGTGATGCTTGTTTTATGTTGCGCTATTTCTTCAGTAAAACCCTCAAAATGCACCACAGAATGCCAAATACCCCAGAGCTTCTGGGGCCTTGGTGGCCCCAACCCCCAGTCATTTGTTGAGCCCCCACTGGAAAAAATAAAAGTTGGCTGCTTTGTGGGGTGTATGGTTTGTAGACAACTGGCTAGTTTGAGGGAGGAACTGTGGAGGTTAGGGAGGAGTCTAAGTGGCAGGGCAGATGAGTATGCTAGGCATCCTGGCTGGGGGTGATAGGGGATGGCAAGAGGGGACAGGGGAAGAACAACTAGGGACTGAAATTGACCCCAGTATCAGAGGCACTAGCAGAAAAGAGAGGAGAAGGGAGGGGGTGCCTAAGGTGAGAGGCCTCCTAATGGGGAGGAAGAGACCACGAGGAGTACCAGGGGAGAAAGCAAATGGCTGCAGGTAGGGAGGGACCAGGGGTGGGACTGGGGGGAGCACAGAGGGGAACAAGTCAGAGGGGAGAACCGATAGGGAGTAGAGATGTAGGAGGGGTATCGACTAAGAATAGATTCGAGCCTCTGCTATGGGACAGAGAGGGGTAGCAGAAACATACTGAATGGGGGAGGACAGGCAGGGCATGAGAGGGATGGCAACAGGTGGGGAAGAGGTAGCGAGGACAAAAGGGTAGAAGGGGGCTAGTAAGGAAGGAGGGGTGACTGGAGGAGAGAAGGCTGTGGGAAGGGGGAAGGATGGGAGGTGCATCACTATCAGGGTCAAAGGGAAGGGGGCTCTAAATTGACAACAACAAGGAGAGAGGAGGTTGGAAGTCAGCAGGGAAGGAGGGAGGTTGACATGGGAAGCCCAGTAGGAAGTAGTCAGGCTGGGAAGGGGTTCAAGGGGGATGGGAGGAATAAGGCAGAGAAAAGGGGTGAGACGGAAGTAGGGGGTGCAACTACAGAAGTTACAGAGGGTGCAGCTGGCAGAAGTAAGGGGCAGGGAAGAATGAATACTGGGGTGGTGGAAAGGGCATTAGAAGGGAAAGGGGTTAAGGGATGGGGGTTACTCATCCTGGGGGAGTCTATACTGAAAGGGGTGAGATGGGGTGGAAGGGGGGAAAGGCACAGCCATATCTGAGTTGAAGCTATCCCCCGGTAGACTGCAGGAGGGGCAGGGCAGGCACTGCTCAAGTGTGCAGTGAGGGGGAGGAAGAAACCTCATTTAGTGTTGCACGTAGGTACAAACGACTTGGCGGGGGAGACTGTGCAAGTAGTGAGGGGGAGGTTCGAGGAGTTGGACAGACAGTGTGAGGGGGTGGGGGATTCGGTAACATTCTCGGAGGCACTCCTGGCACCATGTGCATGCACAGGGAGAAAGGGTAGGATCAAGGAGTTCAACGACTGGCTGAAGGATTTGTGCCACACCAAAAATTATGGGTTAGTGACTAACTGGGATAGGGTCTGGGGCAATAGTGACTTGTACGTGGGGGACAGGCTACACTTGAGCAGGGAGGGGAGAGGAGTATTAAAGGTGGGATTAGAGGGGTATATCTCTACTAAGGTGGATTTAAACTAGTGGGGGTGGCCAAGAGACTGAGGTTGGTGGAAAGGTCCGGACGGGGGAGCCTAATGAGCTCACCCCACTAGATATAGGTAAAGGCGGAGGTGTAGTAACCCGGGAGGGGGCGGGCAGAGTAGTCTGAGTGTAATACAGAAGGCACCACCACCTGGTAAGAAAAAGGAGGAGAAAGGATGCAGACTACCAGAAGGAGGGACACAGGCCAAGGAGAAGAGTGAGGGGAAGGAGGGGTACGGGTGGAAGGTGGTCTTTCTCAGTACAGGAAGCCTGTGGATTAAAATTGCAGAGCTTCAGGCACTGCTTTCAGAGGGGAAGGTGGACATTGCTGCAGTGACAGAGACTTGGACCACAGAGTACCATGATTGGGACTTGTCAATCCCAGGATACAGGATATACAGGAGGGACCAGGGGGTTGGAAGGGGGGTAGCACTCTACGTGAGGGAATGGATTAAATACATAAGGGACGAGGGAGAAGAGGAGAGGAGAGGACAGAGGTGCTTTGGGTGCAGCACCTGGACTCCAAGGGCAGAAAGCTGAGGCTGGGAGTGGTGTACAGACCACCAGCCCAATCTGGGGAACTGGATGGGGAGTTGGCAGAGCAGATAAGGAGGGTGTGTAGAAGGGGGAGTGTGGTGATAGTGGGGGAATTGTAACCTACCAGGGGTTGACTGGAGCACCCTGGTCACTAGCAGTACAAGAGAGCAGGTGCTCCTTGATGCATGCCAGGATGGCCTTCTGACACAATTAGTAAGTGGGCCTCAAGGCTTGGTAGCACTCTGAACCTAGTACTGGCAAATGGGGAGGCGATGAAGGAGGTAAGGGTGGAGGACCCACTAGCTGGTAGTGACCACCAAACAGTGTAGCTCATTCTCGCACTGGGTAGGGAGACAGGTGGCATGGGCACTAAGGTGGTGGACTTTAGTAGGGTGGACTTTGGGAGGATGGGAGCAATACTGCAAGGGAGACTCCAAGATATAAGGCTGAGGATGGATGCAGAACAAAAGTGGGGAGTCATAAAGACTGGGTTAACAGAGGCCATAGCAGCCTGCACCAGGGCCAGGAGTAAGAAGAGCAGAGCCAAGAAACCATGCTGGCTGAACAAGGAAGTGCTACAAGGGGTGAGGGAAAAGAGGACTGCATACCATAAGTACAGGAGAACAGGGAAGGGAGAGGATAAAGAGGCTTACGGGAGTTGGTCAAGGGAGGTGGCCAGGAAGGTGAAAAAAGCTAAGGCCTCCAGGGAATTAAGGTTAGCACAGGGCATAAAGGGAGGGGAAAATGACTTTTTTAGGTATGTCAGGGGAAAAGAGAAGTGCAAGGAACATATTGGGAGGATAAAACGGGGAGGGATTGGGTGAAAAGGGAGAAGCAAGCAGAAATTCTAAATGAGTACTTCTGCTCCATTTTCACTAAGGAGAGGGATGGTCCACTACCAGCATGGGCTGGGGGTGAAAGGGGGGGAGGAGGAGGTGATGGAAAAAGTGATCACATGGAGTAGGATGCTAGGGGGGCTGAGGGCAGTAAGGGTGGACAAGGCACCAGGTTCTGATGGCATCCACCCCAGGGTGCTGAGGGAGATGGCGGAGCTGTTGGCTAAGCCGCTGGCAGATCTGTTCAACACCTACCTGGAAACCGGGTGTGTGCCCCAGGACTGGAGGGTGGCCCATGTGGTGCCCATACACACGAGTGGAGCCTAGGGAGGAGTCAGGAAATTGTCGGCTGGTCAGTCTCACGTCCATAGTGGGTAAGTTTATGGAGGTGATACTGAAGGAGAGGCTGGTGGCATTCCTAGAAAGTAATGGCTTCCAAGATGGGCGGCAACATGGATTCGTCTCAAGGAGGTCTTGTCAAACTAACCTAATAGAGTATTGGGTAAAGCTGAACACCCCAAGGCACACCTCAACACTTGTCGGTGTCTGCAGGATAGGGTGAGGTGAAATGGCATGAACGTTATGGGAGACAACCCAAACTCATACTCCAGTGTCTGTCTGTCTCTACAGGGTGGAGGTGGGGTTGGTGTGAAGTTCAATACGTCACTACTATTCCTACTCTGC
This sequence comes from Neoceratodus forsteri, assembly GCA_016271365.2. Lineage (NCBI taxonomy): Eukaryota > Metazoa > Chordata > Ceratodontiformes > Ceratodontidae > Neoceratodus > Neoceratodus forsteri. The sequence continues at coordinate 895,735,104 of CM028136.1, forward strand.
ATCTGTCTAACTCCTGCATTTCCAATGCTAATATCAGCAAGCAATCATTCACTACCAAGCAAGACTTTTCTAGGTCACCCTGGATATGGCGAGCAAAAGGACTTCTGTCTATGTATAGCTCTGTTCTTACCTATGAGACCTATGGGACATTGACAAATGCCTGTTAATATTTCTTGTGCATGACTTTGTTACCTCAGGAATGGTTCCCTTGATTGCCCTCTCCCCCCTGCCTCCCCCTCTCCATCTGTACTCTGCACCTCTGGTTCTCTCCCTGCAGTCAGCTTGTCTTGGACCACCTGCCTCATCCAGTGTTGTGTACTGTTGATATCTCTGAAAAAGAGAGGCCTTGCTCTCAATTTGCCTTCTAATAAACATCGATTGATTGAAACATCATACAGTGCAGTTTACTGAACTGCAGTTGGGAAGAGTTCCCTGATTCTTTACTGGTACTTCGCGGTTTTTGTATTAAAAACTTACACATTTATGATTTAAATAAAAAAACAAAACCATTAAGATGACTGAATGGAAACAAGTTCTTACTGCATGGAGGTCTAATCTGAAGGAAGCCACTTGTTTTACAATGAACATCTGGTAGTAATTACCCCCCCCCCCGGGGGGGGGGAAGAGTAAAAGACTTCCCTCATCATCTTCCCTCCCCCAACTTCATAAGGGATTCCAGGTCCTAGAGAACAAAGACTGACCCCTGAAAGGCTTTTACTGTATTCTGAACTCAAGACACATTCTGTGCAGCTACAGTAAACTCCATTTTGCAAATTGATTAGTTTCAAAAATAAGATAAAGGCATTGCAAAATAAAAGAGGAAAGGAGATGTTAAGTACTGGCCTCCCAAAAGGAAAAAAAGAATACTGGGTGACATCCAGTCTGGCTGCCGTGAAAGTCAGCAACATGTTTCTGAATCCAAGGGCACTATATCAATAATGACTTCTGAAATGAAGGACTTGGTTGGAGGTGGGAGTAATATTTGGGAGTTCAAAAATCCGGACTGACTTCCAGATGTGGATCTTGTGATGTTTCCGACTTTCATCGAAATTAACTTTAAATGATTCCTGTTCAGCCAGCCTGGTGGCACTGAGGGTTGAGGCACAGAATGCCACACCACATGCCACGCCGGCGACCCGGGTTTGAGAATGAGCCCGGGCCATCGGGGGTCAGCAGGGGACTGGAAGGAACTGAGCATCTGGAGGACTGCTCTCCTTTCCTGGGGGAGGGTTGGGTCACTTGCTGCTGCTCGAGCACCTCCTGGTGGTGGCTAGGAGTTGCCACACCATGTGGCATGCTTACATGGGGGGGCATCAGCAAACACCTTATGCATGGGGCCGGGAACAAGCCCACCGCATTCAGGGTGTCATTGCATGTCCATGCTCGGGGAAGCATAGAAACAAGGGAAAACCCCTGAGCCAGCAGTAGGCGAAGGTGGGACCAGGGACCAATCACCACACCCAGCACCGGATCCTCTGGCCTGCCCCGGATGCTCCCTTTGTGAGTCCTGGCCACACACTGGATTTTCAGAAGGGTCGCCAGTAAGGAGTTACCGGTCCCACCTCGGGGCGCTTAAATCCAGGGGGTCAGCAGACCAGGAGTGAGCGAGGGCGGTCTTCCTCCATCCAGTAAGTAGGGCTGGGGATCTCAGGTGGGCAGGATCAAGTTGGTCGAGTGCCCCACTGGAAAGAGTCTGGTGGTCTAGTGTGTAGGAGGATAAAAAGAATGTACAATAAAAAAAATTATCCCTGTTCACATTATTTCTTTGCCATTATAGTCTGTGAGCCCCAGTTGGTAAAACAAACAAAACAGTTGTTTTATAAACACTTTTGTCACCATACAAAAAAAAAAAGCATTTGTCAATGCCGAACGTTCGCTTGCAGGTATTTGCAGTGGTGTTTGGCATGTATGGTGCTTTACCCTAATGCCCTGTGCGATTGCTGGTATTTGCACAATAAATTGTCAGCATGATCTTTTTGTTACCCCCATTGTGCGCTACATAGGCGGAAACACGTTTTGGGCAGGATGTGAAAATGACAGCTGTACTGCTCATAAGGAAGTGTGGTAAAATGCCAATGTTGAAAATCTGAGTGGAAATATTGAAAATTGAAGAAAACCTACGAAAGGCATGCGGAACTGTGCAACGCATCAGAAACAGTCATTTTGTGAATTTTTTCACCAAATTTTCAACATTGCCATTTTAAAACCTGTGCTAATGAACAGTGTCACTGTGATTTTCTTACTGTGTCCCATACATTGATTTCGCACACCGACTGCGCCATTGTGCACTACATGGGGGAAAAGACGTTTTGGGCAGGATGTGAAAAATGACAGCTGTACTGCTCATAAGGAGGTGTGGTAAAATGGCAATGTTGAAAATCTGGAGTGAAAATATTGGAAATTCGCAAACTTACGAAATAGCGAGAACTGCACAACGACGCTCAGAAACAAAGTTATTTGTAGAATTTTTCGCCAAATTTTCAACATAGCCATTTTAAGATCTCTGCTCATGAACAGTGACACTGATTTTCTTAATGTGTCCCATACACTGAGTTCGCACCCGACTGTGCCATTGTGCGCTACATGGGCGGCTGCAGGTTTTGGGGCAAGATGTGAAAATGACAGCTGCAGTGCTCATAAGGAGGTGTGGTAAAATGGCAATGTTGAAATCTGGAGTGAAAATATTGAAAACATAACGCATTTGCCGCGCGTGTAGGAACTGCAACGCGCCGCCAGAAACAGTCATTTTAAGGAATTTTTTCACCAAATTTTCAACATAGCCATTTTAAGACCTCTGCTCATGAACAGTGTCACTGTGATTTTCTTAATGTGTTCCATACATTGATTTCGCACACCGACTGCGCCATTGTGCGCTACATGGGCAGAAGCACATTGTAGGCAAGATGTGAAAAATGACAGCTCTACAGCTCATAAGAAGGTGTGATAAAATGGCAATGTTGAAAATCTGGAGTGAAAATATTGAAAATTCGCGAACTTACGAGCCTGCGTAGGAACTGCGCAACGCATCGTAAAACAGTCATTCTTTTGAATTTTTGTACCAAATTCTCAACATGGGATTTTTGGGACCCCTTCTCATGAATGATTCACTGTCATGGCATTATTCAAGGCCAAAGGGTGATTTCATGCAGTGACTGTGCAGTGCCTGCGAAATCACCCTTCAGGCCCGAATAACGCCATGACAGTGACATGATTCAAGAGAAGGGGTCCCAAAAACCCCATGTTGGAAATTTGGTGCAAAAATTCCAAAAAATGACTGAGATATGCACAGTTGAAACCCCTATGTAGCCCATTATACAGCTTACCGGCATTTCCTCAGTTCGCGGTCGGCTTTGAAGAGTGCAGACGTGTTCCCGGTCCACCGAAGATCGCCGCGCCGGAGTCCGGAGGTAAGTATGGGGTGGGGGTGTGGGGAGGCTGAGTGCGCAGTGGATGGGTGCCGGGTTGTGGAGGGGTGGGTTGGGAGACGGCGCGCTGGACCGCTTTTTGTTTTACAGGGAAAAAAAAGACGACGAGGGACGCTTTGCCATGCTGGAGTGGGCCCCCAGTGTGGCAGAAGATGTGGGGCCGAGGAGCCGACAGGGATTGGGCAATTTCGTCGGCAAACAAACAACGCTTGCCACGCTGGGGTGGGCCCCAGCATGGCAAGAAAGCTTTGGGGGTGTGGACGCCGCTGGGGAGCGCTGGACGGAGGGGACGGTGGCGGCGCTCAGTATGGCAGCGGTGTTTTCCTTTGAAGCAGAGGAACACCGCTGTCATACTGAGCTCCTGCACCCATTGGTGCAGGACCGCCACGCCTGCTCAAGGGAGCAGTGCATTGGATGGGAGAGGCACACCTCCAAGTGTGCTACTCTCCTAAAACGTTCCTTGCGCATGCACGCAAGCGAACGTAAAAATGACAGGTTGCTCTAATATCGATTTCACAAAAGTGGAATGGTAATAATGAAAACAAGGACTGCATTTTTGCATGTGGAACAATTTAGTAATATTGCTAGAAAACCCCCTCAGGATTCCCACTAGGACTGTTAACTGTGCAGTAGGAGGGAACTGTGTCTACACTTTACTTAAGGGAAAAGTGCAGTTAACAAATACAAGCACTTGTCAATGTTGAAAGTTTGCCGTGTGTACTGGTGCCATTTGATGGGGGGGGGGTTACAAGCCAGTGCTGACAAATTTCAACATGGGTTCATAATGGCATTGTTTTTTAATATTTGTGCACCACACTTACAGTATAGCTGTCTTATTACGCCACCTCATGAAGAAAGGAAGAATACAATTTTAACTCCTGTCTGACAGATGCTTTCACGCAGTGGCTGCGAAACCACCTTTTGGGATGCAAAAAACATTTTGCCCAGGATCTGGAAAATTACAACTGTCATGTTCATGAGGTGCAGTGAAGAGATGGCTATGATGAAAATTTGGGGTCAAAATACTGAAAAGTACCAAAGGTACAAGCCTGCATTTGTTAATTTAAGTGCATGCTCATAACTTTGTGTTTGTTAATATTTTCACACTAAATTTTCAGTGTAGCATTCTTATGACCCCACCTCATGAAAAGTGCCAGTGTCATTTCATTCATTCATACCAAAAGGTGATTTCACAGAGCCACCATGCCATTCTGTGCACAAGCGCGAAAACATGTTTCAAGCAGGATATGAAAAATGACAGCTATACTGTTCATAAGGAGGTGTGAAATAATGGCAATGTTGAAAATCTGAAGTGAAAATATTAAAAACTGGTGAAGTTAGGAGCGTGTGTAGAAACAGCATAATGCACGCTTGTGACACAGTCATTTGTTGGAATGTTTTCATCCAAGTTGCAGCATGGGTTTTTTGGGACCCCAGTGCATGATCAGTGGCACTGTCCTTTCATTAATCAGTCCCGAAAGGTAATTCCACACAGTGACCGCGAAATCACCTTTCAGGACTGAGTAATGAAATTACAATGAAAGTGTCAGGAGGTGGGGTCCCAAGATCCCCATGTTGAAAATATGGGGCCAAAATTCCTAAAAATGGCTGAGTTATCAACCTAAATTGAACCCCCACACACTGATTCCCATTATATGGCTTACCTTGAAATCTTCACTTTGCTGGACGGCTTTGAAGATTGCAGACATATTCTTGTGCATGACTTTGTTGCCTTAGGAATGGTTCCCTTGATTGCCCCCCCTCCATCTGTCCTTTACACCTCTGGTGCTCTCCCTGCAGTCAGCTTGTCTTGGGACCACCTGCCTCATCCAGTGTTGTGTACTACTGATATCTCTGGCAGTATAGCCTAGACATTAGATGAACGAGGTGTGAACAAGCTTGGTACATCCAGCAGACCAGACCTGAGTTTGATTCTCACAACCTCCACTTGCATACTGTGTGACTCTGAGCAAGTCACTTAACTGCCCAGTGCTCCCAGGTAGTCCCTGAAAACAGGCACTTGTGCCTAGTAGGCCTTACCTGGTTACCAAAGACTAAAATAAAATAAAAATAAATATTCCTGGTTCACAGAAGATCGTTGCTCCCGACCTCTGGAGGTAAGTGTGGGGAAGTGGGAGGTTTGGGATGGGGGAAGGGACGGGGAGACAATGATGGACCATTTTTATGTTTGCTTGCATGCATGTGCAAGAATTGCAAGAAACATAGTGCCACCATATGAGTTTTTAGGTGTGCCTCCCCCACGTCCAATGCCCTGCTCCTTTATGCAGGTGCGGCTGCACTACGTCTGTGAATGTCCGAGCTGTCTATGACAGCCATTCAGATGCAGTGGCATACAGTTGAAAGCAGAAGACCGAGATATGCATCAAAGTTGAAAAAAAAAAACCATCTATGCCATTATACAGCTTACCAGCATTTCTTCAGTTTGCAGTCGGCTTTGAAGAGTGCAGACATGTTCCCGGTCATTTTGGGGAATTTTTTCACCAAATTTTCAACATGGGGTTCTTGGGGCCCCACCTCATGTTCACTGTCATTTTGTTATTTGGTTCCGAAAGGTAATTTCATGGTCACTGTGTGGAACCACCTTTCAGGATCGAGTAATGAAATGACAGTGTCACAGTTCATGGTGAGCCCCAAAAATCCTATGTTAATTTGGTCAACATCCCAAAAATAACTCTTCTAAGGTACATTGCGCAGTTCCTACGTCGCTCGTAACTTTGAGAATTTTAATATTTTCACTCCAGATTTTTAACATTGCCATTTTACCACACCTCCTTATGAACAGTACTGCTGTCATTTTTCATTTCTCACCCAAAATGTGTTTTTGCACATGTAGCGCACATTAGCATGGTCAGTGTGCATAATCAATGTTCAGGACACATTAAGAAAATCACAGTGACACTGGTCATGAGCAGAGGTGTTAAAATGGCTACGTTGAAAATTTGGTGACAAAAGTCCATAAAATGACTCTGTTACAAGCGTGCATTGTGCAATTCCACGCACCGTTGTAAGTTCACGAATTTGTAATATTTTCAGTCCAGATTTTCAACATTGACATTTTTCCACACCTCCTTATGAACAGTACAGCTGTAATTTTTTACACTCTGGCTGAAATGTGTTTTCGCACTTCTGGCGCAGAATAGCACGGTCACTGTGGGAAATTAGTGTTTGGGACAGATTACGAAAATCACAGTGACACTGTTCATAAGCAGAGGTCCCAAAATGCCTATGTTGAAAATCTGCTGTAAAAAAATCCCCAAACTACTTACATTACGGGTGTACGTTGCACACTTTCTTCGCATGCTCGTGACTTCACCAGTTTTTGTATATTTTCACTCCAGATTTTCAACAATGCCATTTTTTACACCTCTTCATGAACAGTACACCTGTCACTTTTCACATCCTGTTCAAAATGTGTTTTCGCACCTGTGGCACCAAATGGCACAGTCGCTCTGCAAAATCACCTTTCATGTAACGAATTGATAGTGTCACTGTTCATGCAGTGGGGTCACAAAAAATCCATGTGGAAAACTTGTAGTAAAAATACCAAGAAACTTCCAGGGCATTAGGGTTTTCGACCATAGCGCCCTACCCTGTAGGGACTGACAGGCGTCAGGGGTGTGACTTGGGATTGTCAACAGTAATGCTCATGCCATTTCATCCACACCCCCACCCTGCAGCCATTGACAGGCATCGAGGTGTGCCTTGGACCCTTTGCTCCCAGAGTTCACCCCAATCTCCTATACTGCACCCATTTCAGTGTATTTCCTTATGGAATGAGATGAATGTAAAGCCCAAACACCTCAAGGCACACCTCAACACTTGTCAGTGTCTGAAGGGCAAGGTGAGGTGAAATGTCATGACCGTCATGAGCGATGACCCAAAGGCACACCCCAATGCCTGTCCATCTCTGCGGAATGAGGATGGAGTTGGCGTCAGTTCAGTACCTCAATGCCATTCCTATACTGCATCTGTCTAACTCCTGCACTTCCACTGCTAATGCCAGCAAGCAAACATTCGACATTGACAAATGCTTGTTTTATTTCAGGTTTAAAGAAATAAAGGCACCAGACAGTGATATTTTTTTATTTCAGAAGAATCAGAAATACCTTTGAGTCATAGACTGCTTTACAAAGGTTCCACGTCACATATAACAAATCAGTTACACAAATACAGTTAGTACAGGTACAGATACAAATACAGTGATTATTACAGAGTAAGGTTAAGTTACAACAGGAATGCTAGGCTAGTATTCAGGATCTTAGTGCAGTTTGAGACAGTTAAAAGAGACTGGAAACTTTTGCGTCTGGTGGCATGTACCTCATTGTAGCATTGCTGCGATGGGGTCGCGAGCCGCCGGTATGGTGTGAGCAGCCAGGGTTGGAGTGGGTATCCACTGCCACCTGTGTGTAGAGCAGTGGAGGTTAGTTTGGTGATCAGCATCGCCCTGCCTTGGGCCACCTAGGCCGATACCCATGTCACCTCTGACTATGCCCCTCCCAAGCTCTATGTTTTTCCGTGTGGTTTGCATATTCACCCACTAAGTGGCCAGTGGGGATGTCCCCACTCTCAAATTTGTGGCAAAGTGCTGACTGGTGCCAGATGAAGGCATCATGTGCTCCCCCAGGGTGCGTGGCACAGACATTGATTATGCACCCCCTGGTATCGCACACCACCTGGCAGTTGATGCTTGCATAGCCCTTCCAATTGATATATACGGCCCCTTCAGGGACAGGTGGTTTGTGGATGGCCACATGGGTGCAGTCTATTGCCCCTAGCATGCCAGGCATACATGTTACCCTGTGGAACTCCTGTATGTTTGCTGTGCCCTCCACTGGTGTGTTGGGGAAATGGATGTACTCCGCAGCATGTGGCAGCAGTGTGCTGAGGAATTGGGTGAGGTGGCATGACGCGGCCGACTGGGTTATGCCTGTGGTGTCCCCTGTTGGTCTCTGGAAGGTATCCATGGCAAGCAGGCACATGCAAGCTGTCACTTTTGTCTCCACTGACAGAGCATGGCTCCATCGTGTGGGTGCCTGCATCACATCACATCACTGCACAGCTCACAGAGTCGCCTCAGAATTGCCCGGTTCAGGTGGTACCAGCCCACGATCTCAGTATCTGTGTACAGCTCAAAGCTGGTGCGGGCTCAGTATTGCCTGTTGGGGGCATACCGCCGACGGGCCATTCCATGGCCACACACCCCTGCTGCCTGCCTTCTCACCCCCACAGTAGCTGCCTCCATCTGGATGGTGGCACTGGCCATGTCCCTAGCTTGTGTCCCCCCCCCGGCAGCTGTTTCTGTGTTCCCCTCGCTGTCCTGGCTGCTACTTCCCCTGCACCTGGAACACCTTCCTCTGGTGGCCTCAGTGCTGTGTGGCACTTCCCCCTTCTGCACTGTGGCTCCCCACACCTTCCTGTGCCTGTGCGTTCCAGGTGCCTTTTCTCTATCCTGCCCTGTGTGTCTGTGTTGCCTGTGTGGCTGGCTATAGTTCAGCAACATGTGCCTTCCCTGTAGCATTCTTGAGCCTCTCTCTTGTTCCTTTTTATTTTGGCTCATTTCCGCTATCGCGCAACTTCCGCTTGCTCCCCTATTGTGCATGGTGCGTGTTGTTGAATATCGCACTGTGCCATTTGTGCATGGTTCCTCCCCCTTCAGTTACGCATGCATTCATTATCATTGTACGCTTGCACAGTGTGATTTTGGGGGGGTGCATCTGCCTCCTGCTGAATATCGCAGAATGGCGCATTTTCGGACTTGCGTTGGAGCAACCCTATTGCACATGGCGCAACCCTTTTGAATATCTGGGCCATAGTATATAGCTTACTATCAAATGCTGTTAAACTGTACTGATATGAATTGATAATCATACGCAAGAATTACATTTCGCAATAACATAGTTGGAGAGAAAATGTTCTTGCGCCACCTTGAGGATGTGCCACATAAAAGCTTTTCAAATGACAAAAAAGATATGTGACTACAACTACATAGGGGGTAGTGAGTGTGTGGATGTGTGTTTGGGGGAGGAGAAATGGCACTGTTATTCTAAGATTGCTCTAAAACATGCTTACAAGAGTATCGTTGTTGCAAGTAGTAAAACAAGAATACTGCAACAGGGTTTGCAGAAGTAGTTATTCAAGTAATGCCATGTTATAAGTCAAGAATGACTGGCATATCTGCCTGCTACAGTTCTCTCGATCCAGCAAATATTTCGACACATGAAGTTACAAAGTACAATAGCTGTGTATATGCTTGAAGTCAAGCACATATTGTAAGATGAACATTAACCAACTCAATACTGAGTTTGATAAAACAAGACTTTTTTAGCATTCAGACATGTATATGGAAATATGTTTTTATGCAACAGCAGGCTTCAAAGCAAGTAACTTCATTAAGTTTCATGCATGGAATCGGCATCCCTTTTCAAGCCAGACCAGCCCTGCACTGCAGTGTCATCAACAACGTGGAAATATAATAGCGATTGGTTTGGGGGAACGGGGAGTTGGGGGGAGTTGAGTGAGGTGAGGTGTGGAGTTGGGGGGGTGAAGGGGGTTCATATGCTGTTATGCATACTATGCAAAAGACTCCAGTGTATACTGTTGGCATACCAAGGACAAAACTAGGGGGGACAGGATGCTGATCAGCATGCTGTGTGGGGCAAATAAAACTCCCTGCTATACTGTGGGCACATCACTTAAACACTGGATGCCCCAATATCACTGAACTACATAGTCAGTATTTAACTATGCATGACAGCATGCATCTGGAAACGAAACCAGTACTTCTACTGTATCAATTTGAAAGTGCTGGGGGAAAGAGAATAACATGCTAATCTGTAAAAACGCATTAAATAAGACCAAAACGAATTGCTATATGTGAGCATCACACCAATCACAGCTGCCTTGCATGGGTCTACAAAGTGAATGCATAAGACAAAAGTGCCAACTTCAGGAAATGCAGCAAATCATCATCCTTAGTGAAAGGCATACGAACAGACAAGGAGCAGAGTGTATCCCAAGTCAGTTCCAGGCTCCAGCCATGCGTGCCATATACAGTATGCATGCACATCACACAATACAACATTGTCTCAGGTAACTGATGGATCGATGTTCATTTTCAGTATTGCAGAGCCAGTTAGTCAGACACTCAACATGTGGCAGCCAATCTGGGCAGGGGACTGGCGTGGATTTGATTGCTTGTATTCCCATGTTAATTATGCTGTCAGCTTGCCTGTCATCCACAGGATATGTCCTTGCAGCATCGATCGGAGTCAGTTACAGTGCATTGCAATCACCACCCTATGCCAACTATTACAATGATAAGTATGCCATTGTGTGTGTGTGTGTGTGTGTATGTGTGTACGTAAGTGATCCGGACGGTGGTAACAGATGTGTTGTGGGGATGGGGGAGGCGGGGTATGACCTGTTGCCCTCAGGAAACTATGATACAATGAAAAAACACATATGAAATAGAGAATAAAGTATGGGTCTGGGTGTGTAACGAGAATTTACACACACCGGGGGTTGATGCTACCTAAACCCTGAAGCGGCTTCGAGGGATTATGTAGCATCAAACTGAAAACAATAAGTAAATTTGAGTTTTCAGACCCAAGGGTGTGTAAATTTGGGTATAAATGTTCCTTTATAACAGCAAATTATGCCACGGTTTCCCTATGGGAAAAAGAAGAAGCCATTAATTATTACATCAATTACACGGGACACACATACAAATGGAAAAATAAATTTACAGGGCTGCTTTCATTTATGTCCCATAGCCTGTCAGTCTCGTGTCAGTAGGTCACAGTACGGCTTTGTTATTAGTTTCGTTTCCATTTCTTTAATTTCCAGTCTATGCAAATTTATTGCGAAACCGTTGTAATTAGGCAGACAGTTCAAAGCACCACTGAAATCTCACCTCAGAGGACGAGTCCAGTACAAGAATAACAGGAAAGTGAACCCACTAGAGGTACAGCTCCTGTCAGTCAAGTCGCAAACCGGAGAGCTGCTCGTGGACACTGACATGCGCATTCATGCCCCCTAGCTACCAAGGCACCTGGACTCCTTTACTTCGCATCCTCATCACCAGCATCCCACCTCCTGCCATGCTGGGAGTCTGTAGCTCACACATCTGAATAGCATTGCTCACTTTTACAAGCGGTCCGCCTGATTTCAAAATTCACTAAATAAATGTTGAAAACACACAATAGCGAACAAAAGGGAAGCATCCCGATCCTTTTCTAAGGTAGTGCTCCTACATCTCCTGGTCAATAAGTGGAAAGTCTGACAAAAAATAATTGCGTCAAACATCAGACAGTTTCACTTTAAAAATAGAATCTGGCAAAAGGCCCTCCAAAAACAGGCAAGACTCTGACTGGGTTCTTTTTAAAAGTAAAATGAATGAATGTAGACAACAAATAAAGTAGGCCAAAGCCTTATATTATAAAAATGAAATGGAATGCAATAAAGATCATTGCAAGTTCTGGCAGAATATAAATCATTTGATAAAGCCAGGCCGAAAGGATCCTACGAAGAAACGTAATATAAGAGTAGGGGGTAAATTAGTGGAAGAACCTAAAGAAGTTTCTGATGTATTAAATAACTATTTTGTAGATTTACCAGGCTATGACAGTATAAGGAGCATCGTAGGACAGACAGAGGAACAGATATTCAGGGAGAATATGGACAGTCACCCACATTTCAGATTTAGAATATTGTACATATCTGAGGTCTGTAAGGGCCTAAAGAACAGCAATGTGTACAAGTCCGCAGGGTTGGATGCTTTAGAGGGTAGATTTTTGAGGATGGCTGCAAATTAAATTGCCCATGTTGTTACCTATATTTTTAATTGGAGCCTACAACAGGGTTGCTTTCCTCAAGTATGGAAGGAGAGTAAAATAATTTCAGTATTTAAAGGGGGAGATGCCTCGGATGTAAATAATTACAGACTGATTGCATTATTATCTATCTTGTCTAAATGCTTAGAAAGACACGTCCATACCCAATTAATGGAGTATTTGGATACTGATTACACCATTTCAATCTGGATTCAGAAAGGGACATTCAACTACCTCAGCTCTATTAGAATGTAATAACTTGATTAGTACATCTCTACATTCTGGTCTAGAAACTGCAGCTATTTTTGTTGACCTGCTGAAGGCATTTGACTGGTGGACCACTCCCTCCTTCTACATCAAGTGAAAACCCTGGCACTGGTTGCAGTCTTACCTGGATGGCCACACTCAAAGTGTTTTCGCCTCTGGATGTTTGTCAGCCAGTAGGAACACAAACAGAGGGGTGCCCCAAGGGTCCATTTTGGGACCCCTGTTTCTTTTATTTAATAATGACTTGCCACAGTCAGCGCAGTACTCCCAGGTGAGACTGTATGCCGATGATAATGCCTTGATTGTGTCCAGGGAGAGTGTCCAAGACCTTCAAATAAAGATGCAGGCAGATTTTGATGGTTTGAGGGAGTGGTTCACCAGTTCAAGGCTTTTGGGCCTCTATGCACGAAGGGGCTGGAAATACATAAGGTGTGTACCCCACCCATGCAGCTCTGCACCCATGGGAGATCCACGGGTGACCACATTCACTAACTGTGGCCACCACATGACACCCGTATGTAGCCCAGCTCTCTGGTGTGCAGGCCCATGGGGGTGGTCGGGTGCAGAACCATGGATCTGGGTGGGTAGCCAATCAGCTGCCCAACCCAGACCCCACAGTGGATCACCTGCACCCATGTGCGGTGGGTGGGGTGCCAGCACATAGAGCGCCACATGCGGTGTGGGGGAAGGTGTCCAGACAACCACCCGCAGGCCCCCAGTGTGCCCCACATGCTGGGCCTTCCTTGGTGGGGGTTCATAGGACCCCACCTCACAGCCACAGCCCACAGCTGTCACTCCTGGGGGGCCACGTAACTGGCCCTCCTGCCTTTATGGCTGCCCCAACCTGATGGAGGCACAATCACCTGCGCCCAGCACTCTGCACGTTCGTGCATCCTGCAGAGTGCCAGCATGCCCCTTGCGCCTCCCCTTGTCTGCCCCCATGCATAGGACTGCACCCTGCAGGGGATCTGGCATGGAGGTGAGAGTCTGGCAAGTTGTGAATGCCATGCAGTGGGTGCAGTTGGCCCAGATGGGTGCGGGGTGGGCTACGCCCCAGGGTTATGCAGCGTGTACCCACTCCACAGCTTCGTGCATAGGACTCATTATGAATGCAAAAAAGACCAAGGTAATGCATTTTGTCCTCAAAAAGAACACTGCCCAAATTAAAATAACAATAAATAAAAATGAGTACCTGGAACAGGTCAACAAATATTGTTGTCTTGGCATCACTTTTGATGTCTACGTGTCCTTTAGTGACCAAATAAATACAGCCATAGGAGGGGTAAACAATTGAATAAGTGCTTTATGCCACACAATCAAATGCCTAAATAGGAATGATCGGAAAAGAGTGGCTGAACAATTAATTATCCTGACATGTACAGAGTTTTTATACTGTACAACAAACAAACTAATAAATAAATTAAATAAGGTACATTACAAAATAGCCAGGTACAGTATATATTACAATGCAATATAAGAACTCACCACTGTACTATATTGTCTTCATTACATTAGCAGTCTTTACACATTAACTATTAGAACCTGGCAAAAAAAATTACAAATATTGTGTATTTTATCCAAAACATTACATCAATAAAACATTGTTTGATAGGGCCAGGGTTTATTCTATGGATGCTAAAAGAACAGTCCACATAAATAAAATTTCTCTTCCCAATATTAGAAACTAACATGGAGAAAGAACATTGTGTTTCTAGGCAGCTAGACATTGGAATGTCTTGCCTTATATAGCCCGAACATCTCCATCTTTTGGATTTTTTGTCCAGGAGATAAATAAATAGATTCAAATGTCACTGTACTTAGGATTATTGCACTTTATGTATTGTATTATGAGAAATGTATCTGCAATGTTTGTCTCATCATCTGTTTATTTTATTATATATTTACAGTAACTTGGGTACAAACAAGACTGTCTTGCAAATAGGGTTGTATAACTTAAATGACATGTCTTCCTGTATAAAAATAAAGTTTTCACTACTTTTACTTTTTACTACTCCTAGGAGAATTACAAATGGCCACTGTTCTGCACCTGTCCTCCTACAAAGGGCAATGTCCTGGAGAAGCCTCTCAGCCTGTATAAGAACAACACATTGTTCTACACAATCCCACCCTTTATTCTTGTTCAGAAAATCACTCTGAAGACCTGAATGGACCACAATTATAATCTTTATACATTTTTTGCTTGGTTCATTTTTTTTTCTAAAAAGCACAGGATGTTAGAGAAGGACTTTGTTCCTGTGTTCTGCTGACCTCTTTACTCTGGACATCAGGGAGGTATGAGTGCAGCTGTATTCCAGCAGATCTCTGTTTTTGTTTTGTTTCCTCTTTTTTTTTAATTTGGAGAGCTGCCTCAGTTTCATTTCCTTAATACAAAATACTGGATGCCGTGGTGGCAGTCTGTTTCCTGTTATTTATTTTTGCCATTTGTTTGATAGTCAGTGTGATGCTTGGCTAGCTGGTTATGATTATTGAATATTTGTAATATAAAAATATTTATTTATTTTTTTTTTAATTTAGTTTTTGTTGACCGGGTAAGTGCACTATGCAAATCCTGCCTATTTTCAGGCATGACCCGGGGGAGGGGGATACAGATGAATGCCAACTGACCTTGAACCAGATGAAACTGTTGGTGATATTTTTAGTGAATGAGGGAAATTTGGCCAGGACACCGGGGAAATTCCCCTACTCTTTTCGATAAGTGCAATGGGATCTTTAACATCCACCTGAACTACCACCAATCCAGGCAGATGGGACCTCGGTTTAACATCTCATCTGAAAGACGGCACCTCAGAAGAGCAGCACCCCTCGCATGCTGCACTACAGTGTCAGTACTGGGATATTAACTCAAGTGCCAGATGTGGGAATTGAACCCACAGCCCTCTGATCTCCCGGCCTCAGAGGTGAGTGTGCTACCTACTGAGCCACTGACACTGACATACTGTAGACATAATATAGTATGTGATTGTCTCACATAAGACAGCCTGGGCTTCCATGGGTGCCCCCCCCAAGGTTTCAGTGAAGCTACAGGATATGTAAACTGACCAGGAACCAGTTAATTAATTATCTTCCTTCCAGAGGGCATTTTATTATCTTTTACGGCCTGTTGCTGCTTTGAAGTTGGGAAACTAAATATACATTTTATTATAGGACAGGGCATTATTTAGCTGATTCCTGTTGGCTATATCACACCTAGGTGATGGATTGCAGGGTTGTAAACCTCAAAGGAACTGGTGGATCAAAGACTTATAATTTGGGAAATGAGTTTTGCTGATGTCACTTTATTTGATATATCTCCTGATAGGACATTGTGTTTGTATTTTTTTATATTCTAAAAAGAGGAGCTAGATGACTAACAGAAGGGGTGTGGAGAGACAGAGCTAAACAAATTCTTGTTTCTGAACTGTTTGAGAGATATACCATTTTGGGACTCTAGACAGACACAGCTCTCTGATTTAATTTAATTGCACGTATAGAGGTAATACATTAGACAGAAAAGATCTAACTGTATGTTGGTAGGAGTTTGTTCTGTAGTTTTCCTTGTTTTTCTTTTATGTGATTGTGATGCTCTTTGATATATTGATCTGTGTTTACATTTTTCATATTTTTATCATATTTTAGTAAAGAATCTTTTTCTCAAAAGACTGCCTTGGTGTCTGCCAGTTTTTTTTGCATGTGACGTTTAAGGGGTTAAGTCCGACACAAGTTCAAAAGCTTGATGGTGTTACTAAACTGGGAAAAGGTAAGAATATACCCAAGGTCTCTTACAGAGTTTTAAGGGTTAATTTTGGAAGCCTGGCTGGGTGCCTTGGCGTAAGATTGTACCACAATCCCTGAAGAGGGTACATATCTGAGCCTGTTCATTGGGTATGCTAGCATAAGGTTCACAGTTTGAATCCCCCAGAACTTGAGACTAAAGGTGATTCGGACCCAAAAGCAGACAGGATGGTTACCCTGTCTGTTACCTGTTCACACTATTGCACTCTGAGGTTGGCACTTTGGGAGCAGAGGGCCTGACCTGCGGAGTGCGTTTGTGACAGTCAGAACTCTGTATTATGGTAGTGTAGCACTTATGTAAGATGGAAGGGCCTGCTAATGATAGGAGTTTCAAAGAAGGGAAACAGTATTTAAATTCATCAGTTTGGTCACATGTTAATCCATGGCTGGTGAGAGAGGGGTAGCCAGCCAAGCTGAGAGGAACGGTGAGACTGCATTAGACTCTGGTAGCCATATGGACCCACATTCAGTACAGGTTCATTACAGATCTGTCTTCAGTTATGTCTTCCTTTTGTAACTATTACTATTACAGATTATTTTAGTTTCTCTTTCTGGTGTATTAAGTGATGGTTGTGTGTTATCCTGTATACACCTGTCCTGCTAATGCTTTATGAACAGGTGTGTACATTTTTTAAATCTAATTAAATATTTAAAAGTTTAATTCTTGTCTAAGGGAACACGTAGCAGTTTACTGACAATCTGTGTGACTGCTTCCTGAATACAAACTAGACTTATCACACTAATGAAAAGGGTTAGAGGGTATGGAATATTTCAGTTGTTTCTTGGTTTTTGGCCTTATATTGTCAAGGGGAACCTGTAACACTGTATTTTATGGTCAGAAGGGTCTCTAGGTTTACAAGATTGCCCCCCTCCCCACTTCATAAGCAGGGACTAGTAAGCATACTGTGAAAACTTATGCTGTGCCCTGATTCAGCTGGTCTGGTAGTCCAGAGTGAGCTTGCCTTTATGTGAACAAGTGGGAAAGAAGGGACAGGTGAGAAATATAAACCAGGGTGTGACAAGAGAGTTCAGCTGATACTAGTTGGGCTGACTTGGTCACATCGGAATAGATATCCAGACTTTTGTGCCAAACAGCCAGTTGCAGTTCCTTTTGGGTGGGGCCTTTTCACCCATTTCATGATGTGGAACCCTGAATCTATGGGTGTGATTCCTGAAAGACAAGAGATCGCAGCCCTAGTCCTTTTAGAGGAGGCTGTTACGGTGTTGGAGGCTTTCTGGATGTTATCCACCCTTCAGACCCACACTTGCAAGTGGAAGAGAAAGATATTCACTCTGGTGTCAGCAGCATAGTCTGTCATCCATGGTGTACAAGCTGTCAAAGATCTTGGACTGTTTATCATCCCTGACCTCATCAGGGCATAAGCCCACTTTTCAGGTAAGTATCCTGGCCTACAGTGTAAAAGCAGGCTTCAAAACTGTAGCTCTGAAGAAAGTGGTTAACCACAGTTTTTTTTTCCCCTGACTACTCCTCCTCCTGTATAGGATTTCAGGGTGGTCCTTGTTAATCTCCTGCTGAAGCTAGTTGAGCCTCTGGTTAAGTGTAATCTGACTATCCTGTCTTGGAAAGTGATTTTCATGCTGGTAGTCATCTCTGGAGGGATGCAAGCACTCTCAATGAAGATCTGATGGCTATTGGCCCAAATCCTACACCGGACACTTGGGCTGGTACCCAATACTGACATTAGGGGGTGCTACACTCTCGGAGGTACCATCCTTTGCATGAGGCATTAAGCCTTGCTCTTCTTTGGTGTTTGCTCCAGGTGGAAGTTAAAGATCCTATTGCACCTTTCAAAAAGAGCAGGAGAGGGCCAACCCCATGACACCGAGTGGTGGGGACTGTTCTACAATGCTACCTACCCAGGTTTATTCCTCAAGCCTGGAATGTTGGAAGCAGGCTTGCAGGGAGGGTACAGTGTATCCACTTGGATGTTGTCCTCCGAAAGTGGGGAACATCAGTGTGCTGCCGTTGATAGCACACCATCTGGCATCCCCTTCCCCGGCAGTCACCATTAATTGCACAACTCCATGAGGTGGTGGGTGGAACTAAACATGGAAAGAATATACCAGAATGGAGCATTGTGATAGGCTAGCACCAATGGCTTCCAGTGCCCAGACATGCAGTGCCATCCCCTGCCACCATGCTGCTGCTATAACTATGCCATCCGCTGCCTCAATTGTACTGTGGCTGCACAGAACTGAGGCAATTCCCAACCTGTGTGGCAAGCCAAGGAAGCTTTGGCGGCATGGATGGTGGAGACTGGGAATGGAGGGCTATGGTGTAAGTAGTGGGAGATCCTGGGCAGGTGGCAAGGGTCTAAAGCTCAGCCCAATGAGTGGAATCACAAAGAGATTACAAAAAGACTCCATAAAACGGGACAGTAGGGGGATTATCCCTGCTATGCTAGCCATCATTCCTCTCAATAGCACAGGTTGTGATTGCAGTACAGCTGTGCATGGTATAAGTTTGCTTAATGGTGTCTCCTCACCCCTTCCCCCCATTTTAGTGTAACATTTTCCTCTACCTTCCTAATATTCTGGCCCCTCTCTCCACTTACTTCATAGCTGCCTCCTCTCACTCCTTCTTCACCCCTCCTCTATCTCCTGTCTGCCATTCTTCTCACATTTGTATATCCTTTTCATGCTTCTCTTGCCTCCTCCTCCTCCTCCTTCTGCTCTTCCCCCACCCCACATCTTCTTCACATCCCCTCCCCCTTTCAACTATATCCCTACCATCATTTCCTCCCTCTACCCTACCTTCCTATCCCCTATTAGATGCTGTGCCCTCCCTGTCACACAGTCGAAGCTCTTTGGAGGTTTATCTCCACCCTCCTACTCTTTCTCTCCTCTGCCACCCCACCAAGGAAACTCATATGTCCTCAGGCCCACCCATCACCCTTCTGCTTTTGCTGCCGGAAGATGAAGAGCTCAGCCCTGGTCCTATTGTCTTGCCCTCCCCCTAAGGTTCTGAATGTCTTCAGTCTCAATATTTGGAGTTTTAAATTAGACCAACTTGGGGCTATGGGTCCTGCAATGCCTCCTGGATATCCTAGTAATAATCAGGTTCTGGCTTTATGCTAAAAACAGTGATAAGGACATCATAATCTTGGGGTGGGGTACGGATTCCATAGACAAGATTATGGGAACATGGGGGTGGTGTGGCAATTATTTTTTTTTTAGTTAATCTATTTACTCTCCTGGCCCCTGGCAGCAGTACCTCCTGTCTGATCCCCCAGCCCCATCCCCCGCTCACAGCTCACCCTCCAGCTTCCCCACAGCTTGCCCCCAGTAGTGGGGCAGGGGGATCTCTCAACCCACCTCACACAAGGATCTGGTGCTGCAGGGGTGTTGCTGCCAGTCGCGTTGGCAGCACCTGTGGGGATTGACCACCATTGAGCTTCACCAGGACCTCTTTTTTCCTCTGGTTTTCTTCCCTTAGTCGAAGGAATGCAATGACACCACAAGTAGCGAATGCACACACGCTCCCGCACGTGTTCCTCTGAGCATCTGCCTCTACTTCCCCCTACAGTAGCATCGGTGCACCAGCTCCCAGCCTCTGCTAATGGCCAGGTGTGCACCAAGTGCTGGTGTTCCCCCTTTCTGGAGAAGGAGAGCAGTCCTATGGTTGCTCAGTCCTTCTCCTCCCCTGCTGACCCCCAGTGGCCTGTGCTTGTTCCCGAACACAGGTCACCGGCGTGGCGTGAGGTAAGGTGGCCAGTGCCTCAGCCCTCAGTGCCACCGGGCTGGCTGGTGGTGTGGCAATTTATGAGAATCTCAAGTCTTGGCTGGCCTGAGAATGCAACAGTAACATTACTGCACACTACATTGGTCACCTGGGTTCAGAACTCAGCCTGGTATGTCAGGGGCCAGCAAAGGTGAGGATGACCAAGTGCCCCAGTGGACACTTTCCTCCTCCAGGGAGGAAAGCACTCTCTGCTACCGCACTGCCACCTGGTGACCACAGGTACTGTTGGAGAGTGACATGGGAAGGGGAGACACAGCCAGGCTCTGATACACTGTCATGTGTGCATGTAAGCATGCTGGCCTTGGAGTCCCAGCCAGCACCTCCCTAGTGGCAGAATGGCACTAGCATTCTTGGATTCCACCCCTCCCAACTAACCACCAGACCCAGCAAAAGATAGACTTAAGGGAGGCCATGGCTGTCTGCTTTCTGAAGGGAGCCTGCTACACTGGAGAAATACCCTTGAAAGAAGAATTGCCCCAGTGGACACTTGCGACCAGGTAAGTGACAGAGATGGGACTCAGATGAGTCTGGAAAGTCACCTGGCAAAGAAGGGCAGCATCCGTGACCGGGATAAACAAAGTGAAAAAAAAATGTTAAGTCTTAACTGAGAGCATAGACCCGTCTACTACCCTCTTCTCCAAGGAACCTGTCCAGTGCAAGCTCTCTTTCCACGTTTCCCTCCCTGTACTCATCGGTGGGATCTGCTTTTGTCAGCACTCCAACCTGACTACTTCTTTTCTTATTTCCTCAACTGAGCTTCTTGGCCTCTGGTTTCTTTCTTGTGCCTGCTTCAGGTAAGCTGCTGGCCTCACAATCCTATCTGCCATCCCACCCCCACCCCCATTTTGCCAGTGGGGATCCACATGGGGTGGGATCTGAGAAGTTCTGGTCCCATCACGTATGGCGGCCAGAGCACATAGAATTTTCTGCTTCTATCCTCTTTCTCTGTCTGTTACCCACATGGTATGATGCAGCACCCCTGCAGGCCAAGCTCTCATGTATTGTGCCCCTGTGTAGGAGGCAAGCTCCCTGGCTCACCTCAGGGGATCCTTGTGCAACAGAACCTAGTGTCCTTCCATCTCCATCAGGGAACTATGCTGCATGGCAGTGCCTTCCAGCCCCTTTCCCTGGGGTCAGCTAGCTAGCCCCAGAGTCCACTTCTGTACTCAGGTCGCCAGCGTGGGAGCACGATGCACTACCCACTGGGCCATTGGACGGTACCTGACTTCCTTCTTTATATCCATACCTCCCTACCTAATCTTGTCTCTTCTTGCAGGCTTCTGACTCTTGGTGACCTCTATGCAACTGGCTCTCCCCTCTCCCTAGAACACTCATTCAACAAACTGAATCCCTCAACCTCTTCCAGCCAATCACTGAGCCTACCCCATCAACACCCACTCTTTCAGTCACTCTTATTGGCTGGTTCCCTTACTCCAGCCCTCATTCTGTTGTGGAAGCTGGTACTCTCTCTGAAAATCTGTGATCACAGGATGCCTAACTGCATAAATAAGATCCACCACCTTAGCCATGGTAGTGTTACCACTTGCAACGCTAATGACTCAGGATCAGAAGCAAACCTGGAGCATCAGATGGCCAGCTGGGGGGATGTAGGGTGAGTATCTGCAGGACAGCTCTCCTCCTCTGGGGAAGGAAGGCTGTGGAGCCTGGAGAGAAAGTGACTCCCACTGGAGACTGGGAGAACACCAGCCAGATCCACACAACATAGGGCAGAGGCATTGACAGATGGCAGTGCACCATGCATGGGAGTACATAGCCACCTGCTTACCATCATTGCACAGCCACACCTACAGGGGAAACTTCAAAGAAAAAATTCCTCCATGCCAATGCAGAATGACAGAGGGACACTTGGCCACCTCTCCTCTGAAATAACACTCAGTACAAGCCTCGGCTGGGGTCCCAGTGTGATAAAGTCTCTCCCTATGGGGATTCCCTTCATGAAGGGTAAGTCACAGTACTCTTGGATTGGGCAGCTAGTGGGGAGAGCCGAGATGGGTGGTAGCTTGAGGAGACTTGGGCACATAGAGAGTATATCCCTGCCATAGCTGGCGTGCCAGAAACAAGTTTAAAAAAAATAAGCTCCATCACCATATAGCCCCTCCAGTACATATGGTGCAGGTCATTTATCTCTTTACTTGACCTGCCTTCTAGATGATCTTCACCAAACCAACTTGTCCCCCTTTCAGGTATCCTTCAACATTAATGATGCCCTTTCTTTTTTACAGTCTAAGGGTCCTATTCACAAAGAATTTTGCATAGACAAAAAAATGGGAGAAATCCTTTTGTGGATAGGGCCCAAAATTTATACCAACTTGGGACAAATATGCCTCCCTCATAAGGTCTTGTGTCTGTGGGTTCCACCTTCCCTGCCTCTCTGCAGAGCTCAAAGCTCTTTTCAAAGCTGGTGACTGCTTGGTTCCTTCATGAGGCCTCTTGCTCCCTTGTGGACTTCTTAAAGTAAAAATAACTCCAGAACACCAGTGGAGACACTAGCAAATTTCTTTTCCACCAACCTTCTGACCAACATAAATACCCAGCCAAGATCTGGAAGGTTATTCACTCTTTTCTGACTCTCTTATCCAGTCAGTTACTCCAATCCTCAAACTGAGCTAGCTCTAATTCAATGGAGGTTGCTGTAGTTTTCAATAAGTCTTTCACGTCTTTATCACCCTCCTTTCCCTCTCCCTCTCCCTCTTCTACCCTTCTTTCTCCCCCTCCTCCACTACTTCTACATCTACATCCACTTCCCTTGGACACCCTCTTCCACAGACCCCCATATTGTTGCCCCCTTAAACCCATTTCTCTTTCCTACCATCTCTCTTGTAGCTACTCTATCTGCTCTGCAGTCTTTTAGCCCATCTAAGGGTCACAGCTCATATAGATTGATTCCAAACCTTTTTTATCTGGCTGTCCTTCACAACTGCTGCCTATATTTCTGGCCTTCTTAACCTATTATTTCATCTCAGTATGGTTTCCCAGGCCTGGAAGCAAGCCTAAGTCCTCCAACTTTACAAAGAGGGTACCTTCTCCTCTCCTTTGAACTTCTGTTTCATCTTTCACCCTGCTTTGGCTAACATTCAAGAAACAAGTGTCCTTTCACAACTCTTGTACTTCCTTGTCTCCTCCTATTTTCTCTGCCTCTTCCAGCCTGGCTTCTGAAAAGCCTACCCCATTGTTTTTTTTTCCCTACTACCGGTCGCTGACTTCAGTCTGAAATGTAGTAGACAAAGGTCTGATCACCATAGCAAAGGCATTCAGTACTGGCCTAATTCACTCAACGTGGACAAACTGGTGGGAGTTGGACTTTCTGACTCTGGAGTTGGCTGGTTCAACTCTTACCTCTCTGAGCACCAACTGGTCCAGGTCAGAAGCATCTTATTCCTCACCCCAACTCCTCACCACCTTTGAAGTCCACCAGGTCTCCATACTGGGTCCCATCTTCTTCTGCATCCTCCTAAATGACGTCCTCTCAGTCTGTGTTTCTTCAAATATTCCTATGTATGCAGATGATGCTACTATTTTTGCCTCAGGTACTTCAGTCACTGAGTTGGAATCCTCTCTGCAGTGCAACTTTAATAAAGCCTAGCACTAGTTTCACTTAAACCAGCTCTCATTTCCAAGAAAACAGTCTCCAGGACATTTGTCACTAAGCCAAAGCTCACTATGCTAACTACTACCTTGGATTTCAAGATCCTTGATGCCCCCTGAAGAAGTCCCTTACTTTAAATACCTCAGTGTGAGGCTGGATCAAAATCAAGATGCATTGTGGGCCATTAACACCTTGTACAAGAAGCTCCTTTCCAAGACTGGCATGCTGTACCACAACCATTCCTGCTTACCACTTCCAGTCTGCTGTGAGATTATGCTTAAAATGATCTAGATGGTATAAAAAAAGTGAACTTACCTTTCCTTATCCCTGTTGCCAGTGAGCTCGATAAGAGAACACCTCCTTTTGCTGTGTGCCTCCAAAGATTTATGTGGTCAGTGTATGTTAGTCCAGCAAACAAAAACAATTCAAGAAGTTCAGGAAGAGTTTAGGAAACTGGGAAGGGGTCTCAAGCAAGTAGCTACTTCTGTCACTTTCTCAGAAGTACTACCTGTGAGAGGCAAGGGAGAGCATAGGAGTGCATGCACCAGGTACTTTAACTCATGGTTGAAGAACTGGTGCTGTGATGAAGGGTTTGGATTCATTGGTGACTGGGGACCCACCTGGAGGGATGGAGGTTTGTTCAAGCCTGATGGCCTGCATCCATCCTGGAGGGGAATCCAAGCACTCAATGATAAGTTTAAGTGCTACATTGACAAGCATTTAAACTAGCAAAGGGGGGTGGCAGGCCAGCAAGGAGGGTACCTACTTGCTCACCCCCCACAGCTAGCAGTGGAACCAGTGAACCAGAGGAGTGGCTATCTCTGCAAAGCAGTGTGCAAAAGATGGAGATTAGTGCCCAAGATATGGATAAGCAGAAAAGGGGCAAAATTCAGCAGAAGGGCAGACAGCAAGGAGAACCAGGGATAAATGACAACCAAGGAAGGGGCTGGAGTAGAACAGTGAAGCAGTCTAGGGAGGTCAAATCATGGAAAGCCATGTGTGCAAATGCCAGGAGCCTTAGCAACAAGATGGAAGATCTGGAGGCTGTCATGGTACAGTCAGACCTGGACATTGTGGCCATCACTGAAACCTGGTGTAATGATAACCATGACTGGGAGAAGGCCATACCTGGCTACAACATATTCAGAAGAGACAGAGCAGGCAGGAAGGGAGGAGGAGTGGCACTGTATGTGAAAAATGACATAAGGGCCACAGAGATCCAGGAGGAACAAAATGGGGGAGAGATACTGTGGGTTAAGCTGTAAAGGAAAATGGGGCCAGCCATCCGTACAGGGTGGTCTATAGACCACCAGCCCAGGAGGAAGAAACAGATAGGGAGCTGATGCTAGCCATCCAAGGGATGGCAGACAAGAGATGAGGTAGTACTGGTTGGAGACTTCAATATTCCAGATGTGGACTGGAGCATCCCAGCAGCAGCATCAACTAGGAGTAGATTTATCCTGGACTCCCTTCAGGGTGCCTTCTCAACAACTGGTCATGGAACCAACTCGGCAGAAGGCAATACTGGACCTTGTGCTCACAAACAGGGACAGTGTGATGGGGGTAAAGTGGGGAGCACCTGGGTAACAGTGACCACCAGTCATTGTGGTTTGAAATCACAGAAAGAGCAGAACCAAACCACACAAAAACATGTATCCTGGATTTTAGGGGCGAGACTTTGGGAAAATGGGGAGATACTTGAAAGAGGCATTAAGGGGAATGGGACAGGAATCAGGGGTTGATGAACAGTGGACAGTATTTAAAATGGGGATTACAAGAACAACAGAATTATGCATTAAGCAGGTTAGCAAGAGGAAAGGAAGAGGAGACCATTATGGTTTCCAAAGAGGTATCAAAGAAAGTGAAAGCCAAAAGATTGCATTCAGGCAATACAAAAAGACACAAGCAGAAGGGATAGGGAGAAGTACCAGGAGAAGCAAAGAGAGGCAGGAGGTCAGTAAGGAAGCCAAAGCTCAGACAGAAGAACACATTGCAAAAATCAGTGGGTAAAGGGGACAAAACCTTTTACAGGTACATAAGTGAAAAAGAAAGACAAAGGAGGATAGTGAGACTGAAGGGGAGGATGGGAGCCACGTGGAGGATGACAACAGTAAAGCTGACATATTGAACAGGTATTTCTGCTCAGTCTTTACTGAGGAAGAGGGGGTAATGGGTCTGAAGGGAGTACAAGGGGTGAGAATGGTGCAGAAATGGACACAAGTCCCTTTCGTGAGAAAGGGTCCAGAAGGAACTGGAAGTAATAAGAGTTGATAAAGCAATGGGGCCAGATGGGGTGCACCCCAGGGTCCTTAAAGAACTAAGAGAGGTGGTGGCTGAACCTCTGGCTATCCTGTTTAGCCGATCACTGGAAACAGGGGAGGTACCCAAAGACTGGAGGACAGCAGATGTAGTCCCCTTATACAAAAGTGGGAACAAAGAGGAAGCAGGGAACTACAGACCAGTCAGCCTCACCTCGGTAGTTGGGAAGATCATGGAAGCACTACTGAAGGAGAGATTGGTGGAACATCTGGTTGTCAATGGACTACAGGACCCAAGGCAGCATGGTTTCACCAGGGGGAGGTCATGTCAGACCAACCTTGTTGAATTTTTTGACTGGGTGACTAGGGAGGTGGATCAGGGGAGGGCAGTGGACATGGCCTATCTGGACTTCAGCAAGGCCTTTGACACTGTGCCACATAGAGACTATTACACAAACTGGGAATATGGGTGTGGGCAGGACAGTAGTGTGGTGGGTAGGTAACTGGCTGGGTGGCAGGACACAGAGGGTGGTGGTTAATGGCTGTCACTCCACAGAGGGAAGAGTGACCAGTGGGGTACCACAGGGATCAGTGCTGGGACCGGTCCTATTCAACATCTTCATCAGTGACATTGTGCAGGATCTAGAAGGCAGAATTTCACTGTTCGCTGATGACACAAAGCTCTGTAACAGAGTAGACACACCAGAGGGTGTAGACAGAATGAGAAGCGACCTGCAGAAACTTGAAGAATGGTCAGGGGTTTAGCAGTTGAAATTCAATGCAAAGAAGTGCAAGATACTGCATATGGGGCACAAAACCCTGGCACAATATATCAGTTGGGGGTGAGGATATAGCATGCACCAAGCAGGAAAGGGATCTTGGGGTTGTCATCTCTGATGACCTCAAAGGTAGAGAAACAGTGTGACAAGGCAGCAGGTAAGCAAATAGGATGCTGGGATGTATGGCAGGGGCATCACCAGCAGGAAAAGGAGGTCATAATTCCGCTATACAAGACACTAGTGAGGCCCCACCTGGAGTACAGTGTACAGTTCTGGAGACCATACCTACGTAAGGACATAGACAGGTAGAGAAAGTTCAGAGGAGGGCAACAAAGATGGTGCATGGATTGCATCACAAGTCCTATGAAGACAGGTTGAAGGAACTGAACATGTACTCCCTGGAGGAGAGGAGGGAGAGGGGATATGATAGAGGCATACAAGTATCTTACAGGGAGGAACAGGGTGCAGGAAAACACTATTTTAAGCGAAAAAGATGTTCCAGGACTAGAGGGCATGGGATGAAGTTGGAGGAGTACGGATTCAGAGGAAGCGTGAGAAAGAATTTCTTCACAGAACGGTGGTGGACAAGTGGAACACCCTGCCAGAGGAAGTGGTGGGGGCTGAAACAATCAATGGATTTAAGAATGCATGGGATAGACATAAAGGAATTCTAGAGGTCAGGGGTAAGGGGAAACAGACTTCTAGGAAAACAAACTGAACTTACAAGCTCAAATGGGCAGACTGGGTGGGCCATAGGCCCTTATCTGCCAACACTGTCTATGTATCTATGTATCTATGTAGGTAATCCTTTTCAATAAAGCAGTATAAGGCCTTTGTATGGTGGGCTTCCTCCCAACTGACTTAGGAAGGGATACTTCCTTACACCATCAGCTTACTATAAATATTTTGGCGGTTCCTGGTTTCATTTTTTTCTTCACTTGGGGGGGGTCATATCCAGATAGCAGAAATAGCATGGTGTGCCCGCCCTGAGAAGGACTTAGTGGCAAGGTAAAGGCTTGGCAGAGCTCTTTGCTTGGATGGAGTGCTTCTCAAGTAACAAAGTGCAGAAAAGCACATAGGATAAGTACTCCTTCAAAATCAGAAGACTAATTTTATTTTGGTGAAGTGCACAGAGCATCATACAAAACAATAAAGTACATAATGCCACAAGACTA
This sequence comes from Neoceratodus forsteri, assembly GCA_016271365.2. Lineage (NCBI taxonomy): Eukaryota > Metazoa > Chordata > Ceratodontiformes > Ceratodontidae > Neoceratodus > Neoceratodus forsteri. The sequence continues at coordinate 895,763,022 of CM028136.1, forward strand.
TCACTGGATGACCCCCAGCGCTTGGAGGTAAAAACCTCTTCCTCAGGGGGTGTGAAAGATTTAAGTGGGCCTGGTGACTGGTCTGTACAACCCACTTGGATCTTGTACCTGCCCACCTCCCACAGACCCCAAGCAAATGGTAAACAGTTCCCCAACAAACATGCATTGTTACTCTATGAAGGCAAAAAAGAGAACTGGCTTAAAACAGAACACAACTTTATTTTAAGGAATGCACCCTAAAAGTGTAAAAAGTGTTAGTGCGGATGACTCAGTACTTTGGAAAAATGGGCAGTCTTCTGGTGTCCTGCATAGACCAGCCCTGAGTAGGTGTACTCAAAAGACACATTTCCTTTTCTTCTTGGCTTCCACTAAAAAAGAGCTTCAAGCCCAGCTCTAGCACTCAGCCCGCTCCCATGCCAGGGTGCAGAGTACTCCATATGATCTTATCCTCCTGTACTGGAGGCTACTACCCTCTCCCACCTGGGACCTTGGTACCAGTATTTCACCCGTTAACCAATCTAGAGAGCTCCATTAAAAGTCACTGGGTACCCAGTGCTGAATCAGTGCAGGCCCTTTGGTTGTTGCAGCTGGATTGGCTGGCTGTGGTGCAGCTTAAATTAAACAGTGAGTGACTCCTCAATTGGAATCCTAAAGCTCAAAGGCCATACAATTGATAAAATGTCAGATTAAACTCAAACACATCATATTTACACTTCCCTGGCCTGCTGGCCAAATGCAAAACAACAGTGTCCCAGCTAGTAATTAGCTTCCCTTGAATCTCACTAATGGTTCCAATCTGGTAAATCCCCCCCCTCACGCTGCAGGGGGCTCTGGATCTCCATTCCCCACTTCACTTGCTTGTCTGACCTCTGATAATCCAACCACTGTGTGTCTGGACTGACCACATCCAGGCCTCTGCACCTTCACAGTGGTAGCAGTCTCACACCTGGCTATGTGGCTTGCTAGCTGACCCCACATCAGACTTGCTTCAGTTACTTCTCGCTCTCTCTCCCTCCCACTTTATTACTGGATTGGACTCAAGAGAAAACTAATGCATTTTGGAAGTTTTATAGCAAATTTGTCATTAAAAGTCAATTATAGCATTTTTGGAGGGGCTGGACCTCCCCTCGGTCTCTGAGGAACAGGCTGGCCAGCTAAGTAGACCGATTGAGGATGTGGAGGTGGCAGCAGCCATTAAGCATTTAAAATCCTTCAAATGCCCGGGGACAGATGGCTTACCGGGGGAGTTTTATAGGCAGTTTAGGGTTAAGGTAGTCCCTTTGTTGGGGAAACTATTTTGTTATTTACAGAGAGAAGAAGGTGAGATACCACCCTCCTGGTCCCAAGCAATAATATCAGTGATACCCAAGCCAGGCAAGGACCCTGTATTATGTTCTTCATATCGTCCTATTTCAATTTTAAATATTGATTACGAAATAATGTCCTCGATTTTGACTAAGAGACTTCAAATATTGGTCCCCAGATAATTGGCTTAGAACAAATGGGTTATATTCCGGTTCGACAGGCCCAGGATAACCTTAGAAAAACTTCCCTTTTAACTGATCATATTATTAGTACTAAAAAGACTGCCCTTCTGGTCAGCATTGACGCAGAAAAAGCATTCGACAAGGTGTCTTGGAGGTTTTTAGATGAGGTTCTGGTCTGTTTTGGACTGGGGAGTGCTTTTCAGACCCTGATATCTAAAATTTATAAATCCCCAACTGCCTATATAAGAGTGAATGGCCACCATGCCCAGAGGTTCTGTTTAGAGAGGGGGACTAGGCAGGGTTGTCCTCTGTCCCCTCTTCTTTTGGCTCTCTACATTGAGCCTTTGGCCCAGAGCATAAGAAGGGATGGGGGGGGGGATGGAAATGTCTGGTTGTCAGCATAAAATATCTCTTTATGCTGATGACGTCTTGCTTTATTTGGAAAATCTGGATTGTTCCCTGAAAAGGGTGATGGACAGACTGACTCAGTTCTCTGAATTGGCAGGTTACTCATTGAATACCTCTAAAACTGAGGTCCTAAAATTCAGGTACGATGCCCCCCTCAGAAATTAGAAAAGCCCATCCTATGAGATGGGACCTTACACAAATGAAATATCTGGGGATCAATATTAGTAATTAACCCTCACAACTAAAAAAGTCAAATTTTACACCTATGGTGCAGCTGTTAAAAATTGACTTCAATAGATGGAATGTAATGCCTCTCTCACTTCATAGTCAAGCGCTGGCGGTAAAGATGAACGTCCTGCTAAGGTTTTTGTATTTGTTCCAAGGTACCCCCTGTATAGTAACAAGGAAGGACCTGGAAATATGGCAGAGAATGCTAATTAATTTTATTTGGGCAAATAAAAGGCCAAGAGTAAGACAACAAACTTTGTTCCTACCTAAAGATTCATGGGGACTTGGGGTTCCATGGCTAGAGGCCTACTGGGAGGCTACACAATTGAGAATAGCTTTACTCTGGGGGCAGATTACATACAAGGCTACCTGGAAGGAGATAGAGTTGGGAGCACATCCGTCCCCTCCCCTCATTATTGTTCCACTCAGCAGACCTTATGAGAACACGAGACAAGATTTATCCCACCACTCGAACCACATGGGAGGGGTGGAAAAGGGGTACCTTGAGAGAGAAGAAACATGGAGATTACTGGAGATATGGATGGTGGGCGGTTGACCCCACTTTTGGTCCAGCAGCAGTGGATCCTTGGTTCCTTGATAAGGCCGGGAAAGGACTGCAGGCACCATGGCAGTTGTTAGAAGGAGGGGGATTACTGTCATTTGAGGGGGCACAGAGATCCTTTGGCCTTTCCCCTGCAGATAGAATGCATTATTTCCAAATTAGTAGTTTTATTAATAAAAAACTCCAGTTGGAGCGTCGTACAGGTTTTGGGGGCGTCAGGGAGCAGACCTTTGAGTACATTTGGAAGGCTGAATGTGCTACAGGAGCTATCTCCCAGCTGTATAAGAGGGTACTTAAATGAATTAAAGCAAATACGAGCTATATTAAATTGGCCTGGGAACAGGAATTGAATATATCCATTTCTGAGGGGTCTTGGGGAAAAAACCTGGAGCAGCATATGGAGGGTTTCCTCCTCCCCTACTTGGAAGGAGTTTCTGTGGAAAATAAGGGTTAAATATTTCAGGGTACCAGTGGTGGTCTCCAAACAACATTGGAGAACAACCTCAGCGTACTGGAGGAATTGTGAAGTAGATAAGGCCACACACGTACATATTTTTTTGGTCATGCCCCACCATTTCTCAATTCTGGTTAATAATTGCTACCTCTTTGAAGCAGATTTTTCAGACCCAGGATCAATTGGGGCCAAAGTGTCTGATATTGGGAGAACTCCCTGGAGAAATTAGGGGGAGGGAAGCTATTTATTTGTGGCAGATCTTAATAGTGGCAGCCTTAAAATCTGTAACTAGGCATTGGTTACAACCTCTTCCTCCAATAAAGGAAGATTGGATAGAAACAGTAGGGTAAATTCAACAGTTGGAGGAATTAACATTCAGGATACAAAGGAGAACTTCTGCTTATCTGAATTGCTGGACCCGTTGGATTACTTGGCTAGGGTAATATACTGTTAGTGCTCTCTAAAGAAAAATGGACCTCCTTGATTGTTTGTTGCTCTCTGCCCTGATTCCCAAACATTATGAAAGTTTGGGGGTGCTGGCTCCCCAGGCTGGGCAGAGCTGGGTGGCCTGAGCTGCGGTGGTTTCTTGGTACTCCCCACAATATATAGATCAGTGGTGTAACCACGCATACTTATTGTACGCCATTGTGTACAGAAAAAACTGCCGTTTAAAAAAAAAAAATTGGCCGGTTAAAAAAAAAAAAAAAAAAAAACTTCCCACCATTAAGACTCAAGGTCTGGGACTTCCGGTTCCACCATGGAGGACTAGGCAGCTTAGCAAGACAGCTCCCTGCCTCGCTTGTTAAAATACATAGAATTGATACCTCTTCTGGCACGAAAATGGAGAAATCCCTGAAAGAAGTGCGCAAGAAGGACGGGGTTCAACAAGGGGAAAACCTTCCCCTAAATCACCAGATGCAGAACGATCTCTCATGGACCACAGGAGACAAGGCCGCAGCTGTTCCCCGAGCAGCACCAGAGGATCGGAGTATGACACAGAGGGGAAAACGGAGCGACTCTCACACTCCAGATTTGAAATGATTCTTCGGGAGATACGTACCTCCAGAGCAGAAACAAAGAAGGATTTACAGAACCTATCACAATAGATAAGCCAAATCGATAATAGGTTGGACGAGGCAGAAACAAGAATTACGACAGTGGAGGAGGTGACAACGCATCTGAATCAAGCAGTTGGGGAGCTCATGCAACAAACCTTGATGTTACAGGCAAAAACTATAGATTTAGAGAGTCGGTCAAGACGCAATAATATCTGCCTTTATGGTCTAAAAGAAGGATCCGAGATAGCCCCAATTTCTACTTTCTTAGAGAATCTCCTGCGAGATGTTCTGGAATTGCCCCCGAACTACAACCTTAACATAGAGCGTGCACACCAATCATTAATGCAAAAACCACAGGACCCTAATGCGAGACCACGATTGGTGGTCTTTATGGTAGCGAGTTACAAAATAAAGGAAAACCTGTTAAGAAGAGCTTGGTCTAAAAAAGACTTAGCGTACCTAGATTCAAAGCTCTCACTCGACCATGATTATCCGACAGAAATAGTACAAGCTCTACAACAATATGCCCTGATCCTTTGTGGATTGAAAGAAAAAGGAATACGATTCCAAACTCCGTTCCCAGCCAAGCTGCGTGTTTTTTGGGCAGAGGGAAGCCAACTTTATAATACTCCACAAAAGGCAGTTGAAGCTCTAAAAATGAAGGGGATTTATCTAAAGGCAGAGAATATGGAACGGCTAGACAAAGGTAGAGGATTCCTTATGGAATGGTTTCAGAGTGCACCGCAACATCGTGGAATGCTCCCCCTCAAGACTGCGCGTGAGGTCTGCACGAAACTAAGGAATATGATGCAGCTGGTAAATGAAAGAGCGTTGACTTCGGGTGCAGCAATGGAGGGCTGAGGAAAAGGGCATAACTAAGTAAGAACTGACCAGAACATGTGGGTTTACAATGTCCTTGTGGGGAAATAAATAGGGGGTTGCTTTTACTGGCATAGATGGCAAATGTCTGAAAACTGAAAAGTAGCACATTAAGGCGACTATCCAAATAGTATGAGTGACTAAACAGGAGGCCCAGAGAGACCATTGAGCAGATGAATGAGGCTAGATTTGGAAAAGTTATCCAGAGACTACTGACTTTTTATTTTTCTTTAAAAAAAAGAAAGACAGTGAAAGACTGGCTGTCATAGCCTCCCTATTGTTTGTGCTAGGGGAGGTTAAGGGGAATACACGATATCATCAAAAACAGGAAGATTAAAGTAACTGAACAAATAATAAGTTGACCGAGAGGAACCCGTTTACTTGATTTATTTTCACCATGTTTATGTTCCCCGGGTTGTTCTACCTTCTTATTGAGCGAGGGGGAAGGTGTTTAAAGTAAATACATACACTTGCAAAGGCTTGCCAGTGTAGTTCCGGGCAGCACAAACTTCTTAGAGTACCTACTAAGTTAGGGCTCTCTGAGAGGAGACTCCGTAGAAGCGGAGAAACGTCTGCTCTCAACTGTCTGCTCCATAAAAATGAGTAGATAGCCTTAGGGACTCACAGTGTTGGGTACCCCTACCTTGGAAGTAATAGTATCCTAAAGATAGTGTGTTAAGGCAGGGTGTTTCCCTGCAAAGGTTTCAGGTGATAAATGTTCATGATAAAGGTTAAAACGTTGTTGTTGAAAGTTAGAGTTGTAGTATGTAGACAGCATCAGAGAGACGAGATGACTGCAATCATATCTGCAAATCTTATTTTTGAGGGAAAAAAAGGTGAGAAAGAATTAAAAGTGGTACTGATAATGTCTAATGGATAAAGCAACACTGATATGTTTGTATAATGTAAACGGATTGATCAACCCAATCAAGCAGAGCAAAGTACTGGCTTCCTTGAGAAAGATCTCTCCAGATTTTGTCTTTTTGCAGGAGACACACCTCTCCCCTCAAATACACAGTAAACTTGGGAAATTAGGTTTCAATTTTGAAATTAGTGCTTCCTACCGTAAGGGTAGGTGAAGAGGTGTCTCTATTTTAGTACCCAAGAAAACAATATTTGAATCCATAGATAAAGTGGTGGATAGGAAGGGGAGATATGTGTTCCTCAAGGGGCTCTTTCAAGGACAGAAATTGACATTAGCATCAGCATATGTCCCCCCGGCTCATCATACTTGGTTTATAACACTATTTTTTTAAAGTTACAAGAATGGGCGGAGGGGACGGTGGTTATGGGAGGAGACTTCAACATAGTGCTGAATCCGCAACTAGACAATACTTTCCAGTGGGTCCATATGGACAAAGCAGTTAGCAGGAGGGTAATCAAGCTTTTGGAGGAGATGGGCTACATAGATGTATGGAGATAAACACATGGAAAACAAAAAAAATTCACTTGCTACTCTCCTCCCCACAAAACCTACTCCAGGCTTGATTATTTTTTCTTACCTAAAGAGCTGAAGGGAAAGATCTGTGACAACTGGATAGGGGATTTGACCTTATCTGATCATGCCCCCATATGTATTAAACTGGCCCTGGGAGATTTCCAAAAAAGAACATTTTGGAGATTAAATCTCTCCCTTCTCCAGGATAAGGAAGTTAAAGAACAGCTGACAGACACTGTTAAGCAGGCTATAATAGATAATACTTCCCCAGAGGTTTCAGCATCCTTATTGTGGGATACCATTAAGGTAATACTATGTGGGAAATTAATATCAATATCGTCATATAAAAAAAAAACAGAGGGCCAAAAAAAATAGAGAGATTACAATTGGAGATAGCTAAACTGGAAGCAGATTTGAAAAGGAAGTATGACAGACAGAGATTTAAAACATTAACCCACCTCAAGAAAGAATTAAACGAGACCCTAGAATACTACATGGAACAAAAAATCCTCTTCCTTAGACAAAAATATTACGAGGGGGGTCCGAGAGCCTCTTGCTTGCTAGCCACTAGGCTGCGAATACAGAGAGCTAGTGCTTGTATAATAGCACTGAACCACCCAGAAACTCAAAAAAAAAAAAACAGGATATAGTGGAAGCTTTCAGAGATTATTATAAAAAATGTTATGAAGCTCCCCCCAAACCAGGCAGATATGGAACACTACCTAGAGGACATACTGCCTAAGATACCCACCTTAGCAGGTCAGCAACTGATAAAACCAATAACAGAAACAGAACTGAAAACAGAAATTGCCCGTTTGAAAAATGGAAAGTGTCCGGGAACTGATGGGTACTCGGTGGAAATATACAAGCAGTTCCAAACACAGTTCACTCCGCTGTTGCTTGAAGTTTTTAACGAGGCGATGGCTTCGGACAGACCTCCTCCGGAGTCCTGGTCGCAGGCCATTATCTCGGTTATCCCAAAACCAGGAAAGGACCCCAAACTTTGCCCCTCCTATCGTCCTATTTCCATATTAAATACAGACTGCAAGTTATTTATGGCAATTCTGGCACGTAGACTGCAAAACAGCCTACCCCAGTTAATCCATTGCGATCAAACAGGATTCATTCCTGGGAGACAGACCCAGGATAATCTTAGGAGGACAATCCATATTATAGACCATCTAACTAATACCAACCAACCCACAGTTCTTCTCATCCTAGACGCTGAGAAAGTGTTTGATAAAGTCTTCTGGACCTTCCTTAGAGTGGTCCTAAATAGGTACGGATTTCCAGAAAAGTTTATAGCTTTAATAATGAAAATATATAAAAAACCTAAGGGTTTTGTTTGAGCAAATGGTCATCACTCACAAGAGTTTATCTTAGAAAGAGGCACACGGCAGGGATGCCCACTTTTGCCTCTTTTGTTTGCGTTGTACTTGGAACCGCTGGCCCAAGGAATTAGGGACAACATAGGTATGGGGGGATCCAATTGGGGGGGCACAACAAAAGTTAGCCCTCTATGCGGATGACATTTTGCTATACCTGACCTCACTGGAGGAGTCTATCCCAAAGATATTTCACATCTCCAATAATTTACTAAATATTCAGGATATACATTAAATTCCACTAAAACTGAAGTACTACAATTTAACTTTAATCCATCTAAAGACTTAAAGAGAGCGTATCCCATGAGATGGGAAATGTCAACAATGCAGTATCTGGGGATTAGGCTAACAACAAAAATAACAGAGTTGTCCCAGCTTAATTATGCTCCATTAGTGAGGCAAGTAACGGATGACATACAGAGATGGTCCTTGCTCCCTATGACTCTGTATTTGAGAGTTCAGGCGGTTAAGATGAATGTGCTGCCATGCTTCCTTTTCCTGTTCCAGTGTGTGCCAAGTGGGATAGACCCGGGACAGATGGGGAAGTGGCAAATTATATTACTAAAATACATATGGCACAATAAGAAACCAAGGATAAGAAAGCAAACCCTATACCTAACTAAAAAGGAAGGGGGACTGGCAGTCCCACTTCTCATGGGATACTGGGTGGCAGCCCAAACAAGAATAATACTTCTCTTGCACCATCCGTCATACACAGCAAGATGAAAAGATATTGATATTAAAGCAGCAGTACTACAAAATCAGGAAGTGACCTATCAAAATTCTGTTTTTCGGATGTAAGCATGCGGCCAAAGTTCCAGTTTCCATACCTGTAAAATGTTTTTTTCAGTCATCTTTAGTTTTTTAGATATTTGCAATTTATTTGAATTGTTGTAGCGCTACAACAAATATGGCAGCTGACTAATTTTCATCTGCGCTTTTTCTACAGGTCCCATCACGTCTTTTGACAACAGCAGAGGGACCCTCTGCTGACCATTCCTGATGTCCCTGCAAGTCATTCACATGTGCAGTTGGCAGCAGAGGGGGTTCCAGTGCAACATGCTTAGTGGCAGAAATCTAAACAAAAGCAGAGAATAACTGAGCAAATTACTTGGCGATAGTACAATGCCGGTGAGAAAGAGTACCAGGCATATGATTAGCAGGGCAGAGTGAATAAACTGTAAAACAAGCACAATTTTTTTTTCCGTAGTACTGCTGCTTTAATACCCCACTGGTCCCCTCTATATTGATACAGAGTGCAGACAGAAATTCAAAGGAAGGTTGGATCAGCTCACACTATACAGGGACTCGTAATGTCCTGATGGGATATCGTTTTGGTATCTCAAAGGGACTAACGAATATATTTAACTGGAAATACCAATTTTATATTTTATTTATTTAGTTTTTGTTTACCGGGTAGGTGCGCTAGCCAAACAGGTGACTATTTTCAGGCACGACCCGGGAGGTACAGTAACACTACAGAGTTCATTTACATAATACAGGGAAGCAGTAACAATACAGAGAACAGTTTTCAGTAAAAGGCAATAAAGGAGTCCAATGGTGGACTACAGACCTGGAAAGGTTTCCAGCAGCAGAAGACCCCTGGTGTAAAAGATAGGAACAACTAAAATGTAGAGCCCCTTGGCAGTTCCTTAACAGGGGGAGAATTATATAATTCGAGGAGGCACAAAATAAGTTTGGGTGGAAGGCAGGGGGATTATTGCATTACTATCAGATAAAAGATATTATATCTGAACAATTGAATAAAGCCCTGAAAAACTCTAATGGTGTACCAGGGCCTGAAAACTATGAGGCAATATAGGGATCGGATAAAGGGGAAAAGGCAATAACGATATTATATCAAAACCATCTTAGAGACTTACAATACTCCACAGAGTACGTTAAAGTTAAATGGGAACAAGATCTCAACATTAGAATAAATGAAAGGGAATGGTCTAGAATGTGACGAAACACATGGAGTGTTTCCTTCTCGCCTCAGTGGCGAGAATTTGCCTGGAAATTGAGAGTACGGTACTTTAGAGTGCCGACCCAGACAACAAAATGGGATTCAAATACTCCCAGTAGTTGTTGAAGGAATTGTAAAGAAATAATGGCCACACAGGCACATATATTTTGGAAATGCCCAGTTCTGACTGACTTTTGGCATGGGATAGGGCAAAGAATCAAAGTTATACTTTCCTTGACAGAACCATTGGGTCCCGAACATCTAATCCTAGGCCAATGCCCTGCTGGGTTAAGAGAGGCTGAGGCCAGATATCTCTGGAACATTATGGTTGTGATAGCTTGCAAGGCAATTACAAGGAAATGGCTTTCAACCACCCCACCGACTATAGAAGAGTGGGTAGAATTAGTGGAGACAGTCAAACAATACGAGAGAATTACTTTTTCCCTCAGACACGCTATGCCCCAATACATAAATAGGTGGACAAGATGGGATTTGGCCAGGGATACTGTACAGAAAAATTCAGGCACAATACTTAGAGATGGGTAGGGATAATGATATCTGTAACCTTTCCTCCCTGCCCTGCCATTTCTCCAGGCAATAAGAGGGGAGTCTAGAATGAGGATATATTGTCAGTATCTCGAACGAGGTGTGGGAGGAGTGAATAAAAATAAATCCGAAGCCTAAAAAGGAAGAAAGAAAGGTACCAAGTAAGCATGTGTTGCAGGCACAATGTTAAAGGAGAAAGTCATCTCAGAATAATTTTAAAAGGAATTGTTAGAAGATACAATATAGAAAATGATAAAGAAAGATTAATACAGAGATGAAATAAGACATCTTATGTCAAGATAAATGCATAGATGCTGGATGAAGTTGAATGCAAAATACTTACCTTTTTACTTATTGTATAGGTTTCTTTTTTACCTTATAATTTTTTCTATGTATGATCTATGATACAAGAAGAGAAGTTATGCAAATGTAAACTGAATCATACTGATGAATATGATGGAATTGAATAAAGAATTGAAGTATATAAAAAAAAGAGACCCAAGGTCTGAAATCAGCTGTGGGGTTGGGGGGGGGAATGCATCGCCTTTCAATGAAGCCCATCACGTGCAAGTGCTTTTTTTTTTTGCCCTGGAACGCCTCTCGCTATAGTCTGTCCAGCCAATCAGGTACTGTTATTTTCCCGCTGCATGCACCTACACAGGGATATCACCACAGAAGAAGTTGGAGAAGCTGCCATTCTGGTTGCACCATCCATCAGTGCTGTGTAATATAACTCCCGAGCTGACTGACCAATCCCAGAGACAGACCGCGACTGCACCCGTCCCGATCGACCACTTCGTTGACTACTCATACTCGAGCACTGTTTCTGTCTGTAAGTACTGTTGTGTTTATGTGTAAAGTCAGTGCTGTGAACTTGTGTCTAATTCTTTTTGCTGAGGCCAGGGGTAGGGATCGGTCACGATGGCTGTTAACTTTTAGGTTCCGACCGACATGTTCTGGTGTAAGTTTTCTTAAGCATTTTCTTCATCTCAAGCAGCAATCATCACCTGCCACCACACACAGTCAACCCCCCCCAAGCAAGTGTCAAGCGAGCCTCTCGGCGGCTCCGCACTCACCATCACACACACACCAATCACAACATCAGAATGTGTGTGATTTCCTCGGAGGTGTCAGCTACTAAGGAGCAGGAATTGGGGCAGATTGGCAGTGCTTGTGCATAACTGCACTTACCACAGGGATGTACCGATCATTGTCGCCCAGTGGGAGCAGTGCTGCACTAGCAGACTCTGAGAGAGTGAAGAGGCCATCACTCATCACCACTGGAGTGAAGGTATGGCGGTGGTCAGTTCAGTTGGTCCATCCTTCCTCCGTGCCGTGCGGTGTGACTGAAGTCTGTGGTGTTAGGAGAGGATGGAGGGCAGTGCACTGTGCCCGTCATCCTCACAGCCCGGACCCAGAAAGGAAGACCCATTTATGTGGAGGCATTTCTTCACGGTGGAACTTGTGCAGCATTAGGAAGGTTTAAATTACGGCATTTGCACTAATGCACTTAAGTTCTAGCAAGTCAACTTGAAACCGAGCTAGTTTTCCCATTTATAGAACAAAAACGCCTACCGAACAGCACTCCCAACAATTTGGGATTCCAGGCCTCAATCCTGACCAGCAGTGGAGGCAGGTCCATGGTGGAAGGGTGAGTCGGCGAGATGTGACCATGGACTGCAGAATCAAGTGAGTAAAGCGCTAGTACCAAATTCCGTGCATTGTACATTACTGTATGTAAGTAAGTATAGGAAGTGATTAGTTGTTCTGAGAAGACAATGCAGGTAACATGTCCAAGATGCTAGTAGGATGACCCACAGAACTGAACTACAACACTGTCATCTTGCTCCCCAGCCAGCCCACACCTCCCAATAAATATTTATTCTTAACAGATAACATTTTCATGTAATCAGTTTCTCTTGTTTTATTTCTGTAACTGATTTTCATTAGTAGTCCACTTTTTGTACCGTATAATAGGAACAGTAATGTTTCAGGTTCTCACTGAACCCTTCATCAGATGGTATCCCATGATAAGAGTGAAGGCATATGAACGAGGTAATTATAGTGAGGTCAAAGCAGCGACTGTGGTTTTGGTGACTTGGGTATAAGAGTGCCTGGTGTATTAGCAAAGTTCTGAGGTGGTACATAGTAAGCTGGCTAAAATTGTACTTGGCTATTTCACGGCAGAAATTTGAGGTGCTCTGTAGTATAGTGTTTAGAGGTACTAGCTGTGTGGCTGCTGTCCAGCTGCAGCAGACCTGTGTTTGATGTCTGCTGTAGTGTTTTTATGTTGTTTTTTTTTAAAAGTTGTCTACTTCTATTTTTCCCATGTTGTGCCGTGGTTTGTGCCACCCCAGTTCTGTACCCCCTTCCTGACTTTGTCCCCCTCCCCAAGTTACATCCCCTGAATTAGAAATATATACCCCTCTCTCCCCTTCCCTCAAATGCATCCCCTGAACTTTGTTATATTCATTTTAAGGGCTTGGGGGGAGCAAAGCGACCAACAAAAGGGGTCGGGGGCATAGCCCCATTTTATATTCTCAGATAATACATAGAACCCATTAGACCGGGATGGCTCTGTTATTTTTAATCTGTGTATACCAAAAATAAGTAAATACAAAACTTTATTTTAATAATATGCTTATTTTTGTTTCAAAATTTCATATTGAAACTATTTTAAATGTCATTAAATGAAGTGACTGGTTAAGCTGTGTAGCTGGAACTGACCTGTTGATTTGATTTGTTTCCACTTTATATACTTCATACTGTCATGTCTGACTCTACATTCAGTCTCATTCTGAAAAATAATAAAATCAGTTCCATATTTGCAACATACTGATTAGAACTACTTGTATTTCTTTCCATTTACAACATTTCTTGTATGGATTAAGCATTTTGTTCATTTCCTATCAAACAGGTTAATTTGGGTCAAGAAAGCAATAGTTTTACCTTTCTCATGTTGCACATTGCCGTTTAATTAATATTTTCTTCTTGTTACTCAACAGAAATGAAAATACAGATATACAAAAACCAATGGTTTGAGCAATTTAAAACCCTTGTGCATTCCCCTCATGATATGCTTTATAGTTGCTATCACTGTAAATCAGGATACTCTCTTTAATTTATATCTCATCAAATGGTTCATGGTTAGATTTTATTGCCTATGATGAAAACCTGACTCTTCCTTCCAGCCAAGACCTGAGTAGAAAAAGATGTGCATATGTGCTGGTAATTGCACTTACCAGATGGTCAAAGGCACTGTACTGTGTCTTATGCCCCATAATACACCATGGGTAAAGTACAGTGTACCCACACACCCTGTGGTGTGTGATTGCTCGCTGTACTTTTTTGTCAGTCTCTTTTTAGAGATGCACCCTGCGGCCTGCTCTGGTCTGAGTCAATCACCCTGCCCCATCAACCCACTAATCTGCCTGCTTTTGCTGTCCTTATGAGTTTCCCTCAGGGATCCAGTTCACATTGACACTATATCCAGTAGCTGTGGTAAACAGCACTTTGACGTTGGAGCTGAGCATGCCAGCCTTCATGCAAACAGCAACTTGTTTCTGTTTTTTCTCCCTGTAAGCTCCTCTTCCCTCCCCCCTGGTGTGGGCACAGACTTCTGGAACCAGCCTCACACACTTACATTATGTGACCCTGTGGCAGGAGAAAGGTCTCTGGCCCAGCGTCAAGCATTGCTGCCATGTCTGAGCCCACTGCCAACCCACCCCTGCAGAAGCCCCCTATCGCATGGTGGCTATCTCAAAGTAGCCTGCCTCCTACTGCGAGGCACCCAAGTCCACTTCAGAAGCTGTGGTGCTCAGGTGCCTGCATGGCAGCATGACACTGACACCCTACAGTTGGGTTTTTTGGGATGGGGCATTCAGTGTTATCACTTATCTAACACATCACACCTCTGGCTGGTTAGGTGGAAGTATTTATTCACTATCTGTTTCCCTTCTATTTTTTCATAGATAACTATTGGTGTTGGAATCTTCTAAAGCTAACGGCATTGAGCCACCCTCCCCTACAACCAGGAAAGTCTGCCATCCAGCCACCCCACACCTTGAACAGTAGGTAACAGTGTTATTTGTAGTTGAAGGATGATTTCACGTTCATGAAGTACAAATTAGTGGTGGGACTGGTAAGTCAGTTTGATGGTAATTTCGAATTTGTGGGATGAAATAATACTGTTATGCATGGAATTTCATGGATGTAATATAGAGGATAATGTATGCTCTTTACTTAATAACCCTGCTGTAAACACTTCAAGAGGTTGCCATGACATTGTAAACCACGAGCGAAGCTCAAGAGGTTTTCAGATGTCATGGGAACCTCTTGGAAGTGTTTACAGCATGGATTTTTTAACTAAGTGGACAGTTTTAAGTTGCATAGTCTAAAATATATTTAAATGTGTATTATATCTAGGTAGAGGGAAGTGTACAGGAGCAACTTTAGAGAAGTTTGGCTTCAAGATAAAAGAGAAGGCAGGCAAAACAAGCACAGATGCTACTTCCACTAGTGAGATTCAGCAGGAAAATGTTCATTCTCAAGTTCATGCACTTCCAGTATTGCATACCATGTCCACTCGTAATACTCCAACAGCCGCAGATAGCTTAGTTTCTACACTAGTACTTTCTTCTAACTCTGATAATGCAATGGTTACAGAACCAGAACCACTTCAGCTTGTAGTTGTAACACCACCTCCACCTGTTTCTCCAATGCCTTATGTCTTGCGTGAATCTGTTCCTGCTATTGATGCAGAAGGCTGTGACATTGGTCAGCTTGATCAAGGCTTGCTTAGTGACAGTGACAAACTTGATGTGTTAACACGGCACTGGATGCCACCCAAAAACTACATTTTCCCTCTCCGCCACGGCGTTGGTGAAAAGACTAGAAACCAAAGAATGATTTTCAGTCTTCTGAAGGAATCCTTCATTCGTTACTCCAGATATCAGGATGATCTGTACTGTGCACCATGTTTCCTTTTTGTCATACTAAAGACACTACATTTGTTCAAAAGCCATTAACAAACTGGTCTAATGCAGCAAAAGTAATAGATCAACATAAAAAAAACAAAGAACTTCAGGACTCTCTATGTCAGACAGATAGCTTCATTACAGTGGCACAAGGTGGAAAACCTAACATATGCCAACAACTGTCCATGAAACGCTAACTCGAAATAGACACATATTGTCTCAGATAGTAAAAACAATAATACATGTGGTCATCAGAACATTCCTCTATGTGGTCATGTCCCAGAAAAAAGTAATTTCATGGCAATCTCGCATCACGTTGCTGAAAGTGGAAATTATCCTATTTTACTCTGGCATCTACTTGACCCACAGCATAAAAAATGCCACATACCTATCACCAGCAATTCTGAATGAGTTAATGCATCTTATCGGACTGCAAATTCAAAGGAAAATAATTGCAGCTGCACAGAAGAGTGGGCCCTGGGCATTCATGGCAGATGAGACTACTGACTACAGTAAGAAAGAGCAAGCCACACTCTGTATTCACTTCATTGAACGAACTGACAATGGAGTTACTATCCATGAGGACTTCATTGAATTCATAAAAGTGCATTCCACTACTGGTAAGGACCTTGCCAAAATATTTTCAGCAAGGATTACTGCATGGCCTCTAGATATTAATAAACTACGAGCTCAAGGGTATGATTCTGGGAGCAATATGTCTGGGCAGTATCGTGGAACACAACAAATGATTCGAGAAGTGGCTCCTTCTGCAGTTTACTGCATATGCAAGGGTCATGGATTAAATCTCATAATTGTTCATGCTTGCACAATCCCTCTGGTTAAAAATATGTTGGGAAAAACAAACAAAGCTATTGTGACAGCTAGCAGTAGTGCAAAACGACACAATATTTATCTTGAAGAATTCAGGGAATTTGGTGATCTACTAGACATGGGAAATGGTGAACAGAATCAAGATGATGGTATAGCAATTCCAAGAGCAGGTGACACTAGATGGATCAGTCATACAAATTCATTGATGAAATTCAGGGATAGATTCATAAGTTATATCAACATTAGAGAAGATCTCTGAATTTGCCGGGGATGCAGACAGAATTCTGTATTCATTAAGGAAATTTGAGTACATTACCCTTGTAGTTGTAGGTGATATTCTTCAGTATTTGGTTCCACTTCATCTGTTTATTCAGAAACTTTTCTGTGATCTACTTCAAATGGCAGAAGAAGCAGAAACCCTCATTTGTGTACTCTCAGATTGCAGAACAGTTGATTATTGTGAAAAATTGTTCACAGAATCAAGTAACCTTGGTGCTAAAGTCTTCAAAGAACCTTCCTTGCCCCGTGTGTGTGGACGACAGATCCATCGCAGCAATGCACCATCAAGCAGTCCTCGAGAACATTAGAGACATAACCTGTTTTACCCATTTATCTATCACGTATTACAAGAACTCAAGGAACGACTTCTTGATGGCAAAGAAAGATACAGTGCAGAGATGCTAATACCAAGCAAACTTCAGCACAATGAAATGAACATTCATGACATTTTAAAGGGATTTGAACAAGATGTCTCAGCAACAACTGATGAGATAAATAACAAATTTACTAGATGGAAGGCTAAGTGGTCTGATCCAAAACATTCCAATAACTTGCCATTGACACTAATTGACACCCTAGATCATACTGACCCAGAATTGTACCCAAACATCAGTCAAGTACTGACTACCCTGGCAGTTATGCCTGTGAGTGTTGCTACACCAGAACAAAGTTTTAGTTGTCTCAAACGGGTTAAAAACTACTTGCACTCAACTATGAAACAGAACAGGCTCACAAGTTATGCACTCATGAACTTGCATCCTAACACTTCTGTTGATGTTGATGAAGTAATCAGAGACTTTTATCTTCGTGGGGGAAGGCGAATGTCTGTCTTGCTTGATCTATCATGTAGTGGCAGTAGCAACACCTCAGAATGTAGCCTGGGTGGAATTGCATTATGCTGACCCATTACTTTTCACAATTTGCTATGTTTTTCAGACAAATTTACCAAAAGGTAGTTTATAGAGCAGCATGATTACATTGATGCTAGTTATACAAAAAGCTTTACTTTGGACCTGTAATAGCAAATATCATGCCCCATCATTGCGTTTGCAGTGACTTAACACCACTGTAGTGTGTAGAACTAATTCCCTGCTTTGAAGTCAGACTGTGCACTTCCAATGCAATCCACTCATGATGACATGTTGCGCATCATTTTTCTTCAATACATGAGGCCCAATATTCTGGGTAAATAGCATCATAAATATTTGGCATATAATCGGGTTAACCAATTGAACCAACTTTGGCTGAAATTGTGTAATCCATTTATTCTTGCCTACTATCTCCTTGATCACAACAACTAAAAAAAAAAGAAAATGCATTACTTAACCAGGCACAGTTTGAGGACCTCAAAAATGTGAAGTTGTATTAAATTACACAACTACTTCTATACCTTGCAGTTTCATTTTTCAACTACGTTTGTAATGTGTGTTACATTCAGTGTACCTACAAACAGTGAACCAGCATGCAAATGAGAACCTGTTTATATCCATACATATCAGTATACTGGACCTAAATGGACTACCTATTTTATTCAATCATAGTTTCTTTTGACATACACAATGGCATAACTTACAGGTGAGAGATGTAGACATTGCTGAATTGGTCACATAGTGAGATGCTATAAAAGTTTCACAACATGCTACCTGCCGGTCTATTCAATTCCTCACTACTACTATACAGTAACACACTCGGGTGTGTTACCACCTCATAAAGCTTTAGATTTCTGTTTCACATTTAACCATTTATTAATACTACAAGTAAGTTCACGGGAGACCATGACATCACAATTTCTGCTCGTGTTTCATGTTACATCATGGTCTTCATACTACAAGTAACTTCAGATCAGAAATGGTCATAAAACCAGTGTCCTGTCTCTTTTTTTGGGGGTTGTCAGGTACACCATTCAGATTTGTCTGATACTTCACAAACATTTGAACATTTCAGTATGGGAATCAATAGTTACTAAAAATATTATATTGCATGTGATCATTTGTGGTGACATGTTGTGAATGCAATTTATTGTGGTCACTAGTAACCATCACTAAAATGTAACGTCATTTCATTCTGAGCAGTCATCCTTACAAAAAGAATTTAACAATTTGATAGTACTGCTACTACAAGTAACTTCAAAACTGAAGTTCTATCAGAAACAGTGTTCTGTGTTTTTTTTTTTTGGACAGCTACAGCGTTCAAATTGGTCAGATACTTAAACATGTCATTTAATTCTGGGCAGTAATCCATACTACTAGGTCTAATAACTATGTGGTCAGGTCATTTCATTCTGGGGCAGTCATTACTAAAAATATAACATGCATGACTGGTCAATGTATTATGTGCAGGCAGTAATTCTTACTAAAAATATATGCTGGGTCCCTGTCAGACTCCTAAACAGACATAAACTGGATATAGTGTTGACAAACAGTCTTTTTCATCCTGTCGCATACATTCCTCCAGTGTATCATCTCCTGATATCTACATTTTCCTATTTCACCACTGTGTAGTGGGTATTGGTCCAGTGACACACTAAGGCATCCATTGACCTCATCAGAGAGTAACGTTGGTTATTCAGGATTCTGGAGCAGTTGAAACTTTTTATGTGAATAATTCCAGTAATTACCAATTTTCTGACACAACTGGATGGACTCGTTTTGCTACCACCATGCTGAGGGTTTTCACCGTCTGGTCATCAGCATCAACGGCTGCAGAATACAACTTCCTAGCAAAAGTGGACTCCAACTGATCCCACAGCTTCATCACTCTTCTCATCACTTGATTACATTGACTTACTGTTATTAATCCTCACACCTCATGCATGAGGTGTATAGACATGGAACTGGACAGAAGTACATTTCAGTCTTTGCACTTTGAAAATACACTGCCACTAATTTGTGATATGTCATAAAGTAATAATGGCTACTGCCCTTGTATCAGATCACTTTTTCCATGACCCTCAAGCTGGTGGTAGCACATAATAAATGGGTAAGAAAACATTACATTTGTTTCACCATTTACTCCATAGCAAATTCTTAATAGTAGATATGCTGTAGTAATGCATGCATATACTGTTAGGGACTGGGATATTACATAGTGATTTCCCATAGAATGATTCATTCCCAATGCTGAAACTGTACAATGGAGAATAAACATCACCATTTACACATAAATGCTATGTTGTCTGATTTTCTGTATACAGTACACTATCTGTGGAATTTGCAGTACAGTACTGCAAATTCCACAGATAGTGTGCTGTGTATAGAAAATCAGAGAATACAGCATATATGTAAATGGTGTATATTCTCCATTGTACAGTTGATGCATATGTATAGTGACTAACAAGTACAGAAAATTATAAAAACTTTAAACATTTTGGAAAAACACAAGCACAACTAAGTGCTTTCTGATTCTGAACATAAATGAAGACAAGAGTGTAATGTATACAGAACAATAGCAAAGTTCAGTTTATAGCACATACACTGCACTGCAGCCCACCAGGAACAGAAGTGTGGTAAGGTTTATTGCATGACACAAGGGAATCAAGAGTAGCTCGCATTGACGTTGCATTGTATTCTGCAGTGCTGTGCTGAATCCTGCTGGGCTTCACTGTAGATATGTGCCTGCATTGCTGCATACTCCCACAACTGGCCCCCAAAATGCACCAGGAAGCATCAAAAATACCAAAATTTTCTTGGGGCCTAGGTGGCGCGCGCACCCCCCCTGATCGGGTGGACTCTAACTTATGTGTACACTTTTTAAAAGACTGGTTACTCCACTGATACAGATGGCAGAATAAATAATTTTGGCCAGTACTTTGATTTAATACCTTAAAATTAAATACATTTTAATACCTATAAGTAAGTTGATATAACTGATGGGTTAATATGGTAGGAATGTGAGACCCTTTTTGTCTGTCATTTTGTATTTTACAAGTAGTCATGATTAATTCATGACTTTTTGTTATTTGTTTATAAAGTGGGTATATATACAATCATTGAAAACACCTTATGGATGTATATGAAAAGCTCTGGCTGTGAAGAACTAATGGTTATACTCTGTTAACTAGACAACAGTATATGGATATATTAATGTCAAATAGATGTATTGTATCCATCAAGGAATTGGAAACAATGAAGAAGTATAAAAAAAGTAAATTATAGCAAAACTAAAGTTCTTGTGGTGGGTTTTTCAATCTGTAATCATAAAAACACAGACAGTGTCAACAGAAAAAGGCAGATGATCCATCCAGACTACCCAGTTTTACCCTATACTTCCCCATGATCTACTGTCTAGACAGGGTTTCGTCCTCGCTCCCATTGCTCCTTACTGCTACCCCATCAGTACCTATTAAGCTCTTTACTTTGTCCCAGCCATGACTGAAATAATTGCTGGTCTTTGTGCCCACCATATCTGCTGGTGGGCTAAGTGGCTCAAGCACTGTCTCTGTAAAATGAAACTTACTTGCATCCCTCCTGAATCTCCCCCCTCTCCACCAGCTTACATTCATGTCCCTTTTTTTTTTTTTCCACATAGCTGTTTGCCACCCATGGCCACATGTGCCTTTCATTGGGTCCCCCTTAGCTCCCGACTCCATTAGCCTCTTCCCTTCTCAGGGATCCACAAGGGGTGGGGTTCCAGGGCTTCAGAGATTGTCACTTACAGCCATGGGAAGACACAGAATTTTTTTGTAGTTTTTCTCCCATCCCTCCCAAAGCAGTGGTGAACACAGGCAAGCGTGTGTACATTGGGGCATGCACGTACTCCTGGAAACCATGTGCTCCTTCCACCTTCCCCCAATGTACATCAGTCCCTTGAACCTCCTTTGATCTGACATCCAGCCTCCACTGAGTGTCAGTTGAGAGTGAGGTGACTAACCTCCCTGATCCAAGAGAGGTGAGCAGCCCAGCGACTGCTACAATCTTCTCCCAGTCCTCCCTCTGGCCGACAACTGGTGGCCCAAGCTTGCCTACGAACACGGGTTGCCGGCATGGTGTGAGGTGTGGCACCCAGTGCCTCAGCCCTCAGTGCCACCGGGCTGGACCCGATGTCCTTTATTTTTGACCCACAATTCCTGTTAAATAGATCCTCACAGTTTACCTTGTTTGTTTCTTTCAGGAACCTGGTGGTCTGTATCATGCCTGTCATGTGGTAAAACAAACTTTGTTAAGGTACAATTTTAAGTGCTGAGGATGTTTAGTCAAGCCAGCTTTAAAGGCTGGAGATGAATAGCTTTTTTTCCATCTTATTATGCAGTGCTGAGATACAGGGTAATTATGCTTATAGACTCTTAGAAAAATAATTTCTGGTCTACTGTAAATTATTGTTAGTGGCATCGATTTCTATGCCCCCTAACTAGGCCCTGTGCACATATTTGCAGATTGCCTACATACTGCGTAGGCAACCCTAAGTTAGTGATCTGCAAACTGGGGGTCTGATGGATCCCTGTGGCACTCACCAAAGGGATGTGCACCCCCTTTCACACTCGCTCCCCCATTGTTGATACAGCTACGTGTGCAGACGGTCCAGGGGAGTGACCAGGAGGTATGCCCATACTCTGCACCACTCATTAAGGTGCAGGGGGAGGAGCGGTGCACAGTTTATGCAGGCAAGAACCCTACCATAGCTGCTGCATGTTTCCCATGGAAGTCAGCAGCCAGCTGCAGCAGAATGCCCATCATACTGCCCCAGCCCTCTGGTCCAGCAGACAGGGCTGAGGGCAGTCATTGGGTTGCTCACACCTTTCTCTAACTTTTCTGGAACACACAGTATCTCACAATCCACTGCTGTGCACAGAGCAGTGGACCCACTGTCAGACCAGGACAGGCTGGGTACGTGTTTGTCTTGCATACCCAGCCTGCACTGGTGCATAGGCACCACTGTGCAAGAGCTGAATTAGAAAAAGGGAAACAGAAACATACAGCCTTCCGGCAGATAAGGACTGCTTGGCCCACCCAGTCTGCCCATTTATCCCTACCTACTCTAACACTGCAGATCCTACCTCATCTCTGGCTTTATCCTCCCCTTCCTATCCACTGAGGTCCCCTTATGCTTATCCCATGCATTCTTGAAGCCTGTTACCATTTTTGCCCCCACCACCTTCGCTGGGAGGCTGTTCCAGGCATCCACCACTCTTTCTGAGAAAAAGTACTTTCTCATGTTTCCCCTGACTCTAACCCTCCTCCAGCTTCATAGCATGACCCCTTGTTCTTGCAATCCTTTTTTTCTGAAAAATGCTTCCCTCTTGTACCTTATTTATACCCATGATGTATTTGAAAGTCTCTATCATATCCCTCCTCTCCCTCTTTTCCTCCAGGGTGCGCATATTGAGGTCCTTTACTCTCTCTTCCTAGGGCTTTTAATGCAGATCCTGCACCATTTTAATTGCCCTCCTGTGGACCACCTCTTCTCTGTCTATGTCCTTCTGGAGATGCGGTCTCCAGAACTGGACACAGCACTCTAGGCAAGGTCTAGGTCCAGGTGAATGTATGAACAGTTGCTGCTACCGGGATAATCCAATGTTGATTAAGAATAAATCAGATGACAGATTACTAGTGTTGTGTCTTAAAGGGACACTGTCAACCCCCTTAGGCCTCAAAGTGTCCCTAGTTTAAGAAACAGATTGTTTGATAGTTCACATTCTATAGAGACTGTTGACGTAGCTGGTAGTTTGATTCAGATCCCTTTTTTCTTTTAAAAAGTGAAAAACTGACTGCCCACCATATTGGTGTAACCACACCAAGACATGTTTGTTTACAGTTCTTGACCAGCTCCCACTGCATCTTTCTTGGGCTCACGAACACCCCCAACACAATCTAGCCACTCATTATGCAGTGGGAGAAGAGGAAACTATTGTATCATGAGTGGCTGCACTGTTTGAGGGTGCTTCTAATGTTCTGGAAGTGCGAACTAAGAGGAGTTCTGTGATTTAAAACAAATAAAAAGCAGGGGGTAGCTATATATTACCATGCATTTCAGTTCTCATAAGCAAGGAGGCAGATAAAACAACCAGCCACATAAATCAATTTTAGAGAAAGTAAGCAATCATAATATGTGGGTCTTTACCTGAACATAATATGGCGCACAAAAGGTTGACAGTGTCCCTTTAAACGAAAGTGTCTTTATTTGTAAAAGGGCTTTAAATCTGCATGGCTGGAACATTTAATCTGTTGACTGTAGTTAGCTGACCTTTATGAATTATGGATAAATTATACTCAAGGGGTTGTAGCGAGTAGTAAATTGTTTATTGTTTATTGAAATTTTGTTGACTGGGTAGGCCCCACTGGGACAAAATGTCCCTTTTAAGGGGGCAACCTGGAATTAATTACACTTAATGACATAAGTATACATACAGAGTCATATAAAATGTACTGTATAGGAGATGATCACAACATTGCAAATGTTGTTCTGAAATAGGAACAGAAGTACACAAACATGATGTACAAACAGGTACAGGGTTAAATAGAATAACAAGCTACACTGGGTACAAACAACTAGAATATAATCATAGGTGATGAATTCAAAAGCAGGTGCACAAGTTGTGGTATAAAATAAGAGTTAAATTTAATTTGGATTAAAATCGGTAAGAAAATCTAGATGAAAGCGAACAATAAGTGCCAGCTTGGATGTTCCCCCTGGCATCTACCTACAAGGGGAGATAAGGAGGATCACCAGAGTCATAGGTTGCATCTACGAGTACCGACTATCAGATGAGATTTCAGGGCATTTTTGAAAGCAGCTAAAGAAAGATAGTTTAACACCTTTAGCGGCTGGTTATTCCAAAGGGCAGGGGCAGAAATAGCAAAGGACCTGTCACCAGTGCAGGTTCTGGACCTTGGAACCTCCAGAAGTGAACATTTTGAAGACCTAAGCATCCTCTTCTGGATTTTGGTCTGGAGTATACTACTGAGACAAGGGGGGGGGCAGCAATTTTAGTTAACTTAAAGGCTAGGCAGAGGACTGGGTAAGCTAGTCTTGCTTCCAGGGAGGGCCAGTTTATAGAGGACAGCACACAACAGTGATGGTCTCAGGGCTGTACAGCTGCTGCATAGCGTGCTACCTTGTGATACAGCACCTTCAGTTTACACAACTCAGTACCATGGAGGGGCTGCAGGAGAGGAGCACCATAGGGTAGGATGGGTAGTAGTGTGCCAGTGGCAATGGCCAGCCGAGCTTCACTACTAAGATACCCTCCAGTTCTATATAGGAGCAACATTTTCTGATGCAGGGACTTCATTACAGACTCAACATGGACTTTCAATGTAAACTCCCGGTTAAGTTGCATCCCAATGTACTTTATGGTATCAGACCCTTCCAGCCGAGTGCCATCCAATGAAAATAAATGGGAATGATTATTTCCCTTATTACCCAGGTGCCTAGCACCAAAGAGTGGGAATAGCAAAGGATCATAGCCTTTGTTTTCTTGAGGTTTAGGACAAGTTTGTTATCTGTTAGCCATTGTTCTAATATCCTGAAATCAGCGCTGAGATCCATGTCTATCTGGTCAACATCATTCAAGCTTCTATACAAAACAGCATAATCAGCACATAGTTGCATCTTGCCCCCAATTTTTGGGCACATCAATAATAAATAATGAAAATAACAGAGGTCCAAGATGTTTTAGGTTTTAGGTCAGGCACACATCCCCTCCATTTGACCAGTTGCTTTCTATCCATTAAGTAGTGTTGGAACCAGTTACAGGCATGAATATCCAGACCAGGATGTCTGAGTTTGGTGAGAAGGAGCTCATAGTTTACCAGGTCAAATGCTTTGGTTAGGTCTGTAAATATGGCACCTATCTCATGACCATGATCCATTGTCCCAAATACATCCATAGTGAACCAGACAAGAGCCATATCAGTGCCATGATTTTTCTAAAGCCATGTCGCACATCTGAGAGTAAGTGGTGTAGCTCCAGGTAGTCCTGGGGCTGGTGATACATCAACTTCCCAAGTATTTTTGCTAGTGTGCTGAGAATAGATATGGGTCTATAATTTTCAACTGGGTCTTTAGTACGTCCTTTATGAATGGGGACCACTATGGCTGTTTTCCACTTGGCGGAAAAGTGTCCAAGTAGTAGGGATCTGTAGACTAGGAGGTAGTATAGTGCATAGTGGTGGGCAAAGTGGCCAAAATTCACTCTGTGGAGCAATTCGTGGAGTACCCAGCAATCCTCGAAGCACTCCACAATGCAAAGTGGAGTACTACGTATCATAATGAGGATCGCAAAGTCATTGCTTTCAATGCGCTTCGCATTACTCCGCCTTCCCCCAACCACTTCTGTGCGCACTTTTAGGCAAAGTACATTGATTCCAATGTACTTCACACCACTTTGCCGTGTTTTTTGGCTCAAGGTGAATTTTGCATTGAATCATGGGATTGCAGGTCACATGGGCTCTAGTTTGTTCTGCACAGCCTCAATTCAGTGTAATGTGTGTGTAGTGGTAGTTAGAAACAGATTGCTGTCTGAGCTCTATGATTCAAACTCTATAAAAGCTGTCAAAAAATCCTTTTTGAGCCATTTTTTTGGCTTAAAACATAGTACATCGATTGTAGGAAACCCTCCTGTACTTATATCATTGAGTGCTTATTGTTTGTGTGTGGATTTTGAATGTTAATTTTGAACATTCATTCTGAGTACTGAGTGTGAAAGGCTGTGGGTGGAAATAATGGACTACGAGGCAGTAGTAGCTTGAGCAAAAAAGTAATGTCCAAACATTTATTTATTTACAACAGAACAAAATAAAATGGACTGAATTGCGAAAATAAAATCAAATAAGGAAATCAAAGAGAAGCGTATATGCATAATTAACAGCAAATTCCACTTCAGGCATCTAGCTAGAAAGGACTAGCTAGACTAGGTGTTTCACCATCAACACCCTTCTCTCAACTGACTAGTAGCACAGATACTTCTATTATATACAGGCATTTGCCCCATGTGATGGGTTAGCTTCACCCATTCATTCAATAGTTTCTCTTAAATTTTATTATTTTACACAAATTAAATTGTTTAAGAACAAAAACAGCATTTATGTTCTTCTAATATTATATACATATCACTATAATACATTTTATTTAGATCTAGTTTTAATTTTGAAATGTTCTCTGAAGCACTGCCTCCAGCAGTAGCAGCAATAAGAATAGACAGAAAGCGGCCGGATGGCTCTATAGCTACACACTGCTGAGGAGGTACAAAGAGAAACTTTGCCATAGATTCTAGGCTTCATAAAATCTCCTCTGGTAAGTAATGGACATTTAGGTACCTAAATTTGGGCAAAACTACTTCTGAGTTACGAGGGAGGACAAAGCTACTGAGTTTGCTACTCAAATACAAACGTTCTTGCAGAACGGAGTCTGCAGAACTGCACGAAAGTGCCCATTTGCAATACAGCAGAATGTGGGGAACCTAGTCTGAGAAGCCACACTGCCGTGGGGAAAAGCTCAATTCCAAACTGCTTTACCCAGGTGGTAGCTCCTCACTACACCCGGCTACAAGTTGCTGCTGCTGCTGCTGCTAGTTCTGTCTCTCTTTTTAGGACAGACCACAGACCAGCATTTCTTTTTATTTTAGATAAGAGAGTGAGCGGTTGGTTTTCAGCATGACAGTGCACACTCCTGTGAGAAAGCTAGAATAGCCTTGGATCCATTGTCGCTTCGCCGAGGAGAAAGATACATTTCTGTTTCTCTGGGCGGCAGCTTTTGGCATTTCATACAGGGGCTGTTTTCAATCGTAAAACACCAACCATGCATAATACTGCTAAAAAGGGGCCAGTTGTCACAAAAATTAAACAGGGACTTGTGTTATTTCTTTTAAATTATGCTTGAAACTGATACTGAAACTACCCTATTTAAAAAAAAAGCCGGCTTTACTTTCACCTAATTATATTCGTAACTATATCATTTGTAAAGGAAAAACACCTTGATTCATTCTGAGGACATGCTATAAAGAAATCAATGCAGACTGCTAACCAATGCAGTACAAGCACAAAAAAAAAAAAATTAACAAGGTGGGTGGCCAGCCCAACAAACGAAATGAACATACAACACTCTCACATAGACAGGAACAGTCTTGTTGTGATTGTCCAAACACATGCCTTCTTATCAGTACTCCTTTACAGTATCCAGTACTTAGCAAGATGGGGGGGGGGTCGACCCTTTCACATGTCCTCCCCACCTAAATCAAAACCCGAGAGGGTTTGATAAACATATCTTTATCCAAGCCCTATCTAACACTTCTCTGCAGATCTCTCCCGAGGAGAGATGGAGCCATAGCCCACCCTCTCCAGCGCTCCACCTCGGGGACCCGTAAAAAAAAAAAATTAACTACTGAACATAAAGGAAGTTGTTACTCCTTCCTAGTGATTTCAACTTTTTCCCCAAGGTCTGCTGATAGGTGTTGCGATATATTAATTCCATACCTAGACATATAGTCTGCATTACTATGAGCAACCCCTTTTCAGTGTTTAATAACAAAACGATAAGGCTGTAAAGAAAGATACCACCGCATAATGCGTGGGTTTTTATCTTTCATAACGTTCAGCCAGCAAAGGGGGTTATGGTCCGTCCATAATTCGAATTCTACCCTCCATAGGTAGAATCGAAGAGCTTCAATAGCCAAGTGGATGGCCAAACATTCTTTCTCAATGGTTGAATAGTGAGTTTCTCTCTCGTATAACTTTCTACTAATATAGACAACAGGATGCTCTTCTCCATCTATTACCTGAGAGGGAAAAGCTCCTATGCCATGGTTTGATGCACTATAAATGGTTGAGAGAAATCTGGCATAGATAAAACTGTTGAGGAACATAAATGGGCTTTGATGGAGTGGAATGCATTGTCACACTTCGGAGTCCAAATCACTTTCTTTGGTTTGTTCTTCCTGGTCAAATCAGTTAAAGAGCTTGCGATCGTGGAAAAGTTTGGTATGAATCTCCGGTAATAACCGACAAGGCCTAAAAATGATCTGACTTCCCTCTTTGTACAAGATCTAGGGCTATTGGCTATCGCACCTACTTTAGTTATTTCAGGTTTGACAACTCCATTCCCGATTTGGAATCCAAGATATGTCGTCTCTTGCATGGACAATTTACATTTAGTTGGATTAATTGTTAATCCTGCATTAGTTATGGCTGATAGTACCAGTCCTAGATGATGTACATGTTTCTCCCATGAAGGACTAATGATTATGACATCATCTAAGTACACTGCACTATAAGAGGAGTGTGATGTCAATATTTTATCCATCATTCTTTGAAAGGTGGCTGGGCACCATGCAACCCAAGGGTATTACAGTAAACTGGAACAGTCCTATAGGGGTGCTGAACGCTGTTTTCTCTTTGGCATCATTATCAAGGGGAATCTGCCAATCACTCTTCGTTAAATCGAGAGTGCTAATATATTTGGCAGTTCCTATATGATCAAGGATGTCATCAATTTTCGGCATATGGTAGCTATCAAATTTGGAAAGGGCATTTAGTCATCTAAAGTCAAGGCATATATGAATGCCCCCTTCCTTTTTATTAACAACCACCATTGGAAAGTTCCAATCACTGTGAGATGGTTCAATTATACTCATGTTTTTCATCTTTTTGACTTCCTGTATGACTTCCTTTCTAAGCCGTTCTGGCAATCTATATGGTTTCTGTCTGATTGGACTTTGCTGAGCTACAAGAATATAATGCACTGCTTCATTTCTCTTTCCAGGACTTCCTGTAAATACATGCTTAAACCCCTGTAAGAGGGCTTGCACTTCTAGGGCTTGTTGATCAGTCAGATCAGGGTTTACCAAGATATCCCCCATTTCTCCTCTACCCTCTAACCTTTGGCATGCCCAATGTAAATCACTGTCTGAGGGTTCGGGATAAACATAACCACTAAGGAGAGGAGGCCTTTCTACCCATGTATTTAGTAAATTGGCATGATAGATCTGTTTTTTTCTTTTCCTATCTGGTATTTCTATTTCATAGGTTACCGGTCCAGTACATCTTATTACTTTGTATGGACTCTGCCATTTTATATGTAACTTATTCTCTGAAGATGGTAATAGAAGTAGCACTTTATCTCCCTCTCCGAATTCTTTATGTCCTGTCCCTCTATCATAATACACCTTCTGTTTTAGCTGGTGTTCTGCATTAGCCTGATGTGCTTTTAGTAGATATTTTGCTAATCATGCCCGTAATTGTTGCCAGTATTCCAATGGCATAGTTTCTTTCTATATTTCCCTCTTTTCCCATTCCTCTTTAATAATGTCTAAGGGACCTCTGGGGTTGCGACCATACAACAATTGAAAGGGAAAATATCCAGTAGAGGCTTGGGGCACCTCCCTGTAGACAAACATTACATATGGCAAAAACATATCCCACTTATTCCCTTCTTCTTGAACATACTTCTTCAACATGGATTTTAACATCTGGTTGAAGCGTTCTACCAAGCCATCCATTTGTGGATGGTATGGAGTGGTAAATATGGCCTCGATTTTAAGGGTTTGATATAAGTGCTTCAACAAACTTGAACAAAAGTTGGAACCTCTATCAGTTACTTTTTCCCTTGGTATACCCATACGGCTGAAAATTTTCACCAGCTCGTCTGCTATTTTGGATGCAGTCACAGTGCGTAGAGGGATAGCATCTGGATATTTGGTGGCATAATCTACTACCACCAAAATCAAGTGGTTCCCTCTAGCACTTTTGGGCAAGTGGTCTACTACATCCATTGCAATTCTCTTGAACGGTTCACTAACTAGTGGCATAGGAAGTAGGGGTACCATGTCTTTATGACCAATTTTAGCTATTTTCTGGCATTCTCCACAACTCTTGTAATATTTAGCCACTTGTTCGTGAATGCCCAGCCAATAGAAACGATGGAGTAAACGGCTCAGGGTACGGTCTCTTCCCAAGTGACCAGCTATGGGAATGTCATGGGCAATGTCTAGCAATTTCATTCTATAGGTCTGGGGTACTAGTAGCTGTTCTATTGTTTCTTCAGATTTAGGATTAGCACATACTCTGTACAACAAATCATCCATTATTTTATACTCCTTTTGAGTTCCTTCAATGGCTGTTCCAACCTGTGTGGAAAAAAAAGGAATTATAGAATCATCTTCAGTTTGTGCCTTCCTAAAATCTTTACCATCAATACATTTAATAGACTTAATAGTCATTGGAGACCCAGAAACATTTTCTATAATGTCATTTCTGTGAGATATCGTCCATTGCTTTTTCTCAGTTCGTTTGTTTCTTCTGGATTTTCTTTCTTTTCCAGGAGCTCCATAAATCTCTGTATCAAAAGGAAATAAATGTTCCATGAGCTGTTCCTTTTTCTCTTGTGCTCTGGTGACTACTGCACTAATGCCAGTGTTAAACAAAGTGTAGAAATGGGGAAAGTCATGACCGATTATTACTGGTACAGGTAGATGGGATACCACACCCACATTCATAGTTTGGTTCTGCCCATTTATTCATAGTGCTACCTCCTGCAATGGATATTGATGTGTATTCCCATGTATGCATACTACTTTTGTTGTTGACCTTCCTTCTATAGTCTTTGCTCCCATCAGAGGCATGCACCAAAGTCTGCTTGCTCCCAGAATCTATGAGCCCAGAGACTACTTGTTCCCCAGTCTGTACTGGTACTATATACTGACCCCAATTGGCAAGGGCCATATGTGCAGGCTCTGTTTTCCTCTTGGGGCAGAACCTTGCAATGTGTCCCTTCCCTTTGCACTCGTGACATATTATCTCTGGGTTATGGACTTTCTCAGTTCTGGTAGTCGATTGGGGTCCTGAACAGTTAGTACTTTGAATATGAACAATAGGTCTTACCATAGCAGGAGCTGTCTCAGGTTTTGTCCCCTCTCTGTGCCGATGGGGTCTTGCTGTTAGGTAGTCCTCAGCAAGATGGATGGCCACTTCTGCAGTTTCTGGGTGATGTTCTTTAACCCATAATCGAACGTCCTGTGGGAGAATCCAAATGAATTGTTCCAAAATGATAGCCTCAATGATCTGATCAACTGTTCTAGTTGTTGGTTGCAACCATTTAATGCATAAGTCTTTTAGGTGGGTAAAAGCATCTTGGGCATTATCAGCAGTCTGGAATATATATGCTCTAAACCTTTGCCTGTATGTCTCAGTGCTGATATCATACCATTTTAGTATAGCCTGTTTAACCCGATCATATTCATTAGCATGTGATATATCTATGTGACTATAGGCTAGTTGAGCCTCACCAGTCAGATAGGGTGCCAGCCTAATCACCCACTGATCTCGAGGCCAATTACATGCTGCTGCAACCCTCTCAAATATCATTATATAGGCTTTAATATCATTTGTCTCAGCCAACTTTACTAATTTTATGTCCTTCTGTACCCCTCCTGGTGAAGGAGGGGGCCTGGTATTACTCAACTGGATGGCCTGCAATGTGTCTGCCCAACGAGCCTCATTCTCCCTTCAATCTATGTCTCTCTGTTTATCCATCTCTACTTGTCTGATACACAACCACCGGAGTAGGTCACTGGAATCTTCTGGGGGAAGATCTTCCTCAAATTTACCCCCACCAGCTTGTGCCCCTTCCACTGGCTTTTCATCTGCCATTCTCTCACCTTCTGCTTCTCTTTTCCTTTCTCCAGGCTGCAGGGTCAAAACCAGGTAACAGAGGTAATTGTAGTCACCTCACCACGGACCTTGTAGCTTGCCCGGATACTGGTGGATTCTCTGCCTTGTCCTGTTGCATTTAGTCCATCTGAGCCCTATATCAGACCCTCCAGTAGGCAGTCCCACTGAATCCCACCACTGCCACCATGTGTGAAAGGCTGTGGGTAGAAATAATGGACTATGAGGCAGCAGTAGCTTGAGCGAAAAAGTAATGTCCAAAAATGTATTTATTTACAACAGAACAAAATAAAATGGACTGAATTGCGAAAATAAACAAAATTAAATAAGGAAATCAAAGAGAAGCGTATATCCATAATTAACAGCAAATTCCACTTCAGTCATCTGGCTAGAAAGGGCTAGCTAGACTAGGTGTTTCACCATCAACACCCTTCTCTCAACTGACTAGTAGCACAGATATTTCTATTATGTACAGGCATTTGCCCCATGTGATGGGTTAGCTCCGCCCATTCATTCAATAGTTTCTCTTAAACTTTATTATTTTACACAAATTAAATTGTTTAACAACAAAAACAGCATTTATGTCCTTCTAGTATTACATACATATCACTATAATACATTTATTTTATCTAGATCCAGTTTTAATTTTGAAATGTTCTCTGAAGCACCGCCCCCAGCAGTAGCAGGAATAAGAATAGACAGAAAGCAGCCGGCCAGCTGTATAGCTACACACTGCTGAGGAGGTACAAACAGAAACTTTGCCATAGATTCTAGGCTTCGTAAAATCTCCTCTGGTAAGTAACGGACATTTAGGTACCTAAATTCAGGAAAAACTACCTGTGAGTTACGAGGTAGGACAAAGGTACTGAGTTTGCTACTCAAATACAAACATTCTTGCAGAATGGAGTCTGCAGAACTGCACGAAAGTGCCCATTCTCAATACAGAAGAATGCAGGGAACCTAGCCCGAGAAGCTGCACTGCCACAGGGAAAAGCTCAATTCCAAACTGCTTTCCCTGGGTGGCGGCTCCTCACTATACCCAGCTACAGGCTGCTGCTGCTGCTGTTCGTTCTGTCTCTTTCTTTTTAGGACAGACCACAGACCAGCATTTCTTTTTATTTTAGATAAGAGAGTGTGCAGTTGGTTTTCAGCATGACAGTGTGCACTCCTGTGAGAAAGCTAGAATAGCCCTGGGTCCATTGTCACTTCGCTGAGGAGAAAGATACATTTCTGTTTCTCAGGCGGTGGCTTTTGGCATTTCATACAGGGGCTGTTTTCAATCGTAAAACGCCAACCATGCATAATACTACTAAAAAGGGGCCTGTTGTCACAAAAATTAAAAAGGGACTTGTGCTGCTTCTTTTAATTTATGCTTGAAACTGATACTGAAACTATCCTATTTAAAAAATACAAGCCAGCTTTATTTTCACCTAATTATATTCGAAACTATATTCATTTGTAAAGGAAAAACAACTTGATTCATTTTGAGGATATGCTATAAGAAAATCAGTACAGGCTGCTAACCAATGCAGTACAAGCACAAAAAAAAAAATTAATAAGGTGGGTGGCCAGCCCAACAAATGAAATGGACATGCAACACTCTCACACAGACAGGAAGAGTCTTGTTGTGATTGTCCAAACACATGTTGTCTTATCAGTACTCCTTTACAGTATACAGTACTTAACAAGATGGGGGGGGGTCGACCCTTTCACACTGAGACATGAGGTATGCTTTCGGGGAGGGGCATATGTGTGGTATACGTGTAGGTAGATTAACTGTCTGGGAGAAAAAGGCAGTCTTTTTTGTTTGGTTATATTTTTGTCATATAACTGCATTAATGTACACACAGTAATAGTTTCAGTAATTCTTGAAATTTTTTGTTGAATTTTGTGTTGCAGCAATGCATAATTTCAGTTTGTTGAAAAGATCTGCTTTTATTACTGAAGTTTTCAATTTTCCACATATTATTTGTAGTGTGTGTGTGTGTGTGTGTGTGTGTGTGTGGCGCCATCCAATCAGATACCTTTTATTGTGCCACAGAGTAATTGCAGCAGTGTGAACCTGCTATCCACCACAGCTGTGTGATTTTGTGCTGCTTTGTGGTCGGGGAGGGATTGTGGTATATTGGTTTTGTTTTGTACTGTTGCTACAGTGCACTGCCCCCCCCCCCAAGTGGCAAAAGGTATTCATTTCCAGATTGGATGTGGATTGTGACTGTCATGAGCAGCAGTGGTTAAGGTGATGTTGTGACTTTGCAACTGCATCTTTTCCTTCATTGCGCAGTGCAATCTAATCTGTCTGTGCCTTTACATCTGTTTAGTTCACAATCTACATCCACAGACCGCAAGCCACTGTTGTTGTTTTTTTTTGGGCTTCACATCACATCCAGACTGAAAGTTCTGAAGTCTAAATTGGTTTACAATTTTCTTGGTGATACCCCAAAATGCCCGCAAAGAGATATGCAAGAAAAGCTCTTTCTGGCCATGGCACTGCTGCCAGTGGCAAGCTTGTCTGTGGGAGTGGTGGTACACAGAAGTGCATAGCTGATGTGAGGAAAGGGATTTCTCCATCAATGTTTTTTACAGTGCAATCTGTACCTTCACTCATAGTTGGAGGAGATGATGTTGTCCCAGCTGGTGGTGTTAGTGCAGTTTCTGCTGGCATGAGTATTGCTGCCTCAAGTTCCACTTCTGACCAGTTAACCATGTCAAAAAATATAGTTGCGTCTAAAGCAGTGAGTGACAGTGTAGGTGATGTCATACTCCCCAGTAACATCCCAGTGGTAGTTGAACAGGATTGTGATCATGGGGACGATAACACACAATATCACATTTCTTTCATCATGGTTGAGGTCATGCCTTTGCCATGCAATGATTCGCAGAGTGGTGCAAAAATATATGATGATGATGTTGTTGTTGCTGCAACATGTAGTCCAAATGACAGCATCCAAGCAGAAAATGTGGATGGGGATAATGTTGATGAATATAATGATGTCAGTGACCTCTGTTGAGAACTGGAGAAAAAGAAAGTCAGGGTTGCTGAGTCTGGGTCTGTTGACGTTAAATCCCCCTTCCTGAAAAAAGTTGTGATTTAGTGGTTCCAGTTGATGATGATGATGATGATGACCCAGTAATAATCATAGGTAGCCATGGTGATGGTCAGTTGCATTCCAAGTGTGTCCCGCCTGAAAAATCATGTAGCACAGCCCCCATTTCAGGGCTTAAAAAAACGAAGTCCAATAAGCAGCATCAGGGACATGTTAAAAGTAGGGGTCGGAGATCACAATCCCTTGTTTGGGATTTTTTTGTGCAAGATGCAAGTGATGAGTCAGTTGCAATCTGCCAGCTTTGCCATACGCATGTGAGTCAAGGTAAAAAGGGGAGTCATCTGGGCACGGGGAGGCAGCATACACATCTTAAGAACAGGCACATGGCACTCTGGACCCAGCACCAGATGGCAGCTAATGCCATAGTGGGGCGTTCACCCTTGTCATCAACCTTATTGAGCATGTTACCCCCTTCCATGACTGTAAGACCAAGTTTGAATGTCTGCAGTAGCGATGAAATAACAGCAAAGGATTACTACAGGTATGATGAGGTGGAGGATGATGATTTAGAAATCTTGTCCAGTGGTGGTCAGAGTAGCAGTGGTGCTGGTGGTCAATGCAGTATATCTAGTGCAAGTGGTACATCAACCTCTGTGCATAAATCTGGGAAAATAACCTCATCTGTGGATATGTCACCTGTGCAGTCCTCTTCATCACATGTCCCCCCCGGCCATTCGCAGAGCAGAGCCATTTGTCACACCCCATGCAAAACGTTTAAGTCAGCCCACGTTGCAGAGTATTTTTGCCCGTAACCTGAAGTACCCACCCAATCATGCAGTGTCACGTGAACTTCATGCTGCCGCAGCTGAAATGCTGGCACTTGATCTTTTGCCCTTCTCCTTCATGGAGAATTCTGGATTCTGGTGGTTTGTGACACGCGCCTGTTCAAAATGGAAAGTCCCATCCAGGACATATTTTTCCACCCGTGCTGTCCCTGAGTTATATCATATTGTGGCTGACTCTGTAAGACATGCCCTTCAACATTCCTCCTCTCCATTCATCCATTTAAGTATGGCTATGTGGACAAGTGGCAAAACAGTGAGGAGTTCATATTTGTGTATAATTGCACATTGGGTGCAGGTGCCTGGGGTTGTTTGTGCTGGTGGTAGTGTGAATAATCAGTGTAGTAAGGTGGACTGTCATGGTAGCAATCTTCCAGGAATTCAACAGCATGCAATGCTTGCTATGTGTAGTGTGACCTGTTCACACACTGGTGAAAACATGCTGAACTTGTTACTGACTGAAACTGTTGAGTGGCTGAACCCCCTATCCCTGAGAGCTGGGTTCATAGCAAGTGACAATGGGTCAAATGTGGTTAAATGCATTACAAATGGTGGCTTTGTTTGAGTTCCATGCATGGCCCACTGTTTAAACCCTGTGGTGCAGGAGTTTCTGCAGCACCCTGATATAAAGGAAATGCTGACAGTTGCATGCCGTATCTGTTCTCACTTTTCACACTCTGCAAAGGCCCGTGACCAACCTCGGCAGTTGCAGATTCAAAACAGACTCTCACAGCACCGCCTGAAGCTGGAAGTTGTCACCTAGTGGAACTCCACTTTATACATGGCAGACAGGTTGTATGAACACTACAAAGCCATATCAGAATATCTTGTCATGCACACTAGCTGTGACACTTCCAGGACCTCCATGTCTCTCACGACTGAACAGTGGCACCTCATGGACTCTGTAGTAACAATTTTGAGGCCTTTTGAACATGCCACACAGGCAGTGAATGGCGAGTCTGCCTCCATTAATCAATCAATTCCACTGCTGTGGGTGTTGTGGCAGACGTTGCTGAATCTACAGCATAGCCTTCATGGTTCCAGAGACTGTGCTAGCAGTGTGTTGCTGAAACACATGCTGACACTATTCAAGCACAATCGGCACATCTTAAGCATTCAGCAGAGTGACAACTTTGCAATAGCAACAATGCTGGACCCACAATACAAATGTGGAATTGCCTCACTACTGGAAGGAGGGCCTGAACAGGTAAAAAAATGTCAATGGGCAACTGGTGTGCTTGGTTCATGGGGCACAGAGGTCACG
Organism: Neoceratodus forsteri; assembly: GCA_016271365.2. NCBI lineage: Eukaryota > Metazoa > Chordata > Ceratodontiformes > Ceratodontidae > Neoceratodus > Neoceratodus forsteri. The sequence continues at coordinate 895,800,268 of CM028136.1, forward strand.
TGCCAAGGTCAGCAAACCTCAGCAACATCATCAGGCCGAAGGTCAGTTTGGAGTAGTATCAAGCATATCCTGTAAGGGGGCTGCAGTTCCAGGTGGTCTGTCATCAAAACCAGTTGTCATTAACCCACTTTGGTGTGCTTTGTCCCAAGTGGGGATTTGTGACATAAATGATTCCGGAGAACAGGATGATGCATTAACCACCGGACTTCATGCAGCACAGTGAATGGTTGACTCATATTTGGCTGAAAACAGGCATCTGTCAATCACTGATGATCCCCTTTTATACTTGAGTGGAAAGGTCAGTGAATGGCCAGAGCTGACCTCAGTGGCACTGAAATACCTGACATGCCCACCCTCCAGTGTAAATGTTGAGAGAGTATTCAGTTTTGTGGGTGCAATAGTTCAGGATCATTGTACGAACCTCTTTCCTGCAAATATCAGCTTGCTGACATTCATAAAAATGAATGAGGGGCACATACCGGCTCGAACTGCAACCTCAGTATTCATACCCCGGCATGGTCATGGTTGTGCTGATGCTGTAGAAATGGACCACCTAGTGGCACTGGCAGCATTAAACAGCCTACTAGTGAGGTAGATGATGACATGATGGAGAAAGAATTCCCTAGTGGGCAGAATTCAGACATTGATGACTACGAGGGCAGCTTTCTGTATGTGGATGATGATAAGGTTGAGGTTGGTAGGTTTTAAGTGAAGTGGTTAAAAGGCTGTCACATTTTTTTCTATGGTACATCTTTTGTGTTTCATAAAGTTAAATAAGTGTCCCACTCAGAATTACTCAAATTCCATACATCCAGAAGCAAATGATTTGATACCTTTTAATGGACCAACATAGATGTGACAACAAGAACAAAGTGCTCTAGCTTTCGGACCAACCAGTCCTTCTTCAGAAGCTAATGGCTGTTGTTTGGAAAATACAATACTTTTAACAGCTAGATCATGCAGAAAAAAACAGAAAAAATCCCCATTGGTTTAAAATACTCATTTAAAAAATATAGAAGATGATGTCAGAGAAGTTTAACAGTACCATACTACCTTCAGCCAGGAGGGTCCCCAGGTCAAAGGTGCTTGGTGGAACACACATACAAAGAATCCTATTGCATATAAATTTAATTGACATAAGATAACACTGCTGGAGCAGATGGCTCTTAAATCAAGCTATGAGTGTCACAGTTTGTATAAGGATGTGATTACTGAAAAGCAGCCCCCACCTAGATTAAAGACATACTACGATTGTCTTAGGATTCCAAGAAGTTTCAATGCATGCATTATAGACAAGAAATTACCAGTAAAGTTGTTTGTTTTGTTAAACTTCTCTGACATCATCTTCTGTATTTTTTAAATGAGTATTTTAAACCAATGGTGATTTTTTCTGTTTTTTCTGCATGATCTTCTAGCTGTTAAAAGTATTGTATTTTCTAAACAACTGCCATTAGCTTCTGAAGAAGGACTTGTTGGTCCGAAAGCTAGAGCACTTTGTTCTTGTTGTTACATCTATGTTGGTCCATTAAAAGGTATCAAATCATTTGCTTCTGGATCTATTCTTGCAAGGACCAATACGGCAACTACTAATTCTAGATTTCAAATTCCATATGTCATATTTGTAACACAGTGCACACTATATACTGCCCGCCACCCACCTGCAGGGTCGGACTGGCCCACCTGGATAGCTGGAAATTTCCAGGGACCTCCCTCAGTCGGGTACCTGGTCACCTTCTAAATTCTGAAAACTTTTGTATTTATCATCTTTTTTTCTAATTAAATGAGGTATCTGGGATGATGTAGATAAATGTAAGACGCAGTCACAGAGTTAATACATCAAACTGGAGCTGAATACTGATATGAGTGTGTCACCCTGGGCCTTCCTGTATTAATTTTCCAGGTGGTCCCTTGTATCCTCTTTTCAGGTGGGCCCTCTGTACCCCAGTTCGACCCTGCCCACCTGCGTATGTCTGACAGTGATAGTGAATGTTTTGCAGGCTGCAGCTGTTCCCGATGACCACCACCAGAAAACCGCTGTTAGCCAAAGTCACCTGATGCAGAGAAATGTGAGCAGAAATGTCATCATGTGCGCCCATGACCACCACCAGAAAACCACCATTAGCCAAAGCCACCAGATGCAGAGAAATGTGAGAAGGAATTTCATCATGATGTGCCCATAACCATCCACCACCACCACCACCAGTACGCCAGTGTTTTTCATTCTGTGTCCTGCCCATGCCATGGCAGATGAAGTCAGAGAGGAGACCTCATACATCAACCACAGCCACAAGGCTTCTTAGCTACTATCAATACTTTAAAATGAGTATGAGTACTAATGTTTCATACTATGGAACTTCCTTTGGCTGTTTTATGTTTCTTGTTGTTTTTTTGAGATGCAGTGGTCAAACAAAACACATACAGTAAACTTATTTTCTTTTTTTTTTTACAGGTTAACAAACCAGTCTCCTTCACTGGAGGACTATGGTACTGCAGTACTGTCTACAGCCACCTACAGGATATCCATTTCCAGACCGGTAAGTATATCAATTTTATTTCATCAGTGCTTTTTTGCTTTTCATTTTTCCAAAAGAGTGCAAATCCGACTGATGAGTCATATAAAGTAGGTGACATGTACGTCACATAATATGTTTGTCATGCACATCATACACTGTACTGCTGCAGCAGCCATGGCAATGTTGAACAAAATTTGATCCAGGCCGTGACTTAACAAGATGTGTTTTTAGAATGTAACTTGAGTTAAGACATAGGGACATTGACACAGTGTATGGGTTATAGGTATTAAATTTGAGATTGTGATGATCTGGTCTTCATGTGGCTTACTGAGACAGCTTTGTATCTGTTAATCAACATATATGACAGGATGGAACAGCCACACTTTAAACATAATGTGTGACTGCAGTCAAGTACTAGTAACTCCTTCTTCATCTATTTTAGGAGGAAACTTTCTGATGCTGTGTGCTTTCAGTGTTGCTTTCTCCAAATAACAAGTTCAACATCATACCCCCGGGCTGGCAGACATGACCCAGCAAGCAGTATGAATCCATGACCATAACCATCAGTACTGGACTGGAGGAGGATGCATTGCAGATAAGACCTGTGAAGAATTTACCAAACAATAAACCATTATTTAAACTTGCTTGAAAATGGCCCCCCCCAAAAAAAATACTTACCTTCACTGGCTTGACAGTATTCCAACACCGCAATTCCTCATCAAGCACAGAAAAGCGAGCACCAAGTGCGACTACGTGACCTGTGACATAAAACAAAACAAAACAATTATTACATGTATATATGTAGAAAACAAATTATCTATATATATAACACAGTTAAGGTCAGGTTCTGTGGAAAACAATGATGGTGCCAGGCAGGTACATTAATCAACTTACCAAGGGTAGTACTAGTGTACACACAAAGGGCATCCTTCCTGTTGAGGTCAGTGCAGCACACTTTGGGCAACCAACAGCGTTCTCAGTCTCATCATCTTGGATGGTAAACTCAATGGTTAGGTTATTCTTTTGGCACACCATTTGCCAAGACACTGTGCATCATTACATCACAGTCAGGTCAACAACAGCAGAATTACATGTAATTCCAACAGCAGCAGCAGCAGGGCACTTAGTTCTTATTGGAGTGTGGAGTTTGGAGACTTTGCCTTTGTTGTTATGCTGCCATTTCACTTCGTGTGGACGGGGGAATTTTCTGGAGACAAGACAGTAGCATTCTATGGATGCACACTAATTCTGGTGACTGTGTGAACACTGCGCGCAAGACTGAGTGTGCCATTAATTCTGGGAGACTGTGCATTTGTTGTTATGCTGTCTTTTCACTTCGTGTGGACTGGGGAATTTTCTGGAGACAAGAGAGTAGCATTCTGTGGATGTACACTAATTCTGGTGACTGTGTGAACAATATTTTTGGTGCCTCAGTAATATTTACTTTCTGTAGGAATACATGCCACAAAAAAATGTTCAATGCTACTGCAACTTTATTGATGGCAAAACACAAATGCCCACTGCACTTTGGCGCTTAGGCCTTCATTAGGATGCACACTACTGAAGGCCTAACTGCCAAAGCGCAAGGGTCATTACTGTGTGCCTTGTTTAGTCATAAATACAGTTTCACTAGCAGTGAAAAAATGTTACTGGCATCTATTCATGTGGAGTTAAGGCTTTCTGGTTTCTTTAAAGGGGTAGTCAACACAGAATTTGCAAAAACATGTTATGCAGAGCACTTTCATTTGTATGTAAGGTCCTAGTGTGTACTTCCCTCTGTCTGCTATTAGGAGTTTTTACTAAATTAGCCTACTAGCTTTATGGTAGTTTTACAACCCCTGTGGATCCTCATGTCAAATAGGTTTATTGCCTTTATCGCTCCTACAATGCACCATGTATCATGTGACAGTGATATAGCATAGCCCATAGATTTAGCATATGTTCAGTTCACAACAGCAGAGCTATGTAACTGTTCTTATCCAATGAGCACAAATGGCTACTGTTACAGTTTAGCAGATAGCTGAGAGCTAGGTGAGTGGGGTTTCTGTACGAAAACTGCTAGTCTTTACTACTTACAGCACTGATGATCTGGGGCAATTTCTGTGCTTTTTATTGTGTGTACCTTGATTACATTAAATTTTACAATGAAAACGCTTACCACTGCTAGCTAGACATGACACACACAGTAAACACAAATAGCGAATTACAGCTATTTAGTAGCTGCTTTCTTACAGAAACCCCACTCAGCTAGCAGTCAGGTATCTGCTAAACTGTAATTTGCCATTTGTGATTACTGGATAAGAACAGTTACACAGCTCTGCTGTTGTGAACTGTGCATTTGGTAAATTGATGGGCTATGCTACATCACTGGCATATGACACAGGGTGCATTGTAGCCAGGTAAAAGAAAGGTAATAAACATATTTGAGATGGAAATCCCTAGGGTTCGTAACTCATAAAACCACCATAAAGCTAGCAGGCTAATTTAGGAAAAACTCCAAATAGCAGACAGAGGGAAGGACACACCAGGACGTTACACACAAATCAAAATGCTCTGCATAACATATGTTGCAAATTTGGGGTGGAATACTCCTTTTAGTTGGAATAATGAGGGCAAGGACAACACTTTTTTACTGAAAACAAGGTTATCCAAAAAGAAAACAGCACATACACTTAATAGAAGAAAGGAGGGGGCACAAGATATAAACTATAAAGTACAGAAATGGAATCAACAATAGGGAAGACGTATACAGAACAGAAGACAAGAAAAAATGTGTATAAAAAAGGGAAAACAATTACAAGATACAGGGTGGAAGGTTCGGGGGCAACATAGGAATATTTTTTATTACAGAGGGTGGTGGGGGTACAATGAAGGAAAAACTAAAAAAACTAATGCTCAGGGTTGTGGTGGGACAACAGCAGTTGGAGCATAGCCATCATCTGCAGCTGATGGCCCCTCGATCTGCTCCAACTACTGCTCGACATTGGTCAGGCATTGTTTGGCAGCAACCACTGCACTCCACGGAACTGCCAAATCAGCCTGACTTGCAGACAGTTCTGTGGGGTTGCCACCAGCAGGAGGTGCTGCAGCTGGTGGTGGTGCTGGTGAAGCAGCAGGTACTTCTGTGGCACTCTTCCACTCAGCACCACAGGCAGCCTCCCTCTCTGCCACAGAAGGGCCAGCAGGTGCAGTCCTGGCCCGTTCTGTGGCAGCAGCCTGCCACTCCTCCCAGTGGTGGTTCAACATATGGGTGCACTGGCCCCTGGTGACTTCCCCAGGGGCCATGGTGCACCTCCACACCACAGATACAGCAACTTACAATGCTATTGTCCCCCAGCATACCATCAAAAAAACTCCCAAACTAGGGAGGTGCAGGGAGGACCAGGCACAGGCAGGGGGCCCAGATGCTGTGGGAGCCTGGGACTGAGGCTTCACACTTGGGGCTGGGGGTGCAGGCACATGCTCCTGAGGTGCCGCTGGCACTGGTGGTGGTGGGGCAGTGAGAGGTGGTGCCACTGCCAAAGGAGGTGGTGGTGGTTCCATCATCACAGCTGCTGCAGCAGCAGCACCAACTCCTCCTGCTTCCGGGTTGGGGGAGGTAAGATCTTTCTGCGGTCCAGCTGAAACTGGCCCCGCCCCCACATGTGAAATTCCACCTGTTCGCCGTACAGCAGAGATGTTCTGGCCCCAGATCTTCCCTCCTCTATTCGAATTTCTGCCCTGGCTATGGCCCAATACACACACACACACACACACACAACAACAATTAATAAAACAAAGTTTTTTTTATTTGTTTATTTGGATCTAGGATTACAAGTACCTTTGAGTTAGAGGCTCTTTTACAAAGGTTCTATGTCAGATGAGGGACAATAGTAGACAAAACAGTTAGAAACAGGACAACAGGAAAGAGCAATTCAATTTGAGATGGCGGATTGCAATACAGATTACAGTCAATTCCAAACAGTTACAAACATTACATTATTATGGTACAGGTGCAGCCAGTGGAAATTGTCAGGAACAAGAAAGCGCAAAAAAGGGGGGGAGGGGGAGAAGGTTAGGAGGGCAGGGTGGGTAGCAGAGGTGAAACGGGAGGTAAGTAAGAGCACTACTTCGGTGGAGTAGGTGGGGCCAGACAATCACAGGAGCTGGCGGCAGAGAGTAGGATGTGGAGGTTATATTTGAAGTGGCCAAGCTTAGGCAGGGAGGAGGTGTCTTGCCAAGGCCATTGAGCCAGCTGGGAGCTCTGCAAGTGAAGGATCTTTGCCCCTGTGTGGAATGGCACTGTGAAATGTGTAGAACCTGTGATTCTGAGCCCCTGGTGGGGTGAGGATTCTGTGCCCTGCAGAGAAGGGCTTGGACACTTGGGGGGGGGATAAGCCCATTGTTATTTTTTTGCCATTAAGCAGGTCTGGTACATGATGTGATTGGACAACTGGAGCAAACCAGTTTGAGAGTATAGATTACAGGTGTGGGTGAGGCGGTGGGAGCCAGTGATGAGCCTGCATGCTTTGTTAAGGGTCGAGGATATACGCCTGATGGCAGAGGCTGAGGCAGAGCCATAGATAATGAGGCCATAGTCAATTAGGGAAATCACCGAGCTCTGCACTGCGATCCTTAAGGCATCAGTTGTAAGGCATTGCCTATGTCTGTATAAAAGGCCAATATGAGAGTCTGCAGCTTTAGAGACATTTTCAATGTGGGTGCTATAAGAAAGATGACTGTCAACAGTGATTCCAAGGTATCTGAATGAACGAACCTGTTCAAGGGCAGCCCCAAGGCCATTGATGATCAAGAGGGGTTGGGACCTGGTGTTTGTTGTGAGAACTGCTGAAAAGCATGGACTTGGTTTTCTTGTAGTTGAGGACTAATTTATGCTTACAGAACCAGTTTTCAATTGTGGAGAAGCCAAGTTGAAGGCTGTGTTGAAGGAGGTAAGGATCCTTTTGGGTGGAGAAGATGACGGCGTCATCTGCATAGAGAAGGACTTGTTCAGTAGAATGATTGTGGGAGACTGTTTAGGAAAAGGCTAAACAGGAGCGGCCCAAAGATGGAACCTTGGGGGACTCCTGAGCAAACTGGCCTTTCGGCAGAGTGGGCAGCAGCAATTTTCACTCTTTGAGAGCGGTTGTCAAGGTAGCACCAGAACCAAGCAGAGGATTCTATAGAGAGACCAGCGGAAAGCAATTGAGTGATTAATAGGCGATGGTGGACGGTGTCAAAGGCCTTGGTAAGGTCTATGAAGCCCATCCCGGTGAGGAGGCTGTTGTCCAGGGAGTGGCGGATGGCACCTGTGAACTCAAGAAGAGCAGATGTAGTACTGTGACCTTTTCTAAATCCGTGTTGTTGGGTACACAGGATGTTGTATTTTTCCAGGTAATCAGTTAGCTGGTTGGCTACTGTGCGTTCAAGGGCCTCGGAGAGTGGGGGCAGTATGGAGATGGGCCAATAGTTCGAGTGAAGAGCCCTGTCACCACCCTTGTGGACCGGTGTTATAGTGGAGGATTTACATCGGTCAGGAAACTGACCAAGGGATAGAGAGAGTTTGAAAATCGCAGTTAGAGGTGATAGGACTTCATCTAGAGTAAGGGACAGTAATTGAGGTCAAGGGAATCATTACTTGTCCTTGATCTGGCAATTGCCTTACTGATGTAGTTGCGGGCTTCAGGCATCCTGACTGCTTTGTAGCAGAACAGGGGATGGTTAGCAGGGGTGGTGGTGGAGGTAGGGAATGTCGGTGGAGTATCCACATCGAAGTAGTCTGGTGGGAGAACACTGCTGAGGTCTGAGAACGCAATATTGAATGTATTGGCAATTGAGGTTGGGTCGAGAGTGATTTCCCCATCAACATTCAGCATGGTAGGCGAGGTATGAGATGCCTTTCCAGTGATTTCTTTGAGGTTGCTCCAGAAGGATTTCCCCTTTTACCCCAGGAGTTAGTGAGAACTTTGTTATATTATATACTTTTGGTCTTGCGGATGGATTTAGTGCACTCATTACAAGCATGTTTGTAGTTGAGTATGTCAGCTTGGATCCCTGTTTCCCGAGCCCGTTACCAGAGATGATCCCAAGCTTTTATTTGTGCTAGGAGGTCTGCAGAGAGCCATGAATTACAGAGCCCTTTTACTTTGCGCTTTTTGACAGGGGCATAGGAGTCACAGGCAGCATTGAAGGAGCTGATGAAATAGTCCAGGGCCAAATTGACATCTGTTGTACAGAGGATCGGGGACCAGTCATGTTGCCTGAGCTCTGATTTGGGGTATTTCATCTGGCCCTGGGGAAGGACTCTGCTGTTTAATTTTGGGGGGGGGGCATACAGAATTTATTCTACCATTGACAGAGGACTGGGGAGTGGTCACTTAGTGAGTCAGGAAGGATGGACACATTTGAGATACATGACGGATGGCTGGCCAGGATCCAGTCTAGAAGGGTACTAGAGCCAGTTTTGTAGTTGTGGCTGGTGGGGGAGTCTACCAGCTGGACAAGACTGGTTGCTGCAATGGCGTCCTTGAGGCCTCCTGTATCAGGTGCCAGCCAGTTAACGTTAAAGTCAACCAATATTATTGTCTCAGAGCCTGGAGGTAGGGAGCGGATGAGGTCCAAGACTGAGTTGAGGCCTTTAAGTTGTTCTTTAGGGGGTATATATACAGCAGCAACAGTCAGATTTGTTGTGGGCCCCAAGCAGGATTTTGATAGGTAAAATCTGTGAGGAAGTATCCGAGGTAGGAGAACATATAGGGTGTCCCAGGAGAGACTCCTTAAGGTATATAGCACATCCACCCCCTCTTTTAGAGCTCCTGTCAAGTCTAAAGACGTTGTAGACAGGCAGAGCAACTGCCATATCAGGGATTTTAGGTGAAAGCCAGGTTTCAACAACTGCAAAAATGTCAGGATTATGCAGGGTAGTGAATATTTGCAAGGCGTTGACATTAGGCAGGGGGCTACAGACGAGAGTCGCGAAGGTGAGCATCCCAGCGTCATACAGGTTGGAGACTGAGCGAGTGATAATTGGACCAGGGTTAGGATGAATTTTCCCAGATAACAGCAGCAGCAGGAGTAGGAGCTTCAGAGTGCACCAGCGCAGTTGTTTGAGGAGGGATTTGTTACTCTGTATCATGCAGGAGCAACGGCGGAGAGGTAGACTATGATCCCAGAGAGAGGTCAAGTACGTCACCATGGACAGTGGGAACAAACGGACATATGGCACCCTCACATGGTTCCAGTAGTGCTGCCAGCCATTCATAGATTTGGTTGAAAATGGGTGGACCAGATTTACAGGACAGGTGCCCTTATTTGAGTTGTAATGGGCAATATGGTAGCTCAGAGGGTAAGCAGGAAGAGAGAATCCAGGCAAGTAGAAAAGAGGAAAAAGAGGGAGCAGGATAAACAAGAGGAGAGGTAGAAGGTGCCAAGCCATTATGCTCAGAAAGATAATAACCAGGGGAGACAAGGACAGGAGAGCTTGGTAGTGATAGCTGGCAGAGAGAAAAAAGAGTGGGGGAGGCTTGGAGGGTGGGAGAGGGATGAGTGCTAGGGAGGGACTAAGACACCAAGAGAACGCTGAGAGGAGAGAGGGGGGATGAGGATGGACATGAAAGAAAGGATTGGTAAGGCCAATAAGGAACGGGGGGCGGGGCTCAAAGGAGAGGTGGGTGGAGCTACTGCCTAATAAGTTAAGGTAGGAGGTGGGGGAACGGCAGGTGGGTGTAAAATTTTGCAAAAAGCAGTACAATGCTATGGGCACAAGAGCCCAGAAAATCAAATGAAAGAACGGAGTTTGCAGGTCCTATCAGTGGCTGGGCAGAGAGCGGGAGACCAATCAGCACTGATCTGCAGCAGGAGGCGGCCAATTGGAGCCGCTCAGTGCTTCCCGGTGAAGGCAGTAGTCTTAACCAGCTAAAGGGGTGCTCCAGGCAGCGTGCTCAGCTGGGTCGGGTGGCTGGCTGTGGTAGCCTCGGCTGCGCGGGAGGTAGCCTGGTCAGGGGCTGATGAGATCTAAGGAAGGGAAAATCACAATAGGATTAGTAGGGAGGCAGAGACTAGAGAGACAAAAGGTGACATAGCGACTGCAGAGGGTGTGTGGAGGGCAGACAGAGAAGCAGAGGATTTGGAGGTGAGAGAGTGTTGGGGGGAGTGACAACCAGAACCCAGACAGGGAAGCCCAGGGGAAAGGCGCCAAGTCAGGACAAAGGAAAGAATAGACAGAGGCAAGCAAAGAGATGGAGCGCAGTGGGGGGGGGGAGTTAGGATCGGAGGGAAGTTTTAGGTGAAGGCAGGGGCCAAGGGCAATCTTAGCTAAATTCAGAGCAGCTCTATAATCAAAACATTTCCAGGAATAATAGTACACTTGAAAGTATTAATCAAAGAAAAAGAAATCCACAGAAGAACTAATAAAGAAAGAACAAGATCAGAAAAAAAAAACTAGAAAGATTTGGCTTTCTAGCACTTTTTATCTCTCTCTCTCTCTCCAGTCAGTTTAGGCTCCTCTCTCTCCTTCTGCAAAGGGGAAAGTGAAACTATCTCCTAGCATGACTCACTTCCTTCCTGCTTGGCTAAAGCATGTGACTTATACTACTGCAAGCCATGGGATGTGTGTGTTGGGGGAGGCTGCAATAGACTTGTCACTCCGCCTTAATTCGCCTTAAGGTGGAATAACAACGTGAAGTGATAATTACAAGGCGAAGTGAAATGGGCACTCTGCGTAGCGGAGTGACAATGCAAAGTGCCCTCTTTGCAGGCACTTCACGGGCAGGATTTTAATTTGCTGCATCTCTAATAGTGCAGTGGTTTAAGGCTTTGAGTTGCAAATCTGGAGACCTGGGTTTGAATCTCATAGACCCCACTTACATACTGTGTGACCCTGAGCATGTCACTTAAAATCCTTGTGCTCCCAGATTGCAACTGTAAACAAGCTTCAGCTTAGTGTGTCTCTCCTGGTTAAAAAAAACAAAAAAAAGTTTTTTCAGAGGTGTGGCTATAACTGGGGCTATTATTTTTAAGAATTAAGGTTCTAGTTTATCAAAGCCTGGGGAGCCATCTCATTGAATCCTTCTCAGTAGGGTAAGCACTTCTTTCCTGGTAACAAGGCAGAACTGAAACTGAAACTGAGGGGAGGGTTGATTTGAGGGAAGGGAGCAGTTCCTATTCCCTGCGTTGTTGCAGTAGGTAGGGAAAATGGGCAGACTAGGTGGGCCAAGCAGTCCTTATCTGCCGACAATATCTATGCTTCTATGTATGTTATGTACTAAGGTTCTGCATGTGCGGAAAAATGGCTTGCAAAACTGTGGAAATGCAAGCGCAGCATATTCTCAGTCAAACATTTTGCAGGTGCGGAACATCACAAAAAAAGGCAAGTTACAGAATTTCACACCTGCAGAAAATGCACAGGTGCAGATCCGCAGCTGTGGAAAAGGTTCAGCAGCCAGAACAACAGGTGATCCATATTAATTAGTGCAGGAGGCTTTGACAGTCTTGCCATACATGCAGCAGAACCAGCACTCCCAGCGAGGCCAGCAGTCAGTCCCACAACTGGGACCACAGCAATACTACCAGTACCAGCAGAACCATGCACCACAGTGGCATTCTGTAACTGTTGGCTGTGTCTCTCCCTGGGGTGTTTATTTTTCCTGCTTCAGTAGCACACACTTCTGGCTGTTATCACCTCTACCTCTACTGCCTGTGGGGCTCCTTTACTGGGTCATGCAGTTGTGGTTTGTTACTTCCAATTGCAATGTATGCTATTTTTGTTGTAACAACTGACGCTACTATACAGCCCACAAGTTTGCTGTTTGGTGCTTGAACCCCCACTATAATTGTGTTCCAATTGGCAGTACACTGCCTTTTGCTCAGGGTGAGTTATGCATCACTCTCTGTGGCGCAGTATGTGCGCAGCATTTTTTCCACAACTGGGTAAAAACAGTGGCTGAGAATAGACTTTTTTAAAGGGATATGCCATACTTTTCAATGGCTTTTTTTTGCGCAGGAACTTCCGCAGCTGCATTTTTTCTGCAGTCTGCAGTGCATTTGTTCTGCAGCTACAGATGTTTAGTGTAAATAACACAGTGCAATTACCCCTTTTTTTTTCCGCAGCTATGCACATTTTGGGGACTTGCACATTTTTTACACCTTCAAAATGTTTTGAGAATCCAGCCCAATGTATTTATCTAGGTTAGTAAGAAAGTTATTGAATGCATTAGCTGAAGCAACCGGTTCAGATACCAATTGACTGTTGGCTATGAACCTCTGAGCAGTGGCTACTGTACGCCCTTTCAAGAGGCGGTTGATCTGCTTCCAAAAGTTTTTGGGGTCAGATAAATTCTTGGCTTGGAGATTCTTGAGGTAGGACCTTTTGGCATTTTTGAGATCCTGCTTGCAAGAATTTCTCAGAGTCCTGTATTTAAGCCAATCAGCATTTTCACCAGAGTGCTTAAATTGACCCCAAGCCTTATCTCCGAGTTGCATATTCTTCCATAGGTCACCATCCAGCCATTTAGAGCAATGACATCTGACCCTGTGTTGTTTCAAGGGCATGCTTGTTAAGGACACTAAGGAAACTGAAGACTGAAGACTGAAGTCCAGAGCTTGGTCTACATTGGGCAGTTTTTTTAAATCACTCCAATGTATCTCTGCTAGGCTGTTAAGAAAAATGGCTACTTCAAACCTGGAGAAGTCATGAGCTACCAGAATCTTTGGGGGGTGGGGTGAGGGATTTGGGGTTATTCTTCCAAATAGAAAACTGGAGAGTGGTCACTGAGAGAGTCAGGCTGTAAACCTACCACTTTCATCCTGTCAGGACTGCAAACTAGTATCCAATCTAGTAAAGAGTGTTTACCAGACTTGAGATTCAGTTTAGTGGGTTCCCTAATTAAGTGGGTAAAGAGACCATCTGCCAGGGCAGTCATGTCTACCACATCACTCGACCAGTTGAGATTAAACTCCCCTAAAAGAATTAGTTCTCCAAGGGGATTTTCTTGCCACGCAGTTTAAGAGAGAGGCCAAAGCACACTTGGCAACCTTGGTGGTGCGGGGGTTATAGGCACAGCCTGTTGTCAAGGGGTTTTGTCCCACCAAGCAACAGTTTAACTAGTAATCACTCAGATGGCTCATTAGTCTGGATAGGAGCATTGAACGAGCTCCCAACACGTACATTAGTACACCTCCACCTTTCTTACCAATCCTGTCCTTCCAGTAGGTACTGTATCCTGGGAGAGCAATTTCATGGTTTAGGATATGGGGCTTCAGCCATGTTTCAGTGAGGCCAGTAACATCTGGGGAATAAAGAGTTGCCCAGGCCTTACATTCGTGAAATTAGGGCCTGAGGCTGCAAACATTTGTGTGTACCAGTTTTAGGCCTTTAATGCACTTCCAGATAGGATCTGAGGGGAAGGAGATCCTGCAGATTGCTAGCCCATGTTTAGTTTCTATATCTCCTGAGAGGAGAATGTGCTTCATTAAACTATTGAATAGTGCAGGGGTGGACAGCCGAGGCCGTGCCTGGGTATGCTTTAAAACAGACACAGTCTTGCAGCAATTGTCATTTTTGTTGAGACCATGAAGTATCAGCATGGTAGGTGAGTACCCAGTTGCGGAATAAAAGTGTTCATGGGACAGTGGTGATCTTTGCGCCGGTCATCGATCAATCAATTAATCAATATATTTATTTATCCAGGTGGGCACCATTGAGCAAGCTCATTTACAAGGTGGACCTGCGGTCCTACAGTAATAATACAGAAAGACAAGTTACAATAGTACAAACATTAAAAATAGCTGCTATTATAGTAAAAATGCGCATTTACAGGTAATATACATTGAATATAGAACTACAAGGAGTCATGGATAATGAACTTGCGCTGGATCCAAGCCCAAAAACTGTGCATTTTGTAGTGGGAAATGTTAGGGAGAGGGAAGGAATACCAGATAGAAGCTATCAAGCGCAAAATGTAAGGAGAGGTGGGGAATAGGGGTGCAAGCGAAGAGGACCCACTTGTTAGAGCAGAGTGAGGGATTGGGAGGGCGGAGGACTGTATGAAAAGCGACAAAGCGATTTTTGCCCGAAAATGCAATGACATATGGAGGAGAAAAGCTGCCATTGTACTAAGTGCAAGAGGAGGAATATAGTAGCAGGGGAATAACTGGGAGGGCCCTGGAGGTTGGGGCAGAGGGAGGTGTTGGATGGACGAGAGACCGAATATTTTTTGGGGCGAAAGATGATAATTATCCCCAAGTGTGGTAGCATGTGCTAGAATCAGGCTGCAGCTGTTCAGAGCATCAAAGAATAAGATATGGGAGTTCGGCAATAAATCCTGTGGATCTGTTGGTGGGCATGCTAGAGGCAGAGGCACACATTTCAGCTGGGGGGGCCACAGTTTGCAGGCCACCATTGGAGGGAGGGAGGTTAGTTAGTGTCTAGTAAAGCAGTTGCAAATTTCCATAATGCCATCACGGTAAAGCCTTTTGAACAAAAGGGTACTTACTGGGGTTTTCAGCGTAAGTATTTTTTGGGTTTTATTCTATATTGATGGGAGTGAGAATCCAAAGGCAGCTCTCCCGACTCATGTGAGTGCCCATGGTATATTTAGCAGGAGTTGTGAGCAGCTTCTAAGGGAATAATTCCTGGGCACAATCAGAGACAGACAGTCGACGATGTATTGAGGAAGTTTGCCACTGAGGGCTCTAAGTGTTCAGAGCGCTACATTAAAGTTGCACCTATAATGAAGTGAGGTCCAGCCCGTGTCGGCATATAGTCCGCAATGATGGGTAGAGAAGGGGAGGACAGTGATGAAGCATATAGCTCTGTGCTAGAGCGTATCCAATTTTCCAAGATAGGAAGCCGCACAGCTACTGTATATGAAGCCTGCGTAGTCAATTAAGGACAGGAACGTGGCTTGGACTAGTCGTTTCTTTGCGTCTGCTGTAAGAAGTCTTCTTATCCTGTAAAAAAGGCCAAGTCTTTGCCTTAATTTTTTCAGCAAGTCTTCCAGGTGGTCCGTGAAGGAGAGTTTACAGTTGATCCAGACCCCAAGATATCTGAATTTCTGAACGTACTCTAAGCACTCTCCCAGCATCGTGGTTATTGGGGGGAGGGAGTCCGTAGCACTTGTGTAGTTGGCGGGGGAAAATAACATGGTTTTAGTTTTCTTAGCATTTAATAGCAGTTTTTTATTGATTAGTTGGAGTTGCAGGAGGTTGAAATCTTTTTGTAGGTCAGTACAAGCTTCTTTTGGTGTGGGACGACTCAGGTACAGCACTGCGTAATCCGCGAATAAGTGAATACTTGCATCCTTGATTCCCTCATCCATGTTGTTGATATACACTGCGAAGAGGGGACCTAATATGGATCCCTGAGAGACATCTCTTTGTAAGAGTTTTAGAGCAGGTAGTTTGCCATCCACTTTCACCTGCTGGTATCTGTCAGTCAGATATTCAGAGAACCAGTTTAGAGAAGTAGCATTCAGTCCTAGAGTTTCTAGCGAGTCGAGGAGCAGGTCATGGTCGACTGTGTCGAATGCTTTGCTGAGGTCAAGAAACACAGCACATACTGACTTTTTATGTTCCAATTCCAGTTGCCAGTCATTGGTTACTTTAGCTAATGCTGAGACTGTACTGTGGCTAGCTCTGAATCCGGATTGAAGGGGTTTAGTAATTTTTCTCTGTCGATGAAGGATCTTAGTTGGCCATTTACTATTTTTCCAGTAGCTCGAGTGTGGGTAGGAGAGAAATTGGCCTACAGTTATTAAGGTGTAAGGGTCTCCAGATTTAAATAGCAGGATAATGTGTGCGATCTTCCATATTTGAGGGAGGGTACCTTGTGTTAGGGACAGGTTGAATAAATGAGTAAATAGGCACTGCCATTACGTGGCATGCTATCTTTAGGAAATATGGTTCAAGTGTATCTGTGCCGGCACTTTTCTTAGTATCCAGGTGGAGAATCAAGTCTTTCACTTCCTTGAGGGAAACTGATGAGAATGAGAAATGTTGACTAATGGAGCCAACATTTGGTGGGGGTCATGCCAAGTTGGGTGTGCAGGCTACATGCAGGTGAGTTTATCGAAGGCTAAGCCTGCTGTGGCGAAGTGCGTGTTGAATGCCTACAGTATCTCTTTTTTGTCATTGATTACTGTATTGTCAGAGGTAATTTTTGTAGGGTGCATATTTTGTGATGTGGCTCCCACCAGTTCTTTGATTGTGGTCCAGAATTTGGAGGGACAATTGGCTGCAGTATCTAGTTCTGCTTGGTAATAGCAGGCTTTAGCTTCCCTAATCAGTTTGGTGCAGCGATTTCTGGCTGTTCTAAAGAGGCACCAGTCTTCCTCTTTTTGGGATTTGTGGGCAGTTTTCCAGAGTTTATCCCTGGACAGTAGTGCAGCCTTGAGATCTTGAGTGAACCAATGGCATTTCCTAGCCTTTATGCGTATTTTTGACAGAGGCGCGTATAGCTTCATGGCATAGGTAATGATTTCATGTAGTATAGAATATGCAGTTTCCACTGTTTTAGCAAGGTAAAAACTCTGCTACAAGGGGGAGTTTTTTAGGTCAAGTAGGCATGCCTTTGGGTCGAATGACCTGGTTGACCTTTTGGTGGAGAATTTGGCCGTAGTTGGTACTTTGTTGGCTGCCCAAACTCCAGCTATTAGGCAATGGTCACTAATATCCACGTCAAAGGTTCCAACGTGGGAGAAGGAATGGGGGTTATTCACAAGCAGGACATCCAGAAGGGTACTTTTGGCTGTATTCTTTTTGTTGATAAGGGTGGGCTCTTCATTGAGTAGGGTGAAACCAAGGGAGTAGCAAAAAGATTTAAGTGGGTGACCAGCTTTTGACATCCAATCGTAGTTTAGATCCCGAGGATATATGTTTCCAGGGGGCTAGTGTCCAAGATAGTTGTAAGATAGGACAAGAGCTGAGTACCGGCAGATGGTGGTCTATAGCATCCTATGACTTGGAGTGCTAATGATGGGGATAGGTCGATTTTTATGTCCAGGCACTCAAATCCCGCTACCAGTGAGTTAGAATTAAGTGTTGATGCCACAAATCTACCTTTGATGTAGATGGCGACCCCACCTCCTCTGGATTGCCTATCACATCTATAGATCTGGTAGTTAGGTATATTAATCATGCTATTTGGCGTAGAGGGCCGTAGCCAGGATTCTGACAAGCACATCTGTCATTGTATGGGCGGTCCAAGCCTGGATAAGGGTGAATTTTTTCAGCAGGCTGTACACGTTAATGTGCATTAAACTAATGCCTTTAAGAGACAGTGACCCAGAAGGGGAGGTAAATTTATTTATGGGCCCTGGATTAAGCTCGACATTGCCAGAGTAGAGTAAGAGGAGGAGTAGCAATTTTTTCAGGGATTCAAGTGAAAGGCAATGAGCTTGAGGCTTTTTCCGGCGTGGCATGGAGGAGGAACCAGGGTGTCAAGCTTTGTTTTTTTAATTTATGCAAGCCTAAGGACACTGAGGCTAATACTCTGGCTGTTGTAACGCCAGTGGGAGTAACTCAAATTAATTAGTGATAAGGAAGGAGGTGTAGACAAACCTGCAATAGTTGCTCTTCGAGGAAGGTAGTCCACCTAGATCAGTTGGCAAGGAGCCTTGGTGATGTGATGTGTAGAGTCAGATTGGGTGAGCAGTCTTCAGGATGACAATGTGGTGTACCCCCAGTCTCAAATATTTCAGATAATAAGCCAGTAAGGGGTATGATACGCAGTGCACTTAGGAGGAGGAATTGCCACGAGGCTGCCATAATTGCAGTTGTTGGGTAAATGAGGGAATTTTGATAACAAAGGTAGCTCACCGGCTACTGGTTGCAGGATTCCCTGGTGGAACTAGCGAGTAACAAATTGTTTTAGTAAGAAAGAGAAGGCAGGAGATTTGTCAGGGACGGGCATGGGCAGTGCTAACGGGTCTATATAATAGCACACAGGAGGGTGATGAGCAGGTGGGTGAAAAATTGCAGCTTTGCCGTACCTCTCAAGCGGTGGAGTCTGATGAGGAGGTCTCGGGTGGTGGCTTCGGAAGCGCCGACCGCCCGGTGTCCTCGGTCCACGTGGAGGGCATCTGAGCTGGGATCCCTAGTGGGTTCTCGGCTTATTTATCTCTTTGGGGGGTAGGTGGATCCGGCTTCTTGCACTGTAGAGGTGCTATAGCTGGATCGTGACTGCTGCCTGAGGGGGCAAGTAGCACCTTATCTATCTCTTTGGGGGGGGTAGGTGGATCAGGCTCCTTGCACCGTAGAGGTGCTATGGCTGGATCGTAACCGCTGCTCGAAGAGGCAAGTGACACCTTATCTATCTCTTTGGGGGGTAGATGGATCTGGCTCCTTGCACCGTAGAGGTGTTATGGCTGGATCATGACTGCTGCCCAATGGGGCAAGTGGAGTAGGATGTAGTGAAGTTAAGTCCAAGGAAATTAAGGAGACAAATAGACTGATTGTGGTGGTAAACCTTTTAGGGAACATTGTTAAATATTTTAGATGTTTTACCCAGATAGGGGATCACATGTAGGGGGGTTAGCTAGGACAGTAGTAACTTTAGAGGGTTAGGAGAACTTTGCTGGGCCTAATTAATCTCTCAGGAAGGGTGGAAGAGTAGACTTAATGAAGAACACACAAAATGGCTGGTAATTAAGGGCAGGCCTTATGGAATGTTGGCTATGGCAGTACAGCCTAGAGGTTAAGAGTAATGAGCTGTGAACGAGCTTGGTACATCCAGCAGACCAGACCTGGGTTTGATTCTCACAACCTTCACTTGCATACTGTGTGGCTCTGAGCAAGCCACTTAACGGTCCAATGCTCCCAGGTCGGCCCCTGAAAACAGGCATTTGTGCCTAATGGGCCTTACCTGGTTACCAAAGACTAAAATAAATGAAATATTCAGTGACACAGGCAATTTCTAAGTCACAAACCACAGAGGAAGGCAATAAGCTAATGCTGAAAACAGGTCTACTCTAGGTAGGGTGTTTGCTATTCAGTAAGGCAGGAAATATCTAAGTCACAACCACAGAGGAAGGCAGTAAGCTACAATTGCAAAAACAGGCCTACCCTAGATAGGGTGCTTGGCTATATTAAGTAACACAACAATTTCTCAGTCATAACCGCAGAGGAAGATAATAAGTTAAAATTGAAAAACAAGCCTACCCTAGATAGGGTGTTTGGCTATACTGAGTAACAAAGGCAGTTTCTAAATAAAGCAATGTAATTAAACAAAGACCAATAGGTAGAGAAACAATCAATTCTGGGAAAAATAAAACAAACCAAATGATCTAACCTTTATCCCAGACTGAAATCAGCATGCAATATATACAGGTTACGCACCTGTAACAGGAGTTCTAGGAATGGTATATGTTGTTCATCCACACTTACTGGCAGGTTCCTTGACGCTTTAAATCTTGCCAGATCTTCAGGCTGGCTCCTCCCGCCCACCCGGGAGGTAAAACTCTTGGCTCTTCCCCAATTTGCCAGATCTAGCCCGCTGGAAGCTAGGTTTTGCGTCGAAGCCGGGGAGGTTGGGTGGGTTGTGTGGATGAGCAACATATACTATTCCTAGAACTCCAGTTACAGGTGAGTAACCTGTATTTATAGGGACATGGATATGTTGTTCAATCCACACTTACTGGCAGACTCCTAGCAGTTCTCTGGCGCGCACCCCCTACTAGGGAAATAAGGACTGGAGAACCGAGGTCCCAAAACCAGCACCCCGGCGTGACTCAAGGTCGATGTGGTAGTGGGTAATATAGGTGTGTGCTGACTTCCAGGTAGCAGCCCTGCAGATTTCCTGGATAGGGACATCCCCTGGAAGCAGCCACCAAAGCAGCGGTATGGCGGGTAGAATGAGCTCTTATCCCTCTGGGAGGCTCCATGCCCGCCAACCTATAGCAGAGATCTATGCAGGAGGTGACCCACCTGCCTATCGTCCGCTTGGCTGCAGGTCTGCCAGATGCGGCTTCAGCGTAGGTGATAAACAGCTGGCGAACCTCTCCCCGAACTTCAGCATCCGCTCCTTATAATAAGAGAGCGCTCTTCTAGGGTCCAAGGTATTGAGCCTATATTCGACCTCCAAGGTGTGATTGGGGTAGAACACTGTCAGAGTCAACACCTGGTTAAGGTGAAACTCCGACACCACCTTCGGAAGGAATTTCGGGTGGGGGCACAGGACAACCTCGTCCCTGTGGAAGACCAGATAAGGAGACTCGATGGAAAGCGCCTGGAGCTCTCCCATCCTTCTGGCTGACGTGATAGCCACCAAGAAGGCGGTCTTCCATGACAGGTGGGAGATATCTCACCTGTGCATTGGTTCGAATGGCTTGCCCATGAGCTTAGCCAATACCAGCAGTAGATCCCACGGGGGTGCAGGTTCTCGCACCGGAAGGGATGTGTGATCAAGGCCTTTGAAAAAGTGCCTGACCACCTTTTCCTGGGCAACCAACTGCTTTACGGCTCGTGCCCGGTAAGCAGAGATGGCTGCCAGGTGCACCTTAAGGGTCGCTGACCGAAGCCCTTGATGAGAAAGGGACCATAGGTAGTCCAGAATGCTGGCCAAGGAACAGGAGGAAGGGTCTAACCCCTTATCCTATTGCCAAATGGAGAATCTCTTCCATTTGAAGGCATAGCATTTTCTGGTCGACTTCTTATGGGATGCCTCAACAGTGTTGAGGACCTTGTCAGAAAGACCCAACACCTGGAACTCCAGCCACTCAGGAACCAGGCCATATGGTGCAGGGATTGAAGGTCCAGGTGGAGTACCTTCCCCTGGTTCACTGAGATCAGGTCCAGGTGGGCTGGAAGCCGTCTCGGAACCTGGAGCTGAGGCTGAGGAGATTTGGATACCAGAACTGGCAGGGACAGTCTGGGGCTACCAGAATCACCTGCGCCTTGTCTGTTTTCACCTTAAGAAGCACCTTGTGGATCAAGGGAAATGGGGGAAAGGCGTAGAAGAGGCCCAGGTTTCACGGCCTCGAGAAGGCATCCCCCTGCAGCGAGCCCTGCTGAGGGGGTGGGCATGAAACAGCCTCAGCTTTGCATTCTCCCAGGAGGCAAACAGGTCCACCTGAGTGGTGCCCCAGTGGGAGAATAGATCTTGTACTACCTCCAGAAGGAGAGACCACTCGTGAGATGCAGAATCTATCCGGCTTAGGGCATCGGCCAGAGTGTTGGAGGCTCCTGTTACATGGATGGCTAGGAGATCCACCTCCAGTCTACCCACGAGAGACCAAGTGCGGAGAGCTTCCTTGCACAGAGGCAAGGCGCATGTCCTGCCCTGGCGGTTTAGGTAGTACATGGTTGTGGTGTTGTCCGTCTGGACCTGGACCACTTGACCCCCTACAAACGGAGCGAAGGCGGTGAGGGCTAGTCGGACCGCTTGAAGCTCTAGCAGGTTGATGTGACATCAAGACTCCTGAGGGGAACAGAGGCCATGCGCTCTGAACTCCCCCAGATGGGCACCCCAACCCGTCAGAGAGGCGTCGGTCATTAGAGTGACCGTCGGCTCTGGGCTGATGAATGGGATACCCTCCTGCAGATGAGCTGGAATGAGCCTCCACTGGAGAGTGTTCCACATCTCCTGGGTCACTATCACTGGATGGTCCAGAGGACTGGAGTGCTGTGACCACTGGTGGGCCAGCCCCCATTGAAGGGGATGCATGTGCCAGCAGGACCAATGGACCATGCTGGTGCAGGCCGCCATGAAGTCCAGGAGGTGCAGGAAGTCCCAGGCAGGGTGCAACTGCCCAACCAGAAATGATTGGGCAAAAGAGGAAAGAACCTCGGCCCTGTCCACTGGGAGCCATGCTCTGGCTCGAAAAGAGTCGAGCTCTGCCCCAGTGAAGTGAATCACCTGTGTTGGCACAAGTTCCAATTTGGCCTCGTTGATGAGGAGGCCAATCTGAGAGCAGACCTGGAGGGCCAGATCCCTGGACCGCTCCACCTCTGGCTTGGAGGAGGCTGCAATCAGCCAGTCATCCAGGTAATGGTACACCCGGATCCTTCAGCGCCGCAGGAATGCTGTCACCACTGCCATGCATTTGTTGAAGACCCTGGGAGCTGGAGAGGCCAAAGGCCATGGCCTGGAACTCATAAAGGGATCCCTCTGCTCTGAAGTGGAGGAATCACTGGTGGGACGGACGGATTAGAACGTGAAAGAACATGTTCTGAAGGTCCAGAGAACAGAACCACAAGCCTCGTTCCAAGGATGGGATGATCTGAGCCAGAGTGACCATCCTGAAGGTTCGAGACCTTAGGAACTTGTTCAGGTCGTGTAGGTCTAAAATGGGGTGCCAGCCCCCTGTCCGTTTTGGGACCAGAAAGTACCTGGACACAAACCCTGGGTCTGACGGAGGATCTGCCACCTCCCTGATCACCTCCTTCTGGAGGAGCAGGGCAATGTCAGCTCGATGGGCCAACAGAGAGGCTGTGGACCCCGTAGCCCCCGTGGGGCGACGGCTCAATAGGGTGGGGACTGCTTGAATTCCAGAGGCAGACCCTTTCCTACCACTTCCAGCACCCAGTGGTCCATGGTGATATCGGACCAGGCAGAAAGGAAGTGGCGGAGCTGTCCCCCCATGGGGGGAACCTGGGGAGGAGTGACGAAGTTGGGGACAACACCCC
The DNA here is from genome assembly GCA_016271365.2 of Neoceratodus forsteri. Classification (NCBI taxonomy): domain Eukaryota; kingdom Metazoa; phylum Chordata; order Ceratodontiformes; family Ceratodontidae; genus Neoceratodus; species Neoceratodus forsteri. The sequence continues at coordinate 895,823,379 of CM028136.1, forward strand.
TCAACCTGTCACTGGGCAGGCTTGGAGAAAGGACCGACTGAGGAGCATCCTGGACCTTTCTCTCCTGGCTTCCTGTTGTAGGAAGCAGCAGACTTGGCTTTGGGGTGCCAAGTGCGAGCCTGCTGGCCCTGATGCTGGTGTTGATGGGCTGGACATGCCATAGGGGCTGAAGGTCGAAAGGGCTTACGCTGCTGCTGGCGGTCTTTGTCCTTCTGGGCAGACGTGACTGAGTCCAAGGTGACATTGGACTTCTCGATCCTTTGCAGATGACCCTTCACCGCAGGACCGAACAAGTAGGTACCCAAGAAGGGAACGTCTGCCAGCTTGTGTTGGGTATGTGCAGTAAAGGTAGAGATCCGCAGCCAAGCTCTGTGGTGCATGGCCACTGCAGCCACTACTGACTAGGCACATGAGTCAGTGATGTCCAGGGAAGTTTGGAGCTGCTACTTGGCCGCCGCCCTTCCCTGATCCCACACCTGCTTGACCGTCATCTGAAGGTCAGCAGGGAGATGAGGAATCGCCTCATCCAGGGAGCCCAAAAGGGTGTGTGAAAAGTGTGCTATCAGAATGACCAAGCTGGCCTGACAAAGGCTTAGCGAGGAAGTCACATAGACTTTCCTCCCAGAGTAGTCCAGTTTCTTGGACTCCTTAGCGGGTGGCTTGTCCACATCCTGAGCATTCCCAGAATGCCGGAAAACGCTGTCAGTCACTAGCCCCTCTGCAGAGGGGTGCTCCGAGAAACCAGAGAGTGAATCAGTGGGAACAGCATACTTTCGAGCCATCTTGGCCGAAGGTGCTGGACAAGAAGCTGGCCACTGCCATAGCTCCAGGGCCGGGCCAACAATGGCTTCGGCCAACGGGAAGGCCTCCGTGGGGAAATCCCCTTGGTCCAGTATCTCTGTGAAGGGATACTTGGCCTGTTTTGAAATGGGTTCGAGCTTCATCCCAGTGGACTCTGAGATGAGCCGAAGCATTCCAAGAAACGAGGATGGGCTCTCATCCACCGACTGACCCCCTGAGGACTCCAAGTCAAGCGGCCTGGAGAACAAGGAGGAGTCATCATCAGACTCCAAGGAGTCTTCGAACAGCTGCCGAGTGCCTGAGCCACCCTCCACCTGCTGAGGTTGATCGGGAGTGAGGGCGACCGATAACCTATGGAGCAAACCCTGACCCGACCGAGAATCCTCGGTCGGGGCCCCAGTCTTCGGTTGTGGAGGCCGAGGTTCCACCACAATGGGTGGCACAGATGGTTTCGACTGAACAACCGGTGCCGGCTTCGGCTCCTCGACCACTACAAGGGGTTGTTTCGCCTCGGCGTTTAATCATCCACAGAAGCTGGTTATTCCTTCGTATACTCCAACTCACTGAATGTTATCACTTAATTATCATTCATAAAGAAATGTTATAGGCACGTCATAGTACTGCACTCCAGTGCACAGTGTATATTCAGTAAACTTAGGTCAATCACAGGTGTCTGTATGGTAAGCAATGACCATGTCAGTAGAAGTACTATGCCATCATCAGATAGTCATTACATAATCATCCTCGTCTGTCTGTTGTGTTGCTGTTGGTTGTGGGGTTTACAGTTTGGCACATAACTCTCTCATATAACCCTGTAACCCACATGTGTTTCTGCAAGCTGTAAAGATTTATTTTATTTATTTAGTTTTTGTTTACCAGGTAAGTGCACTAGCCAGTTGGTGACTATTTTCAGGCACAACCTGGGAGAGTACAAGACAATACATACAGAGGGTGTTTACAATAGACAATACAGCTTGTAAAGCAATGAAGTGTTTGGACAGTAAAGCAAAGTACTTGGCATGAAACATAAGTAGCTAAAATAGCTGTGATGTCACAGATAACAGTAAAACAGCATTGGTCAGCACAGTAAAACAGCATTGGTCAGCACAGTATACAATAATTGTAGTAAGGGTATAGCAGAGTAATTTCAGCTTCCGAAGCAGGATTATCCCATGCGGAAGTTCGGTTCTACAGGTAGACATAAAGTACAACAAGCAGGAGAGAAAAGGCATAAGCAAGTAAGTGAGTTTAGGAAGATGCGAGAGAAAGGGGAGGAGAGGAAGGGGGTGTGGTAGCAGGAGATTTGGATTGTAGAGTGGAGATAGATGTGGGGCAGGGTTTCATGGGCACGGTCAGGTAGGGTCGAAACAGGTACACTGTTCAGCAGTAGCTAGGTAATGTCGTAGCCCACGTTTAAAGTGGTAGTGGGATGTAGATTGCCTTAGGTCCAGTGGCAGCATATTCCACATCTGGGGGGCAGCATGCCCGAAGGCCCCGGTGCCTTTGGTGGTGTGACACCTGGGTACCCTTATTAGTGATTTGTCTATTGACCTCAGACCATGGTTTGAGATGATGAGACGTAATAACTCAGCCAGTGATGCTGGGGTTTCCAGCCTAATTATGGAGTCAGATAGACAACTGAGATGGTATTGTCTGGTTGCAGAGGGGGAGAGCCAGCCTAGGTAGCTATACAGCTGACAACAATGCTTGAGCCGAGGGCTCTAGATGCATAATGACAGACATTATTATAGGTGACGTCCCATTTCTGTAGTGCTGATTTATCGGCAGCAGCCAGGATAGGAGCACAGTAAGTTAGGGTTGGGAGAAGGATCCCCCTGGCAATGGCTAGCTTAGCAGAAGGCGTTAACATATAGCTTGTTCTGTAGGCGGCCCCCAGTTTACAGCTAACTGTTTTGCAGGTTGATTGAATGTGGAGGTTTAGGTCCAGAGATTGGTCAAGCAGAACTCCAAGATACCGAAATGAGGTGACAGCCTCTAGTGTGTTCCCATCCAGGTCAAGTACTCTCAAGGGGGAGGGGCAGGATCTAAGTTTGGTGGTGGAGCCCAGGAGCATGGCTTTAGTTTTGTGTGTATTTAGGACTAGTTGATGGTTGCTCAGCCAGTTTTGAATACTGTTGTAGGCCTTGGTCAGAGATGAGTTTAGGCAGTCGATGTTATTACAGCTGGCATAGATGACCAGGTCATCAGCATAGAGAAGAGAGCAAGTTGAGACATTGTATGTTGTTTATGAAGAGGTAAAAAAGAAGACGTCCCAGAATTGATCCCTGGGGGACTCCAACGTTGATTGTGGTGCTGTCTGATGTTGCGGAATTAAATTTCACTGCTTGGGTCCTGTCAGTTAGATAGCTCCTGTACCAATTTACAACAGGAGTGGAGAAGCCTATGGTTTGTAGAGTGGACAGGAGTATGGAGTGATCCACAATATCAAAGGCCTTGGTAAGATCAATGAAGACAGCACCTGTTAGCCGACCATCATCCATGTTGGAGAGAGTATCTGATGTGAGTTTAGCCAGGGCTGTTGAAGTGCTATGGTTTTTCCTAAAGCCATGTTGCACGTCACAGAACAGGTTTGTGGTTTCTATGTAGTCGAGGGTTTGTGTGGCGACAAGCTTTTCCAGTATTTTGCTCAGGACTGAGAGAATAGCTATCAGCCTGAAATTTGAGATCTCATTTCTGTCCCCTTTTTTGAATATAGGAGTTATTCTGGCAGTCTTCCAGAGATCAGGTATGACACCACTGGAAAGGGATAGTGTGAAGATTTTGGCCAATGGTGAGACAATGAGATGGGTGGCTATCTTCAAAAGGCGGGATTCAAGAGAATCAGATCCAGGGCTGGTGTTGTCGGAGATAGTTCTTAGTAGTTTTAGAACTTGTGTGCTGGTTATGGCTTTAAAGTAGAAAGATCGTACTATCGGAGACCCAGTTGGTGAAGACGAGAGGCCTGTTTGCTCACTTGATTCAGAGGGCTGAGATGTGGTTGGTGCCTGTGGATGGGTGGTGGTGTAGGGTGAGAGATCAGAGAACATTCTGTTGAAGGCATTCGCTATCGTGTAGGGTCATTGCAGTGGGCACCGTTGAGGATCATCTCTGAGGGGGTTATAGATTGTGGAGTGCCTAGGAAGGTCTTTATGTGGGCCCAGAATTTCTGAGGGTCGTGGGCTGAGCTGGATAGTAGGTTCTGGCAGTACCTACTTTTGGCTTGCCTTATCTGCTTTTTGCAGGAATTTCTGTGTTGTTTATATATCGTGTAATCTATAGGTAGGCCAGTGTTTTTATAGTGCTTCCATAGTTTGTTCCTATGCCGTAGCTGTAAGAGCACGTCTTTTTGGAGCCATCTGGTTTGATTTATGTTGTTGTGCCTGTAATTGTAGCCCTAAGCAGCTGAAACACAAAGGTACAACACAGTGTTACTGTATATTATTTATGGCTACTGATTACAGATAATGTGCTGAAACACATAATGTTTATGCATCCTTACTGTTGACCAGTACAAGGTCAGTATAACATCCCCTATCCTCCTATTGATACCCTACATATGTAAGCTACTATTTGTTCTGCCCTTTGTTATGCTTCTATCAACTGCATTTACTGACACTGGTCACTTGTATTCATCACTCCACAGTCTTTCTCCTCCTTTGATGCAGATACTGGTACTCCTCCCCTGTACTTCTCTTTCCTGCTATTCTTGGCTTCAATATGCAGAACTTGTCATTTCTGTTAATTGAAGCCAACATGCTGTATCTGTCAGCAGTTCCTCCAGTTTCCCATATCTTATTGCAGGTCCTTTATCACATGGTGACAGATATTCCCCTTTACCTGTCCCAACTCCACTTTAACCCATCCACAGTCTCTACCTCTGGTAGTCCCATGATCAACTCATTCCATGGTTCCACCACCATCTCAGTGAATTAACACCTCATCCTTTCCACCCTGAGTCTCCACCACTTTAGCTTACACACGTTGCCTGTGGTTGCCCCCACACTGCTTCCTTTGGAGCCCCCTCACTGAGCATCCTCTATTTGTCCCCTATCTACCTGAAGAGCTCTATTATCTACCCCTGTCCCTCCTCTACTCCAGCTTGTGCATGGTGAGCTCCTGGAGCATCCCACATAGGTCCTTTACCCCAAGCCACAGATCATTTTGGTTTTCCTCCTGTTGACCCTTTCCAGGAATGCAATGTCCCTTTTTCTAATTGCAAACTACAAAACTGCATACAGTAGTCAAGGTGTGGCCTAACCAATCAGTCCTACATAATCACTGTGACTTCCTCCATCTGGAAGTGATTCTCCTAGTGATGCATCGCAGCATAAAATTTGCTTTGTCTGCTCCCTTCCCACAGGTGTCAGAATTGTTCTTTTTGAAATCCACCAACATCCCCCCCCCCAGGTCCATCTTACCTACTGAGAATTTTAGCATTTCACTACCAGGGCATACATTTGGCCCTTGTTTCTGTTGCCCACGTGTACAACTATTCAGTTCCCTGCATTGAACCTCATAGTCTAGTTCCTTGTTCACCTCTCCAGATCATTTAGGTACCCCTGCAGTGCCACCTTCCCCTCCTCCCCATCTACCACTGCTCCCATCCTCTATTCAGCCTTAAAGATACTCATTTCACTCCTCATACTGTTATGTCAGAGACATAGGCGTTACACAGGAGGGGCCCTATGACCCATTCCTGCGGGACACCACTCATGACCCTCCTTGCACATGACACTAACCACAGCCCTCTGTGAATGCTCCAAGCGCAAATGTCCTATCCAGCTTATCAGTTTCCCCACCTACATTTCCCTCTGCTTGTCCAACAGGCCTCCATGAGTAAAGGAGTCCAAAAACATTCCTGAAGTCAAGAGATAGCGCATCCACCGGCCTACTCTGGTCCTGGGCACTCATCACCCAATTGTAGAAGTCCACAGGGTTTGTCTGACACCAGTTATTTATTTATTTATTTATTTTTTTTAGTTGTTTAACCAGGAGTAGCACACTAAACTGAAAGCTTTTTACAGGAGTGACCTGGGAGCATAGGGAAGTTAAGTGACTTGCTCAGAGTCACACAGTATGCAGGTGGAAGCTGTAGGATTCAAAACCAGGTCTGGTCTGCTGGATGTCACCAGATTTGCAGCTCAGAGCCTTAAACCACTGCGCTAAACTGCCTCCCTCCATGTTCCATGGATGAAGCCATGCTGTCTGTCGTTCAGATACCCAAAGTTATCCAGGTCTCCCCCTTCCCACAGCTTCTCATTCATAATACCCTCCATCACCCTGCCCACCACTGATGTCATACTGAGTGGCGTGTAGTTCCACCACTCCTGTCCTGATCCTCCCTTTTTGATAGGCATGATATCTGCTACCCTCCAGTCTTGTGTCACCTACCCCTTCATCACAGAGATGTTGAAAAGCTCTAGCAGGTGTTCTGCCAGGACATCCACCACTTTACTTAATACCCTATGATGTAATTCACACGGCCCTGGTACTTTATCCATCCTAAGTGACCTTATGGCTTTGCTAATTTTCTCTCTACATGGATTTCCACATCCAGGTCCTCCCCTTGGCAGCCTGTTAAGCCTTCCCCCCTCCTGACGGCAATGTCTCCCCCTTACCCTTATATCCAGTGGTGCTCCTGATTGCTAAGGGTCAGGCCCCTTCTTCAGTTTCACTGTCTCCCCCCTTTAGTGATACAGCCACCCAATTCTCCCTGGCAAAAACCTAGGCAAAATAGTCATTTAGTACCTCTGCCTGCATCCCGTGTCCTGTGCCCATCCCCCGTTCTAATCATGGTAATCTTCACCTTCTCTTTCCTTTTCTCCCCAATATATGTAAAGAACCCCTTGATCCCCCTCCAGAATTCACTGGTCACTTTATGCTCCTTCCTTGCATTTGCCAATCAAACCACCAGAGTGACATTTATTGCTTCCACCTCATACTGCCCTTGATCAGTTTTACTCATTTCAGCATTTCCAGTGCCTACAGGCAGGCCTCTTTTCCCTCGCCACCTCCTGAGCCTCCCATGTCCACCAAGAGCAGGGGTGTAGCCAGAAATTTTTTGTACACGCAGTCTCCAGCTGCTGTCCCCATTAAAAAAATGTACACATCCTCTCCAAATGTTGCCCCTATTACAAAAAAATCAGATTGTTGTCAGATGACTTCTCTTATCTATAAAGAGGTTATACACATATCTATCTCCTAAATAATAGAAGTTCAAACAGAGACACTACTAAGTGGCCAACACTAACTCACATACGACAGATTAGAATAATATTGTTAACAGAAAGGTATCTGCTTTGGGACAGGCACTCAACAAAACTGTACACAAATGTGTACAGTGAGTATGCCTAGCTACATCCTTGACCAAAAGCATTTTCTGGCCATACCGCCTTGGTGCCTGAGTCTTTCACAGGTCTTTGTAGGCTCCTGTAGCCAACTCCTACTGATGTGCCACCTACTGTCAGCATTCATGTCTGGCATTGTCCCATCCAAATGATCTTGGAGGATCATTTCAATCCCCTTCAAGTCCACACCCTGAAGTAAATTACCACCATCTTTGTGCGCCCCCCCCAACAAGACCATGGCACGATCCAATCCCTGCAAATGGGTCCGTCGTGTCATGGCCCCTAATCTGGTCAGTATCCTGCGTGACTATGTCTACTGTCCCATCCTCCCTAGTTGGCACACCCACTTTGTATGTTATGACTGAATCCTGGAAGACATCCAGCAACCTCTGCTCCCTGCCCACTAAAGACATCATGGTCCTCCAATGATTGAGGTGTTAAAATTTGTCAAATTAATGTATATGTCTAGCCTTGAGGAAGTGCTTCTCCTGAGGCACATAGCTGCCACCAGTGGACACTCAATGATGCTTGACATGGTGTGGCTATGGTGGAAAATTTGATGCTATTTCAAGTGATAGTGTGGTGGAGATTGGTAATGCTCTACTTGTGGGGCTTGTGTCTGTGACCACTGTGGAGGTGGTTCAACAAACAGTTTGATAGTCATAAGTGTACTGTGAATCCCACAACACCGCTCGGTGTTGTGGGTGGGCCACGTTTTAGGTAGGTGGTGACGTGGCTATAAAGTTGTCATCAGTATGCACTGATCCCACGGCACAGTAGACAGATGATATGGAGTAATCTGCTGCTGTATTAGTCTTAGTATGTTATTTGTGTGCACTGTCCCCCACACTTTCTTGTCATCCGTGGATAGTGAAATCTTTACCAAGTTGTACAGCATTATATGTGTTTCTCTTCATTTATGTGTTTTTTCAGTTGTTGTTCTCTGTTATAATTACCATGTTACATTGCATGTGTTGTCATGTGTATGTGACTGACCATTGTATTCAACGTTATTAACATGTTAAAATTTTTTTCCAGTGTCACCCGGGAAGGGTCTTGCCGTGGCAACACTGCTTTTCACTAACACTTCCTGAGCCCTTTTTTCCACAGTAACTCTGCCTACCTTCAACACACTAACAGTCCATGAATACATTTTGATGTTCTAGACAATCAAGAAACATCAAACACTGGTAAGTATTTGTCACTTTGTTACCTGTGCTGTAATTTCTGTTGTATGCATGCTGTATTTTATGTAATTAACTGTTGCAATACTGTTGGTACAGGCTATACATTTCTCAGCCAACAGCTGTCTTCCAGCATGATCCCTCTGACCAATAGAAACATAGAAACATGGAATTTGATGGCAGATAAGGACCGCTTGGCCCACCTAGTCTGCCCATTTTCCTACCTAACAGATAAGCTGCAGATCCTAGTTAACTAACAGCTTGCTTCCTCCTACCCCCCACTAGGACTACCTTATTTCTGTCCCATGCATTCTTGAATTCCCCCACTGTTCTTGACTCCATGATCTCCTCAGGGAGGCTGTTCCATGCATCCACAACCCTCTCTGTGAAAAAATACTTCCTCACATTACCTCTGAGCCGTCCCCTCTATCTTCAAATTGTGCCCCCTTGTTCTTGCATATCTCTTTTTCTGAAAGATGCTACCCTCTTGGACTTTGTTGATTCCCTTGAGGTACTTGAAAGTTTCTATCATGCCCCTCTCCCTTCTTTCCTCAAGGGTATACATATTAAGCTCCTTTAGTTTTTCTTCATATGTCTTCTGGTGCAGACCCTGCACCATTTTGGTTGCCCTCCTCTGGGCAGCCTCCACTCTGTCTATGTCTTTGCAGAGATGGGGTCTCCAGAACTGCACACAGTACTCCAGGTGGGGTCTCACCAACTGTCTGTACAGAGGGATAACAACTTCCTGTTTTCTACTATTGATGCCTCCCCCATGCATCCCAGTATCCTCCCAGCCTTTCTTACTGCCTTCTCACATTGCTTGCCCACCTTTAGGTCAGCTGATATAATTACCCCCAGGTCCCTTTCCATTTTCATTGTTGTCAGTATCTCACCCCCCACTGTGTACTCTTCCCCTGGGTTTTTGTTTCCCAGGTGCATTACCTTGCACTTCCTTGCATTGAATCTGAGCTGCCATACATTTGGCCATTCCTCTAACCTTGCCAAGCCCCTTCTCATCCTTTCCACTCCATCTTGTGTATCAACCCTGTTGCAAATCTTTGTGTCGTCTGCAAAGAGACATACTTTTCCTTCCAGTTCCTCTGCAATGTCACTTATAAAGACATTAAAAAGGACCTGTCCCAGTACTGAACCCTGCGGTACCCTGCTAGTAACCTTCCTTTCTTCACTGTGGACTCCATTTACTACTACTCTTTGCATCCTGTTGTCTAGCCAACTTTTTATCCAGGCTACCGTCTTGGGACCCACTCCAAGGCTAGCTAACTTGTGTGTAAATCTTTTGTGTGGGACTGTATCAAATGCCTTGCTAAAATTTAGGTAGGCCATGTCCACAGCCCCTCCCTGGTCTGCTGCTTTGGTCACCCAGTCAAAGAAATCAATTAGATTTTTCTGACATGAACTTCCCATCGTGAATCTATACTGCCTTGGGTCCTGTGCCCCACTGGCCTCTAGGTGCTCAACAATTCTTTCCTTCAGAAGTGATTCCATCATTGTCTCTACCACTGAGGTCAAACTAACTGGTATGTAGTTTCCTGCCTCTGTCCTGCTCCCACTTTTGTGAAGAGGAATCACATCCGCCCTCCTCCAGTCCTCAGGTACCACTCCACCCTCTCATGATTTGTTAAAGACAGTAGTCAGTGGTGTCACTAGTTCTACCCTTAGTTCTTTTAGAATTCTTGGGTGAACCCCAACATGCCCCATTGCTTTGTCCACCTTTAATTTTATTAGTTCTTTAAGAACCCTTTCTTCTGTAAATGGACTGGTATCGACCCCCGTCCTCAGAGTGTTTCTCTTGTTTGGTTTAGGTACTTCTTCCTCTCTTCCTTTGTGAATACTGAGCAGAAATATTCATTCAGTATCCCTGCTTTTTCACTGTCACCCTCTACCTACATTCCTTCCCCTTTATTAAGCCTCACTATCCCTCATTTGGTCTTTCTTCGCTCCCTAATGTACCTATAAAAGGTCTTATCCCCCTTCTTAACAGAGTTGGCTATCCTTTCCTCGGTTTGGGCCTTTGCTATTCTGACTGCCTTCCCAGCCTCTTTCTGCTTTAACTGATAAAGTTCTCTGTCCTGTTCCTTCTGTGTTTCCTTATATTTCCTGAATGCTATCCTTTTCTCCTTAACCTTCCCATGCCACCTCTTTTGAGAACCATAGCATTTTTTTCCTTGGTTGTGTTTTGTTGATTTGCTTTACACAAAGGCTTGTTGTCTCTGTGATGGCTGTTTTGATTACTCCCCATTGTTCCTCCACCCCTCCTTCTTCCCTGTTTGCTAGTGTTTTTCTGAGGCACTCTCTCATTTTCCCAAAGTCAGCCCTCCTAAAGTCCTATACTCTTGCTTTTGTATGGCTTGATTGTATGGCTGTGTTTATCGTGAACCACACCGTTTGGTGGTCGCTTGTTCCCAGATGGCTACCCACTTCTAAATCTGAGATTCTTTCTCCTTCCCCGTTTGAGAGCACTAGGTCCAAGACTGCTCCCTCCCGAGTGGGTTCCAATACCAGCTGCCTGAGGCATGCCCCCTGCAGAGCATCAAGGATGACCCTGCTCTTGGATGTACCTGCAGCAAAGGTGCTCCAGTTAACATCTGGCATATTCAGGTCCTCCATCAACAATATCTCCCCTTTTTCTGCCATCCTAAGGATGCCTTCTATCATTTCCTTGTCCATTCCCTCCCCCTGAGATGGGGGTCTTTTTTTTTCAGAGTGACTGTGTTTTATTGTTAGGAAGATTTTACATATCATTCGTTACAGACATTTAGCAGGGAAGATTACATGTTTCATTGCCACAAACCAGTAATGTAAATTGGAGAAATTCTACAATAATGAATATTCACATAGAAATCTGATGAGTGATAATTATTATTATAATTATCTTTACAAATCACTCCAAAGCTTAAGAAACATGCACTTATGTATCCTCCTATTCCCCCCCATCCTCCCCTTAAACCCATCCTCCCACCCATCACCTCTCAGGTATGCAGGATATTAACCTATAATTTAATTAGCGCTGGATACAATTACTGGAGATAAGTGATACTGAGATTTACCTAGTAGTGATTTTTAAGATTTGTTATATTCTGTACCTTATTCAATTAAATGGTTAATAAGGTATGTAAGGGGGCCCATACTTTCTGGTAATAATGTGGCCTCTTTGTTATTTGGGCGATCATGCCTTCTGCTTGTAAAGCAAAGAGCATCTCTGTTAACCATTCTGTGTACATGGGAATGCTCTGATCCAGCCAATGTCACCTGATGACTTTCTTGGCACATAGGAATACTAATGCCATGTGTTTTCGCTGATTACCAATCAAAAGATCCCCATAATCTCCTATTATACAGATTTCTGGTCTGAAGGCTTCAGATAGACCTAATAGGGGATCCAAATTAGATTTAATGACTGACCAGAAGGGTGTAACTTTATTACCTTCCCATAGAATATGCAGTAGCGTGCCAGGACATTCCTTGCAATGAGAGCAAAGATTTGAGGGAAGCTTCCCCATTTGGTAAAGTCTGGTAGGAGTATAGTATAGGTCATGTAATACATGAAATTGTAGGATGCGATATCTGGTCCACTTCACAGCTTGGTATAGTTGTGACCAGATTTTAGACCATGGTCGTGGTGTTGGGGATTCTGAGGGTAGTACCTGGTCCCAGACGTACTATGGGGCTCCTCACAGTTCCTCTATGCCATCCCTTAGGAGGTGGTAGAGAAAAGAGATAAGATGGGATGAGGGTAAATTGGAAATAGCTGGGAGAAATGGGCCTATTAAGTACTGTGCCCAAGACCCAGTTCCAAAATGTTGTAGAAGCATATGTTGTAGTTGGATGTATTTAAAGCAAAAAGAATTATGGAGGTTAAACTGTGCTCAAACTGTTTGGAATGATATCTATTTGTGTTCCTGTAATAAGTCTATAACTTTGCTTAGTATTCCTAGCTAAAGTTGTATGGAAGGGCGACCCCCATCTTGAAGTTGAGTTTACTACATATAGGCTGGGAGACATCTTTTAGCAAGGATATCTGGAATGTATTACATTGTTGGACATGCACTCAGAGTGTTATCTCTATGGGTAGATTCTTAAAACTTTTAACTAAATTCCTAGAAAAAGAAAAGAATGAGAGTATTGAGAGATACATTATGTAGGGAAGCAAGGGTCTTTTCTATTTGAAGCCACAAGGGTTGATATTGGGTCTGCTCGGCGGGTGGCCCAGCCTTCATCCAGTGTGTGTAAGAATTGAACATGTAATGGAGAACTGATTAAGAAGCAAATCTGGAAGCTGTAGACCTCCATTCGCTTTGCTCCTCTGTAGTTTAAAGAGATCCCACTGGGGTGTCTTGCCGCCCCATAGAAAATTAGATATAAGTCTGTGAATTTGCGTAAACCAAATTTTGGGTAGAAATAGACAAGTCATCTGCAAGGGGTACAATATTCGTGGGAGAACATTCATTTTCAGTACATTTATACACCCCCAGAGAGAAAGTGGAAGCATAGCCCAGCGGGAAAGATCTATTTTGATTTGAGTGAGGACTTCATCAAGATTGTATTGCTTCATCTTGACTTCAGAACAAGAGAGATATATCCCCAAATATTTTAGTTTTTCTTTAGTCCAGTGGAACCCTAAATGAGCGACATCTGCTGGGAACGTGTGGACATTTAAAGGCATTAATTCTGTCTTAGCTATATTAAGCTTGTAATTGGGGAATTTGCCAAAATCCTTAATAAGTTCAAGCGTGGCAGTAATTGATTTTGAGAGGTATGTAACATGGAGTAAAATATCATCAGCATATAGCGAAATGTTATACTGATTAAGTCCAATAGAAATGCCAGAGATGATAGGGGAATTGTTGATACGTCTAATAAGCGGTTCCAGATATAAGTTAAACAAAAAGGGGGAAGTGGACATCCCTGTCTGGTACCTTGCTGAAATAAAAAGATTGTGATAGGTGACCATTACAAAGCATGCGATGGGAGGATTGGGTATAGAATCTTAATCCATTTAATATACTAGCTGGTATGTCATAGCGCTGCTTAGCAGACAAATAGATAGTCTAAGAGACCCTGTCGAACGCTTTCTCTGCATCTAGGGAGAACAAGGCAGATGGAATTCAGGACTTCTTGGATACAGAGCTTAAACAGACCAATTTGCACATATGATCAGAAGACACCCTGCCCAGAAACAAAGCCAACTTGTTCTCTACTTATGAGACTTTCGCCACACTTTAGTCAACCTGGTAGCCAGGATCTTAGCTAGTATTTTCATATCCATGATTAAAGAGATTGGGTGATAGTTAATCATTTGAAGAGGATCCTTCTCGGGTTTGAGAAGAACCACAACTGTTGCCTCAAATAGGGAGTAAATCTGAGATACCTTGATTAAACATGTCATTATAAGTATCTAGGAGAACTGGTACTAGTTGTGCTTTTAAAAGTTTAAATAATTCTACAGTGTAACCATCTGGTACTGAGTTTATCTAAAAAGAGAATCAATGGCCATGTTTATTTGTCATGAAATAGGTTCCTAGTGAATTTGCTTGACTAGCATCAAGTTCTTGGAAGTTGGATCAGTTGTGAAAACTGGCCTACCATTTCTGGGCAGAAAGGAGAAGACTGGGAATATAAGATTTTATAGTATTCCTGGAAACAGTTTACTTTATCTCTAGGGGAAGTAACAATTTGTCCTCCGGGTTTTTGAATACTTGGAACTATTCTGTCAGAGGCCTGTGCCTTGAGTCGTAGAGCCAAGAGTTTTCCTGCCTTGTCCCACTGATCGAAGTAGTGAATTTTGGAACGTATAAGAAGGTATTCTGCATATTCAGTTAAGATTGAATTATATCGATCTCTTAGAATTTCTAAGGCATTAAGCTCATCTGTGGTGGAGTCAGCAGAGAGTGCTAGTTCCGAATTTCTGATGTCTTGTAACAGGGCAGAGGTTACCTTGGAGGTGATCTTTTTTTTAACTGTGGCCATATGGATGATTTCTTCCCACACTGAACATTTAAAAGCTCCCCATAAAATATATAACTTGGACATAGTAGGGGTATTAAGGTTAAGAAAATTTGTGATGAAGTCTGCGAGCTGGGATTTCAGATATTCTGATCGAAAAAGTTGGCTTCTACCTTGTCTTTAGAGAAGGGCGGGCCAGGACTCTAACATAATAAGGTGGGATGGTGATATGAGATCACTTTAGAAAGGTAGTTGCAGGATACAACAGATGAAAGATGCCCCGTATCCAAAAGAAAGTAATCTAGATGGGAGAATGAGTTATGGGGAATAGAATGAAATCAGTATTCCCTTTGATGTGGGAAAAGAACCCTCCAGGGATCTATTAGGCCAACAGACTCCATCATTTCTCTGATGGCAATTTGTGAAGGGGAGAGAGAGACAGAGAGAGAGAGAAATGAGAGGCACCTGGTGGAGTGGTCCAAGGTATTGCAGTAGACTTGATTGCAGTTTCCTCCCAGCACAATAGGGAGGGAGGACCATGGAATCAAGTCGTTCATGAGGGAAGTAAACAAAGAAGGATCCTCTGTGTTAGGGCCATATATGGAACAGAGCACCACCATTGACTGACCTAGCAGAGCCTTAATCAAAATGTATCTGTGTTGGGAATCTACTGTAGTATCCGCAAGACGGAAGGGTTCTCTCCTTGCTATGAGGATTGCTACTCCCCCTTTATGTGTGTCAGGTCAACTCCCTAAAGCTTGACCCACCCAGGATCTTCTCAACTGTAAGACTTGGGGGGGGGGGCAAATGGGTTTCTTGAAGAAACGCAATATCAGTATCTACTTTTTGGAGATGCAGCAGTACCTTGGCACGTTTTGAGATGGGGGTCTGTATACAACCCCCGTGCAGATTGTGGTGCCATTTCCTGTCTCCAGGGTGACCCAGAGTGCCTCCTCTGCTCCCTGTTTACTCTTCAGTTCTGTTTCTTTGCTCCCTTCCTTTACATAGAGAATTACCCCTCCTCCTCTTTTACCCTCCCTGTCCCTCCTGTAGATTGTGTATCCTGGTATGTTGACATCCCAGTTATGGTTCTCTGTGTACCATGTTTCTGTGACTGACACAATATCCAGGCAACCCTCTTCCATCAAGGCCACTAGTTCAGGGAGCTTGTTACACAGACTATGGGCATTGGTCCTCATCAACTCACTTTTGATGGCCTTACCCTTTTAGCCCCATTCCTGTCCTTACTGCCTTTGCCTTTTCTACATTTACCTCTGTTCTGCTCCCAATGACTCTCTACCTTGGTGTTTACCTTACTAATTACTGTGTTTTGTTGGGGAGCTGGATTTCCTGCTCCTTTCAGTGCCTCTCCTCTTGGCTAGTTTAAATGTTTGCCAATGAAACATTTAAACCTCTCACCTAGGATCCTGGTCTCCCCGGACAGATGCAGACCATCGCGCCAGTATAGGTCTGCATCCCTCCAGGTGGCTCCCCAGTTCCCAATGAAGCCAAAACCCTGAGCACCACACCAGTTTTTCAACCATTCATTGAATTCCCTGGTGAGGAGTACCCTAGCACCACCCTTGCCATAGACAGGCAGCACCTCTGAGAAGGTTACTGTATGCGCTACTTGTCTAAGGCCCCTCTCCAACTCTACAAACTCCTCTTGCACTGCTCTGATCCCATTCCCAGTCAGGTTAATTTGTCCCTAGGTGGACACTAACATCCAGCACCCTCCCTTGAGCAGCTGCTCCCACGATCCTGAGGATTTATTTCCTGTCCCTCCAAACCGTGGTGCCAGGCAGGCACCTTACCTCCCCCTTCCTCCTCCTCCATTTCTACCCACTAATGATTGAGTCCCCCACCAGGAGTTGTTTGCTTTCCCTGTATGGTCCCATGCCACCCTTCTGTGGGTCTCCTTTGTGAAGGTTCCCAGCATCCTCCTTGGTCTCCACTGCAGATGCCTCCATAGAGGAACCACTATCACCAGAAGAGCATATGAATTGTGGACAGGTGCAGCTGGAGGAAGCAACTCTGTTCCACCACCTCTCTCTCTCCTGAGCTCACCCTGGTCCAGCCTCTCCTCTTTCTTGGCAACCTCTGAGGTAATGGCATTGGTCCTGGTGGTCCCTGGGTGGGGAAGGAGGTTTCACAAATCCTAGCCAGGTCATCCTGGAGACGGGCAACCTCCTCCCTCAGACCAGAGAGGTGCCTGCAAATAGGGCAGCATCGCAGCCTCCAGAATGTCTGCCGGAACACTGCTGCCCCGCAGCCATTGCACTGCACCACTCCTATCATGTCTTATTTTGTGTCCCCTCTCCTGTTTCTCTGTATGCTTACTCTCTCCTCTCCTTACAACTCTCACCCTTCCTGTTCTGGAACAGCAACTTCCTATATTCTTCAGTAGCCTCTTTCTTCCTTGCTCAGTGTCAGACCACCATCAGCTGGGGGGGAGAGTGAGCTACTTTTTTCCTTTACGGTTGACAAAACCAATGTAAAAATAATGTGCTAACCATACAGAAATGTATCTTTTGTCAATGAATTATTGTACTACCGCCGCACTTGAACCCACTATCCACAATTGTATGAATTTCACCCCAGTAGTACCAAACCTATCTTCCCACTCACATTGCCGTTATAGTATGGAAGCCAGTGATGTAAAAAAAATAAAATAATAGACACCATTCTCTATTGTACTGTGCCACCTTCACCGACACCTGTCAGTGCCACTCCACCATACTGTGTAGCGTGGCTTACTATGAGGCATATCTGGGTATCTGTTTATTGTGTCTTCAGATATTCATGCGTGTTATAAACCTTACAACATCAAGTGATTGGAGTAGATGGGGTTCACATATATTTGGAGATGGTCGTGTAATACCATGCTGGAATGAAAGTGTGTTTATGAAGTTATTAGCTTCTATTGGTCTATCTTGGCGTATACTATGTGGTGCATGTTACAGTCATGAGATTGTTGTGGCAAACGCACATCAAGAATGGTGCACAAATGCTTCAATAAACAAGATGGCACCATGTCACAGGAGGCTTGGGTCACAACTGAATGCCGAAGTTTTGCTGTCTGCCATCAGCCTGCAACATGTTGCAGCATGCTCTGCATAGTAACGTTTGTGGTAACTAATATTGCACAGTGATACTTGCACCACTTCAGCTTTTACAACTGACTTTGTGCATTGCACTTCCCATTGTACAATCTTGATTCATGTCTGCATGTTACTGTATATAAAATCAGAACGGTGAAAGGCATGGGTAAGTATATGTTTTACTTTTGTTCAGTATAATATGTTAGTCAAGTACTGCTTTCTGCTCTTGTCAGTAGGTGCAATTGTAATCAATGCACAGAGATGACTGACGTTTTGGAATATCTGTGTTGCACAGAGTTAGAAAGAATGATGTATAGGAGAGAGGATGCTGAAGTACCCTGCATTACTTTGAACCCAGCTTTCCAACATGTCGCCTTGGACACTGATGTTCTCCAACCGCGACACGCCTATCACCAGCAATATAATGGTGGGAATGCACCACCTACCATATACGAGTAGTAAAATGCAGTAAATAATGATTGACTGGTAACATCACATCTTTCACTGTTCATCAAACCATGGTACCTTTGTCACGACAGGCATGTGCATCACATTGCCTGCAGTTCGCATTGTCAAGACACATGTCTGCTTCTGGAGTCCATGTTCAATGCTTTTCTTACAATGTCATTGTCTGTAAATAATGAAATGTGCAGCCATTATGTCCTAGTTCATTTTCAGATGATGTTCGACAGTTAACAGCCATGGTGTGCATAGTCAGGGTAACTTTGAACACATGTCATTCTGAATGAATCAAACAGGCCAATGGGGACAGAGTGGGGGACCTCAACTTAAACTAATTAGAGGATGTAAATAACCAGAGGTATATGATATTGGGAAGCTCATATGTCAAAGTAATAAACATGGTAAGCCTTGAATGTGTGCTTTATCCGATGGAGCTGAGGGAGGTTTTGGAGAGCAAGGGTCATTCAGTGAAGATTCAAGTGTGGCGGCCAAGGGGGGAAGTAGGAGACAATAGTTCAATGAGAGAGCATTGCAGCAGTGAAATGCGCTGTACGTGGATTTAATAGGTGATGTCTCTGTGTAGTGGTGTGCCCAAAAATGTGAAAGGCATAGGGGAAAGGTGCATGCCAGGGCAATGCTGGGAAATGGAGGACCTTGTAGGGAGTGTGTGGGCTTCTAAAGTGCCCTGAGAAGGCATTGACCTTGAGCAGACTGTATCTAGCATAGGTCCTAATGTGCTTCATTCATACTTTGTTGGTATGTCAGTACGTTACCATCTGTTCTCCTTTGCTCCTGTGTTGCTCTGTGTGTTATAGTTAACCACATGTTTTTTGAAGTCTACACACCACTACGTTGCCCCGCCCCCCAGGTGTTTGCCTGTACATTACCCCCATCCTCGCACTCTTTCTTTTACAGTCTTGAAAATGCATCCATATGTCCTCTGTCATGTGGTCCACCACATACTGTATCATACATTGACCACATGTGCATGGGGCAACTACACACTGTTGACATAGTACTGTCCTTTATGACTATAGGCTACCTTGTGGTCACCATTCCAAATTACTTCTTGATGTTTACACATAATTCTGAGCTGGCTGCAATGTAGAGTGTCACCTGAGGCAACAGAGCATGCACTTCAGGTTCTTATTCTCATAGACCTCTTGCTTTTAGTGACACAACTGAACAACCAGTGTCATTCTCCACCACCCCTTATCCCTCCATGTATCAGCACCTCAAATAAGTCCTCAACCTTCTCCACATTGGTAATTTATCCCAATCTCCAGATTATTTTGGTTTCCCCCCTCTGGATTGTTTCTAGGAGTGCAATGTACTTTTATAAATGTTGCCTCCCAAACTCCAGACAATACTGCATGTGCATCCTAAAGAAGCAGTTGTACAGAGGGATTATCACTTCTCTCCTTCTGGAGGTAATGCCCTTCAGCAGTGCATCACAGCATCCTATTGGCTTTGGCCGCTGCCCTCCTACGAGTCTCATAGTTGCTGATTTTTTATATTTATTTATTTATTTATTTATTTATTAAACCCTCGGCTACTCAAGGCAGGAGCCACCTCCTTATCTAGGCCCTTGACCTGGCTCTTAAATAGATCACTACAGAAGGAATAGTTCCTAACCAGTGGAAACAGACCAATGTGGTCCCAATCCATAAAGCTGGCCCCAGGGAAAACCTAACCAATTACTGGCCCATTTCCCTGCTCTGCTCACTTGTGAAGCTACAAGAAAGGCTAGTTTATGACCAGCTCCGTGTTTACCTGGAGGCTCATCAGCTCCTAGCTCCCTCTCAGCACGGATTTAGAGGTAACCTTGGGACTGATACTGCCCTTATTAACTTCTCGGATGAAGTACTCAGAGCAATGGACAATGGGATACCCACAGGTGCTGTCTTCATAGACCTGTTCAAGGTATTTGACCTTGTTGACCACAATCTTCTGCTACAGAAGCTGAACAATGTGGGCCTCGACCACCATGCTCTCAAATGGTTCGAGAGCTACTTATCAGGCTGGATACAGAGTGTCTCTTGGAAGGGAGCCATGTCAGGTCCACTACTTCTAAAACAGGGTGCCCCACAGGGCTCAATCCTGGGCCCCCTCCTTTTCTCCTTATTCACCAATGACCTAAGTACCTACTGTGGGGAAAGCTTGGTCATTCAGTATGCTGATGACACAGTCATCTACTGATCTTTGGGCGACATGGCTGCTCTTGGTCCTCTCCTCCAAAAGGACCTCTCATCACTTGAGGCATGGCTGAGCGAGAACAGAATGGTGTTAAATGCAGACAAAACCAAGGCGATGCTATTCGGGCCCAGATCTTTGGGCCATGACAGGACTACATCCCTGCATCTTACTAAGATCTCTGGAAAAAACATCAATGTAGTGCCCTCCCTTAAATACTTAGGCCTGACTCTTGACCAATCTATCACATTCAAGGACCATGTGGACCAGGTCACCAAGACCCTACACCGTAAACTTGGAACCTTGTACTGACTCGAGGACCAGCTCATCCCTGAGGCAAGGCTGTCCATTACCACAAGTGTCCTGCTCCCTACCCTGACCTATGCAGCACCGATTATACAGGGCATGGCTAAACAAGAGGTCTCCAGGATGCAAATCCTGTACAACAGGGTAGCTTGGTTCGCTACCCAGGACCATCCGCGTCACCACCACTGTGATACACTGGCCCAGCTACGTTGGCCCTCATTGACCGCTCGTCTACAATACCCTTACTTGTCCAGGCCTTCAAGCTTATCAATCTGCCCGCTCCACATAGCACAGTAGGAACCATAGCAATAAAACATAACCCCAGAAGAACGTCAGAATGAATGCTACTGAAAGTCCCCAGAGTAAGAACTAATGCTGGTGGCAGATTTTTCTCCTCCCTAGCCCCCCAACCTGTGGAACAAGCTCCCTCCTCTGATGCAGGAGGCCTTCTCACTTAGGAACTTCTGCACCAGACTTGAGGCTCATATGATTGATATAAGCACATGCCTCTTCCACGGCTCATAACTTGCCTCCCTCTCACACATCAACCCTCCCAAAAGTGAGCCGACCTAGGTACCCCTCCCAATATCCAAGGCACCTTGGTCCCTTTATCCTATATATATAATCTCTTGCAGTGGAGGTCACTCTCCTTCTGAAAACTGCATATCAATCTGTCATGCTTAATACTGTGCCACGTAGCACCTAGTTAAAAACTGTCATGATGATAACCATGTATGTAACAGTCAAGAAAGCCCGAATAATCCTGTAACCAAATGTTTTTCCACTGTATCATAAATGTATTGTTATCCCAGGTCGCCCCTGAAAAAAGGACCTTCGGGGCTCAGTGGGCCTACTCGGTCACCAAAATTTAATTAATTAATAAATAAATAAATACTCTCTTGGATTACAAGTACCTTTGAGTAGGAGCTACACATTTACAAAGGTTCCACATCATAGGACGGGGAAAACATACAAACAAAGGTTGGTAATGGTAAACAGGCATAGTACAGACATTGTTATGCAGCTGTAAAACAATTTATAGATAAAGGATAACATTAGAGAGCAACATAAGAACAGACAGATAAATGATGAAGTAGCCTGAGGGGATAAAGAAGGAAGGTGACTATTAAACTTAAATTGAGTAGTAGGGTGCCAGAGAGAAGTAGTCAGGCTGAGGGGCCTTTATCGTGAGGTGGGAGAGGGACGGAGGAAGGGGATCGGTACAGGGGAAAAGAAAATGAAGTTTGAAAAGTGGAGGAGCAAGGGGAGGAGGGGGAGGAGGGTGGAGGGAGGAGAATGAAAAGGGTCACAAGGAAAGACAGACGCCAGAGAGAGTAAAGCCAGGAGGGATGAAGGGCACAGGTCACGAACGACTAGGCAGAGAAATTGAGCAGTCCTTTAGTAGAAGTAGTCACATTTGGAGGTAGCGGTGAGATAAAGTCGGAGATTCCGTTTAAAAGATCCAAGTGTTGGGGAGGAAATTGCTTCTTTGTTGAGGGTATTAAACCAAAGAGGAGCCCTATAGGTGAAGGACCGCTGACCCAAGGAGGTACGACATCTAGGAACCTAGAGGGTTTGGGATTGGGCACTACACATTTGCTGAGTACCACACAGGGCAGAGAGGAGCTTACAAACACCAGGGGACATGAGACCAAGGAGAATCTTTTTGGTAAGCAGGCAGGTCTGATATTGAATTCTGTTGAGGAGTGGTAGCCAACAAGCCTGTGCATAGAGGTCACAGGTGTCTGTGTCTCGGGCTGCACCCGTTAAGAGCCTGTAGGCTTTGTTGAGTGACTTTGAGATTCTACGGAGGGCAGTTGGAGAAGCAGAACTACAGATAGTCAGACCGTAGTCAATGATAGAGGTGACAGAGCTGTAGATGGCCAGCCTGAGGGCATCCGCAGTCATACAGTGCTTGTGCTTGTGTAGCAGACCAATTTGCATATTAGTGGCTTTGGCAACAGTGTCAATGTGCTGCATGTAGGAGAGAGTACTATCCAGTGTGTTACCAAGGTATTTGAACTCCGGGACGTGTTCGAGTAAGTTCCTTGCGTCGTTTATGATATTGAAGGACCGGGATTTGTGCCTGCTCCGTGGATTACAGAAGGTCATTACTTTGGTCTTGCTTTAGTTCATGATGAGTTTATGCGTTGTGAACCAATCTTCAACATGCTTGAAGTGCAGCTGCAGCTGTGTTTCAAGAAGTTTAGTGTCATGTGGCTAGAGAAAAGCACTGCATCATCCGCATAGAGTAGCATTTTTTGCTGGCAGACACCAGGGAGTCTATTGAGGAAGAGTGAGAAGAGTAGAGGTTCCAGGATGGAACCCTGGGGGACTCCAGAGAGGACTGGCCTGACTTTGGACGTGACACCTGCTATCTTGACCCATTGGGTCCGATTCCTGAGGTAGCTGGCAAACCATGAAAGGGCATCATTAGAGAGCCCAATGTAAGACAGTTGCCTAAGGAGTAGAGGGCGATTAATGGTGTCGAAGGCCTTCGTCAGGTCAATGAAAACTGCTCCTCCACAGTTTCCTTTGTCGAGTGTATTGTGAATAAAACTCATGAATTCCAGGAGCGCCGTGGTGGTGATGTGACCTTTTCTGAAGCCATGCTGTTCTGGGCATTGAACTTCACATTTTTCCAGGAATTTGACTAGCTGATCCTACACTATTCATTCTAATGCCTTAGATAATGGGGGGAGGAGTGAGATAGGTCTGTAGTTGGAATGAAGAGACCTGTCTCCACTTTTATGCACCGGTGTGACAGTTGCCTGTTTCCAGCGAGAGGGGAATTGGCCCAGTCTTAATGAGAGGTTAAAAATCTTCATCAGGGGTTCAATGACCTCATCCAGAACTAGCACCAGTAGTTTGAGGTCAAGGGAATCCCCACTGTACCCAGACTTGCAGATGGCCTTGCAGATATAGTTACAAGCCACATGTGGTGGAACCTCTTTGAAGAAGAATTGAGGTGCTGGATGAGCATTTAGGGTGGACACGTTGGGGGTATTGGGGGAAGGGTCATTGAAGAAGTTAGGAGGAAGCACATTGTCCAGGTTCGAGAAAGCACTGTTGAAGGTACTGGTAATGGTGCCAAGGTTGAGTGTTGGAATGCCTTGTATGTTGAGCATAGTGGGGGGTGCCTTTGGATCCTTGCCAGTGAGTTCTTTCAGGTTGTTCCATAAGTTTTTCCCATCACCCCAAGAGTTGGTCAGAGCCTCCTTGTAGTATTTGCTTTTGGTATTCCGAATCAGACGAGTGCAGGCATTTCGAGCTGCTTTGTATTTTTGTATGTTTCCTTGTGTTGGGGTAGTATGAGCACAGTGCCAGAGTTGGTCCCTGTACTTAAGGCATGTTACCAGGTCAGAGGTAATCCAGGGGTTCGACCATCCTTTGACCTTCATCATTTTTAGTGGTGCATAGATGTTACAGGCTGCATTGAAGTGGTCGATGAACAAGTCCAAGGCTTTGTTAGCATCACTGAGTGTGTCCAACACTGCCCAGTCAAGTCTATTTAGGTGGGATTTTAGTAGCTGAAGATGCCCCTGATTAAATACCCTTGTGTAGAGTAGTTTGGAAGGGGGTTTGAGGAACTTGTTAGACCAAGAGAAGATGATAGGTGAGTGATCACTTATTGTATCCGGGAGGACTAAGACATTAGAGATTCGTTCAGGGCAGTTGGACAGAATCTAATCTAGTAGTGTGAGAGTACCGGTCCTGTAGTTGCATCTGGTGGGGTGAGGACAAGTTGTGACAATTTTGACAGCCAACACCACCCCATGTACATCCCAGCCATCGAGGCTTGAAGCATTACCCCCCACACCAGGGTATACACCTGGCATGTGTTTCTGGCGCCCAGATGCAGAACCATTCATTGCCCTGCATTTAACCTCAGACTCCACCTCCTCGCCAGAGTATTTAGGTCCTCCTGCAGGGTCACCCTGCCCTCCTGCCCATACACCACTGCTCCCAGCTTCGAGTCATCCACAAAGAGAATCATTTCACTCTTGATACCCTTTCTTATGTGACAGACATAGGTGTTAAATAGGAGAGGTAGTAGGAGTGATCCCTGAGGGACCTCACTGATGACTCTACTTGGACATGAGACTAACCACCCAAACACGACCCTTGGGGTACACTCTGAGAGCCAATTTTGTATCCAGCTTATCATCTGTTTACCCACCCTCATTTCACCAAGCTTATTGAACAGGTGAAACACCTTTCTCAAGTCAATAAAGAGAACATCCACCGGACTGCCCTGGTCCAGGGCACTCCTCACCCAGTCATTGAACTCTACAAGTTTTGTCTGACAAGATTTCCCCAGGACAAAGCCATGCTGTCTATTGTTCAGGTAACACAAGTTCTCCAGTAGCCACCCCCACAGCCTCTCCTTGATAATACCCTCCATCACCATTCCCACCACCAATATCAGGTTGACGTGCCATGTAGTTCCTCGCCTACTGTCTTGATTCTCCCATGTTGGTAGGCATGATATGTGCCAGCATCAACTCCTGGAGCACCCACCCCGTCATCACTGAGATGTTGAAAAGCTCCATCAGGTGTTCCGCACGGATATACACTAGTTCCCTCACTACCTTGGTATATTATTCATCTTGCCCTTGTGATTTCTACAGCCTAAGGGACCTAAGGGCATCTCTCAGGCTCTGTACTTGGATTTCTACCTCCACTTCCTCCTCTACATCAATGCCTGGTATATCCATGGTTTGTCGGGGGTTATAGCTCACTAGTAGATGTTTTGTTTTAACTGAAGTGACTATCAATGTACGCTGGAATACTATTTATGCTTTTTTCAGAAAATTCAGATACACTGCATACCGTCAACTTGTGAGATGATGCTGGGGGTACCTTGGCAAGGACGTTCGTGTCACGTTACCAGCATGTGCCTTGCAGAAGATCCAAGACACATACCCCAGTGAGACAGGTGTGGCATACACCCATTTTAAACTGGAAAGAATAATACCACCATGAATGTGGTTAAGTGACTTGTGACTGGATGGATATCCCCGAAAATTGTTCTGCTGTTAAAAGTTTATAACCCTGTTAAAATTATTCATACTGAGTCCCAAGGACTTCATGTGTTTTGTTCTGTTGGCCACAGTCTTCAGCCACGTTCATGGACGCGGTAATGAGATGCCTGTGACAGCGTGGGTGCACGCTACATTGTAATCAATGGCCATGTATTTCTCAATCTGTTTTTAGTGCTGTAATGTGCACTTGGCAATGAAATATTGGCACTGGTCCACTAACAAGGGACTTCTACTCGACCGGTGCCCACATGTCATTGGCAAGTGCCCATTACAGTACTAAAAACAGATTGAGAAATAGCTTGCCATTGATTCCAATGCAGAGCACCCACACTCTGTCACTGGCATCTTGTCATCACGTCTGTGAGCATGTGGGCAGAGTGCTGCCAACAGAAAAAAAACGTGAATTACTTGTGACCCGGTTACACTAATTGTGCAATGTTTATAAGTGTTTCTCATTACAAGCCTTTTCGGGGATATGCTTCTTATCAGGATAGTTTGGCAACAAAGCACCTGCATAGATGGTGCATAGGCTCATCATGGGGAGTCTCTTCAACAGTCATGTTATGTTTTGGCTATGAATTTCAAAATAGTGGTCATTGATGTGCTTACCATCACATTGTTAATACTGCATGATGGAAACAAAAGTCAGATCCTGTTTATTGTCCATGCATGTTTATGTTCTTATGAATGTAGCAAAACACAGTTGAATATATGTGCTGGATTTCCAAATATTAAGCTTCTGCATGTCATTCTTGCACGTGACTTTCTGCACTGATGAGAGGTAACACATGTCATGACACAACAAGGTGACAATCAAAAATATGACAACTTGCTTCCAGTGCTAGGAACATACATAACGAATGCGTCATCAACCAGTACTGAATGTTACAGTCTTGCATTGATGTTGTGAATTACTTTGAACAGAAAACTTTCTATTAGAAGGAGTAAGTCACAACTAGTAGCCCGTTGACAATTACTAATGTTTCTGCAGTACATGCAAGGCATGGCACATGGAGACACCATTGCTCAATGAAAATAATGTGTAGTACTGTCATGGACAGGTACGACAATTCTGTTATATATTCAAATTCTGTAAAACAAACTATTAACATATTCTTTGTTGGTGGTCTTACAAGAGACACCCATTGCTGTGGTGCATCATTTATTGTTATGCATCCTCACACTTTGAGTGTCGTGCACAGCACATCTGTATGGCTGGATAAAGAAATGATCACACTGGGTGTACACCACATTACTTTGTAAACATACCGTTTGCAAACGTAATTCACAGCATGGAATCAACACAATGTTTACTGTGTTATTGTTTCACCATGTGCTTTTGCACACATGTGTACTTTAGCCTGACTGCTATTTATAGCAAGTTAAAGCGGCTTACAAACTGTGCCTTTGTGGCCTGTCTGTCAACGTCACTGTAAGCTGCTGTCAGTGGAGGGTGGACCTCAACAGAGTTAGCGAATGTCTTCAATGTTTCTCTTCCCTCTGATGTTGATGTAGCTTGGATGACTGACACCAACAGTTGGTGTCCATACCCTGTGAACGGAGTGAAACATGTTAATGTTCTCGCCGTGAAACCAAATTACATATCAACATACTGATAAGACAGCAGAAGGAGGACATTTGGTGTATCAGGTGTGCTGCTATTGCGGGGACTACACTGCAAGATAATGTCCATGCCCCACAGCCACATTCTTTCCCATTTTACCTAACCACGATCTGTACCTTCACCATCTGTTCATCCAACAATGTCTTACACGGGCCCCCTGTCCTGTAACAGTGGACCTCTTCAGGCAATGCAAAACAACTGCCCACCCCCTTCTATTCCATTAAGGCATATTAATTGTCCACCACCCTGTCTGTGAATAACTTCTGTGTGACCTCCTGCACAAACCACACATCTTTTAGCTTACAACTGTGCACTCTACCTTTGCTGTTTCCACACATCTGAAAGAGAATGTCATTCTCCACATTAATTATACATGTACAGCACTTTCTGGTCACCATCATGTTCCATCTCTGTCTCCTGTGTTACAGTGAGAATATGTTTAGTTCCCATCAACCTGTACTCCTATGCCTTACATTGCTGACACACTATCATCTCTGTGTCCCTCCTATGTACTTTCTCGAGCAGTGTAAATGTCTTCTTTTCAGTTCCTGTCACCATTACTGAACTCAGTACTCTACATGAGGCTTTACCTGTGACCTGTACAAGGTCAGTATGACCTCATCTGTCATACTACTGATCCATGTAGGTATGCATCCAAGCATATTCTTCACCTTTGCTGTTGCTTTGTTGCACTGCATCAACTGCTTCTGGTCACTAGTCATCATCAATCCCATGGTCGTTATCCACCTCTGATGCAGATCACAAGGCTGGACCAAGGTAGTACTCAGTCCTGTGCTTCATGACCACAATATGCATAGTATTGTATTTCCTGTCCTTGAACAAAACCTGATACAGCATGGACCACCTCCCCACGCTTACCACATCTAACTGTATTCCTTCAGCTGTGTCCAGTGTTCCGCATAGCTTGGTGTCAAATAGAAATAGGTACAGTTTGCACTTAATGCCATTCACAGTGTCATTGATGAAGACATTGAACCACAATGGCACACTAACCGAGCAATGCGGGACACCATTGGTTAACTCTGTGCTTCAAGAGAAGTGTACAACCTGAAAGATACTGTTGCTTGAGCATGTTGCTCTGTGTCATACTTGGCACCAGAGCAACAAGTTTGTCAACATACATAACTTCTGGTGAGGTACAGATGCCATTTAGTGCATGTGAAAACAACATAGGTTGTCGTACATAGCTTGTGCAATCCATTTTCTTAATACGCAAAGACTTAATTTATGAATACCAGAAATACGTACCATAGGTTGCGCATGCTTTTGCCTTGTGCACAGAAGGTTCCCCCTTCTTGGATTTGCTGAAATACACGTCCAACTTTTCCCAGATGA
Organism: Neoceratodus forsteri; assembly: GCA_016271365.2. Taxonomy (NCBI): domain Eukaryota; kingdom Metazoa; phylum Chordata; order Ceratodontiformes; family Ceratodontidae; genus Neoceratodus; species Neoceratodus forsteri. Next base: position 895,851,762 of record CM028136.1, read on the forward strand.
TCCCTCGACACCAATCTGCAGCTGTTCTCATTGCAATGCAGACACACAAGAATTAACATGTAGTTGTTGTCAAAAATACGTGTCATTATAAAATGACTGTGTGATCACAGGGGAAGAAAACAAGTCATGGAGGTAAGGTGTCTGCATTGCACCATGGTTTCCAGGTACAGGGAGCGAACCCTCAGGATCGCTGGAACAGCCGCAGGTGTGAGTGAACTGGATTTCATTCTCCACCTAACGACAAATGACCATGCTGTAGAAGGGATCACAGCACTGCATGAGGACTTGTTTGAATTGGGGAGGTGCCTTACAACAGTAGCGCACATAGTAACCTTCTCGGAGGAGTTTCCTGTGTATGGTATGGGTTACGCTGGGGTGCTCCGCATCATGGTATTCAATCAGTGGTGGACAACTGGTGCAAATCTCATGGTTTTGACATCACTTGGGACTGGTGGACCATCTGGAGGGATGCAGGCCTATAGTAACACCATGGCCTGCATCTCTCCAGGAGGTGAACCAGGATCATAGGTGATAGGTTTAAAAGCTTCATTTGCAAGCATTTCAAGTAGCCAAGGGGGGAGTCACTGAAAAGGAGAAGAGAAATCATAGTCCTTCCCTAAAAAGTCATGGTGGTTAGTGAGGTAAACATCATTATAAAATGGGTAGACTTAATCAGCCAATCAGAGACTGACCTCACCGTGCATAAAATATGTTCCATGGATAGATGAGAAAAGGGCGGCAATGAAAAGTAATAAATAAGTGATCTTTACACTGTTTACATTTTAAATGCCACTATTGCTCCCTGAACTTGTGGCCTTAATGGAAGAGGGATGCCTTGATATTGTTGCAGCCACAGAAACATGGTACACAGATAACAATGACTGTAATGTCAGGCCATACAAAAGTGAAGGTACTGAACTTCTGGGAGGGAGAAGCAACAGTGTCCGGGATACAGCTGTCTTGTCCTCGGGGAGGGACACAGTCTTGCTAGATGTTGGTAGGGCAAAATGGAGATGAAGGGGGAAATGCATTGAAACGCTACAGAGTATTGGGGTAGTGCGTCACACGTCAAAAAGGTAGCCATACGCTGCATCGTTGAACTTTGAGTTACAAAGGAGGGAACTACAGGTAAACACTGCTGGCCTGGGACAACATCACAGCTGGCACATTATTGTGTGAGAGAACACCCTGTGATGGTGGGATGGGAACACCTGGGGGGAGCAGGGGCATCGGACAGGCAGATTTCTGCTTTATGGGAGATGTTCGGGTAGGAGGTAGAGCCTTTGGTGGTGGCAGATGTTGGAGACAGCTCACAGATGGTATGTGCAGAGAAAGAATATCCACCCCCAACAAGAATACATCATCCATCCAATGACAGGCTTCCCATTGACAAAACACTGACTCCTTTCTCAGTAATTTTTTCAGCATTATCCACGTTGGGCATTGCCCAAAGAACATCTGTGCCACCACCCACAACCATACAAAGCCTTATCACCAACCACCCCTATTGTTGGCCCCACAATGGACATTGTATTGTAATACTGATGCCTGACCCCCAGTCATGGCCATGTTACAGTAGCCACCACAGGCGGACATGTAAGACAGTGGGTACCACAGCCTGTCATGATCATCCGGTCATGGCTGGTCAGACTTTCCTCTAGTGATGCACCATGGCCGGTGACAGGTGATGGTCAATAATTCTTCCAGTGGATGAACAGGCAAATCACATGTCCATTTATCAATACAGTGTGTTGTCCTTGCAAGTATTACTGAAGCCACAATGATGAATTGGTATCTCAGACACTGAAATCAGTGTCTCACAGTGTGGCATACTGTTATATAACCTGTGTCACAAACTCTGCTGTCAGCAGTGACGAGAACTTAGGCAGATGCCTGATCTAGCATTGCCATGGTGATTCAAAGATTTACATAATTAACATCCATGTCCAGTAGCACAGCATGTCTTTGAAAAGTAGAATGAGACATTTACCGGACATGCATTCCGTCAAATGAGAATGCTGTATGTTGTGGAGCAAACAGTAGGATAGTACTGTGGAATGCCTCCACAGTGGATGTTTGATGATGTGGAGACAGTCTTGATATGTCCTTCAGCAGTTGAGGGTTTTCAAGAAGGGAAACTAGCCTCTCAGTTGATGCCTCACTTAAGAAAGTGGAGAAAAGTAAATGAGTGCATTGAGCATAGAGATTGAAGAACAGCAAGTCTGAAAACAGCTCTGCAGCTTTAACAACACATGGTTCTCAGTTAATACCTAAGTAAAACTAGCTCCCTTTCATGCTATGAATCACTAAAGTATTGCAGGAAACAGAATGACCCTGTCAATCAACATTTTTCAGATAGTGAGAGTGTCATAATTTGGCTAATTGTATTGGGGCAGCAGGAAAATGTGTGCAACACTTACTTGGGCTCGGCCACTTCTTTTTTGCCACCCTCCCTTCCCTCCAGTGGTCCATGTGCACAGGTAGAGTACACATCACTGTGGCTGCTGTGAATGTTCAGTATGTGACATATCATGCTGTTCCACTTGCCTTGAATAACATCATTATTGCTGTCCAGTGTTGTGTCAGCCGCCCAGTAAACATGGCTGTTTTTTGGTTTCTTCCAAGGATTGATTTCATCCATGCCACGTTATTTGGATAGTGCTTCCACTTTCTTCCTGGGCCCTAGGCAGAAAGGTAATAAATGCCAGTAGCTTATCTTGAGATTTGGGTATGCTGCACACTGTAACAGTTTGCATTCAGTCACTGAACAATGTTAAGATGGCTACCTTCAAAAACACTGTGGAACTAGAAGACTAAACAGTGGATAAATCATAACATCAAAGTTGTCAACATCATACTTTCTTTTTTGTGTGGTCTCTTTGTCCCCTCATGGTCAGCAGACATCCGCCCACCACCCTTTTGCACCACTGGCTCCATTCGAGGACATCACCCTAGAGACACACCCATGGCTTGCCAACCCCTGGTGAGTATGCGGTGAGCTGTCCTTGCTCACCATCAGTAGATGGATCACGTACATTGTGGCAACGCCCTTGGAGCAAGGACATGCATCCCATGATGGACACAAAGGTGCGTGACCGTGCTTTTTCCCTTGCTCTATTGTCACCAATGACACTCACGGAGGGGAGCATGCACGCATCTGTCATGTGCTCCCTTCCAGCGTGTGACCCAGCTCCAGCCTCTGCCACAGTGTGGTGCCTTGACCCACAGACTCCTGCAGGGAGCAAGAAATTGCGCACTGGTTCAGACCACCCTCCATGGAGAAGGACAGCAGTCCATGCGATGCTCAATCCTTCTCCTCTCCTGCCAACCCACGGTGGCAAGTGGTTGTTCCAGAGCACAAGTTGCCGGCTAAGCGTGAGTCGAGGCGTCCAGTGCCTCAGCAGTCTTCGGAACTCGGACGGCATGAACATCCTGATTTGATGTTACTGACATCATGTTATTCTACCTTTCCATGTACTTATTTTTATGTCTATACATGCACACCTTTTGCCATGTGCCATATGTCAAAATAATGCTTTGCATCCTGCATTACAGGTGAGGAGGATATCCAAGCATTAATTTGCCTATGCATATCTGTAATGATGCAGTCAACCTTGAGCCCCTTTTCCTGTACCAAAAAACGTAGCGATTTTTTCAATTCCCCCAACTCCATCCAGGCAGAGTTTTTCACTTCACTGCTTTGAAAATGCAAATTGAAAAGAACATCATAATGATGAATGGCACTGTCCAAATTACAAAACCTCTGTTTACCAGTCTCCTGCATGAAAACTGTACCTGAACCAGAGAAATATCAATAAACTTATTGAGGCGGTGCTCCATCATCGTATAGGAGCCAAATTTAGCACAATGACCGGGGCTATCAGCACGCCTATCACCACCAAGTATCATGCCACCGGTCATGCCTCTCAATGTCTGTATCATTGTCTCCTGTTCCTGTGCCCAGGTTGTTTTTTTTCACAGGGGAGATGGTGGCCTTTATATATTTCTGCACAGTCCACCGAGAAACACATGGAATTCTCATATATTCAAACAGTTGCAATGCCTTTGAAATGCTGCACCCAGATACTAAAATAGCTGTTGATAGCAGCAAGTTTCCAAGTGCAAAGTGTGTGACTCAGGGCTGGCTGTGCCACACTTTATGGTGGTCACAGTCTGAGCATTTGGCAGTGACAGTTAGAATTGTGCCTTGTTTTTGGAAGGTTCATCAGTATAAAAAAGTATGGTAATGTAACCATGACAAATTTCGCATGTCTTAAAAAGATCTTCGATGCATGACCGGAACACTATGAATTTCTTCTGTTCATGCGGTTCTTTTTCTGTACTCTTTACAGGGGTTCTGAAAGATAAGGAAGTAAAACATATGCTATCTTCATGGTTGTCACTGTCTCATCGACAGTTGCTGAACTGATATTACCGCATAACAGTGCAATGTTGCTGAGAGACCGTAACGACTGTGCGACATAAAATAAGGTGAATGCAAAGCAAACTGAAATGGAACATTACAGGGCAACGGACAGCTATTTGATGAATCAAAAATGGAGCATGACACCAACACCAGTGTGACACATTACATGGATGCTACAAGCAGCAGCACTACACAGCGGTGGCCACGGAATTGTAACTGACCGTACTAAATCTACAGCCGTCATAATGGTGAATAATGGACTGTCCATTCTGAAGGTATAATCCACTGGTTATGGCTGCAGGCATGTCACATGTTTGGTACACAACAGGTCTGACCATGGGTCAGTAACCACGGTGCCCCTGTTAGTGATGGGAAGTATGATATCATGTCTGTTGATCGTTGCCCACTATGCCCTTGCCGTTACATCGTTTGATCAGTAATGCACTACAAATACCCGGAGTGATGCAATGAAACAAGAAAGAAAAAAAAAACTGAAGAAACAAAAACCTGAGTCGTACATCAGCAGGATAATAGTGCTACACAGTTTTTCATGACAAATGCAAGTGACAGCACACAGTAATTGAGTTGTACAGAACAATACAAAATACCATCATCCGTTGGGGGTAGTTTGCTGCTGAAGAGCGGTGCGCGTTCAGCGCAACATCAATGAGTTGCATTGGGTACTGGTACCATATCACAATACTATGTGTCTGGTAAGTCAGGGACAATGCGGTGAAAAGGCATGCCTACACATACTCAGAAAATACTCTTAGAAATAAAGAATGCATACTGCATTGTTGCTGCACACAACTCTTGCTCCACCACTAAGATGGATGCATTCGTTGGAACATATTCAGATTCATTGTCAGCAGCCACTGATACATCTGGACTTGGGATTGGGGTCGAGCAACCAATGGGAACATCATCCAATAAACTGCACTGGACTCCAATGGATTGAACAGTCAGAACTTCAGTGACAGTGCCTAAGGAGAAATTCAGCCACATAGTTAATCATGAACCCCTACCCAATAGTTTCTAAGTATATAAATGAGGTAGTTACTTTTTAAAACAACCAGCAAATCACCTTTACTTTAGGTGAACATTTTGTGAGTTGTTTGACATTTAATGGTGCGTTTCTTTTTTGTTGGTACTGCTATGGTTTCCACTCTACCATAAACAGTTTGTTGTAAAAATTGTGACGCGCTGTCAATAAACGATTTGCATAACATGGCAGCAACACCATGCACATCAGAAGTCACACTGCAGTGTGGTGCTTCAGCTGATACTGTGTCTTCTTCGTTAGAAACTGAAATGAATTCTGCAATTGGTATAGAGTCCTCCTACAGGGACAAAAGAAAATCAGAATTTTGAAAACTGACTGCAAATGTTATGACCAAATGAAGTAATTCAAAACATGAGTGTGAAGATCTCGGTACTAGATTGAACACCCATGCAGGGGCATACACAGGAGGAAGGCATGGTGCCCAGCAAGAGGGATGACTGTGGTAGGTGACAGTGCAAAACTGTCTTGCTGTTGACTGGAATATGCCAGGAGCACACTGGGTAACTAAGGCGTACTCATCGGGCACACAGCAGCGCATGATGGACGTCTTACATGCTTTGTTCATTGTACAGATGTTCAGTGCTCTAACAATGGAAGGGCATGTCCTGGATCTGGTACAGACAGAGTGCTCATCAGGGACCTACTTGTTGCGTACCAAGTGGCAGAAAGTTATCATGTGACTGTGTGGTTCGATATTTACCTAGGAGGTACAGTATAACATAGTCACATGACAGTCATTACTTGTATAGGTGATGAGTTCAGAGGGATGAAGAGTATGCTTAGGGGATAACTAGATGAGATAAGGCCAAGCATGGACAAGTACACATGGTGTTCAATTATTAAAAAGTGGCTCCTTGAGGCTGCCAAGGGAGGCACAAGGAAGAGACACAAATGGTGTGAAGTATGACACGATAGTTCACTGAGAGGGTGGTGTAGCACTGGAATTAGCTGGATGGAAGGTTGTTAGCGGATGTTGCCATGTAGGGGTTCAACAAAGGCTGGAAGATGGATAGGGGGAGGGTGCATCACAGAGCCATGCTGTGGGATGCTGGACATAGTAAGGAGGGAGGTGGATGTTGATGCAATTGTGACATGCGAAGGCACACAGCAAGGAGCATACTTGATACAGTAAATGGCATAATCGGCTTAATTCTTATTATGCTACTATGAAAAGTATCAAGGGTAGCAATGTACATGGTGCGGTGTCAGACAATCATGTACAATGTCACCTTAAAAAAAAGAAGCATGTAGTAATTACTACCTGATACATTGCATATTCTACTTCGGTGACCTCTGACATATCCAGTGACAATCGGACATTGTCTGAAGTTGATGGGATACTGTCCTGGGGTAACATCTATTGACAGGAAAAAGTTGTGTTACTGTCTGTGTCAGAAACAAGACATGACACACACACACATGCACACACAATCATAGTATATTGACTGTATGCAAAACCAGTTACTGCGTGTAAAATTTAATTGCTGCATTTATTGGACATGAGGACCACTGTTTGCAAATGAAAATTATTTTAATACTGTGGCATGGCGTTTGGTTTGTGTGGAACGTTACAAAACGATAAATATGTACACCTGACCATCACCGCAGTGGTTTGATTTCTGCTTGCGACACAGGCTACCTGGGTTTTGGAAGAGACTACGGTCATGGCAAGGAAGCCCAGGAGGAGAAGACTCCAGCATCCAATGACTGCTAACCTTCTCAGGTTGAAGGGAGGGGGTGGTGCGGCTCGCTGTGAGTCATCTCCTGACGGAGGCTGTGGGAGCGATGACTCTGCAAGCCCCACTGCACACAGGGGCATGGTGGATGTCGGCAGTGCCTTGACGTCTGTGGCACACCATGCCCCAAGGGAGTAAATTGCAAACAATGCACCATGGTCTGCCAGATGATGGCTGACAGCACTTGCCACCAAGAGTGCCCCAACACCCCAGAAAACAATGACCAGGGACTGAATGAAGAGTGCGCTAGTTGTCCTCGCTGGCACCTTGACCCTCAGCGAAGAGACACCCATCCACTGAACAGATACAGTGTGCCACCCCTGGGATGGCTGCAATGGGAGGTAGGTAGAGGATGTTGGGGTGAGTGTGTCGTTGGCTGTCCGAAAGGAGAGGCAGTCCAGAAGCATGGAAGGATCCAAAAAAACAAAAGATTGAAATCTTACAACACGATGTGTTTGAGGTGGGTTGGGGGGACACAAACTGAGACAGTGGGGGCATGCTTCATTGTATACCTGGTGTTTTAGTACTCAACATATTATTAAAATACATGCAGTAAAAGCACACACCGCAACATCATCACACCAAGGGGAGAATGTAATGATAAAGATTAAGTCAGCACATATTTCATTTATCTGCAGGGTGGCTGTTAATACATGCCGCGCTGCCTGTAAAATCATTCTTGTGGCCTAGGGAGCACAGTTGCAACCATGCACAGACATCAAGCAGCACCACATCACATTGCGTCACCACGAGTAACATGGACACATCCCTCGCCAGGCATTTCTGCATTGTCACAGTGATGAGGCAGAGCTGCTGGACACAAAACACACTGTTTCTTGGAATGCATGATGCAGATGTCATGTTTGGCTGACCACACCATATGTGGCAGCAGAGGATGGCTACAATCATGGAGCAGTGAAGACAGAGGGTCTCCATACGCTTGCCAGGGGCATGACAATGCACAAACTGCAAGGCATGTTCTGATGTTGAACATCACGTTCGGCCAGCGGGAACAGACAACTAGTACTACCATCATCATGTGCTTGGAGTGGGCAAGCAGCATGTTACATCCCCACACTCACCCCATGAGACAGCGAGCAGTCATCAGACGCTCAAGCCTTCTCCACCGGCCTGCACCGTGGTGCCCCTGGTCCATTCCAGAAACTGGGTCATCATTGTCGCCTGAAGGAACCCAACACCAGTGCCGAGGAGCTGGATTTTATTGGCATGTAGTAATTGGATCTGAAACACAGTGGGGTTCTCTGGGTATTCACCTCAGAGCCCTGATGTGAATGGGTGCTACTTCATATAGCATACATGAAGAAAAACAATGAGACAGAGAGCATCCTGCCCACCAGAAACACACGTGATCATGTAAAAAAAAATAAAATTGTATCACCATACATTGGCAAATTACTACTGAGAAATATTTAAAAAAATAAACTGTGTTTATTTGGTATTCACATCAGGGCCTTGCTGTGAAGTCACCCAGCTACCAACGTTGAGGTGGACCACCCCTCAGCAGGGTCCCTAATGTGAAGTGCGTGTACATCATATTTCACCATGGACAGCAGTTATTTATCGTCATCAAAATCAAGTGACAGTATGCCTCAGAGTTAGGAATAAGTTATTCAGCACAGCACCTTGAAACTGTTCCTGACCTAACGTGTGGTTATGTGATTGTGTCACTCCATGGTTGTGAAAATGAAATAGCATAGCAATTACATGTAACATGTTGTGTTTACTGTACAAGACAAAGGTGGAGATAATGTGTAGGGATGTGATGAGTCTATCAAAACTGGACAAAGTTGTGGCAGGCAAGGCTGCATTCCTTACAATGCAAAGTTATACACAGTGCAACAGTGAGCAATGTGGATGTATACAGCTTGGGTACTGAGCTTACCAATCACAAGACAGACCTGCAAATCAGGGTGATCACATGTGATGACCTATGGGTGTTGATGCAGAATGAAGCTACACATTGGTCTCATTCAATTATGGCATGCATGATAGACTGTATCACTACTGAAGTACTGTACTATAACCTGCTCAGGATGGAGGACCATGAAGTGCTGGCTGTAAAGAGTTGTGCTGTACAGCCAAGGGAAGGTAACATGGTGCATTGCTTGAGAAACATAAAATAACAGGAAACCACAAAACACCATAATATGGGGCAATGATGTAGATGACTGATGATAGGAACATATGAGAAACATTACTGTTGCAAAACATACATCTTGAAATGTGACACATGTATGAAAATAACAGGCCATGACATGAAATAATATTATAGAATGGCGAGAAAGAATGTTGGACTGTGATTGATCAGTCTGGTGCTGGAACCGTGGTGTTATCCCAGCATAACACCACGGGTCTAGTCTCAGCCTCACTGTGAACTCCTGACTGATTGCACTGGATTTGTTGGATTAGGATTGTTTTATCATCTTCTCTTAAAAAATAAAATAACATTTCCACACTAACAAAAACATTCTTTTAAATGATTTTTTAATTCTGTAAAACAACAAGCCACTGTATTATAAGAATAATGCACTCCACGGTGTGTCGTGCTGGGATAACACCATGCCTGGGACATTGGACGCACTCAGCCTGTGGCCTCGTGCACAACCCCCCCAAGGCATGGCATTATCCCAGCACAACACACACCCTGTTGTGCATTATTCTTTTAATATGACATGCAGAGGGGATATATGAAAAAGTAATTCTTCAATGACATGGTGTTGGACACCTGGAGTAGACAGCAAAAGTCAGTGGTGTGCAGGAGCACAGGAGAGGGGTTCAGGACACATGTAGGAGAATAACAGGCCATGACCATGACATACAATAATAATGTGAAATGCACAGGGGATAGATATATCAATAACTACTTATCCAATTACAGGGTGTTGTACACCTGTGGTAGGCAACAAGTCAGTGGTGTGCAGGAGCACAAGGAATGGACCTGCAGACTGCTGGAAAACTTAATGATGCAAGCAGACTTCATGACAATACTTGAATAATACCTCATAACATCCACTGAGTGAATCTTGGCAGTCTTCTTTTCCACTGTCTGTTTGATCAGTGGTACATCTCTGAGACTGACTGATTTCAGACAACACCTGCTGGTTGAAAAACAGTTTGTCAACAGACATTTTAAAAACATTTATTTATTTATTTAAATTTTGGTAACTGGATGAGCTCACTGAGACCAGAGGCCCCTTTTTCAGGGGCGACCCGGGATTAGTTACATAAAAACATACTTTCACACATTGGACAATGTTCAGTGGTTACAATTGTTGCGTACATTAGAATGACAGTAATTACAAATGACATTATCAGTACAATGGGGTAGCATTAGACACAGTAGATTTTATCATAAAAAATGAGCATGGAGTACCAATGTCATGGGTAAGACCTATGTAGGAAGGGGAAATATGTGGGGGCTAACGATTGCAGCCACAGAGGCTGAGTTCCAGGAGGTAAACTTTGAGGCCCAGCTTGAAGCCTTGGAGAGATGGCTTGTTGACCAGGTTAGCTGAGAGAGTGTTCCATAGGTGCGGGGCAGAGTATTTAAAGGAACGCCTGCCAGAATTGGTGAGGACCCATGGGATGGCCAGGGGACAGCCAGCTGAGGACCTTGTTCAAGTTCAAGTTCAAGTTTATTGCAGGAAAACTCCATTGAGCAAGCTCATTCACAAGGAGGTCCTGTGACATAAACACTTAAAGTACAAACACAGATAGGTAATAACAGTATATACATGAAATACACGTTACATGATGCAGGCTGGATATACATACAAGGGTACCACACAGGGTGACCGCAGGTGGTAAACATTGATATGAGACAGGGAAGCGACTTATAGGTCGCATACTGATAAATGAAACATGATGACTGGTGTGATTTGATTTAATCAAATCAAATCAAATCAAATATACAGTATTTTGGCAGCTAGAACAAACAACAGTCTACAACTGATATGAGAGGGAGGAGAGATTTGATAGAGTAGCAGTGGAGCGTAAGCAAAGATAAAGCCAGGAGTAGAAGGGGAAGGGAAAGCAGTTAATATGACAAATCAATTATACCTTACCAGTGGATAAATATGGCACACATGGGGAAGGAAGAGACTTAATGACAGTTACAGGTGTCTTTTATTTTGGCTGAACTTAGCGATTTGTAGAAGTTTATTGAAACTGTGCTAGTTAGTTTCAGTACGGTTTGTAATTGGTTCCAAATGGAGGGAAGGGCATATGCAATAGCACGTTTACAAAAGGAAGTCTGCGTCCTTGGTATGTCAAGCATAATAAAGTCAGATTTTCTTAACGAGTATGCACTATGTGAGATACTAATAAGGGAAGAGAGATAGCTTGGCAATTTCTGCAGGAGCAGTTTAAGAGTCCATAGCCCAGCATGGAGCAGGCGTCTAGTAGTAAGGGATGTCCAACCAACAGCTGCATATAAGTCACAGTGGTGCGAACGGTAAGGGGAGTTGGTAATGAACCGTAACGCACGGTGATAAAGGATGTCCAGTTTACTTAGATTTGCAAGAGTGGTGGAGGAATAGATTACATCGCCATAGTCGAGTGGGGAGAAAAGTGGCCTGTACAAGCTTGTTTCGAGTTTCAAGGGAAAAGGGCCTATTTCTGTAGAAGAAACCTAACCTTGCTTTTAACCTTCTAGAGACATCTTCGATGTGGTCACTGAAAGATAATTTATTGTTGATCCGGATACCTAGATATTTAAATTTGGTTACAACTTCCAGAGGCTCGTTTAGCGTGGTGACAATGAAGTCTTGGGCAAGAGTATTGGGGGGGCCTGAGACAGCACTGCGGGAGAATATCATCGCTTTAGTCTTCTTGGCATTGAGCAGAAGCTTTGCCTTTATTAAATTATGCTCAAGTTGTGCGAAGTCCGCTTGAAGCACTCCCTTGACTTCAGATAACGATGAGCCAGAAGTATACAACATTGTATCATCTGCAAAAAAGTGCAGATTGGACTTAGATATGTTAGCATCTAAGTCATTGATGTACAGAGAAAACAAGATAGGGCCTAAGATGGATCCTTGGGGGACTCCTCTTGCAACTGGCAAGGCAGCAGAAAAAAAGCCTTCAGCCTTTACTTTTTGGAATCTTCCAGTTAGGTAGCTAGAGAACCACTGGGTGGTATGGTATGTGGCACCCAACTTTGCAAGGCAATTGACTAATAGTTTGTGATCAACAGTATCAAAAGCTTTGCTGAGGTCCAAAAGACTGCACCAGTTACCTTCTTAGCATCTATAGCAGAGATCCAATCATTGGTTACTTTTGCTAGTGCAGTGATTGTGCTATGATTAGCCGGAAGCCAGATTGAGCTGGGTTAATGAGAGAGAGGTTTCCAAGTGAGATTTTAACTGAATATGGATCAGTTTTTCGAGAACTTTAGAAAGGATAGGCAATATGGAGATAGGCCTATAGTTGTTTACATCATGGGTCACCAGATTTAAATAGAGGAGGATATGTGTTGATTTCCAGCAGGGCGGCACAGCAGCAGATGTAATGGAAAGATTGAAGATGTGGAGAGTGGGGCAGTGAGATGGGCATAGCCTGACCTTAGGAGAAAAAGGGTTCCAAGCCATCGTCCCCTGCACTTTTTGGTGTCTAAGTTAAGAAGAGAATCTTCTACTTCTTTATAAGTTATCTCGCAGTTGGAATTGACTGGGTCCAGGACTAGATGTGGCGGGAGGGTATGCTGGCTCACACATAGCACCAGCATAAGGTGGCGAGTCAAAGCTAATCCAGCTGTGGCAAAGTGGGAGTTAAGTTCCTCCAGGATTAGGGACTTGTTTTCCACAATCTTGCCACTTGCGACTATCTTTGTTGGTACAGAGGGCCATGGGCGTCCTTCTATAGCTTTGATAGTCTTCCATATTTTATGAGGGTTACCTTTAGCTTGTTCGAGAGTAGAAATATAATAGTTAGCTTTAGCAGAGCGAAGTTTTTACACAGTTATTCCTGGCTGTTCTAAAGGCCTGCCAATCCGAAGATTCTTTGGAATGTCTAGCTTTAGCCCAGAGCTTATCTCGAGCTATAAGGGCTGCCTTGAGATCTGAGGTGAACCAGGGATTGGAATTGTTCTGCACTTACTTTGATGAAAGGGGCATGCTTATTTATTATTGTAGTGAGTTTGTCATTAGGATGCAAGCTGCCTTGTTGACATCTTTGGCTAGGTAAAGATCTTGCCATCTGATCATGCTCAGGTCAGATAAAAGTTTACTGCACTGAATTTGTGAAAGGATCTTTTGTTATAAAGATGGGTTGCAGCGGGCCTTAATTTGAGATCTTATGCAAGCAACAATTCCATGATTGCTCATGTCGCTTAGAAACACTGCCAAATGAGATATTTTGTGTGGATGGGTGGTTAGTACCACATCTAGAATGGAACTGTTGGCAGTATTTAGAGTGTTGTTCCTAGTAGGTTCTCTGACTAATTGCCCAAGACCTAGCTTGTCACAAAGGGATTTGAGGCCATGTGATTTAGGTGACAGCCAGTCCATATTTAGATCTCCTAGAAATATTGTTTCAGTTTTTGCATCTGCGAACATGGATTTCAAAAGATTAAGGACTTCATCACCACCAGACGGGGGTCTATAGCCACCTAGGATAGTGATACATTCCGAGGAGGGGAGATGAAGGCTCAGCAAAACTAACTCAAATTCCTTGGCTAGAGATTTGCAACTAATATTGGTGACCAAGTACTTAGATTTGGCATAGATAACCACACCCCCGCCTCTAGACTCTCTATCTGCTTGTGTGACGGCCATGTGTCCCAGGGTTGAGCAAGCCCCGCAAGTGAGGAGGGGGACCTGTGGTGGAGAATTTGTAGGTCAGGCAGATAGAGGAGTAGGCCAATTTGTACCATAAGGTGGGCCAGTGGAGGTCTGCAAGGACCTCACAGTGATGCCTCCTAGGGGGTCATTGTTTGCAAAGCATACCACTCGATGGTAGAGCACAGAGAGAGTATGTAGTTACCCTTCCCTAAGGGACTGGAGTAGGGGGCCCCGTAGAGGAGGAGGATGGGGAGTAGGGTGTAGTTGGCGATAGCTCGCCGAGCCTCATCAGAGAGTGAGTGTCCCAGGCGGTAGAGGAGTCCAATCCTCTGGTGGATGGTCTTAGTTAAAGTGTCAATATGAGGTTTGTAGGACAGCTCCTGGTCAAGGAGGATTCCAAGGTAAGTGATCTTGCCAAGGACCTCGACACTCCTCCCCTGGGCTGTTTGGAGTTTAAGCAGGTCAGATCTGACAGTCCCCAGATGCCTGGTTCCAAACAGGATGGCTTTGGTCTCTTCCTCATTCAGGACTAGCAGGTGGGTGGACAACCAGGCTTCAAGTGCTGAGAGGCTAGCTTGCAGCTTGGCAGTGATAACACTAGGTTGAGGGTCACTGCAGTAGACAACGGTGTCATCTGCATAGAAGATTAGTCTGCATGGCCCGCAACACCCCTTTCAATGTCGTTGACAAAGAGGGAGAAAAGCAGGGGGCCCAAGATTGAGCCTTGGGGTACCCCAGAGACCACAGGTTGGATACCAGATTGGACACCTTTCCAGACAACTTTTTGGCTTCGATTAAGCAAGTAGCTCTTAAACCAGGAGAGTGAGAGCCCATTTAGTCCAAAGAGGTGGAGTTTGGAGAGAAGAAGTTGATGAGAGACACGATCAAGGCTTTGGACAGGTCAATAAACAGGGCTCCTATCGGGGAGCCACTGTCCATTGCCTCGAGAACATCAGATGTGAGCCGGATAAGGGCCGTGTCCATGCCATGACCTTTCCTAAAGCCATGTTGGATGCCTGCTAGGGAGAGAATGAGTCTCAAGGTAGTCTTGCAGTTGGTTATAGACTAGCCTCTTCTGCACCTTCCCTAGGGGACAGAGAATGGAGAAGGGCCTGTAGTTCCCCACTTTATCACGGGGTGGGATGAAAGGTGTTCTGTCACTTAATGCACATAATGTTGTCATACTGTCACAGAGAACTGCTAATGACATTGAAACTGTCTTTCCCTTGCCATTAAATGTTCGCTACACCAGTTTGAGAAACATTTGAACACAACCCCGCCCACACCAGCACGAACATATGCTGTATCCACATGCATATAGCTCATCATATGGCGCACAGTCCTCATAACATCCAATGAAGTTCCTACCATACTGCCTGGATGTATCCATGTCTCAATGATCGCATCAGATGATATTGTCAGGAACTGTGGTGCTGCATTCAGTACTGTGGTTTGGTAACCAGGATATATGTACATTCATCAACATTTCATCAATCCTTTATGTATATATCTCAACAACTGCTGCTGCTTGTGTGACTATGTAAATATAGGACAAATAACATGGTGATGAGTGTACTTACATCAACATTACAGAGAAGGATACAGACCGAGAAATGATCGAAGAAGAACAGTGCAGGCAAAAATTATAGGATCAAATTAATGCTAAATGGATAGATACATGCAGAAAGGGAAACAGTGCTTCACATACTTGTCAGAATGTCTGTCACATGGTGAGCTACATGCACAGGGACATAGGAGAAGGCGGTGCTGATGTCTGCCAGCCCTGTGTTGATGACGGTTGAGGCACTGGATGCCATACCTCGCGCCACGCCGGTGACCTGGGTTTGGGAATGAGCCAGAGTTCTTGGTGAGTGGCAGGGGCAGGAGAGGATTGACCATCCAAAGGACAGCTCTCTTTTCCCAGGAGGGAGGGGGGTACACACTTGGTGCCTGACTGGCCTTTGGTGGAAGCCAGCCACATAGCAACCTTATGAGTGTAAAGAGAGGGTTGGGAGTGGAAGACGGCGAGATGCCTTGACATTGGGGCACGCACCACTCCCATAGAAAATGGGAAAAACACCCTGCAGTGCTCCCGGTAGATGAAGAACCAGGCCCCGATCCCCAGTGCCCCTGCCTGAGCCGGTACCAGTATCCCGATGAGAGCAAGAAGGACTTTGAGGGGGGCCACTAGCCAGTGTCCACCTGGGGGACATAGCCACAACTACATGGGGGATGGACTGCACCGGGCTCCAGGTTATATGGCGGGGACCAGAAGGCCATAGGTGTCTCCCAAACAGTGGGAGTGCTGCGGGCAGGGGAAGTATAAAGAGTAAGTAAAAAAAAAAAAAAAAAAAATGTGGTACTGATGACACCACTATGTAATGTATACACTACTTGTTGAAATAGTGACAGCATACATGTCACATTTCATCAATGTGTTACACTACCTTACATGACTATGGGGTAGTAATGGTGGCTGGTTATGGTGCAGTACCACAACAATACAAACCTTCAAGTTATGGAACAGCATTCAGGAGGTAGACAGTGTTTATGTACAGACACCATGACAAAGTAAGCTACGTGGTCCACAGTGACATAAGGTACCTGCCCATACTGTGATGTGCATAACTACAGAAATACATTAGTAGAGACGGAACTACAGACAGAAAGTAGACTTACCCTGCTAACCATCAGCTTGTCTGCAGCACGACTTCTTCTTTTGGGGGCAGATTCCGATAACTGTGTCCCATCACATGATCGCTTAGAAATATTAGTTGGCAGAATAGCAATTTTTTTTATTTCTCATTGGACGAATAACGGGGATTGCATCCTTTAGAAGCTTCAATCTGCTAGCAAATCCCCATCTGAACCTGCATATAGTTGCTGAAACTGTTAGTAGCAAAGTGAGCAGAGCATATAGTGGGGCATGAAGCACTGTGCCAGTCCCACTCCCTATCAAGTTGAACAACATTAACCCATTTTTTAAACCGTGTGGCTGATTTATCTCTCTTTGGGAATTCAAAGACGGACACCTTATCAGAAGGTGTATTATTGCATCCCACAACAACACAGTAGTTGACCATTTTCTTTCCAAGTTTGGGGGGGTGGTAAATGACAGTATGTAAATCTAACCTACAGGGAAATTGTACTCACTATCTAATAAGTGTCACTCAATGATCCACAGTAGAATCACAATGTTCAGTAATATACCATGAACATCTATTGTGGGGGCTATGAAGACTACCTCAGAAAGCAATGCTATATGCAAAGGACATGCTTTCAGTGACATAAAAATAATTGTATAGCACTGAATAACAGCAGTAAGTACCTTCACACCCTATCTTTCAGCCACAGAAGATAAACCCAATAATAACAAAATATGAAAGCACGACGTTAATATGTACTATGCTAAACCCATTAGAACCACACTGAAAGCTTTCTGCTATACAGTGCTCAGAAAAACATTCAAAGCCAAGGACATCAGCCAAACAACAATGATTTCTTGCAGTAGTTCAAGGAATCACATCAGGCAGAAAGAAATGGCAGAACAGAGGGGTATAATCCTACAGTCTTTGAACTTGCAATGATTTGTGACAGTAGTAATAGAAAGAGGACAGGAAAAAATAGCAGGACAGCATGACAATCCCTGACAGATAGACTCGCGGGTGCACACACACACTCACATCACTTGGACTACCCCATCAGGAGGCAAACCAGCAAAAGGACAAAAACATTATGGCAGTTTCAATATTATTGCAGCAGGGATAGGATTTTGCTTCACTTCAAGGCAATGAAAACTCAGCTATTCACCAGTGTTGCACACTTCGAGTGAGCCAGACACACACTATGATTTTCCCACGGCAGAAGTGTGTCCCTGGTGTGACGTGTGCGAGGCGAGCTGCAGTGCATTGTGGGATATGGCACACATTGTAAACAGTGTGCAACACAGTAAAATGGAGCTTGCACAAAATAATGCATAACTCACCAATGAAAGCTCCAATTTCTGCGATTTTTCTCTTTGTTGGAAATCGGAATTAATGTGCCACCACGTCAGCACCGTGAAAGTTCCAAAAATACACATCACACATTTACTTTAAATTAGTAAAGAACATAGGAACATAAATTGCAGTTGTGGTGTTGAGAAGCTGGAAGATATAAAACATATTCTTCTTTACTGTATTAGGTACAATAAATTCAGAACGAAGTACTTGGATGACATGCTTCAATTAAGATGGTACATATACTACATATTCAATTTTTCTTCTTTCCTGGCCATGTCTGTCAGCCAGGGATGTACCTTGTTTGGGCCTGTGTCTCCTGGCCTGCCCTCTGTGGCAGGGGCTCCAGTGGGCGGGCCATCCCCTCCCTGAGGCAGTCAACCATGTGGACCAGGCTCTAGTGCTGACAGGCACTAAGACCCTGGGAGTGAGAAGCCTAGATCATTATTCAGACAGGCTTTTCTTCCCTTTTCTGGTCCCTCCCACCTCCTGGACATGTGCGTATTTCCTGTTGGCCTCGTGCACAAGCAGCACATCTCCTGCAGTGAAAGTAAGCACCCTGGCCCAGCCGCAGGGATCCCTATGGTGCCAAAACTTGCAGTCAACCCCCCCCCCGGCTGAGGCACACTGCCTCATGGCAGCTACCTCAACCTGGCCTCCCAAACCTGGGTTGTCTGCATGGCAGCGCAGTGCACTGCCATTGGGCCAGCCTAGTACGTATACATCAGGTCAACTAACAAGCAGTAATGTAACATGGTCATTACAAAAATGCTATTTTATTTAAAAAAAGAAAAGAAAAATTCAATTGATGACAATGGTATGCAGTTAAGTTTGGAATAATCTGTTGACTACATTAGTCTGCGTATCGCTGACATGGTTGGGTTATGCAATATTGCTTACAACAGAAATGCGAGAAATAAGAAACATGATAAATGATTAAAGAGCTGGTGACACGTTCAGGAGAACTTTAACAAAACCTAATATTTAGAGACAGTCCAGCCTGTATTTCCCATCTGTGCTGTATTCCTGCTCCCCATTGTTTATTACTGAGGTCATCTGTATGAAAACAGGATCTTTGCTCCTAAAAGGTTTGTCTATTCCTGCTGCTTTCTACATACCTGAAGTCATAGAACATTGCTTGTGATATCACAGTTACTCCCATGGCAACAGATTGTGATGTCACAACAGAGGATTATGACTTGAAGTAGGGAGTAAGCTACAGAGGGAAATGGCCTCTAAAGGAACTCTAAGGGATAAAGATCATATATTCGTGCACATTTTCTTAGTAATAAGTAACATGGAGGAGAAATATACAAAATAAAAATGGAATGCAGGCAGAATTGTACCTAATTATGTTTTTTTAAAGTTTTCTTTGAGGTGCCAGTAGCTCTTTAATACATCAGCATATTATAACTGTATAGGCATGTTAAGTATAACTGTAAAGGCGGGAAGTATAGCATAGAGGTTAAGAGTAACAAGCTATGAATGAGCTTGCTACATCCAGTAGAGCTGGGTTTGATTCCCACAACCTCCCCTTCATACTGTGTGATTCTGAGCAAGTCACTTACCTTCCCCAGTGCTCCCTGGTCACCCCTGAAAAGAGACTTCAGTTGTGCTTACGCAACTAGGTGCGATGATGCTTGTGTGACTTGATTTACTTTGTGGCTTTCTGCCTCTCTATCCATGGGATATACCACCCTGTAGGGGTATGACGAAAGGAACCCTAGAGGAGGGTCACCCCCCACAGATTCCGCGGGAATGATTGCGTCGGCTAAAGGTAGGTTAGGAAGAAGCCCATGGGTAAGAGGGGATGAGCCGCTGGAGGAGGAGGGGTGGATGGTGGGCAACAAAAAACAAATTCTGGATAGGCCCAGGATGACTGACCTTTTAAGCCTGATGGGGTAGTGACATAGTTTCTCTGCCCATTGAACCTTGGGCTTAAAGCCCGCCCATTCAATTGTGCTTATGCAACTAGATGAGATGATGCTTGTGTGACTTTATTTACTTTGTGGCTTTCCACCTCTCTATCCATGGGATAAACCACCCTGTAGGGGTACGACGAAAGAAACCCTAGAGGAGGTTCCCCCCCTACAGGTGCCCTGGGAATGATTGCATCAGCTAAAGGTAGGCTACGAAGAAACCCAAAAAGAATACCCAAAGGTGTCGAGCATCAAAGAGGAGAGGATGATGAATGAATAAATTCTGAGAAGATGATAAAGAAGGACTTCCTAAGGAGAGAGGGGAAAGCCGAGGGCCACCATCCGCCTCCATCCAACAGCGGAACCTAACTAATTAACCTAAGAAGGCACTAACTCTAACTAATATTATGATCATTGGCACAGAGGAGAGGAAGAAACCCCTTTGAGGAGGAAACCTCTGGGGATCCAAGGCCTAGATCGCCTTGCTTCCAGGGTGACGACACTTGATTCGAGGACGTATGTCGTTAAATAGAAGGATTTGTTAAAGAGAAGGATATGAGTAGGGAAGATGATCACGGGATAGGGAAAACCCTCAAAAGAAAGCACAGATCGAAGAAGGAACATGAGGCAGCGATGAAGACTGATGTTGATGATTGCCGCAGGAGGGCGGCAGGTCGATGAGGTAGCAGAAGAACCAATGAGAGGAACGCTTGATTGAGTGATGTGAGTAGGTAGATGCTGAGGCTGATAGGGCATGCTTGATTATGTGATGTGAACAATTAAACCCTGAGGTTGGAGTAGATGAGTATAAGATACAACGACGGGAATGCTCGAGTAAGTGAAGTAAAGAGACAAACCTTGAGGTAAGGATGAGTGAATGATGACCAGAGTTATGAACCTGATACATGCGGTAGGATGGCCATGGGTCCAAGAGGTGGCATAGGAGTCACGATAGGGTCGTGCATAGGAGTCATGATAGGTACGACCGAAAGAAATATTGATGGCAGGCCTCGATTGGAGTGAATCCTTGATGGCCGGTATGGAATAAGAATAAGAGGAAACAGGAAGGAACTTGAAAATGAACTTGTATGGAGGTAGTCTGCTTGATAGAGCGATGTGAGTAAGTAGGCTCCTCGAAAGGAGGTAGACTCCGAGGCCAAGAAGGCATGTCTGGAACCAGAGGGTATGCGAATGAGAGGGTACGCTCAGGTCGAGTGATCGAGAGGAGCAACAACAGACAATGTATGATGAGGAATGAAGCCATGAGTGGAGTGAATCCATGCTGGCAGGGATGAGAAAAGGTGCTAGGATGAGGAAGGTAAAAAAGGAAATTGAGGAGGTACAATGATGGATTGAAGCCATGGAGGCTGGTATGGGAAAGTGAGGTATGAAAGGATGAAGGACAGTAGGGAGGTCAATGGGGTAGTGTAGGACCCAGCCGGTATGGGGTGAGAACTGCAGTAGGGCAAGTCAGATGAGGAGGCATAGGGGCATACGATCCATGATAGGTAGGCCCAAAAGAAATAACAAGAGCAGGCCAGACAGAGCTCAACGATGATGTGGAGAAGCCATGAAGGCTGGAATAGGTAAATATCGAATGTAGGCCTGGACCGGAGGGAATCCTGGATAACTGGTGAGAGATGACTGGTGAAAAGACAGTAGGCAGGAACCTGAATAGAAGCGGCAGGAAGGCCGTGGTTTGATGAGGCCAGATCTATGACAGTCAACCCAGAGAGGGAGAGATGCGAGGAATAGTGGGAGAGCCCAGGAGTGACCTCCATGGGAATCATATCCAACTGCCAGTGAGAAAGCATATAGGTACTTTCTGTGGAAACAGCAGAGGCCAAAAGATTCTGATCCTCCTGGAAAGGACATAGCCTGTAGTACCTTAATCAGGCATCAGAAAAGTACTACTGCTCCTTTAAATGCACTGGGTTAAATATATAATTTTAGTGCAAAGTGAATTTTTTTTTTTTTTTTTGCAGCCTTGAGGAATACTATCATCGAGAGCACTAATCTTTAAAAATACTGGTAGGATCAATAATAAGAGGTACTCTTCCTGTTTATAGACTTGTTAACAGCACAATCAGGACAAGCTCCTATACATCTTGATTATGTGAACCTTGGAGGCAGCCACCCAAGTAGAGGTAGGAAACAGCAGCAAAAATGGAAAAGCAAGCATCAAAAAGGGGGAACAAGGACATACAGAGCTACCCAGCGAGGTCCACCAGCCCATGGCAAGCTGCTGCCAGCCCCTCGTCTCGGGAAAAGGCCAGGCGACCCCCGGTCTCAACCCCAGTTCAAAATCCAGCAGGCACAATCCCCGATATGATCGTAATGAGGATACGGTATTATGGTGAGGCACACACCTGAAATAAGCCGGGTCGGTGCCAGTGTAGGCAATGATACAGCAGACAGGAGCAGGAGCTAAAATGAGGCAGAGAACCCCAGACGGCCAGTTGCTCCCCTCACCCACCATTGATGCACTCGTCCGACAGAAGCAAGGGAAACAAAGGACTAGGAGCTGCTCGGCAGGAGCGGGCGGGGGGTTGAGCCAGCAGAGTGAAAGGAGTGCTCGAAAGCACCGATGGAGAAGGGCCAAAGGAGGTCTGGAGGAGCAGTCCCAGGTAAGGAGCACAGTCGAGGTAGAGGAGCGGTCCGGAACTGGCAGCTGAGGAGGCAAAGAAGGAACATGAGACAGTAGGGACCCGAGAGGGGTATGCTCGAGTAGTCGATGGGAAGGAGTAGATTCAAGTAGAAGTCAGTGAAGCAAGGGGTATCCAGATGCAGCAAGGGATGTAGAGGCCAGATGAGTGAGGGATATCCAGAGGCACTCATGAGAAGACTGAGAAAGCACTGGCGATGACGGAGAGAAGCCGTGAAGGCTGGAAAGGTTGAAGAGCAGATATTAAATTAACTTGAACATGAATGATGGTGGAGAGAGCAGCCAACCAGCCTTTAACAAAGGGCAATGGACAGGAAGACATATCCTTGATTGGCTATCGAGTCGATTCAAGGTAGCGGGGAGCTTAAGAGGACGAAGGCTGATGATGATGATCACCGCAGGAGTACAGTAGTTCAATGAGGTAGCATAAGACCCAATAAGAGGTAACAAAATTGGATGATGAACCATGAGGAATGAAGCCATGAGTGGAGTGAATCCTTGATGGCTGGTATGAGAAAAGGCATGTGGTGAGATGGAAGCCAGGATTGGAGTGAATCCTTGATGGCTGATGATGGATTGAAGCCATGCTTGGAGGCTCGATGGGTTAAGAAATAGTTAATGTGAACCGGAGTCCAGAACCTGATGCATGTGGCAGGAAGGCCACGGATCGATGAGGTGGCATATGATTTGTGATAGGTATGCCCAAAAGAAACATCAACTGCAAGCAAGATGGAGTCAGTCGAGGCTTGCAGAATGAACAATTGAAAGAGATGAGCAGGTCAAGATAAGGTATTGGGAACCTGAGAGGGCTATGCCGGAGAAGTCGATGTGATGGAGTAGGCCCAGATAGAGGATGGATAAGAACAGGTTGCAACAGGGTATGCAGAGAGGGCATGGGAAAATGATGCCATGTACAATGCTAGAAGCCAGCAAGGCGCCAAAGTAGATAGCCAAACAGGGAATATGAAGTAGGATTGATGACAACTGCCAGCTTCGATATCCCAGACATCAAGAGCCCATCAAGCCAGACACTAGCCAGAGAGCCTAGAGAGAAAGCCAAACTGGATGTCCCAAGTCAGGTAAGGGCAGCAACAAAGGCAGCAAAATGCAGGAGGAGGTGTACCGGGGAATGCCAGAACAGCTGCAAGAGCACCATGTCCAGAAAGGGATATAGGGTGACTCCGGGGATTGCAGGTCACTGAGACATCCTGCAGTCGCAGATTATATTCATGGTATGATACTGAATCTAGACACAATAAGCAACTGAAACGACTAATGGAAAAAGCATGAGATCAAGAGGACAGGGGGAAGGGACATTAAGTTTCCTTGAGGTCTGGAAATAGTGGACGGGATTGAAAATCCTAATGCTTTTTTTTTTTTTTTTGAAAAGATGAATACAGTCTAAACAGGGAAATCCGGAAGAAGCAATTACTATTGAGCGGGCCAACGGGGAGCCCCAGCTAATGTTACTCCAAATGTTATGAGCAGTTTCACATGCAGTGTGTACGAAACCCCATAGAGTTCAGGATAAAGAAGAATTCAGAGGAAGAGCCAGACCAGACAGCGAACAGACTGTTGAAAACTTCAAATGTTATGGCAAGGTCAGAGCAACTGCGGTGCTGGTCCCAGCAAGAGCACATCCAAACCCGGAGTGGCGACAGGCAGAGGGAGAGTGAGGAAACCCCAGATGGAGCTGGTTCAGTGCCAGAAAAGGAGAGCAGTCGACGAGCACTAGGAGGAAAGACCGCCACCAAAAGAGGTGTCCTAGATCGGAGACCTATATCACTTGAAACAGGAAGCTGAGTCCACAAAGCAGGAGGCAGAACTGCAAGAGGGTCGGAGAGAAACAGGGCAAAGCCTTGAGCTCAGTGCCGGGTGCTCGAGGGTGATGTCACACTCTGAAGTGCCAGAAGAAATGGTGCAGAGGCCGGTAAGGAGAAAAAGCTCAGAAAGAAGAAACCAAAGAAGTACGGGGAACGACAGCAGATAGAGGAAGGAGCGGGGAGAACAGACAGAAGAGGGGCATGGGACCGAATATATGCAAAGAGCAGTGGGGTACAGCAAAAGAAACAAGTGCAGGGGGGGAAAAAACAGGGTTGAGTCCTGGGGAGAGCAGACAGGGAGGCAAACAGAAGGGAATGCTCTACACAGTGCGAATGATGTGAGGAGTGGCCTTAGTAGAGCTGAAATGGTTGAGGTAGTAGAGCATAGCCGTATGCGAATGACCACGGTCAATGAATGAATGGGGAACACCAAGGATTGGAGCAGGAATCGTGACATATGTGTCAAGGAAATTAAAGGGTTCAGAATGGATGACAGGTGAATGGGAAGCAGCCGGAGGCGAGACCGAAAAAAGTGTAGCAAGCTGAGATGTGGGACAGCCAATGGAGCCTCCAGCTGCAACGAAAAACGAACCCTGGACAGGCCCAGGATGAGTGACCTTTTAAGCCTGATGGGGGAGTGATGTAGTTGCTCTGCCCATTGAACCTCGGGTTTAAAGCCCTCCCAATATGTGCCTAGTGGGCCTTACCCGGTTACCAAAGAATAGCCAACAACAACAAAAAATATTTAAGATGCAATGTGAATCGTTATTAGTCATGCAGCTTTTTATAAATGTGTGTCATGTTGGAAAATGTTTTTATGCTGGACTTCTGCTATTTTCTACGCTTGTTTTTGTGAATTGCAATGGCAAATATTGCTGGAAAATAAACATTTGAACTGAACACTCTTATTACTTTCAATGTAAAAGTGACAGCTCAGGGTCTGTGAGTCATGTACCGAACATAAAGCAAAAGGAAACAGAAGGATTGCATGGCTACGTGTCTTAACCTCAAACACACTTCCAATGCTAGGAAACGTTAAAAATATTTTTATTGCTTTAACAGATTGTATTATTTTTTGTGCAATAATGGAGCCAATTGAAATTGTTAATTCAAGCCAGGATAGGGGGGTGCTACATCTCTGTTAGATCAATAAAAATATTTTTAACGTTTCCTAGCATTGGAAGTGTGTTTGAGGTTAAGACGTGTGGCCATGCAATCTTTTTCTGTTTCTTTTGACTCTATTACTCTGCAGCTTCAACCTCCAAGCCCATTAACATATGAATGCCTCTGTTTTACTATCACCAGGAAACTGACTTTACTACAGTTTATCACTTGTACAGATAAGCAGGCTGTTGCAGCTTGGCCAGAGCCCTCCTAGGCAGCAGTGCTTCTTTGAGATCTCACACAATTCTGACCCACTATCAGCACAGCCCCCTGCTCTTCTCTCAGGCAAGATGCAACTCACATTCATCGTCAGGGCTGCCAACCAATACCAGGCAGTTTTGGGGGGGGGGGGTGCCTGAACCACAGTCAGGCATTAGCTGGAAAAAGGGCACATGAATTAATTAATCTTCCAGCAAGTCCATGAGTCTCTGGGTGCCCTTTCCAGATCCCGCACCCCTGATTGGCTGAGAGACTGGGTCAAGGAACCACATGGCATCCATGCTAGTTAGGGGCTAGTCCTTAAAAGCTAATTTCTACAGGGCTCCTGCCCTCATAATAGTTCACCGAGCCCCCCCATTTCTCCCTGCATGGGTTGTGCTTAAGTCCAGTGTCGATCTGGACATGAATTGAGGAATCCTCAGGTCCTTAGCAAGTGCCACCCACTGGCTCAGTTGGCGGCATTCAGCTGCTTTTGATGTGCGACAGGCACCACAACTGTAGTGGTACTGAAGATGATGAAGATCCTGGTTTCCTGCACGCTGCTGCAGCTCTCCTGTATAGAGATCCCATCCTAACTGACCAGAAAGAGTAGAAACAAAACAGCAGCAGTCCTACTGGGGCTCCATGTAGCCAGTTTAAGTCACGCACTTTTGGGGGCAACGTGTTATAACAGCCTTCTTTTATTGTATGATTCAGCTGTAGCTAGTCACAGTGTTTTGACTTCAACAAATGAAATCTTTATCAGTCACTTTTTTGATATTTACAATTGCATTTTTTATATTTTACCCCTCATCACTTCTCTCCCTGTGCTTCCCTTCCTCCTACTCCCTTCTGTTATCCAATGGACATTCTTTCTTTCTTTCTCCCCAGGTGCAGAACCCCTGCAGGGCAATCTGTCTTATGCTGTCATCTCCCCCACCTGTGGAACAGCCTTACTCTCCCGATCCACTCACTCTCCTTGCTACTCTATCAGTAGACCATCCTTGAGATCATTTTGATCCTTGCTGTGCCTGTTTAGTGGCATTTTGGGGTCCATCTCTCCCAACTCTCTGAAGGGGCTGGCCTGTGTTCTTGGTGTAGTGTTATGCTGGGTATGAAGTGCTTTTCTGATGCAGTGCCTCCACCTAGGGTAGCAGTAGAGGATACCTAATGGGTGACACTCGGGGTTTTTATACCACCAGGAAATCCTATAATGTTCTGGCCATGCAGGCCTCCCCTAAACACAGTGACAGTGCAAAAGTAATGACACCCAAAACACAAAATCACAACTGAAAAAAATCAGATTCATTAACAAGGAGGGGTAAGGGCAGAGATACAAGGGTAAAAGGGTTACGTGGATGAAGTGAAGCAGCAATAAATATCTTAGGCTGTAAACAGTATTCGCACCCACGTTCCTGCCTGCCCGCCCCTTGGCAGTCCTGCCACACCCAAGGTGATGTGCCTGGCTTTATTCCCCAAAGGCCTTGGTAAGAGCTCTCTGTTACCACTGTGTGAATACTTCACTGGCTGTGGTTGTCAACCAGAGGGGTGGTGGATGATCACTGGGTTGCTTTAACACAACAGTCACACACAAATTGGAAAAAAAGGATTTAACAAATAGGTAACCAAGGAGCCTCAATTTGTAATCCAGACAGATGTTTACTAGGCTCGAATGGCTGTCTGCAGGTTTTCTGCCTGGGCCAATTAGCTGTATAACCTCAGTCCTTACCAGGGCTTCTAAAATCCCCCTCCCTAACTACCTAACCAGCTGAGAAAAGCTGCAGGCTCTGAACCCTGGTTGGTGCTCATAGTTCTTTTGTTAACAGTACAATCCATCTCTCCTCTCTCTCTCTCTCTCTCTCTCTCTCTCTCTCTCTCTCTCTCTCTCTCAGCAGCATCAGGGATGCTAGCACCATTCTCCACTGATCAGTCACCCCAAAACGGCCATTCATTGAGACTCTGGTACTCTGTTTGCTATGTCACAGGGGTATTGCCCTCCTAACTCATTCAGGCACTGCAAGGCAGCACCACTGAATGAGCAGAAACAGCCATCCTGGTCGTGGGCGTTTGCTAGCACTGACCTGCTGCAGCACTTCCTGCAGTGTTAAACAGGCAGGCTCTAGTTACCTGCTGCTCATCCTCTTGGACTCTGGATAAAGCTCTGCTGTCTCTGGAGGTGCCCTTCCCCCTCAGTTTCTCTCCTGCTGGTTGGAAAAATCCCTGGTGTGGAAAACCTCCTTAAAGCAGTAGTACTACGAAAAAAAAAATTGTGCTTTTTTGACAGTTTATTCCCTGTGTCCTGCTAATCATATACCTGGTACTCTTTCTCGCCAGCATTGTACTATTGCCGAGTAATTTGCTCAGTTATTCTCTGCTTTTGTTTACATTTCTGCCACTAAGCATGTTGCACTGGAACCCCCTCTGCTGTCAACTGCACATGTGTATGACTTGCAAGGACATCGGGAATGGTCAGCAGAGGGTCCCTCTGCTGTTGTCAAAAGACGTGATGACCTGTAGAAAAAGCGCAGCTGAAAATTAGTCAGCCGCCATATTTGTTGTAGCGCTACAACAATTCAAATAAATTGCAAATATCTAAAAAAACTAAAGATGACTGAAAAAAAAAATTTACAGGTATGGAAACTGGAACTTTGGCCGCATGCTTACATATGAAAAACAGAATGTTGATAGCTCAATTCCTAATTTTGTAGTACTGCTGCTTTAAGGCAAACCTGCCAATCTCCAGCTTCTCATCTCTTTCTCCATTTGTGCACCAGATGGAGACCTGTAGAATTCAGCTGACATAGTGCACATTCTGGGCCTCCCAGTCTCCACAGAGCACTGGCAGCGTGTCACTCTGCAGATTCTGGTTCACACTTCTCAGCAGCATGTTTCACTGTGTGCCACCAGCACAGACTGAGCCCAGACGTCAGGCTCCAGTGCTTCTTACAGAGTTCTTCTGCTGGGCCCTGATTGGAAAATTGGATTCAGATTCATGGGGAAACCATGAACAGAACCACGCTGCATGCATGTTCTAAATGTTAGCTCCTTATTGGCTAGCACTGTCTGTAGCTTGTGACTCCTTTTCCTAGAGTTCCAGGGCTCTGGGAGCTTCAGGCAGAACAGGGGCTGCCATGTTTATTTAGATTTTTAGCCTGCCTGTGTATACATCTCCTCCGGTTATATTTACTGATGCCCTGATGAGCTTTTGCTTATTTGTCCTGTCCCTGCTGCCTGCCCTGAGGCCAGGAACACATATCCTGTCATGGATCATGTGCAGCATGACCAGATGCCACACCTCCTAGTTGGCAGCAGTGGAAAAGCACAGGCACTTCACTTCAAAGGCACTTGCAGCCACCACTTCTCACCATTCCATCCCCACTCCAGCACAGTCCCCCGTACAAATCCCAGCATAGAAACCAGGCAAAGACAGAGTGCTATGTCTGCTGGTGTGCTGCTGGGGCCCTGTGGAGCCCATTCCCGGTAGAGCCCGAATTGGGGGGCTTACATCTGAAACTAGACTTCTGTTTCCCCTTTATTCTTACGCTACCCCTTCTCTCCATTCCCCTTTTCCGACACGTATCCTGATGCAGTTCCCCCACCTCCTATGTTGTTATGCCTCTTTCTTCTATAGAAGTGACACCTTTTACCAAACTTCGCCCTAAACTTGGTATCCTTTATCGAAACCGAGACTCTCTCCCTCCCCTGTACATCAAGAACTCCTGACAAAAATGATTATGCCAGTACTTGACTACGCTGACATTGTATACTGCACTGCTCCCTCCACCTCACTCTCTCAACTCGAATCCCTCTATTATGCTTTCTGTCGTTTTTGCCTCCAACTCTCCCTACAGGACCCATCACTGTTCTTTACTCTCCTATCTGGACCACCCTCTCATAGGTGTCTCATCTACTCTCTATCCTTCATCTCAAAATTCTGGTTCAACCTGCTCCTTTTTTACACCGCCACCCTCCTCTCTCCTGCCCTATCCCTGACATGCTCCCTTCACTCTAGGGACTCCTGCTCTTTCTCACTTCCAACTCCATCTTCCAACGTGGGTAAATCTGCTTTCACCTATCATCTCCCCTCCGTATGGAACTCTCAAACTCCTCACCTACACCCTACACAACTCTCCTTCTCATTCATCTGTCAGATCTCCGCTGCACCTACTGCCTTTCCCTAGTTGTTCCCATAACAAAACATAGCACTTGAACTGTTTGTACCTTGTAGTTCCTATTACTGAGCTAGAATTTTCCTTCGCCACCTTGTACATTTACTATTTGCATAGCCAGTATGCTGTATCAGCTATCATGCAACGTTTTTTTATGTTTCCTATTGTGTACTACTGTATGTGAATACTTTACTGCATGCTCCCTGTCCTCCGGGCCACACCTGGAAATGAGCCTTGGCTCAATGTACCTTTCCTGGTCACCACATGTTTAAATAAAAAATAACATTTTTATAGACATGCCACTTTTGCCTTTGTCCCCATTTGTTTTCCTTTTCCTCCACTCTCTCTTTCCTCCTTCCCCTAGCCCCTTTTTTTTGTGAACTGTGCTATTGTAATTTTTTTTTAATTCTTTGGTAATCAGGTAAAACCCACAAGGCACAAGTGCCTATTTTTAGGGGCAACCTGGGAGCACTGGGGAGGTTATGTGACTTGCTCAGTCACACAGTATGCAAGTGGAGGTTGTAGGAATCAAACCTGGGTCTGCTGGATGTACTTAGCTCATTCACAGCTTGTTACTCTAACCTCTAGGCTATCTGCGCACCTTAAGCCAGCTCTGTGCTGCTGCTGTTTCATTTAGTGCCTTGTGTTATTTGTACTACTTTTGTAATGTTTACACATTTAGGGCCCAATATTCAAAGACTAGCACACCTGCAAATAGGATTTGTGGGTGATCAAATCTGGATTTGTGTTGGCCGTCCTGGCTGACCCATATTCAGAAGCCCCAGGAGCGTCAGCACACTCCCACAACACCAAAGCGCTACAATACCGATGCACCTATGCAAATGAGGTTCTCCCCCATGCATATTGGCACAGCAGTATCTTCAAAGGTTTGCAGAGGCAGTAAACTGCTCCCAAAGTGGCTCTATTTACCTCTACCAAAGACCACCTCTTAACGGTGTGCCCCCAACCCATCCCGAAGTCAGGGTGGATGTACAGCAGCTGCCCACCCCCAATCCCCTGTTCCATTTTAATTTAACATATCTATCCCTGGTGTCCAGTGGCAACCCCCCCCGGTCATCTGTTCCATGTTCCATGTCAGTTGAAGACTTCTCTGGTGTCTAGTGGCACTCCCACACCCCCAACACCTGCTCTGTGTCAACTGAAAACTTCCCTGGTGTCCAGTGATCCCCCACCCAGTTGCCCATTGACTAACGTATAAGGAATCAGTGGTGGTCCAGTGTCCCAACTTTCAACCTGCACGCTCACATTCCACCACCCTGCACACACTCCCTCTTTGTCAGTTGTCCAGCGATGTCCAGTGAAGCATGTTATGGTGACCAGCACATACCTCCTCTCGCCTTCTCAGCCAGTCACTGTATGAGCTATCAGTGAGTGCCCACACAGTATGCATGCTCACTGACAGTGCATATGGTGGCTGGCTAAGGAGGTGAGAGGGGGGTTGTGCTGGTCACTGTGATGGGCTTCGCTTGATGTCGTCAGCAACCAGGTAAGGAGGGGTGTGCGGCATGGTGGTCTGTGATTGGGTAGATGAGTGGGGGGACACTGGACCACTACTGATTCCTTATACGTTAGTTAATGAGTGATGGGGGGGCAAGAGGAATTGCTGGACACCAAGGAAGTCTTTATTCATAATGGAATGGGTGATCAGGGGTTGGGGTGCCACTAGACACCAGGGAATTCCTCAGTCACACTGTAGGATGAGCACTAATGGGCTGCTGTACATGATGCAAATGAGTCCATAATGGACATGCAAATTGCACCTTAGTGCCTTTTATGACCAATGGGCTCATTTGTATGTTGTGGCTGAATATAGCCACAGTGGTCTTGGTGCTGTTTTGGGCAGCGCTATTCCCTATGGACTATATGCAGCCCAGGTCCATCTTGGAGCAATACAGTTTCACTTAGCGCTGCACCGACACGGTTTGATAGTCAGTCAGATAGAATTGGTCTACTATCCAACTGAATATAGCAGCTGCTGACTTGGACACAAGTAATGTGCAAATATTTGTACAGCGCTTGCTCTCCTTAATGAGTAACGGGGCCTTAATGTCTGTAAGCATTCGCTGTCATTTACTGTTTTCCGCTGTAGCCCACTCCACCAGGTCACACCTGGAAATGAGATCCATCTCAGTGTGATTTTACTGGAAAACACTTTTAAATCATAAATCAAATCAATCATAGAAACATAGAAACATAGAATCTGACGGCAGATAAGGACTGCTTGGCCCACCTAGTCTGCCCATTTTCCTACCTAACAGATAAGCTGCAGATCCTAGTTAACCAACAGCTTACTTCCTCTTACCCACCCCTAGGACGGCCTTATGCCTGTCCCATGCATTCTTGAAGTCCTCCACTGTTCTTGACTCCACGACCTCCTCAGGGAGGCTGTTCCATGCATCCACAACCCTCTCAGTGAAAAAATACTTCCTCACATTACCCCTGAGCCGTCCCCCCTCTATCTTCAAATTGTGCCCCCTTGTTCTTGCAAATCTCTTTTTCTGGAAGATGCTACCCTCTTGGACTTTGTTAATTCCCTTGAAGTACTTGAAAGTTTCTATCATGTCCCCTCTCTCCCTTCTTTCCTCAAGAGTATACATATTAAGCTCCTTTAGTCTTTCTTCGTATGTCTTCCGGTGCAGACCCTGCATCATTTTGGTTGCCCTCCTTTGGACAGCCTCCACTCTGTCTATGTCTTTGCGGAGATGAGGTCTCCAGAACTGCACACAGTACTCCGGATGGGGTCTCACCAACTGTCTGTACAGAGGGATAACAACTTCCTGTTTTCTACTATTGATGCCTCTTCCTATGCATCCCAGTATCCCCCCAGCCTTTCTTACTGCCTTCTCACATTGCTTGCCCACCTTTAGGTCATCTGATATAATTACCCCCAGGTCCCTTTCTATTTTTACTGTTGTCAGTATCTCAATCAAAAAAATGGTTGCGGCATATATACACACCCTTATACAGTCCTTGCACTACCAGTATGTAACTCATTGCTTTGTAAAGCACTTTAGATACAGTGTATAAAAGCTACTATATGAAACCTAATACTATTCTATATTCAAGTCCTGTTTTTTTTATGTTGTCTTACCTGTTTCATTGATTGCTGTATGTCATGGTATATAAAATTATGGATTTTATTGTGGTCAGATTTCAGCTGTCAAAACGTATCTGTTTGTGAAACAAGGACATTTTTATTTACTAGGTACCAAACTTAAAAAAAAAGAAAAAAACATAACTGATTATTTATTTAGCTTTTATTGACCAGCTAAGCACACTGGGCAATTACAATGCCTATTTTCAGGTGCGATCCGAGGCTTACTGCCTCATTTGCAGGGTCTGAAGTCCATGTCATGAAGCCCTTGCCTGCCAAATGTGCCAAATGTCAGACAAAACAGAAATGTGCAAAATCTTATTCATACCTAGTGGAGTTTCTATGGAAACCATCAGGCAACCCTAGCTGTAGGAGCATTACCATACAACTGCTATTATTGCTTCTCGTGTCAAATGTCACTTCTGTCCCAGAGTTTATTGTGTTGTTTTGCTAGTTATATGGTACACTGAGTACTTCGTGGAAGGATTTGGAACAAATAGAGACATTCATTTATTCACTCTCCACCAAGGTATAAATGGCTGTCACGTACTGAAAAAGAGATGATTCTCCCAAACACCGAATGTTTTATGGTTTTCCATAACATTTTTAGAAACTGCTATCCAGGGAAAATGCAACTGCAGTCATTGTTGGCTCCCTGCACCCCTCTCAACTGCCCCTCTTAGGGTTGCCACCTGTCAGTTTTTTCACCTGATATTCCGGTTTTCAGAGTCCCAGTCTGTTGGTCCATTTTTTTAACCATTTTGAGTGCTCACATACTCTTAGAACAGAGTCTGTCATAGCATTAATTGTTTTAGCTGCACGTTCAGATTAAAAACAAGTTCTGTTGTCTATATAGCCCTTTCTTTGTAAAAGCAGACAACCTGCAAGGTGTAAAGTGTGGGCGTTGGTCTGTACCATTAGCAGTGACCCAACATTTTCCACTCTGCTCCTTCAAACAGCACTGCAGCAAAGCTGGACACAAAGTCTGACCTGCCTTTTGTAACACTAAAAGATTCAATCATCTTCCACTTCATTTCCTGGTAAACTTTTCCATCTCTACCATAATTTAAACATTTTTAAATGTTTTAAGCTAGTTTTTTTCCCTCAAGAGAAGTCTAGTCACTTTTATTGGCTCTGAAATACTGTTGTGGACATTAAAAGGAACAGGATCCTGAAAATATATACTGTATGATACACATTATAGAAAGCAATTTATCATATAGCCTGTTTTATTATTTGCAGTATTTACCTTGTCCATCCAGATCACTTCTATAAATGAGATTTATTTTATCTTTGTATTGGTTACCTAGTAATCAATCCCAATAATAGATAAATAACTAAATAAATAAGTAAATACATACATACATAGATACATACATACATACCTACATAGATACATAGATAACATTCATACATACATAGATACATAGACACATAGATACCTACATACATACATACATGCATACATAGGAAGACCCTAGAAAACCAAATTTAGCAGGTAGAGAATGTTAACATTTTTGTTGAACTGCTGCTTTAAGTACGGAATTGTCTTTTACTGCTCCATTAAATTCATCACTGATGTAACAAATGGTTTTTGAGGAGTAGCAATGCACAATCAGTAATGAAAAGGGGTGGAGTTTTGGGTGCGGTTTAGTATCCAGTGTTTGCCTCATCCAAAGGTGGCAACCCTAATCCTCATTATAAGGGATTCCTATATCCCCACTCAGACCCCTCTGAATACCTCCATGCTGGCATGCATTTCACCTCTCAGAATCCCTTTGCGTACCTCTCAGATGTCCCCACACTAGGAGGGACATCGTCCTTGTGTTAGTGCTCAAAGCCCCTCTGCATACCTTTTAACTCTCCCATATTAGAAAAGACACCCTTATACAGTAGTAGTAGTAATAATGGTTTATTGTTAGAAAAAAAACAGTCATTACAATTTGAAATTTTTTTACATTACAAAAAAGAAGGAACGTGACAGCGCAGAATACAGAAAGTGGATTAGCTTCACTTACAAGATCATTACCTATACAATAGTTTGCTTACTAATATTATAAAGCAAAACATTTTGAGAGAAGCAACCATAGTGTTGATGGGCCAAAATAGGGGATGAGACATTAGCAAATGCCCAGGGACACGTAAACTGAGTTTGCTGCACCGGTACCCCGTGTCACAAACGCACTCCACAGGTCAGGCCCTCTGCTCCCACAGTGCCAACCTTAAATTGTGCAATAGTGTGAACCGGGGACAGAGGGTCACCCTCCTGTCTGTTTTGGATCTGAATCACCTACCAGCCTCTAGTCATGGGGGTTAAAATGTGAACCTTATGCTAGCATACCCAATTAACAGGCTCAGATACGTACCCTCTTCGGGGGATGCAGTACAATCCTTCACCCAGGGGCACCCAGCCAGGTTTCCAAAATGTACCCTTACAACTCTATATGAGACCTAGGTATATTTTTACCTTTAAGCAAGCTTAGTAACACATTCAAGCCCTTAACAGCCATCAGACTTAAACACAGGTTCAGCAATCACATGTAAAAGAACTGAGAGAAAGTACAGGCAGTATTTTAAAGAAAATATTATTTACTAAAAATTGTAAAACAGGTAAAATATCAAACACAGAACAAATATATCAACAACTTACAGTCACATAAAATAAATGGGAAGTTACAGAACAAAAACGCCTACCAAAAAAAAATACTTAAGTTCCAGTTGAAATATATATTTTTAATTGCCTAGTTACCAGTCCACAGACTAAGTGTGTCTTTGATTTTCAGAGAGTCCTTCTGCACCAACTTCTCTTGCAAGCAATATTCAAAAGGCAGTTTTCTCCACTTCCTGGTGATGTCACCCATGAGGTCACTGTTAGATCTGTGATAAATCTGTAATCTGAGTATGGATATCCAAAAAGGATATTATTCTTCTGCTGGCTGGAATCAGCAGTTACCAATAAACAAAATATGTGACAGTCTTTGCAAGCAGGTTCCTTTGATGGCTCATAAACCCACATCCTGTCACAAGTCCCCTTCTAGGTGAAAAAACCTAGAGGAATCAGCCAAATTACTTCCCTTCTTACTATGTCATAAAATGCATACATGGGAACCAACTTCAAAAGCAGGAGCAGGTTATAAGAGGTAATAAACTGTTCGTCTGGAAGGATGTCTTAATTAGTGGTTTCCCTAGTCTTTTTCTCACATCCTGCTACTCTAGCCACACTGACACCTGAGGTCAAAGGTCAAGCTTACTTGCTAACTGGGTGTCTTAGGCAGACAATCACATACCATTTATTTATAATACAAATATTATTTGGATAACCATAATCAGGGGACAGAGCATCACAGTCCTCCTCACCTAGACTGAATTTGGGAACCCTATTCCCTGCATGGGATGAGATCCCCAAATCAGTTCATTGCTCATACTGACATGACAGTCCATCGGCATTTTCATTGGCAGCCCCGGCCCTGTGTGAGACAGTCATGTCATACCCTTGCAAGGCAAGACTCCATCATAATTGTTTACCATTCGTTTTACCC
Source organism: Neoceratodus forsteri (assembly GCA_016271365.2). Taxonomy (NCBI): domain Eukaryota; kingdom Metazoa; phylum Chordata; order Ceratodontiformes; family Ceratodontidae; genus Neoceratodus; species Neoceratodus forsteri. The sequence goes on from CM028136.1 coordinate 895,888,377, forward strand.
ATTTGTGCCAGCCAAACCAGGGGGTTGTGGTCAGTTTGTACCTCAAAATGCTGCCCGTATAGGTATGGCTCTAATATCTTTAGGGCCCACACCATGGCAAGACACTCTTTTTCCACAGTAGAGTAAGCCTGCTCTCTGGGAAGTAACTTCTTACTGAGGTACACAATGGGGTGATCTTTCCCTTGGTTGGATGTCTGACTCAGCAATGCCCCAATACCCACATCTGAGGCATCAGTCTGGACTACAAAGGGTCTGCTATAGTCTGGACTTCTCAATACAGGAGCACTGCACAGTGCCTCCTTCAGTCTGGTAAAGGCTTGTTCACGGGCTGGTTCCCAGGTAACTTTCTTAGGCATCCTTTTCTTTAACAGGCCAGATAGGGGAGCAGCCAGGGCACTGTAATTTGGCACAAATTTCCTATAGTACCCTGCTGTCCCTAGAGAACTCCTGACCTGCTTCTGTGTTTCTGGTCTAGGCCATGCCTTGATTGCCTCTATTTTCACTTGGTTAGGACGGAGCTGTCCCCGGCCTACAACATACCCAAGGTATGCCACCTCAGCCATGGCCACCTGGCACTTCTCAGCTTTGACAGTGAGCCCAGCCCTCTGTATCCCACCCAGTACTTCTCTAAGGTGGGACAGGTATTCCTCCCAGCTGGCACTAAAGATGGCAATGTCATGGCAGGAAGTAGTTTGGGGTTTATAGTTCTTTTGCAGCCCTGAGGACTACATGTTCCCAAGTCTGGAGAGACAGACTCCATAAATAGAGAGATAGAGCACTTGGTGTCCTACAACAGTAGACTAGTGTACTTCTCCTATTTGTTGTAACTTATGCTTTACTGCAGCGGTTTAGCTGTCAGGCTGTGGGACCTTTTGATTTTTGTTTTAAATACTTATTTTAACTTGTTGAGGGATTCCCTTTTGTGCTCACCTGATGTACTTCTGGGTGTGAGACCATTTAAAGGCACGCTCCATGAGTGGAGCGAGCGCGAGCGAAGACGCATGCCAAGACACGCGATGCACGTCTTCCACATGTCTGCAGTGTCCACAGTGTTAGCAGGAGTAGAGATGCATCAGGAGGTACATGTAGTAGAAGTTGAGTAGGTGATAATTGTGCAGCATTTAAGTAAAATAAAGTGAAACAGATACATAGAATGGCTACGAAAATTATTACTCTAGATGGGGATAGGGCACCAAAATGCCAAAAATGTGGTATCTTTACACTTTTGGACAAAGATGAATCTGATACAGGCCCCGTTTATACTAACTGTCTCTATATAACCACATTGCAGCAAGAGTTAGCTGAACTAGATCTTAAATTAAATGATGTTATACGTAACCAAAAAGGCATTCAGCAATTAATGAACACCACTGTTAACCCTTTACCAACTATCCAGCACAGGGAGCTGGAGGAGGTGATTATTGGGGGCAGTAAGCAGAGTAATCTATCACCTGTACTTGTTGAGTCTGTAGCACAAAGTATTATTGGATGGAGGTACAAAGATAAAGGAAATAGATGTTGATTGGTCAGATGATGACAGATCTTATTTTGAGAAACAGTTCTTACAGCAGGTTACACCATTAGGACTGAAGCCGGCAGGCGCCAGGACCCCACAGAAATTTTCTAGCTAGCAGTATTCAGCGGGGACCGCCCCCGACGTCGATCCCACCCCTGACGTCAAGCACAGTACATAAGGGGGCAGTCCCCCAGAATCCCCAGTTCTTTTCCCACCGTCGACTCACCAGCATCGGCCCTTGGTCTCTACCTAGTGCAAGACGACTTAGAACTTCAAGAGTTTCTACTTAACTAATGCCCTCTCCAACTCCTTCATTTGAGGGTCACCTTTCAAAGTGTGCCTGCGGAAAACAGATCCCTTTCAAGGATCCTCATTCTTCCTGCATGCGGTGCTTAGGCCTGGACCACGACACCAAGGCCTGCACCTTTTGCCAAGGGTTCAACAGCCGCATCAGGATCCACCGTCAGAAGGCACTTCAGGCTTACCTGCTAGAGGAAAAACTTAGTAGAATGGACAAAGAACCTTCCTCCAGAGGCGATTCTTCCTCTAAGGTCCACAAACACTGGGATAAGCACCGGGAGAAGGCAAGGTCCAGATCCCCGAACTGGGCCTCGGATTCACGGAGCTCAGGCTCCACCTGATCGGACCACTCTCCTTCCAGGGCTAGGTCTCAGCCCCCTCCGGTTAAGGTCCGGGTTTTCAGCGGTTCTTCGACTCTTCAGCCCATCAAGACTTTCAGGCCCTCGGCTTCCTCTACTCCCTCTCAGGCCTCTTCTAAGTCCTCTGAACGTCACAAGTCTTCCTCTTCCACCCGATGTCGGGACCCTAACTCCAGGTTGGCCTCCCAGCCCCCTAGGGGCCCGGATCCTCCACCCAGGAAGATGAAAGATCTGACATCCCTCAAGCGGATGACGGACCCAACGTCAGCCAAGCACCCAACATCGGCCATGCACCTGAAGTTGACCAGGCATTCACCGGAGCTGAGAACATTGGCCAAGCACCAGACACCAGCCAGGCATTCACCGGACCTGAAGTCATCGGCCAAGCTACCGACGTCAGCTTCACCAGAGCCAAAGTCCGCCCCTCAGTCACCGGCAGACACCGGTCACAGGGACTCCACAGAGAAGGACACTGTGTTGCCTGAAGACCAGGTGGTCGACACAGAGGATGCTGGGCTTCCAAGGGAACCTTCGCCCACCCCAGAGACACCCGAGGACCCGACGCCTGACCCCAGCGACAGACCACTGGCGCCAGGCCCATCGTCGGGTATGAATATTCAAGAAGTAAAAGAACTCTTTACTTTCTGGTGGGACACCATCCATAAAGACGTGGTCCCAGTAAAGCCTCCTCCTCCCCCTCCTCCCACTCCTTCACCTCCTACGCCCCCCTCCTCCACCCCAGGGGCCAGCAGGATGACCACCAATCCCCAAGAAGCAGTCTCAACCTCCTAGGGGTAGATCCTAGGATCAGAGAAGGCCCCCCTCAAGATCTCCATCAGGGTCTCCTAGCCCCAAGCAACCCAGATGTTGGTGGTATACTCTGTCGGGGAGGACTCCAGATTGGATACCTCGGATTACTCTAGATCTCCTTCTCTACTCAGCATTTCATCACCTGACCCGCATGACCTTCCCAGGTCTCCTCTGGCTGATCCTTCTTTCTCTGAGATCATGAGGCACATCCAGGACAACATGGGGTGGAATGCTGAAGACCTTGACCCGGAAAGGCAGCGCCTTGCCCGTTATCTTTGGCAGAAAGACCCAAAGCCTGTGGTAGTGCCACCCTTGGCTGACACCTTTGTGGACATCACCAAGGCTGTGTGGAAGCATCCGCACTCCACTCCTGTGGTGCCGAAGAAAGCTGACCGCCTGTACAAGGCCCCGAGAGAGGACTAATACTTGGCTCAACAACCTCTGGCAGACTCTCTGGTCATTACGGCCTCACATGACCGGTTCCAAAGATCGCGAGATGCATGTATGTGGCCGCTACATGCTCCATCAGGTCCCTGAGCTACCTAACCCACATGGTACAATTTCAGAACGCCCTATGGGAACAGGATCAGGACCTGGTCGATAAGCTTCCGGATGGCGATCAGAAGGTGGAGCTCCTAAACCTTCTCCACACAGGGTCTGATGTGGGTACCCAAGTATTACGAGCTGCATACAATTCTGTGGACTCGTCCACTAGAGCTGCAGCTTCAGGTGTCTGTCTCCGGTGACACTCTTGGCTCCGTGTCTCCGGCTTCACCCCGGACGTACAGAAGAACATTCTTGACATCCCCTACAACGGTGAAGTACTCTTTGGTGAACCCTCGGAGAAGGTGATCACCAAACTCCAGGACGCTGGGAAGGCAGTCAGGTCTGTACAGGCCATGTACAGATTCAGGCCCAGTTTCTTTCATAGGAACCAGAGCCATTTTCGTAGCCGGCAACAAAGGCAGCAGCCATGTTCTGGCCAGCAACAAAGGGGCACCTTTCAGTGGAAAGCCCAGGCTAAGTCATCCCCAGGCAAAGCCCAACACTACACTAAACCGACCCAGCCTGCAGGGACCAGTGCTGCCACAGCATGACTCCTTCTTGGTCCCCGCCCGCCCCTCCTCTGGATCAACGGGCACAAAAGGTCGGGGGTCACATTGCTCGCCACTTTTCAGGGTGGCAGTCAATTACCACTGACTGGTGGGTTCTCCAATTGGTCAAGAAAGGTCACTTCATAGAATTTCTCGACACCCACCTGCAAGACCTCCCCTCGGGTCAGCACGCCCTGCTCATACAGCAGGAGGTGCTTGTGCTCCTAGAAGAAGAGGCGCTAGAGCACGTTCCACGGAACCAGAGGGGTGCAGGATATTATTCTCACTTCTTTCTGGTTCCCAAGAAAACAGGGGACCTCTGTCCGATACTGGACCTCAGCGACCTCAATGAGTCAGTCCTGTACAAGCACTTCTGCATGGTGACCCTCCCAGGTCTGATTCCCTTGCTCAAGCAGGGCACCTTTCTAGCGTCCTTGGACATGCAGGACACTTACCTGCATATACCCATCGCTCAAGCACACAAGAAGTTTCTGTGCTTCCGAGTTCCAGGGCCACCATTATCAGTTCTGAGCCCTCCCCTTTTGGACTGTCATCGGCATCTCGGATATTCACGAAGTGTATGGCGGTCATAGCGGCAACTCTGAGGAGGCAAGGCCATTACATGTTCCCCTACCTGGACGACTGGCTTCTCATGGCACCCTCTCAGAAGGCCTTGATGTCCGCCATTCATTATACTCAGTCTCTGTTCGAGATGCTGGGCATCATGACCAATCAAGAGAAGTCACGCTTGGTTCCATCTTAGACTCTGCAGTTCATAGGCGCAGTTCTGGACACCATCCAAGGGAAAGCTTTTCTTCCCCAGGACAGAGCGGAACACATCAGATCCCTCATCAGGGACATTTTGGCAGGCAAAGAAGACCGTTCCTGTCAGATTGGTCCCTTGCCTGCTAGGACACATGGCTGCGGCCATTGCAACAGTCCCACTTGCTTGTCTCCACATGCAGGTCACCTAGTAGATGTTACGGGTCCAATGGGATCAAAAGCAAGACCATCTGCAGCTTCCAATCCAGATCACAAAGACAGTAATCTGGGATTGGCAATGGTGGCTAGATCCAAAGAATCTATTGGCAGGGTTCCCCTTCATTGTGCCATCTCCGATTGTGACACTCTCCACAGATGCCTCAGGGCCCAGATGGGGAGCACACCTCAACAGTGTCCGGTCTCAGTGCCTGTGCACAGCCCAAGAGACTCATCTCCACATAAACATCCTGGAAATGAGAGCAGTTCTTTACGCCCTGCAGGCCTTCCAGTTGGAGATTCCACTGGGTACCCTTCTGCTACAAACAGACAATTCCACGGTGATGTATTACCTCAACAAACAAGGAGGCACCCATTCCTACCCGCTTTGCAGGTAGGCCATGAGGGTGTGGGATTGGGTTTTGCAACACGGCGCAAACCTCATTGCTGTTCATGTTCCAGGAGTGGACAACATCATTGCAGACGGCCTGAGCCACTCTCATGCCAGAGTCCACGAGTGGGAACTACTCCAGGAGGTAGTAGAGGATCTGTTTCACAGATGGGGTACACCAGAGTTAGACTTTATTGCGTCCCCATCCAACGCAAAACTGCCCAATTTTTGCTCGCTAGATCCAGGGCCTGGTGTTTTCTGGTGAGACGCATTGTCCCTCTACTGGGCGGGCAGATTCCTCTATGCCTCCCCCCTTACGTTGATCCAGAGGGTTCTTCTGAAACTTCGCAGAGAGCAAGCGACACTGATACTCATCGCGCCATTCTGGCCCAGGCAGATCTGGTTCCCTCTACTACACCAGCTATCCTGGGAACCTCCAGTGCCTCTGCCAATCAGCTCTCACTTGTCTCAGGAGGAGGGCTCCTTGGTCCATCCAGACCTTCGTTCATTGAGCCTGCATGCTTGGCTCCTAAAGACATAGCCATTTTGCGACACAGGGTCTCGCAAGAGGTAGCTGATGTCCTGGTGGCTGCGAGAAAACCGGCCACTCATGCCACTTACGCCATGAAATGGCACCGTTTTTGCCTATGGGCTCAAACACAGGGGTTTTCACCTCTAGACTGTCCAGAAAAGTCAGTCTTGGACTACCTCCTGTCTCTTTTTCAGACAGGCTTGGCCTATTCCTCGATCAAAGTACACCCCTGTGCCATATCAGCCTATCATTGTCCGATAGGTCAACACACCATATCCCAGTTGGACAAGGCACAAGCCTTCCTGAGAGGTATTCTCCACCTTAGACCTCCGATTAAGGATCCAATTCCACCATGGGATCTACCCTTTGTCCTGGAGCAGCTCACTCTGCCACCCCTCGAACCAGCCACAGAATATGAGCTACGTCTTCTCACTTGGAAGACGTTGTTTTTAGTTGCCGTTACTTCGGCCAGAAGAATTTCTGAACTCCATGCACTCATGTGCAAAGAGACTTATTTGGTTTTTCACCAAGACAGGGTATCCCTACGGACTAATCCCAAATTTCTGCCTAAGGTGGTCTCAGCTCTCACCCTTAATCAAGACATCAATCTACCAGTATACTTTCCCAACTATTCGAATCGAGGAGAGGCCTTGTTTCACACCCTAGATGTGCATAGGTGTCTCTGATACTACCTGACCAGAACCAAACACCACTGAAAATCGGACCTGCTTTTTGTCTCCTTTGCCCACAGGATGATGGGAGCTCCTGTTTCCAAACAATCGCTGTCCAGGTGGCTCATTCAGTGTATCACGTTCTGTTACCAGAAGTGCAACAAACCGTTACTGGGCGCAGTTAAGGGTCATTCCACAAGGGGGGTGGCTACCTCCTTTGCAGCCCTTAAGAATGTGTCCACCTCGGCCATCTGTGCTGCAGCTACTTGGAGCTCTGTGCACACTTTCATCAGGCATTATAGCCTGGATAATTGCATCGAGGCGAAGAGCAGATTTTGGTCTAGCAGTCCTTCAAGGACTTCTGTCCTAGGCTTTGGTTTCATTAAGGATTTCTACCTTCCCTCCTCCCAATGGTGTGGGAGTTCCATTATTGCTTGGGAATCAGTCTTAATGGTGTAACCTGCTGCAAGAGCTGTTTCTCGAAGTAAGATAGTACAGTTAGGTAAGAACTTGCCGTAACAGTAGATCTTCGAGAACAGCTCTTGCAGCAGGTACTTTCCCTCCCATCATCCCCGCTGGAGGTAGATTCTAGTTCCAACATCCTTCTCCTAGGATCAGGTGTCTCAGCATCTCTCTGACTGCCATTTGATGGTGGATTCTCAGTCTCCTCTTCTGATGTCATCCAGCAGCCAGGAGTCTCTGGTGGGAGAACTGGGGATTCTGGGGGACCGCTCCCTTATGTACTGTGCCTGACATTGGGGGTGGGACTGACGTCGGGGTGATCCCCACTGAATACTGCTAGCTAGAAAATTTCCATGATTTACGTGGGGTCCTGGCACCTTCCAGCTTCAGTCCTAATGGTGTAACCTGCTGCAAGAGCTGTTCTCGAAGATCTACTTTTACGGTAAGTTCTTAAGTAACTGTACTTTTCAAATGGACAACAGTAACAGGCAATAAATCAAAAAGAGGTAGAAGAGCCATGGACTTCTCACAACCACTCAATAATCACTATTCTGTATTGAGTGATTGGGAAGATAGTATTGATATGGAAGATGTTACAATTATATTTGAGGAAATGGCTCCCATTAATCGCCTAGAGAATGTACCAGTCGTCAAACATATGACAAAGTGATAATAATACTAAACACACAACAGATACCCAAGTCCTCATGTTCATGGATGATAAAGATAATGATACAGCCAGTCCTACTGCCAATGAGACTATGACTATAATTGAGGTCCCCCACAAGATCTTTTGGAAAATGAAATACCGCAACAGGTGTTTGTACTTGGAGACTCAATAATTAAATACATTGATAGGCATATATGTAATCCTGATAAACAGAACAGAACATATAGTAGCTTTAGAGGAGCCACCATATCTGATATTACTATGATGGTTACTGATATTTTGAGAAATAGTGGGAGCAAACCAATCATCATTATACACGCTGGTACCAATAATATCAATAGAAATAATATAGAAGATATAAGGAAAGATTTTATTATATTGAGTGAAATCTTATTGGCCAGAGGTTGTGATATTTTCTTTTCCAAAATATTACCAGTTCCACGAGCAACTGATGCGATGACTAGTAAAATTAAAACAATCAACAATTGGCTTAGACAGTCATGCCTTAACAAGGGCTTTAATTGTATTACACACTGGGAGGATTTCTACGATAGGCAACATTTATTTGCATGGGATGGTCTACACCTAAATAAAAGGGGAAGTAACATACTGGGGAAGAAATTCTCCAAAAATGTTTCAAATTCTTTAAACTGAGTAGTGGGAGGAGGGTATACAGCATAATAAAGCCCTAAGGTCCGAGGGTTGCAATATTTTCTTTACTAATGCAAGAAGTTTAAATCTGACAAAAAAATTGGAATTAGAAGCACTAATGATTTTTCATGATTTACGTATACTGTAGTAGCAATTACAGAAACATGGTGGGACCAGGATTCTGATGGTATTATGAATATATCTGGTTATAGACTTAACAAAAAGGATAGGGACGGGGAAAAAAGGTGGTGGTGTCTGTATATATGTACACGAGTCAGTCCAGTCTTCTATTATTGAACCTCCCTCTGACCCTAATATCATGTTGGAATCAGTTTGGGTTAAAATTACACTCATACGTAGAGCACCTATTATCCTGGGTAATTGTTACAGACCACCAGTGGCAAATATTGAATACAATCAAGCCCTTAATGAGGACATTTTTTAAAATGTGCTCAATGGGAGATGTGTTATTGATGGGTGATAACAAATATCCAGGAATTAATTGGTTGGACCTTAATGGTTCCGAAGTAAAAGAATGTGACTTTGTTGACCTATGTATTAACAGCGGGTTAGACCAACGTATTGACTCGCCAACAAGGGATGGGAATATACTGGATTTGTTATTGACTAATATCGAGGACGAAATAGAAAATATAAATATAGGACCAGCATTAGGCAACAGTTGACCACCTTACTATTAGATATCACCTAATTAAAGGGAAACTCTATTCAGGTTCCAAAATCAGGATAAAGGACTACCTTAAAGCTGATTTTTCTAAAATTTGTCCGATGATCTCCGACATAGATTGGGAGATGGCTATTGGTTCTGAATCAATACAAAATGCCTGGGGTAACTTCAAAGAAATCTCGTTTGAGATAGAAAACCATTTTGTTCCCACTAGGGCTAAATATAACAAAATGGGTAAAATCCCAGTGTGGATGAATACTAAGATTAATAAATTAATCAAGCATAAACAAAGATTATTTTGCAAATTTAAATCAAAACCCACTGAAAAAAGAAGGAATAGATACCTCGTAACTCAAAAAACACATAAAAAAACAGATTACGGAAAGCTCACTTAGAATTTAATATAGCTCATACTAAAAATAGAAAGTTGTTATATTCCTACATGAACTCTAACTGTCGTAATAGGGTTAAAACTGTGGGACCAATCAAGGACAACCATCAAGAAATACTTGATGATAAACTCATTGCCAATAAATTTAACTCATATTTCTGTTCATTTTCCTATTCACCATCATCAATATTGCCAGAACTTGAAAAATCTGGGGATATATATTTCCATGAGGAAGAAATTATTAATCTTATAGATCAACTAAATATTAATTCAAGTCCAGGACCAGATGGCATCAAATCCATTCTACTAAAAAAAGCTGGTAGTTCGTTGGCATGTCCTCTTTCTCTACTTTTTAATCTGTCCTTAAGGGAAGGATATATACCCGATGATTGAAAAGGTGCATTGGTTGTGCCTATCCATAAATCAGGTGATAGGGGCAGGGTAGATAACTATAGGCCAATCAGTCTTACTTTTCATTGTTGTAAATTACTAGAGTGACTTATTAAGAATAGGCTAACATTGCATTTAGAACAGACTGATTAAACTGATGCTAAACAACATGGTTTTGTCAATGGAAGATCTTGTATTACTAACTTGATTACATTTCTTGAGAATGTTAGTAAAAGTCTTGATAAGGGGATTCCTTCTGATATAATCCTACTAGATTTTTCCAAAGCTTTTGATAGAGTAGTTCATGGCAAATTGATTACTAAACTCATTTCATTAAAGGTTAATAGTTATTTACAGTAATTAAGTGGCTATATAACTGGTTATTAAATAGAAAACAAAAAGTGCGTATTACTAGCACATAGAAACATAGAAGTTGACAGCAGATAAGGACCTCAAGGCCCATCCAGTCTGCCCATTTATTTTTCTACATTATAAATGTGCCATAGGCCTTTGCTCTGTCAATGGCCTATCTATTCATACTCATCTGTATTGCTCCCTTATGCCTATCGCATGCCTGTTTGAAGCCCTGCACTGTGTTCATATCCACCACTTCCTGAGGTAGGCCGTTCCATGCATCCACCACCCTTTCTGTGAAAAAGAACTTCCTCACATTACCCCTTAATCGGCCTCCCTCTAATCTCATGCTGCGTCCTCTTGTCCTGCTATTTTTCTTATATTGAAACAGGTTAGACTCTTTCACCTTGTTAATGCCCTTAAGGTGTTTGAATGTTTCAATCATATCACCACTCTCCCTGCTTTGCTCTAGGGTATACATATTGAGTTCAGTTAATCTGTCCTCATATGTTTTCTGATGCAGTCCCTGCACTATTTTGGTTGCCCTTGTCTGGACTACCTCAATTTGGTTAATGTCCTTGTGAAGGTGTGGCCTCCAGTACTGCACGCAGTACTCCAGATGGGGCCTAACCAGTGTCTTGTAACAAGGGATTATTACCTCCCTCTTCCAACTTGTGATACCCAGTGCTCCCAGATCAGGCAAAGCATTTTCCTGTAGTGCACCCTAATTTTCCCTGTATTTTCACTGTAAAACTGGGATGATTTTCCTGTAGATTTTCCTGTATGCACAAATCAATGTAAATACTCAATTGGTGTCATTGTGCCAGTCAATAAAATCACTAGGACAAATGTTCAGGCTGTTTTATGTGTTCTTATTTATTTTAAATATAAAAAATCACCTACAACATATCACATAAAAACTCTACAACTATAAGAACTTTATATGTAACAATATAATACCATCTTGAGGATCTGGGGAAATGCTGGAACCTATAAAGCTCAGTTCTCAAGGTTCATATGTCTCCAGAACCTCCAAAAGGTATTATAACTTTGTAATAATACAGTCCCTTATACAGTATTCTATTTATAGTATGAAATGCCTTAACTTCAAATTTACCCCTTAATCACAGACTGATACATTTTGTGTTCTGCTCACAATGCATGAAAGGGGCATAGGGATGCACAAAATGCGCATACCCCACCCTCGCCCCTGCAGCCCATGGGCAGGTGCACCCATACTGGCATTTACCAATGCCGACCACCTATGCACGGCTCCTCCCCCAAAGCACAGAACTCTGCAGAGTGGCCGGGGGAGGAGTCGTCCCAGGCACACATCCAATGGGATGCCCCCCGGGACCCATAGTGATCCCACACGTAGGTGGCATGGGTCTGGGCTGTGCATGCTGATAGCATGCACCCAGACCAGTGCGGCACCCTCCAGTCCCAGTGCTGCCTCACATAAACTTTCTGGGCACTCGCCCATCCAGCTTCCCCTGCCATCTCCTGCTGCCCAGCAATCAGGAGCAGCACAGTGTGCCCTGTCCTGGTCTCCCGGTGACCGAATGCCTGTGTTCATGGGGGTATGCTGTGGGTTATGGCAGGGTCTCCCTAGTGTACCTTGCACCATCCTCTGCGCCCATGCGGCCAGCACTGCGCGGGTTAGTGAATACACGTAGTGCTGGCACGCTCCCGGAACATCCCCATCGCGGAGCTGTTTGCAGACATGGGGGAACTGGGTGCAGTGGGTCTGCATATGCCCCCTTCGTGCATGCCATGCAGGGGGCACAGGGGGTCTGGAGTAGCTACTCGCCCCAGATATGCATGCATAGCCACTCCACACCAGTCGTGCATTGGGCCTAAAGCTCTGTGTACCTGTAGCGCTCCATTAATAAACATTGTTTCAGAGTATTATTGTGTTTTTCATTAGCATGCTTAAGCATCCCCTTACACACACACACACACACACACACACACACACACACACACAGAGACACACAGCTTTGTGCACCAAACTCTGAGGTAAAAACAAATATTCCTTTTTTTTTTCATTTATTTTACTAATCTTAGGCCAGACCAGGGTCTATGGGTCCCTTCTGTTCTCACACATATAATTCATAACTCCTGCTCATCTTGATGAAGACACCCCCCATACCTTTCCTAGGCTCACAATTAAATAGAAACATTGTCTAATTTTTTTTTCAAATAACCTCAACCTCTAGGCTGGTCAGAAGAAGTGCTGCCTTAGTGATCTTTTTAAAAACACAACTCTGCTCTGTGCACCAAACAAGCTAAGTAGCACTTAAGCACTCCTTGTGTCCCCGTCACCCTTAAAAGCCCACAATCATCTAGTCTCTTTTGTCTGGCTCATTTTTTGCACTTCATGTATTTAAAATAGACAAATTTGCAAAACAGAAGGTTTGTTTGCCTTGGTGGTACAGGGCGCTGCTTCCCTCAAGCAACACTTAAGCACTCTTTCTTGCACCCTGCCCCCCCAAAAGCATAACACCATCAAGTGGTCAGTCTTTTGTCTGACTCATTTTGCACTCACAATGAGTTTAAAATAGACTAACCTGAGGCTGCCCACAAGAAGGCTTGTTTACCTTCAGTGGCTTAGGCTCTGCTAGTCCAAAACAGAGGCATTTGAGATGCAGCTCGGCTGACTCAACGGTGTTGCTGTTTTGAGTGGAGCCACATGGCAGGTGTTTGGATCATGCAGCAGCTCACTGGTTCCTGATCAGAAGATCTGAATTCATCCTCAAAAAGATGCACTGCCAGCATATTACCTTACTACCCCAGAGAAACACAGGCTGCAAATGGACCAACAGAATTGCTTAGTGTAGCAAAGTCAGCAAACTGAGCACCAATTGGAGGGCTCTGTCTGGATCTTGGCAGCCATGAGATTCATAGTGGGCATTTTCCAGTAGTGTTTGTCCATTTCCCCTGATATTTTAAAAATAAAAGATTTCCTTCCCGTATCCCATTTTTGTAGTAAAAATCCCTTAAAATACAGGAATCCCTGTAGATCTGGGAGCACTGGATACCCCTACTAATACACCCTAACATCCTTCTAGCCTTACCTACTGCTTTAGAGGTCTGCTTGGATGATTTCAGGTCATTGGTGATGATGATTCCGAAGTCTCTTTCTTCCCTTGTGACTGCCAGCAACTCCTCTCCCAAACTATAGGTGGCTTCAGGGTTTCTCTTCCCTATGTGCACGATCTTGCACTTCTTTGTGTTAAACCCCAGTTGCCACTCTTCCGACCATTTTGCTAGTTTATCCAGATCTCTTCTCATTCTGCCCACCCCATCTGGATCATCTACTCTGTTGCAGATCTTGGTGTCATCTGCAAACAGACAAACCTTACCCTCCAGTCCATCTGCAATATCACTGATGAAGATATTGAAGAGGACTGGCCCCAGGACTCATGCCTGAGGTACCCCTCTTGTGACTTGCATCTCTTCTGACTGTATACCATTTACCACCACTCTCTGTTTTCTGCCCATCAACCAGTTTGCCACCCAGTTGACCGACGTCTGACCCACTCCGAGCCTACCCAGCTTATTAATCAATCTTCTATGTGGAACAGTATCGAAAGCTTTGCTGAAGTCAAGGTAGACAGCATCAATTGCTCCCCCTTAGTCCACCACTCTGGTTACCCAGTCAAAGAAATCTATGAGATTAGTTTGACAGGACCTTCCTGTTGTAAACCCATGCTGTCTTGGATCCTGCGCTCCTATGGATTCCAGGTGTTGCACTATCCTTTCCTTAAGTAGTCTCCATAATCTTGCCCACTACTGAGGTAAGACTGACTGGTCTGTAGTTCCCTTCCTCCTCCCTGCTACCACTCTTGTGGAGCAGGATCACATGAGCCCTTCTCCAGTCTTCTGGGACCTCTTCTGTGCTCAGAGACCCACTAAACAGTTTTGATAATGGCTCTGCTAGTTCCACCCTTAGCTCCTTTAGTATGCTGGGATGTATGCTGTCAGGTCCCATTGCCTTGTCCACCCTGAGCTTATGGAGCTCTTTTAGGATCCTTTCTTTTGTGAAGGGACTAGTGCACACCTCTCCCCCACCCCGTGTCCATGGTGCTGAGCTGTGGGCCCTGCCCTACCTTCTCTTCAGTAAATAATGAGCAGAAGTATCTATTAAGGATAGATGCTTTTACATGGTCCTCCTCCTCACATGCTCCCTTATCCCCTTTGATCTTAGCAATACCCCCTCTGGACTTTCTCCTTTCACTAATGTATCTATAGAAAGTCTTGTCACCCTCTTTTACTGTTTGTGCTAGTGTTTCCTCAGTTTGGGCCTTTGCCTGCCTTACTGCCTTCCCTGCTTCCCTTAGGGAAGTTTGGTATGCCTCCCTATCTTCATCTTGCTGCATTCCCTTATAATTCCTGTAGGCCAGCCTTTTGGCTCTGACCTTTTCTGCTACTGTGTTTGAGAACTAAAGTGGTTTCCTTCTTCTTTTGCACTTCCTTTTCTCTTTAACACAATCGGATGTTGCTTCAAGTATTGCATCTTTATTGTTTTCCCACTTTACCTGTACCCCCTCACCTGTATTTCTTTTTGCCAGGGCTAGCTTAACTCTGTTGGCCATCTTATCAAAGTCAGCTCCTCTGAAGTCCCATATTTTTGCCTTGGAATGGGATGATTTTGTTTTACTGGCCAAATTGAACCATACCATGTGATGGTCACTGGCCTTCAGGTGACCTACCTGGAGATCTGTGATCCTTTCCCTGTTAGTCAGTACTAGATCTAGGATAGACCTGTATCTTGTGGGTTGATGTACCAGTTGTCTGAGGCCCTTCCCCTGCAGGGAATCCACCATGTGTCTAGTTCTCGCAGATGTCCCTGCTGGTATTGACAAATCTGTATCTGGCATGTTGAAGTCTCCCATTATCAGAACCTCCCCTTTAGCTGTCATGTTTTGTATATCTTCTAACAGTAACATATCTATGTCCTCCCCCTGGTCCGGAGGCCTGTACACAACCCCAGTTTGTATGGCTGTCCCATTTCCTGTTTCCAGGGTGACCCACAGTTCTTCTGGCTCATTATGTGTAGTCTGAATTTCTGTAGCTTTGATATTTTCATTGACATAAATGACCACTCCACCCCCCCACACACTTTTTGCACCTTGGTCTCTTCTGAACAGTACATAGCCAGGTACTGAAGTCTCCCAAGTGTGGTTACTGGCAAACCATGTCTTGCTAATGGCTACAATGTCCAGTTTAGCCTCTGTCATTATTGCCTGCAGGTCTGGGATCTTGTTTCCCAGACTGCAGGCATTTATGTACATGATTTTCCACTGGTCAGATTTCAGTCTGTTAGTTGTTTGGTGAGGTCCAGTGTTTCCCCTGTGCATCGTATGGGGAGCCAGCCCTTTTTCTTTATGTGGTGATGCAAATGAACTACAACCATGCTGAACTCCTGTTTGACCACTAGCTGAGGGGGGAAGGGTGTTCTTCCCATTTGACGTTTCGGGTGCTGCACCCCTCTCCCCACACTCTCTGATGAGGGATATATGGGCAGCGGAGTGCCACAGGGTTCAGTACTTGGACCTATATTATTTAATATCTATGTCCAAGATATGAACAAAAATATTCAATCTTGTATAAGCAAATTTGCAGATGATACAAAGCTGTGTGGTGAAGTTAACACTGTTCACAAACATTTCCAGTTGATTTCAGATCTGGCCAAGATTGAAATTTGGGCCAGGGAAAACTATATGAAATTCAATACTGATAAGCGTGTAGTTCTTCATGTTGGTAAGAACAATCCGGGATATTCCTATATCCTAAATCAAACTATACTTAAATCAGCTGGATGTGTTAGAGACTTAGGAATAGTTGTTAATGATATCTTTTCATCTGACAGTCACTGTAAAAAAATAGACAAATCTTCACAATCCCTTTTATCAAGGATAAGACGAACATTCATTGAAAGATCTGAACATCTTATTATACCCCTGTATAAAGCTTATGTACGACCTATCATGGATTATGGTTCCCAATTTTGGTCACCATACCTTTAAAAAAGATATCAGGATTTTAGAAGGGGTACAAAGGAAGAGAACCAGATATATCCCTGGATTAAAAACAATGGACTATCATGTCAGACTGTTGGAGACTGGATTATATACACTAGAGGCGCGAAGACAAAGAGGAGATCTTCTGTTGCTGTTTAAATTAATCCATAGTGATTCTGGTCTTTGTGAGTTTAATATGCAATATAGTCACACAAGGAATAATTTACGGCCTCATAATCGTAAAATATCGGTTGAATATACTAATACTTCCAAAAGGGACCATTATTTTACAAACAGAACTCCACTTTTATGGAATAAACTTCCACAGCATGTAATAGACAGTTCTAGTCTGGAATCCTTTAAAAACTATCTAGATAGAACTTATTACAAAAACTACAAACTGGTGTAATCGTCCCACTTATGTGGGAGACATATAAAATGGGCCTATTGGCTCCCTTATTTCATCACAATCCTAGTAATCCAGGTATGCCATGGCGTACTCCTCAGCACCATTTAACACCTGGTTCACCAACCTTTGGAAAGTGGCAGGGGCGTTCTTCATTCGGAAAGGCATTACTTTAAATTCAAACAACCCTATTGGAGTGATGAAGGCTGACCTCTCCCTAGCTCTGGCAGTTAACTCTACCTGCCAATACCCCTTTGTCAGGTCAATAGTTGTAAGGTATGTCACCACTCCCAACTTGTCCAGGAGTTCATCCGTCCGTGGCATCAGGTGGGCGTCTGACTTTGACTGCATTGAGTCCACGATAGTCCTCACAAAAGTGAGTAGAGCCATCTGGCTTGGGAACAAGGACCACGGGTGAGGCCCAGGGGCTGTGGGATTTCTGGATTACCCCTAAATCCAGCATTTCCTCCACCTCCCTCTAATGTCCTTTTGGACAGCCTGTGATACCTGATATGCTGTTCTCCATATGGGCACCTGCATCCCTGTCTCCACATCGTACGTTGCTAAGGGGGTAGTCCAGGCTTGATGCTAAACAGTGGGGCAAAGTCTGCTAAAACCTCCCTTTCTTCCTGGATCTGGTCCTGGGTCAACTGGGGTGACATTTTAATTGCCTCCACAGAGGACTCCCACTTGCTTTCTTCCAGCAAGTTCAGAAGGGGGTTTCCTTTGTCCGTCCCCTACCCGGGACTATACACTGCAAACACCATGTCAGCCCTATTAGCATACAGCTTCATCATGTTGACATGGTACATTCTTTGTGTATGTCTTCTGTCAGGTAGCTCTATAATATTAGTTTACATCATTTACCCATCTGACTATACAGTCCTGCCCACTTGGCCTGCAGCTTGTCTTTCCGGACCGGGATTAGGACCATGACTTCCTGACCCACAGTATACAAGTGCGTTCTGGCTCTGTGGTCGTGCCACACCTTTTGTTTTTGTTGGGCAGCTGCCAGGTTGCTCTGGGCTGTCCCCATAAGCTCCTTCAGCCTTTCCCTAAACCTAAGGACATAATCCACTATGGGAGTTCCCTGGGTGGTGTGCTTGCCTTCCCAGTCCTCCCAGATCAAGTCTATGGGCCCACATACCCTGCATCCATATAAGAGCTCGAAGGGGGAAACCCTGTGGATTCTTGGGGCACCTCCCTGTATGCAAACAACAGGTGGGGAAGGTATTTCTCCCAGTTCCTCCCATGCTGTTTAGCAAACACCTGGAGCATTAACTTAAGGGTACCATTGAATCTTTCCACAAGCCCATTGGCTTGCGGGTGATAAGGTGTCATGCATCTCTGCACCACTCACACTTCTCCCACAAACATGTCATCAGGTCCGACATGAAGGAACCCCCTCGATCAGTGATAACCTCCTGTGGAAACCAAACACAGGAGAAAATCCCTAGCAAGCCATCTGCCACTTTGTCTGTCCTCAGTGAGGATAGGGTGACTGCCTCTGGGTACCGGATGGCATAATCCACCATAGTCAGGATGAACCTCTTCCCAGAAGATCTGGGGGTATTTAAAGGCCCCACAATATCCATTCCCACCCTCTGGAATGGCTCCTTCACTATGGGTAAAGGAATTAGGGTAGCTTGGGTTTTCTTACCTGCCTTCCCTATTTCTTGGCACTGGTGACAAGACCTACAATACTCCTTCACCTGCTGGGTGAAGTTGGGCCAATATAAATTCAGAACCAACCGCTGCATAGTGTGCGTGATTCCCAGATGGCCAGATATGGGAATATCATGTGCAATGTTGAGCAACTGCTCACAGTACCCCTGGGGAACGATAAGCTGCCTGCCCATCACCCCTCCCTCTGTCTTAGCATCCTGCGTATATAGTAGTCCATTGTCCCAATAAACTTTATGTTTCCCATCACCTCCCTGTGCTCCATCAGAGTCTGCCCAAGCCCTCGGCTTCTGTAGACTAGGGTAACTTTTCTGAGCAGCTGCAAACTCCTTGCACATTGCCAAGGCATGGGACAGGTCCCCTTCAGTGTCTAAACTAAGGTCCCTTGCTCTAGCATCAGGGCATTCAGGATCACTGCATCCCAAACCCTCTGACAATGGGTCACCCCTCCTTCCTTGGATTAACCCTCCATAGCTGTTTGGTTAACTGCTACCTGGGGGATTTCTACACCCCTTTCATTAGTCTCCATATCAGGAGACACAGGCTGGGGAACCAGCCTCCCAGTGGTTTCAACAGGGGCTTCTATGGGGTCCAGGGAACTACAATTGTCCTTTGCCGCTTGGCTGTGGGTAACTGCAAACACCATCCTGTCTGAGATTGTTGCAGATAATTACATTGACAGCCAAAGTCTCAGCTACGGCAACCTTTTGCACAGTTCCACCATCTCACCCCAGTCTAGGAGGACACTAGCAAGTGGCAAGGTTTTCTTGTCCCCACTGAATCCCCATACAGGCACAAATTGATTGGGTATAAACTGACCAGGCTCTACCAAATCCCTTTTTACCAAAGTGAGGGAAGCCCCCGTGTCTCTCAAACCATGTGTCTGTACCCCATTCACCGTGACTGGGTGCATGTGTTCCCTCATGTTTACTGGCATGCTTTCAGGGACACACAAACAACCTACTTCTTTTCTAGTACCACTTTGTGTACTGCTTGTCCTTTTAGGACACTGCCTGGCCAGATGACCAGGTTCTTTGCAAACCCAACATTCGTTTCTTTTCTCAGGCAAATTTTTCCTTTGTAACCTGGAGCTACCTGGTTTTGGTGGAGGTAGGGAGAGTTTTAGCTGCCCTGAAGGTATGCTTTTCCCTTTCTGCACTGCCACACCCACCCCACTCGCTCTCAGAGCAGGTCTGCTCCTGGCTTAGCAGTCTGAGAGTTCAGCAGCCTCTTGCACTGTTTTTGGATCTCGGTCCTCCAGCCATGTCTTCAGCTTTGCTGGGCATGGCCAAACAAAATGCTCTAACAGTACAGCATTTTACATTTTTTCTGCAGACTCTGCTTCAGTTCCTTACCACCAGCATTTTAAAAACTGATGCTGTTTAGTTGCTAGCCCCTCATAGCTCATGTCAGGGCTTCTCCTGAGCTTATGGAATGTATCTCTGTATGCCTCTGCTGTTAGCTCATATTTTTTTTAAAAGTGCAGTTTTAAGTTTACTGTAATCATTACTGTCCTCATTGTCCATTTGACCCAATGCATCCCGAGCTTTTCTGGTAAGTAGCAGGGATAGCTGGAAGCTCCAGGACCCTCTAGGAATATTTCCCTGAATGCATACCTTTTCAAAGGAATTTAAAAAGGCATCCATATCTTCCCACTCTTTAAATTCAGCTATCAATTTAAAATGTAATTTGTAACCCAGTCCTGGAGTCCCAGTTAACCCCAGGCTACTTATCTGCTCAGATGCTGGGGTTTGGAATCATAGCTTCTCCAGTTCATGTTGCCTCTGGTGCTCACGCTCTTCTCACTCAGCCTCTTGCTGAAGTTGTCGCTCTCTTTCCTCTGCCTCTCGCTGAAGCTGTTGCTCTTTTTCCTTAGCCTCTCTGAAGCTGCTCTCGCTTCTCCTCTCTTTCCATCTCCCACTTCCTCTGTTCAAGCTCCCTTTGCTGCTGGGCTTTGAACCTTTTCTGTTCAAACTCCAGCTCCATTCTCCACAACTCCATCTGCAGCCTGATCTCTTCTGGCTCCAGAATATTGGTGACCTTCTCCTGCTGCTGTGGCCCTTGGCTTGCACTGGCCCTGCTATCCTCCTCACTGGATGTGGACACTGCACTGGCCCCTGGCCCCTCCACAACCAAGGTTCGGTCCTTTTCAGTCACAGACTGTTACTCAAGGCTTTGGGCATGGGCCACCACCAGAGCTTCTATGAGGTTCTGCTTGTTTGCTCTCCCCTCATGCTGGACTCCTCTCTACTGGCACAACTGTCTCAGGTAGTCTGCAGTGTACCCGCTGTAGTTGGAAGCCATCTTCTTCTTCCCTAACTACGGCTATACTAACTTGCACTCAAGAAACAAAAATAAAACAGGTAGAGAACTTAGACTATAAGCACAATGATATAGTTCTGTTTACTTTTTAAAAATCACTGCCTTATTTTGCCTGTGAGCTGCACAGTATTAATCTGACACACTGAACTGTTAATGCTCGTGTTACCAAATACTTTTAAATCACACCGTTGGCAACCAAATCTGTCACAAACGTGCTCCGT
Source organism: Neoceratodus forsteri (assembly GCA_016271365.2). Classification (NCBI taxonomy): domain Eukaryota; kingdom Metazoa; phylum Chordata; order Ceratodontiformes; family Ceratodontidae; genus Neoceratodus; species Neoceratodus forsteri. The sequence continues at coordinate 895,909,292 of CM028136.1, forward strand.
AGGTCAGACCCTCTGCTCCCATAGTGCCAACCTCGAAGTGCAATAGTGTGAACAGGGAACAGACAGGGTAACCCTCCTGTCTGTTTTGGGTCCGAATCACCTACCAGCCTCAAGTCCTGGGGGTCAAAATGTGAACCTTATGCTAGCATACCCAGTTAACAGGCTCAGATATGTACCCTCTTCAGGGGATGCAGTACAATGCTTCACCCAGGGGCACCAAGCCAGGTTTCCAAAATGTACCCTTACAACTCTATATGAGACCTAGGTATATTCTTACCTTTAAGCAAGCTTAATAACACATTCAAGTCCTTAACAGCTGTCAGACTTAAACACAGGTTCAGCAATCACATGTAAAAGAACTGAGAGAAAGCACAGGTAGTATTTTGAAGAAAATATTGTTTACTAAAAATTGTAAAACAGGTAAAATATCAAACACAGAACAAATACATCAACAACTTACAGTCACATAAAATAAATGGAAAGTTACAGAACACAAACGCCTACCAAAAAAAATACTTAAGTTCCAGTTGAAATATTTTGTTTTTTAAAAGTGCCTAGTTACCAGTCCACAGACTGTGTCTTTGATTTTCAGAGAGTCCTTCTGCACCAACTTCTCTTGCAAGCAATATTCAAAAGGCAGTTTTCTCCACTTCCTGGTGATGTCACCCATGAGGTCACTGTTAGATCTGTGATAAATCTGTAATCTGAGTATGGATATCCAAAAAGGATATTATTCTTCTGCTGGCTGGAATCAGCAGTTACCAATAAAAAAATATGTGCCAGTCTTTGCAAGCAGGTTCCTTTGATGGCTTATAAACCCACATCCTATCACTAGTCCTCTTCTAGGTGAGAAAACCAAAAGGAATCAGCCAAATTACTTCCCTTCTTACTATGTCATAAAATGCATACATGGGAACCAACTTCAAAAGCAGGAGAGTAATAAAATGTTCCCCTGGAAGGATGTCTTAATTAGTGGTTTCCCTAGTCTTTTTCTCACTTCCTGCTGCTCTAGCCACACTGACACCTGAGGTCAAAGGTCAAGCTTACTTACTGACTGGAGTGTCTTAGGCAGACCATCACATACCATTTATTTATAATACAAATATAGTATATGGTTACCCTTTGTTATGTATAAAAATCAGCCTGCTCAGAATCCTTGTTAAGCACATTCTAAACCATTATGCGCATTCTAAAGTGTTGTTATGCACATTCCAAACAGTTGTTATGCACAGTTCAAAGGTCATACAATTTAAAATTTCTCATTTATTCTACACCTAGCTACTTACTAACTGCCTAGTACCCAAAGTCATACTTTTTACCTTTCAAAAGTCTGGAAATTTGATTTTGATATGTGAGTAGAACAAAGAAATGGCAAGTTTTTTTTTTGTTTTCACTTCAGTGGGGGTCTGTCACTCTAGTGTAAAAAACCATATACTATAAAAAATAAAATATGGTCAACCACACACAACTCGGCATGTGTTTTCATCTCGGGGTTGAGAAGAAAACATGGACCTCTCAAGCTTTGCTTTCAAGGTTCATATGCTGTCATCTCAACCCATCAATGGAAACACAGCCTTGTTGTGTATGTTTGCCCATACATTATTCTCTATATTATACAGATAAACATGAGCAGGGGGGCAGACCATCACACCCGAGTCTTACTGAGAATGGCTATATCTTTAAAATCAAGCATTCCTGTGTATGCAAAAGCTTCTAAAAAGCAAAGCATGTGGCTTCCTCTGCCTTGCACCAAATTGGATTTATGGCACAAAACGTTAACATTTTCTTGTAGATGCATTCAGAATGTTTGCAAGTGCAGCAGCATCCTCCGTACGCATAGCAGAGTATAGTAGAATAAATACTAAATCATACAAATGTTATGAGTAAATTTTCAGTTTGTTACTTGAATATAATTCTCTTCAAGTTTGATATAGTGGACAATGTGTTATTATATGAGACAGAGTTGCTTCGAATTCCCTCTAACGAGCAAGATAAGTTCTGATTTTACAGTTTATTTTGTTGTAATGAGCTGCCAGTTGTTTTGTGGGAGAAAGATCAAACCTGGCCAGTGTAATGACTCTTCAGTTGTCCAGTAACAAGGGGAACATTGAATAATCTCCTGGACTATAAGATACTTTGTCCATTGCAAACCAAGGTGCACTTCTAGTTTGTATGAGAAGTAGCATATCTGTATTTTGTGCTTTATTAATTTAATTTTCATCATATTTTTATGTATGTACATTATATATATTACAATGTTTTACTATACTCAGACCAAAGATGGCATAATTTGACCTCCTTGAGGTAACCCTTCAAGGCACACGACAATTTTAATGGCCTATCAGTTTTTTCCCCAGCTAATTTGTTTTCTGTAAAACAGTGAAGCAGGAGCATATGATTATCATTATTAATTAATTTTAGCCAGTAGGACATTACTCTAAGTTTGAGAAGTGTGAAAATACCAATCCGTACCAATTATGCTCTTATAAGGATTGCTGGAGAGGCTTGAGGAACTTTAAGGAATGGGAAACAAAAAACATGCACACAGGAGGACAAAGTATGCACTCCAGCATAAAGTTGTTGCCAGTGATATTTCATAAAATGGTGATTCGAGCTTTATATGATGACATGGGGCATTAAGGAGCAGATCAGACCTTTAAGCTAGCTCATGACCTGTTCTTCTTGCCTAGAATGGGACGTGAGATTGAGGACCACTGCAGGCACTGGGCACACTGTGTGCATTGAAAGACTCTGCCCAGGAAGGCAGCCAATTCATGGACATTGAGACTAGCACCCCTATGGACCTGGCCTGTATCAACTTCTTAAGTTTGGAGCTGGCTTCTTAAAAATGCTGTAAACAATTTAGTGGCTACAGACTATTTTTCTCAGTTTGCTCAGGCCTACTTCCGCAAGGATCAGAAGGCCACCACAGTTGCTCGTATCCTTCTAGACAAATTCATTATCCATTACTGTGCCCACAATGCATCAATGCTGATTAGTGCCATGACTTGAGAGCAGGCTTATTAAATCTATCCTTGTGAGGCATCTGTAAGTCCTGAGCAATGCCATACCACCCTAAAGGTGAGCACCATCCAGAATGGTTTAACCGGACTTTGTTAAACGTTCTGGGTACACTAAACCCCAAAGATAAGGCTAAGAAGAGCCAACAAGTCAGAAACTTAGTGCATGCATACAGTAGCACTCAGAGGGTTGCCACAGGATTTTCTACATACCTCCTGATGTTTGGCCGGGACTGGAAGCTCAGTTACTGGTCAATGTATTCTTCAGTGTTTCCGCAGACAAAGCATTCCTAGAAAGCTGCCTGCAGTATGTACATGGGCTCAAAAAACAGTTAGATACTGCCTACCACCTGCCGTACATGATGGCAGAGAACCAGAACTTGGCAAACATAAAGCAATATGTCTGCAGTGTTAAAGTTCATGATTTTCACCCAGGGGACCATGTACTGGTACAAAAGATTGCTTTGCCTGGAAAGCACAAACTGGCCGATTGTTGGGGCAATACCCCTTTTGTTATTAAGGAACAGCTTCACAGCCTGCCTGTTTACCAGATTTACTTGGAAGGGAATCAAGCAAAAGTAAAATGATACACTGGATCCACTTGCTGCAAATTGGGCAAGTAGCCCTTCCCATAGAAGATTACAGCACCTATACTGCCAAGTGGACCACAGACCCGGGCCCCAACCCACTAAACACAGAGGGTTAAAATGCAATAACACAAACCAACTGGTAGGAACCATGATTCTGTGGTGCAAGGCTGTGCTCAATAATGAGTGGCTAATCTCTACAAAATAATCAGGGCAAACTGAGTTAGAGTAGCAAGGGAAACAAATGAAACCAGCAAGCACAATAAGCATGAAGGTGTTTATTTTATTAGTAGCTTCACACGTGCTTCCACAATTGCCATACACCAAAATGCTGAAGCAAAACCACAGGAACCAGCAGAACTGATTCCCAACAGGAACCAGAAGAACAGATTCCCTGATGCAACACCCCCTGAGGAAGTCTCTGATTGAGACAAAGTGCTGGGGCAGAGGCAAGTCTCCTTTCTTGGATATGGTGGGTAGTGTGCTCCAGTTTCAGCAGGACGGCAATCAGAGGTTTACTTCATGAGCAGCAGATGCCTGCCTTTGATGTGTGGCAATAGTTGCATGGAGCAGGAGATGCCAAAAAAACCCAGCAATCCTGCCACTCCCTGCAGGTCCCCCACAGCACAGTCCATATTTGGGAGCCAGAGGGCACAGAATGTAGGCTGCAACAGTCTGAGCCTTTGAGCCTGAAATAAAGCTGCGTTTTGCTGTTTAAACCTGATTTCATTACTGACAGCTTTAATTACTGTGCATGCTGGTTGGGGGGTGGGGTTGTTGTATTTGCTTGGAATCTTTGGGAGATGTGACCACAGTGGGGAGGGGGCTAACACAGCATCCATCCTGGAAGGTTCTACTGTTATGTCATGAGGCCCACTTAAATTTTCCTCTGGGTGGAGGCACTGCTACTTTTTTTTCTATTGGACACAGACCCTTTTCACTGCTGATTGAGAACACCCCAGGAGCCACCAAAAACAATCAAGGCAGCCCCATGGTTCTATAAAGTAGTGCCTTCTTGTTTCCTGTACCATCTGGGGATCACACACGTCCTTCAGGGTCTTTACACACAATAGAAGGAACAACCGCAAATTAAACTCAGACCCTCTCCATGTGCCTCTCATCTATTCCACAGTGTGAATGACATGTTCATGTTACCACTCAGTACCCATCGGTATACTGCACTTCTCAACTGTCCCACATCAGGAGGACAACCTCATTTTACCACCCAGAATCCACCATTTTAACATCCAACTGTCCCACATTAGGAGGAACATCTTCATGTTACCTCTCAGAACCTCTATGCATATACCTCCCAACTGTCCCGCATTAGGAGAAACATCCTGACGTTGTAGTCCAAACCTATCATGTTACAGTCCGAACCAATCATGTTACAGTCCTAACCTATCTGCATACCACTCAACTATCCCGCTTTAGGAGGACATCCTCATGTTTATGGGTGCTGTGTATGAACCTGACCAAGGCATTTGACCCAGTAGATCACAGTCTGCTCCTTCTTAGACTGATCATGATGAGCCTGGCATATCCACTTTAAATTGGTTTTCAGACTTTAGTGTATTAGACAACAGCCTGTAAAAACTGAAAAAGTGATGTCTGGAGCCAATGTAATAAGTAAGTAATAAGCCACAACAGAGCATGCATTAAAGGATTATAATAAATGGTTTCCCTCTTTTTTCCCGTAGGGAAACCGTGGTGTAATTTTCCATAATAAAGGAGTGTTTATTACGGCACGCACACGCACATGCGCCCGCTGCAGTTCCTTGGTTACCAACCACTCTCCTTCTCACGGATCTGCAAATGGAGTGAACCAGCCATAAGTAATTAAAAACAAAAAAATGTGCCACAAGGACTATCATTCACTTTAGGCTGCCCACGAAAAAAAATATTTAAAGAAAGAAAGATGGCTGTGCGCTGTAATGTAACGGATTGCAGCCGCACAGCAGCTTTCTATTTCATATAACTGCTGAGGCAAAAAAAAACCAGAAACCCAGGAATTATATAAAATAAAATATGGATCAGTGTGCGTAAACACTAAGTTTATACACACCCTCAGGGTTAGATGCTATGCATAAACTCCTCGAGCTTCACTCTTGGGGTTTATGTAGCATCTAACCCCTCGGGTGTGTGTAAACTTCTCATTACACACATTTTATTTATTTACTTATTAATTTATTTATTTAGTCAATCTGAGATTACAGTACCTTTGAGCGCAAGGCACTCATTTACAAAGGTTCCATGTCAGTGGGAAGGGATGAACAAACATACAGAGGCAGTAATACAAAGACTAGGTTTAAAAAACAGTAAAGTAGATACTTGAATTATCTAGAATTAACAACTTTAGTAATGGAGAAGAAAGGACCGGGGGGGTAATAAGAGAAAAGAAGAAGAGGGGTAAACAGCCAGAGGGCCTTGTCAGTAGGAGTAGAAAGAGTGGCGGGTGCGGGTAGTAGGTAGGTAGGTAAGAGGGGAGGTGGTGGGGGTGGGAGAGTGGGGGGAGGGTAGGAGGATATAGCAAGGGTTGGAAAGGTAAAGCTTTGGGGTGGAAAAGAGGGAACTGGAGTGCCCACGGGTGGTAGTATCAATAGGTGAAGCAGTCGCAGGAACTATTTATCGTAAGATGCTGATGGAGTCTGTGCTTGAAAGGACCTAATCTTGGTATGGATAGGATTACATTGGGAAGTGCATTGAACCCGAGTGGGGCTCTTTAAGCAAATGACCACTGCCCTTGAGAAGTCCTGCACCTAGGAATCTTCAGAGATTGATGGGCTGAGCTTCGAGTATGCTGGGAGCTGGAGTGAGGGCTAAGAAAGGCCACAGTTTCAAGGGGCAAAAGGCAGAGAAGTGTTTTTTTAGTTAACAGGTACGTTTGGTACTGTATCCTTCTACTTAGTTGAAGCCACCCAGATTGGGCGTATAGGTCGCATGTGTGGGTAAGGGGTGCAGCACCAGTGAGAAGTCTGCACACATTATTTAGTGCACATACCGACCTGTACTTTATTGTATATTTAATGCACACCACAGGGGCATAGTGAGGTACGAGGCTGAAGGCTGAGTGTCCTTACAACCCTGGGAAGTGCATTAAAATCCTTTAATGCTCACCCTGGAGTGGCTTATCACACTTATAAAATGGCTCATTGATAATTTGAATTAATGAAAAAGGAAAAATGTATTTCTAAATAAACAAAATTCTTTAAGTAAATGCAAAATGTAAAAACATTTTATTTTGTAATAAAAAAAGTCCCTGTTTGTATTGTAGAGTGAGATGGGACGAGAGGACCAGACAGAATCCGTCCACCCCTCACTCAGGATTTGCCTGAAGCCCCCCACGCTGCACAGGTAGCAGTCCCAGCAGAGAAGGGATAAGAGGGCCAGACAGCATCTGTCCACCACCCACTCAGAATCCCCATACTGCATAGATAGCAATCCCAGCAGAGACGGGACAAGAGGGCCAGACAGCGTCTGCCCATCTCTAACTTAGAATCCGCCCAAGGCCCCACACACTGCACAGATAGCAGTCCCAGCAGAGACTGGATGAGAGGGCCAGACAGTGTCCACCCAACCCTCACTCAGGATCTGTTCGAGGCCCCCATGCTGCAAAGGTATGGACTGCAGCCATTTCAGAGAGCCTGCAACTGATTGTTTTTGGCTGCTTGCATAGGCGCTCTCGGCGCACAGAATTAAGGAGTGGCAGAACCAAAGCTGAGACGGGCCATAGAGAGCCGTCTAATGCAGGACTGTGATGGGGCTAGAACACCAGTAGTAGCCCAGTGTTTGTAGTAAAATGTGGAACAGTATGCAGTGTAGTGTCCTGTAACAGCCAGAATGTGGTACAGTATGTGTAGGGGGTTAGAGTGCTTAGCCAGGACACAGGAGTAGGAAGCCAGAAGCTAACCCTGATATCTTAGCCATCTCTGAAACATGGCTTAAGCCCTCCATTACTGATTCCCAGTGCTCTCTTCATGGATCTAAAATGCTTCGGGCAGATCGCACTAGTGCTAAAAGAGGTGGAGGCCTGGCACTCTACTACAAAGCTCAACTGAACATCACCATAATGCATGATCCTCCTCTCGCCAACTGTGAGGTTCTCCATTCCCTCCTACTGCTTGGGGCATTAAAAACTCCATATCTTCTGTGTATATATATATATATATATATATATATATATATATATATATATATATACCTCCCGGAAACTCTAGGCTGGGGTTTGGGGAGTTCATGGAATATTTGCTATCTGTGACTGGGAAAAGTGACATAATCTGTCTTGGCGATTTTAACCTAGACTGGGCCGGACCTAGCTCCTCACTCCTATCCTCCGTGATAAGCAGGGCCAACCTCTCTCAGCTAATTCAGGAACCCACTAGTATCTCCCATGGTGGTGCCTGCGCCACTCTCTGAGACTGGATCCTGACAAATAGGAAGGAGTTTTTTACCTCGGTCGGTGTACTCCCGGATACCATAAGTGATCATTACCCAGTGTACTGCATATGGGATACTTCCTCCCCCTCCTTCCTATCAAAAGTGTTAACTTTTTCCAGTCTCTCCAACCTTAATATGGAAGCTTTCATTCACGATCTTGACCTAGTTGACTGGTCTCCCCTCTACTATACTGATGATATAAACATCGCAACAGGCTATTTCAACTCTGCCCTACTCCCACTGCAAAACAAATGCATCCCGGTCACCATGCGAAGGGTAAAAGGGAAGGTTACCAAATGTCTCACGCATCCCCTGCTCCACCTTCTGAAAGTCAGAGATAAACTGTGGTCTGCGTGGAAGGTCTCCCATCTACTTACTGACTTTGAAGCCTACAGAGCCTTACGGAACACCTGCAAAAAGGAGATTCGCCTGCCAAAAAGCTCTTATTACAGGAATCTCCTAACTTCCTCTGCCTCCTACCCTAAATGGTATTGGTCCCAAATCAAGGAAATTCTTGGGAACAACAAGTCTCTGACACCTACAGATATGTATATAAATGATGCCCGCTGTAACCCCCCCTCACCATTGCTAATGCTTTCAACTCCCTCTTTTCCTCGCTACCTACTCCTACTCCTACTCCTGGCTTGGCCTGCCACCTCTCCCAGAGCCCCCACTCCCCCTACTCTGAAGCTGGCTCCGGTCACATACCATGAAGTTCTAAATCTACTCAAAACTATTCCGGCTAGTGGTAGCCCAGGCCCTGAAGGTAATCATCCTGGGATTCTTAGGCAGTTTGCTGCCTGGCTTGCAGCGCCCATTACCAGGCTTTTCAACCTCTCTATCAGCACTGCCTTTGTCCCCTTGGTCTGGAAAATGGCTAGAACTATTCCCATTTTTAAGAAGGGAGATGATAAACAACTGTCAAACTACCGCCCAATCTCACTTCTCCCCACGCTTAGCAAGCTACTTGAGAAACTAGTCCATCGACAGGTCTCTGAGTACCTTCTTAAGTTTAATCTTCAATCCCCTATTCAACATGGCTGTAGGGCAGGGCACAGCACTACCACTGCCCTAACCAAACTTACCAGTGATGTCAAAGGTAATATAGATAAGGGCCTACTCACAGGAGCAGTGTTCATCGACCTTTCTAAAGCGTTCAGTATGGTCCACCACCCGCTTATACTGACTAAGCTACAAACCCTAGAAGCCTCTGACTCTACCCTATCCTGGTTTGGTAGTTACCTGGATAACCGCTCTCAGGCTGTTGCTTTCCATAAGTCTGTCTCCTCCCCCATTCCTATCACCTGCGGCATTCTGCAGAGTTCCATACTTGGTCCTCTGTTCTTTTCCCTGTTCCTTAATGAGATTCCCAGTTCTTCTCTTCACAGTTACATTCTCATGTACACTGATGATCTTGTGCTTTATTATTCATCCAAATCTATTGACGGCATAAACCGCAAACATTCACATGACTTTCAATCCCTTCAATTCTGGCTCTCAGATAACCATCAAATCCTAAACATAGGTAAAACCCAGGCCATGCTTTTTGGATCCTCTAAAAAAGTGCCCTCTGAGGCTCCTAAGCTCCTTGTCCACTGCTGTGATAGTACTATGGTCACAAACACCTCTACTTTCAAATACCTCGGGGTTACGCTTGACCCAGCTCTTGATTTTTCGGTGCATGCCAATGAGGTTTGTTGAACTGTCAGGGCTAAAATAGGTGCTGCCTATCGTGTGCGCCACTCACTGACACCGACAGCCGGGCTATCGGTAGCTAGAGGAGTACTACTTCCTCAACTCCTATATGCCCTCCCGGTTCTTTACCCCACCAATGCCAGTGTGCTCTGCAAGTGGGACACCTCTTATAATAATATCTGTAGGTTCGCCTTATCAGCCCCTCGCCTAACTTATCACTGCCTACTCTACTCTGGCTTAAACTGGTCTCCCAAAGACCTCCGGACATATACTCTAGGGTGTCTTGTTGTCTCCCTTACTAGACCACCTTGTCCGGCCTCTCTGGCTGACTTGCTTACCCCGGTCTCTCTCTCCCGCACCCTTAGGTCCTCTTCCATCCCAATGCTCTCAGTATGGCCCTGTGCGACCAGAATGGGAGAACAGGCATTCTCCAATTTTACTCCTAAGTTCTGGAACTCGCTCCTCCCTCAGGTTAAAAACTCCACTTCCCACCTTTCTTTTAAGCGTTCTCTGTTCTCTAACCTCTATGCCCTAGGTAACTGTAACTGCACGTAACTGGGAGCTGCCACTCAGTCTCCATGCTATGTAGCTGTCAATGTATAACCTACCTTATTGTATCTTATTTATGTGTTTCCATTTTTCCACTAAGCTTGGCTAAGGACTGATAAGAGCATGCTCCTCCCCTAGCCAATCACACCTCTTACCTTACACGTTTTTGTGCTTATATAATTGTCTCCATGACCAATCCTCTGATGTATCTCAACCTGTACGATAATGATTTTACCTATGTTATTGTTATTGTTATGTGAATTTGTACAACTGTTCTTATCTGTATTCTCAATTTTGTACTCTTCCGGGTCGTGCCTGAAAATAGGCAGGATTGTTGCCTAGCGCACTTACCCGGTTACCAAAAGCTAATAAATAAATAAATAAATAAGACACTGAGATGACATTAATGAGTGAGCTACCTCAGAGCTATAAGCAATGCATGTATACCCAAGCTGTATGTTTGCACACCCAGCAGGATGTGGTTTGTAAAGTACAGGTAGCTGCAAAAGCAAGTAGAAAAATGAATGTAATTGCAGCCTGAATTGTTTAGTTAATGTGCCCAAGGCTAAGGTCAGTAGATAAAACGAATGAATAAGCCCTCAGGATGGCATATGTAAAGTGGTTATAGCTATAAAAACAGTTTTCATTATAAATGTTTTATTGTTTTCCAAGAGTAAACTGCAATACATACCGGTACAAACATCTAGGATAGACAGCTATGATATGAACATGCAAGTTATACAATTTGTTATCACAGTGAAACAATGGGGGGTTGGGGAAGGTGGGAATGGGGGAACCTAGGGAGAGAAGGGAAAGCATAACTTAATTCAAAATATACATGGTTACAGGGTATATTTTGTGAAACTCTACTACAACCGTACACTATGTGGTGAGACCTTGGATCTTAGTAAGCTGTTGAGACAATCTTAACCATTCATAGGGGCATGACTAAACAGTGCATCAGATTGTGGCCAGTAGGCAGGTAAACAGTCGTGGGGGGAACCTAGAATATACTAATATACTAATTGCCAGCAGATTGGGCCTTAAGGTCTATCGAGTCTGCTCGAACCTCAGATCTTATGTTAGGAACCGAGGCCCTCCCCCCCCTTGCATTCTGATACCCCTTTCAATATCTGTCTCACACTCTCTTGAAGCCCTCCACTGTGGAAATCTGGACCAGTTCGCCAGGAAGAGCGTTCCAAGGATCCATCACCCTGTCAGTGTAGAACCTCCTCCTCCTCCTCTTCCCCCCCCCCCATCCTTCCTCCCTCCTCCTGCCAGCTTCAAGCCATGCTCTCTGGTGATACCTCCCTCCTTTAGTCTAAAGATCCCCTCTGAGTTTACTTTATTTATTCCTTTGAGGTACTTGAAGACTTCGATCATGTCCCCCCTATCTCTCCTCTCCTCCAATGAAAACAGACCGAGCTCCTCAAGTCTGTCCTCATACTTCAACTCGCCCAGAGCTCGAATCATCCTGGTAGTCCACCTCTGTACCCTCTCCAGGAGCTGTACGTCTCTCTTCAACTGCGGTCTCCAGTACTGTACACAGTACTTGAAGTGTGGTCTACCCAGTCCATTGTACAGCAGCAGAATCAATTCCCTGGTCCTAGAGGTGATCCCTCTTACAATGCATCCCAACATCCTGTTAGCTTTGCTAGCCACTCTCCTGCACTGCTCAGAGTTATTCATGCATGCATCCACCATGACCCCTAGGTCTTTTTCCCCAGATGAGGCCTCCAGCGCCTCCCCTCCCAGGCTGTACCTGTGTTTAGGGTTTCCCCATCCAAGATGTAACAACTTGCACTTGGTGGTATTGAAATTTAATTTCCGTGTGTGGGCCCAACCTTCCAGGGTGTCCAGGTGCCCTTGCAGGGCCAGCCTCCCCTCTTCCCCCTCAACTACTGCTCCCAACTTGGAGTTATCAGCGAAGAGACTCATCTCACTCCCTATACCCCTCCAATGTCTGATATGTATGCATTGAACAGGATTGGGCCCAGGACTGAGCCTTGCAGTACCCCACTACCGACCTCTCTAGGGCTCGAGAGCTTCCCACCAACTACTACTCTCTTTATGCGCCCAGCTAGCCAGTTTCCTATCCATCTGACCATCAATGGGCTCACTCTCAACCCCGTCAGTTTCTCCAACAGTCCTTTGTGGGGGATCGAATCAAACACCTTGCTGAAGTCCAAGAATATTACATCCACAGGCTTCCCCCTGTCCAGTTCCGATGTTACCCATTCGTAGAACTCCACAAGGTTGGTTTGACATGATCTACTTGGCACAAATCCATGTTGTCGACAATCCAGCTCTCCCTCCTCCTCCAAGAACACTCTCAATCATTCCTTCAGTGTACTCTCCATTATTTTTCCCTACCACCGAGGTCAGACTGATGGGTCTATAGTTACCTGGTACTTCCCTCGTTCCCCCCTTTATGGATTGGTACCACATGTGCCTCACGCCAATCCCTAGGTATCCTCCCTGTCTCAAGCGACCTGTTGAAGAGCTCCGCCAGAAGTGTGGCCAGTGTGTCCGCCAACTCCCATAGTACTCTCGGATGAATGCCGTCTGGCTCAGGAGATTCATCTTTCTTCAGGGCCTTAAGGGCTTGCCACACCCGTTCGGTGGAGATAACCTTATCCATCCCCCCACCTTGCTGACCTTTCTATCCTTGCCCTGGTGTGAAACCCCAGGGGTGCCTTTCCCTCCCTTATGCTCCCTTTCTGTTACTCCCCCAAATCCACACACTACAGCTTCTAACCCCCTTGTGCCTAACTTCGTGAATATTCCATCCCCCTCCCTAGTGAACACCGAGGCAAAGTACTTGTTTAATACCTCCGCTTGCTCCCTAGCCTCTTCCACCCACCCACCATCTGATCTCAGTCTGCCAAGCTGGCCCTTAGTTTTTCACTGCTCCCCAATGTACCTGAAAAAAACCCTTTTCCCCTCCCTGAATCCCCTGTGCCAGCCACTGCTCTTTACTGGACTTTGCCCCCCGCACCATCCAGGTGACTTTTCTGGAAGCAAGATGGTACGTTTCCATTTCCCTTCCCCTCTTGTTGTTTTGTATTTTTTGTAGGCAGCCTTCTTCTCCCTGACCACTACCTGAACTTCACTGGTCCACCAGCATGGTTTATGTGACCTTGCTCCCTTGCGCTTCACCTTAGCGCAGGTCCTGACTGCCTCATGAAGTCCCCGTTTTATGATCTCCCATCTCTTTTCTACATCTGTCATTGTTGTAATCCCTTTCATGTGATCCCTGAGAATATTTCCCATGCCCATAAAGTCTGCTCCCCTGAAATCCACGGCCAGTGTCCTAGATCTCTCTCCCCCCATACTAATTTGAAACCAGACAGTGTCGTGGTCGCTCTCAGTTAGGGGATCCTCTACAACCCGATCCCTTACCACACCCCCATCCACCAGTACCATGTACAGAACATGTCCCTTCCTCATGGGCTCCAACACATGCTGTGTTAAGAACACATCCTGGAAGCCGTCCAGCAGCCTCTGCTCCTTGGCCACCTTAGAGGACACAGTTCCCGAGTTTGTGCCAGGCATATTTAGGTTCCCCATCAACACCACTCTCTCCCCTTTTGGACCACACTGGACAATAATGTCCAGCAAACCATCCTCCAGGACATCACCCAACCCAGGGGGCCTATATACTACACCCAGCTTGACCTTACCTCCTGCTGGGGTTTGTAAGGTGACCCATAAGGCCTCCACGTTTCCCTCTGCCTCTTCTGCCCTAGCAATTTCTATGCGCTCTCTAATGTACATAGCCATTCCTCCACCTCTGCCCTCCTTTCTGTCCTTCCTAAGCATAGTTTACCCCTTCTCGTTAAGGTCTCAGTCATGGTTATTGTTGGCCCATGTTTCGGTGACTGCTGCCACATCCACCCAACCCCCCCGAACAGCATGACCTGGAACTCAGGTAACTTGTTTCCCAAGTTCCTGGCATTTACTAACACCATCCCCAACCCCTTATCCTTGATCCCCTTTGTCGAGCCCCACCTGGGTTCCTTGTGCCTCCAGCCACCATCTGCTCCTCGTGGAACCTCCTCCCCCTGACTGCTTATACCATGAATAGCATGACAGTTTCAGACAGGGAGTCTACGATATGAGGTACCAGCTTAAGGCTACTCACCTTACTTGGGTCTTGACTACCTGTGAATGAGAAGCCTAGTCCATTGACTGTGATCTTCAGGGCTCAGACTGTTTTGTAACCCTCTCAGAAGGCCACATAGGCAACATTCTATGATGGAGGTGATGAGGGTATTTCCCCTATGAGAAAGCAGAGGTGTATACAAAGGATCTGATCTCAGACTAGTACTACATCTCTTTGTCTATAGCAGGGCCACAGATCTGGATAGGAGGACCACCTGCACAGTTCTTAGTTTTATGGGTGCATAGTCATTCTTGATCCCTAGCAGGGGGGTATAGTCTAAAGGGAGTTAGAGGGTACCTAATCAGATATTATTGATCCAGTGGCCCAATATGCCACTTGCTCTGCCAGTGCACTGACAGAGAGACAGTGAGTAAGCAGACCCAGTTAGTCCAGCCCTCTAGTTAAGGTTCATCCCACTCCCTCGGGAGGGTTGGTATATTAGAGGTAGGGGGCCCAGCATGTCTGGAATTTGGTCAGTTGATAACTATGAATGTGAGCAAGCTTATCCAGTACTTCCAGAGCTGAAAGGGAGGCCATCACCTCACCTAGAGAGGGGATGGACAGTGTGCACCATTTGCACAGAAGGGCCCTTTTGGTTTGTAAGGCAAGTAGTGCCAACCATCTGTATTCAAGCTGTGTTAGGGGTGGCATATCTGCTCTAATCCCTAGAAGCAAGAACTTGGGCCACTGGGGGATTGGCTTCTGTAACACTTTTGAGGACATGGAACACACACCCTGCCACAGTCTCTGTATTTTTGGGCAGGACCAGAATATGCGGCCCAGGTTATCCCCTTTCCCCTGACATCTCCAGCAGCTGTCTGACTCCATGAGTTTGGCTTTATGTAATACTGCAGGAGTCTTATACCATGAATGTGAAATTTTGTTCTGAATTAGTTAGGACCTAGCGTCCCGGTACCATTTGTGACTGTCCTTCCAGGCTTGACCCCATTGTGTGGTAGTGATACTGCACTGTAACATTTTTTCCCATTTGTGCTTGGGGCCTTCTGATTGGGAGGGGAGAGTGTCCCTGAGCTGGCCATATATTCTCCCAGTAGATCCTTGGGTTTATCAATCCAGGACTGATGGACCTCAGAGCTAGTACTGTCCCTATTAGTCTCTGGGAAGGGTTTAAAGGCTGCCCTAATCTGGAGGTATCTCCAAAACTCTTCAGAGGGGAGGTTCCATTGCTCCTGTAGTTTTTGAAAAGGGGTAGTTGTGCACAGATCTGGGTCACAGAGGTCACTTATTTTACAAATGCCCTTCCCGTACCATTGCAGCCATCATACCCTCCTGTTATCTATGGTGATATTTGGGTTCTGCCTAAGAAAGGCCAGTGAGAGTGAAATTGGGTCCAAGCGAGTCTGGAGTGGACATAAAGCCAGTGTAACCCCTAGATGGCGCTATCCCAAGGGCTACTACCCCTGCTTGCTTGGCTAGTAGCAGGTTAAGGGGCCTGAGTTCTGAAATGGGTGCCTCCACCCGGAGGTCAGGGTTGGTAGTGGTCAAGCTAATATGGGCACAGCCCTCCGGGACACTGGACCCCCCTCTTTCCTTACTAGTGGCCAGAACATTACACAATAATCACTTTCACAATACCCCTGATACACCACACAAGTACCCACACTGTTTGCACTTACCAACGGGGTTTTCCTCTGGCCCGGCCCTGAGGACCCCCTATAAAACAAGGCTATACACAGCAAATAACAGCAGTACAGTACTCTTGCACAAACTGGAACCACAGTCAGGGTAAATGCAAAAAAGAGTCAGATCTGATTTATTTAAGGGACCTAAACAAGGGAGGGGTGTAATCAGGTTAATTTGCTTAAAGGCTGTATCAATCAAACAGTTATGCATGCACTTCAGGGTCCATAAACAGTCACACACTCTGGGTACCCAGATGAACTGTGGGCTAGCCAGGAATGTTGCAGCTGGTTGGGGTCCTGTGATGGAAGAAAACAAAATGCACCACACATACTAATTGTAATCCGGAGCCAGAGGGCTCAGTTCATGAAAAGAAAACAACATAACAATCAGATGACACACTTTTAGATTAGGCTGTTGTTGCAGGGAGCTACCCTGATATTTACTCACAATACCCAAGACTGGACACAGGCAGGACGAAAATCGAGACAGCAGGTGGTTGATCTGGAGTGCCAGGAGAAGCAGGGCCCACACGATTCGTCAAGGTGTCATTCCTGTTCAAGCTTGGAGCAGGGGGCTGATCCCCAGGCAGGTCTCTCATCAGTGGCTTTCTCTGTGCAGTAGGGTGGTTTAGCAGGGCAAGCATGGCATGGCACAGGCTGAATGGAGATGAACGCAAATTCAGTCCGATTAGGCTGGATAAAGCTTCCAGCAAGCAGAACACAGTTCACACAGTGGGGAACCAAATCACGACCCACTTTCAATACACAGCACATTTACGTGTAAAGGATTCTACGGTACCAGCAAGCAGAACACAGGTCACACAATAGGGAAACAAATCATGACCCATTTTCAAAACATAGCACATTTACATGTAAGGAAATTCTACTGTACCAGGCAAACCACTCTCCAGTCACGATCGCAAAGTCTCTGCACAAACCGGGGATTCAGAAGCAGCTGAAAATCTGACAGGCTGATCGCATTCAGCAAAATCTTTGATCTTCTTCAGGTATAAGCCTGGTAAAAAATCAGTGGCTTACTTTGTTCTCACAAACTTGGACTTAGTCCGAAATAATTCTCTTCTGTCCCTCTCAGGGGCAGCAGGCAGGCATGCAGGCCACAACTCAGACCTTTCCACAGTTCTCCTGCGTGAAACTACTCAGATGGTTGCTTGACTGTCTCAAGCTGTTGTTGCTTCTTCAGCTCCCAACTTAGATCTGACTCAACTACCAGCAAGCTTGGGACTTTCCCCAGAATCCAAAAGTTTCGGTTGGCTGATCTGGCTGTCAGTCACAACAAAGGCTCCCCCTTCAGGTGCAAAAAAGGCACCAAAAGCCCAAAACTACAATTCCTACAGATTTTGACTCCAGACAGCTCCTGTAGTCCGGCTCCATTTTAGGTCCCACCAGTACTGATTGGTCCAATTTGGCAGTCCAAGACCAAGATAGTGAAGATAAACAAAACAGTCCTTGCTGCAATAAGGCAGGTTAGACAAACTACATTATCATTATCACTCTAAATGATTTTCAGCAAATAGTTACACCTTTCAACAGAGCTCCCTCTCAGATTACTTATGACTGCAATCCAGCAGCTCTTAAAGAGACAGTACACAGAGGCAATACAGACACTCTCTGGCAATCACATTTAAACTGCTAAAATGCAGGACACCAGCCTGGCAGTGAGCATTTAGGCAAGCTCAAGAAAGACTTTTTGGGAACTCCCATTTGTGTGTGTGGGGGGGGGTTACACCAGCTTTTCCTGGAGGCCACCACAGTGGGAGAGGGTAGTATTCCAGATGGTGGTGGTGGTCTATAGGAAGGGCTGGACCCTGCAGGTGGAAAAAGACGAGAGGGAGAGTATATTATATTTGCCAGCTGTTTTTCAATAGTGACCCATTATGGAGTGAGAAAGAGGTTATCTTGGAACCAGTACACAGTTTGAGCCACCTGAAATGCCCATTTGTACCCTTCCAGCCAAGGGAGGTTCCATCCTCCCTTGCTCCAGTGGGCTCTGAGTTTTGAACGGCTAAAGCAGGGTTTAGCCCCTTCCCATAGGCAGTCTCCAATCAGTTTGCCGATGGGCTGGTGCCATTGTTTAGGGAGGGGTATAGGGATGTGGGCCAGAAGGTAGTGGAATCTGGGGACGGAAACCATCTTTATGGGCGCAATCTTCCCAGCTAAGATAAGTTTATGTAGTCACCATCTGTCAAATTCCATCTTAGTGGACTGTAGAAGAGGGTGTATGTTGGAAGTCCAAAGATTCTCCAGTTTCAGGGTAATATGAATGCCCAAGTAGGTGATACCAGAAGGGGCCTATAGCAATCCAGAGGTTTGCACTAAGTGCTGAGTGCAGTGGTCATTAAGAGGAAGCATTTCGGTCTTTGATTGGTTAAGCTTCAGGCCCGAGTATTGGGCGAATGCATCCAACAGAGTCAATAAATGGGGCACAGCTATCTGGGCATCCACCAGGGGAAGAAGTAGATCATTGGTGTACATAAGTGTAGGGCAAGCTGTATCCCCCACAGATATTCCACCAATGTGAGGGTATTGTCGAATGGCTGTTGCTAGTGGTTCAACCGCCAGGACAAATAAAAGGGATGATAAGGGGCAGCCCTGTCTCATCCCTCTTTCTAGGGGAAAGTGAGGGGAGAGCCTAGAATTGGTGGTGACCTGGGCAGTGGGGTTGGTATAAATCGCGTGCACCCTATTACTGAACCTAGACCCCAGCCCCAAGTGTGACAGTACTGCATATAGATAGTCCCACTCCAGGGAATCAAATGCCTTTTCAAAGTCTACGGCTATGGCTGCTGCAGGGGTTGGGAGTGTACTAGCGATGTGCATCAAGTTTATCAAAGTTCTAAGATGGTCGGTACTGTGCCTACCAGGCACAAAGCCAACCTGGGAGGGGTGAATAAGATGGGAAAGAAGGGGGCTCAGTCTTGCAGCCAACACCTTGGTGTACATTTTACTGTCTAGGTTAATCAAAGAGATCGGGTGGTATTGTGCTGGTCTTTCCCCTTCTTGGGGATGACCACTATTGTAGCCTCTTGAAGAGTAGGTGGGAGAAACCCCTTAAGTTCAGCCTCTTGAAATGCCTTTGTCAGCAGTGGGGAGAGCACAGGGGTCCAGAGTTTGGTAGAAGTCTGCAGTGTATCCATCACTACCTGGGGACTTGCCAATAGGGAGACTGCTAATGGCTGATAGCACTTCTTGCTGTGTAATTGGGGCCTCAAGGTCCAGGGTCTGCTGTGATAGTTTGGGGAGGTGCAGCCCATCCAAGAAGGCTTGGGCACCTGGTACTGCCTCTTTATGCATGGTAGAGTATAGCTTCCCATAGAAGGCCATAATCGTATTGATTGTCTGTGGTGTGGTGGGCACTGCCCCTTGAGTGTCCTTCAGTCCTGGAATGTGTTTGCTAGCCTGCTGACATCGCAGCTGGTAAGCTAGTACTTTCCTTCCCTTATCCCCCCCTTCCCAAAAGGTGTGGCGAAGTCTGAGAATAGCCACCTCAACTTTCCTATTTAGCAGTTGGTTAATTTCAAAGTGAAGGCCCAAAATGGACCTACCTAGAGGAGAACTAGGGGAAGGAGAGAGAAGGGTTTTAAAAATTCTTTCAGCCTGTGCCAGCTGCTGTTCCATCTCAAATAGTTGCCTTTCCCGGGCCCTCCGTTTGGCTGCTGCATAGCCCACAACATTTCCCGGCATGGTGGCCTTAAATACCTCCCAAGTGTTCCCTGGTGAGGTGTCATCAGAAGGTTTACGCTCCAGCAATAGTGAGGCTTCATTCTTGGCCCAAGGCATGAAATCTGGGTCTCTCATAAGGAGAGGATCCAGTCTCCACTGGGGGGTTACCTCATAGTAACAGCAACTGTACTGGAGCATGATCTGAAATTACTCAAGAGAGTATAACTATGTCAAGGGCATTGCGTAGCACGGATTGAGACACAAGCCAGAAATCCAGTCTACTGTAGGAATAATTAGGTTCTGAGTGATAGGTGTAATCCCTCACTCAGGGGTGAAAAAGTCTCCAGGCATCAGTGAGTCCCTGATCTGTTATCAGTTGCAGGAGGGCTCTAACTCCTCTAGTAATGGTTTCTTTGCCAGTAGCATTTCTGTCTAAGGCAGGCACCAGAGTAAGATTAAAGTCTCCCACTATCAGAAAAGGGCAGCCGGCTATTAAGAAGGTTGATATGTTGTCAGCCAGATTGTGACAAAAGTGGGGGTCATCCGTGTTGGTGGCGTACACATTGCACAGTGTCATAGGACCTGCAGGGGTATCATACTAGGCCAATATCCACCTGCCATCTTGGTCTGCAGTGGAATCATGCAGGGTCCACTGCAGGGATTTGTGTATCAAAATAAGCACCCCGTGCTTCCTGGTGGGGTGGGGTGGTCTTGTCCTACCCAATCTTTTACCATCATGGTGGTATCTTTTTAAGTCAGTTTGGTCTCCTGCAGGAAGGCCACTTTGGTTTTCAAATGTTTGAGATGGGAAAGGATTTTTTTCCTCTTTATAAGGGAATTAAATCCCTGAACATTCCACGTGGGGAAAGGGATCGCCGCCATTTGGAAGGGGGAGAGGGTGTCAGTGCACTATGCTTGTTTTGTGTGCTCACTAGCAAGGTACAAGAGTGGGAAATGGGGGTCTACCCCGAGTCTAAGTCCTAAACTGGGCCAAAAGCAAAAATTTGTGATCCAGCAACAACTGAGGTACTGTGACCTAAGTGCAAATCATCTGTCCCCAAGATATATTTTTATTTTTTATTTATTTATTTATTTCATGTGCAGATTAACACCTTTGAGACAACAAGCTCTTTTACAAATGTTCCATGTCAGGTATAACAAACAGACAAACAATTTCTAAGGTTACATTTCATAAGAGGACGAGACAAGAATACAGTGGTAGTCTGTTGGACACTGCTGATGCTAATTGCTGATAACAGAATTCTGACAGGTTGTACATGTAGGCAAGTACTCTTAGCATTTCGTAAGTTGTACACGTACAAGTAGTGCTTTTGGTAAGTGGTTTAACATATATTGTTAAGTCTTAAAAGAAAGCCTCAAGCAGTCAAGCCTGAAGTTAGGGAGGAGTGGACTGAGGGGGCTTTGTCATATGTTGGAAAAGGGGTGAGGGTGCAGCAGGAGAGGGGGCAGCTGCCTAGAGGCTTTGTCAAGGAGGTGCTGGAGGGCAGGAGAAGTGTGGGGGTAGGGGTGGGATGAGGGGTATATCATGGCCGTCTGCGACTAGTGGTTGCAGCCACACTGGTTGTCTTCTGCCAAAACGGTTAACAGGTCTCTTTTAAAGGGGCCTATTTTTGTGTGTTCCAGTGTGGTAGAGGGGAGTTCGTTAAGCCATGTGGAGCTGCAGTAGGAGAGTGACCACTGAGCAAAGCATGTTCTTTTGAATGGGACATAGAGCACTCCCTTTGCCGTTCCTCTGGTGACCTTTGTTGAGGGGTGTCGCTGGAGCAGTGTGGCAGTAGAGTCTGGCGTGAGACCTAGTAGGGCTTTTTTCCACATTATGCAAGCCTGATACCTGTCCTGAGGTGGAGCTGGAGCCACCCTGTAGAGGAGTAAAGGGTGCAAGTATGGGTACACTGGTTAGCACTGAGGACCAGGTGACAGGCCCTGTTGACTAGTTTTTTTAACTCTATTTAAGGCTGAATCACTGGCAGCACCATAAATGACTAGTGCGTAGTCGACGATAGACAGGATAGAGCTTTGAGTAACTAGTTTAAGATAGGTGAAGTTCAAGCTATGTATCTACACACCAAAGTCAAACATTTAAGAACACTTAATATAAACTTTAAGTAACCATTTCCCAACCTAACAAAATTAAACTCACAGTAACAATACAACTGTGCTCAGTCAGCTGGAGCCACAGCCAATGGCATGCACAGTAGCTCCTGTGGGGGGTGCCTAACTTAACGAATGTGAGCCATAACGGCCCCTACTCCAAGTGGCCCCTGTAGCAGTCTTCACAGTACTCCTTGCTCCTAGTGTGACACTTAACACACTTAGAAAAACTTTACAACAGTGTGCCTGCTGTCTGGAGCCAAGTTAGCCAACCAGAGTTTATGTGACCCAGAAGAGCTTCATGAGTTTCTGAGCCATGGTCAGAAAAAGACAAACAAAAGGGGCCCCTGCCCCATTGCAACTATCTTGCCGTGGGATGAAGGAAGACATGGAGGTGATCGTAGTGGGGATTCAAGCTAGGGCTTCCTAAGGAAGTAGGGAGTTATGTGAGAGTGCCGGGGGGGGGGTACTAATTCAGAGGGTACATAGAGCAGGTAATGTGTGGCAGAACAACATAACACTTTGAAGGCACTTATGTTTAATTTACATACAAATATCCCATATGGAGAAATGTCTGGTGGGGGGGCAGTTAAGGTACAGTGCCCATCTTATACCCTTATATAGGGGGCTATGAACACTCATGAGCATCTGTAGCCCCTCACCTCCCCCTTATCCAACCACAAATTACGCCCCTGTAGACACATAAACCAGATAGGTACTTATCTGCAAAAGCTCTCAACTGGGAAATTCTTGCCATGTAATCTTCTCTCCAGGTTTCCCAGGTGTATGATGCGGTCTTCCTGGGACTAGGCCTGAGGCCTCAGGGTCAGGTACCGCTACCTCTAGTGGTAAGGAGGCATCTGCAGTGGCCACCCAAGAGTTCTGTGGGTCTTCAAGCTCATTTTCCAGTTATGGTGATGCTGACAGGTCCATTTCGCTCAGGAGTTTGTCTGATGCAGTCTGATTGTAACCCCCCTACAAATAGGGGTTCCCGAAAAGTCTTCCTCGCACTTGCCTAAATGCTCACTGCCAGGCTGGTGTCCTGCGTTTTAGAAGTTTAAATGTGATTGCCAGAGAGTACCTGTATAGCCTCTGTGTACTGTCTCTTTAAGAGCTGCCTGGATTGCAGTCATAAGTAATCTGAGAGGGAGCTCTGTTGAAAGATGTAATGATTTGCTGAAAGTCATTTAGAGTGATAATGATAATGTAGTTTGTCTAACCTGCCTTCTTTGCAGCAAGGACTGTTTTGTTTATCTCCACTATCTTGGTCCTGGACTGCGAATTGGATCAATCAATACTGATGGGACCTAAAATGGACAGGGCTTTTCTTTGCAGGCAGCGACTACAAGTCTTTACATGGTGCTCAACATCGGCCCCCATTTTGGGCCAGTAGAAGCGAGATCGTACCAGGTCAAGGGTTCTGTCAATACCGAGGTGCCCCATGTGATCGTGGAGGGACCCAAATCTTTAAAGGCCGTGGGCAGGACCAATTGTTGCTTGTCTGCTTTACCACTACGATCTAGTGTCTCTCTATAAAACAACTGATTGAGCAACTTCAATCTGGGGCTTTCTTTAAACAATAAAGCAGTTCTCAAGTCAGTGGAACGTAACTTAGACACATCTTTTCCTGCACGCAGGGCATCAAGTGCTGGCTGCATCATAGGCTCTTAGGATTGAGCCCACTGAATGCTGTCATTGTCAAATTGAGGTAGTGCACTAATATCTAGAGCAGAGAAGTGGTAATAAGCAGCTGGTATGCAGGTGTAAGAAGGGCCAAAGCAATCTACTAAACAGTCCACTGTGTCCGCAGACATCTGTTCATCTCTATCAAACTTTTGGCACAATGCTCAAATGTCAGATTCAGACAGCCTGACCCAATCACTCTTGGAAGTGGGCCTTTGTGACAGGGCGTCAGCATCAATATGGTTCAGGCCCGGTCTGTATTCGACAGCATAATCATAGGTTGATGATGCAGAAAGCCACCGGCGCCCAGTGGCGTCTAACTTAGTTGAAGTCTGTACATAGGTCAATGGGTTATGGTCAGTCTTCACCAATATCTTTGCCCCATAGAGGCATTCATAAAACTGGTCAACAATGACCCATTTTAGCACAAGGAACTTCAACTTATGCACAGGGTAGTTTCATTCGGAGGAGGTCAAGCTCCTACTGGCGAAAGCTACTGGTCTCAGGCCATCCTCATGGTCTTGATACAGCACCGCTCCTAGACCCTGCAGACTAGCGTCCATATGCAGCACATAGGGTTTGGTGGGGTCAGCATAGGCGAGGATAGGGGTGTGGGTGAGCTGGTATATGATCTCATGGAAGGCTGCTTCACAGTCGGGCGTCCAGTGGGGCCCGAAGAGTTCACCTGGTCGGAAGTATACTTTTTCTGGTTCTTTAATGGCCCCTTTTTTGTATTTACAATTGGAAGGAGGGTAACCCTGGGTAAGGTTCAAGAGTGGGCAAATCACCTTGGAATAGTCTTTTATGAACCTACAGTAGTAGCCAGAGAACCCCAGGAAATGTTGTAGTTCTTTCAGATTATGGGGCTGGGGCCAAGTAGTCAGTGCTTCAACCTTACTGGGATCAGTCTCTATCCCTTTTGTAGATACTATGTGCCCCACATACTTCACAGAGGTTTGGAAAAACAGGCACTTGTCAATGGACAGCTTGAGGCTGAAGTCTTTCAGTTGGTCTAGAAATTAAACAGTCAGTTCTCATGCTCCTCTAAGGTGCTCCAAAACACAGTGACATCGTCCAAGTATACCAGGCATTCCAGCAAATTCATATCTCCCACTGCACATTCCATCAGTCGCTGAAAGGTGGCCGGGGCACCCGATATCCCCTGTGGCATCCTCAGAAACTTGTAGAACCCCAATGGACAGATGAAGGTTGCTTTCTCATGGTCTTTCGGGGCCATCCGGATCTGGTAGTATCCACTGTGAAGATCCAACACTGAGAACCATTTGCTCTCATTCAAGCAGTCCAGGGCATCCTGTATACGAGGCATAGTGTATTGGTCTGGGATGGTCCGCCGGTTCAGGGTTCGATAATCAACACACATCCTCACAGACCCATTCTTCTTATGCACAACCACTATGGGAGAGGCATATGGGCTCCTGGATTCTTGTATCATGCCAGCAGGGAGCATTTTCTGCAGGTGTCTTCTCACATCATCTATGTCTGCTGGGGCTAGGCGGTGGAACCTCTCTCGAAATGGCCGTTCATCATGCAGGCTTATGTGATGCTCTACACCCTGGACACATCCCACATCTCATTCCTTCAACGAAAACACTTGGTCTGTCTGGGCAAGTCTCTTGCTAATTCTAGCCTTCCATTCAGCTGGCGATTGGGAGTCACCAAAGTCAAACAAGTCTGAGGTCACTCTCCCCCCTTCTCACCAGGGTACTTGTTGCTGGGCAGTACTGCAGTGTCTGCACAGTGTACCATAGCTAGGGTGCACCCTCTGTTCACCAGGATGTCCCGATCTGACACATTGGGAATCTGGACCATCACTCGTCATGCATAGGCATGGGCACGAGCAGGCAAGATGCTGGGCTTGACCAATAATCCTTCTGGCAATTTTCCATTGCCTGGCGCATACAACATCAGTATTTTGTTCTTGACATCTTTCCGGAGGCGGAATGGTATACTGGGCGTTAGGGGCCAGGACCATTGAATCGGGATCCGTCTTCCACATGATCCCCACTGGTTCATCCTGGTCTGCTTCCTCAGGTTTCTGTTCCAAATCATAGGACCTCTTGATCAGAGCCAGAATTCTCAGGGCCCTCCCAGTACATCGCCCTTATTAATCATGACAGAGTTGCGCCAGTCTCCCAAACATATGGGCGTTTGTCCCAATTAACAGGGGGACCCCATCATACAGTCTGGTGGGGGGACACATTAGGGACAATGTCTCTACTCGCTCCTCTACATCCATTGTAGTTGCAGGAGAAGACAACCAGAGGCGGACATACCCTAGGTAGGGATAAGACTTGTCGCTCAGGCCCCACACATGTAGGCCTTCCAGGGATTGCAAAGGCATATCAGACAAGTGTTTGTCATACCAATCCTGGAGTACAGTGGTCACTTGCGACCCACTGTCAAGCACAGCCTGAGTATAAATACCATTCACAGTCACCATAGTCTCCATTGAAGGGCCCACTATTTTGGACCAGTCTGGAGAGGCAGTAGCAGAGGCCTGGACAGATGATTTAGCCACAAAGAAATCTGAGTTAGGGTTTCTCCCCTTGGCCACTGATTTGCTTTTCAGAGCTCCCCTTGGAGTCTGTTTACTACTCTTTCTAAGTCCTTCTGAGACTGGCATTCTCTTTTCATATGGCCATCCTTTCCACAGTTGTGATAAATGACAGACTCCTGGGTCATCCTGGGAGAGAACATTGTATGAGGAACTGAAGCAGTAGTAAGAGATTGGGGTCTAGTATCTGCTTGCAATGGTGAGAGTGGTGCAACGTGTCTTAACAGTTCCTTTAGAGTGGCAGTCAATCCGGTGATCTCAGCCTTGGAGCCACCCTCGGTAGTGCATGCCTGAGGGAGCACCCCCATCCCCATGGCAGTCACATCCTGAAAGGGACCAGAATCTTGTTCCATGGGGGAAACCCTTGCAGAGGCACCCATCTTCAACACTCAGACTTCTTTAGTAGCTCATCTTTCCAATGTTGGGCCCAGGGTGGGAAGTCCTTTGCATTATCAGAGTGTTCGTTAAGTGCCGACTTTTGCCCCTGAGCCTCACTTGACTGATGACTCTCGGTCACTTACGCAGCAGCAGCAGATATGGGTGCAATTCCCCCATGGGGTCGCCTTTGCTCAACCCCCTGAATTTCTTTAATTAGCTCATCATAGGAGGGGGGGCGATTCCAGTCGGGCAGCAAGGCTCAACTGAAGCAGTAACAATTTTGAAAATGGAGCAGATTTAAGGATCCAGTCCAGCCTAGTTCGATCTAGTTCATTTGACGGCAAACTACCCTTTCTGAGGCACTCTTGTAGCAGCTTTTCAAGCCGAGGTACCTACACAGACAATGGCTCCCCTGGGTACTGCTGAGTGTTTCTTACTCTCCACCATAGATCCTCATCTGAATCTGGGCTCCCATACACATTTTCCAATGCATCAAGATAGCTCTGTGCAGTTGCTTCGGGGTTATTGGCCCGCTTGGCACAGATGGTAGCCAGGGCAGGACCTCAGAGGCTCTTAGAGAACCTCTTTCATTTCTCTGCTTCTGAGCATTGCCATTCAAGTATTAGAGGGGCAACATAGTCTATCCAGGTCTCCCAGTCATCCTCCCCTTGGGGGGTGGGGAGGATGCCCGAGAAGATTCTCAGCCTTCGGTAGGAGTCATGACTAATGGCAGGTACAGATATAGGGGCCAGCATTGGCATGGGCACAGAAGGAGGGGCAGTAACAGGTGCTGGAGTGGGAGGGAGTGTTGGAGAAGGAACACCCCCAGGTGGCAGGAATAGTTTCTTAAAGTCCTCTACGGTTTTCCCTTCCTCCAGCAACAACTTAGCAAATTTCTCCTCAAAAGTCTCAGATAATGGTGGGAGCTCATCCTCCCCGGGGTCTTTACTGTCTCTTGTTATCACTCTTCAGATAGCTGGAACCCCTTCTGGGGCAACAGTCTGTGGCACTTCAGAGCTGTTCATGAGGTCACTACACTCGACCAAGGCTATGAAAGTTTGGGCAATCAAATCAGCCAGTCGACCCACCACCACAGGGTTTTTTAAACATTTGGAGAATGTTCCCTCTATAGTGTCTTTACTGGTTCCCAGGGGAATATCCAGTATAAGCAGAGCATTTTGTGGGGTTGATCTCCTGCCCAGTACACCACCTCACCAACTGGTGTACAGCCATTTCTACTGGGGTAGCCATTAATCTTTAACAATAATTCATAATTTTAGGGCACTAGAAGGCACAAAATCCCAGCAGTGAGCCTCCAAAATGTAACCCCTAGGTGGCACTATCCCAAGGGCTACAACCCCTTCCTGTTTGGCTAGTAGCAGGTTAAGGAGCCTGAGTTCTGAAACGGGTGCCTGCACCCAGAGGTCAGGGTTGGTAGTGGTCAAGTTAACCTGGGCACTGAATGGACACTGTAACCCCCCTCTTTCCTTACTAGTGGCCAGAACAATACACAATAATCAATTTCACAATACCCCGATACACCACACAAGTACCCACACTGTTTGCACTTACCACCAGGGCTTTCCTCTGGCCTGGCCCTGCAGACCCCCTGTAAAACAAGCTTATACACAGCAAATAACAGCAGTACAGTACTCTTGCACAAACTGGAACCACGGTCAAGGTAAATGCAAAAAAGAGTTAGATCTGATTTATTTAAGGGGCTTGAACAAGGGAGGGGCGTAATCAGGTTAATTTGCTTAAAGGCTGTATCAATCAAACAGTTATGCATGCACTTCAGGGTCCATAAGCAGTCACACACTCTGAGTACCCAGATGGAGAATGGTGGGCTAGTCAGGAACGTTGCAGCTGGTTGGGACCCCAGTGATGGAAGAAAACAACGTGCACAACACACACTATTTGTAATCTGGAGCTGGAGGGCTCAGCTCATGAAAAAAAAATAACAAGACAATCAGATGACACACTTTTAGATTAGGCTGTTGTTGCAGGGAGCTACCCTGATGATTACTCACGATACCCAAGACTGGACACAGGCTGGACGAAAATCGAGACAGCAGGTGGTTAATCTGGAGTGCCAGGAGAAGCAGGGCCCACACTATCTGCCGAATTGTCGTTCCTGTTCAAGTGTGAAGGAGGGGGGTGATCCCCAGGCAGGTCTCTCATTGGTGGCTTTTTCTGTGCAGTGGGGTAGTCTGGCAGGGCCAGCGTGGCATGGCCCAGGTCGAATGGAGATGAACGCGGATTCAGTCTGATTAGACTGGATAAAGCTTCCAGTAAGCAGAACACAGTCCGCACAGTGGGGAACCAAATCACGACCCACTTTCAATACACAGCACATTTACATGTAAGGAAATTCTACTGTACCAGGCAAACTGCTCTCCGGTCATGATCGTAGAGTCTCTGCACAAACCGGGGATTCAGAAGCAGCTGGAAATCCTGACAGGCTGATCACATTCAGCAAATCGCCGGTCTTCTTCAGGTTAAAGCCTGGTCACAGTCCAGTGGCTTAAATAGTCCTCACAACTCGGATTCAGTCTGAATAAACTCAATTTTCCCTCTTAGGGATAGCAGGCAGACAGGCAGGCCAAAACTCAGCCCTTTCACTGTTCTCCCATGCAAAACTACACAGAACTGCTGCTCAAAATCACTTGAGCTGTTACTTCTTCACTTCTCAGCTCAAAACTGAAACTAGCTGCAGCAGCCTGGGAAATTCCCCAAGATTCAAAAGATTTGGTTGGCTGATCCTCCTGTCAGTCACAACAAAGGTTCCCCCTTCAGGTGCAAAAAGGCTCAAAAAGCCCAAAACTACAATTCCTACAGATTTTGAGTCCAGACAGCTCCTGTAGTCCGGCTCCATTTTAGGTCCCACCAATACTGATTGGTCCAATTGGCAGTCCAGGACCAAGATAGTGGAGATAAACAAAACAGTCCTTGCTGCAAAGAAGGCAGGTTAGACAAACTACATTATCATTATCACTCTAAATGATTTTCAGCAAATAGTTACATCTTTCAACAGACCTCCCTCTCAGATTACTTATGACTGCAATCCAGGCAGCTCTTAAAGAGACAGTACACAGAGGCTATACAGGCACTCTCTGGCAATCGCATTTAAACTGCTAAAACGCAGGACACCAGCCTGGCAGTGAGCATTTAGGCAAGCTCAAGGAAGACTTTTCGGGAACCCCCATTTGTAGGATGGTTACAAATGTAATTATTGCACAGTGTTTAGGCCACTAGCAGGGAAAGAGGGGGGTTACAGTGTCCTGGAGGGCTGTGCCCTGGTTAGCTTGACCACTACCAACCCTGACATCCAGGTGGAGGCACCCGTTACAGAACCTAGGCCCCTTAACCTGCTACTAGCCAAGCAGGTGGGGTAGTAGCCCTTGAGATAGCGCCATCTAGGGGTAACATGATTATGCGGTGCAATTGGGGAGAACTGGTTCTTAGTGAAGAAACTGACTGGTGTACATCTGTTCCTTTGGTTCATCCCTCCAGCTATACAAATCTAGGGATTACACCGGTGCTCCAGCCCTGCCTCTGTCTTGAGGGTGCTCTCTTTTGGAATGGGAAGCTGAGGGGGGTGTCTCTCGAGTTCTGGGGTTCCTTTTTTTTTTTTTGTCAGTTAATAATTTTATTAGTTTTCCAACTTACAAAACAGTATTATACATACAGCCATGACGTTGTATACTGCAGAGAAGGGTTTTACAGCAAAATGTCCACATTTTGAAAAAAGAAGAGAAAAATTATATAACATGTAAGCTGCACATTACAGCAATAATGGACTTTGTAGGAGTGAGACGGTAAAACCTTCATATCTCTGCATGTTTGCAATGAAACAATATTGAAAAGCTCGTCTGCAAAACAAACACCAAAACTTACACATTAGACTGAGAATCTAGTTGAATAATAAAAATATATACACACTACTGGGGTTGCACAGAATGAAAGGAGAAAAACAGCATATGTCGTGTCCTATCAAACCTAACAGTCTCAACATCCCGGGGATATCTAAAGACTAAAGCAAAGTATAAGCCCCCAAGAAGGTTCATCCAATACCAGTTCTAGGTTTCAAATAGGTTAGGAAGGGGTCCCAGCATGATGCATAATCCGCTAGTTTATTAAGCGCCGAGTAGGACATACGATCAAGTGTAGCCAGTAGTGTAAGAGCTTGCTGGAGTTCTGACATAGTGGGAATTTCGGTAGTTTTCCACCGTGACAGTATGAGGTGCTTGGCGGAGATACTTAGCAGGGCCAGCCAGCGAAGGTGATGAAATTTAAGAATAAATCCTGGAGGGGGTAAGCCCATGATCCACAAGAGGGTGTTTGGTCGGATTGCTAGGCCTAGGACATCCCTGGCTAGCTGAACAGCTTGCCAAAAGGGAGTCAGTAGGGAGCATTGCCAAATGATATGGAAAAGATCTCCCACTTGAGCCTGACATCTCCAGCAACATTTAGTGTTCAGGAGTTTTGCCTTGTGTAACATCGCTGGTGTTCTGTACCAGTGGTGTAGCAATTTATTTTGGATAAGTTTACTACGGGCATCCGGGTAGCTTGAGTGTGCTAATTTCCAGCAATGAGCCCATTGAGTATTGTCTAGGTCAATATTCCTTGCCTTTTCCCATTTTAACTTTGATACCTCCGACTGAGAGGGGATACTTCTTCTAATGTCAGCATATATTTTGCTGGTTGTCCCCTAGGAAGCTTAAGCCAGACAGAGATTTTTTGAGGAGTACTCTGAGTTCGTGGATTCGGCTTGAGAGTTATAGTTAAGGAGATGCAGAGTTGCAGATATCTCCAGAAATCGGTTTTACTTAAGACTTACTCTTGAGTGTACTAGGGTTTGAAAGGGTTTCAATCTGGAGCCCGTTTCATCTAGATTATCTGCCAGTACTTTAATGCCAGCCTGCTCCCAATGGGGCCAGTAGATAGGCTTGTTGTCTATCAGGATATGTTTGTTGTGAAAGATAGGTGTATAAATAGCTGGGGTAGGATTAGCTCCGATCCTCTTGTGTACCTTATGCCAGATACTAATTGCTGGCATTATGGTAGGTTGGGTGTGCAGTGCTTTGGGTAGTGGATTATATAACAGAAGGGGAAGGCTATGGACCTGCGCTATGGTCTGTTCCATGTGAAGCCATTGCGGAGAGTCTGAGGTCAAGGTAGTGAACCACTTCAAGGACCGTGCCATCGAGTAGGCCCATGTGTACCCTTTGAGCCAGGGAAGGCCCCATCCACCTTCTTTCCAATGAGAGCTTAACTTACCTCTGCTATAGCGGGGTTTCCTATGTTCCCAAAGAAATTTGCCTATAATTTTATCTATATTACGAAGCCATTTCAAGGGAGGGGCTAAAAGGACGTGGGAGACAGGATATAAAAGCTTAGGGATCGCAATCATTTTTAAGGCCGCCATTTTCCCTGCCAAGGTAAGGTGAAGCAGTCGCCATCTGTCTACTTCTGTTCTGAGGTCAGCAATCAGAGGGCTAAGGTTGAGATCCCAGATTTTAGACAAGTTCGAAGAGATGTGAATACCAAGGTATTTAAGGTGTGCTGGGGCCCATTTCAGCCCTAAGGAAATGGAGCTGTGCTGTGTGCAGTTAGAATTAAGAGGTAACATCTTGGTCTGACATAGATTTATCTGGAGGCCGGAGTGTGTGGCAAAGTTGGTCAGAAGTTCGAGTAGAGCTAGGAGAGCTGTTACAACATCTGAGGCGGGGACCAAAAGGTCGTCAGCATACATTAGGGTAGTGTAAGTGTGGTTCCCAATGACGATGCCCGGGATAAGTGGGTGATGTTGAATGGCTGTTGCTAAAGGTTCTACCGCTAAGATGAACAGAAGCGGGGATAGAGGGCATCCTTGGCGAGTGTCCCCACCAAGCCGAAAGGGGTTGGACAGTATTGCATTACTCCTGATCCTGGCCAGTGGTTGATGGTGCAGTGCCATAATCCATTGGCGAAATAGGGGACTGAAACCAAACCTCTGCAGCACTCTTTCCAAGTATTGCCATTCCAAATAATCGAAAGCTTTCTCGAAATCCACAGCAATGGCAGCTGCAGGGGTGGGGAGAGGTTTAGCCTGGTAGATTATATTAAACATTGATCTGATATGATCCCAGCTTAGACGGCTAGGCACAAAACCCACCTGCGGAGGATGGATGAGAGAAGATAAGAGGGGGCTCAGCTGAAGCGCCATCACCTTAGCAAATATTTTGCTGTCTGTATTGGTTAAGGAGATTGGGTGATAGCTTGAGGGGTGCTTGGGGTCTTTATCCTTCTTGGGATATACGGCGATAGTTGCTTCTCTAAGAGTGGGGGGAAAGATACCAGTTTGCAAGACCTCATTATAAATCTGCGCCAAGAGGGGGGCAATCTGAGGTGCCAGTAGCTGCCACAGCTCAGCTGGGAAGCCACCCCCTCCAGGAGTCTTCCCGGCATTGAGACTTTTAATGGCTATTATAACTTCTTCTGGCATGATGGGGAGATCTAAGGTTTCAGCTTGAGAAGTTTGGAGAGTGTAAAGTTGGAGCGGAGTCAGGAAAGCTTCTATTGAGGCTTCATTCTGAGTTTTGATAGAGGCATATAGTTCAGAGTAGAACTGTTTCGTGACATCATTAATTGAGTTGGAATCTGTGCTGATTGTAGCTGACTGGTCTCTCATTCCAGCGATATGGTGATCGGCCTGTTGCTTTTGAAGGCGATAGGCTAATAACTTGCTGGCCTTCCCCCCTCCACTATTGATGGCGAAGCCGGAGCATGGCCAGTTCAGCCTTGTGAGTTAGTAAGTTGTTAATCTGCAGACGAGTAGATAATATGTCTCTATACATTGGGGAGCTGGCTGCTAGGTGAGGCATTTGTTTAGCCCGAGTTTCTAAATCTTTTAGGTTGGCTTCCAGGGAGGTGAGAAGCTGTTCCCATTTCTTCTGAAGGGTGGAGGCAAAGCCAATTATTGCACCATGCAGGGTGGCCTTGAGAGCCTCCCAGCGGGTACTGGATGGTGTGTCCTGGGGGGGGGGTCGGTTAGGAAGTGAGCTACCACCAAGGTAACCCATGGAGCAAAAAGTGGGTCCTTCAATAAAAGGGGGTATAGTTTCCATTTTGCACATTTGTGTGGGTGCACACCCCATAATACATGCAGATGTACAGGGGCATGGTCCGATATGACGTTAGGCATGATCACAGAATCTACTGTACTCTGACATATGTCTGCCAACACTAACCAGAAGTCTAGTCTGCTATGAGATCCATGCACCGCAGAGATGAAGGAGTAATCCCTTGTCCGTGGGTGGAGAGTTCTCCAAACGTCATCAAGACCTAATTCTATTACCAAGTGCTGTAAGGCCAGTCGAGCTTTAGGGTGCTGCACTGACACAGGGGCACTGCGGTCTAATTGTGGCACCTAACCAAATTGAAATCCCCTCCTAAAATGATGGGGACATGGTTTGTTGACATCGAGCTTAGCTCCTGTGTGATTTTGTGAAAGAAGGAGGGATCATCTTCATTCAGAGCATAGACACAAGCAAGAAGTAGGGGTCCTTCGGGAGTCACCATTAATGCCATCACCCATCTTTCCTGAGGGTCTGAACGGGTCTGCATACATGTCCAAGCTAGTGAATTATGAATAAGAATGGCCACCCCTCTCTTTTTAGTAGCAAAGGGGGCAGAAAAAATCTGCCCTACCCAGTCTTTTGCTAGCCTATCATGATCCTGCTTGGTTAGCTTAGTTCCTGTAAAAAGGCCAACGTGGCCCTCAGCCTTTTCAAATGGGATAACACCTGCTTACGTTTACCGGGGTGTTTAAGCCCCGTACGTTCCAGGTGTATGCATGGAGGTCAGCCGTAGTTAAAATGATAAGAGTTGAAGCAAGGTACTGATGTAATATCAGAAAAAGAGCAGGCTGAGGTCACATCCGGTCTTCCCCTGTTGAGACTCTTTAAACCATTGAACCATTTATACAATTAAAGCCCTCTACTGCTGTAAAATAACAGCTACTTAACACAAACCCAGTCTATGAAATATAACAACCAAGTAAGTGGGCTAACGGACCCACAGTTAATTCTAACTATATACATCATTATAACTGTCCAGTATCTTGAATTCGACGGAGGGCATCGGTTAGGCCGGAAGATCATCTTCCAGGGCCATCCACTGTCCTTACGTGGGGTGGGTGTATAGAGGAAATGAGTGGAGCAGTGGAGCAAAAACAGCTCCATGTATTCGTTGCATGACTGCAGACCTCTCAGTCCCATGCCCTGATAGGGCATAGAAGGGAGACCTCTAGGAATTGCTGGGGGCATAACTCAGGGTTTAAATAATTAGTGTAACCCCCAGGGGTGCTATCCCAAAGGCTACTACCCCTGCCTGCTCCGATTGTAGCAGGTTGAGGGGCCTAGATCTGATGGCGGGTGCCTCCACCCAGAGGTAGGGGTTAAGGCAGTCGAGTATGACTTGGTCACAGCCCTCTGGGTTGCTGCAACCCCCATTTCTTCCCACTAGTGGCCCCCACCGATCAATCACTGTGCCCTTACCATATACACTTACCCCCCAGCTTGGACCAGTTGGCTCGCTCCAGGGCCTCCCTGCAAGGTAAGTTGCTGTTACACAATGATCACTGTACAGTAATTCACCATAAACACACAAGTTAGCCAGTGTACCTTTGCAAAACGATCAATCTGATTTATTCAGGGAGAAATAACAAGGACTGAGGTGATCAGATTAATTAGCGTACCACCCTAATATAGGAGTCTCTATCTATGGCACTGTGCACAGGCCTAACCTACAAGTCGCTGTCTCTGGGTACCCAGGCCCTAAAGGCTAGTCCCTTGATACAGCTGGTTGGGGCCCTGACACAGAAACAAGCAAGAGGATTCCAT
This sequence comes from Neoceratodus forsteri, assembly GCA_016271365.2. Classification (NCBI taxonomy): domain Eukaryota; kingdom Metazoa; phylum Chordata; order Ceratodontiformes; family Ceratodontidae; genus Neoceratodus; species Neoceratodus forsteri. Next base: position 895,944,702 of record CM028136.1, read on the forward strand.
GGAGAGTAATTTGAGCCAGAGGCTCAGTTAGTATGGCCTGCAAAGCAACCAAGAAATCGTGCCCTCGCTAGGAACAGTTGACAGGGAGCTACCCTGATGTACTACTCACGACTCCAGGAGGCAGAGTGCTCTCACACCATGTGCAGGACCGAGCCTGGGCTTCAACACTTCTCCACACATTTATAGGAAAAAACAGAGGGGTACCATACCAGGCAGCTGCTGTATTTCCCGAACGCGAGCACTTCCACACATCGGGCCAAACTGACACAGCTTCACAGATCCCGACAGACCAAGCGCGATTCAAGCAGGTTCTCCAGTCTTCTACGGGTGAGCCTGGTAGGTAGCTGGGCCCCTGCACAGCCTCCTCTGACTGCTGACCCGCGGATTTGGTCCGAACTGCTGCTGGCGATTCAAAACGCCTTCCTCTGGCTGCACACACGCTTCCCGTGCGAAACTCAACGGCACAGAACCCCAGAACTCCTTCCTCGCTCTCAGGCACTACAACTCTGACCCCCGGCAGTTCAGGCAGGGACAAGCTCATTCAGGCACCACCTGATCCCATTGGAGGGCTGCAGATGCCAATCACTTACTACAGCCTTCGCTGGTACAAAAAAAAAGGCGCCATGGTCCAGAACTCAACTTCCCAGAATCACTAGCTGCATCCCCATTGGTCAGCCGGCTTTAGTTAGAGTCCGGATTCTGGTTGGTCTCTATTTACACCATTTCAGATATCCCCTGCTGCTATTGGACCCCGTTACACAGTCCTGGTCCGAGATGGAGGGGCACAGCACTAAATCTCAGCTGCAATAAAGGCAGGTTAGACAAACTGCAATTTCACTCAAACGCTACAGGTTTCCAAGGGAATAATTACATCTTTCAGATGGGCTCCCTCTGCGCTCTCAGCGACTACAGAAACGGAGCAGTCAGACAGCAGCCCATGGCGGGACTTGAGCAAAAACCCCAGTCCTCCCATTCAGGCCACTCAAACCGGCGAGCAGGCAGCTCTTAAAGAGACGGTACAGGAGGCTTTAAAGGCACTCACAACACTGGCATTCAGCGGCCTCAAGCCGAGCACCCATTAGGCAGAGAACCTTTTAGGCAGCTTCGGGCAAGCTTTCAGGACCCCCCTGTCGTGGGGTGTAGAAATGACTTTTACCAGAAACAGCAAATTGGGTACAACATACCTTACAGGTACGATTTTTATTAAAGAAAACAAAAACTCAGAAAAGAAAATAATTCAAACAAATAACTTTGGCATATTCATAACATTAAAAGAAAACAGAATGCACAACTTGGCTAGAATAATAGCTCTATCAGCCAACATTGGTCTGTGCCTGATCTCTATCAGAGATTTCCCTTGGGAGAACCTCACAGGTCCTGTCCCAATGACTATCTACCACAGTGTTTCAGCGCGAGTCTATTATAGGTCTCAAACCCCTCCCACAAGCTGAAACCCCTCCCAATAATTATCTCTTATACATTTCTTTTATCCTTAGATTCAGGTCTTTCTAAATACTTCACAGCATTCTTTATTCAGTTGTACAAATAATCAAAGTATGGCATAACATTCCTTTTGTATCTTGATGCATAAAAACAATATCCCTTAATTTCAGGAATATGGGCTGCATTAGGCTAAACTCCACCTATTTTGTAGTAGGAGGAGGTTTGCTAACAGTATAAAGCTAGCTCACATCATGCTACTCATTCCCTAAAGGAACCATGCCTACTAAGCTTGGTGTGTCTGTGTACAGCCTGCAAACAAGCAAAGCTTGTTGTTTGGAAGCATGTTCCAGAGAGACAAGGTAATTGCTTCTAAATCTATACATTCAGGATTCTGTCCATATTTTATTTACATACTTATCTTTAACAAAAAGAGGATACATAATCAGCTTCTTAAGACCATATAAGACCAAATTCTAACAACAAAGCAGGGAATGTAAACTACTGTCTATTTTACTTGAAAAATCCAATGAAAGTGAGGCATCAGGGTTGTAATAACCCAAGCAGGCATGTGTCTTACAGATGGGGGGGGGGTATTCAGATGAATCCCTCTGCCAGTATTGCTTGTATTTTAGGCATATCAGTTTTTAGCCTTAAGCATACCAAGTTTCTAGAGGTAGCAGAAGCAGGAAACCAGGGACAGCTAAGAGTTCCCATTATAACAAGTGGCCAACAAGTCATAACGGGAACCAAAAAGAGAAAACAGAAAAATGCTGTTGCGCCACAGTCTTAGAAGAAATTAGAGGAAAAGAGAGTAATAGAGAAGAGAGAGAAGGTTTGCACCTCAGATTCTTGGTGTTACTTATATGGTATGCCGGGGGGGGGGTTCCACCACCACATACACCCCCCTATTCAAAAACAAACCAGTCTCTACTGGTTTGTATAGAGATCAAAATCCACATTCCAGTAGGAATGGAATGGGGTTTCCACCCACCCTCACAGAAACCCCACCCCAGGGCACCCGTAACAATACAAGAGTTACGTAGATTGCATATTCTACATAAATATCTAATTTCTTCTACATAAATACATTTGCCCTGGGGTTTAGTAAATATTTAACCTGCACCATACCGAGATAAGAAATCAGCATTTTTATGTCTGGCACCAGGTCGATGTTTGATTTCAAAAGTATATGGTTGTAGTGCCAGATACCATTGGAGAATATGAGCATTTTTATCCTTCATTTGTTGCAGCCAGCAGAGAGGGTTATGATCAGCAGCAAGCATAAATTTGTTGCCCCACAAATAAAATTTCAGAGCTTCAATGGTCCATTTGACTGCCAAACACTCCTTCTCAATTGTTGCATATTTATGTTCTCTTGGAAATAATTTCCGGCTGATATAAAGGATAGGATGCTTTTCTCCTTCAATGTTCTGCGATAATACAGCTCCTAACCCAGTATCTGAGGCATCAGTATGAACCTCAAAAGGTTGGGTAAAGTCAGGAGATTTCAACACTGGTGATAAACACAAAACAGCTTTAATAGCTTGAAATGCTTTTTCACACTCATCAGACCAAGGAACAATATTGGGCATTGATTTTTTTGTTAGTTCCGTCAATGGTGTAGCTAAGGTAGCAAAGTCAGGAATGAAACGCCTGTAATATCCTGCAAGCCCTAGAAAAGATCTTACTTCTGTCTTTGTCTTAGGAACAGGACAGTTTGCTACCGCTGTCACTTTACTGACTTCAGGTTGCAAACTCCCATTACCAAGAATGAACCCAAAATATCTTGTCTCCTGCATGGCTATGTGGCATTTTGAGGGATTAATAGTGAGCCCTGCTGATTGGATGGTCTGGATGACTTTATTCAAATGATCAAGGTGCAAGGACCAATTTTTGCTGTATATTACCACATTGTCCAAGTAGGCAGAACAGTACTGTACGTGTGGAGCTAACAACTGGTCCATGTACCTTTGAAATGTTGCAGGGGCCCTGTGTAAGCCAAAAGGCATATACACGAATTGGAAGAAACCAAAGGGCGTACTGAAAGCAGTCTTGTTTTTAGAATCAGCTGTTGAGGGAATCTGCCAGTAGCCTTTTGTGAGGTCTAAGGTGGTAATATAACAAGCCTGGCCTATTTGGTCAATGATGTCATCGACTCTGGGTACGGGGTAGCTATCAAATTCTGATACCAAATTCAACTTTTGAAAATCTAAACAGAGTCGGATACCCCCTTCCTTCTTTGGAACTATTACCATTGGAGATGACCATGGACTTACAGATGGTTCTATAATTCCTAGTGCTAACAGCTTATTTATTTCTTCCTTGACCTCTGTACGTAGTTTTTCAGGTAATCTATACGCCTTCTGGCATATAGGATTAGCTGTTGTTCTAATCTGATGTGACACATTACTAGCTTGCCCTGGTTTAGTAGTAAATACAGCAGAAAATTGTTCTAGGAGTTGGTCAATCTCAATTTTTTGTTGTTCATCTGATTGTGAATTAATAACCACATCCTGAAGGTTTTCTGTTTTTTCCAATCTATGGTATGCTGTATCTAATCCTGTATCCTGACCATCAGAGTAAACATAGCAACAATGTTTTGTCTCCATACGCTCATGCCATTTTTTTAACACTTTAACATGGTAGACTTTACTCAGTGAGTGTTTTTCTGTGGTTTCTATTCTGTATGTGATAGGTCCAGTCTGTTCTACAATATTATAGGGGCCTTGCCACTTCATCAATAACTTGTTGTCTGATGATGGTAAAAGAAGCAAAACTTTGTCACCCAGAGTGTACACCTTTTCCTGTGTTTTGATGTCATAAAATTCTTTCTGTTTTGCCTGGGCTTCCACAGTATTTTTATGAGCCTGTTGGGTGTATAAAAGCAATCTCTTCCTTAATTCTTTCATGTACTCTAAAATGTTCACATGTTTAATATGGAGGCTTCTTTCACTACATCCAAGGGTCCATGGGGATTCCGACCATACAGTAACTGAAATGGTGAAAATCCCGTAGAAGCTTGGGAACTTATCTGTAAGCAAATAAGAATAAAGGTAGGTAGTGATCCCAGTACTTTCCTTCATCATCCACAAACTTGCACAACATACGTTTCAAGGTTTGATTGAACCTCTCCATGAGGCCATCTGTCTGTGGATGATATGGGGTTGTTCTGATTGCAGTAACACCCAACAGTTTATAGAGTTCTCTGAGCAGCATGGCACAAAAATTGGCACCTGTGTCAGTGAGAATCACCTTAGGGATCCCCAACCTACTACAGTAGTCCAAAATCTTTTCTGCTATTTTGTAGTTGAAATTGTTCTCAGTGTGGTATGCCTGATATTTGGTTGTGTAATCGCAAATAACCAGAATAAATCTGTTCCCTTTAGTACTTTTACTTACGGGCCCAACAATGTCCATTGCGATACGTTCAAAAGGTTGGGAAACTAGTGGTAAAGGTCTAAGAGGGGCTTGTTCTTTTTTGGTTATTTGACTAACTTTCTGGCATTCATAACACCCCTTACAGTAATCAGCAACAGATTCATGAATACCTGGCCAGAAAAATCGCTGTAAGAGTCTGGCTAAAGTTCTCTCCCTCCCAGCATGTCCTACACTGGGAATATAATGAGCAAGATATAACAAATCTGCTCTGTACTTCAGGGGGACCACTAATTGTTCAACCTTTTCTTGTGTGGTAGGATGTGTACAGATTCTGTATAGAATATTGTGTTTCAAAATTATAGGGTTTCTAATAGTACCATCTAACCCTATCTGAGAAAACATAGAAACAAGGGTAACGTCCTCCTTCTGTTCTTGTGAAATGTTGTACACCTGTAATATGGGCATTTTATCTACATGTCCCTTATCTTTTTTCCATTGTTTTTGTAAATTTCTCTTTTCTGCTTTAGATTTTCTTGCTTTCCCCACCTCCCCAAACATCTCATCCTGACAGGTAAAAGGTAGGTTAGTTTGGTCATTTACTGTAGACAATTGAGATCTAGTAGAAACAGCCACTAACTTATTAACCCTTAGAAGACTGTGGACGTATATAAACGTCCAGAATCTCTATATGTTCACACATATTCAGTTCTCAAAGGGTTTTTAATACTAACATCCTGACAAGAAGACACAATTTGGGAAAAACATTGATAGTCCTGTCCCAATATAAAAGGAACAAGTAGAGTAGGAACCACCCCCACAACCACTTTGTCCTCATTTCCATAAATATTAACAGTCACTGTAGTAGTTGGATATTGATGAATGTCTCCGTGTATGCATATCACTCCTGTTGTAGAGGTTGTAGGTAACAGGGGAACCAAGTCTGCCCGAATAAGGCTCTGCTTGCTGCCAGAGTCCACAAGTCCATCAACAATATGTCCATTAACACAGATTGGAATAATGAAGTTACCTAGGTTTAAAGAAGCAAAATAAACCGGTTCTTTCTTTTTCTTAGGGCAGAATCTAGCAATATGTCCCATACCATGACAGTAATGACATTCCACTGTTGTATTTGTTACTTTGGTAGAAGTAGGTAATCCCTCCTTCTTAACACCCACAGTACTTTGATTAGATGGAAAAGATGGTTTTACCGGAGTTGTGGTAGTTGCAGGATTACTAGCAGGAAAGCCATCAGTTCTCCGATATCCTTTCCGTAAGGGTTATCGAGCTGCCAAAAAGTCCTCAGCCAAAGTAATAGCAAGATCTGCATTGTCTGGATTATGTTCCTGAATCCACAGCTGCACTTCGGGAGACATAATCTGTATAAATGGTTCCAAAATAAACATGTCCATAATGGCCTTAACAGTTTTCCCTTCTGGTTGGATCCATTTATTACATAAGTCTTGTAATCTGGTATAGGTTTCTCCTGGTGGTATGTGAGGGGCATGTTTTAAAGTTCTAAATCTCTTCTATATGTTTCTGAATTGATGTCAAACCATTTCAAAATCTCTTTTTTTACTGTTGTGTAATCATTAATGGATGCACTGTCCATATTAGTGTATGCCAGTTGAGCTTTACCCATTAAATAAGGGGCAAGGCGAACCACCCATTGAGTCTGGGGCCAATTACAGGCTTGGGCTACCCGCTCAAATGTTGTTAGGTATGATTCAATATCATCAGTAAGTGTCATTTTTGTTAACTTAATGTCCTTTGTGGTTTGTACACCTTGTCCTGCCCCTAGTGTCTGAAACATCTGTACGGTGCCTGCCCATCTCTGGTCCTGTCTCTGACATTCTATTTCCCTTTCTCGATACTCTCTTTCCCGTTGTCTGTCCTGTTTTACCTGTCTCAGTGTTAGCCACTGCAATAGCTCTTTTAAGTCCTCTGGGGGTACATCTTCAGATCGTTCCTCTGCCTCCTCCATATTTATAGCCTGCATCCGATTTGTAATTTCTTCTATGTCCCCAGTAGCCATACCAGTCCTCATCTTGGGCCTGGTTACAGGAGGCAGTGCGGACAGTAAGGGTTCCCCAGTGATGGCAGCCTGGCTTCTTGTTGTAGTTCCATAGGGCTCCTCCATCTTATGAGCCATGTACCTACTGTTTCCTCAAAAGTCACAGATACTAAAGTGCAGTATCTATTCTGGGATCTCTTTTAGTTTGGATCACCAGTAACCCACTTGGTACCAATTTTGTCATGGGGTGTAGAAATGACTTTTACCAGGAACAGCAAATTGGGTACAACATACCTTACAGGTATGATTTTTATTAAAGAAAACAAAAACTCAGAAAAGAAAATAATTCAAACAAATAACTTTGGCATATTCATAACATTAAAAGAAAACAGAATGCACAACTTGGCTAGAATAATAGCTCTATCAGCCAACATTGGTCTGTGCCTGATCTTCTATCAGAGATTTCCCTTGGGAGAACCTCACAGGTCCTGTCCCAATGACTATCTACCACAGTGTTTCAGCTCGAGTCTATTATAGGTCTCAAACCCCTCCCACAAGCTGAAACCCCTCCCAATAATTATCTCTTATACATTTCTTTTATCCTTAGATTCAGGTCTTTCTAAATACTTCACAGCATTCTTTATTCAGTTGTACAAATAATCAAAGTATGGCATAACATTCCTTTTGTATCTTGATGCATAAAAACAATATCCCTTAATTTCAGGAATATGGGCTGCATTAGGCTACTCCACCTATTTTGTAGTAGGAGGAGGTTTGCCAACAGTATAAAGCTAGCTCACATCATGCTACTCATTCCCTAAAGGAACCATGCCTACTAAGCTTGGTGTGTCTGTGTACAGCCTGCAAACAAGCAAAGCTTGTTGTTTGGAAGCATGTTCCAGAGAGACACGGTAATTGCTTCTAAATCTATACATTCAGGGATTCTGTCCCATATTTTGTTTACACACTTATCTTTAACAAAAAGAGGATACATAATCAGCTTCTTAAGACCATATAAGACCAAATTCTTAACATTAAAGCAGGGAATGTAAACTATTGTCTATTTTACTTGAAAACCCCAATGAAAGTGAGGTATCAGGGTTGCAATAACCCAAGCAGGCATGTGTCTTACAGATGGGGGGGGGGTATTTAGATGAATCCCTCTGCCAGTATTGCTTGTATTTTAGGCATATCAGTTTTTAGCCTTAAGCATACCAAGTTTCTAGAGGTAGCAGAAGCAGGAAACCAGGGACAGCTAAGAGTTCCCATTATAACAAGTGGCCAACAAGTCATAACGTGAACTAAACAGAGAAAACAGAAAAATGCTGTTGCGCAACAGTCTTAGAAGAAATTAGAGGAAAAGAGAGTAATAGAGAAGAGAGAGAAGGTTTGCACCTCAGATTCTTGGTGTTACTTATATGGTATGCTGGGGAAGGGGTTCCACCACCACACCCCCATTTGTAGGGGGGTTACATTAGTATAGTGTGCATCTTAGCTGATGGGACATCAGAGAGAAGTTCCTCCGATTGCCACACGAGGGGGCTATGAGATCCTCAAAGTGCCAGAAAGCTCTGTGGATTTCTATAACAGACTAACTTTTCTAGTGCTGAGGAGCCTCAAGATGATCAGTGCTGTGCTATCTGACCTTCCAACAAGGAGGAGTACATTAGAGACACACAGCAGAGACAATTTTCAATAGACATACACTGTACAATAAAAGGTGGGATCTAAGTGACATGAACAAACTCTTTTCCTTTGTTCACATTGCTAGTTTAAGCGAACATAAGAGTGGCCAGGGAAGTAAACTTATAACACAAATTAGGCATATTGCCTCCCCGAACGATCATTAGAGATCTCACCCAGGGTTTACTGCTAGGTCACCGTCCCTGTCTATCACTAACCACTCCTATAATGCACACATGTGGTTAAACTTTAAACATGTAGCACCTAATCTCTTGTTAATTGTCTCAGTTCTCACAAGTTGCAAACTGCCACTGCATGTAACCTAGCACGCTATAATGGCGTTAACTGCTGATTGCCCTGGGAGAATCGGGCCACCAGTTCCTGCCCCTTCCAAGTCCTCTCTACAGACGGATAACTGCAGCATAACACTGGGCAGATATAAATCCACTCAAGGAGGCGAGGTGTGTCATTATCGCCAGATTAACAGCAATTCCTGGTGCAGAGCCTGACTAAGAGGTTGAGAAATATGAAAATGGCCCTCCAGTTCAGCTCCATAGCAACTATAGTAACAGGCAAGTTAATGATAACACTGAGCATTCAGGGAGGTATTTCCTCATTCACTTGCGGTGGTTCGCCATTTAATTCTGCAGATGGCGGAGTCAACTGCCGGGAAGAGCTTGACTGCTCCAGGGGGAGATGTTCCGATGAGTCCAGCGTGGGTTCCATTGCAACAACTGCAGCCCAAGATCTCTGCACCTCCGTTGAAGGATCTTTTGCAGAGCAATTGGCTGTGTACATTGGCTGTTCTGAGAGAGTGAGAAAAGGGGCATATTGGTTGGGCGAAAAGAGGTGTTGTAGCTCGTCAGCCACATCTTCTAGGTTTCCCTGTTCATTTTGTCGGGTAATCGGGTGCGGTCTTTTTTCATGCCTCTGCATAGGGTGTCACTTCCTGCTTCTTGGGGGTAGTGAAGCTTGAAACTGGATCGGTGGAGGCTGGGGAGATTGCAGTGGGGACCTGATGGGGATTTCCATATGCAAGGAGGAGTCAGAGGGGCCATTAGGCTTGTCAAACAGCTCCGGATTCCTGAAGTCTTGTGGAAATTCTCTGCGGAGCCAGTCCATAAGGCTTTCCGGGGATGAAAAGAAGGTAGGGGACCCCTTTATTATTACTCGCATGGTGGGGGGTAGTGGAGTGGGAAGGCTACCCGGTGAGCATGTAATATTTTTCTGTATGACGTGTAGGCCTTGTGCCGCTCTGTAAGATCCTGAGAGTAGTCCTGAAACACTCGAATTATGTTTCCTTGCCATGAAATGGAGCCCCGGTCCCTAGCTGCAGTGGTGATCGCTTCTTTTTGGCGATAGTCCAGGAACCTAGCTAAAACTGGTCGCGGGCATTCTCCCGGCTTAGGAGTTGGGGCGAGAGAGCGATGGGCCCTCTCAATCTGGAGACTGGTGTTCGGAGGCAGGTCAAGGATACGCGGCAATGTATCTTGTAAGAAGATTGCTGTGTCCCGTTGTTCAGCCCCTTCGAGAAATCCGACAAATCTTAAATTGTTTCATCAGCTCCGATTTTCTAAATCATCCACCTTATCTTGCAAGAGAGATATAAGGTGGGCCTGATCCCGATTTGTGACTGAGAGCTCCTGTATGGCCGCATCATGTGTTTTTTAGATGCCGTTCTGTGTGGAAAATCCTAGTTTCAATTGTCTGTAAAGTTTGAGTATTGGCATTAAGAGCTACAGTCATTTGTGCCATTAGTTGTGAGAACATGTGCTCCATTGTTGCAGGTTCAGCTTGAACAGAAGAGAAGGATGCCATCCTGCAGGCCCCAAGCAGAAACAGTTGACCTTTGCAGACAGCAGTGCCACCAGAGCCAGAAAAGAAGACAACAAATATGCTGCAGGTGAGTTCTTCTTCTGCTTCTGATATAGTCAGATGAAGTTTGTAGCCCTTCTCAGCAGGATGTTGCAGGATAAAGCCCACAGGGACAAGGAGCTTGGAGACTATGCTGCCATCTTGGTTAAAGGCTAAGCCACGTCCCCGGGTTCTGGGGTTCTCGAGATCCAGATCTCTGCCAGAACACACTGTCACATCGATTCCCCCTGGTGCAACATAGTGATCATTTATTGATGGCCCTCTGCGTTTTGTATACGCCAATCTCGAGTGACCTGATGCTGCCTGAGGTGGGCTGTTAGCCCAGTTAGATAAGTGGTGCCAAGTAGCTTTGAAAAAGTCAAGTGCAGCCTCTGGTGTGAAAAACTGATGTTGGGTACTGTTAAAAGCTATTTTCAAGACTGCTGGGTACCTGAGACTAAATGGTATTTGCAAATCATGTTGACGCAGTTGTGTCTCCATGTAGGCCTTCCTTCTGGCCACTAGATCCCTCGAATAATCTTAAAAAAATCATTATACGATTTCCCCTCCAGATCAGACTATTGAGTTCTCTAGCCCTGGCTTGTATAGCCTCTTTCTCCAGAAAGTTAAAAAATCTAGCAAGAATAGGCCTGGGCTGATCCCCGGGTGCTGGTTTCTGCTGCAGGGATCTTTGCGCCCTCTCTATTGTTAGTCTGGTAGCTGGTGGCAGCTGCAACAGCTCTAAGAGAGCTTGCTGGAGAAATTTTACAGTTCTTCCCCCTTCACTCCCTTCTGGAAAGCACAAGAACTGTAAATTATTGCGGTGGCTTCAGTTCTCCATGCCGTTGACTTTTTCTTGAAGCTGCTTAATTTGAGCCACTTGCTCCCGTAGTGTAGCACAATGCCCCTGCAGGGCTTCATCGTGTTCCACCAATTTATGGTCATTGTGACCCATTCTCTCGTCTAGTTGCTGCAGAGAACCAGTCGCCGTGTTCGTGGCTATTGTGAGTGCATCTATGCGATGCATTATGGAGTGGAACATGTCCTTGATAGAGAGCTCTTCACCCTCCTTAGCTGTGTGCGCTATGCGGCCTGGAAAATGATGCGGTCTGACACAAAAGTTCGGATTGTAGCCAACTCAGCACCCGGATTCCTCCTATTTTTTGCAAGCAGGCACAGGGATATTTCCGACGGCTTTTTATCAAGGTATGTTGATTTTCTCTTCACCGGGATGGATGCACGAAGGTTGTTTGGCTCCGGTACAGCAGCGCTTATCGCTTAAGGCTCCATCATAGTTGCTGGCTAAGTCATGCGCCCTTTTTCATAAAAACACTTTTAAAGTAACTAAACAGCAGTCAGAACAGTTCATGTAGAGTGGTAGAGACTGCATATTCCTGTGAAAAAGGTAGCCTAGGGAAACTGAGCAATCTAATGGTGGTTTACTCACCTGGTAAAGGTGATTATAAGAGCACCTTCTTACAGCACTCCAAGTCTCAACACATGGGTTATATACACTCTTCTCATAGGCTGATGCACAAAATGAATTCCAGATTCAAAATCTGATCCCTCTTCTTCCTTGTGGCTCCCAGAATCCCCAGTACGAAATCTTCCAGAGCTTCTTGTACTCCTGAAATTATAACAGATAACACTCCATTCTGACAACCCTTCTCCACCTCTGAAGGGCAGCTAGCAGGTATAAAAACAAGACACTACACACCTGATGCTGTGTTGAAAAATATTATTTGCTTTCCTTTCTAAACATTTATACTTGTTACACAGATATTGTCGGTGTAGGACGTACACCCTTTGCTTATACCTTCATTGAACATTCTTACAGATACATTCTTTCACTCACACTGTACTCATTGCTTCGTAATATCTGCTTATGTTCCTCCTCAATGGGTGGGATATGGAGTGCTGTAAGAAGGTGCTCTTATAGTCACCTTTACCAGGTGAGTAAACTACCATTACCCAGGGGTTCAGTTAATTTATTTTTAGTGGAAGTCTAAAACTTCCATGAGTCAAAATCTGGAAGTCATTCCAATTTGTGGGAAGTCACAGTACTTCCAGGATCTCACTTTTGGATGCCAGTATTCTAGGAAGAACCAGTTTATGATGTTAACATAATATTATTAGCTTGATAAAATACAATTTCTTTCAGAGAAATCCATAATTTCTGACTTCCATGCCTGCAATTTTGGAAGTCATCTAATTTGTGTTTTTACATCTGGAAGTCAATGACTTCCTCCCCTTGTGTTTTTGAAGTTTTTGCCTCATTTTTGGAAGTCAAATACTCCAGAAATTGAGTTAACTGAATCCCTGCCATTACCTATCGCACCTTCTTACAGCACTCCAAGTCTCAACACATGGGTGATTGTACAGCAGTATTAGACTTATCTTTGGACGGGAGGAGGAATATCTCTCAAAGCTGTCTGAAGCACCTTGTGACCAAACTCTGAGTTCCCTGTCAGTCTGGTATCCAACCAGTAGTACTTAGTGAAAGTATGTGGAGATGCCCAGGTTGCTGCCTGGCAGATCTCCCCCACTGATACCGCATGGTGCTCCACCCAGGAGGTGGCCACTGCTCTCGTGGAATGTGCTATGATATGTGATGGAGGGGTATTACCACCTGCCTTGTAGGCCCGAGATATGGTGTCTTGTAGCCATCTTGCTATCATGGATCTCAAGGCTACTAGGCCCTGTTTCTGCCCTTGGTGCAGGATGAAATGTCTGTCTGACCGTCGGAAGCTCTCCGTTCTGGTCAGGTATGTGTGGATCGCACGAGCTGGGTCTAGGCATTGGAGGGTCTCCTTGCTAGGGTCCCCTTCTTTGGGACAGAGGGTAGGAACAGTGATTTCCTGGGTTGTGTGGAAGGCGTTGGCCACCTCCGGGATGAAGGACGGGATGGGTCGGAGAACTACCCGGTCCGATAAGAAAGTAAGGAATGGCTCTCTACAAGCTGGAGACTACAGTTCACTAGTTCTTTTGGCTGAAGAGATAGCTACCAGGGATACGGTTTTCAGGTTGAGGATGGATACACCCACAGAATCTAACAGCTCAAATGGTGAGCTGGCCAGAGCATCTAGCACTAAGCTGAGGTGTCATGGAGCTGTTACGGGTCTTGGGGCGTGTGTAATATTAGACAATGCCCTTAGGAATGACTGTACTAGTGGATGTGCTCCGGGTAAATGGCCATCTATTTCCCCCCTTATTGCCCCTATGGCAGCTGTCTGTACTCATAGGGATGAGGCACTTAGACCCTTATCTAGGCCATTTTGTAGGAATTCTAAAACATTCAAAATATTGCATTATACTGCCGTTATGTCCTTGACTTCATACCATGAAGCGAATACCCACCAGTGTCTATTGTAAGTTCTGTTAGTGGACTGCCTTCTGGCTTGCACCAAGGTGTCCACTACCTTACCTGATACCCCTAGACTTAGCAGTCTAGCCCTCTGAGTGGCTATGCCATCAGTTTTAATAGCCGAGGGTCCTCGTGCCAGATCGGCCCATTTCAGTAAGTTCTGGTAGTGGGTGGGTGCCATGGGAGCATCCTTCAACATTCTCTTGACGAGTGTGTACCAGGTTCTCCTTGATCAATCTGGGGCTATCATGACCACCATGCTGCCCATGTCCCTGATTGTCTGCAGTACCACTGGTATCATGGATATCAGGGGAAAGACATAAGCCCTCTTGAAGTTCTATGATGTGGATATTGCATCCACCCCCTACTGCTCTCTTGTCCTTGTATCGGGATAAGTAGGTCGGCAATTGTGTGTTGTCTGTTGAAGCCATGAGATCGATTTGGAGGGGACCCCACCTCTTCTGAATCTGTTTGAAGACCCTTGGGTTTAGTTGCCATTCTTCCTGTTGCAGGGTCTGCCTGGTCAACCAGTCTGCCCTTGTATTTAGGTTGCCTGCCAGGTGAACTGCTGTAAGGCTGAGCAAATGTTTTTCTGCCCATAGCATTAGTATGTCCATCTCTCGAGCCATGGCTCTGCTCTTTGTTCCTTCCTGCTTGTTGATGTATGCCATTGCCACTCGGCTGTCTGTGCACACCCTTACGTGTTGCTTTGTGACTTGGCATTGTAAGTGTATGAGGGCTAGGCGAATGGCTCTAGTTTCTAATATGTTGATTGGGCATGTTGACTCGTGGTCTGTCCATTTTCCTTGGACTGTCTGTCCAGTACAGCACCCCATCCTAGCAGGCTTGCATCTGTCTCTAAGGTTTAAGTTATATCTTTCTCCAGTCTTACCCCTAGTGTGAAGTTGTAGGTTTGCCCACCATTTCAGTGATCTCTTTACCATTATAGGGATTGGCACTCTTTGGTTGTAATTTTGTTGGTTGTAGTCCCAATTGTCTGAGGCATTGTAGGTGCCTCATATGCAACCTGGCCCAGTCGTGCAGGTCTATGCAGGCTGCCATGAGGCTCAATAACTGCATCAGATGCCATATTGTTGTTGAGCTGCGTTGTATCACTGTCCTGCACTGTGTCACCAGCGTGGTGATACGGGTCTCTGAAGGTCTGACCGTACCCATCAAGGTGTTAAATGTCATTCCCAAGTGCTCTATCATCGTTGTGGGGGTCAAGTGGCTCTTGGCGTTATTGATGATCCACCCATGGTCCCTGAGCAACTGTATTGCCCTTAGGGTTGCGGACTGCGACTCTTCCACTGATCTCGCCCGTCTTAGCCAGTTGTCCAGGTCTGGGATCACGTGAATCCCCTCCATTCACAGTTTTGCTGCTAGGGGTGCCATGACCTTGGTGAACACGCGTGGTGCCAATGCCAGTCCGAATGGCAAGCACCGGTACTGAAGGTGATAACCTAGGATGCTGAAGCGAAGGAACTTCTGGTGAGCAGGTCTGATAGAAATATGTAGGTAGGCATCCTTCAGGTCTATGGACATGAGGATGTCGCCCTTGCAGATTGCTGCAATCGTAGATCTCGGGGTTTCCATTTTGAATTTTTGGTACTGGACAAACTGATTTACAAATTTTAGGTCTAGGATGGATCTGAGGTCCCTGGTCTTCTTTGGGACTAGAAAGACTACTGAGTAACTGCCAGAATATCTCTCTTGATTTGGGACCATTTTTACTGCTCTGCTTTGTAGCAACTGATTTAGGATCGCTCTTACTTATTGAGTGGTTGTTTTGTCTCTTGTGACATGTGATTCGATGTACCTCTGTCGTCTTGGGATCGTATTGGACTCTATGGCATGTCTGCTTGAAATTATCTCTTTGACCCATCTGTCCTTGATTGATCCGGTCCAGGTTGTGGAGAAGTGTTGTACCCCCACTGTGCCCGCATGGCCGTGGACCTGTGGATTCTCATTAGCGGAATCCCCTATTGGACTTGTTCTGTTTGAAACCTTGTTTGGCACTGTAATGTGTGCCTCTCTTGATTGCTTTGGTAGTACTGCTTGCTGTTGAAGAAGTTTGACTTGAATCCAAACGAACACCTGTCCTTTCCTTGGTGGCCTTGGCCCCTCTTGGCCCTGTTGGAGTAAGGGCGAAATATGTGGGTCCAAAAGGATGGCAGGGTAGCCTGTCCACCCTGGTCTTTGTCATCCCCCTTTCTTAACACTGAATTCTTCTATTCTGGGCATAAACACCTTGTCACCCAAGAACTTTAATTTCATCTCTCTAGCCTTCGATTCTTGATTTGCATTCCAGAGCTTTGACCATATATGTCTCCTAGCTCTATTGATGGAAGCTGCTGACCTGGAGGCCATCTTAAAACTGTCTATAGTGGCATCTGCCACATACCTCATGGCCTGAATAGTGTAATCCATGGTGGCCCCGTGGGTACTGGATTTGGGAATGTCCTGCTGCGCTGCCTCCAACCATATGAGGACGACCCTTGCTGAGTAAGTTGCAGCCATGGGTGCCCTCATGTTCATGACCATCATGTCATGAACTTTTCTGACTGTCTCATCCATTCATCTGTTCATGGGTTCCCTCAAGGCCCGATGCCGATTTGGAAGGTGGTACTGTCCTTTAACTCAGTGAGGAGACCTCTGAGTTTACTTTTGGTGCGGACGATCGAAGCTTCTCCTTATTGCTGGGCAGTGGATACCTTCTTTCGAAGATCCCCTTCTCTCTGGTCTTAATTGGGTCGGCCGTATCCCAATCTTTAGCTAGTATGCTTTCCAGTGCCTTGCACACTGGGAAGTATGTAGAGGATTGTCTTTTCTTTCGGACCAAGGGTTCTAGTTTGCTGTCTGGTTGCTCCACCGATTCATCGATCCTGAATGTCTCACATATCACCCTGATGAGTTTGGGGATAGCATCAAAGGGACAGTCTGGCTGCCATATCCTCTTCTTCATCATCCTCCTTAGATTGCTCATTCCCAGATATGTCTGAGATGTCATCCGGGTCTGGGGAAGTTCGGGGTCGTTTTGGGTGCTGGTGCTTTTTGGGGGACTTGGGTCATTTGTTCAGTGCCAGGGCATCCATTCTTTCCAGTAGTTTCTGAAATAGTTGCACCACCACGTTTTGGGATGAGGGGGAGGTGCTATCATTAATAGGGTCCTCATCTGTGGACCCTGAGGTGAGGGTGAAGTCCCTTGGTCCGGTATCCAGCATACAGAGGGAGTATAGATCCCCAAGATTTGGTAGTATTGCTTGCTGTTGAAGAAGTTTGGCTTGAATCCAAATGAATGCCTGTCCTTTCCTTGGTGGCCTTGACCCCTCTTGGCCCTGTTGGAGTAAGGGGGAAATATGTGGGTCCAAAAGGACCCACATTAATAGGATATTGGGACATTTTTTTACATATTCTTCTGATTGCTGTCATTTTTCTGAAAGACATAAATAATCAGCTTGTAAAGAGGAAGCACTGCACCTGGACTAACACATATCCTGTCCTTAAGCTCTGCTCATCACAGGTTACCAATAAATAGAAGCAGAATTGCCAGTGACTGAGTAATGCACCACATTCGGATCCGATGTGCATTCTTGGAGCCTGTCATCTCCTGAGAGGCACCATAGCAGTGGTATTAGGGTAAAAAGACTGCTAAGTGGCCAGATAATGGCATGTGGTACAGCTTATTATTGCCCCTTGTGCTGTGCTGGGGCCACTGTTGCTTTAAATTAACTTTCAGGCGTGGCACGCCTAAGAAGGTATCTGTGCCTTTAAGAAGTGTGGCAGCATTGTGGGCACTATTTTAGATTGGGAGGATAGTGCCACCATTTTGAGAAGGGACCTCTTCCTTTATAATCTCTCTCTGAGGTCCTGTGAGATTTCGGTCAAAACTCTCACGGCCATTGTTGCCAAAATGGTGATGCCTGCAAGTGTGGGGGAGAAGGAGACACCCCGAGGAGAAAGTGAGACTGAAATAGCTGGAGGAGGATTCCTGGAACTTGCAGTAGTGGGGAGAGGTAACCGCTGAAAGGGGCAGCCTGGGGGCTCACAGCGACTCCTCCAGTAAGGCATTTTAAGTTTATTGCCTTATATTCAGGTTGCCAGTGCCTGCAGCTGCACTCCATTCTGGAGCTGAAAGGGTTTTTTTGTAGAGGAAGTCCCTGTGGCAGTCGTGTTGAACGAGGTAAACTGCAACCCCCAGGGTATTCAGGCACCATCAGCGAGTTGCTGTTTGCAGTGTTGGCCACTTCCCTTGTCGACTGAATGAGATAAGCTGACAAGGGTGGGCTCTGAGGCTGTACTGAGATAGATAGCTGTTTAGAGACTCCTACCCCTCCTTGGCTGAACAAGGTGAACCGAGGGGGGAGGACTGATAAGATAGGGCACTGCAAAAGACGTTATGTGCCCCTCAGGATTTTTATAAATTCCATCTCTATGCTAGGCCCTGTGCCATGGAGACTAGCCTGATCTAACATGGTTTCATAAACAGTTTTATAACATGGAACTCACACAAAGTTTACTGCCTATCATTATAGGCAGTGTAATTACTGTCTGGGAATTTAAAATATAGCCTTTAAATTTGGGATATAATTAGCTTACCTTAAAGCTTGGCACAGAGCCAGATGAATCGTGATCAGCCTGGGAAGATGCACAAAAGAAAACTGGGGATTCTGGGAGCCACAAGGAAGAAGAGAGATCAGATTTCGAATTTGGCATTCCTTTTGTGCATCAGCCTATGAGAAGAGCGCAAATAACCCATGTGTTGAGACTTGGGAGTGCTGTAAAAAGGTACGATAGATGAGGAGTGTGACACTTGGACAGCTGGTTCTGATTACTCTATAATGTTTGTAATATAAAAAAAATGTAGTGTGATTGTCTGTCATGAGAAATCATGTGCTCCTGGGATAACCGCCCCCCCCCCCCGGTATCACTTCAAAGGACAGGATATGTTAAACAGCAGATCTCTGTAATGTGATTAACTTCCAAAGACTCACATTTTATGGTCTTGTTGTTGAGCTGTGCTTCTTTGAAGGCCAGGAACTAAAATATCCATTTTTTGACGTCTTCAGAGGAAAGAACAGTTAATTTCAACTGGTGCTAAAAGAAGCTATATTTCAGCTAAGTGAGAAACTGCAGAGTTGTAAAGGTTCTTTGATGTCTTTGAAAAGCAGGAAAACACACTAGATCAAAGAGGAGCAGGAAACCACTCCAGATCAGAGTCATATTGGAAATGAGTTTTTGCTTATGTCATCTTATTTAAAATACCTCCTGAGTGATAAGACTTCCTGGTTATATAATTTTTAATAAACAGAGGAGGAGCTGGGTGACATCATGGAGGAGGCAGGTTCAAAGACAGTTTTTAATTATGCTGTGGCTGAACTTTAGACTCATTCCTGTTTGGACTCTCTTGAAACAGCAGCTACCTAAAGCACTGTAAGAAGCTATACATTAGATAGAAAAGTCTAATTGTATGTTGGTAGGAAATTGCACTTTAAACCTTGTTCTTTTAAGTGATTGTATGTTTTGTGATATATTGTTCTGTGGTTACATTTTACACATTTTATTCATTTTAAGTAAAAATCTCTTATTTTAAAGAGACCGCCTGTGTCTTCCAAGTCCTTCCTTTTTGCCTGTAATACATGCATGGTAAAGATTTTGACAACACTGTTCATAAGCTTAATGGTATACCAAACTGGGAAAAAGAATGTTCCTAAGGTCTTTCATAGAGTTTTTAGAGTTCATTTTGTATACCTGGTTAGGTGCTGTAGGGGAAAGATATCTGGCATTTCCCCAAAGAGCAGAATTATCTGAGCCTGTACATTTGGGTACACTAGCATAAAGTTCACAGTTTGAATCCCTCCAGAACTTGAAACCAAAGGTGATTCAGACCCACAAACCAGACAGGAGGGTTACCCTGTTCTGTTACCCTGTTCACAATACTGCACTTGGAGGTTGGCACTATGGGAGCAGAGGGCCTGACCTGTTGAGTGGGGTTGTGACAAGGAGTATTACTCACAGTTTGTGCCTCTGAAATGCAGAGGTATTTTACATAAGGCAGCAGGGAGATCCTGGGCAAGGTTACCTGAACGCCATTTTGGCTGCTCGCTAGAGTGAGCCCCTATCCCCCTTCCCCTACCCTCTCTCACTCTTTCTTCACTCTCTGAATCCCAAGTACCCCCCACCCCCATAATTTGGATCAGATTCCCACCCAGCATTTACTGATGTGGCACCTCCTTTTGTCTCCTACCAGGTAACAGTCCCAGCAGAGATGGGACGAGAGGACCAGGCAGCATCTGCCCACCCTTCACTCAGAATCTGTCCGAGGCCTCCCCTCATGCTGCACAGGTACAAATCATGGCTGTTTCAGAGAGCCTTCAACCGATTGCTTTTGGCTGCTCACATCAAGTGTTCTCGGCACAGAGGATTCAAATTATATCCGCCCTTCCTCCCACCCACCCTAGGGGGTCCCACATTTATCCATGACTGCCTCTGAACTGAGCCAATCGAGAACAACCTTCCCCACCCACTAATTATCATCTAAGAAATCCCCCTGTTGCTTCCTGTTGAAGTCAACACACTCATAGCCCTCAAAACCCTAAGCCTTTCGCCTACCTCCCCACAGGAAATGAGTGCTACTTCCTTTTGAATCAGCCCCACCATAGCCATAGCCTACTACAGCCAGGTCCTAATCACATAGCTTGGCATAAGTACTGTAACCTTCTCTCCTAACACAGTGTTATACACTGCTGTTGTGGACCACCTTAATTAATGCACTTCCCTCATTGATTACCACTCATTCCTCTCTTCCCTATGAGTGGCAAATCTTCTTGAGGGCAGATAGAAACTAGTCAGCATTAAATCCCTGACAATTGTTGGTGAGGACTTGCCTAGTTATTACTCACTGACCGTTCAGTTTCTGACCATAACAGAAAGCCAGATCATCACAGAGGTAAGCAATTAACTAGATAGCACTCCATCAGAACTTGGGGGGGGGGAGCTGATATAACTGCTCACCTCGACACCTAATCCACAATGATAATTCTGCTTGGACTCCTGATATTAGCTCTTCCCCTCCCACTCAGAAACGATCTGGAGCACTCCACAGAATCTGATTGGCAGGCTGGCACCCTTGGGATATTTGCTGTAGGGAACTCTGACTCACTCAGTGACCCCTGTTGAACTGTAACCAGCTCACCACCCTTCCCCCCACTATGCCCTCTGACATCCACTTCAAGCAGTACCATACATGAACAGTGCATTAGCCACCACCACTACCCCTTTACCTCTAACTCTCTCACTCTAATCCGACCAAGACACAGGTCGACTTGGCAGCCCCAGCTAGTAGGCTCAACCACAGGAGGCTGATACTCCTGCTCCTTCTTATCTCTGGAAATGTTCAGCCTAACCCTGGTCCCACTGTTGACATGGGGACTACCTCCAGCCATGTGGACAGCCTCAGGATAGTATCACTCAGCGTGTTGTCCCTATACACAAATCTGGCAGTGGGGGAGGAGGTGGGGAACTGTAGACCAGTCAGCATCACCTCAGTAGTGGGGAAGATCATGGAGGCACTACTTAAAGAGACAATAGTGAGACATCCAGAATCCAACAGTGCCCAGCATCCCAGGCAACATGGATTCACAGCAGTAGGTAGTGTCAGACAAATCTCATAGATTTCTTTGACTGGGTGATGAAGGAAGGGGGGGTGGATGTCGTGTACCTGGATTTTAGCAAGTCCTTCTACACTGTCCCACATAAGAGGCTAGTAAACAAGATGAGTAGTCTGGACATGGGGCACATGGTAGTAAACTGTGTTAGGAACTGGCTAACAAACAGGAGGCAGAGGGTGATCAATAATGGGGTACAATCTGGGGGGGGGGTGACCAGCAGGGTACCCCAGGGTTCGGTCCTTGGGCTAGTCGTATTCAATGTATTCATTAGTGACTTTGCAGAAGGGCTGGAAGGTATGGTCTGCCTGTTTGCAGATGACACCAAGATCTGCAACAGGGTGGATACTCTGGACGGGATGGAGACAATGAGGAGGGACTTAGGGAAGCTTGAAAAATGGTCAGAAGTGTGGTGACTGAGATTTAATTCAAAGAAGTGTAAAATTATGCACCTGAGACAAAGGAACCCTGGGGAGAGGTACAGGATGGGTGGGAGGGCTACTGACTATCACAAAAGAAGAAAGGGACCATGGGGTAATTATATCAGATGACCTGAAGATGTCTAAACAGAGTACCAAGGCTGCAGGGAGGGCCAGTGGCATGCTGGGGTGCATAGGCAAAGGTATCACTAGCAGAAGGCGAGAGGTAGTGATGTCTTTGTATAAAACACTAGTCAGGCCTCACCAAGAGTACTGTGTGCAGTTCTGGAGGCCGCACCTTCATTAGGAAACTGACAGGGTGGAGGTGGTTCAGAGAAGGGCAACTAGGATGGTATGAGGCTTACACCACAAAACTTATGAGGACAGATTAAAGGATCTTCAATGCAAAGAAGTGCAAAGTAATGCACCTGGGAAACAAAAACCCAGGGGAAGAGTACACATTTGGGGGGGTACTAACAGCAACAGAAATGGAAAAGGACCTGGGGGTAGTCATATCAGATGACCTAAAGGTAGGCAAGCATTATGAGAAGGCAATAAATAGGGCTGGGAGGATACTGGGATGCATAGAGATAGGAATCACCAGTAGAAAACAGGAAGCTGTTATCCCTCTGTGCAGACAGTTGGTGGGATCCCATCTGGAGTACTGCGTGCAGTTCTGGAGACCCCAACTCCGCAAGGACATAGAATGGAGGCTGTCCAGAGGAGGGCAACTAGAATGGTGCAGGGTCTGCACCAGAAGCCATATGAAGAGATACTAAAGGAGCTTAATAGGTATACCTGCGAGGAAAGGAGGAAGAGGGGGACATGATAGAAACTTTCAAGTACCTCAAGGGAATCATCAAAGTCCAAGAGAGTAGCATCTTTCAGAAAAAGAGATGTGCAAGAACAAGGGGGCACAATTTGAAGATAGAGGGGGGGACGGCTCAGGGGCAATGTGAGGAAGTATCTTTTCACAGAGAGAGTGGTGGACACATGAGCCTTCCTGAGGAGGTAGTGGGGTCAAAAACTGTGGAGGAATTCAAGAATGCATGGGACAGACATAAGGCAATTCTAGTGGGGGGGTAGGAGGAAGTAGGCTGTTGGTTAACTAGAATCTGCAGCTTATCCATTAGGTAGGGAATTGGGCAGATTGGGGGGGCTAAGCGGTCCTTATCTGCTGTCAAAGTCTATGTTCTATGACCTCAATATGTACTCACTGGAGGAAAGGAGGGAGAGGGGGAACATGATCAAAACATTCAAGCACCTTAAGGGTATTAACAAGGTACAAGGGAATAGACATTTTCCAATAGCTAGATAGAGAGACAGATAGATAGAGAAATATATAGAAAGAGAGACAGATAGGTAGAGAGAGAGAGAGCGATAGAGAGAGATAGAGAGAGAGATAGAGAGAGAGAGAGAGATCAATAGAGAGATAGAGAGATAGATAGGTAGAGAGATACAGATAGATAGAGAGATATACAGATAGAGAGATATATAGAGAGAGAAATTGAGAGATAGACAGAGAAAGAGAGATCGATCAATAGAGAGATAGAGAGAGAGATAGCCAGACAGAGAGATAGAAAGAGAGACAGATAGATAGAGACATACATAAATAGAGAGAGAGAGAGAGAGAGAGAATTGATGTAACCCCCCTGCAAATGGGGGTTCCCAAAAGACTTCCAGGAGCTTGCTTGAATGCTCCAAGCCTGAATGGTGTTTGGCATTTAAGCCATTTATCAGTGAGTGTTTTTAGAACCTCTGGTACTGTCTCTTTAAGAGCTGTCTGCTTGCAGACATAATTAGTTGTATGGGGGACTGTGTGTTTCTTTGATTGAGTACCACTCAAGCTGCTGCCAATTCACTCCATTTTGCAGTCACTAGAGTGCAAAGGAACCTATCTGAAAGATGTAACTGTTTGCCAGAAATTATTTAGAGTAATAATGAAATTACAGTTTGTCTAACCTGCTTTCTTTGCAGTCAGAACTGTGTCTGCTAGTTCCCCATTCTAGTTTTGAACTGCTGAACTGGACCAATCAGTGTGGGGTAAGCTAGCTCTAAAATGGTGCCTTGGACGAATCAGAACTTGGACTCATAATCTGAGCCAGCCACAAGAGGATTGTATGGGCAGTGACTCTGGGAGATGTAGTTTAGACTTCAGTGCCTTTTTGGACCAACAGCAGCAGTCTATTGTGAGTGACAGCCAATCCAGTCAAGAACTGGGAGGAACTCAAAGGAAGTGCCCGGTTTTGTCAGTTGGAGTTTCAGTTGAGCTTTGGCAGTGAAGAAGGAAGGAGCCCTGTGCTTTTTCAGTGTGCAGTTTAGTCAAAAAAACGTGTGTAAGGCCCAGAGTTCGGTCTGCAGCTTGTGTAACAGCTTGTTAGGACTGAATCCGTCCTGTGAAAGAATCAAAGGATCTCCTGAAGAGTAGAAACCAGGCTCACCCTGTAGAAGACTGGAAGAATTGCTGAAAATTGCATTCGGTCTGTCAGGAACTGAATCTGCTGTGTGTTCTCCGGGTATTGTGCAGTAATTGCGATCGGGATACAGATGCAGCCTGCCTGGTATAGTGCTTTCTTTTATATGGATGTGTGAAGAGGTTTGTGTACCTCAAGTGAGCCCTGCTGACACTGAAGGACCCTATCTTATTTGGAGGTCGAGTACTAATTCAGGGTCGCTCCCTGTTGAATTGCCACATTAAATCCAAATGGAATTACTGTACTGCTGACTGTTTAATTCTCCTTTTCTCTGTGTGAAAGGGCCCTACCAGCTGCCACGGTTTGGACTAGCCACTAGGGCTTGGGTACCCAGGGACAGTAACTGATAGGGATAGGCCTGTGCACAGAGCCATAGGTAGATTATTAGAGTGATAAGCTAATTAACCTGATTTCCCCTGTCCTTGTTATATCCCCTAAATAAATCAGAGCTGCTTGTTTCAGCAAAGTTATACTGCCTGAGGTATTTGTCTATGTTAAAGTACTGTACTGTGATTGTTGCACTGTATCTCATTTCACAGGAGGGTCCCAGTGCGGAACCAGACCTGGGGGTAAGTGTATACTGTGAAGGTAATTCTGATATATTGTGTGGGCCACTAGTGGGAAGAAAGGGGGTTGCAGTGTCCAGAGGGCTGTGACCAAGTTAGTTTAACTATTGCAAACCCTGACCTCTGGGTGGAGGCACCCGCCATTGGATCCAGGCCCCTCAACCTGTTAGTGGCAAATCAGGCAGGGGTAGTAGCCCCTGGGATAGCGCCATCTAGGGGTTACATTGAGATAGATAGATATATAGATATATACAGAGAGAGAGAGATAGAGAAAGAGAGAGAGAGAGAGATAGAGAGATTGACAGATAAATAGATAGAGAGACAGATAGAAAGAAAGAGAGAGACAGATAGATAGAGAGATATATAGATAGACAAACAGAGATGTAGAGAGAGAGGGGTATAGAAATAGAGAGATAGATATAGATAGATAGATAGATAGATAGATAGATAGAGACATATAGATAGATAGAGACATATAGATAGATTGATAGAGAGAGAGAGATACATACATAGAGAGAAAGAGCTAGATAGAGAGATAGAGAGAGATAGAGAGATGGAGAGAGAGAGAGAGAGAGATCGATAGACAGAGAGAGAGAGATTGATAGACAGAGAGAGAGAAAGACAGAGAGAGAGAGAGAGACACAGAGAGAAAGATAGATAGAGAGATAGAAAGAGAGAGATAGAGCTTGATAGAGAGATACAGAGAGACAGATAGATAGAGAGCTAGAGATCGATAGAGATAGAGAGATAGAAAGAGAGAGATAAAGATAGAGATAGAAATAGAGAGATATACAGATAGAGAGATAGAGAAAGAGAGATAGCCAGATAGAGAGATAGAGAGACGGATAGATAGACAGAGAGATAAATAGATAGAGAGAGAGATAGGAAGAGAGAGAGATAGAGAGAGATTGAGATAGATAGATAGAGAGATACAGAGACAGAGAGAGAGAGATAGCTAGCTAGCTAGATAGATAGATAGATCGATAGAGAGGTAGATAGCTAGACAGATAGACAGAGAGATAGCTAGCTAGAGAGGCAGATAGAAAGAGATATATAGATAGAGAGATAGAGATAGAGATAGAGAGATAGATAGAGAGAGAGAGAGAGAGAGAGACATACATAGAGAGTCAGTGAGAGATAGATAAATAGAGAGAGATAGATAGATAGAGAGAGAGAGATAGAGATAGATAGAGAGAGAGATAGATAGAGAGCTAGACAGACAGAGATAAAGATAGATAGATAGATAGATAGATAGATAGATAGATAGATAGAGAGATAGAGAGACAGAGAGATAGATAGAGAGCTAGAGAGAGAGATATAGATAGAGAGACAGATAGAGAGATAGATGTAACCCCCCTGCAAATGGGGGTTCCCAAAAGTCTTCCAGGAGCTTGCCTGAATGTTCCAAGTCTGGGCAGTGTTCGGAGTCTGAGCTATCTGAATGTGATTCCAAGTGAGTGCTATTTGAGCCTCCGTGTACTGTCTCTTTAAGAGCTGTCTGCTTGCAGACTTAATATGTTTGATGGTTGGCGCAGTTGTGTTATGAAAAACAGGGGTCACAGACTGGTAGAGCTTTAAGTATTCGGCATTGATCAAGAAGGCCTATGATGCCCAGAGAGATGCTGACACAGTGGAACCAGAGGAACCGGTTGGAATTGTCTGGAAAAAGGATCCTGAGTCTCTGATCCTGACGCCAAATGCCCAGTGTACCTTACAGGGAGAGGTCCGTATCAGAAAGGATGTCAGGAATAAAATCCTCATGCTGGATGCTCCAGACGATGGGAAATTGCCAGAGGGACTGCTGGTCAAGCCTAGTATTTTGCCTGCCAGAGCCCGTGCTTATGCCAGACGGGTAATGGTCCAAGTTCATAATGTGTCTGATAGAGAGATTGAGTAAACAGAGGTTGCACCCTGGCTAATGTGCATTGTGCGGATACTGCAGTGTTCCCTAGTAACAAGTGTTCAGGGGAGAATGACAGAGTGACGTCCGACTTGTTTGATTTTGGTGACTTCCTGTTGCCAGCCGAATGGAAGATGAGAATCAGTAGAAAGCTTGCCAAGCGAGACCAGGTGTTTTATTTCAAAGAATGGGATGTAGGATGTGTGCAAGGAGCTGAGCACCACATCCGGCTGCATGATGCAAGGCCATTTCGTGAGAGGTTTCGACGCCTGGCACCTGCTGACATAGATGATGTGAGATGGCATCTGCAAGAGATGCTTGCTGCTGGTATAAAACAAGAATCCAGAAGCCCATATGCTTCACCTATTGTGGTAGTGAGAAAAAAGAATGGGACAGTAAGGATGTGCGTGGATTATCGCACCTTGAACCGTCGGACTATCCCTGATCAGTATACAATGCCCCACATACAGGATGCTTTAGACTGCCTGAATAGTAGCAAGTGGTTCTCCATGCTGGATCTGCGCAGTGGGTACTACCAGATCCCGATGGCCCCGGAAGACCATGAGAAGACAGCCTTTATCTGTCCGCTTGGCTTCTTTGAATTCATGAGGATGCCTCAAGGGATTTCAGGTGCCCCAGCCACTTTTCAACAACTGATGGAGCGTGCAGTGGGGGACATGAACTTAATAGAGTGCCTGGTGTACCTGGATGATGTTATTATGTTTGGCAGCTCACTGGAGGAAGATGAGAGCAGATTGTTCAAGGTGTTGGACCAACTGGAAGACTTTGGCCTAAAACTGTCCATCGAGAAATGTCAATTCTTCCAAACATCTGTAAAGTATGTGGGACACATAGTCTCCACCAAAGGAATAGAGACTGACCCAAGTCATAGGCAGGGGCATCACCAGCAGGAAAAGGGAGGTCATAATTCCACTATACAAGACACTAGTGAGGCCGCACCTGGAGTACACTGTGCAGTTCTGGAGACCTTACCTACGTAAGGACATAGACAGGGTAGAGAAGGTTCAGAGGAGGGCAACAAAGATGGTGCATGGATTGCATCACAAGTCCTATGAGGACAGGTTGAAGGCACTGAACATGTACTCCCTGGAGGAGAGAGGAGGAGAGGGATATGATAGAGACATACAAGTATCTTACAGGGAGGAACAGGGTGCAGGAATGCACTATTTTTAGCGAAAAGATGTTCCAGGACTAGAGGGCATGGGATGAAGTTGGAGGAGGGCGATTCAGAGAAGCGTGAGGAAGAATTTCTTCACAGAACGGGTGGTGGACAAGTGGAACACCCTGCCAGAGGAAGTGGTGGGGGCTGGAAACAATCAGGATTTAAGAATGCATGGGATAGACATAAAGGAATTCTGGGAGGTCAGGGGTAAGGGGCAACAGACTTCTTGGAAAACATAAACTGAACTTACAAACTTAAATGGGCAGACTGGGTGGGCCATAGGCCCTTATCTGCCAACACTGTCTATGTATCTATGTATCTATAAGTAAAGTTGAGGCCTTGACCACCTGGCCACAGCCCCACAATCTGAAAGAACTGCAAAGATTCCTGGGATTCTGTGGCTACTATCGCCGTTTCATCAAGGACTATTCAAGAGTGATCCATCCTTTACTTAATCTTACTCAAGGTTATCCTCCTACCCACAAAAAAAACAAGAGGTCGGTTTCTTCTGAGCCTGACAGAGTGTATTTCCATCCCAATTAAGTATTTGGAGCCAGATGGATACCTGAGTGTGAAGCTGCTTTTCATGATATTATATATCAACTAACCCACACTCCTGTCCTTGCCTATGCAGATCCAGCGAAGCCCTATGTCTTGCTCACTAAAGCTAGCCTACAAGGTTTGGGGGCTGTACTGTACCAAGAGCACAAGAATGGCCTGAGACCAGTGGCCTTTGCCAGTAGAAGCCTGACCCCATCCGAAAAGAACTATCCTGTACATAAGTTAGAGTTCTTAGCTTTGAAGTGGGCTATTGTTGACCAGTTCCATGAGTACTTGTATGGGGCTAAGATACTAGTAAAAACTGACAATAATCCTTTGACCTATGTGCAGACTTCAGCTAAGTTGATGCCACTGGCCATAGATGGCTTTCTGCATTATCTACATATGACTATGCTGTTGAATACAGAGCAGGCCTGAACCACATAGATGCTGATGCTCTCTCCCGGAGGCCTGCTCCCCGGAATGACTGTCAGAACCTGATATTCGAGCACTCTGCCAGAAGTTTGACAGGAAGGAACAAATGTCCACGGATGCAGTGGACTGTATGGTGGATTGTTTGGGACCCTCTGAGAATTGCATACCTGCTGCTTATTGCCACTTTTCTGCAATAGACATTGGTGCACTGCCTCAGCTGGACAATGACAGTATTCAGCAGGCTCAATCCCGAGATCCCTTGATCAAATCAGCTTTAGAAGCCCTCTATGCAGGAAAAGATGTGTCCAAATTACGCTCCACTGATTTGAGAACTGCATTGTTATACAAGGAAGGTCCTAAGTTGAAACTGATCAATAGACCGTTATACAGAGAAACAGTAGACAGAGGGGGACAAATAAACAAACAATAACTAGTGCTGCCCACTGCCTTTCGAGACTCAGTACTGAGGTCCTTACACAACCACATGGGGCACCTTGGTATAGACAGAACACTTGACTTGGTGATATCCAGATTCTATTGGCCTAAGATGGGGGCTGATGTTGAGCAACACATTTGAACTTGTAGTCGCTGCTGCAGAGGAAAGCTTTGCCCCAGAGGGCTGCCCCCCTTGTTAACATCACCACCAGTGCACCCATGGAGCTGGTGTGTATTGATTTTCTGAGTTTGGAGTCAGAGCAAAGAAATATTAGTAATGTGTTCGTGGTCACTGACCATTTTATGAGATATGCCCAAGCTTTCCCCACCAAGGACCAGAAGACAACCACTGTGGCAAAAGTACTTGTAGAAAACGTTTTTGTTCACTATGGGGCTCCACAAAGAATCCATTCTGATCAAGGGAGAGACTTTGAGAGTCATCTGATCTGAGATGCTTTCTCTGTGGGGAGTGCGAAAGTCCAGAACCACCCCTTACCACCCACAGGGGGACCCACAGCCTGAACGTTTTAACCACACTATGTTGGATATGGTGGGCACCCTCCACCCAAAGGACAAGCCTAGATGAAGCCAACAAATTAGCACCCTGGTACATGCCTACAACTGCACCAAAAGTGATGCCACTGGGTTCTCCCCCTACTGCCTGATGTTTGGAAGAGAAGTTCGACTGCTGGTAGATGTGTGTTTTGGAGTCTCTCCTGATGGGGTTCAAGCTGACAACTATTTACAATATGTGCAAAAGTTAATGGCCCAGCTAAATCATGCATACCAACTGGCTCAAACCATAGCTTCCAAAAGAAATCTGGCCAACAAAGAAAGGTATGATAAAAAGGTGATAGCACAGCAACTCCAGGAGGGAGATCGGGTATTGCTAAGAAATCTGGGACTGCATGGCAAACATAAGATTGCTGACAGATGGCACCATCTCCCTCACATTGTAGTGGGCAAACTAGATGATCTGCCTGTGTACAAAGTAAGGCCTGAGAATAATTCAAAAGATGTTAAAACAATACATAGAAATCATTTACTGCCCATTGGACAAATCTTGATTGAGTCTGAGCCCCCAGAAAATGCCCTCTCTGGCCCAGTGACTAGAGCTGCTGCTAAGAAAAAATCAAGAAAGCCTGCACCTACAGAAGCTGAGTTAAAGTGTTCCCCTCCACAAGTCCCAGCTGAACATGACTGTCAGTCCATGTCAGAGGAAAGTGAGTGTGGCTTTGAATACTACTCTTCTTATGAACTGAGTCAATTGTTTCGGGGTAATCCCCTAGTCAATCCTAGAGATGAAGCTGGGCCTTCTGGACTGTCTAAGCCCCCAGCTTTGTCCCTGGAGCCAATGCTCCCAGAAAGTGAAGTGCAAAGCAACAAGTCAGATGATATGGAATCATTGTGTATGGTTGAACTGTTTGAGCTTTCAAAGGAGGATAAATGATGGACTGGAACAGACTGGTGATATACCAAAACAAGAAGAGTATTTTGAGTGCCTCGACGGTCCACTGCCAGGGTCCAAAAGCTCTCCATGTGAGCCAAGTGTTGTGGACTCAGAGATTTTAACTCCTGGAGCTGAAAGTGCCCCAAGTTCTAGCCTCTCTACCTCAATGAAGACTCCCCTGACAAGTGAGGACAATGCTGAAAATGAGGCTCAGAGTGCAGAGACTGTAACAGTTCCCCATAGAAAGACTGGTAGAGATGTAAAGCCTGTGGTGCACCTCAGTTATGATTCCCTTGGGAGGCCTGTGGACTTGCCTCTCAATGTTGTCCATAAAGGAGTGTATGTGTCCCCAAGCTCATTGCCAAACTGAACATCAGTGCTAACTCCAAGTTAATTGTGTTGTCCTCTAGGTATGGTGCCCCTGCCCCATCCAGCCCCAGGGTAGCTGATAGGGAAGAGCCCCCTCTCTTCAGGTTTCATGTACAGGAGGTAATAACCTGAGTTATGGTACAATGTGTGTATAATACCATGTACAAAGTGATGTACTGAAAAGTTTCAGAAATGTGTTTCTCGTAAGGTGATATGCTGACTGATGATTACTTGTATAAGCCTAATGTGATACTGATGTAAATGTATATGGTTGTATTGAAACTTATGGGGGTACTTACTTGACATGGACACCAAGTTTTCCAGGCCAGAAAGGGTGTAACCCCCCTACAAATGGGGGTTCCCAAAAGTCTTCCAGGAGCTTGCCTGAATGCTCCAAGTCTGGGCGGTGTTCGGCGTCTGAGCTATTTAAATGTGGTTCCAAGTGAGTGCTATTTGAGCCTCCGCATACTGTCTCTTTAAAAGCTGTCTGCTTGCAGACTTAATTAGTTCGTATGGGGGGACTGTGTGTTCTAATGCCCGAATCCCGCCTGGGCTGCTGTCAATTTGCTCCATTTCTGTCATTGCTACAAGTGCATAGGGAGCCTTGTTGAAAGATATAACTGTTTGCCAGAAATCATTTAGAATGACTGAGAAAATGTAGTTTGTCTAACCTGTTTTCCTTTCAGCACGAACTGTTTCATTGCAGCTTTTTCATTTTGTTTCTGAATAGCTGACTTGGACCAATCAGGATGATAGAGAGACCCTAAAATGGAGCCTGTGGACGAATCAGAACTTGGACTCTTAATTTTGAGCCAGCCACAAGGGGATTGTATGGGCAGTGACTCTGGGAAATGTAGTTTTGACCTTGGCACCTTTTCTACCAACAGAGGAGTCTTATTGTGAGTGACAGCTGAATCAGCCAACAGAATGGTGTGGAACTAAAGGAAATGCCCTGCTCTGTGACTGGAAAGATTAGATCAGTTGTGACTGTGAAGAAAGAAGGAGCGCTGTGCTTCTGCGGTGTATAGTTTCACGTGGGAAGTGTGTGTGAGGCCCTGAGTTTCGGTCTGCAGCCTTTGTGAGTGCCAGTTTGGACTGAATCCAAGTTGTGAGGAGAAAGAAGCACTAGAAGTGTGGAAACCAGGCTCACCCTGTAGAAGACTAGAGAAATTGTTGAATCGCGCTCGGTCTGTCAGGAGCTGAAGCTGCTGTGTGTGCTCCCAGGTATTTTGCAGTAATTGCAATCGGGATCGAGGAGCAGCCTGCCTGGTATAGTACTTTCCTTTTACATGTGAATGTGTATAGTGCTTGTGGGGAATCGCTATTTCCAATCCCCTGTGCTGTGTGCTGTGTGTTGAAGCTGGAAGTAAACCCCAGCTTGTCTCGACTAAACTAAATCCGTTTGCTTTAAACTACAGTGGGGTCCAGCCACAAGGACCTTGTCTCCATGCTCTGCTGTTTCTGACAATCCAGAAGAACATCCACCATCCGGTTCTCAGCTTGGGTATTGTGAGTACAACTCAGGGTATTCCCCTGCAGCCTGTTTTCAATCACAAGGTGTCATCTAATTCTTATTGTTTCTTTGCTTCATGGACTGAGCCATCTGGCTCCGGATTACAATTGGGTGTTGTGCATATAGTTTCTTCTACAGGGCCTTATCCATCTGCACCTGCCAGCCAACCCTGGGCAAATGACCTGGCTAGCCTCCCCCCCCCAACCTGGGTACCCAGAGTGTGACTTTTCAGACCCTGTATGTATGCACAGTACTGTGATTTAATGCCACTAATTAACCTGATTTCCCCTTCCCGTGTTACTGTCCCCTAAATAAATCAGATTTGTTGTTGCTGTTGTTAAACAGTACCTTCATGCCAAGCACTGTATTGGTTTGTGTATGCTGCTTAACCTTATTTTTCAGGGGGTCCTCAGAGACGAACCTGCGAATCAGTCTCGAGGGTAAGTGGTACCTTATGAATGAACAGTGTGTACATGTGGGATATTGGGACTGTAACTCCTGTGCATCGTGTGGGCCATTAGAGGGATTAGAAGGGGGTCTCAGTGTCCCAGAGGGCAGTGATCAAACTAGACAAACCATTACAAACCCTGACCTTTGGGTGGAGGCACCCGCCATAGAACCTAGGCCCCTCAACCTGTCAGTAGTCAAGCAGGCAGGGGTAGTAGCCCTTGGGATAGTGCCACCTGGGGGTTACATAGAGATAGAGATAAAGACAGAGAGATAGATACATAGAGAGAGAGAGATAGAGAGAGAGAGAGAGAGAGAGACAGATACATAGAGAGATAGAGAGAGAGACATAGAGAGAGAGAGTTAGAGACATCGAAAGATAGAGAGATAGACAGAGAGGTAGATAGAGAGATAGATAGAGAGACAGAGAGAGATAGATAGATGGATCTACCAAGCCTTTCATGCTGATGCCAGTGTCATTAATAATTTAGCAGGGCCTGAAAAATTGGGGGATACTAGAACCCTTCATCTCCTACTGGTTGTGCCCATGAAGCCAACTGAAATTAATTTTTAAATTGTGGAATCATTGTGAACAGAAAGAAGACTCTACAGGGGATTCAGTTTCTTGGTTATAAACCTCTTTTGCCACATGGGGGCAGTGCTGCACAATATTTGAAGCTGCTCTGTAAGACTACAGCACTTCCATTACCGGTTTGGTAGTAGAAATCAGTAAGTGCTAAAAATACCAAGTTCTTGTCAGAGGCCAAAAAGCCGCTAATGCATTAACCTGATAAGGGATGTAGAAGTGATATGTGGCTTTGATTATAGTTTACTTGTCTTATTGTGATGTAGTAATCCCATGCTTACATCACAATAACACCACAACAAAATAAGAAGAATCAGCATTTATATGTTTATATATGCCAAATGCTGCTAAACCAGGGGTTGTAAGGGAGACCTCTTACCGCGGATCCCCTCCCCCTGCATCAGACTGAATGAGTCAACTTCTTGAACCTCGGGACTGAGGCACCTGTGAGCTGAATCGAGCTAGGCGGACCTCCCCCGAAGCACCAAGACCTGAACCTCAGGGTTGAGGTACTTGTGAGCTGAATCGAGCTAGACAGACCTCCCCCAAAGCACCAGGACCTGAACTGCTGAGCATTTGTTTTAATTTGCTTCTTCAGGACTTTGCTTCAGGGGATGGTGCCAGGACTCTGAAAGGGCACCAAATTCAAATGATGCACAAGTTCAGATTGGCCTCTCTCACTGTGATGCTCAGTCAGCTCACATAAAAGCCGGGCTGAGCCCACACAGAGCACTCCTCTGCCGAAAGCTGCTAAACCAGGGGTTGTGAGGGAGACCTCTTGCCGCAGGTCCCCTCCTCCTGCACCTGACTGAATGAGTCAACTTCTTGAACCTCGGGGTTGAGGTGCCTGTGAGCTGAATCGAGCTAGGTGGACCTCCCCTGAAGCACCAGGACCCGAACTGCTGAGCGTTTGTTTTAATTTACTCACCCTGCTTCTTTGGGACTTTGCTTCAGTGGATGGCGCCAGGACTCTGAAAGGGCACCAAATTCAAATGATGCACAAGTTCGGATTGGTCCCTGTTGCTGTGTTGCTCAATCAGTTCGCATAAAAGCCAAGCTGAACCCGCACAATGCACTCCTCTGCCGAAAGCTGCTAAACCAGGAGTTGTGAGGGAGACTTCTTGCCATAGGTCCTCTCCCCCTGCACCGGACTGAATGAGTCAGCTTCTTGAACCTCGGGGTTGAGGCGCCTGTGAGCTGAATCTAGCTAAGCGGACCTCTCCCGAAGCACCAGGACCTGAACTGCTGAGTGTTTTTCTGCCCACCCACGCCATCCTCCTCCCATTAAGTGCTCAACAAGCTCCTCCTTTCACTTCTACTCAGCCAATGATGAGTGCCAAGCTCCAGTCTCGTGACAATTACCTCTTCTGCTGAGAACGCAACAGCCCTTTAAGACTACACCTAGCTCCCATAACGACAAGTCTGAACACTACTATTGAACCTCTGTTTATTCATAAAATTTCAACCTGTTGTGGGTCCTTGTACACAGCTCACAAGAGCTAGATCTGGGGTTGTCTTAATAATTGACGGATGCTCCACTTATCTTATTATTGCATATCTTGATAATTTAGTATCGATTCGCCTCTTGTTTCAGGGGAGTATCTCCCTAACTATTTGCTACTACTAATACTTGTCTCACTGAATATTGCTTGCATTTATATATTTAAGTGGTAGGATATTGCTGGGACTGCATGTCAGTACTATATGAACTAGTGTTAACGTGTTTCGTTCAGCAGCTGCATTATCCTCAATGATTACTTGGTGCTAGCTCTCATTAACAAGTGCTGAGGAATTTCTTTAGCCCCACTGTGCATATCTCAATCTCCTACTTGCCTAATCCTAGCCCCGCTCCAACTGCCCCATCACTCCAAGTAATCAGTTCTAGCTGTGGATAGTGGAGGACTCCGCTCCCCCCACCCTCCTCCTGGGTAATACAGTAGTGTTACTCATTTTACTCCTGCATTAACTTATCTACAGGCTAGCCACGGTATCCAGCGCTATGAGGTATTTACATCTGCATCTAATTTGGACCACTGCCTCCCCAGATATGGCATCCCATGGGCAGGGCTCCTACTAACGTCCACCTATCTACCTCTCTACTTAGTCTGGCAAACTCCCTATGGGACTGCCAAACAGGGGTCTTCTCCTGGCTACCATATACATCCTGTCACTCCTGTGGGTAGACAGATTTATGGGCTTAAGTGACCCAGATAACACTGAATCTAGGCGCTCCTACCTGCACTCTTCCTCCTCATATGGCTACTCTACCTCCAAGGGGACAGAGTCACTCCTGATTGCCCATAGGCTCTCAAAAAAGGATATATGTTATGGAGTACTTCGCTGCTCATGAAGGCTTCACTTCTGAGACCTACTTCCTCCCAGTCTCAAAGTACTCTGCCTACTGGCTGCACTGCTGCTCCTAGCAGGTGATATCGAGCCAAATCCAGGTCCCCCAGTTGCTATCATACAATAGGCTCCCCCCATGATCCCCACTGGACTTCCTTCAAGGGCCTAAAGATAGCTCACATGAATGTCTGCAGCCTACGCCCCAAAATTCATGAAGTCCAAACGTGGCTATATCTGTACAAACCAGACATTCTCGCAGTCTCCGAGACCTGGCTGAAAGCTCATACCCTGACGAACGAGGTTGCTGCCTCTGGGTATAACATCTTTCATAAGGACAGGGATTGCAAAAGAAGAGGAGGGGTACTTACCTATGCTAAAGACTCAATAGATGCGTCACTCACCTACCTACAGAGCTGTGACCGTATCGGTGGGGAATCGCTATTCATCCGGATCACCCTTGGCCTCTCAAAGTACCTTACCATTGGGTGTATCTACAACCCTCCCAAGGTTGCCCTCCAATCCCTTGAGTCCCTCACCAAAGCCCTAGTTGATGAGGTCTCAACTGAACTCCTGATCCTCAGGGACTTCAACCTTACCTGAGCCCAGGACACAAAACTTGCCCTCACAGCCCTGCTTCTGGATGCCAACCTTGAACAAGTCATCACAGGTGCAACCAGACTTAACCACAAAACTGGGAACCACTCTACCCTAGAGTGGGTTCTGGTGTCAAACCCATATAACATCCAGATGGCTGGCACTATGGCTGATGCCCTGAGTGACCACTCGCCAATCTTTTACACTTGGAAGAATAGGTCACCTAAGGTTCCTCCCAGAATACTCACAACTCATGACTATTCCAAATTCTCTGCTGACTACTTTAATGGGTATCTCAGTAACCTTGACTGGAGCCCCATGAGGCTCCTTCCAACACTGGATGAAGCACTGTACTACTTCCAGAACTCCTTTACATCAGAAGCCAACCTCTTCACTCCCTTAAAAAAGCTACGAGTTAAAGGCAGCTGCTACAAATGGATCACCCGAGAACTAAAATATCTGATGGTGAGTCACGACAAAGCCTGGAAGAAGCACAAGTGTTCAGCACTCCCAGGTGATCTAGTGTCCTACAGGACCCTCAGGAACCAATATAAGCGAGCCACCAAGCTTGCTAAAAGGGAGTATGTCAAACTTCTCCAACAAACCAACCTAGGCAGCTCCAGGTTGTTCTGGGCCCATATCAATGAACTTATCAAAGGTAATGGTAAGTCTCAACCTGGCCCCATCGAGGTCAATGGTGAAATGCTAAGTGATAGCCATCAAATTGCCTCCTCCCTTAATCAACACTTTACTAATCTTGATGCCTACAAGACTGGACTACCCCCCTTAATTCTGAGCCCAGGATGCCTGAGACTCCTTGCCCCACGCGACCTCCTTTTCACCTGAGGCTGATCAAGGCAAAGGAGGTTCTCCTCCTCAAGTCCCTTAAAATCAAAGATACTAGAGGTCCCGATGGCATCAACCCAAGGTTGCTAAGGGCTGAGGCTCTGGCCATCTCTGGACCCTTTACCTGACTCATAAACAGATCCCTTCTTGAAGGTATTGTGCCCTGACAAGTGGAAGCAGGCCTATGTGGTTCTCATCCACAAGTGGGGTCCCAGGGAACCTATTGGCAACTACAGGCCAATCTCCCTGCTCTGCACCCTAGCTAAAATTCAGGAAAGGCTAGTATGTGGGCAACTCCGAGATTACATGGAGATGCACCAGCTGCTAGCACCGTCCCAACATGGCTTCAGACTAAACCATGGAACTGACACTGCCCTGATAGAATTCTCGGTTGACGTACTCAGAGCCATGGACAAAGGAACCCCTACAGGGGTGGTCTTCATAGACTTATCCAAGCCCTTTGACCTTGTCAACCATCAACTCCTGCTGATGAAACTGGGCAGGACAGGCCTAGACCCCTACTCTCACACATGGTTTGACAGCTACCTCTCTTGCCAAACCCAGAGAGTTAAGTGGAAAGGAGTAACATCCGATCCACTTCCATACTGGGCCCCCTTCTCATTTGCCTGTTCATCAATGGCCTAAGTCACCATTGTGGAGGTAGCTCAGTTGTCCAGTACGCAGATGATGCTGTCATATACAGATCCCTGGACATCCTAGCTGACCTGGGCCTACAGCTACAGGCTGACTTTGTTAAGCTGGAGGCCTGGCTAACAGAGAGAAGACTGGTCCTCAACACAAGCAAAAGCAAGGCCATGCTATTTGGACCTAGATCCCTGGGCCAAGACAGAACCCAATCACTTCAAGTTACCTCATCATCTGGCAACTGTATTGAAGTGATGGGCTCTCTAAAATATTTGGGTCTAACGCTGGACCAGGGCTTTACCGTAAAGAACCATGTCGACCATATAACAAAAACTATCCACCGCAAACTAGGAATGCTCTACCGCTTAAATGACCAACTGATCCCTGTAGCCAGGATAACCATCACTACAAGTGTCCTCCTCTCCACCCTGACCTATGCTGCTCCAGTTACGCAGGGCATGGCGAAACTGGAGATTAACAGACTGCACATGCTGTACAACAAGGTGGCTCACTTTGCCTCTCAGTCTCATGCAAGATGCCACCACTGTGAAGCCTTGGCTTCCCTAAATTGGTCATCCCTTGACTCTCACCTTCAGTACCCTCTGCTCTGCAATGCGTATAAGTTCTTCCACTCCTCCTGTCCCCCGCCAGCCCTGCAGGGCTCCTAGTCCTTAAGCACTTCAGCCGAAATCTCCGTACAACAGGACAAATCCTTCTGGAAGAACCCAGGTGGGTGGTAAATCCTTTATCTCCTCTGCCCCTCTGCTGTGGAACAATCTCCCTCCCTTTGTACAGGAAACCCCTCCCCTCGAAACTTTTCAGACCAGGCTCAGGACCCACTTGCTCGACGCCAGTAACTGTTCCTGCTACTGCACTTGACCTGCCCACTGTACCACCTACTGTCAACTATTGTTGCATGTATGTCTTGTACACTGATCAGATATTATGTACCTCTGTTTTTATGAATTGCTTAACACTCCTTGCAATCCACTATGTATGCATAATATCTGTACTGTAAGCTCCTGTAAATAAGTATTGTTTAACATTCCTGTAAACCACTTTGAATGCCTTATCTCTGTAACTCCAGGTCGCCCCTCAAAAAGGGCCCTTCGGGGCTCAGTGGGCCTACCCAGTCACCAAAATTGAATAAATAAATATAGCACTTTTCATTCACACTGTATCCCAAAGTGCTGTACAAGCACTGATAAACTGGTAGTGAAGTGACTGAACATATAGTGGCAGCCATTTCACACATCAACATCCACACACAGCCTTGGACAATTGCATGAGCCGGTCGTATGAGAAGGGGAATGTTGGGACACTGGGTAAAGTCCCCTGCTCTTGTGAAAAGTGCCTTGGGTTCTTTTATTTCCACCTGGACACCTGCCAGGACAGCACCCAAGATGAGTAGAAGGGACCCTGGTTTAACATCTCATCTGAAGGACAGCATACCCCAACAGTACAGCACCACCCTACACTGCATTCAAGTGCCAACATTTAGGTATGAGCCTAATCTTGGTGTGGGGCTAGAACACGTGGCTTTCTGGGCCAGAGGCAGATGTGCTACCAACTGAGCCACACTGATGCTGGCATAAAACCTAACACATTAAGCTTATTCAGAAGAAAATGTTGTTGACACATGACACACACACTCATGCACCCACAGATAGACACATACATATACTGTACATACACTCAGCCACATTCATGTACACACATTTACAGGCATACATGTCTGTGCATGCCACCCCACTATTCCGACCCCCCGACATTTACATTTTTCCCCTCAGAACAGAGCTTGTAGTAACAGCACTCACATGGCCATGAGTACTGCCACAGAGAAGCATTGGTAGGAAGCAGTGCCACCACAACATGATCCTCCTCATAGGTACTAGTTAAAATAATAATGACATAGACCAGACAAACACGTCCTTAGAAAGACAAGAGCACACCCCCTAAGACTGACAT
Source organism: Neoceratodus forsteri (assembly GCA_016271365.2). Taxonomy (NCBI): domain Eukaryota; kingdom Metazoa; phylum Chordata; order Ceratodontiformes; family Ceratodontidae; genus Neoceratodus; species Neoceratodus forsteri. The sequence continues at coordinate 895,984,818 of CM028136.1, forward strand.
GCATGTACACTATCAGACATCCGCACACCTTCAGAGACAGATACGCATGTACTGTACACCCTGAGACAGACACACATGCACGCATGCGCACACACAACTTCAGACAAAGACATACACACATGCCATAACATAGAAACAGAAACATAGAAATTGATGGCAGATAAGGACCACCAGGCCCATCTAGTCTGCCCATATACCCTACTCTTTATTTGCTGCTGCTGACCCTACTTGATCCTCAGCTGCTGCCTCTCCTTCCCCCCTCTAGGGTTCCCTGATGTCTATCCCATGCATGTTTAAATCCCCCCACTGTACTTGCTCCCACAATCTCTTGGGGCAGACCATTCCAATCCTCCATCACCCTTTCTGTGAAAGAGTAGTTCCTCACGTTGCCCCATGGTCTACCCCCTTCCAGTCTCATGTCATGCCCTCTTGCTGTTTTTGAGCTGCTTCCCTTCTGAAAGATACTGCCCTCCTATACCTTATTAATCCCTTTGAGGTAGTGAAGGTCTCCATCATGTCCCCCCTCTCCCTTCTCTCCTCCAGGGTGTACATATTGAGTTCCTCCAATCTCTCCTTGTATGACCTGAGGTGCAGGCCCTGCACCATTTTTGTTGCCTTTCTCTGGACTGTCTCCACCCTGTCTATGTTCTTCCGGAGATGCGTCCTCCAGAACTGGATGCAGTATTCCAAATGATGTAAACTTACACATGCACACATACTTTGAGACACACACACACACACACACACACACACACACACACACTCACATGCCTTGAGACAGAGATAGGCATGTACACATGCCTTGAAACAGACAGACACTCACACGCACACACACACGCCTTCAGAGACAGATATGCACACATTCACTGAGACAAGATACATACACTTTCAAACAGAGACAGACATGCACACACACCCTGTGTCACACACACACCTTCAGACAATGGCAGACACGCAAGCACACTGTGAGGCACACACACACCTTCAGACAATGACAGACATGCACGCGCACACAAACCTTGAGACAGTCACACACACACACACACCCCCCTTCAGACAGCGGCAGACATGCAGGCACACACACCTTCAGACAATGACAGACATACAAGCACACCGTGAGCCACACGCACCTTCAGACAATGAGAGACATGCACACGCACACACACACACACCTTGAGACGGTCTCTCACACACACACACACACACACACACACACACACACACACACACACAGTGGCAGACATGCAAGCACACCGTGAGGCACACACACCTTCAGAGATTCTGCCCCCACCATATCCCCAGATGGTGCCCGCATCTTGGAAAAAGGACTCGCAAGCACGGCTTACACTGTACTCGTGTGTGTCTGAATCTGGCCACCAGACACTCTGATACTCTGGACACAAAACGAACTGCACACATAACATCCTCTTCATTGGATCCCATGATGGTTTTCAACCCAACGGCTACACCCTTTCAACTGGAAAGGGAGAGGGATTTTTGACTGTGACTTTACTGCTGTCTCTTGTTACCTTACCCAATCCCTCTTCCTTCACCTTTCACCATCTACTCTGCAAACTAAAGAGGGCTGACTAGGAGGACTTTTGACCTACAGCAGGGTTCATATATCCCTTATGTGTTGTAACCAAACTGGCTTAACCTCTGAAGGTAATTTTTATGGTATATTGCTTTTACTAACTGTTGCAATTGTGGCTAATTTCCTGCTTTACTAAATGATGATGTCACCCTCCACTATATGTACAAGCCAGGGTATACTTGCATTGGGGAGGGTGGGATATAACTGAGGCTTTTATTAATGTTTAACCCCCACTCTCTCCCTTCACACTACAACAGAGATGAGAGGTAGTGGACTTTGGCCCTCTATGGTCCTTCAGTCCTCTTTTCTTCACCCTGGCTATTCACCTCAGAAAGGGACCTGTGGGGGTTCAAAAGCTAGTGTACTAGCCTTGTGAACTATGCCATCTTTGTTCAAGATTCCCATCCTCTTCCTATCCAATATGCCACCTCCCACTGTACCTCACCTCTCTCCTTCATAGCTTCGCCTCCCCTTCCTGCAGTTGTTTCCACTCCTCTAGCCCTCCTCTCCCTCCAGACATACACTACATTCCCCCTCGCATTGCACTTGAAACCTTAGTTATTGTCTTTCTGCTTGTTTGGATCGCTTGGATTGTTACTATCACTGTACCATGTATATCATTACCATGGCTACTGTTGATTGATGCATTTGGTTGATTGTTACCATCTTATGCTCGCTTTGTTCCTCCCCCATACCCCCATGATGCATCTGGAAACAAGCAACACTGCTCAGTATGTTTTTCCTGGTAAAACTTTTAAATAAATAAATATTAATACAAACTTTAATCTAATTATTTTTTTGATCCGAAGTGTGATTTAAGTCTGCGGAATGGTAAATGCTAGCCTGCATTATTGCAACCAATATAGACCATTTTTGAATATTTGAATTAAACCCGTGCCTGTTTTGATGCTGCTCAAAAATCACGCTTTGGATCAAAAAAAATTTTTGATTAGAGTTTGTATTAATAGGGTGTTGTGGAGTGCTGATCTGACTTCTTGCTGCTGCAGCAATGTGTTGTGGACTTTTCGTCGACCCCTGGCAAGCTGCACCCACTCACTGTATTTTCATACTTGATACCCTATAATATATTGGGAGAGCCACTATATTTCTGACTGTGTCTAAATAAATAAATATGTTGGTCCAATAAAAGGCATCAAACTGTCTAGAGACTCCTGTTTTCCAAGGAGCAATATGGCTAAAATCTCTTTCCCTCACCCTGGTGAATCTGATCCCCGGATCCAGTAGCAAGTGGCATCCTGTGTGTGCATGCAACTTCTGTGGGCTGGGGCACCAGTGAGATACAGTGAGGCAGCTCCTTTATGCGTGCCTCCTACATGGGCATTTCTCTCGCAACCCAGCCCCACCTCCTCTATACCCCCCTCCCAATTACCTTCCCTGGCACTGCACAACAGTAAGTTCAAATTTCTTTGCAAACCCCTATGAATTTCTCTGCTGCCAGCTAATGCTTTTTTTTCATGGCAATGTCACATCTGAACAGTTTACAGCTCTTCAAACCCAAAATGGCAGCCTCTCACAGGTTTCCACCAATGCTAACCAGCCCCGACCACTTTTCCTGTGGACCTCCGGGTTCCCCTGGAACACCCATGGGAGTAGCAGAAGGGCTGACTTTGAATCCATGACATATTCTAGAACACGAACTGAGCTTTAGGCCTCCCTAACAGCAAGCTATGCACTGCAGGGTACATCCCAGAAACCTCCTTAAGGCTATAAGCAAAGTTGGCTCAGGACATATCGGGGTACTCTATCCCACAGTTACCTGTCCCCTCCCTCCTCTCCAATCTACCCCCACCCCTCCCTCCTTCCTTCCTCCCTTGTTACCTCTACCATTCCCCCTTCCTGTAAGATCGTCCCCCCTTACTGACTAAACATCTAGGATGCTCAGTGCATTGTGGATCACTGCTACCTGCAGCCAGATTGGTCTTATCAGTACCGTCCTTTCCCTCTAAAAATATGAAGAATACCTACTGAAGCTATAGCAAAGGTTTAAATTACTTTTAATTTCACTCTCTACATGTGCTGTTTGTGTAGCTACTACAACACAGGCCTCTGAAGATCTGTACAAGACAGGTTCATGACGATTGTTTGGGATAATATGTGGTATTATCTTCGAGGTACGTGCTATAATCTCACTTATGGTATTATTCACACATGGGGCTTACTCAGGCCTCTCACTATTATTTTTCTGCATTACGTAATTGCTTACTAATTAGAACCAAGAAGGCTCCACTCACCCCCACCCCCGTATAGGTTATCTCATCCCAGACATTACAGCTCTCTCACCATAAAACTATTTCACTGAAGGCCCTTGCATATGTATCATGGAATGTGAGAGGCCTTAATTCCCCCATAAAAAGGAAAAAAATCGTATGCTGGCTAAGATCCTTGAAATCACATATACAGCAGCTGGCTTGAAAAAAACTAAACTTGTTTTAGCTGATCAAAAACAAGTAATAGCTAGAGTGGGGAGACCTACAGTTGTACCCCTCCTCAAAGTGTGGTGCATTCATCCTGTTACACAAATCCTTCAAATGGACACCTATCAAGCAGTTGCATGACTCTGACTGCAGGTGGATTCTAATTAAAATGTCCATGCCCGAAGGTCCCATCATCTTAGGCACATATATAATATACCCTTCCCCCCAAATACTAATACATTCTCCTTTTTTTGACAATTTATTGCAGGCACTGACCAATTTAAGGCACGATAATGCAGCCATTCTTCTCATGGGAGACTTTAATCTAGCCCTAGAGTCTTGCCTGGACGGCACAAATGGGCATCCTGACCTGCACCCATGCTTACTTACAAGGCTAAAGAATACAATGTTAGAATTCACTCTTTCTGCTGTGTGGAGATTACTCCATCCCACAGCTAAGGATTTCTCCTTGATCTCACCATCCAGCTCAATGGCCAGTCACCTAGATTTCTGTCTCGCCTCACCAAAACTGTTCCACTCCACCCTCTCCTCTGACCTTGCACTGCTTTACTTTCTGATCATGTGCCAGTTATCCTGAACATAGCCGTGGGGTCCAGACTTACCCCAATCCCTCACCTGGAGGCTGCTAGATCCCTTCTTATTAAAAGATAGAGATTTTCTAAGATGGATAATGGAAGAGCCCTAAGCATACTTTGCAATAAATGATCATGGAAACCTCCCCCATTGCCCTAGAACCCGGGAGGTTAAAGCTAAACATCTGGAATCCCTGAGCTAGAGGATAAGTACAAAGCTGATATATCCAGACTGCCAGATAAATCACTGCTCATGGAGACCATGAATGTTAGGATGCAATTAAGCTCTCCAGCGACCCACAAGGCAGAACTGGCTGTCGCCCAAATGAAACACTGGTATGGGCACAGCAGGAGGAAATCCAGCAAACTTTTCTCATACCGACTAATGAAATAGCAGGCTGAAAGGCACATTGCTATCATGAAAGACAGTTCCCCACCCCTAACTCCGCCCCAAGGATCTCAATAACATTATGTTACAATTTTATCAGGAGCTCTATGCTTCCAGGGGATGCTAGACATTGGGACATTTGAAGTCTTCTTGACTCCACTACCCCTTCCCAAACTCAGTGAGACACATTGGACTGCCTTAGAAGCCCCACACTCCTGGCGAATGTGGAACACACTCTAAAATCACTTTCATCACACAGAGCCCCTGCTAGTGATGGATTCCTGGTGGACCTGTTTTTTATTTTATTTATTTATTTAAAATTTGATAACCTGGAAAGGCACACTGAACCGAGGCTCGTTTCTGGGTGCGACCAGGGGGAATGACTATGGAGGAGGAATAACAAACATTTTACAGTAAATGTCAGGCATAAATGTCAGGCACAGTACAAACATTTTTACAGAGATATTTCAGACATAATGAAAGCAAGCAAGTCCGTGAATTACAATGTGCATGCATCATTACATAAACTGAAATACATTGGCTAAACAAGATGGATTACAATAATGTCAAACTGGCAGAGAATAAATGCAGCAAAAATAATAGCAATTAAAGTGAAATTTAGTAAACAGTAGGTAGTTTGAGACAAGGTTAGAAAAGTAGTATATGGAAGTGCTTTTGGAGGTCAAAGTAGGGGAAGAAGACAGATGGAGCATAGGCAAAGGGTAGCGGTAATCTAGGAAGAGAGAGGCGGAGTAGAAGAGAGACACGAACAGTCAGAATGAGTGAGAAGTCATAGAGAGGACTTAAGGGAAATGAGCATGGGGGAGTGGCGGGCTTCATTAGGAAGCTGGTTCCAAATAGAGGGGAGTTAATAGGAGAAAGCAGACATCACTGCCCCATGTGGGGGTATGGGAGGGAGAAAGAGCGATTATCACTAGAGCGTAGGGAGTATGTAGAGAGGTTAGCTGGTGATAAGTGGGAGGAGAGATAGTAGGGAAGGGTCCCAAACCAATATTTGACAATTGGGGAGACGCTGTGGACTAGGCACCTGTGGGAAAGAGGTGCAGTGGAAAGAGCGGAGTAGAGTAGACAGTGGTGAGTGAGGGGAGGGGAGGAGGTAGCAAAGTGACAGAATGAGTTTAGGAGGGTGTCAGGCTTTGAGAGGGAAGTCACAGGGGCAGGTTCATAGACAACATCAGCATAATCAAAAATGGCAAGATTGTTTTGGTAACCAGGTCGCAGTGTGTGGGTAAAGGGAGTCAATCTTTGGGCCGGTACAGGGTGCCAAGTTTAGATCAGAGTTTGCTGCAGACAGCATCAATATGGAAGGAAAAGTCTTGTTTACTGTCCAGCCAGGCTCCTAAGTACTTGAACTTTTGGACCACTTCTAGGGGGGAGCAGCCAGCCAGAGTGAGGAATGTGGGAGGGGGCTGATATCTAGACAGCCTCTGTCTGGATCCGAAGAACATAGAAACAGTTTCCTTTGAATTTAATTTCAATTGGTTTGCCTGGAACCAGTCTTGAACTTTATTAAAGTCTTGCTGGGGGGGGGTAACAACCTCATCTAGGGCAGAGCCAGAGGAGAAGATCACAGTGTCGTCCGTATACATACACAGAACAAATGGGGGGGGGGGGGGAGAGATCATTTATAAAGACTGGAAAAAAGGATGGGACCGAGTATGGAGCCTTGGGGAATGCCTACAAGGATAGGGAATAGAGAGGAAAGGGCATTGCCGACTTGTGCTGATTGTTATCTATCATTCAGGTAGGAGCTGTACCAGTTGGCTGTTGCTTGGGACATGCCAAGAGACTGGACTTTGTAGAGCAGTAGGCAGTGAGAAACTGAGTCAAACGCCTTCCTAGGTCTATAAAATTGGTAGCAGTAATTTGGGATTTGTCCATCTCGCGGATTGTATTGAGTCTGTGACCCGGAACAGGAAGGTGACAGTGGAATATTGTTTTCTGAAGCCTGACTGAGAAGGGGAGAGAGTGCCAGACACTGTGAGATGGTCCAGGACCCTGCAGTAAATCAGAGACTCCTGCAGTTTGGCAAGGGAGGGTGGGTGTGAGATGGGCCTGCAGTTGGTGGGGGAAGTCAGGTACCCTCCTTTATGGAGTGGAATGGCCAGTTTCCGGGCCTGGAGATGGGGTTGTCAGGCAGAACACAGGTGGTGAAAAATTTGTTGAAAATCTTGGCTATGGTGGCAGGGTCAGAGATGGATGAACCATCTAGGTTAAGGACTGGGGGGCATTAGAGGCTGGGGGGTTGATGAGGGAATGGATAATACTCCAGAATGCTGAGGGGGAGCCAGAGTTAGTCTGAAGTTGGGACTCAAAGTAAATGGCTTTAGCCTGATGAACGGCATTGGTACATGTATTTCAGTGGGTTTTGTACCAAAGAAGGAGTGCAAGGGACTTGGAAGATTTAAATTGTGCCCAACATTCGTCCAGGGTTTTGCAGAGGGGATAAGAGGTCTTGTGTGATCCAAGGGTGGTGGAGATGTTTTACTTTGGTCCTTTTCAGGGGGCATGGGTGTTCCAGATCTGTGTTAGGGTATCTGAGAAGTGGAGATCAGAGTCGACTTCTGGGGCAGAGAGCAGAGGGGATCAGTCAACACTGGATAGATTTTTGAGTAGGATAGCTGAATGAAGGGCATGTAGAGGGTGATACCAGATACATTTGGGGGTTGAGAGGGGGACAGCAACTTTCCTAACACAATAGGTGATGCAGTGGTCACTGAGTGCATCTGGGAGGGCCCCAGCAGTGGTGATCCTGTGGGGATGTGAGGAGAGCACCCAGTCAAGGAGGGTGTAATTTGTGGATTTTGGGTTAAGTCGCGTTGGCTCAGAGACCTACAGTATATATGCACTTAAGTTTTGTGATTTGCCCTCATCTCCAAAAAATGTTTGCAGCTTCTCACACTGCTTCCTGCCCCATCCCACTGTCAGGGAAGCCACTATAATTGTTCTCCTGAAGGAAGGAAAAGACTCTTCCTTACTCTCCAGTTGTAGGCCACTTGCTACCCCAGCCTACCACCCTTGAAGACTGGTGGCAATGGTAGCAGTTTGGGAGACAATCTGGAGGCTGGTGGAAATAAGGGGACCACCTGTGCCTTGTTTTGGGAGCTGGAGCCCGGGGACAGTAAATAGGGGCCCACCTCATGAACACTGGCACCGAGATGGGTCAGCACAGGAGTGGTCCAGACATCCTCATCTGTGGGCGAGAGTAAGGAGAGTCCGTTGTTTGGCCAGACCATTGGGGCAGTGCGGAGGTGGCAGCCTGCACTGTGGTGATGACAGTGATGGCAGCCTGTCTCCCTTTCCAGTGTGGCAATGCGGTCTGGCCAGGGAAGCAATCTGGAATCTTAGGCAGCTGATGAGGGGAAAGTGCTGTGTTTCTCCGGGATCGCCAGGACCCTGCTGTGGCTAAGATGCCATGGGATGCTTGGAGCTTTGCACTGGCATTGGTGAGAAGAGACTTGACTGTTTCTTTTGTGGCCTCTGCTTGATAAGCAGACCATCGAATTTGGAAGAGCTCCAGAGTAGAAACCACTTGGTTGGGAAACAGGACCGCCAGGTTTAGGTAGCGGTAAGGTCTCTGCTGTATTTTGGGGTGCCAACTAAGTGTGAATACAGGAAAATGTAAAGGTTAAGCAAATTGTGCAGGAGGAAACAATTCAAGGTGAGTCTTATGTGACCTTTTTTGGCCCACTGCAAAGTGCTGCTGCTAAGATTCGAGAGCTTCCACGGTTCTGAGGGGGAGCACTGCAGAAAACGACTGTTGAAATCAAAGGTTACTGCAGACTGTGTGTTAGGCTTGGTGCCTAGGAAGTTACCCACTGCTGATTTATACCCCACGCTCCATAGAGTAAACAAATCAATTTGTACATTAAATCATTTAGTTGTATTTTTACTTTTAAGTGGACAATGGATTCAATTGAAGCAACTTGTGATTTGTCTAATCCCCTGCAGCTCTTGCACCCAGTAAGTATGAACTGCCTGCACCCCCCCCCCCCCGAAGACTACTCAGTGGAATCCAAGTAACAAGTTTGATTTCTGTGACTGTGTTTTCCTGGCTTAAAGTGCCCCCCCCCCGTAGTTACCATTTGGCATACCCCTCGACAGCAAGAGGGGGGCTTACACATAGATTGCCCCCACCATCCCTCCTCCATTTGTTTAAAAGTATATCGGGCATAAAGATTAACGCAAACAAAACAGAGGTCATGTCACTTAATAGTTACTTCCAAGAGAGGGAGATTACAGCTTTTGACTTGAGGTGGTCCCTGGATTCCATTAAGTATCTGGGTATTAAAGTCACTCCTAACTTAGTTCATGTATGCTCTTCTAACCTGACTCCACTATTGGAAAAAGGAGGGCACTCAAAGATGGTGTCTCCTTAGCCTATCCATAGCTGGGAAGATAGACTTAAAAAAAATAGTTTCCTTCTCGAAATTCCTCTATTGTCTTTCTCATCTCCTGCTGGAAATACAGGCATTGTGGTTTGCTAAAACAGACAAGGTGATAGGGGACTTTTTTATGGAAAGGGAAGACTCCTCACTACGGCAGGGGAAAGTTATGTGCTCACTGATCAAAGAGGAGGATGGAACATTCTGTGGCTCCAGGCTTACTACCTTGTCTTCAGAGTGGCAGAGACATGCCACTGGATCCACACACACCCGCATCAACCCCCTCTATGGGTAAATATCGAAAGGGATATTATATGCGGCAGATCCCCTACAGTATTCATGTATGCCCCTGCCCCTAGAGAACTGAAGAAGTGTCATACCATAACTACCTATTTCAGATTATGGTCCAGTACATAGAAACTTGTGAAACTCTCCCTTTCTCCCCTAGCATGGGCCATACTACAGAACAACCCTACATTGCATATTGATAATCAGTTTGTATAATGGGATTCATGTGCAGTGGCAGGGATTCAGTCCTCAAGGGACTTACTAACTTCAGGTATGAACCAGTTAGATTCATTCTCTGCCCCAAAGGGCAGATACTCACTACCATCCTCAGACTTTGTGTTTCCAACAAATTCAGAGCATGATCAATTCCAAACAGAAAGTGGAGCCTTCTCAGTCCTTGCTAGGGTACAGCAGCCAAGCAATGTCTACATTATTACCTCTCCCTGAGTGGTGTTCTCTGAATAAGGGTAGAGCATGAAGCATCTGCAAACCTATTTGCGATGCCCAACCTGACCCCTCACTAAAGGCAAGAAATAAGTGTCAGTCCTCACTACAATCTAAACATGTCCTGCCTCTACGCTATTTAACCCCTGCTATTTTTCTTCTCTCCAGCTGCCTGCCCTTGAACAGGGATGCTTCAGCTCCCCCACGGCCAGATGGCACCCAGCCAGCCGCCGACCGAGACCAGGATGCCCGCCTGCAGCTCCTTGGAAGGTACGGTGACAGTGCAGCCAATCGGAACATGGGCACTTCCAGCAAACCTGCTCCGATTGGCCAGGACTTTTTCCCCTGCTTTTGCTGCCTGGCACTTTTTACAAATAGATTTAGCTGCAACTAAGCAAAATTCAAGTGTCTAATAGAAGGATTTCCACTGCATTAGCTGGATTGTAATTGTTACTACTGTTTTAAAGTACTTACAGCTCTTCTGTTGTTTCCTTGCTCCTGCACCCCAACCCCCCTATCTAAGCACTCTGCCTTGGCACCGAAAAGTCTCACTCTCCTTTGCCTTGCTAAATTGCTCAATCTAAACCTGTCCTGCCTCTACGCTATTTAACCTCTGCTATTTTTCTTCTCTCCAGCTGCCTGCCCTTGAACAGGGCTGCTTCAGCTCCCCCACGGTCAGATGGCACCCAGCCAGCCGCCGACTGAGACCAGGATACCCGCCTGCAGCTCCTTGGAAGGTACAGCGACTGCGCAGCCAATCAGAACATGGGCACTTCCAGCAAACCCACTCCGATTGGCCAGGACTTTTTCCCCTGCTTTTGCCACCTGGTGCTTTTTACAAATAGATTTAGCTGCAACTAAGCAAAATTCAAGTGTCTAATAGAAGGATTTTTGGCCCTCTCACCAACCCCCACCCCCTGCACCTCCACTGATTAAATACACCTATTGCCCGCCCACATTCCCTCTCCCTCCATCATTGGTTAGTAAGCCTAGCAGCACTCACTCCCTCATTGGCTAGTAAGCCTAGCAGCACTGCTCGCTCCCTCATTGGCTACCTAAAACCCTCATTCCCTCTACTCCCCCATTGGTTCCTAGTCCTTACAGGTCCCTATAATTTTCCTGCCCCCACATCCCAGCCCTCCACCTTCTCTACTAAGTAACTACAGCACCTACCTTCCCCGCTAAGTAACCACAGCAGTAGGGTCCTCCTAGCACCTGATCCGTGCCATGATCCTTCTACCAGGCCACCTGACCCTGCTCATCCCTATTCTCTTCTCCCTCCCTCCCTTTCCAACATGCCACCCACCTCTCCCAAGCCCCCCTCCCAAATCCTGCCAAACCTCGTCCACCTCCCCTTTCACCCAAGCATGGACACACTCTGCCACACATCCCAGCCCATTTCTTTTCAACCCATCACTCCCATGGGTCATTTTTCAACTTATTCCCCTATGCCCAGCTCATACACGCCATCAATCTAACAGACGACTGCTCACAGTCAGTCATATACAGCTATTCGCTCACTACCTAACTCTCGGTCTCCTGCTCCTTGCAGCAGGTGACATCCACCCTAACCCTGGCCCCAATACTAACCCTCCCATGCCCCTCCCCAACATCAACCTCTTCTTCACCTCACTCTGGGGACCTTCTCCCATGTGGCCTGTGCCTTCTGCACCTAAATATAAGAAGCCTTGTCCACAAGCTTGACCCCCTTCAGGTTCTTGCCGCCCACTATGCTCCAGATATCCTCACCCTGTCCGAAAGCTGGCTCAACAAAAACATCAATGACTCCTCTGTCGCTGTCCCAGGCTACACTATGGCCCGCCAGGATAGAGCCTGTAAAGGCGGCGGAATAGCCATCTACGTAAACTCAGATTTGAACGATTCAGTGGTCCTGACCAAGTCCGAACCAAAAGTCTTTGAAGTAATACTAATTCAGCTTGTCCTTCCCTTCTCGCTACCAATCAACATTGCTGGGATATACTGCCACCCTGGTTCACCAGCTTCTGCTGACACCGACCTCCTCAAGCAAATCTCCTGCCTAACCACGACAGGGAAACTCTACATTATGGGCGATCTTAACCACAATTGGCTAGCTCCTTCCCTCAACAAAACCAAGACTGAAATTTCCACCCTAAACCTCTCACAAATCATTACTGAGCCCACCTGGCTTAACCTAAAATCCGGTAACCACTCGCTCATCAACTGGGTCCTTACCACACCCCCCCACTGGGTCAAACAAGCCGGTTTCTTCCTGACTCCCTCAGCAACCACCACGTAACCTTCTTAGTGCATAAAATCCACCTCCCAAAATCACCCATTAAATTTGTAGTCCAACGCTCCTATAAATCCCTCAATCTAGCCCCTGTATTAGATGACCTTGCACTAGCAAACTGGGCCCCTGCCCCTCCTACGATCTCCATTGATGATGCCTTCCTACATTTTAAAAATACATTCCTCAGCATCTGGAACACACACGCCCCACTGCATTGTACAAGAATACGAGGAAACCACCTACCTTGGATCTCCCAAGAACTGACTGCATGTCAAATCACACGGGACAAAGCCTGGAAAATGCATAAATCCTCACACCTCCCACAACACCTCTCCACATACCACATGCTCTGTAACAAGTGCACCAGAGCCACTCGTCTTGCAAAAGCAGAGTACTTCAGCAGCTCCCTCCAGTCAAACCTAAATAAACCCTCAAAATTCTGGAAGGTCATTCACTCCCTTTTCACCCCACTGGCTGCCAATCCCACTCCAATGCTAAATGTTAATAACTCTCTCCTATCAGAGCCCACAGCAGTCGCCACTGAGTTCAATGTGTACTTCTCCACTTGTGCTGCCACCCTCATCTCTTCCCTGCCCAACACTCGCCTCCGCACACCTACAGACATAAGGACCCAGACTAGGCCTCGCTCCTTTTCTTCAAAGACATCTCTGCAACTGAGGCCCTAGATGCATACTTTCTCTCAACCTTTCAAAAGGCAAATCCCCGGATGGATTAGACCCCAAACTTCTATACCTCTCCGCCCCCGCTATAGCAACTCTGCTTGCCAAACTCCTAAACCAATCCTTTGCTGCCGCTGCCGTCCCCCATGCGTGGAAGCATGCCATTGTCATCCCTCTGCCAAAAGGAGGTGCCCCTACCTCCTCCTCTAACTACCACCCTATCTCCCTCCTCCCAGCCCTAGCAAAACTACAAGAGCACCTTGTGCTCAGTCAACTTACCTCCTTCCTCACTGACTCCAAAATCTTCACGCCATTCCAGTCTGGCTTCAGGAAGGGACTCTCCACCACCTCCTCCCTGATAAGGCTTACAGACACTATCCTGACAGGCATGGACAGTGGACTGATCACCTCAGCTGTTTTTGTCGACCTTGAAAAAGCCTTCAACACCGTCTCCCACCCCATATTGCTGTCGAGTCTCGCTGAATCAGGCCTCTGTCGCAGCCACAAACTGGTTCAGATCACACCTCTCTGATAGAACTCAGTCCGTTAGAGTCTCAAATGCGATCTCCACCCCCCTTCCCTTAACTACCAGTGTCCCACAGGGGTCGGTTCTTGGTCCCATTCTTTTCTCTATATTCCTAAACGACCTGCCACCCATCTGCTCTACTTCCTCATTCCACATGTATGCAGATGATACTGTACTCTACTACTTGGGCTCCGCCCTGATGTGGTACAATCAAACCTCCAAGCTGACTTCAATAAGGTACAGCAATGTTTTAGCTCGCACCAGCTCTCCCTAAATGCAAAAAAAACTGTCACTATGACCTTCGGCACATGACAACGCCTGGCCAGACTCCCCTCCCTTCCCTACTTCGCCACCCTGGATGGCCAAAAACTTGAAGATGTCTCCTTGTTCTGTTACTTGGGGATCTGGCTCGACAGCCATCTCTCCTTCTCTGTCCACATCAATGCTATCTCAAAAAAACTATGCTCCATGCTCAGTGCACTATATAGGAACCGCAGCAGCCTCCCTCCCCGAGTCCGGCGTGAACTGGTCCTGAAGATGATACTCCCCTCCATCGACTACTGCGACATTGTATACAGTGCAGCTCCTAAGTCCAGCCGATCTAAACTGGACACACTTTATAATGCCTTCTGCCGCTTTGCTCTCGATGCCTCTCTCCTCACCCACCACTGCAACCTCTACTGAGCCTTGGTTCTACCCGTCCCTCGAAAACCACAGCATCTTTCACTGTGCTAAATTTGTCTCCAACCTATGGCTCGGGTCCATCCCCTCCTACCTTGCCACCGTGCTCACAGATGTCCCACCCCCCTCCCATCATCTTAGATCCAGTGACTCCTGCCAACTTTCAGTCCCTAGGCGGAAGACCTCTGCCGGTCAAGCTGCCTTCTCACACCGGCTTCCCAAGCTTTGGAACGCCCTCCAACCGCAAATTCGGCACACCTCCTCTTCCTACTCTCTGTCTTCTTCCCTAGCAAACTTCCTTACTACAAATTGCTCCTGTCCCTGAACCTGCCATGCCCCACTGTCCCCTCCCCAATGCCTGACCAGCGGCCTTAGCCTTGCTACAGAAGCTGGCATATAACCCCAACCTTGCACTTATGTCCTGGGCCTATTTTGCCCTATGTACTGTGTATAACTGTATAACTGTATAACTGTGATATATGTCTTCTGTTGTTTACAGCTGTTACTACTGTGCTAATTTACCTTGTCTGTTGCTTCTTGTCACAAAAATTGTTATTTGATACTACAATATCCTAAGCATTCAATGTGCGCTGCTTGTATATTCATGCAATCGTGCATCCTTATGCTGCTTTTTATTTGAAACATAGAAACATAGACTTTGACGGCAGATAAGGACCGCTAGGCCCATCTAGTCTGCCCATTTCCCTACCTACAGGATAGGCCGCAGATCCTAGTTAACCAACAGCCTATTTTTTCCTACCCCACCACAAGAATTGCCTTATGTCTGTCCCATGCATTCTTGAATTCTCCCACAGTTTTAGACCCCACAACCTCCTCAGGAAGGCTGTTCCATGCATCCACTACCCTCTCTGTGAAATAATACTTCCTCACATTGCCCTGAACCGCCCTCCTTCTATCTTTAAATTGTGTCCCTTGTTCTTGCAAGTCTCTTTTCTGAAAGATGCTACCCTCTTGGACTTTGTTGATTCCACTGGAGGTACTTAAAAGTTTCTATCATGTCCCCCTCTCCTTCTTTCCTCAAGGGTATACATATTAAGCTCCTTTAGTCTCTCCTCATCGGCTTCTCTTGCAGACCCTGCACCATTTAGTTGCCCTCCTCTGGACTGCCTCTATCCTGTCTATGTCCTTGCTTGGAGATGGGGTCTCAGAACTGGACACAGTACTCCAGATGGGGTCTCACCAACTGTCTGTACAGAGGATAACAACTTCCTGTTTTCTGCTGATGATGCCTCTCCTATACATCCCAGTATACCCCAGCCCTCCCTACTGCCTTCTCACATTGCTTGCTAACCTTAAGGTCATCTGATATGATTACCCCCAGGTCCCTTTCCTTTTTGTTGTTGTTACTACCTCCCACCATTGTGTATCCTTCCCTGGGTTCTTGTTTCCCAGGTGCATTATTTTGCACTTCTTTGCATTGAATCCTAGCTGCCATACTTCTGACCATTCCTCAACCTTGCCAGTCCCTTTTCATCCTTTCCACGCCTCCTTGTGTATCAACCCTGTTGCAGATCTTTGTGTCATCTGCAAAAGGCATACTTTTCCTTCCAGTCCCTCTGCAATGTCACTGATGAAGACATTAAAAGGACTGGACCCAATACTGAACCTCGCGGTACCCACTAGTAACCCCTTTCTTCAAGTGGACTCCATTTACAATTACTTTCTGTGTCCTGTTGTCCAGCCAGTGTTTTACCAGGCTACCACCCTGGGTCCCACTCCCAGGCTGCTTAATTTGACTATTAATCTTTTGTGTGGGACTGTGTCAAATGCCTTGCTAAAGGTCTGGGTGAGCCATGTCACAGCCCCTCCCTGGTCTACTACTTTTGGTCACCCTGTCAAAGAAATCTATTAGATTCGTCTGACATGACCTTCCCGCTGTGAACCCATGCTGCCTTGGGTCCTGTGCTCCACTGGCCCTAGGTACTCAACTATTCTTTCCTTCAGAGTGACTCCATCACTTTCCCTACCACAGAGGTCAGACTGACAGGTCTGTAGTTTCCTTCCTCTGTCTTGGTCCCACTTTTGTGAAGGGAATCACACACCTTCCTCCAGTCTTGGTACCACACTATCCTCCCATGATTTATTAAAAGAGTAGCCAGTGGTTTCACTAGTTCCTCTCTTAATTCTTTTAGAATTCTGGGGTGAATTCCATCAGGACCCATTGCTTTGTCCACCTTCAGTTTTAGGAGTTCTTGCAGAACCCTTTCTTCTGTGAAAGGACTGGGATCGACCCGCTATCAAGAGTGCTTCTGTTAATTGGATTAGGCACTTCACCTCCTCTTTTGTGAATACTGAGCAGAAATATTCGTTCAGTATTCCTGCTTTTCACTGTCCCCTCTGCCCACCCACTGTTCATTCTATTCAGCCTCACTATCCCTCCTTTGTCTTTCTTATCAGCTGATGTACCTATAAAGGTTTTATCCCCCTTCTTAACTGGGTTGGCTATCTTTTCCTCAGTTTGGGCCTTTGCTATTCTGACTTCCCTCCCTGCTTCCTTCTGCCTTAACTGGTACAGCTCTCTGTCCTGCTCCTTCTGTGTTTCCTTATACTTCGGAATGCTATCTTTTCTTCCTGACTTTTACAGCCACCTCTTTTGAGAACCACAGTGGCTTTTTCTTTCATTTGATTTGTTTATTTGCTTCACACAAAGGCTTATTGCCTCTGTGATGGCAGTTTTGATAATTCCCCATTGTTGCTCCACACTCCTTCTAGCCTGTTTGCTGGTGCTTTTCTGAGGCACTCTCCATCTTGCCAAGTCAGCCCTCCTAAAGTCCAGTACCCTCACTTTTGTATGGCTTGACTCTGTAGCTGAGTTTAACGTGAACCACACTGTTTGATGGTCACTTATCCCCAGATGGCAGCCACTTCTAGATCTGAGATCCTCTCTGCTGCCCCGTTTGGTCGAGGTCTAAGATTGCTCCCTCAGAGTGCGTTCTGAAACTAGCTGTCTAATGCCTGCCACCTGTAGAGCATCAGGAATGGCCCTGCTCTTGGATGTGGCTGCAGCAAATGTGCTCCAGTTAACATCTGGCATATTCAGGTCTCCCATCAACAGTATCTCCCTTTTCTCTGCCATTCTAAGAATGCCTTCTATCATATCCTTGTCCATTTCTTCCCCCTGACATGGGGTCTTGCACACAATCCTGTCATGGGATTGTGGGGCCTTTCCAGTCTCTAAGGTGACCCACAGTGCCTCCTCTCCTCCCTGTTTACTCTTTTGTTCAGTTGCTTTTATCCCTTCCCTACATAGAGAGCTACTCCGCCCCTCTTCTCCCCTCCCTGTCTCTCCTGTAGGTTGTGTACCTGGTATGTGTAACTTCCCAATCATGGTTCTCTGTGTACCATGTTTCTGTGACTATTACGATATCCAGGCATCCCTCTTCCATTAAGGCCATCAGCTCAGGGAGCTTGTTGCCCAGACTACGAACATTGGTACTCATTACCCTCCATTTCCTGATGGCCTTACTCCCTTTGCCCCATCCCTGTCCTTCTTGCCTTTGTCACTTTCTCCATTTACCCCTGCCCTTCTCCTACTCGACACCTCTATGTTGATGTTTGCATACTTACTACCGTGATTATTTGGGGGGGCTAGGATTTTCCTGCTCCTTTCCAGTGCCTCCCCCCTTGGCTAGTTTAAAAGCTTGCCAATGAAGCATTTAAACCTATCACCTAGGATCCTGGTTCCCCTCCCGGACAGATGCAGCCCATCATGCCAGTATAGGCTTGCATCACTCCAGGTGGACCTCCAGTCCCCAATGAAGCCAAATCCCTGAGCTCCACACCAGTTTTTCAACCATTGATTGAATCCCATGGTGCGGAATACCCTAGCCTCTCCTATGCCATAGATGGGTAGCACCTCCGAGAAGGTTACCATGCGTGCTACTTGACTAAGGCCCCTCCCCAATTCCACAAACTCTTCCTGCACTTCTCTAATCCCTTTCTTAGCCAGGTCATTTGTCCCTAGGTGGACAATGACATCCAGCTCCCTCCTCTGTGCAGCTGCTCTGGCAATCCTGAGGATTCGCTCCCTGTCCCTCCCAAGCCATGGCGCCAGGCAGGCACCTTACCTCCCTCTCCCTCTCCCTCTTGCTTCTGTTAACTGTTCACTTGATAACCTGCGTGTTATCATATCCATGTGTACCCCCCCCCCCCACAGGTCGCACCGGGAGACAAGCATCTTGTTGCTCAGTGTGCCTTTCCTGGTGAAACAATTGCAATAAATAAATAAAATACAGCAACAGATATAATAAGCAGATTGGGCTGAATCCTGGCATTGCCACATATAAGCGGTCTGGACAGCTGGAGCCTTCTGATGCAGAAAAAGATATTACACTGTTAGTACCACACTCCACACCAACTAAAACCCTTGAGTCTTCTTTTGTAAGACAACTGCTGGAGATGTAATGCCCCTGGTGCAGACCTTCTTCACATATTGTAAGTAACAATGACTAAAATATTTTAAAGCTATTTTTGTAATTAATGACTCTAGTCATTAAAGATGGCCAACACTCACAACTGTAGAAAATCACATCCTTTCAGGTTACTGTGGCTCTAGTAGGATGGTGATTCTCTTTTGAGTAGTAGATCATTTACATTTCCTCCCCGGGGTACCAGCTTGACCCGTTCAATCCCAACAGAACTACATACGTGTGTTTCTCCTGGTTTCGCATACTTTACATGTGCAGATTCTTGCTCCTATCTAATAGACTGCCTTTTGGAACTTGGAAGCAATATTAAATTTTATCTTTTACAATAGAAATATATACATATATACACACACACACACACACACACACATGATTTGATCAAGATTGGTGCTTATTAGCCCTTTTTCTTCATGTCTCATATATTTACATCTGATGCAAAGCAGCTGTTTAATGGGAGAACTTTTGGATGTCGTCAACAATCCCGATGGTGTTCTGAGCCATGTTTGACCAAGAAGCAAGTCTGTTCTGAAAAATTAAATGATGAACTGAAGCTGAATGTTCGTCTTAAACATGGGACTTGTAGTACTTTTTGGACTCTGGCTCTTATCATAACTGACTGAAAGGCTGAAATGCCATACATATAACAATATCTAAAACATGACGGTGGGATTCGATCCACATACAGATCAAGTGATAGAGATATAGACTTTCATCCCACAGACATGCTGTTTATTTTGCAATAGTTGTAATCTTTTGTAGTCACTTGATTTATATGTATGTGTAGTTAGGTAATTATTTGTATAGTTAGATTGGCACCGCTTGTCCCATATTATCAGCCCCGAACTCCTGGACCTGCAGCTCCCCCATAACGAGCCCTCAATCTGCCCTGGCTTACCCCCCAAAGCCAAGCTGCTGAGATGAACCCCCTATGGAGACATGTCCAGGTTACCGGCCACATCACCGTGACTGGCAGTGTTCCCTAGGCTTAACCCCCAGGTGGGGCCAGAGGGGTGGGCCATCCAATGGAACACAGTCTCGGTCGGTGTCAGGCACTTTGGGGGGGTCACGTAGTACCAGGAGGTAGCGTCATACATGGGACAGACAGCATTTTTTGTGAATGTTCGATATTCTCCTGGGAGGCGTGACATGCAATGACACAAGATGTGTAAGCGCAATGTCTGTCACGCATCCCCATCAATTCAGTGCCAGTCACAATAGATCTCCCAGCCTCCACCAGGGTCCATAGTGTGCCAGACAAACTACCCCTTCTCCCCCCAGAGAAGGTGAGCTGTCCATGGATGCTCGAACCTTCTCCTCCAGCTGGCCCTTCCGACTCCAGGGTCTGTTCCCAAACCTGGGATGTCAGCTCTGCTAGTGGATGCCTTGCTGCTGCGCGAGCAGGTCGGCCTAATAATAACTTTTTATTTATTATTTATTAGAAAATTGGTAACTGGGAAAGGCACGCTGAGCCAAGGCTCATTTCCAGGTGCGGCCCAAGGGAGGGGATGGGGATACAGTCAAGCAGATACAATAGTATGGATGCATACTGCACAAATATAGTACAAACAAAGGCAGCGCAATGTGATAAAAGTGCAAAATAACAATAGCAGATGCCTGGAACAATGAACCGCTCAACATCCTAACATTCTGAGACAAAATGCAACAACTGGTTGAACATATTTGTGCAATGAAACTAGGAAACATCAAAAATGGACCTGGAGAGGGGATCTGAACTGGGCAGGGGAGAGAAACAAAGGGCAGGTCAGGTAGGGAGCTGACAGGTGCAGGAGGAGGAGGAGGAGGAGGTCAGGAGTTTTAGCTAGTGCTTAAGGAGAGTTGGGGAGCATGAGACATGGGGCAGCAGTTTTCCGGGAGACATTCTGGAAACTGCGTTGCTGTCCTATCTGCAGGCAACTGTCAGCTCTGAGGGAGGAGGCTGCCCACCTCCAGGCTGAACTGGCAAGGACTAAGGAGGCCTCCCCCACCCAAAGAGCACCACTGCCACAGAGCCTGCCAAGTATGAAGAGCAGTTGGACCACAGTGGGTTCTGAGAGGGTACGGGTGGTGGAACAGAGGCGAAGCCCCCTAGTTGTACCTCTACACAAACCATATGCCAGTCTGGCAGAGCAAGGTTCCTCTATGATGGCACCCTCAGTGGAGACCAAGAAGAATGCTGAGGACACCCACAAGGGAGACCCACAGAAGGGTGGCAAGGGACACCACAGGGGAAGGAAACAGCTTCTGATAGGGGACTCAATTGTTAGAGGGGTAGACCTGGGGAAGGGAGAGGAGAGGGAGAAGGTGCCTGCCTGTGCCATGGCTTGAGGACAAGAAGCAAACTTCAGGATTGCAGAAGCAGCATCACAGAGAGGGAACTAGATATCATTGTCCACCTTGGGACAAATGACCTAGCTAGGCATGGGATCAGTGCAGTGCAGTTCAGGATGAAATTGTGGAGTTGGGAAGGGGCCTCAGACAGGTAGCAAGCACAGTTACCTTTTCAGAGGTGCTGCCAGTCCATGGCAGGGGTGAGGCTAGGGTACAACACACCATGCAGTTTAATGAATGGTTGCAAAACTGGTGCAGAACACAGGGCTTTGGCTTCATTGGGGATTGGGGTACACCTGGAGAGATGAAGGTTTATACTGGCACGATGGTCTGCATCTGTCCATGAAGGGAACCAAGATCCTAAGTGACAGGTTTAAATGCTTCCTTGGCAAGCTTTTAAACTAGCCATGGGGGGAGGTGCTAATAAGAGGCAGGAAATTTCAAGCCTCCCCCCACAAAACATGACGGGTAGTAAGGTAAACACTGAGGTACAGTGCTCAACATAGGGCAGGACATGGGTAAATGGAAAAATAGACAAGTGCAGAAAGAGCAGGCATGGGGGAAAAAAGGATAAAGCCAACATTAAATGGAGGGCAATGAGTACCAATGTCCGTAGTCTGGGAAACAAGCTTCCTGAGCTAGTAGCCTTGATGGAAGATGAACACTTGGATATTGTGGCAGTCACAGAAACATGGTACACGGGGAACCATGACTGGGATGTCAACATACCGGGGTACACAGTCTACAGAAGGGACAGGGAGGGGAAAAGAGGAGGTGGAGTAGCTCAGTACATAAGGGAAGAGATCAAAGCTACAGAACTAAAAAGTAAAGGGGGAGGACAAGAGGCACTCTGGGTCACCTTGGAGACAGGGAATGGCATCACAATCCGCACAGGGGTTGTATACAGACCCCCATCTCAAGGGGAGGAAATGGACAAGAAAATGATAGAGGACATTCTCAAAATGGCTGAAAAAGGGGAGATACTGTTGATGGGGGACTTGAATATGCCAGATGTTAACTGGATGACATGTACTGCAGCCACATCCAAGAGCAGGGTCATTCTCGATGCCCTGCAGGGGGCAGACCTTAAACAGCTAGTGTTGGAACCCACTCGGGAGGAAGCAATACTAGACCTGATACTCTCAAATGGAGAGAGGATCACAAATTTAGAAGGCAGTAGACCTCTGGGAACAAGCGACCACTGCACAGTGTGCTTCACAATAAGCACAACCATGGAGACAAGCCATACAAAAACAAGCATATTGGACTTTAGAAGGGCTGACTTTGGCAAAATGGGTGAATACCTGAGGAATACACTAGCAAATGGCCAAAAAGGAGGGGTGGAAGAACAATGGAGAAAAATCAAAACTGCCATCATAGAGAAACATAGAAACATAGAATTTGACGGCAGATAAGGACCGCTTGGCCCACCTAGTCTGCCCATTTTCCTACCTAACAGATAAGCTGCAAATCCTAGTTAACCAACAGCTTACTTCCTCCTACCCCCCACTAGGACTGCCTTATGCCTGTCCCATGCATTCTTGAAGTCCCCCACTGTTCTTGACTCCACAACCTCCTCAGGGAGGTTGTTCCATGCATCCACAACCCTCTCTCAGTGAAAAAATGCTTCCTTACATTACCTCTGAGCCGTCTCCCTCTATCTTCAAATTGTGCCCCTTGTTCTTGCACATCTCTCTTTTCTGGAAGATGCTACCCTCTTGGACTTTTGTTAATTCCTTGAGGTACTAAGTTTCTATCATGTCCCCTCTCTCCCTCCTTTCCTCTAGGGTATACCTTATTAAGCTCCTTTAGTCTTTCTTCAGTATGTCTTCTGGTGCAGACCCTGCACCATTTTTGGTTGCCCTCCTCTGTACAGCTTCCACTCTGTCCATGTCTTTTATGGAGATGGGGTCTCCAGAACTGCACACAGTACTCCAGATGGGGTCTCACCAACTGTCTGTACAGAGGATAACAACTTCCTGTTTTCTACTATTGATGCCTTTCCTATGCATCCCAGTATCCCCCCTGCCTTCCTTACTGCCTTCTCACATTGCTTGCCCACCTTTAGGTCATCGGATATAATTACCCCCAGGTCCCTTTCTATTTTTACTGCTGTCAGTACCTCACCCCCCATTGTGTACACTTCCCCTGGGTTTTTGTTTCCCATGTGCATTACCTTGCACTTCTTTGCATTGAATCTGAGGCAACAAACCTTTGTGTGAAACGGATAAAGAAAACAAAGAGGAGTAAAAAACCACTATGGTTCTCAAAAGAGGTGGCAGGGAAGGTTAAGGAAAAAAAGGCTGCATTCAAAAAGTATAAGGCACCACAGAAGGAGCACGACAGGGAACTGTATCAATTAATGCAGAAAGAAGTGGGGAAGGCAGTCAGAATAGCAAAAGCCCAAACTGAGGAAAAAATAGCCAAGTCAGTTAAGAAGGGGGATAAAACCTTTTATAGGTACATTAGGGAGCATAGAAAAGTTAAGGGAGGAATAGTGAAGATTAATAAGGGAGAGGGGAGGTGCGCAGAGGTAGACAGTGAAAAGGCAGAGATACTGAATGAATACTTCTCAGTATTCACAAAAGAAGATGAGGAGTAGTTACCTAAACCAGACAATAGAAGCACTCTGGGTAGGGGTTGACACCAGTCCATTTACAGATGAAAGAGTCCTGAAAGAACTCCTAAAACTCAAGGTGGACAAAACATGGGGCCTGATGGGATTCACCCCAGAATCCTAAAAGAACTAAGGAGGACCTAGTGACACCACCACACTTTTAACAAATCATGGGAGGATGGGGTGGTACCCGAGGACTGGAGGAGGGCAGATGTGATTCCCCTTCACAAAAGTGGGAGCAAGGCAGAAGCAGGAAACTACAGACCTGTAAGTTTGACCTCAGTGGTAGGGAAAATGATGGAATCACTTCTGAAAGAAAGAATTGTTGAATACCTAGAGTCCAGTGGGGCACAGGACCCAAAGCAGCATGGATTTACAGCAGGAAGGTCATGTCAGATGAATCTAATAGATTTCTTTGACTGGGTGACCAAAGTAATAGACCAGGGAGGGGCTGTGGATATGGCCTACCTAGACTTTAGCAAGGCATTTGACACAGTCCCACTCAAAGATTAATAATCAAGTTAGCCAGCCTGGGAGTGGGTCCCAGGGTGGTAGCCTGAGTTGCAAACTGGCTGTACAACAGGACACAGAAGGTAATAGTGAGTGGAACACATTCCGAAGAAAGGGGGGTCACAAGTGGAGTACCTCAGGGCTCAGTACTGGGTCCAGTCCTCTTTAACATCTTTGCAGGTGACATTGCAGAGGGTCTGGAGGGAAAGGTATGTCTCTTTGCAGATGATACAAAGATCTGTAACAGAGTTGATACACAAGGGGGTGTAGAAAGGATAAGAAGGGACTTGGCAAGGTTGGAGGAATGGTCAGACACATGGCAACTTAGATTCAAAGCAAAGAAGTGCAAAGTAATGCACCTGGGAAACAAAAACCCAGGAAAAGAGTACACAATAGCAGGGGAGGTACTAACAACAACAAAAATGGAACGGGACTTGGGGGTAGTCATATCAGATGATCTAAAGGTGGGTAAGCAATGTGAGAAGTCAGTAAGGAGAGCCAGGGGATACTGGGATGCATGGGAAGGGGCATCACAAGCAGAAAAAGAGTGGTTATCCTCTGTACAGACAGTTGGTGAGACCCCATCTGGAGTACTGTGTGCCGTTTTGGAGACCTCATCTATGCAAGGACATAGACAGAATGGGAAGCAGTCAGAGGAGGGCAACTAAAATGGCGCAGGGTCTGCATCGAAATCATATGAAGAGAATGAAGGCTTAATATGTATACCCTTGATGAAAAGGAGGGACAGGGGGACATGATAGAAACGTTCAAAGTACCTCAGGAATCAACAAAGTCTAGGAGGTAGCATCTTTCAGAAAAGAGATGTGTAAGAACAAGGAAACAATTTAAAGATAGAGGAGGCGGCTCAGGGTAATGTGAGGAAATCTTTTCTACAGAGAGTGGTGGATCGTGGAAGGGGCTAAAACAGTGGGGGAATTCAAACATGAATGGGACAGACACAAGGCAATTGTAGTGGGGGTGGCAGGAAGTAGGCTGTTGGTTAACTAGAATCTGCAGCTTATCCAGTAGGTAGGGAAATGGGCAGACTGGGTGGGCCAAGTGGTCCTTATCTGCCATCAAAGTCTATGTTTCTATGAGGGAAGGCAATAAGAGAAGGCTGTGTGACTGCCCAGCAGGGGGACAATGGTGGGGGAAGGGGCAGATGTGGGAATCCCTGAAGTGCAGGGACTACGAGGCAGGTAGAATGGGACAAATGAGTATGGACAGGTACAAGTGCAGCATCTCAAACTAGTATTTGGAGATTAAAGATGCACAGTGGTGTTGGCGACAGTAGGTAAGGGATAGAATGGAGAGGGAGGAAGAGAGGGAGCAATGGTGAGTGTGAGGGGGTGAGTTTGTAGCAAAAATGACAGAAGGCATTACAGAGGGTGTCCTGGCAAGGGAAGTGGTGGGGGCAGTACTGCAGATCACACTCGCATAGTGAAAGACTGGGAGCACCATTTTGGTAACTAGCTCCTGGCAGACATGAAGGGGCAGAAGTCTTTATTACAGTACAGGGCACCAAGCTTGAGGTGCAGCTTGGCATGGATGGCATCAATATGGGCAGAGAAATCAAGTTTCCTGTCAAGTCACACACACCAAGATACTGTATTTGAAGGAATAAACCACTTTAAGGGGGAGCCATCCGGGGTGGTGAAAGAAGGGAGGGGAGCAAGCCTGGCTAGCTTCTATCTGGATCCAAAGGTCAAGGACACTGTTTTCTTGGTGTTGACTGGAGTTGGTTGGCCTGAAACTACTTCTGGACATTGTGGAAATCTTGCTGAAGTGAGACTTCCACAGTGTCAGTTGATGTACCAAAGGTGTAGAGAACTGTGCCATCTGCTTACATGTGAAATATGTGAGATGATGCAGGCAGAGGGGAGGTCAATGAGGAAAACAAAGAAGAGGATGGGACCCAGGCTGGAGCCCTGTGGGGGATTTTATATTGCACTGTTTGATATGGTGCTATCACTTTAATTTATACATAATAACTGGTTAGTGTTTTTTCTCACAGGGAAACCCGGTTATAATTAACCATTATAATCTGTGAGTTATAAAGGCGGACACGCACTGAGTTTCCCTCGGTCCACGCATGCACCAGCCACCACTTTTCCCTTCCTCACCACCAGACCGGACACTTCACCGCCAGTAGCACTCAACGTAAAATAAATTAAATATAGTAAATTAATTTTGTTAGCACACACTTGTGTTTTATGCTGCATTTTGAAGGTGGAGTACATCTTTTCTGTTTCTTGTCTCGCCACTCTTTGGATTGCACCCCCTTAAAGAAAAGAAGATCCTCTGCAGCTGATAAGGTATTTGTTTAGTTCTGTCATGGGTACATGTCCACTCAGAGTCTAGTTTCTTCATTTGCTCTTCCCTTGATTAAACCTTTGAACAAAACAAAGACCGGAAATTTTTCAGCAGCCGCTGGGCCACAGACCGTGCTTCATCCCAACCGGACCATGGCTGAACAACAATGTATCTTCATTTATTTATTTATGTATAGAGTACTAGGATTACAAATACCTTTGAACCAGAGGTTCATTTACAAAGGTGCCTCGTCAGGTACAATTGTGGAACAAACAAGAAGACAATACTCAATACAGAGTAGGTTATCTACGTCGCTTAGCTAGCGGTAAATTAATAGGCATAGGAAACTCTAGAAATTAAACAATCTAGGACAGAAACAATTGAGAATCAAAATAGTAGAAGTGGAGAGATGTGAACAGGCTATATAGGTATAGGTACAAACATGGGAAAAGGATAATTGAGAGCATAATAAAGAAAAGTAGAGGGGTGGGGAGAGGATGAGGGGGTATGAGGCAGTCAAGTTGTGACATTGTTATTTAAATGCTAAAGGCCATACAAGTGCAAGGTCAGGCTTGTGGAGGGGGAGGGGGCAAGGAGTAGGGACTAATATGGCAAAGGTAGGAATGTGGGGAAGGGGTAGGGATTAATGTGGGAAAGGTATGCTTGTGGGGAAGGGGAAAGTAGGGATCAATGTGGGAAAGGTAGGATTGTGGGGATGGAGTAGGGATTAATGAGGGAAGGGAGACAGAGGAGGGATAAGAGAGGAAAGGGGGAAACAGTGTAGACTGAAGGGGTGTAATGAGGAGGAAGGAAGGGAGGGAGGTAAGTAGGAGGGCATAAGCTGGGGGAGGAGAGAGAGAGATGGGATGGGGTAAGTGGAACAGAAGGAAGGAAGTAGGTGCGCGGTCAATAGGGGAGAGTAAAGGGGAAGTGAGCGGGAAGAGGGTGGGGAAGGGAGGAATTAAGTAGTGGATGCGGCATAGTAAGTGCAAAAGGCTGAGTAAGCCTTTAGTGAAAATTTCAATCTATGTTTCATATAATTGCTTGTGGCGAAAACTGTTCCTTTTGAATTTGTTACATCAAAGAAGGGCTGGAAGGGAAAGTTTACGTTGTTCGAGATGATACAAAAATCTGCAACAGAGTGGACACACCGGTGGGGGGTGGGGGTGGGAATAGAAAACATGAGAAAAACTGGAAGAATAGTCAAGGGTATGGCAACTGGGGTTCAGTGCCAGGAAGTGTAAACTTATGGACACGGGGCGCAACAACTCAGGGGCAACAAATCAACTGGGAGGGGAGGAGGTGTCAGCAACAAAACAGAAAAGGGACCTGGGAGTCATCACATCAGATGACCTGAAGGCAGCAAAGCAGTGTGATAAGGCAGTAGGTAGGGCTAGTAGAATGCTGGGGTGCATAGGGAGGGGTAGCACCAGTAGAAAGAGAGAGGCGGTGGTACCACTGTATAGATCAATGGTGAGGCCTCACCTGGAGTACTGTGTCCAGTTCTGGAGGCCCCATCTCAGGAAAGACATAGGGTAGAGGCGGTACACAGAAGGGCAACCAAAATGGTACAGGGACTGCAACAGAAGCCCTACGAGGAAAAACGAATTTAAAGTAATTTAAATATGTACCCGCTAGAGGATAGAAGGCAAAGGGCAGACACGATAGAAACATTCGAATACCTCAAGGATATTAATATGGTACAGGAGGGAAGCACTTTTCAGAAAAAGAGATGCCCAAGGACAGTGGGCCGTGATTTGAAGTGGAGGGGGGGGGGCAGAGGGGATGTAAGGAAGTAATTCTTCATGAAAAGGGTGGTGAACGTCTGGAACAAACTCCCAGCAGAGGTGGTGGGTACCAAAACCGTAACAGGATTCAAACATACATGGGATAGACACAAGGGAACATTAATAATGGGCCAAGGAGGGGGTAAGACCAGAGAGTGAGTAGGATCTTTATAAACTTTATGTGACATCCCACACCTCTGGTGTGTGCAAAATTCTGATTATAACCGCCTACCCAGCCATTATTCTATATATCATGTGACCCCACGTGATGATGTCAGGACCTGAATCACTATTTAAACTGACATACTTGGGATGGCACTATCATTTCCCTTGAGAAGCACCTGGGCAGGTGCGAAACGTGCTGAGGACCTTTGAAGGTAATGCTGGGGTTGTACCTACAGCTATAGCACTTTTCTGAAATGTGAGTAAGAAATAAATCTTTTTTTGACTGCATTTCATGGAGTTCAGTTATCTTTATGGGTATGTAAGTACAAGGTCTCCTGTTACCTATTAGTTCAATTCTCCCCTATCTCAACTCCCTCCTTATTGGCTCCTCGCTCTCTCTCTCTCTCTCTCTCTCTTTCTGTATTATGCACTCTGTAACTCTGACCACTGATCTCTTCCTCTCTCCTGACTCAAAATGTCTGCCTGATAGGCTGCTTTTAGATTCTGCCTCGCCATTTGTGATCTTCTGCCCCCTCCTTCCTCCATGCTGTTGACTCCTCTCTTCAAACACCTTACTCAATGAATTTCCTTTCCACATATGCACCCATTACTGTTGCAGTTCTCAGGCCATCCCCTTTACCTGCCCTTCTCCTACCTCACCTCCTTTTTTTGACCAGTCACCCCACCTACCCCACGAACCTCCCCATCCCTAATTAGTGGTTCCCAGCAAAGCAACTGTGTATTATGGTATCTGCCTGCACCTACTGCTGAACTTCATGCATGATATTGACATAAATCTGGGCTTATCTCTGCCACTGTAATGGTTTTAGATGTTGTCCTGTTGTGAACTTTCATGTTTATACTTTTTGAAGTAGACTTCAGCGTGCCACACACATTCATTTTACTTATTTTGCTTTCTGGTTATGTTGCACAACCATGCACAGTATTTTACTGTTATGCTACAGTGTCTCCTCCCCACGCTGGGATCACACCTGGAACTGAGTATATATTATGCTCAGTGAGCCCCCTTGCTGGAGAAATATCTAAACTAAATGAAATCTGGTTAGCAATAAGACCTGCTGGCATGTTAGGACCATTTACAACCACAAGAGGTCCTTCGGCACACATTTTTGAAAATGAGGATTGCTTTGCTTTGCTTTTCAAGAGGGACAGCTATCTTTTAACATTTCTGAGTTTGTTGCTTTCTAAAGAAATGTTTTTAATATTTGGTAGGATACTAACAGAATGCTCAACTAGGCCTCTCTCAGGAGACCACCAAATGGTTTGCCAGCTACCTCTCAGGGCGCTCCCAGAGAGTAAAAATCAATGACGCACTATCTGATTAAGGCTCGTGACAGTTGGGGTTCCACAGGGATCCATACTGGGTCCACTACTGTTCAGTCTATTTATTAATGACCTATCAACAGCCTGCACAGGATCCCAGATCCTACTGTATGCGGACGATGCAGTCATCTTCTCGGGCAACAAGAACCCTTCTGAGCTTACCCACAATCTTCAACAAGTCTTTGCCTCCCCTGAACTGTGGTTCCTCCACAGTCGACTCATACTAAATTATAAAAAGATCAAATCAATGCTTATCACCTTCACCCAGAAAAAGATGCTCCCTTGCTAGTTGATCGGAGCCCTTGATTGATCACCAGTTGACAATTACAACATATAAAATCGATTAGAAAGTAGCCCCCCCCCATAGGTTATAATGGAGCACATCCCTGCGCTCTCCATGGCCTTGCATCATGGTGTGGGTGCGCGCGGGTGGTGGAGCATGGGTGGCACTACATATATCGGGAAGCAACAGGACAGGCTGCAATTTTACAAGTGATTTTACAAGAAAAATACAGTGTTCTTTTTGGTACCATCGGCACCAAATGCTTCTCTCAGGGGTAAAGCACCACTATATGTAGTGCAAATCTATATTTGTATAACTTGGTAGATCTCTAATATTTTCTACCCTGTCAGTGCAGCAGTAGCACTAATGCTGCTGATATCACTGAGCTGGGTTTGGAAGTGAGCCAGAATCAGCAAGGACCAGGGAGGTGATGAAGAGGGACAAGACCTTTTTTAGATATGTGAGCGAGAAGAGGAAGGTGAGCAGAAAGATAGTGAGAATCAGAAGGGCAGTGGGAGGGGAAACTATGCACAGGAGTATCAGGAGATGGCTAAAATGTTAAATTATTACTTCTGCTTGGTCTTCAAAGTAGAGGGAGGGCAGATGGACTACTGTGTAGCAGAAAGTTCCAGGGGATGGGAGAAGTGGACACTAGTTCCTTTATGGAAGAGAGACTATGAAAGTGGTTGGAAGCCCTTAAAATTAATAAGGTAATGGGGCCAGGTGAGACTCACACAAGGATCCTAAAGGAGCTGAATGATGTGCTAGCTGCCCCTCTGGCAAAACTATTCAGTACCTCTTTAGAGACAGAGGTAGCACCAGAGGACTGGAGGAGGGTTGATGTGATTCCACTGCACAAGAGTAGCAACCAGGAAGTGGCTAGCAACTACAAGCCAGTTAATCTCACTTTAGTGGGGAGAAAATTGATGGAGACCATACTGAAGGAGAGGATGATGGAGCACCTGGAGATGAAAGGGCTGCAGGATCACTGGCAGCATGTCTTCACAGGAGGGAGGGAGGTCATGTCAAATAAATCTCATAGATTTCTTTGACAGGGTGACTATGGAGGTGGACCAGGGAAGGGCAGTGGATGTGGCCTACATGGACTTCAGTAAGGCCTTTGACAGTGCGCTGCTCAGGAGGCTAGTGAAGAAACTAAGCAGCCAGGGGTAGGGGAGAGTGTGGTAAACTGGGTATCAGACTGGCTTAAGGATAGGAAACAGAGGCTGGTGGTGGTGGTGGTGCATGGCAAGCACTTGGGGGACAGAGTAGTGACTAATGAGGTGCCATAGGGATCAGTGCTGGGGCCGGTCCTCTTCAATGTCTTCATAAGAAATATTGCGAAGGACCTGGAAGAGAAGGTGTGTCTCTTTGTGGATGATACAAAAATCTGCAACAGAGTGGGCACGCAGGAGGGAATGGAGAGAATGCACAGTGATCTGGGGAGGCAGGAAAAGTTGTCTGTGGTGTGGCAACTGGATTTAAATGCCAAAAAATGCAAGGTCATGTACCTAGTGCAGGGTTCTATGTGACATGGGTGAGAGCAAAACGGCGACAGGAAAACAATGGGGCAAAAAGGAGTGATCGTGAAATAACAGCAATCGCTGAAATGGCGACAACACTGTCGCAGTGAGTTTCTAGCGAGAGGCACTAAACTAACTTTTTCATTTAACTTTTTCAGGCTTCTCGATGTTTCCTTTCAAACATTTCCTCCCATTACATCCTCTGGATTGTAGAACCATACTGAGTGTCATACCTCATTCACATGGCGACTGTTTACATCAGCGCAATCCGATTAATTCCCACTACGTTTTCTGAAACACTGCAGAGCAGTGTTCGTACAGCATTGCACTTGGATGCAGGATGCCTTTCTCCTTTCCAGCATTTCAAGGAGTGTTCCGGTGGGTGGTGTTGGGGGGGGTGGGGTGGGAATTGGGGTTATGTTGCCAGCATCTCCTGGATCTCCAGAGTGTGAAGAAGTAAAGGGATATAGGGACCCAGAGGATGCCAGTTATTTATTTATTGAATTTTGATGACCGGGTAGGCCCACTGGGCCCGTAGAGGTCCCTTTTTCAGGGGCGACCCGGGTGCAACAACAACAAACAGGTAACATTTCAGTACAGACTGGAGAGTGGAATAGTATTTTAAAAGTAGGAGTACATATCTTTGCAGACGCAAAAGAATGGAAAGCATGAAGGTAACAAATAAAGAGCACGTTAAGCTTTAAGCATCCCAAATAGTAGATTAGATACCAGGTCCGCGGGAAATTAGGGCAGCGTCTGTAGACCTAGGGTTAGCTTGATATACGCAGGGTTGGAAGGGGGATAAGTTAGGGACCTAAGTGCACCCCTTCAAAGAGAAGAGACCAAATGTCCTGCCAAGAAGCTGTTGGGAGGGCAAGTGAGCTGCTCAAGAGGCTGAGCTAGGTCAGGTACTGTGGCATAGATATATGCTCTTATTGAGCAGGTGTCCCTTCAGCGTCGGAGAAGCTAGAAACAGTCTCCGCCTCCCGGACCTCCAAGGGAGGATTGTTCCAAGGTGGAAGGGGCGGTGTCACATAAAGGACCTAGACCCGGCTTTGGTCCTAATCTTTGGGACCTCGAGAGAGATTGGCCTGATGGCGCCAGGCACGTGGGTTGGGTTTTGCCCTGGCCGGGCCCAATCAGGCTGGGGGAGAGGGACCAAGTATCTTGTATGTAAGGCAGAGGGAAGGGTAAGCTAGATGAGCATCAGCAGCCACCTGAGCCTGGATTGGGCCTCACAGTGGTGAGTCATAGGGTGAGACAAGGTGGCAAGCGGACTATCTTATTGTACAGAGTCTGCAGCCTTCCTAATTCCATCGTGGCCACACCCTGAAGGATCGGGGCCCCGAATGTGAGCTTTGGGGAGGAGTACGCTTAGGCAATGGCTGCCCTGGCTTCAGGAATGATTTGGTCCTTTATTCTATAGAGGATGCCTAATTTCACATGTATGGCTTTTGTGGTTTGATCTACATGATTCTTTAAGGGTAAAACCTTGGTCCAGGGTAAGGCCAAGGTATTTGGTAGAGGAGACCACCTCAAGTTTTGCACCCACCCTGGAATGGAGTTGTAGGTGGTGTGACCTCTCTGTTCCCAGGGATCTAGGGCCAAAGAGCATTACCTTCATTTTGCTAGTGTTTAGAACCATTTTGTTCAGAGTTAGCCAGTCCTCCATCAGGTGGATGTCTTCTTGGAGGGCTGTCTGCAGCTCGGGTAAATTATGGGAGCCTCTGTAAATGACTGCATCATCCGCGT
The DNA here is from genome assembly GCA_016271365.2 of Neoceratodus forsteri. Lineage (NCBI taxonomy): Eukaryota > Metazoa > Chordata > Ceratodontiformes > Ceratodontidae > Neoceratodus > Neoceratodus forsteri. The sequence goes on from CM028136.1 coordinate 896,018,195, forward strand.
ACTGAATAGCACTGCTACTACCGCAGTTTTTGTGCAGATCATTAATGAACAGTGTAAAGAGAAGGGGGCCAAGGATAGACCCTTGGGGTACCCCTTCTTTAAGTGGAGCTAGCCTAGAGACTTTATCCTCCCACTTTACCCTCTGGGTGCGTTCGGAGAGATAACTCTGGAACCATCCCAGTGAGTGAGAATCAAGGCCAAGAGAACACATTTTTTGTAGAAGGAGGTTATGGTTTACCAGGTCGAATGCTTTGGATAGGTCAATGAAGACCACCCCTGTGCCGACCCCTCCATCATTATTACTCAGGACATCAGCTGAGAATTTAGTTAGAGCAGTATCCGTTCCATGGTTAACCCTGAACCCGTGCTGAGATGGTGAGATTACCCGGTGAGTTTCTAGGTAGTCCCGGAGTTGAGAGTAAACAAGCTTCTCCTGTACCTTAGCTATGGAACACAGCAAGGAGATAGGCCTGAAATTCTCAATGGGGTCTGCTGCTCCTCCCTTGTGTAAGGGAGGATTTGGTAACACATCGAGCAAAAAGCCCAACCTCTTCTTTCTCCCCAAAATGTGAAGTGAGCAGCGATAAATTGAAGGTTCCCCTAACTGGGCCCAGAGGTTCAAGGTTTGCGACAAGGAGCAAGTGGTGAAAATCAAACCCATAAAACCCATTACTAGAGTAAAATAGCATGCAGAGTAAAGAAAATGTAAGATTCAATGGGTAATGATTTCCACTGTAAGATTCCAAGGGTAGTAGTTTTCCCTGTTCGTAAATTATCTCAGCTGCAACTGTGGTGGTAGCACTGTAACACAATATGCTGATGATGCTATAATCTATAGAGACTCCTACAGCGTAGCGGCCCTGGGGCCTCTGCTACAGGAGGATTTTGCAACCTTGGAAAGATGGCGGCTGGCTAATAGGCTGCTGTTGAATGATAAAAAAAACCAAGGTCATGGTATACAGACCTAGAACACTAGGCTTGGATAGAACCCTACTACTCCCCTTTGTATCCTCCTTAGGTACGCCTTTAGAAGTTGTGAGTTCATTTAGGTACCTGGGCCTTATCCTTGACCAAGGTCTCACATTTAAATGTCATGTGGACCTTGGTCACCAAAACCGTACACCAAAAGCTTTGGCTACTATACAGGCTGAATTTGGAACTTATCCCCGAGACCAAGATAGCAATCGCAAATAGCATCCTCCTTCCCAAATTTACCTTTGCAGCTCCAGTCCTTCAGGCCCTTGGTGGTAAAGAACTGAGTAGGATGCAAGTACTCTATAATAAAATTGCTCGATGTGTTACCAAATCCTCCCTGAGGTGCCACCACTGTCAGTGCTTAACTGCTTAAACTGGCTGTCCCTTTCCCAAAGGCTCCAGTACCCATTGGTGTGCACCACCTACAAAATAATAAATGGCCCACACCTGGCAGGCCTAACTGGGATGCTGGTCCCTAAGCACCCAAGTAGACAGCTTCCCACCTCTGCTTGGAAATTTTTGGAGGTTCCTAGGATATGAACATTGGCAGAAAATAAGTCCTTCACCCATGTGGCTCTAATTCGCTGGAACAGTCTCCCTGACCAGCTGCGAAATGTAAGCTCACTTACCTCCTATAAAAAGGGACTCCAAAAGTGTCAACAGGAACACAACCTGTGCAGATGCCAGGGACAGTATACAGCAATGTGATCCTTAGTACCTGTCCTGCACTTCATAGTTTACATGCTGTGGCCTATATCCATAGCAAAAGGTACCAACACTCTGTATGAGTAGGTAGGCGCTGTCACCCTTAGATAATGTGTTTCCGGAAAATATCCTAATGTTTATATAAAGTCTAGGTCTGCCTCCTAAAGTGCAAATATTTGTGGTTTTGCTGTTTTTGTCTGGAATGTGCTATGTTTGTTCCTAAAATGGTCATGTATATGAGTTTGTCCTGTACCCAAAAGTTTATATGTAACTAATTCCGGGACGCCCCTGAAAAGGGACCTCTGGGGCCCAGTGGGCTTACCTGGTGAACAAAATTAAATATATAAATAAATAAATCAAAGTAGATCCCTCATCTTGCAGGTGCCCCAGTATTTATTTTTTTATTTTAGTCTTTGGTAACTGGGTAAGGCCCACTAGGCACACGCAACTGTTTTCAGGGGCGGCCTGAGAGAACTTGCTCACAGTCACACAGTATTCAAGTGGAGGTTGTGAGAATCAAACCCAGGTCTGGGCTGCTGGATGTACCAAGCTCGTTCACAGCTCATTACTCTAACCTGTAGGCTATACTCTCAGCCCAAATTTACAGAAAGGTGAAGGCTACAGCCCGATGATCAAGACCAAAATATGAGAGGCAATGACAGGGTTTAAGGGGTGATCAGATGTAATGCTGAACACTGAAGAGTGCGTGTCTGCTATGTAAAAGAGTCAGCCAGGAATTGGATCCCACAGCATGGGACTCCCTGTACATTATGCCCAAAGTGAGGAATTTGCGACATCTGCAGTGCTCCCACATGAAACCAATGCAAAGGGCTTGTAAACAGTTGGAAGTTGAAGAGTGCATTTAATAAAGCACCCTGGGATTTGAACTGCATATAGTGCGTGGACATTCATTTTCTTTGGTGATGCTGTGGAGGTCTGTGTGCTTATCAGCGCAGACGTCACACTCTGCCCAACGCTGCAGCCATTGTAGGTGGTGCTGGCTGTTTAGACAGCGGAGGAAAATGATCAAATCAGTATATGATCCCAGGAAAAGAGTGATCGTGGTCAGAATGCAACACATCCCGAAAACAGCGACACAGTTGTGTTCAGATGTGAACAGTGGCAATGATCTGGCTGCTGTACACCACCCACAATGGTGCAGAACTGACTGTGTGGATGAGCAATCAGTTTGCTTGTTCAACAACCGTGAATAGCAATGAGCTATCAGATTGTGTGATCACAGTAAGACACAGAGGACCAAGATGGTATTTTACAATGTACTTATTTCTGCTATAAAACTTATATATCAGTGTATGAGACACCCATCGCAGTTGGCATGATATGCACGAGATGTAGCCTAACACAAAGGCAGTCTGCAAGTCGAACAGTGTGTAAGCATGCCATCTAGTGGAAAGCATCATGGGTATCCAAACCCTTCTGTGTATGGAAATCTCTCAACTGGCACTGTGTTCAACTGATCATGTCAACACACTGATGACCTCACGGTAGCTGAGCAGTGTGACACAGCAGCGGGAAAGGCTAGCTAGTGCCAGGGGTGCATTGGGAGAGGGATTTATAGCAGGAGGAGGTAGGTGGTGTTGCCACTGTATCACTCACTGGTGAGGCCCCATCTGGAGTATTGTGTCCAGTTCTGGAGGCCGCATCTCTGCATGGACATTGAAAAGGTAGAAGTGGTATAGATGAGAGCAACCAAAATGGTGAGGGGGCTGCACGAGAAGCCATACAAGGAAAGGCTGCAGGAACTCAATACATATTCCCTGGAAGAGAGGAGAGCGAGAAGGGACATGACTGAAACCTACAAGTACATTACAGGAGTGAACAAGGTGCAAGTGGATGGTCTGTTTCAGAGACAGGAAGTCACTAGAACAAGGGGGCTTTTGAATGACGCTAAGACGGGAAAGTTTAAGAGAGATATGTAGAAATACTTCTTTACAGAAATGGTGGTGGATGACTGCGTAAGCCCCCTCTCATTTTGCGAGAGGTTTAGGCTCCCTTTAGGGACTCCTTTCCCTTTCAGTTGCCCCCAGGGTTTAAGGATTTTAGTGCCCTGGGTGTGCAATTTCTGTTAGCCGCCACTTGGTAGTAGCAGAGAGTAAGGTTTTAGGGATACAAATAGGCAGGACAGGAAGAGGAATGGGGGCGTTCCCAGGTAGAGGGAAAGACAGCAGGACACCGATGGGCACTGCAGGGCAGTGCAGGGTGGGGGACCCCCTCTCCGCTTTAAGTGAAACCAAAAAAGCAGCACTCCAGACAAAAAATGCCAATAAACAAAATAACTGCTTGTGCAAAAGTGATTTAGTGGTAAAAGCAAGCCACACATCAAACCCCTGCGCTTCAGCTGTTAGGCTTTAGGCAGGCTGGCTTCTACAGCAGCGATGCATCAGGTCCCCTGGGTGAGCAACCATGGGAGGTCTCCAAGAGTCAGGCAGCTGCGATTATTTTGTGGGTTTCCAGGCTCTGGGAGGTGGTAGGGAGAGTAATGGAGGTGCAGAATAGGTAGGCCCCAGGGTCCGGTTTAGGTCCCGGTAGATTGCAAGTGGTCTCAGGTTGTTGGGGATGTGGCTGGTTGTCGCAGCACCACTGCAGCTCGGGTGGCAAGGTAGCACAGGGACATTGGTGAGGGAGACAAGGGGGAGCCTCTACCCATGTAAAGGGCCTGTTTGGAGGGACAGGCCTTGGGGCTGTCGGTCTTTAACCAAATGGGCCACAAAGTGCCCTAGCGGTATTCCCCTTAGTACTGGTTTGCACATATTGGGCAGCAAGTGGTTGGTGAGGAAGGGATGGTTGGACAGCAGTCATCTTTGGGTCAGGCCCACAGAAGAACCAGGATGCTGGTTGGAGAGGTAAGAGACGTCAGGAGATCAGGCAGACCAAGAGAGCGACCTGGGTGAGAGAACATTGCGGTATGGTGCAGTGGGTTATGCTGGTACCACACCATTGGTGTCCCTTGTAAGACTGGAAGAAAGGGCAAGGGAATGGGTTAGGGAGAAGCTGTATGCTTTCCCATACAAAGAAAGGAAAAAAGAAAAAGATAAAGCCCCAGCTAGCTTGATCAGTGAAGTGTCCCTACGCCCAATGTCCCTGTGCTACTTTGCCACCCGAGCTGCAGTGGTCCTGCGACAACCAGCCACATCCCCAACAACCCGAGACCACTTGCAATCTACCTTACAAATCTAATCTTACAAATGAAGAGGGGGAGGTGCATAAAACATACAGTAGAAACACTCTGGATACAGAAGTTGATACCAGCCCATTTGCAGAAGAAAGGGTTCTGAAAGAACTCTTAAAACTGAAGGTGGACAAAGCAATGGGGCCTGATGGGATTCATCCCAGAGTTCTAAAAGAACTAAGGGTAGAACTAGCGACATCACTGACTACCCTTTTTAACAAATCATGGGAGGATGGGGTGGTACCCGAGGACTGGAGGAGGGCAGATGTGATTCCCCTTCACAAAAGTGGGAGCAAGGCAGAAGCAGGAAACTACAGACCTGTTAGTTTAACCTCAGTGATAGGGAAAATGATGGAATCACTTCTGAAGGAAAGAATTCTTGAGTACCTAGAGGCCAGAGGGGCACAGAACCCTAGGCAGCATAGATTCACAGTGGGAAGGTCATGCCAGACGAATCTGATAGATTTCTTTGACTGGGTGACCAAAGTAGTAGATCAGGGAGGGGCTGTGGACATGGCCTACCTAGACTTTAGCAAGGCATTTGACACAGTCCCACACAAAAGATTAATATACAAGTTAGCCAGCCTGGGAGTGGGTCCCAAGATGACAGCCTGGGTAAAGAATTGGCTGGAGAATAGGACACAGAGAGTAATAGTAAATGGAGTCCACTCAGAAGAAAGGAAGGTTACTAGTGGGGTGCCGCAGGGTTCAGTATTAGGACCAGTCCTCTTCAATGTCTTTATAAGCGACATTGCAGAAGGACTGGAAGGAAAAGTATGTCTCTTTGCAGATGACATAAAGATCTGCAACAGAGTTGATGCACAGGGTGGGGTGGAAAGGATGAGAAGGGACTTGGCAAGGTTAGAGGAATGGTCAAATGTATGGCAGCTTAGATTCAGTGCTAAGAAGTGCAAGGTAATGCACCTGGGAAACAAAAACCCAGGGGAAGAGTACACAATGGGGGTGAGATACTAACAACAACAAAAATGGAAAGGGACCTGGGGGTAGTCATATCAGATGACCTAAAGGTGGGCAAGCAATGTGAGAGGGCAGCAAGGAGGGCTGGGAGGATACTGGGATGCATAGGGAGGCATCACCAGTAGAAAACAGGAAGTTATTATCCTCTGTACAGACAGCTGGTGAGACCCCATCTGGAGTACTGTGTGCAGTTCTGGAGACCCAATCTGCAGAGACATAGACAGGATGGAAGCTGTCCAGAGGAGGGCAACTAAAATGGTGCAGGGTCTGCACGGAAGACATATGAAGAGATGAAAGGAGCTTAATATGTATAGCCTCGAGGAAAGGAGGGAGAGGGGGACATGATAGAAGCTTCGAGTACCTCAAGGGAATCAACAAAGTCCAAGAGGGTAGCATCTTTAAAAAAGAGGTGTGCAAGAACAAGAGGGCACAATTTGAAGATAGGAGGCGGCTCAGAGGTAGCAAGGAAGTATTTTTCACAGAGAGAGTTGTGGATGCATGGAGCGGCCTTCCGGAGGAGGTTGTGGAGTCAAAATCAGTGGTAGAATTCAAGCATGCATGGGACAGTCATAAGGCAATTCTAGTGGGTGGGGGTAGGAAGAAGTAGGCTGCTGGTTAACTAGGATCTGCAGCTTATCCAGTAGGTAGGGAAATGGGCAGACTGGGTGGGCCAAGCGGTCCTTGTCTGCCATCAAATTCTATGTTTCTATGTTTCTAAGTGTCAGGTACTTGCCAGTGCCATAGGGATCTTTGGAACTGCACGGTCCAGGTTAAGTAGGTCATTAGATTCCTGGGAAAAAATCGAATCTGCTGTCTGTGTGAGCTGTAAAAGATCTTGCTCTGCCTTAGTTTCTGCCATCCCTATTTATATAAATGTTTAGCCCCATGGAGTTGAAGTTTGATCTCAAGTCTTAAGTGTACCCCTGCAGCTCTTCTAAATTGTTTTGGCTCAGGAGAAATAAAGTGATTTTGTTTTAGTAAAATATCGGGAGTTGGTCTCAGTTTGTGAAGGAAGATCCTAATGAAATATAAATCCTTCAAAATGTTTAACCTTCCAAATGACTTCTGTTTCAGGGGGCCTAGTTTAAAATTCTGCACCTTTGTGGTCTTTGGCTGAAGAAGAAAGGAGCCCAGAAGACGAGGACCTCTGTATGGAGTTGTGGTGCCCAGTGTGTTTTCGTGGCCACTTTTCTTGAAGTTTTCCCAGCTGTTTGAGGACGTTTTCAGGTAGGCCCAAATATTTTTCCAAGTTTCTGAACCCGTGGGATTATGTCTGGTGAGATTTCTATGTGTTTGGGCTGCTCACCCCCTCCCCAGGAAGATTGTGTTTTGTTTGCCCCTAGACATTGGGGAGGGGAGTGGGGGGACCACAACTGGAACAACCTGCCACAGTAGGTAGCGGGCAAAGACTGTGGGGAGCTTCAAGACAAGTGGGATAGACACGGGCCTTATTAGGTACTGGAACGGGGTGGGGGGGGAGTGAAACCTATGACAAGCTAAGGTCAGTGGCGACAGAATACACAGGGACAAGGGACAGACTGGATGAGCTTCAAGCATGCGTGGGTGAGGCACATGGGTGCAATAAACAGAGGTGAGGGAGGGACACCTACGACCAAACAGAGTCTAGAGTGTAGTGTTAGGCAGGGGAAAAAAGGCAAAATAAGGCAGACTAGATGGGCTTACCAGTCCTTTTCCACTGACAAAATCAGTTTATATGCTTTTATGTACTATTCAAACCTCACCACAGTCAACTCACATACACTAGATGTAACAATAGGGTTAAAAATGTGCACAAAAGAGTCCATATGACCCCAAGATGTGCTCAGTGTCTGAGTTACAAGTTGGGATCTATGGCAGCATCTGGGCTCCCTGTCTTGAAAAATGACCCCCCTTTCTGATTATAGGTCAGTGGCAGTGACCTCGGCACTACAGGAGCTCACTTCAGAGCTAGGGGAGCTGAGCCCTGGCAAGCTCGACTGTAATTCCAACATTGGCAGGCGTTGCAAGCCATCACTTGCTGCCTAAAAACGAAAGGGCTGAGAGCTGCATGATGAAATTAACCGGGAGACAGATGGCACTTTTTAACTTTCATTCACGTCAGTTAATCAGTTTTAAAAATGGCAGATACCAGTCACAATAATTGCACTGTTAAAGAAAACAACCAAACCTTTGGCATTCATTGAAGTACAAATGTGTTGCTGTTTGTGAAAGCCCCTCCCCCCTTGTAAAAGTAAACCAAAACAGTGAGCTGGGTGATGATGTGAGTGTCACATTTGTTTGGGTTTCATGATTCATGCAGAGTTAGTGGTGAGCTCAACACACACACACACACACACACACACACACAATTTACACTGGGAATGGAGTTAGCAAAACAAGGAAAGACAGACTACTCGGTATGTTTCCTGTCCTGCCTACAGTGGCACATGGGAGGTGCCTGAAGGCAAAGATTAAAGAGCCATGACAAGGCAGATGTCTGGAACTACATCAAACTCACTGACCTCTCTGCTCCCATCCCCCTCCCTATCCTGCTCAACAGTCAGGAAGGGACACGCCATTTGGAAATGACTCATTCCTTCTCAGGCTGCCCTGAATGTAAAATGGGAGTGCCTCCAGCACGGCAGTGCACGGAAGTCATGTGAAGCAAGGAACAGTGTAACTAGCCTACTGCCTCATGTCCCCCACAGCAGGCAGTAGGCCAGTTACACGCTTTCTTGCTTTACATGAGTTCAGGGTCATACTGGGGCACAGGGAGCCTACACGGAAAGTTGACACAGGGACCCACCTCTAAAATCAATAGGGGAATTTTATTAAAATAAAAGGAAAATCATACAACATACAGATATTCAAAATCAGAGCATACAAAAACAAAGAACAGAAATACTGTACACAAGGATGCAAGCAATCAGTTGATTAACTTAAGTATAAGTGAAAAAATAAACCCAGAACTTAAGATATATATATATATATATATTTGTTAGTTTTTGTTGACTGGAAAAGGAGGACTATTTTCAGCCTCATCCTGTTTGGGGGGTGGGGGTACAGATGGAAACCAAGTAAAATTGAACCAGATTTAGCTGTTGGTGGTATTTTTTAATGAAATATAAAAGATTAGTTTTTACCAACTCATTCCCCTATAAAGGACAAAAAATACAGTATTGTGAAACATAAGCCTTCTCGAATGGTAATGTGCCAGAAATCAATAGGGGGAGCCCAGGGGACACACTCATCTCAGTATTCCACTTCAGTTTGATACTACGGCCCTGTGTTCACAATTCACATTTACTTGCAGTTCCCAAAATACCCAATTTAATTAGGAAATAGATGATAAATGCAAAGATTTTCAGAGTTTAGAAGGTGATGTAAGCAATAACCCATGCCAGGGTGTGCGGTTATTGAGGAATTAGTAATACCCCGTGTGTGCTGTGAGACACAAGGCTGAGTGTCCTCACAGCACCTGGGGTGTTGATTAATCCCCAATAACCGCACACCCTGGAGTGGGTTATTGTACTTATAAAATGGGATATGTCCAAAACATGAGAAAACCCACAAAAACTTGGTTTTAACCTGTTTAAAGACCAAAAAAGGTACTGTATCCTGCCACCTTGCAAAATAGTCCCTAACAAAGACTGCTCATTTCATTGCTTTTATGCACATAGAAATGTCACAGATACAGTGCTGACATGTTTTGTGACATTTCTTGCGCATACTGTGCTCTAGTAGCGTGCCAACCACATATACATTAGCCACCCACGCACACACACACACACACACACACACACACACGGACACATGCACAAAAGGAAACTGCAACACAGCAGCCTGCAGCAGTGTTCTCTGTCTCTAAGCTCCCCTCACCTGGCAACACTGTCCTCCCAAAATACTGCACAACCATGGTCTGTCCCGAGCGATTGCTACCTATACATAGAGAGACACAGACAGAGGACAGTGCAGCATGTTTCAAAACTCTCGCCGTATCTCTCACTGTGTCGCTCTGTGTGTGTGTGTGTGTGTGTCTCTCTCTCTCTCTCTCTCTACCCCTGGTGCCCCATGTCGACTGTGAAACACATTCAAAGTGACAGTACTGGTTGCTGGACAAGTCTGCATCTCTCTCACCCACAACTGCCACGAGAGAGTACATTGAAGCACCGCTGAATTGAAAGATAGCATGGGCAGTGGCCAACACAGTTACCAATCATTTGCTGTTCCATTCTGCAACTGGGGTACAATTGCGTGCGAGACAGCAACTTGTGATGTGGTAACAACTGACTTTGGCACTTGGGGACAGTGGTTCAGGAGCAGAGACATTACAGTGCTGATAGTAGGGAGATGGGAGTCTGTGCTGAGAAAGCAGGCTTCTGACTCTTGCCCTTGTTCTGTGTGCAGTAAGTGCTGCAACTAGGCACTGGAATGGCTACAGGGGACACAGATTCGGGAACCCTGGAACTGCGGTCCTTGTACTGGGAGGGTGTGGGAGCAGAGGGCACTTGCTGTAGACACTGGAGACAGAGTGAGTGACAGACAGAGACAGAGAAGATTGCACCAACTGCCTTGTACTGCTCTGTCTTTTGCATTTTCCCCGGTGCCTGTCACTCCACTGCTCAGTTCCGACCGATCCAGAGAGGGACACTGAGACACAGTTGACACTGTGCTCGGTTTTGGGAGGTCTGCGGGGCAGGTGGGTGGTGAGAGATACAGTGGCTATTTCTCTCATGGGGGGAGGGCAACACAGCAGGGGATGGGACAAAACAGGTGCTCTGACTATACAGCAATGAGCTGCACCGTCAGGAGAGGGGAGGTGGGCAACACTGCAGGGGATGAAACGCAGCAGAAACTCTGCCCACACGGTGACCAGCTGCTCACAGCCTGCTGCTCTCTCTCACTGTGGAAACCAACACAGCACAGGGGGGATACACACACAGAGAACTCCCCTTCAATGAAAGCACCGAATGGGAATACAGAGAGAGGACAGTGCAGCATGGACTGTCACTACTGATAAATTATAACATGGGGTTAACAAAAACAGAAGTTCCTGCTACAGGGTAATGGCTCACTTAATGAGTGAAAAAATGGCTGCCTGTCACACTGAATTTCCGCACAATAATGAGAGCCGGACCACTGACTGATCTCTCAGGAGGGAGACTTCACTACTGGCTGTGCGTATATGCTGGATTAATCAACGGTCATGTGATGGTTCTGTACCAATCAGGTACTTGTGTTTGTCAACCCCATGTTATAATAGATTATACACAACAGCAGGGGGACCATCTGGAAATTTCCATGTATCCTGTTGGGTCAGTCTGACTATGGGTGACTCTCCGAGATGCCCACCCCCTCCAAACAGGTCTCTCTCATTCCAGAGTGGTGTGGCCTAGTGTGAGTAAACTGCAGAACTTTGTAACATAACAACCAGGGTCCCAGGTGTGAATCACACCCCACTGTTTGACTCACAGTGTGACCTGTGTCTCAGTGGTGAGGTGTGGTAAGTGTGTGTGTGTGTGTGTGTGTGTGTGTGTGTGGTGAGGGGTTGTAAGTGCCCAGACCTGAACACAGGTATCACAGAGACCCAGGGACCTGGAGGAACCCAGCAAGATAATTCTTATAAAAAGTACAGCTTCTAAAGGGAAACCTTTTTATTTCTTCCCAGAAATACATTTTTGGAAAAATGGATGGCTTCAGCATTGCCAAGTCCTGAATTGAAGTCTGAATGGAGTTTCAGATGTATCATATAACAGTGACTGTCATCACAGACTTGTTCTGTGGATAATGCCTGGCTTGTCACAATCAAATGCTTCCATGTTATTTTGACTGTTGTTATTAAGTAAGTAAGTTTCACCAGCCTGGTGGTGCAGTGGGCTGAGGCACTGGTTGTCACACCACCTATCACACCAGCAGCCTGAGTTTGGGAATAGATGCAAGTCACTTGGGGACTGACCAGGCAAGGGAAGATCAAGCATCTTCACACAGCTCTTTCCCTCAGAAAGAGGGGGGAGTACACAGGTCCTGCTAGGCAGCTTCCACATGCAGGAATCTGGGTGGCAGTGCAGCAGGATGCAAGGGACAGGAACTCCACCCACAGGATGCCAGGGGGGGCCTCTCCATGGATGCAGAGTAAGCACAATGCATCGTTGCATGCGCGGCGAGCCCTATGGGGAAAAAATGTTGGAAAAAATCCCAAGTGCAGTCAGATAATGACCTGGTCCCCTTCAGGCCCCACACCAGCAACTGAGCAACTCTAGTTCTTGTGGCAGAGGACAACTGGAGCAAGAGGTGAGTCCCAAAGAAGCTCAGTGATGAGGCTGGGGGAGTGGTTTGGTAGGGGGCAGGTCAGTGACAACAGGTAATAAAATACTGATTAAAAAAAAGTATGTAATTTTCCATCTACATGCTTATTTAACTTTCATTATGTTGTACAGGGGCAAACAATTTATGCAACAGGCTGCTCCAATGGCCCAGCAGCAGTCCATCAAACTGCTGTACAGACGCCAGGAACCCAGTAGCGAACTTCGGTCACTGTGTGGGGAGCCAGGCCAGGTAGCAACTTGAGAGCAGCATGCCTTGGCCAGTAAGGGCAGGTAGCAGGTTCCAGAATGCAACAACCCTTGCATGTGGGCCAGGGTGTTTGCCCCTTTCACAGGGGTAGACTGGATTTCAGAGGCTGAAAGGCACAGCCTACACCTGAAAAGGAGGGAGGAACAAAAAGAGGGAAGAAAAATCTCTTGCCATCCGAATGATGATGAATCGCCTGAACTGGGTGTATCCTTGGGTGATGGCAGGGAGGGGCAGAAAAATCTATATTTAAAAAAAAAGCTTTTGCAGAATGTGCCCTTGACCTTGAGCAAGTCACATGACCTCTCTATATTTCAGTCCTCCCATCTTTCCTCACAGCAGTGAAACTGGGTATAAGCAGGACCCCTACTGAAATCCAGATATTGCATCTCAGTTGTGTTTTCCATTCCTCTGTTCTAGTCCTGTTTCTGTGCCCAGTATCCTGGTGGACTAGTCATTTGAATAACTTTCGTCTAGCATGGACACAATGAAACCTACCCCTCCCAAAGTGTTCTAATCCGTTGGTGCTGTCCCCCATTTGGATGTCCAAATGCATCTGATGGTCTGCTGTTCTATGAAGATCCCAGTATAAGACTGCATCATCTCTGGCCCTGGAGCTCACTGAAAACCCTCCCTCCCCCTCACTTAGAATGGCATCTGCCTATGACTGCCATTCACCGGGGAGTGCAATAGCGATATTATTTGGGGTTATGAGGAACACTTGAAAATTTAGTCTGGTGGTTAGAATTCAGAGCAGTGAGCCAGGAGATGCAGGTCTTAATCTCACCATCATTTTATTTAAGGAATGTGAAGATCTCTGTAATATCTCCCCCTCTCCCTTCTGGGCCCCAGTGAGTTCATGCTTGCTGCCTTGAGGCACTCCTCATAGGACCTGCCCTGCTTTGAATCAGTTTTTTTACTCTGAGCGCACCTTCTCCAGACCATCCCTATCCTTCCTGAGGGTGCAGTACTCCAATTGTGGCCTCACCACCCAGGAGAATCAATAAATCATCAGTCATGTTTTTTTAAAAGTTAGTCATGACTGATCATTGTTTATCATCAAATGTTACCAAAAGATCATCAAGGGAGAGTGTGATCTAAGGTCATCTAGATCATGATTTAATCATCAATAATAAACTTTCAAATCACCAACTGATGATTATTGATTATTTTTGTAAGCTTAAATCCGCATGATGGTTATTGATGACCTGTGGATGGTCAAGTGATGATCACTTATGATAATTGATAATATTAGTTTTGTATTATAAGATTGTAAGTCACATGAGTAATACTTACAAAAGTTTTATTGGTTACTGTTATGAAAATATGAATGTCACATATCAGCAAAGGCAAATTAATTATAATGTAAATCATGAGCAGTCAAGTTTTAATCCCTTTAGGAAGAGTACATACAATGTTAGAGATAGTATACACCTCTTCCCTCGAGACCATCTCAGTTAACCTCCTTCTTGGAGCAGATAAAATAGTCACTGTCAGCATGGCATACCTGCCAACCTCCTCCTCACCCATGTGGAGGTGGAAGACTAGATTTGCTGGCCAGAGCACCTAGCTTCATCTGAGCTCTTTCCTTCTAGGTTGCTTGAAAGGACAGAGCAAAGAACCTTACCAGAGTAAGGGAAAGGACCAAGACTTCTTTTGGCTAGACAGATTTACTGTGTGTTGTTATTTTTATTTTGTACTCACAGTGATTGTTACTATTTGTTGCTAACATTTTATTGCTTTATTTTTCTCTGATTCAAAATGTTGTTGCTGGGTATACCTTCTGCTGCATTATTAGAAGGTGTGCCTACAGGTGCGTGCTAACAGATTACTGCTGTAATCTTCTGATTCTAATTGTCTTTTGCAAGTTATATCTTCTGTTACTGCTTTATTTTTCTCTGTAGCAAAGTGTTTCTTACAGGGTATATCTTCTGTGAAATTATTACAGGTGGTGCTTTACAGGTTTTATAGTTTTATCTATCATTAGGATAAGCTTACAGGGTTACTGCATTTGTTACTGACTGATTGTTTTTGTTCTTACCTTCTTGTTTCTTTCGTCCGTGTTTCTTCTTTTTCGGCAGGGGAAGGGCCCAGTCACCAACCCCCATCCCCAACCACCCCACAATACACTCCTTTTATAGGGTAGCACAGTTGTGACATTTCCTGTGGCAAAGCAGGATAGGGCGGATCAGTGGGATATCCACATGGTGACTTCATTTACAGGAGCACTAGTAATTTACCTTGTTTTAACAAGTTATACAAAAACAAACAAACAAAACGCAAAATCAAACTTTTGCTTTCATTTTCTTCCTTCTAATTACTCTGACCAGGTTATAAACCCAGCAACTTTTCTGGAATGGATATCATTAACTGCAGGTACTGTGGAACACTTCTCAGAAGGGCAGTTTTACAGGATTTAGGACCCTGTCCTACATGATGGGCCATTGGAGGTCTTAGGGCTCAGCTCCAGGCAGCATGGGCAGAGATTGTGTCCTCAAATTTCATATTCAAGAGGAAATATATTATAGGAACCACCCGCCATTTCCCCAACATCCAACAGAAGCACCTCGACCCCAGAGGGTAGTTGGTCTGGGAGGTTGGCAGATGGTTAGGAGGGGCAAATCAGGTGCCCCATCACTCGGTGCTCTTCAACATATTACCTTCACAAACCTTATAAAAACTACAAACAGTTATCTGCCTCTATCTCCAAAATAAAACAAAGGGGCAGAGGGCACTGCAGAGCAGGACACTGCAGCACAGGAGCTAGCACAACAAAACTCGCCCAAAACAGGAACCAAAACAAAAAAAGCAAAAAGGAAATCCAAAAAACTTCTGATCACAGGAGACTCCATGATTCAGGGAGTTGCTACCTGTCTCCAGCCAGGGGTAATGGTCAGATGTCTCCCAGCTACATCAGCTTGGAGAGACACTGACTGCATTGCTAAAATTGTTCAGGAAGCAGGAGAAAACACTGATGTCCTGGTACACATAGGGACTAATGATCTTGCCAGCCGGTCAGTTGGGGAGACCAAGGAACACCTGACCAGGCTGGGTGGAAAACTATCATCCATTTCATCTGCCATCTCCTTCTCTGAGACCCTACCAGTCTGGGAGAGGGGGGCAGATGGACGGAAGATCAGAGAAGGGGAGATAGGGAAGCTAAACATGTGGCTCAAGGGCTGGTGCCAGGAAAAAGGACACAAATTAGTAGGGAACTGGCAACAGTTTCGGGAGCGAAAGTTCTTTAAATTTGATGAACTGCATCTGACTAAGGAGGGAGTCAGTGCATTGGGGCAGAAGTTTGACATCTTTGCAGAATATTTAAACTAGCAAGTGGGGAAAGGGGTGCAGCACCCCATACATAAAATGGGAAGAACTCCCTTCCCCAGCTAGTGGTCAAACAGGAGTTCAGCATGTTTGCAGTTCATTTGCATCACCAGGTAAGGAAAAAGGTCCAGCTCCCCATACAATGCACAGGGGAAACGCCAGACCTCACCCAACAACTAACACACTGAAATCTGTCCAATGGAAAATCATGTACACAAATGCTCGCAGTCTTAGAAACAAGATCCCAGACCTGCAGGCAATAATGACAGAGGCTAAAATGGACATACCTGTAGTAGCAATTAGCGAGACGTGGTTTACCAGTAACCACACTTGGGAGACTTCAGTACCTGGCAATGTACTTTTCAGAAGAGATCGAGGTGCAAAAAGGGGGGTGGAATGGCCCTGTATGTCAATGAAAATATCAAAGCTACAGAAATTCAGAATATACATAAGGTGCCAGAAGAACTGTGGGTCACCCTGGAAACAGGAAAAGGGACAGCCATAAGAACTGGAGTTGTCTACAGGCCCCCAGACCAGGGAGGACATAGACACATTACTGTTAGAAGATATACAACACATGACAGCAAAAGGGGAGGTTCTGATAATGGGAGACTTCAACACGCGAGATACAGATTGGTAAATACCAGCAGGAACATCTGCCAGAACTAGACACATGGTGGATTCCCTGCAGGGGGAGGGCCTCAAGCAACTGGTACAACAACCCACAAGAGACAGGGCTATCCTAGATCTAGTACTGACTAACAGGGAAAGGATCACAGATCTCCAGGTAGGAGGTCACCTGGGGGCCAGTGACCATCACATGGTATGGTTCAATTTGGCCACTACAACTAAATAATCCCATTCCAAGGCAAAAATATGGGACTTCAGAGGAGCTGACTTTTATAAGATGGCCAACAGAGTTAAGCTAGCACTGGCAAAAAGAAATATAGGTGAAGGGGTACAGGCAAAGTGGGCAAGCATTAAGGATGCAATACTTGAAGCAACATCCTGTTGTGTTAGAGAGAAAAGGAAGTGCAGAAGAAGAAGGAAACCACTTTGGTTCTCAAAAACAGTAGCAGAAAAGGTCAGAGCCAAAAGGCTGGCCTTCAGTAAATATAAGAACACAGCGGGGTGAAGATAGGGAGGCATACCAAACTTCCCTAAGGGAAGCAGGGAAGGCAAGCAAAGGCCCAAACCAAGGAAACACTAGCACAAACAGTAAAAGAAGGTGACAAGACTTTCTATAGATACATTAGTGAAAGGAGAAAGTCCAGAGGGAGTATTGCTAAGATCAAAGGAGATAATGCTCCACAGAGGGAAGACTGACCAATGGGGTACCTCAGGGATCAGTGCTGGGACCGGTCCTATTCTACATCTTCATCAGTGACATTGCACAGGACCTAGAAGGCAGAATTTCACTGTTCGCTGATGACACAAAGCTCTGTAACAGAGTAGACACACCAGAGGGTGTAGACAGAATGAGAAGGACCTGCAGAAACTTGAAGAATGGTCAGAGTTCGAAGTTGAAATTCAATACAAGAAATGCAAGATAATGCATATGGGAGAAAAAAACTTGGCACAATATATCAGTTGGGGGTGAGGATATAGCATGCACAAGCAGGAAAGGGATCTTGGGGTTATCATCTCTGATGACCTCAAGGTAGGGAAACAGTGTGACAAGGCAGCAGGTAAAGCAAAATAGGATGCTGGGATGTAGGCAGGGCATCACCAGCAGGAAAAGGAGGTCATAATTGCTATACAAGACACTAGTGAGGCCCACCTGAGTACAGTGTACAGTTCTGAGACCATACCTATGTAAGGACATAGGGTAGAGAAGGTTCAGAGGAGGGCAACAAAGATGGTGCACGGATTGCATCACAAGTCCTATGAAGACAGGTTGAAGGAACTGAACATGTTACTCCTGGAGGAGAGGGAGGAGAGAGGGATATGATGAGAGACATACACGTGTCTTACAGGGAGGAACAGGTGCAGGAATACACTATTTTTAATGTAAAAAGATGTTCCAGGACTAGAGGGCATGGGATGAAGTTGGAGGGAGGACGATTCAGAGGAAACATGAGGAAGAATTTCTTCACAGAACGGGTGGTGGACAAGTGGAACCCTGCCAGAGGAAGTGGTCGGGGCTGAAACAGTCACGGGATTTAAGAATGCATGGGATAGACATAAAGGAATTCTGGAGGTCAAGGGTAAGGGGCAGCAGACTTCTAGGAAAACATAAACTGAACTTACAAGCTCAAATAGGCAGACTGGGTGGGCCATAGGCCCTTATCTGCTGACACTGTCTATGTATCTATGTATAAGGGGGCGTGTGTGGAGGAGGACCATGTAAAAGCATCTATCCTAAATAGATACTTCTGTTCAGTATTTACTGAAGAGAAGGTGAGCAGGCACACAGTTCAGCACAGTGGACACAGGGGGGATGGAGGTGAGCACTAGTCCCTTCACAAAAGAAAGGATCCTACAAGAGCTCAATAAGCTCAGGGTGGACAAGGCAGTGGAACCTGATGGCATACATCCCAGGGTACTAAAGGAGCTAAGGGTGGAACTAGCAGAGCCATTATCAGAATTGTTTAGTGAGTCTCTGAGCACAGGAGAGGACCCAGAAGACTGAAGAAGGGCTCATGTGATCCCTCTCCACAAGAGTGGTGGTAGGGAGGAGGCAAAGAACTACAGACCAGTCAGTCTTATCTCAGTAGTGGGCAAGATTATGGAGGCACTCCTTAAGGAAAGGATAGTGCAACACCTGGAATCCATAGGGGCACAGGATCCAAGACAGCATGGGTTTACAAAAGGAAGGTCCTGTCAAACTAATCTCATAAATTTGACTGGGTAACCAGAGTGGTGGACCAAGGGGGAGCAGTTGATGTCGCCTACCTTGACTTCAGCAAAGCTTTCGATACTGTTCCACATAGAAGATGGATTAATAAGCTGGGTAGGTTCAGGGTGGGTCAGAAGTTGGTCAACTGGGTGGCAACCTGGTTGGCGGGCAGAAAATAGAGAGTGGTGGTAAACGGTATACAGTCAGAAGAGATGCAAGTCACAAGTGGGGTACCTCAGGGATCAGTCCTGGGCCAGTCCTCTTCAATATCTTCATCAGTGACATTGCAGATGGACTGGAGTGTAAGGTTTGTCTGTTTGCAGATGACACCAAGATCTGCAACAGAGTAGAGGATCCAGATGGGGTGGGCAGAATGAGAAGAGATCTGGATAAACTAGCAAAATGGTTGGAAGAGTGGCACGGGGTTAATGCAAAGAAGTGCAAGATCATGCACATAGGGAAGAGAAACCTGAAGCCACCTATAGGCTGGGAGGAGTTGCTGGCAGTCACAAGGGAAGAAAGAGACTTGGGCATCATCATCACCGAAGACCTGAAATCATCCAAGCAGACCACTAAAGCAGTAGGTAAGGCTAGGGGGATGTTAGGGTGTATTTGTAGGGGTATCACAAGTCAGAAGAGGGAGGTAATAATCCCTCTTTACAAGACACTGGTTACGTCCCACCTGGAGTACTGCATGCAGTATTGGAGGCCACACCTTCACAAGGACATTTACCAAATTGAGGCAGTCCAGAGAAGGGCAACCAAAATGGTGCAGGGACTGCATCAGAAAACATATGAGGACAGATTAACGGAGCTCAATATGTATATCCTAGAGCAAAGACGGAGAGAGGTGATATGATCGAAACATTCAAACTCCTTAAGGGTATTAACAAGGTGAAAGAGTGTAACATGTTTCAATATAAGAAAAATAGCAGGACAAGAGGACACAGCTTGAGATTAGAGGGAGGCTGGTTAAGGGGTAATGTGAGGAAGTTCTTTTTCACAGAAAGGGTGGTGGATGCATGGAATGGCCTACCTCAGGAAGTGGTGGATATGAATACAGTGCAGGGCTTCAAACAGGCATGGAATAGGCATAAGGGAGAAATACAGATGAGTAAGGATAGATAGGCCATTGACAGAGCAAAGGCCGATGGCACATTTATAAGGTAGAAAAAGAAATAGGCAGACTGGATGGGCCTTGCGGTTCTTATCTGCCGTCAACTTCTATTTTTCTATGTTCTTGACCTCTTCCTCGTTATGAAGACCTCCCTTCACCAAGGGAGAGATTGGATCATCCTTGGGGATTTCAACCTAAACTGGCAGTCTCCTCACTGTGACTCCAACAAGGAATCCATACTTGGCCTCTACTAGTTCATCACTGAACCTACCAGAACCAACTACAAGACTGGGTCTCAGTCACTCATTGATTGGTCCTGGTCTTGCACCCCTCCCATGTCACCACCTCCAGAGTTCTTCCCGATTCAATCAGTGACCACTGTGCTGTTTTCTGCCGCTGGTCCACTAAATCACACACCCCCCCTCCCACACAAATTTGTCCAAACCAGGCATTTAAAAAAGCTGGATGCTTCCGAGTTTGCCAGAGCCACCCTAGCCCAAGACTGGTCCTTCACTGAAAACATTTCGGACATCAGCAAAGCGCATGAAGCCTTTAGCAATAAGTTCCTTGCCTTGTGTGACCATTTCATCCCACTTAAGAAAATCCGGGTCAAGGGATCTAGCCAAGAATGGGTCACCCCTGAGCTTCGCAAACTAATGAGGGATAGGGACTGTGCCTGGAGGTTATACAGGAATCAAAAATAAACCCAGCTCCTCCAAAGTTTCAAAACCCTCAGGAACAGGTGCAAATTTTCCACAAGAGCTACTAAATCCTCCTTCATCCTGGAAAAACAACGTACTGCCCAGGGGAACCCAAAGAGGACCTGGAACATCCTCAACAACCTAATTGGAAGGGAACTCTCCGATGAACATTTCTGTCTCACCTCCGATGGGACAACCACCACCGAGCCAGGAGAAATAGCCTCCCTTTTCAATAAATGCTTTGGTGACCTAGACCAGTACAAGCCCAGCTCCCCTCCCACCCTGCTTATCCCCACCGCTCTCAAAGTCTCCCACCCCAGGTTCCACTTCAGATACCTATCCCCTGCCAAAGTAGTCAAGCTAATCAGAACTAACGACCCTAGACCTTCCAAGGGTGCTGACAACATTAACTACAGAGTTCTCCATCTTGACTGTGACTCCCAGGCTGTCCCGCTAACAAACATCCTCAACCACTCCCTCTGCACGGGATCCTTCCCCAAAGCCTGGAAGTGTGCTGTTATTAAACCTCTACACAAATCTGGTCCCAAGGATCTAGTATCCAACTACCGGTCCATCTCCCTCCTCGCTCCTCTCTCCAAAATCCTAGAGAAAGTGGTCCACAGGCAAACCACGGAATTCCTCTCCAAGTACAACCTACTCACGGATGCCCAGCATGGGTTCCATGCTCGCCATAATACCAAAATAGTCCTCATTAAGTTCACCCACTCCACAGACAAAATCAACAATGAAGATCGCTACACCTGCACTGCGATTATGGACCTCACCAAAGCCTTCAATCTTGTTGATCATGAAGTCCTCCTCAGCACTCTGGCTGGCCTGCATTTTTCATCTGGGGTCTGCCTCTGGTTCAAGGATTACTTAACAGGTAGATCCCATCACACCTTGATTGACGGTGTCCTCTCCGAATCCTGCCCCATGAAATGTGGCTTTCCCCAAGGGTCCATCCTTGGCCCTCTTCTTTTCACCCTAGTCATCAACTCAATGCCTGATATCTGCACCTCCACTGAACTCCTTCTCTGTGCTGATGATGCAGTCCTATTCTGTCAGGACAAAAACCCCACCACTCTCATTAACAAACTCCAGTTCAATTTCAGCAGACTTCACGCCTGGTTCACATCCAAAGGTCTAGTACTCAACTCCAAAAAAACTAAGTTCATGGTTTTCTCCAGCCCCCGCAAACCCCTTGGCCTTGACCTCTCCCTTTATGACAACCTTGGCAATTCCATAGAAAGAGTCAATGAATTCAAGTACCTTGTCTTACTCCTGGACAACCACCTCAATTTCGATGCCCACACAAGCCTCACAATCAAAAAAGCTCACCAACGCCTCGGTATCCTTCATAGAACTAAGCAATACCTTAACAGGGAATCCAAATCTCTCCTTGTTTCCAGCTTCCTTGTTCCTGTTTTCGACTATGGTTCCCTTGTCTCCCTTCCCCACCTCACCATCAAAAACTTCTCCAGACTCAGGAGTTCTGACCACAACGCTATCCGCTTTGCCTCTAGTCTCCTTAAACTCACTCACCACTGTGACCTATATAAACTCACCAGTCGGTCCTTCCTTGAGGCCCGCCTCAACTGCAAGATGACCACCTCCTTCTTCAAACTCTCTCCTGAACTGTTCCCTGATTGCCTCAGTTCCCTCTTCTTGTCAACTGCCCCCACCAGGACGACTAGACTGTCCTCTACTCTCACATTCACTGTTCCTTTCTGCCGCACCACTCAAAGCCAGAATGCTCTCTCCTTTATGGGACCCAAGCTCTTCAACTCTCTCCCTCCAGAACTAAAACTCTGTCCCTCCACTAATGCCTTCAAACACAACATCAGGAGACATTTCTCTCGCACCTACTCCTGCACATGTATGCAGCCCTAGAACTGACTCCCCTTCTGCCCTCTTTTCCCCTCATCCTCCGATTTTCTCCTCTGGCACTTACCCTCACTCTTGTTTAGCACTTGTCAATTGTTTAGTCACCTGCAGTATGCTATTCTTGATTGTACTTAACTCCATATGTCCCAGTGTTATAATGTAAATTTGTAAAAACCCTCTTTGTATGCTTTATGCCATCTGTTGTATTGTTAATTCACCTAGGCTAGTTTCTATAGTACCCTAAAGTCTTTATTGTCAGGATTCTTATTGTACCTTCATTTTAACTCTCGCTGTATGGTAAATGTTTCTTGCTCATGTAATGTTTCATGATTGTTGTATGTAACTGGACGCTTGTGTAAACGGGCAGCAATGCTCACAAGCCTTTCCAGTATAACCAATACAAATTAAATGAAATGAAATACACATTTGCATAACCCACCTCCCCTCCTGTACCTCCCCTACCACCTCCCCATTGACACTGCACCAGATATATCTGTGGGTGCTCTGCACTGACTGGTTTGTCTGTTATCAGCTGTGAATGTATTTACATATTGCACTATGCAAAGTTTACTGAAAGTGTTTGTGTTTGCATATTGTACTGCCTAAAGTTTACCAGACAATGCTTGTTAGCTGCAACTGTTTCCCCCTCCTTCCTGTATATATTGCTAGTTGTCTCCCCATCACCTTTGTCTGATGAGGAACCTTTGCAAATGAGATTTTAGCTCAAATGTGTAATTCTGAATTGCTACTAAATAAATAAATAAAATAAATAATTTGCATATTTCAAAAGCATAGTTTCTGAACCAAAACAATGGTAACTTCTATTTTTAAAATAATTTTACATTAACAGTGTTAGTTTGCAAACCAAGTACTTGTAGGAACTCACCGCAACCATAAAGGAACTACTGAATGGAGCTATATAAACCAATCTGAGCCTTTTTAAAAACCTTTCTGAAGCTGAAGTAAAGCAAAACCATAGCATGGCCGCTATCTAATTCCCTCATTACCCAATCAAAGAAAACTATCAGGTTAGTCTGACGAGACCTCCCCATCACAAATCTGTGCTGTTTACTATCCTGGAGATTGTTGCTCTTCAAGTAGTCCAAGAGATCCTTTTTGACTAGTGAATCCATCAGCTTCCCTACAATAAAGGTAAGACTGACAGGTCTGTAGTTCTCTGTTTGTTCCTTTGCCCCCCCCCCATGCAGTGGAACTATGTCCACCACCCTCCAGTCCTCTGGAGCTACCCTTGTCCTAATTGAGCTGTTGAACAGACCTACAAGGGGTTCAGCCAGTTCTGCTGCTAATTCCCGAGTATCCTCAGATGCAACTCATCTGGTCCCAGGACCTTATCTTTCTTTAGGGCTGCCAGCCCTTTCAGGACTCTTTCACTAGTAAATATTGTCTGCCTCATCTCCGGGACACCCTGAGCGGCTACTTTGATACCACTCTCTAGCAACGGCCCACCATCCTCCCTAGTGAAACTGAAGCAAAAGTAATCATTAAGGATGGCAGCCTTCTGCCCGTCCTTCTCTATCACCCTACCCCTCCTCAACTAACCTTATGATTCCCCTCCTTTCTTCCCTAATATATCTGAAGAACTGTTTTTCTTTGCTCTTGCCCCTCTCTGCAATATGCAACTCTGTTCGAACAACATGAAGTCTTGCTGTTTTCTGACAATTGCAGTTAGCTCCAGCCTTTGAACTGCCCTGGAGAGTATAGGGTTAAATTTCTATGCAGGGCATAGAACGTTGAGCTCGAGCTCGGTTGAAGACTCTGTCTGCAGTACTTTGAATCCAAACCATCAGATTCTTTACTCCGCTTCACTGAACAGTCACTCCGGAGATTTCTCCTGTTGCTCGGTTCAAAGACTCGGTTAAAGTGTCGGTTAAAGTCTCTGTTATCCAAATTATTTTACCGCGATTTGGTTCACTCTGTCTGCAGTACAGTAAGTACTTAGATAGTGTTTTCTGGATTGTGGAAATTGTAAAAGTCTGATCGGTTCGGCTGAACCGATCCTTTAGGTCTTTTGATTTAGTCATTCTAGTGTGTGGTTACCGGTTCTTATCGGTTTAAAAAAAAAAACGTGTGTTTAGCATTTTTTTCAAACACCCGTAACACGATTAGAAACCGATAAGAGAGTCTTGCCTGGTGGTTGCCGAAAAAAGGGTAAGTTTGGTTAGGTTGACCACGTCTGAGAAACCCAAGAAATAAA
This sequence comes from Neoceratodus forsteri, assembly GCA_016271365.2. Classification (NCBI taxonomy): domain Eukaryota; kingdom Metazoa; phylum Chordata; order Ceratodontiformes; family Ceratodontidae; genus Neoceratodus; species Neoceratodus forsteri. The sequence goes on from CM028136.1 coordinate 896,042,678, forward strand.
ACGGGCCCACTGGGTTTCAACACTGCAGTGAGTGTGGGGAAGTCTTTGCGAAGGCCGATCCCCACACCACCTGTGTTTACTGTCTGGGGTTTGACAACCTCGATTCAGACTGCCAAACATGTAAGAATTTTCCCAAGTCTACCCTGGATAAGAGATTAGGTAGACTGAGGGAGAATGAGCCCAAGAAATCCGCTAACCCAGAAGGCCATCCTGGTTCAGTTACCACCGAACCAGAAGGAGTGCCCTCTGACCAGGACAATACTTCTTCGGGCAAGAGGAGAGCTGATCCTGAGTGGTCAGTTCCTACAAAAAGGAAAAGAAAGGAATAATATGCCGGTTCGGATCCAGAACTCCATGTTCCGACCACGGAAGAAATTGCCCGAGTGATTCGGATTGTGGAATCGCTTCGTCCGGTTCCGACCGATCTGGTCCCAGTTGGTAGGGGTTCGGTTTGGTCGGTTCCTCTGGTTCAGAATTTTGCCCCTGAAGATTTTTATGAACTGGATTTTGAGGAGGGGGACTGTGAACAATGTAAGGATTATGATGATGAGTGCTTAGAAAGTCTGGATGCGCCTATAGAACCGGACATCTCCCCAGACAGACCCTCTGGTGTTTCCCCTCCTAGGCTGTCTGAGACCCTTCCCCACTTTCTGTTTTACAGGAAGTGGCAGAAACCCTCCAGCTTCCTATAGAGGAGGCTGTGCAGGACCAAGAAGAGCCTGACTTCATTGAAATGATCGATATCCCAGAGTCTAAGAGACTGTCTACTCCCCTTCATAAGTCTTTTGGGAAGCAGACTCAAAACATTCTAAAGTCTCCTAACTCTATACCTCCTGTGGACAGAAGGATGGACAAGAGGTATAGTCTGTCTTGGATACGGAGTTTCTTTACCAGCAATGCAGCCATGTTGGGGTAGTGCAGGCTGCAGCCTGTGACAGGGCAGGCATTCCCTTGGCTTCACACTCCCAGATAAAGACTCCAAGAAGTTGAATGCCATGGCAAAGAAACAGTACATGGCACCCCCTTTGGGACTCAGGCAGGCTAATTATATGGCCTATACAGCCAGGTACCAGAAGTCCAGATGGGACACTGTACTGGCACTGGCTAAGCAGGCTTCCCCCCAGCTGGCCAAGGAGCTGGAGGTGGTGGCTGCTGATGGGATCAAGGCATCCAAGGTTCAGTTTCATGCTGCTGTGGACTCCAATGATGTGTCATCAAGAGTCATGGCTACATCTGTGGCTCTTCAGAGAATGGCTTGGCTCAGATGTACTAGCCTTTCACAGGACACCCAGGCTAAGGCCATGGATTTCCCTGTGGTGGGTAATTCTTTGTTTGGGGAGCTGACAGAGAATTACATGAAGAAAATGGATGAATACAGGACCACTTACAGGAGTGCACAGGCCAAGGAAAGGCAGGCAACTCCTCAAAGGCAGCAAGCCAGGCAGGGGCAGGCCTTTCACAGGCCTTTCTACAAGCTTAGGCCTTTTTCTCCCTTTTCCCAGAGGGTTCTTGAGGGAGAGGCAGAAGGGGATGAGCAGGCTGCATCCACCCCTCAGCCTAAGGCACCTGCCAAGCAGACACCCTGAGGTGTCAGCCCAGGTTGACTCCCCATACCAGTAGGAGGCAGGCTGGCTTACTAGTCCAGGACTGAGTCTGTTACTTCAGACAAATGGGTCCTGGAAGTGGTAAGCCAGGGACTGGTTCTCGGCTTCAAAAGATTTCCAAAGCTGAGGCCCAGTTCTTTTCCACCTGCAAGCACCTCCGAATCCCTTGCCTTGCAAGCAGAGGTTTCATCTCTGTTGGCTCTAAGGGCCATAGACAGGGTGCCCTACCTACACAGAGGCAAAGGTCTGTACTCCAGGTACTTCCTAACCCCAAAAAAGACAGGAGAGTGGTGACTCATCCTGGATTTAATATATCTGAACAAGCATCTGTTAAAACCAAAGTTCAAAATGGTGACTCTGGGAATAATTTTTCCCTCTCTAAGGCCAGGGGACTGGCTAGCCTCCCTGGACCTTAAGGATGCCCACTTTCACATTCCCATCAGGAGCTCCCACAGAAAGTACCTCAGGTTCGAATTGCCTTCAAGCCATTATCAGTTCAGAGCAATGTCCTTTGGCCTAACATCAGCTCCAAGGGTGTTCACAAAGTGCCTGGCAGTAGTGGTGACCTTTTTAAGAAGGAAGAAGATTGCAGTGTTTCCATATCTGGATGACTGGCTCATTGTGGGACAGTCCCCAGACCAAGTCAAGTCAGACCTCCAAGTGACCCAGCAAGTGCTCACTTCCTTGGGGTTTCTTCTCAACCTTTCCAAGTCAGTTCTCGAACCTGTACAGCATCTCACTTTTATAGGAGCAGAGCTGGATACCATAAAGGCAAGAGCTTTTCTCCCCATGCAGAGGGTTACAGCCATTTCAGAGCTGGCCTCCTCTTTCTGCCTTCTGGTCTCTCGACCAGCAAGGCATTTCCTTCAGCTTCTGGGCAACATGGCAGCTTCTACAGCAGTGGTCCAAGGAGCCAGGTTTCAACTGAGGGACATTCAGTTCCATCTAAGGTTCTTCTGGTCCTAAAAGAAGGATCCTCTTACCAAACTTGTTCCAGTGACTCAGACTCTGATCCAGGCACTTCAATTGTGGCAGGATTAGGACAATCTCAGGCAAGGGGTTCCTTTAGTCAATCAACCCCACTCTGTGGTCCTTAGCATAGATGCTTCTCTGTTTGGGTTGGAAGCCCATCTCGGGGCTCTCACAGCCCAGGGACAGTGGTCCCATCAAGAGTCCCTCCTGCATATCAAACTTTTGGAGCTCAGGGCAGTGTTCCTGGCTCTGCAACCCTTCTCTCAGTCAGTGCAGAACAAGGTGGTACAGGTCAGGACAGACAACACCACCACCATGTGGTACATCAACAAGCAGGGAGGCACTCGGCCCATGGTCTTGTGCACGGAAGCCATGAAACTATGATCCCTGGCTTACTCTCTGCAGACATCCTTAGACGCAGTCCACCTTCCGGGAAATGACAATGTGATAGCAGATGCACCGAGCAGAATCTCCCAGGGCCATCACGAATGGTCTCTGGATCCACTGGTACTGGAAGTGATTTTTTTCTAGGTGGGGCACCCCAGAGATAGATCTCTTTGCAGCCCCAGACAATCACCAACTTCCTCTTTTTTGTTGCAGACCTCCAGTACTGGGCTCAGTCCCTCTGGATGCTCTGGTTCTGAACTGGGAAAGAAAAATTCCTCTATGCCTTCCCTCCTTTTCCTCTGTTGTTCAAAGTTCTGGTCAAAATGAGGTCACAATCCTGCAAACTAATGCTGATTGCTCCAGACTGGGCCAGGCAGCCATGGTATCTCCTGCTGCTGTCCCTAGCAGTCCATCTTCCCCTGTCTCTTCCCAGGAAGTGCAATCTGTTAACCTCATCTCAGGGGAGGATTTGGTACCCCAATCTTCGGTCCCTCAATCTCAAGGCATGGCTCTTGAAGAGTTAGAATATGCAGATTTACATCTGTCCCAAGGGGTTCTGAACATTCTCAAAGCCTCTCGAAAGCCTGCCACCATAAAAAATACAACTCCAAATGGAAAAGATTCAGCATTTGGTATTCCAAGAAGCATATATCCCCAGACACTGCTGAATTGTCTACTGTTCTGGATTATATGGTTCATCTTAATGGTCTAGGCCTCAGACGAGCTACTCTCAAGGTACGTTTGTCAGCTGTTTCTGCTTTTCTGTCAGTTGGAAAGCCTTCCTCACTGTCATCTCATCCTATATTCTGTAAATTTTTCAAAGGATTGTTTCATAGCAATCCCCCTTTAGGGATCCTGCTCTTGCCTGGGATTTGAATATTTGCATTGCTCAGCTTATGCAACCCCCTTTTGAGCCTATGTCCTCAGCAGAGCTCAAGTACTTGACTTGGAAAACTATGTTTTTGGTTGCTGTTACCTCTGCCAGACATATCAGTGAATTGCTAGCTCTGTCAGTTGAACCAGACTTCATCTCATTCCATAGGGACATGGTGGTCCTTAGAACCAATAGGAGGTTCCTACCCAAAGTGGTTTCTGATTTCCACTTGAACCGATCCATGTCTCTTCCTGTGTTCTTCACTGATCATGCTTCCTCAGGAAAGTGAAGGTTACACAGTTTAGATGTTAAAAGAGCCCTGAGTTACTACATAGAATGTACAAAGGGTCACAGGTTTGAGTCCTTCCAGTTGTTCCTCACTTATGGGGAAGTAGGTAAGGGCAAACCTGCCACCAAGAGAACTATTGCTAGGTGGATTGTGTCCTGTATCCAATTCTGTTATGAGAAACTGGGAAAAATTCCTTCCTCAGGTCTGAGGGCTTGTTCCACTAGAGGTACAGCTGCATCTCTGGCTGCAGCCAAGGATATTCCCTTGTTAGAAATTTGCCAAGCAGTCACCTGGAAAACAGTTCATACCTTCACCAAGCATTACTCCCTGGATATCCAGGCTCAAAGTGATGCTAGATTTGGCGCAGCAGTGCTTCAGAGCCTATTCCCAAAGTAGGTTCTGTCCCTCCTTCTTGGTGGTACTGCTTGGTAGTCTGTAATTGTCAGAATACAGTAAGACTTCATGTTGTTTGAAGAAAAAATTACTCACCTTAGTAATTGTGTTTCTTCTAATGGAGTCTTGCTGTATTCTGACCTCCCTCCCTGATTCCCTCTCAGAACCTGTTTTTGGGAAGTGGGTGGGCAGGTGCAGTGTTGCACCCCAGGGGTGTCTTCAGCATACTTCCTGTTGGGTGCTTTAGTTTGGTTATTAAGAATTTGTTATGCTTTATTACCTGGTTTTTGTTTGTTTTTTTGGGTTTCCTGACTTGAGTCTTCCTTTGGGAACCTAGACCGTTAGTTGCCAGTTGGCTAGTAGAAATTTTACAATTTCCACATTCTGATAGGTCAGTGAGTTTTTAGCTCATAAGAATATGACGGTTTGGATTCAAAGTACCGCAGACAGAGTCTTCAACCAAGCTCGAGCTCAACGTTCTATGCCCTGCATAGAAATTTAACCCTATACTCTCCGGGGCAGTTCAAAGGTTGGAGCTAACTGCAATTGTCAGAATACAGCAAGATTCCATTAGAAGAAACACAATTACTAAGGTGAGTAATTTTTTTTCTTTCTGCTTTTGCCTCCCTAACCACCCTCTTTGCCTCCCTATTTTTCAGTAAATATTCTTCCCATTCTTCCTTACCCTGCTTTTCTTTATATTTGTAGTAAGCCTTCTTCTTGGCCCACACCACTTTCCTGACCCTTGTCTAAAACCATAATTGTCTCTTGAACCTATTCTTTGGTTACCATTCTCATGCATACCTTAGATGTCATGAGAATTGCCCTCTTAATTGCTCCCCATCTCTCTTCTACCCCACCTATATTTTCCACCCCTACTGACTTATCCCTGACCAGCTTCCTCAGCCTATCAAAGTCTGCCCTTCTAAAATCAGGGCCTTCAACTCTCAGTTGCAGTTTGCTGGACCTGAGGGACAGTTCAAATCAAATGGAGTTATGGCTGCTGTTCCCCAGTAGCTCCCCCACTTCCATATCTCCTACCACCTCTGAGTTGTTTAGCACCTCCTCATGAATTGTGGTCTGCCAGGTAAGTTCCTTAACTAGCTATACCAGTGGATAGTCTTGGAAGGCCTCCAGCAAGGCCTGACTTCTGACATTCCTGGCCACTGGAACATCCCAGTCAATGTCCGGCAGGTTCAGATCACCCACCACCACCACTACCTCCCCCTTTGCTACCCATCTTTCAAGTTCTTCTCTAAGCTGTCAGTCCCTTTCTTCCCCCTGTTCTGGAGGTCTATAGATTATGCTCAAAGTATATTTTCTTGCCTGAAGCTGCTGTGAATTGCACCCTTAGTGAATCTGACTCCCCATTACTACATCTGATGCACTCATCTTACAACACCTTGATGCCCTCCTTGACTAAAAGGACAACCCATTCCCCTCCACTTGTTCCTCTGTACCTCTTGATCAGTGAATACCCAAGGACCATCACTTCTCAGTCATTACTTTCTGAAGCCCACATTTCCATGATGGCCACAAGATCCACCTCAGTGTCTGCCATCAGTGCCTGGAGCTTGCTGATTTTGTTATCTAGGCTCCTGGCATTAAGGCATACCACCTTACATCTGACTCCTGATTCTACTTTGCTACTACCCTTGTGCTTTCCTTGTCTTGTCATCACCTTGATGATGCTTGCACCCTTTGTGTTCCCCCTCTGTAAGGTCCCTTTCTCCAGTTCAGTAAGGGCCACAGATCTCTTTGTACCCGCTGTGCTGCTAGGGGAGTACTAACTAGGATTCTCTTCTTCTCATCTGACACTGTGGTTCCCCCTAGACCCAGTCTCCCCCAGTCAGTTTAAACATCTGATATAGACGTCAAATGTCACAATCTGCCCCAGCACATGACCCCCCCTCTCTTTTTGGGTGAAGTCTGTCACCCTTGAAGAGTCTCCTATCCCAGAAGTCTCTCCAATCCCCCACAAAGTGATACCCCTTTTCCTGACTCCATCCCTTAAGCCATCCATTAAAAGCCACTATTACAGCTCTCCCTATCCTATCCTGCTTCCCCTCCCTGCCCCACACAGAGAGGACTTCAGAAAAGGCCAGGGAGGCTGAGTGTGCCACCAGTATGTCCCCCAGTCTATGGATGTTCTGCTTCACCATCTCTACTGACTGATTTGCCATATCATTGGTACCCAGGTGTACCAGCATTCCCAACTCCCCCATTCCCTCTCCACCATTCTACCTATCCTATCTAAATCCTGAATGTCTGAAGCCCCAGGAAGGCACTGGGCTATCCCCTTTCCACCAGCCCCCCCTCCTCCACCCTCTCTCCTCCCCAATCATTGAGTCTCTGTCCACTAAGACTTACCTGGCAGACATGCTCCCCTTGGGTACCATCACATTGTCCTGCTCTTTCCCATCGGCTGACTCAGAGTCCCCCCCACCAGTGGAGTCAGGTGCCTGAACCTCCTCTAGAGGTGAGAAGGGATTCACCATCTGCATAGAGCTGGGCTGGACAATCTCCTAATGGCTACCCCTTCCCACCCACCACTCTCCATTCCCCCTTGACCAGTGGGTCTGTGTGGGAGTGAGGGTGATAGGGAGTGGGCTCTTGCTAAGCTGATGAAGCTACTGAGATATTTCTACTCTTGCTGCCGCCAGCTGAGCATGGAGCTCAACTAAAGTCCTGCAGGGGGGCAGTGCCCCTCTTCCAGAGCATATCCCTAGAGAAGAGCACCCCACAGCCTCCCTGACAGACTGCCTCCCTTCTGAACCCCATCCTCATAAAGACCTGTACTAAACAGATGACTAATTTAATCCATAGTGCTCATTCAGATAGGGCGTAGCTGTAAGGCTCAGCAATAGCACAGGAAACAAGAGTATAAACTACTTTGTACTGCTCACCCAAATAGGGTAAAACTGTAAGATTTAGCTAACGCACAAAACAACCCTGCAAATTAAAGCTACACTAGCTATGGCACAGACAGAGGCATGAAATTGAACTATGTGTAAGCAAAGAGTGTTACCTGTAGCTGATGCAGACTATTCCATTAACCTGCAGTACACACCCCCAAAGATAACACCTAGGACCAAGTAGCAGTTAGTGCCCCAAACAATTCTCCTACAAGCAATGTAGTTAACTGTTCAAATACAGTTTTACCTGGGATGAGACGGGCAGAGTTCCTGGGTGCTGGCTGTCTCTCCTGGCAGACTCCTATGATGTCCTTTGTACTCGGTCCTTAGCAAGGAGAAATGCTTCATAGGATGGTGTTGTAAAGGGCAGCCACCTGTCCCAGGCTGATGTGCAGGCAGCACTTGATTGGTGCATTCCATCAGGAGAGGTGTGGCTTCAGCAAACCCTGGTAGCTGTCTGATAGGCTGGCTTCACTAGCCAGGAAGGAGAGGTTATTTCAGTGTCCCGGTGTTTGCCATTGGTGGTCCACAGCTGAGATGTGATGTAGCAGGAAGTGATCTTGGGCAGACTTGCCCTCTCTCAACCCCTCTGGAACACCAGCGATGGCAGTGGCAGTGAATACCACTAGTAATTTACAGCAGACCATTCATAGTGAGCAGGCAGGAGTGAGGTTTAAATTCCCTTTACCTGTCCCAGGCTGATGTGCAGGCAGCACTCAATTTGTGCATTCCATCAGGAGAGGCATGGCTTCAGCAACCCTGGCTGCAGATAGGCTGGCTTCAAAAACCAGGAAGGAGTGGCTCCTTCAGTGTCCTGGTGCTTGCAGTCGGTGGCTCAGCACTGAGATACAGTGTGGAGGAGGGTGATCTTGGTTAGACATGCTCCCTCTCAGCCCCTCCAGAGCAACAGTGATGGCAGTGAATGCCACTAGTAATTTACAGCAGGCCACTCATAGTAAGCAGGCAGGAGTGCAATTTAAATCCTCCTTGCCTGTCGCAGGCTGACATGCAGGCAGCACCTGATTGGTGCGTTCCATCAGGAGAAGTGCAGCTTCAGCAACCCTGGTTGCTGATAGGCAGCTTCATCAACCAAGAAGGAGTGGCTGTGTCAGTGTTCTGGTGTTTGCGGTCAGTGGTCCAGCATTGAGATACAGTACAGGGGGAGTGCAACCTTGATCAGACTTGCCTTCTCTCAACCCCCTCAGAGCAGCATTGGTGGCAGTGACCCTGAATGCCACTAGTAATTTACAGCAGACCACTTGTAATAAGTAGGCAGGAGCATGGTTTAAATCTCCCTCACCTGTCCCAGGCGGATGAGCAAGCAGCAACCAACTTTGCATTCCATTGGGGAGGCACAGCTTCAGCAACCCTGGCTGTTGATAGGCTGACTTCACCAGCCAAGAAGAAGTGACTCTTTAAGTGTATTGGCGCTTGCAGTTGGTGGTTTGGTCTTGAGATGCAGTGCGGGGGGAGGGTGATCTCAGTCAGACTAGCCCCCAACCCTTCTGTAGCAATGGTGATGGCAGTTGCAGTAAGTGCCACTAGTGATTTACAGTAGGCTGCTCACAGTAAGAAGGCAGGAGCCATTGCCTAGAACCATAATTGTCTTGTGAACCTGTTCTTTTTGGTTACTCTTCTCATGCATACCTCAGATGCCTTGAGAACAGCTCCTTTAATTGCCACCATCTTACTTCCACCCCACCTATGTTATCCACCCTATTAACATATCCCTGACCAGCTCCCTCAGCCTATCAAAGCCCAGCCTTCTAATAGCAAGGACTGATGCTCTCAATTGTAGTTTGATGGACCCAAGGGCCAGTTCAAAGCAAACGGTGTTATGGTTGCTGTTCCCCAGAATTCCCTTCTCCCATACCTGCTGCCATCTCTGAGTTGGTCAGCACCACCTCGAGAATTGTGGTCTGCCTGGTCAGTTCCTTAACTGTGGAATTATGGCAAAATGTTGGATGAAAGCAAAGTGTTGAAGGAAATAGGACTGTAAGATAATAGCAAAACGTTTAATAAAAAAAGTACTAGAAAATAAAGGGGTAAAAGGCACATGCCTTGCTCATGGCAAAACTTGCTACAGCTAGCAAAATGTTTTTTGCTAGCAAAGTGTTTTTGTTTAAGGGCAGGATGTCATACCAGACTTGACGTGATCAAAAGAAGGAACTGGATGAGTAAAAATAAAGTAGTACGTGCAAGAAGACCAGGTGTTAATGAAGGGCAGTTTGTTATGTTCGGACATACCCTTATCTCGTAAAACTTCCTTTCCTGTCTTTTATGGTTAAAATATCCCTATCTTGCAAAACTTCCTCTTTTTGCCTTTCTTGTCATAAACAACTGCTGTATATAAGAAGCTTAGATTGTGAGCCTCAGTGAATTCAAGAGGTTTGAGAAGAAAGAAGCAGATGACCACCTACCATGAAAATCCAGTGGCGCTCAAATTCCAAGAGGACAGGGGTAATATCAGTTCTGATCATCTCTGTATTCTCTCTATGCTTGTAGCTCTAACAGAAGTGGGCTGTTGGCTGTTTAGTTTTGTTTGTGTTATGGACTTTTTACTCTGTTGCAAATAAAAGCGTAAGTTTATAACAACTAAAGTGTAGTCTGTGTGACTTTCTGGGCCCCGGGCCACAGGCCAATCTGAACCTGCTCCAAAACCTCTATATTTTCTGGTGACCAGGGCAGGACTTGGTGTGATTCTGGTCTTGCTCGGTCCAGTAAGTAAAATAGGTAAAACTGGACAGGGTATACAAAGGTAAGGGTCATAACCTAACTGCAGTACCAGGGAAAGGGGCTCTTAGACACAGAGTTCGAAAAGCATGTTGAACCTACAAATAAAGGTCCATAGATAAATTAAGGAAAAAGTTGTGTAAATGTGAACATGCTGAGAAGCTGTTCAAGTGCATACAGGGAGTAATAGAACCCTGGGGCCAGGCTCAAGGACATGTTAAACGTTGTGTTAAGAAAAAAAGTATGCCCAGTAAAGAAGGCACTGAGGCTCTCGTATTCTGCACCTGTTGGATAGCAGGACAATGGAAGACTAAAAAAGAAAAGTTACTAACAGAATTAGAACAGTGTAAAGAACAAATTAAAATGTTACATGGACACCAGCGGGTCCTTACTATGACCACTTAAACAGCATCAGTCAGGGCAGCCACTGCCTCCCAAGCTCAAATAGACAACCAATACCTAGAAAAAGAAAACCGTCACCTAACCAAGTGTTTGGAGGAAGAGCAGGGAGCCATTAGGTGCCTCTCACAAAACTCCTCCAAACCTAGTGTGGACCACTGTAATGTGAGAAGCATATTCAATAACTAGAAAATTAATTAGGAAAACACCAGGCAGTCATTGCCCCCTACAATGGCACCTCTCTAAATAATGATTCAGATAAGGATGAGGTAGACTGGGAAAACATAGAAGATGCCAACTGGCAGGAACATTGCCAAAAATACACTAACGATTGTGTTCGGGCCCTCGTTATGGCACTTATAGACACCCGAATACATAAAATAACCAGGGCAAACCACTGGACAAACCATCACCCGGTATGACCTTAGTGGGGCAGACTTAGTGGCTTTAAGCCTAGAAATAGGACCCATAAATCCTGGGGATAATGCAGCTGATGTTTTTAGCTGAGCTCATACTTTCAGAAGACTGCATAGTTCTCTAGAAGATGAGGACATAAGAGATACAGTTCTCCATTGCCTCCATTCGGAGTTACGTGCAGGACTCCGGCCAAAGCCCTGCAGGGAAACAATTGGACTACTGATGGATTCCTGGCACAAGTGGCCCAATTGGTGGCTGGGGACACAGACTTCCACCAAGCCTTTGCAATGACTCATCAGAGAAAGGGGGAGCCAGTTGCAGGGTACACTGAGTGCCTATACACATACTACTGCCTCATCCCCTCCCGACAGTGGCAGATGCCCCATGTACAGTGATGAAGTCTATAAAAAGAAGTTGCTGTCAAGCATCCTACTGGAGCTTAGGTCACTCATTAGAGTATCAGTTGCTGACAGGATGCGGTACCTCAGTCTAATGGCTAAGTTACAAAAAGCAGAAGCTCTTGTCCATTCCCAGGACAGGAGCAGAAAAGGACCCATAGTCGTGGTGGAAGGACCATCCAAACAAATGGCTACTTAATCATGGACTGGTAAACACCCATGGTCTGTTACCATTGTCAACAGCCAGGATATAGCAAGCCCAAGTGCCCCATGTTACAGGCATCGTGCCATCTGTGCCAGTGCAACTCCCAGGAGTCATGGTACTCACTCATGGGGAACTCCTACAGGAGTTACATAACATGAAGTTAAAAATGGAGTGGTTAGAAGCTGTCCAAGCAGTGGGTGAAGTAATCCACTCACTTCCCCAATAGGGATGCATGGCCTCCCTACAGGCAGTAGTGAGATTCTGGCGTGATGCACAGAATCACCCGGTCATATCAGCAGCTATGAATGAGGCCCACAGCAATCCATGTTAATTGATACAGGGGCTTCTATGTCCATCATACATACCTTGCAACCAAAAAAACTATCCACTTGCTACTCGAGAGTTGATGAGACTCTATGCATTTCAGGGCTCAAGAGCAACTGTCATTAAAGCAAAACCAACCAAAATCAAAATAAATGGCTATACCTTTTATCTGCTAGTATACCTCATGAATCTGCCTGATGAAAAAGTATTGTAGGGTCTAACTTCCTCTGGTCTACTGGGGTAATAATTGACTCACACCAACAACAGGGTGTGGCTCAAACGCAGCTTGTTGTTAGCACCAGAGGAGTCCCACATACTGAGGAACACATTATTACTGATGTACATGCTGTTTGTGCTATTAAAAATCCTGAGACTGTGCCCCTCCCCACTTGTAGCTCCCCAGCTGTTGTACAGATGGTTACACAGCATGCTGAGGCATTTGCCAAGCACAAACATAATTGCAGTCGGCTAGACCAGGAGGAAGTCATCACAGGAAAGGCTCATGTCACCCAAAAACAGTACAAAATCCCTGCAGAGTGTAAAAATGATGTAGATGCTATTATTCAGTCATTGTTACAGCAAGGGGTATTGACAGAGTGTGAGTCCATGACTAACTCCCCAATTTGGCCAGTACAAAACCCAACAGTAGCTGGAGACTAACTATAGACTACCAAAAGCTAAATTCAGTCACTCCAGCATGTGCCCCAGTAGTCAGAGAAATCCTCTTCCTCTTGTCCCAAATCCCCCCCCCCCATGCAATAGTATTCAATACTCTGGATATTGCAAATGGATTTTGGCATGTGCCGGTGCATAAGAACTCACAATACAAATTTTCTTTTGCCTGGAAAGATAAACAATTCACTTGGAACTGCCTATCGCAAGGATTCTATAACTCACCAACTATTTTCCATAAAACAATGGCGGCAGCACTTACACACTTCTTCAAGCCGCAAGCTGTCTTGCAGTACATGAATAATATTCTGTTAGCAACAGAGACCAAAGAAGAACATTTAACCTTGCTAGCAGAACTGTCAACTCTACTATAGAGAGACGGACTCAAAGTAAACCCAAAGAAGTGCCAGTTAATGAGTGCCTCTGTTAACTTCCTGGGTATCACAGTAACTCCAAATGGTAAGCAGCCAGATGAGGCAAAAGCAAGGACTATTCAAAGACTAGACCTGCCGATTACAAAGACTGCCTTATGGTCATTTTTAGGGCTCACAAACTATCACAGAGATTTCATACCTTTTTATACAGAACTGGCATGGCCACTGTATGACCTGCTAAAAGCTTCCATAGATGACATCTGAGCAGCATGGGCTCAAGAACACACCACAGCTATGAGAAAACTCAAAGAAGCAGTATCAGCAGCCATATTGCTAATCCAGCCCAATCGAGCACTGCTGTTTTATCTAGAAATATTCACCTGTCCAATTGTCATCACTGCAGTTCTGTGCCAAGAACAGCAAAACAAGTTGAGACCAGTTGCCTATGCCTTCAGAGTGCTAACTGAGGTAGAAAAGAAATTCTCCGCCTGTGAAAAGCATCTACTACCAACATTTTGGGCTGTGCAGAACTTCACATACATCACCGGACTGCAAAAGACTGTCCTGCACACCCCTCACACTCCACTAAACTATCTGCTCAAACCGGGGGACACAGCAGTGTCTTCTAAGAGACTATCACAGTGGACTTTAATGCTCTTGCAGAGAGACCTGGACATTACTCCAAAGAAAACAACCTTGTTGCCGGCACATGTCCTGTACATGGGAAAGCCACGTGACTGCCCTCTGACTTATGGCATGTATGGTACTTACCTGAACCCCTGGCCCTTACCACCCCCTATACCCACAGCTGAAAACTGGTATACAGATGGGTCCTCATATTATGTTGCAGGTAAGTCATATACAGGATTTGCAGTGGTGACCCTACAACATATTAATTCTCACTCTTATACTGCACATTCCTCTCAGTATGCTGAGCTAGCTGCTATTTATTGTGCTTTAGAAAATGCTATGGACAAAACAGTTAACATTTATACTGATAATGCTTATGTGGTAAATACTGTTGCTATGTTGCCTTTGTACATGTCCAATAACTATTCAGCCTCAAATGATAAACCTTTATCCCATGCATTGTTGTTACAGTATATTGTGCATTTGTTACAAGCTCACACTCACCCAGTAGCAATTTTAAAAGTTAAAGACCACTCTACTGGAACCCCTCAGGCTGAGGGCAACAAAGCTGCCCACCACGCGGCACATGTGGCGGCCATGCATGGCTCCCCTGATGCCCGCCTACTAATTACATACCACTACCAGTGTTAGCCGTAATGTATGCAACCCCCCCGACCTTACGTCTTTGCAACAAACTTATCTGCCTTACCAAATAGCGGTGCACTGGCATCTACAAAAGTGTCCATTAATGGCCCCCACCCCATGACCAGACAAAACCCACCCATCCTCTATAGACCCCAAACCTCTATCCTACTGTACCAAGACAATAGCCTAGCCTTCCCAGTAGTGTGTGTTCCCCAGAATTAGAATGCGAGGTATTCCACCTCTGCCATGCACATCCCACAGGAGGAAACCACTCCCTTCCCAAAACACTTGAAAAAGCTAAAGCCTCCATGTGGTGGCCACAAATGGAAGAGCACCTCCAAGAGAGGTACAATCGCTGTTTACCATGCTTACAAACCAACCCCCACATACCTCCAACAAAGTGCTCTTGCTTCGACTAGGCCCTCAGTGGCCCCTAGGACCACATACACAGATAGATTTTATCATAGGATTGCCCTGCACAACAGGTAATTTTACTCATTGCTTAGTTGTTATCGACATGATTTCTAAATGGGTAGAAGCTTTTCCCATGAAAAACATAGAGGCCCATACAGCAGCATATATTTTGCTTTTTCAGCTATTTTTCTAGGCAGAGACTGCCATTGGTAGTTTCATCACACAAAGAAGAATCTTTTATAGGCAAAATTTTTAAACAATTGCAAGCTATGCTAAATATTAAACAAGAACTACACATGGCATTCCACCCACAATCATCGGGGTAGTAGAGCGGAAAACAGAACTTTAAAAACTATGTTAACAAAATTTTGTTCTGACAAACCAACGAATCGGCTAAATTGTTACCTCTGTGCTTGATGGCAATCCGGTCTACACCACACAGAACTACTGGTATTAGCCCATATCAGACTATAATCAGAAGATTAATGAGAACCCCTGGGCCCTACTGCTATTCAGAGCATTCCCCTTGTTACAAGGGGCTGTAACAGAAATTGGATCAAACAAATGGAAGAATACACTGTAGAAGTTAATAAGTTTGTGGCTACAAACATTGGCAAATCTAAGAAACAGATGAAAAACTATTTTAACAAAAAGGTACATCCATTTGAATATCAAATTGGAGATTCAGTAATGGTTAGAAATTATGCTAAAAAGGAACATGCGTTTGTGCCCTCGTGGAAAGGACCCTTTCCCATTGTTGACAAAGTTAGCTCTGTAGTGTACTTGTTAAAAATCCCAGGCAAGAAAAACCAGCCTGTGCTCAAATGGTATCACGTCAACCAGTGAAAAAGCATTACATAGGAACAGTTGCTAACCTTGATCTTTCTTTTGTACACAGAGGGACCAAGAATAGAAGCCTAAAATGAGGCTCATCACCATGCAACAGGATAAACAGATGCTGATTGTAATCTTCACCCTGTGCCTTAAAGAGGTGCAAGGCATTGGCGAAAAGTACAGAGGCTGGACTTACGGCATCAATGGTGACACCATGAAATGGGTAGAGTGGTACCGCAATGCAAACATGGATCCCACAGGAAAACCAGGGCTCTGTGACAACACACCTCCATGCAAGAAGGAAAGAGTGTTCCTCAAACAACTTGAGCATGCCCCCAACCATTAGGTAACAGCTTTTCAATCTCCATGGGTGACCACTTTGGGATATGACCCTCAGGGTGCAGTGTAAAGGACCCAAACACATGCATGGTTGGGCCGTTTGACCCTGAGATCAACAGTAAGATGTGCATGTGACTGATGCAGCCTACTACAAGGAAGGGTATCCATAAAATGCATAAGTAAGCATTTTGTTGTGTTTGCAGCAAAGGACATCAAACAGGATAACTTTGGACAGAGGTGTTGTATATACCTTGCCTGTGCAGACTGGGTCTGCACCAAAAGTGTTGATTATAGAACCCCTATCACATACCAAAAGTGTGCTCAAGTGGTGGGCATCCTGTCCCAAGCTCCAAAACCTTGGGTCCAGCCAATTACTACCAAATCATCTCCCCCACCTATTCCCACCAAAGAAGACTGGTACTCCATATTCACTAAAGGACCCATCCAATCACCCACACAATGCCCACAGCTGCATCCAGGACCCAAAAATGGACTGACAGCCACCTCAGTACCAAAGACTTTGATAAATGATGTTCAGTTTATGCATATATCTGCTGTTTTAAATATTTCACATTGGAACATTGCAAAATTTGGACACCATACACTAAGTAATGTTTCTTTGTTTTATGCATCATTATTAGTAGACATAATAGCTTCTTACAACAAGAGAGCTCAGGATCGGTTGGGAGGAAAAGAGATTATTAGAGATGTTGCAAATGAAGGCACTTACCATACCAGGAGACAATGCACTAAGTCTTGGAGAAATAGGAGGTATGGTAGGTACAGCCACTGGTCTGTTTGGCTCAGGTATGTCCATTTGAAACAGGGCAGACATAGATAAAATTGGAAACCACATGGAATACTTAAAAACAATGTGGTCCAGGTAATAGACAAAGCAGAATTACATGGTATTGAAGGTATCACCCAAAAGGAAAGGCTTACAATCTTTAATAAGCACGATATTGCCAGGCTGTTTAATGAAATGCAGTCCAAGGTAATTGAAATGATTCAGGCCAGCAACGATGAGGCACAAGAGAAAAAGGTAGGAAGAGAAATAACCTGCACTGGTTATGGAGCGTATGTTTTAACTACTGTAACCAAGTTACTGCAACGTATAGAAAATGGCCACATCCCAGACCTCATAAAAGATGCCCATCTTGCCAAATGGTATTGCCCTCAATGCGTGTCAAAAAAGGAAAAGGTTAATTGGGACTGCATAAGCAGCTACAGGTCCCTCTCCCAGATACCATCCGAAACTTAGGATATGTGACTTCCCATCCCAGTCGAGGCTCCTGTTATGGGGAGGGGTCCTGTTCCCTAAGGGATGTCATATACATCTCCTTTATGGTGTCCCCCCCCTGAGTTTGATCCTGATACCGCAGTATTTGACAAATTGTCTGCCATTCACTCTATGGGCTACCTAGAAAATAAAATATATCAGAAATGCTTAGACAACACCCCTTTATTAGAGTATCTCCCAGAAGTCCAAAATGGGCAATCCCTCACCTTAACTGTTGCTCTGTAAAAGGATATAGATATCTATGCAGGTGTAATGTGTATAATGTCACCACCCCAATGTGTGGGTACACCAAAGAGGATGACATAGTTAAGTATCAGGCTAATCTAACCACCTCATGCCCTGTCAAGTTAACCAAGTGGCGCAGGTCAATGGTTAAAGTGGCGACAATGAACTAGGCCAGTATTGTGTGGTAACCAACCATGAAACCTTTTCCTATGGACATCTCACCTATAATGTCACTGCCCCAAACTTTTTTGCTTTACTCCCACAGAGCACACCACCCTAGGCCAGACAGTCATCAGGCCCATTCCTGACTTTGGAGAGGACATTATACAAAGTGACCAAGACAATCCGACATTGACCAATACTTACCCACCTTCAGTATCCCTATTGAGACTTTAACCTTGGCCTCCAAGCACTACTGGCCAGAAAGGATACACACTTAGTGGAGGTCAGTAATAAAATGTATAATACCAAGCAAGTTATGAATGACATGATCCACTAGGGAGACCTAGATCTCATGCTCTCTGACAGCAGACTGGAATCAGCTTTCCAAGCTTTCATAATCTTACAAGCAATTCTCATTGCAATTCTCATAATCATGTCATGCTGTATCTGGTGTACCATTAAGAACTATAACAAGCAAATGTGCAACCTGCAGATGGCCCAATTAACAATTAACACTTGCATACTGTGTGACCCTGAGCAAGTCACTTAACTTCCTTGTGTTCCCAGGTCGCACCTGCAGACAAGCTTTCAGCTTAGTGTGTCTCACCTGGTTAAATAATTGGAAAAAAAAACAAGGCTCTAAGACATGGCCTGCATTCTAAAAGTTTTTAGGTAAAATGCACACACTTGATCTACATTGTTAGATGAGATATAAAGATTTAAGCGGTAGCTAATAATGTAACGCATAATGCAAGTACTCAGCTAATGTTTCTGCTTAGGACTATCCTCATGACTAGAGGATTCTTTTGGTAGCATTGCAAGCTACCTCTGTTATTATACTTACTTGTGTAAAACATTTAACAGCAAATAAATCTCATCATAACTGCTTTACAAGGTGGGGCGTTGGATACCCCCTTTTAGGGTCTCCTCCTCCTCCCCATGGTGGGAACTGTGGAATTATGGCAGAATGTTGGAGGAAAGCAAAGTGTTGAAGTAAAAAGGACGGTAAGATAATTGCAAAGTGTTTAATGAAAAAGGTACTAGAAAATAAAGGGGTAAAAGGCACATGCCTTGCTCATGGCAAAACTTGCTACAGCTAGCAAAATGTTTTTTGCTAGCAAAGTGTTTTTGTGTAAGGACAGGATGTCATACCAGACTTGACGTGATCAAAAGAAGGAACTGGATGAGTAAAAATAAAGTAGTATGTGCAAGAAGACCAGGTGTTAATGAAGGACAGTTTGTTATGTTCGGACATACCCTTATCTCGTAAAACTTCCTTTCCTGCCTTTTATGGTTAAAATATCCCTATCTTGCAAAACTTCCTCTTTTTGCCTTTCTTGTCATAAACAACTGCTGTATATAAGAAGCTTAGATTGTGAGCCTCAGTGAATTCAAGAGGTTTGAGAAGAAAGAAGCAGATGACGACCTACCATGAAAATCCAGTGGCTCAAATTCCAAGAGGACAGGGTAATATCAGTTCTGATCATCTCTGTATTCTCTCTATGCTTGTAGCTCTAACAGAAGTGGGCTGTTGGCTGTTTAGTTTTGTTTGTGTTATGGACTTTTACTCTGTTGCAAATAAAAGCGTAAGTTTATAACAACTAAAGTGTAGTCTGTGACTTTCTGGGCCCAGCACACAGGCCAATCTGAACCTGCTCTAAAACCTCTATATTTTCTGGTGACCAGGGCAGGACTTGGTGTGATTCTGGTCTTGCTCGGTCCAGTAAGTAAAATAGGTAAAACTGGACAGGGTATACAAAGGTAAGGGTCATAACCTAACTGCGATAACCTAACTGCAGTACCAGGGAAAGGGGTCTCTTAGACACAGAGTTCGAAAAGCATTTTGAACCTACAAATAAAGGTCCATAGATAAATTAAGGAAAAAGTTGTGTAAATGTGAACATGCTGAGAAGCTGTTCGAGTGCATACAGGGAGTAATAGAACCCTGGGGCCAGGCTCAAGGACATGTTAAACGTTGTGTTAAGAAAAAAGTATGCCCAGTAAAGAAGGCACTGAGGCCCTCGTATTCCTCGCCTGTTGGATAGCAGGACAATGGAAGACTAAAAAAGAAAAGTTACTAACAGAATTAGAACAGTGTAAAGAACAAATTAAAATGTTACATGGACACCAGCAGGTCCTTACTATGACCACTTAAACAGCATCAGTCAGGGCAGCCACTGCCTCCCAAGCTCAAATAGACAACCAATACCTAGAAAAAGAAAACCGTCACCTAACCAAGTGTTTGGAAGAAGAGCAGGGAGCCATTAGGTGCCTCTCACAAAACTCCTCCAAACCTAGTGTGGACCACTGTAATGTGAGAAGCATATTCAAGAACTAGAAAATTAATTAGGAAAACACCAGGCAGTTGTTGCCCCCTACAATGGCACCTCTCTAAATAATGATTCAGATAAGGATGAGGTAGACTGGGAAAACATAGAAGATGCCAACTGGCAGGAACATTGCCAAAAATACACTAACGATTGTGTTCGGGCCCCCGTTATGGCACTTATAGTCACCCGAATACATAAAATAACCAGGGCAAACCACTGGACAAACCATCACCGGTATGACCTTAGTGGGCAGACTTAGTGGCTTTAAGCCTAGAAATAGGACCCATAAATCCTGGAGGACAATGCAGCTGATGTTTTTAGCTGAGCTCATACTTTCAGAAGACTGCATAGTTCTCTAGAAGATGAGGACATAAGAGATACAGTTCTCCATTGCCTCCATTCGAGTTACGTGCAGGACTCCGGCCAAAGCCCTGCAGGGAAACAATTGGACTACTGATGGATTCCTGGCACAAGTGGCCCAATTGGTGGCTGGGGACACAGACTTCCACCAAACCTTTGCAATGATTCATCAGAGAAAGGGGGAGCCAGTTGCAGGGTACACTGAGTGCCTATACACATACTACTGCCTCATCCCCCCCTGACAGTGGCAGATGCCCCATGTACAGTGATGAAGTCTATAAAAAGAAGTTGCTGTCAAGCATCCTACTGGAGCTTAGGTCACTCATTAGAGTATCAGTTGCTGACAGGATGGGGTACCTCAGTCTAATGGCTAAGTTACAAAAAGCAGAAGCTCTTGTCCATTCCCAGGACAGGAGCAGAAAAGGACCCATAGTCGTGGTGGAAGGACCATCCAAACAAATGGCTACTTAATCCTGGACTGGTAAAACACCCATGGTCTGTTACCATTGTCAACAGCCAGGATATAGCAAGCCCAAGTGCCCCATGTTACAGGCATCGGTGCCATCTGTGCCAGTGCAACTCCCAGAAGTCATGGTACTCACTCATGGGGAACTCCTACAGGAGTTACATAACATGAAGTTAAAAATGGAGTGGTTAGAAGCTGTCCAAGCAGTGGGTGAAGTAATCCACTCACCTCCCCAATAGGGATGCATGGCCTCCCTACAGGCAGTAGTGAGATTCTGGTGTGATGCACAGAATCGCCCGGTCATATCAGCAGCTGTGAATGAGGCCCACAGCAATCCATGTTAATTGATACAGGGGCTTCTATGTCCATCATACATACCTTGCAACCAAAAAAACTATCCACTTGCTACTCGAGAGTTGATGAGACTCTATGCATTTCAGGGCTCAAGAGCAACTGTCATTAAAGCAAAACCAACCAAAATCAAAATAAATGGCTATACCTTTTATCTGCTAGTATACCTCATGAATCTGCCTGATGAAAAAGTATTGTAGGGTCTAACTTCCTCTGGTCTACTGGGATAATAATTGACTACACCAACAACAGGGTGTGGCTCAAACCCAGCTTGTTGTTAGCACCAGAGGGAGTCCCACATACTGAGGAACATGTTACTATTTCTGATGTACATGCTGTTTGTGCTATTAAAAATCCTGAGACTGTGCCCCTCCCCACTTGTAGCTCCCCAGCTGTTGTACAGATGGTTACACAGCATGCTGAGGCATTTGCCAAGCACAAACATAATTGCAGTCGGCTAGACCAGGAGGAAGTCATCACAGGAAAGGCTCATGTCACCCAAAAACAGTACAAAATCCCTGCAGAGTGTAAAATGATGTAGATGCTATTATTCAGTCATTGTTACAGCAAGGGTATTGACAGAGTGTGAGTCCATGACTAACTCCCCAATTTGGCCAGTACAAAACCCAACAGTAGCTGGAGACTAACTATAGACTACCAAAAGCTAAATTCAGTCACTCCAGCATGTGCCCCAGTAGTCAGAGA
This sequence comes from Neoceratodus forsteri, assembly GCA_016271365.2. Classification (NCBI taxonomy): domain Eukaryota; kingdom Metazoa; phylum Chordata; order Ceratodontiformes; family Ceratodontidae; genus Neoceratodus; species Neoceratodus forsteri. The sequence continues at coordinate 896,064,395 of CM028136.1, forward strand.
AACCTTTCCTCTTGTCCCAAATCCCCCCATGCAATAGTATTCAATACTCTGGACATTGCAAATGGATTTTGGCATGTGCCAGTGCATAAGAACTCACAATACAAATTTTCTTTTGCTTGGAAAGATAAACAATTCACTTGGAACTGCCAATCGCAAGGATTCTATAACTCACCAACTATTTTCCATAAAACAATGGCGGCAGCACTTACACACTTCTCCAAGCCTCAAGCTGTATTGCAGTACATGAATAATATTCTGTTAGCAACAGAGACCAAAGAAGACAATTTAACCGTGCTAGCAGAACTGTCAACTCTACTATAGAGACGGACTCAAAGTAAACCCAAAGAAGTGCCAGTTAATGAGTGCCTCTGTTAACTTCCTGGGTATCACAGTAACTCCAAATGGTAAGCAGCCAGATGAGGCAAAAGCAAGGACTATTCAAAGACTAGACATGCTGATTACAAAGACTGCCTTATGGTCATTTTTAGGGCTCACAAACTATCACAGAGATTTCATACTTTTTTATACAGAACTGGCATGGCCACTGTATGACCTGCTAAAAGCTTCCATAGATGACATCTGAGCAGCATGGGCTCAAGAACACACCACAGTTATGAGAAAACTCAAAGAAGCAGTATCAGAAGCCATATTGCTAATCCAGCCCAACCCAGCACTGCTGTTTATCTAGAAATATTCACCTGTCCAATTGTCATCACTGCAGTTCTGTGCCAAGAACAGCAAAACAAGTTGAGACCAGTTGCCTATGCCTTCAGAGTGCTAACTGAGGTAGAAAAGAAATTCTCCGCCTGTGAAAAGCATCTACTACCAACATTTTGGGCTGTGCAGAACTTCACATACATCACCAGACTGCAAAAGACTGTCCTGCACACCCCTCACACTCCACTAAACTATCTGCTCAAACCGGGGGACACAGCAGTGTCTTCTCAGAGGCTATCACAGTGGACTTTAATGCTCTTGCAGAGAGACCTGGACATTACTCCAAAGAAAACAACCTTGTTGCCGGCACATGTCCTGTACATGGGAAAGCCACGTGACTGCCCTCTGACTTATGGCATGTATGGTACTTACCTGAACCCCTGGCCCTTACCACCCCTATACCCACAGCTGAAAACTGGTATACAGATGGGTCCTCATATTATGTTGCAGGTAAGTCATATACAGGATTTGCAGTGGTGACCCTACAACATATTAATTCTCACTCTTATACTGCACATTCCTCTCAGTATGCTGAGCTAGCTGCTATTTCTTGTGCTTTAGAAAATGCTATGGACAAAACAGTTATCGTTTATACTGATAGTGCTTATGTGGTAAATACTGTTGCTATATTGCCTTTGTACATGTCCAATAACTATTCAGCCTCAAATGATAAACCTTTATCCCATGCATTGTTGTTACAGTATATTGTGCATTTGTTACAAGCTCACACTCACCCAGTAGCGGTTTTAAAAGTTAAAGACCACGCTACTGGAACCCCTCAGGCTGAGGGCAACAAAGCTGCCCACCACGCGGCACATGTGGCGGCCATGCATGGCTCCCCCTGATGCCCGCCTAATTACATACCACTACCAGTGTTAGCCGTAATGTATGCAACCCCCCCGACCTTACGTCTTTGCAACAAACTTATCTGCCTTACCAAATGGTGGTGCACTGGCATCTACAAAAGTGTCCATTAATGACCCCCACCCCATTACCAGACAAAACCCACCCATCCTCTGCAGACCCCAAACCTCTATCCTACTGTACCAAGACAATAGCCTAGCCTTCTCAGTAGTGTGTGTTCCCCAGAATTAGAATGCGAGGTATTCCACCTCTGCCATGCACATCCCACAGGAGGAAACCACTCCCTTCCCAAAACACTTGAAAAAGCTAAAGCCTCCATGTGGTGGCCACAAATGGAAGAGCACCTCCAAGAGAGGTACAATCACTGTTTACCATGCTTACAAACCAACCCCCCACATACCTCCAACAAAGTGCTCTTGCTTTCAACTAAGGCCCTCAGTGGCCCCTAGGACCACATACAGATAGATTTTATCATAGGATTGCCCGCACAACAGGTAATTTTACTCATTGCTTAGTTGTTATCGACATGATTTCTAAATGGGTAGAAGCTTTTCCCATGAAAACATAGAGGCCCATACAGCAGCATATATTTTGCTTTTCAGCTATTTTTCTGGGCAGAGACTGCCATTGGTAGTTTCATCACACAAAGAAGGATCTTTTATAGGCAAAATTTTTAAACAATTGCAAGCTATGCTAAATATTAAACAAGAACTACACATGGCATTCCACCCACAATCATCGGGTAGTAGAACGGAAAACAGAACTTTAAAACTATGTTAACAAAATTTTGTTCTGACAAACCAACGAATCGGCTAAATTGTTACCTCTGTGCTTGATGGCAATCCGGTCTACACCACACAGAACTACTGGTATTAGCCTATATCAGACTATAATCAGAAGATTAATGAGAACCCTGGGCACCTACTGCTATTCAGAGCATTCCTTGTTACAAGGGGCTGTAACAGAAATTGGATCAAACAAATGGAAGAATACACTGTAGAAGTTAATAAGTTTGTGGCTACAAACATTGGCAAATCTAAGAAACAGATGAAAAACTATTTTAACAAAAAGGTACATCCATTTGAATATCAAATTGGAGATTCAGTAATGGTTAGAAATTATGCTAAAAGGAACATGCGTTTGTGCCCTGGTGGAAAGGACCCTTTCCATTGTTGACAAAATTAGCTCTGTAGTGTACTTGTTAAAATCCCAGGCAAGAAAACCAGCCTGTGCTCAAATGGTATCACGTCAACCAGTGAAAAGCATTACATAGGAACAGTTGCTAACCTTGATCTTTCTTTTGTACACAGAGGGACCAAGAATAGAAGCCTAAAATGAGGCTCATCACCATGCAACAGGATAAACAGATGCTGATTGTAATCTTCACCCTGTGCCTTAAAGAGGTGCAAGGCATTGGCGAAAAGTACAGAGGCTGGACTTACGGCATCAATGGTGACACCATGAAATGGGTAGAGTGGTACCGCAATGCAAACATGGATCCCACAGGAAACCAGGGCTCTGTGACAACACACCTCCATGCAAGAAGGAAAGAGTGTTCCTCAAACAACTTGAGCATGCCCCAACCATTAGGTAACAGCTTTTCAATCTCCATGGTGACCACTTTGGGATATGACCTCAGGGTGCAGTGTAAAGGACCCAAACACATGCATGGTTGGGCCGTTTGACCCTGAGATCAACAGTCAGATTGCATGTGACTGATGCAGCCTACTACAAGGGAAGGGTATCCATAAAATGCATAAGTAAGCATTTCGTTGTGTTTGCAGCAAAGGACATCAAACAGGATAACTTTGGACAGAGGTGTTGTATATACCTTGCCTGTGCAGACTGGGTCTGCACCAAAAGTGCTGATTATAGAACCCCTATCACATACCAAAAGTGTGCTCAAGTGGTGGGCATCCTGTCCCAAACTCCAAAACCTTGGGTCCAGCCAATTACTACCAAATCATCTCCCCAACCTATTCCCACCAAAGAAGACTGGTACTCCATATTCACTAAAGGACCCATCCAATCACCCACACAATGCCCACAGCTGCATCCAGGACCCAAAAATGGACTGACAGCCACCTCAGTACCAAAGACTTTGATAAATGATGTTCAGTTTATGCATATACCTGCTGTTTTAAATATTTCACATTGGAACATGGCAAAATTTGGACACCATACACTAAGTAATGTTTCTTTGTTTTATGCATCATTATTAGTAGACATAATAGCTTCTTACCAACAGAGAGCTCAGGATCGGTTGGGAGGAAAAGAGATTATTAGAGATGTTGCAAATGAAGGCACTTACCATACCAGGAGACAATGCACTAAGTCTTGGAGAAATAGGAGGTATGGTAGGTACAGCCACTGGTCTGTTTGGCTCAGGTATGTCCATTTGAAACAGGGCAGACATAGATAAAATTGGAAACCACATGGAATACTTAAAAACAACGAGGTCCAGGTAATAGACAAAGCAGAATTACATGGTATTGAAGGTATCACCCAAAAGGAAAGGCTTACAATCTTTAATAAGCACGATATTGCCAGGCTGTTTAATGAAATGCAGTCCAAGGTAATTGAAATGATTCAGGCCAGCAACGATGAGGCACAAGAGAAAAGGTAGGAAGAAATAACCTGCACTGGTTATGGAGGTATGTTTAACTACTGTAACCAAGTTACTGCAGCGTATAGAAAATGGCCACATCCAGACCTCATAAAAGATGCCCATCTTGCCAAATGGTATTGCCCTCAATGCGTGTCAAAAAAGGAAAAGGTTAATTGGGACTGCATAAGCAGCTACAGGTCCCTCTCCCAGATACCATCCGAAACTTAGGATATGTGACTTCCCATCCCAGTCGAGGCTCCTGTTATGGGGAGGGGTCCTGCTCCCTAAGGGATGTCATATACATCTCCTTTGTGGTGTCCCCCCCCTGAGTTTGATCCTGATACCGCAGTATTTGACAAATTGTCTGCCATTCACTCTATGGGCTACCTAGAAAATAAAATATATCAGAAATGCTTAGACAACACCCCTTTATTAGTGTATCTCCCAGAAGTCCAAAATGGGCAATCCCTCACCTTAACTGTTGCTCTGTAAAAGGATATAGATATCTATGCAGGTGTAATGTGTATAATGTCACCACCCCAATGTGTGGGTACACCAAAGAGGATGACATAGTTAAGTATCAGGCTAATCTAACCACCTCATGCCCTGTCAAGTTAACCAAGTGGCGCAGGTCAATGGTTAAAGTGGCGTACAATGAACTAGGCCAGTATTGTGTGGTAACCAACCATGAAACCTTTTCCTATGGACATCTCACCTATAATGTCACTGCCCCAAACTTTGCTTTACTCCCACAGAGCACACCACCCTAGGCCAGACAGTCATCAGGCCCATTCCTGACTTTGGAGAGGACATTATACAAAGTGACCAAGACAATCCCGACATTGACCAATACTTACCCACCTTCAGTATCCCTATTGAGACTTTAACCTTGGCCTCCAAGCACTACTGGCCAGAAAGGATACACACTTAGTGGAGGTCAGTAATAAAATGTATAATACCAAGCAAGTTATGAATGACATGATCCACTAGGGAGACCTAGATCTCATGCTCTCTGACAGCAGACTGGAATCAGCTTTCCAAGCTTTCATAATCTTACAAGCAATTCTCATTGCAATTCTCATAATCATGTCATGCTGTATCTGGTGTACCATTAAGAACTATAACAAGCAAATGTGCAACCTGCAGATGGCCCAATTAACAATTAACACTTGCATGTGTGACCCTATGAGCAAGTCATAACTTTCTTGTGTTCCCAGGTCGCACCTGCAAACAAGCTTTCAGCTTTGTGTGTCTCACCTGGTTAAAGAATTGGAAAAAAAAAAAAAACAAGGCTCTAAGATATGGCCTGCATTCTAAAAGTTTTTAGGTAAAATGCACACACTTGATCTACATTGTTAGACAAGATATAAAGGTTTAAGCGGTAGCTAATAATGTAACGCATAATGCAAGTACTCAGCTAATGTTTCTGCTTAGGACTATCCTCATGACTAGAGGATTCTTTTGGTAGCATTGCAAGCTACCTCTGTTATTATACTTACTTGTGTAAAACATTTAACAGCAAATAAATCTCATCATAACTGCTTTACAAGGTGGGCGTTGGATACCCCTTTAGGGTCTCCTCCTCCCATGGTGGGAACTGTGGAATTATGGCAGAATGTTGGAGGAAAGCAAAGTGTTGAAGGAAAAGGACTGTAAGATAATTGCAAAGTGTTTAATGAAAAGGTACTAGAAAATAAAGGGGTAAAGGCACATGCCTTGCTCATGGCAAACTTGCTACAGCTAGCAAAATGTTTTTTGCTAGCAAAGTGTTTTTGTGTAAGGACAGGATGTCATACCAGACTTGACGTGATCAAAAGAAGGAACTGGATGAGTAAAAATAAAGTAGTATGTGCAAGAAGACCAGGTGTTAATGAAGGACAGTTTGTTATGTTCGGACATACCCTTATCTCGTAAAACTTCCATTCCTGCCTTTTATGGTTAAAATACCCCTATCTTGCAAAACTTCCTCTTTTTGCCTTTCTTGTCATAAACAACTGCTGTATATAAGAAGCTTAGATTGTGAGCCTCAGTAAATTCGAGAGGTCTGAGAAGAAAGAAGCAGACGACCACCTACCATCAAAATACAGTGGTGCTCGAATTCCCGGAGGACAGAGGTAATATTAATTCTGATCATCTCTGCATTTTCTGTATGCTTGTAGCTCTAACAGTAGTGGATTATTAGCTGTTTAGGCTTGTTTGTATTAGATTGACAGTTGCGGCTCAGGTGTCGTCTGTTGTCAGAAACAGCTTTTACCATCTGAGGAACATTGCTTGGATTACACCCCTAATTCTGCCTGAGGACCTGCCATCACTGGTACATGCCTTTGTAACATCAAGGCTCGACTACTGCAATGCTTTATACCTCAGGGTCAGTGGGGGGAACCTCTGCTGGCTGTAGCTAGTGCAGAATGCAGCAGCCAGGCTGCTGACAGGACAACCCAGATTCTATCATGTGACTGGGGTCCTGTGGGGTCTGCACTGGCTGCCGGTCAGGTAGTGGGTTCTCTTCAACATGGGCTTGTGCATCTATAGGGCCCTATATGGACTGGGCCCTGGCTACCTGTTGGACCTCCTTACTCCTGGCATTCCAGCTCCCTCCTCTGTTCCTCCACCCAGTGCCTCCTAGTGGTTCCAAGGACCGGGCTAAAACCTCTGGTGATCGCCATTTGGGGTGGCCAGCCCAGTCTTTTGGAATTCGCTCCCAAGATCCTTGAGGGAGGCTCCTACAGTGGAAGCATTCAGGAGGGACCTAAGACTCATTTATTCAAGTTAGCCTATCCTGCTGATGCATTTTAAGTCTGCTTTGAAGTTTTGAATTTTATTGTCTGAAGTTTTGAATTTTATTGCTTGTTCTGAGATTTTATTTCTAATGATTCTATAATAACTGGCTTCCCCTTTTTCCCATAGGGAAACCATGGCATAATTTGCTGTTTTAAAGGAGCATTTACAACGGCAAACATGCGCACAGTTTCCCTTGCTGTGCGCATGCCCACGGAGCAGCGCGACTGTTCCTGACCCCTCACCATTTCCGTGTTCCCAAAAAACAGCACTGCAAAAAGAACTTGGCGATAAGAACTATTGGGCTCATCAATGGGCTTAAGGCTTATTCTGAAAGATGTGGAAGACACTCAGGCAGAGGTAAGCCATTTTTAAAAGACAGGGACGGATTCCCATTTTGGCACCACACTAACACTAAGCCGAACCGTGGTTGCACTACAAGGTCTTTATTTTATATAATTGCTGAGGTGAAAAGGGAAACCCAGCAATTATATAAATTAGCCGATGGGTTAGTGTAAGTTTAAACTTGAAGTCTGTACACACCCTCAAGTTAGATGCTGACATAAATCTCTTCGGGTGTGTGTAAACTTCACGCTACACACACTAACCCATACTTTATCCTCTATGTAAATTATTCTGTACGGCCCCAGAGCCTCTGGGATTGGGCACCTAAAATACATTTTACTTACTTACTTTTTACTCTCCTGCAAATAAAAGCATAGAGTTTATAAGAACTAAAGTGTGGACTGTGTGACTTTCTGGGCCCCAGTCACAGGCCAAGCTGAACCTGGTCCAAAAACTCTACATAACTAGCTGTACCAATAGACAGTCTTGGAAGTTGTTAGGCAAGGCCTGATTTGTGGTGCTCCTGGCTTACTGGAACATCCCAATCGATGTCTAGCAGGTTCAGATCACCCACCACCACTACTTCCCCCTTTGCTACCCCACTTTCATGTTCTTCTCTCAGCTCTCTGTCTCTTTTCATCCCCTTGCCCCGGAGGTGTGCTGCCTGCACATCAGCCTGGGACAGGTGAGGGGGATTTTAACCATGCTCCTGCCTGCTTACTATATGTGACCTGCTGTAACTTACTAGTGACACTGATAGTTGTCAACTAGAATAATAGAAAATCCTCCATAACAAGGCTGTAATTCCATTGAGCAATTCTGGTGACAACATAAACCACAGAGTAAAGCTTGAGTGGTTTATGATGTCACTAGGATCCCAAAATCTCTGTGCTGTAGTCATTGTTTTGTAACCACATCTTCAACCTGATTTGTATTTCCTTGTAATTATGTTCTCCACCTCCCCTCCCTCCACTTCGGTGGTACTCTGAAATGAGTCTCGGCTCAGTGTGCCTTTCCTTGTTTCTAGTTTTTAAATAAAATAAAATAAATGAATAAAATGGAATGACAAGCCCAGTTACTGATGATTTCCTATCGGTTTCTTTTTTGTAATTTATGGAACTGTCTGGTTCATCTCATAGTACCATCAATCTGATGTGTATGTTCTAATATCATGGAAACACAGAACAAAAGTTACTTACCATAACAATAGATCTTCAAGAGAATCTCCTCCATTGGGTCACACCTCTGGAACTGAAAGCTGTCAATATCAGGAGCACTCAGAAGCATTGCTGTTTGGGGGCTGAATATGGTGCCACTGTTTAGCCACAGGGTGCCCTCTTTTCCAGGGGCGAATGAAACAAAGAGCCAAGAGGACTTTCTGCAGATCAAGATACAACTGCAGTGTTTTATGTACATCATCTGTATGGAGCAATGCCTCGCCTCTGTCAGCATGCTCAGGATAACACATAGGAAAAATTACAGTCTGATTTAAAGTGAAATCAGAGACCACTTATGCTAGAAAGCGTAGACTGGTTCACAAGGACTCCCTGTCCTTGTGGAAAATCAGGTAAAGAGGCTCATGCAACAGAGCCTGTGAGCTGAAGTTACGGTGACCAAAAACTGCATCTTGCATGAAAAGAAGCACATCTCACAAGTTGCAACAGGCTCAAATGGAACCGGAGTCAACTTTTCAAGTACAAAATTAAGGTCCCAAGGTGGAACCAGTTTATGAATTGGGAGGTGCATGTGCAAAATACCCTTGAGGAACACATGGGGCATTTCCAACTATGCCATCATCGCCATCGATAGGGGCTAAGCCAAAATGGCATCCAAGTGTACCTTAAAGGATGAGTACTGGAAGACCGGAGTCAGATAGAGACAGGAGGTGGGGCAATACAGTATTGGTAGGACATTTAAATAAGTCCGCTGAACAGAAAGCTGTAGTTCAGTAAATGACTAGCTGAACTACAGGGGGATAACACCTAATCTAAACTTGTTATATTTTGGGAAATCTACTGTAAAATACTTGTAGACTGGTTAGGAGACCTATCCAACCAGAAAAATTCTTAAAATATATAGTTTACTGTCTGAAGAGTGCACGGAGTGGGAGTGACATCACTTTCTGTCTAGGGGTATTTAAAATGGCTCCAGAGCGAGCACTGTGAGCTCAGCAAGCATGCGAAGATGCTCGCAGAGACACACGTCATATCGCGATTCTGGCATGTCCAGTGGGGACCAGGGGATAAGGGCCACACTAGAGAACACGGAAATACCGTAAGTTATAAAACATAAGGGCAACAAAGTATTAGTCAAACATTTGGGAAGAGAACAACCAAAGGACAACGTACCAAGCCACAACACAGAGAAAAAACATGGAGGTCATGGAAGGACTATTAAATGTGCTGTTACAGAGCAAAACTATAATCAAATGTTATGGTTGCCAAATGTACACCTGTCAGGCAGAACATTTAAGTATGGAACAGTTTATATGTGACAAATGTAGAGAAATAACAACACTGAAAGAAGAAGTAGGCATCCTTAGAAGTAAAATGACCCAGATGGAAAAAGACCTGGGGCAGTTACCTGTGCCTCAAGCACACAGCATTACAAATAAGGACTGTACAAATACGAATATGGGACCAGGAGGGGCGGAAGCAATGGACAACGACAGCTGGGCCACTATTACTAATGTAACCCCTAGGTGGCGCTATCCCAAGGGCTACTACCCCTGCCTGATTTGCCACTAACAGGTTGAAGGGCCTGGATCCGATGGTGGGTGCCTCCACCCAGAGGTGAGGGAGTTAAGGCGGTCTAATATAACTTGGTCACAGCCCTCTGGGTCACTGCAACCCCCTTTCTTCCCACTAGTGGCCCACACAAATCAATCACAGTACCCTTGCAATATACACTTACCCCCAGGACTGGTTCAGTCAGCTGGACTCTTGGGACCACCTGTAAAACAAGATGACACAGTGCAAAAACCACACTACAATACTGTAACATAAATGAATACCTCAGGCAGTGTAACTTTGCTGAAACAAACAGATCCAATTTATTTAGGGGGGAATAACAAGGACAGGGGGAAATCAGGTTAATTAGCTTACCACTCTAATATACACATATATATATATATATATATTTATAAAATGGGTGAGAAAAAGTAATGAATGGGATCAATAGCATTGGACAAACACCATCAGTGACTGTATGCGTATATCAGGCCTGACGCACACCTGCACATTTACCCCCTCAAAACAATTTTGACATTTTATAAGATAGATATACCACTCTGAGGTGTGCGGTCGCACTCTGATATCGCATCGCCTTGGTGGTTGACACACTCGGCCTTGCTGCCCTGTGATACAACGCACACCATGGCATATCAGAGCGAACCGCACCTCCAGAGTGGTATATCTATTACATATATATATATATATATATATATATATATATATATATATATATATATATATATATATATACACACACACTAGAGGCACTGTGCACAGGCCTAACCTATAAGTCACTGTCTCTGGGCACCCAGGCAATAGAAGGCTAGCCTATTTGGTGCAGCTGGTGAGCCCTGTGATGAAAACACTTGCACAATACCTAATTGTAATCCTGAGCCAGATGGCTCAGTTCATGAAGAAATAACACACAACAATTAGATAACACACTTGTAATTCGATAAAGAGATGGCAGGAGCTATCCTGCTTTGTACTCACAAACTCAATGCTGGGAACTGGATGGCAGGCAGATTGTCCTGGACTGCCAGGAGGAGCAGATCATGTGGGCAAGGTCCTTGTGACTGGACCCCACTGCAGTTTGGAGCAAATGGATATAGTCTGGATTAAGCTGGGGTTTACTTCCACCTTCATGCACTCAATTCACTGTACAGGGGATTTGAAACGTGATTCCCCACAAGCACTACACACACTTATATGTAAAAGGAAAGTACTATACCAGGCAGGCTGCTTCTTTATCCCAATCGCATTACTGCAGAATACCCTGGAGAACAACAGCAGATTCAGTTCCTGACAGACCGGCGTGATTCAGCAATTTCTCCAGTCTTCTACAGGGTGAGCCTGGTTTCTACTCTTCAGATCTCCTTTATTCTCTTCACTTGCCTCTGACGCTGTTCAGCGTTATGTGTAATGGGCGCTATGGACCGACGCAGCAAAAATGGTCAGCTGATTGGAACCTATGGTGGTCTATTGCACAACATTTCCACGGGGTTACTGGCTGCGGGCGCCATATTGCCTGCTGTAAACTTGGAAGCATGGCACGAGGAGGGCAGTGCAATGAGCCCGTGAGGTGGCCAACCTGGTGGCTCCTGGTAGACCCCCAATTGAGGGTATCAGGCAGAGTGAGCTGGAACCCAGGTCTGGCTGCAAGTGGCCACGACCTGGTGGAACATTGGGCACAGCCTGGGGTCTGCTGAGCAGTGCCGGCAGGTCCAGTGACTCGGGAGGGAGCCTGACGGGCGGGCGTCATGCCAGGAGGGGCGTGGTGCCCAGGGCCAGGTGGGTGTACCATCTATGCACCTGTATTCTCTGTAGGGGTGTGAGTGTGTTTGGTGGCGCATGGGTGATGGCTCGATGGTTGGCTGTGCAGAGTGCAGGTGAGATGGTGGGTCTGGCTGTGGGCACCTCTCACTGGGGCAGGGGGCAGTCTGCTTTGGAGTCACACCTTGATGTCAACATTTGTCTCCATGGGCCGGGCAGAGAGGATGCAGGCATGTGTGAGGAGGGCTGTGGCAGGGGCCCCAAAGAATGGTAAAGCAAGTGAGGGTGGGCCACGCAGCAGCAGCAGCAGCCACAGCTGTTGGAGAGGTATCATTACATCATGGGATGCTATTGCATGCTGGAGGGTGGCATGACCACTCGCCATGTAGACAACACAACCACATGCACACACAGGCCATTACTCATCACTGTCCCAGTGTCACTGCATCGCCTGTGTGTGCATCACTGGTGGTCCATGCGCACTGGGCACATGGTGTGGAACTGGCATCTGATCATATTGCCACATCACCTGACAGCCTGTTGTGCCAGGATGGACATGGGCAGTGTGTGTGTGTGGTGGATGGGCCTTTGTTGGGCTGGGTGTGCATGTCACTGTGGTGGTGATACCATCACAGGTGCGGGACATTGTCTTGCAGGTTGCAGGTGGTGTTCAGGGTTGTACGGGTCACAACCATTGACTGTGTTCCCATTTTCCTAGGCCTCATTGGTAGTACTCCTTTGAGGATAGAGCTGGCACTGCAGCTCACCCAGGTGTCCATGGACAACAGGGACCATCCTCAACACATCCAGTGCCATGGGCTCTGAGGAGGCATGCACACCCACAGCACCAGGCGAAGAGGCCAGCCTGTTGTGTCTTTTAGCCGATTCCTTCCTACTTCACCCATCCCTCCCATCCTGCTCTCTCCTCGTTGTTCATCCCACTTTTACTTTACCTTTCCCTCCGTCAGTTGTGTTGTTGTTGATTTTTGTAATTTACATTTTTCTAATAATTTATATTTTGGGCTATGAATATCAAAGTTGGTCTTGATTGCAGCTGCCATGGTTGCTCAGTTGCAGGTGCATGCCATCTGGGCAGTTGGTCTGGATATGTGTGTGTGTGTGATGTGTGTGTGTGTAGCGCCATCTACGTGTGTGCATGGGGAGCCGTCTCTAGTGTGGCAGTGACTCCTGTGGTCTTGCCATCTGCTGCCACCCACCGCTGGGTGCACAGGGTGGTCTGGCTGTCTTCTCTCTCACCGGGTTGACGGTGCTGGGGGATGATGGTGTTTCCTGCAGTGCCAGTCACTGCACATGGGTGGGGCCCGGTCACGGCAGGTGTGCTACAGCGACGGGGCTGATGTGCACCCGTGGTTGTCAACCCCAGCGTGGCAGTTCCAGCCTGCCAGTGGTTGTGCTTGGGCCATGGCCCTGCTGTGCTTTATTGGCTTGTCCCCATGGGCCAGTAGATCATCCGCCCCACCCCTCAGTGATGCTGTGCTTGGGGTGCAGGGTGTCTTGTTGGTTCCAGTGTGTTGCCTGGGCATGTGTTATGGGTGGGGTCTCAGCCTGCCCCTGGTTGTGCAGTTCCATTGCTCTGCTGGGGTTTCTGTTTCTTATACCTTCTGGACTGGTTTCAATGTAAGGTCTTTGTTGCTTAAGGGCGTTAAACCTTTCTGCTCAGCTTCCCTTCCTGGTTGTGCGCTTATAGAAGAGTTGTGCAATATCAGATATTGGCTGCTTGCATAATTTGTTCTGCTCCATGTCTGAATATTGCCTGTTACTATATGCACAATTGAATTGTGCTTGCCCTGCTGCTGTGCACATTTTGGGAGCAGTTTGGAATTGCCTGCCATGGTCTCTAAAACTGAGTGTGTGGTGAAATTACATGTTGTCAGCATTTTTCTTATGACTTTCATCTTTCAGCTAAAATCTGGGGATGAGGAGGTCATTCTATGACACCAGATTTTCAGCAGGATACGGTAATACATTTTACATTTAAAAAAAATGATACAGCACTGAGAGCTGGCTGTCTACGATCACACTTCACTCTAGACTGAATTTGGGGGTCTATCTCTACATGGGATGAGCTTCCAAATCAGTTCATCTTCATAGACCTGTAGACAGCCCATCTGAGTTCTAGTTCTTACCTAGCTCTATGTATGATTTGTAGATCATACCTTGTAAAGCAAGACTCTATCTAGTAGTCTGCCATTGTTTTTCCTCATCTGCATCAGCCAAAACCAGGGTTGTGGTCAGTCTGCACCATAAAATGCTGCCCATACAAGCTGGTTTCAGTTTCTTTAGGGCCTACACTATGGCAAGACACCTTTTCCACTGTGGGAGTACGCTTTGCCTCTGGGAAACAGCTGCCCAGGTACACTACTGGGATGATCTGTCTCTTGCTGGACGCCTGGCTCAGTACCGCCTCAATACCTACGCCTGAGTTGTCCATCTGAACTATAAAGGTTTTGCTATAGTCAGGGTTTGTCAAACACAGTTAACTGCACAGTGCCTCCTTTAGTCTGGTAAAGGCTTTTCACAGGCTGGGCCTCAGGTAATTTTCTTTGGCATCTTTTCTTTGTCAGGTGAGATAGGGAGCAGTCTGGACACTGTAATTGGGTACAAATTTCCTGTGAGCAACTTGCTATCCCTAGAAAGCCCTGACTACTTCTGGTTTCTGTCCAGTCACGTCTGGATCACCTCACATTCATTTGGTTAGGACAGAGCTGTCCCGCCTACCACATGCCCGAGGTATGCCAATTTCTCCCATGGCCATTTTGGCACTTGTCGGGTTTTGGACAGTGAGCCTCGCCGTATCCGCCCAGCACTTCCCTAAGGTGACAGGTGTTCCTCCCAGCTGGCACTAAAGATGGCAATGTCATCCAGGTATGCCAGTAGCATCTCAGCACCATTTAACGCCTGGTTCACCAACCTTGGAAAGTGGTCGGGTGTTCTTCATTCCAAAAGCATTACTTAAACTCAAATAAGCTCCATCGGAGGATGAAGGTCGACTTCTCCCTAGCTCTGTCTGTCGACCCCACTCACAATACCCCTTTGGTCCAAGTCTAGTAGTTGTAGGTGTCGCCTCCTCCCAACTTTGTCCAGGAGTTCATCCTCCGGGATCGGTGGGCATCGACTTTGTGGACTGGAATTAGTCCACGGAAAGTCCACACAGAAATGAGTTGAGCCATCTGGTTGGGGCACAAGGGGATCACGGTGGGTGCTAGGGTCTGTGAGATCTTGATTACCTTTAAATCCAGCATCTCCTCCACTTCACTCCTAATGTCCTTGACAGCATCTGACACCCATATGCTGTTCTCATATGGGCGTTGTGTCCCTGTCTCCACAGTGTGTCGCTATATTTAGTCCAGACTCTGGCTTAACAACAGGGCAAAAGCCTGCTAAAACTTCCTTATTTCTGGATCTGGTCCGTGGCCAGCTTGGGAGACAATTTACTGTCTCCACAGAGGACTTCCACTTGCTTTCTCCAGCAAGTCCAGAAGGGGTTCTCTTCATCTGGCCCTCCCATGACTGCACACTGTAAATACCATGTCAGCCCTATTTTGCATATGCATTTCATCATGTTGACATGGTACATCCTTTTCAGTTCGTCTTCTGTCAGGTAACTCTCACAATGTAGTTTACATCATTTACCTTTCTAACCACTTTTGTATGGTCCTGCCCACTCAGCTTGTAGCTTGCCTTTTGCAGACCGGAATAAGGACCATGACTTCCTGACCCACCATATACGAATGAGATCTGGCTCTGTGGTCTTACTATTAATTTTTTGTTTTGTTAGACACAATAGGGTGCTCTGGATCCCTTTCCCCATGTTTCTCCTTCATCCTTCCCTTTAACTTCCAAGGACATAATCCATAATGGAGTTCCCTGCGGCATGCTTACCTCCCAGTCCTCCCAGATCAACTCTAGGCCTACCCGATGTCCATATACAGAGTCAAAGGGGAAAACTTATTTTGATTTTGAGGCCCCTCCCTGTATGCAAACAACAGATGAGGAAGGTATTTCTCCTAGGCTCCTCCCATGTTGTTCAGCAAATGCCCAGAGCATTGACTTTAGGGCACCATTAGAATTGTTCCACAAGCTCATTGGCTTAGGGATGATGGTGTCATGCATCTCTGCACCACCCCACACTTCTCCCACAAACATTTCATCAGGTCCGGCATGAAGGAACCCTCGATTATGATTACCTTCGTGAAACCCAACACGGGAGAAAATCCGTAGCACGGATTTGCCATTTTGTCTGTCCTCAGTGAGGATAGGCGACTGCATCTGGGTACCGGTGGCATAATCCACCACAGTCAGGATGAATCTCTTCCCTGAGGAACTGGGGTTATTTAAGGCCCCAATAACATCCATTCCTACCCTCTGGAATGGCTCCTCTCCACTGTGGGCAAGGGAATCAGGGCTGGTGCCAGTTTTTCTTGCCCACCTTCCCTATTTCGCACCGGTGACAAGACCTGTAATATTCCTTCACCTGCTGGGTGAAGTTAGGCCAGTAGAAATTTTGGCCAACTACCGCGATGTGCATCGTGATTCCCAGATGACCAGATTCAGGGAATATCATGTGCAGTTTTGAGCAACTGCTCATGATACCCTGGGAATGACAAGCCACCTGCCCAGCATCCTCTCCCTCTGTCTGTACTGCCTGAGTATACAAATTTCTTCTTCCCAATAAACCTTATGTCTGCCGTCCCCACTGTGTGCTGTCCGAAGTCTGCTCAAGTCCTCAGCTTCTAAACTAGGGTCACCCTGAGCAGCTGCAAACCCTCACACTTTCCTATATGGGACAGGTCCTTCAGTCACTAAACTAGGGTCCCAGCACTTAGCCTCAGGGCACCTGCAGGTCATTGTCATCCCAACTTCTGACAATGGGTCACCCTTCCTCTTGCAGCAATCTTTTCATAGCTGTGTGGTCACTTGCCACCGGGATTTCTACCCCTTTTATCAGTCTCCGATCTGAGACACAGGCTGTGGAACAGCCTGTGTGGTTTCCACACTTCTGTGTGGGTCTAGGAATTACACCTTGTCCGCTGGCTAAGTGGTAGCTGCACATACCATCCCCTGTTGAGATTGTCACCCAGGATCACATCCATCTAATGTTTGGCTATCTGCGTCGCTGTTGCACAGTTCCCCTGTTTCACCCCAGTCCGGAGAACACTGGCCAGTGACAATGTTTTCTCTTCACCCGCAAAGTCCTGTAGTGATCGATTTGTTGGTATAAGCTGATCAGGTTGTACCAGATCCACTTTCACCAATGTCAGGATGCCCTGTGTCCCTAACCTAGTGCCTGTACACCATTCATCATGATTGGGTGCATGTGTTCCCTCTGTTCACTGGCATGTTTCCAGGACACACAAACAACCCACCTTTTCTAGCACCCTGTTGTGCATATTATTGCTCACCTTTTGGCACACTGTCTGGCAATATGCCCATTCGCTTTCACAGCCAACATGCATTTCTTTCAGAGAAATCTTTGTTTGAAACCTGGGGCTAACTGGTTTCGTGGAGGCAGTGAGGGTTTTAGCCGCCCTGAAAGTGCGCTTCTTTCTGCACCGCCATGCCCACCCATTCACTCTCAGAGCAGGTTCGCTTCTGGCATAGTGGTCCCAGAGTCCAGCAGCCTTGCACTGTTTTTGGATCTCGGTCCTCTAGCCAGGTTTTAGCTCTGCTGGGCATGGCCAATAAAACTGTTCTAATAAAATCACATTTTCAATTTTATCAACAGAGTTTGTCTCACTTCCTTCCCACCAATATTTTAAAACTGACCTTGTTTGTCTCAGGCTCCTCTGTGAGCTCATATCAGGGCTTCTCCTCCGAGCCACAGAATTTAGCCTGTCATGATTCAGCAGTTAATTCAAATTTTTTAACAGTGCAGCTGTTAGCTTGCTTAATCATTGCTGTCTCAAGGTCCTTTGACCCAATACATCCCTGATTTCCTGGCAGAAGCGGATAGCTGGAAGCTCCAGGACTCTTCTAGGAATTTTAGCCTGACTACAAACTTTTCAAAGAATTTTGAAAAGGCATCCATGTCTTCCCTTCTAAACTTGGTTATTAATTTGGAGTTCAATTTGTAACCCAGTCCTGCAGTCCCAGTTAAACTCAAGCCACTTACATTCGCTCTGGTACCACTGGTCAGAGTTGTATCTTCTCCAGTTCTGTTGTCTCTGGTGCTCCTCTCCTCTCCTCTGCAGCCTGTATTCTTGCTCTGCCTCTAGGTCTCTGCCCCTCTCATGCTCGCTTGCCTTCTTTTTCGTAGCTCGCTGGTGCTCACGCCTCACGGTCTGCCTCCTTCTGTTGTCACTCTGCCTCTTGATCCACCTCTCTCTGTTCTCACTCTGCCTCCAGTTCCATCCTGCACAACTCAATTTGCAGTTTGAGTACCTCTGGATTCAGGGTACTGGTTGCTATTCCCTGCTGCTGTAGCCCTTCACTGATAGTGGCCCTGTTGTCCTTTTCAGTCACAGTCAGTGACTCGCTGCTCTGGGTATCTGCTACCATCTGGGCCACTATGAGGTTCTGCTTTTTGGCTGTCACCTCGAAGGGGCTCCCCTGTCCCTGCACAACTGCTTCAAGTAATCTACAGTGTGCCTGCTGTAGTCGGAAGCCATCTTCTTTTTCCTTCACTACGGCTACTCTGACTTGCACTTTAGAGAAAAAAAAATAAAATGGGTAGGAACTGGACTGTACACCAAGTGATATATAGTTCTGTTTCCTTTTTAAAATAAAACTCTGCCTTTTTTCTGTCTTTGCAAGAGAGCTTACAGTCTCAGCTGACACAGAACAATAAAGCTTGTGATACCAAAATTATGCCACTGCTGCCAACCAATCTGTCACAAACCCACTCAGCAGGTCAGGCCCTCTACTTCCAAAGTGCCAACCTCTGAGTGCAGTCTTGTGAACAGTGTAACAGACAAGGTAACCCTCTTGTCTATTTTTGTGAGTTCGGATCAACCTTTGGTCTCACGTTCTACAGGGATTCAAACTGTGAACCTCTTGCTAGCATACCCAATGCACAGGCTCAGATATTTCTGTCTTCGGGGGCCAGATATCTTGGCCTATGGGCACCTAACCAGGTATACAGAGATGACCCCTTAAAAACTTTAATAAAGACCTCAGATTTAAAATGCTTCTCTTTCCAGTTTGGTACCACCATTCAAGTTTATGTTTAGTATCTGCAATAACCATACACTTTTCTTACAATTAAAGAGAAGTCAAAGATAGACCAAGTAAGTTCTAAAAATAATTTTACTAAAATAGTTAAAAATATGTAAAATGCAAAATACAGAACTCTTATATCACAAGACATGCAAATATTTTAAAAGAACACGGTTTAAACAGTGCAAATTCCTACTTACAGTACTTAGATTTGAAATCTTTCTAAATATCTGTTTACAAGTGCTCCAAAGATCTTTCCTCAGTCAGAGTCTAGGTAAAAGTGTGTAAGTAAAACAGAGTATTCCTTAAACAACTGTATGAGACAACCCATTTTTGTGTGAGGTCAGCTAGCTCCTCCTCTGTCAGATTATGTATAAAAAATACATATATTTTATACAAAAGTATTACATTCTGTAACTTCAGCATAATTCATGTCCTTCAAATGACACTTCTTTTGATCTCATAATAAGCTTCCTCCTTCCAGGACATGAAAGCATCTTTATGATTTTGCACTTCTATGTAATAACCTGGGTTTCCCTTCTAATGTCATAAAATGGATATGTTATAGCAACTACGGTTGTAATTAACTCAGACAGACAGGATCCTCAATTAAGGCCTTACATGTAACACATGATCTCTAAAACTGAGTGTGAGTGAACTCACATGCTGTCAGCAATTTTCTTATGGCTTTCATCTTTTATCTAATGTAACCCCCCTATTACCGGGGTTACAAGAATCCCAGTTAAATCTAGTGGCAGGCAGGGACAAGCAGCTAGTGAAACTCCAGTTAAATGGATTTCACTATGTCTTGCTCTGTTTTCAGTCTCTGCTGAGCTGGAGCTATGACATCATTTAGAACTGTCGCAGCTGCATAAGCCACACTGGAATGTTGCAGCTAGGACAGTTAGGACAGAATGTTGGGGAATTTGAAGTCAGTTCAGTAGTAGTCTGTAGTAGAGTGTTGAAGAGGGAGGAGGTGTGCTGCTGCTGCAGGCCCTCATAGCCCTCAGCTCTGTCAAAGAGCTACATTTTGTTAGCGGTGTGTGTTCTCACCTGAAGAGGAACACAAGAAGAGCCAAGTGAAGTGGTAGAGACCACTTCTAGGGGTTCAGGGCCCCATCCCTGTGGGGATGGGGGGAAGGATTCAGCCTACTTCCAGGGGCAATCTCCTTTTCCAGCTAAGGGAAGAAGAAGCTGCCTAATTTTAGGTTTGTGCTGAGGCACTAGAAGTTTGGATGAGATTTCTTTGAAGAGAAAAAGCCTGTGGGGCACCTGCAACCAAGGGGTGAGTTCTGCTCTGATAAAGAGCCAATGTGTTTTCACCTGAGACAAGATGAAGTTAAGTGACTGTTACTGTGGGGTCAGGAAAAGACAGCCAAGTACAGTTTTTAACATTGTGGGAATTGGACTGCTTAACTCTGTGGGGGTCTAGAGCAATGGACACAGACACTATTTAAGTATGTTTCAAGTTCAGCACAACTGGGATGGAAGAACAGTAGATTAAATGTGATATACATTTAAAGAGAATCCACACAGTACAGTGTTTTCAAGGATGAGGTGTTAAAGTCCAGAGAAATGGCTGGGTATGAATTATGGGAGTGAGAGGTGGGAGACCCCCCCCCCATCAGCAGTAACCAAATTCATCTCTACAGGTTTGCTTTGGGACACCTGTTGCTTTCTCTCAGGTACTTGGCCAGTGCCTGAGGAAAGTACCCAGACGTGGGATTGATGAAGAAGATTCCCTGATGGAGCCGAAGTGCTCAGAGGTGGTTTAGGGAGCTACCGAGAAATGTTCCATGCTATATGAAATGTGTCCAAGGGCTGGCATGAGAGCCGAGCCATGGAAGGAAGGTAGTCCAGAGGGCTGGTGAGGGAGCCGAGCCAGGGAAACCAAAAAAGAGTTGAGTTAGGGCCGAATGCCCAGAGTGTTTCAAAACCTGAGGGTTTCAGTGTAAAGAGGATGTGTTCTGATCTCCATAAATCTGCATTACCAGGAGTGTAGCCCCTGTGGGGGTTCATCTATGCTTTGTTATTCTGTTGGATGCGAATAAAAGCCACATTTTAGAATCCCAACTTCTGGTATTGGACATTACAGTTATTGCTTCCTGTGTCCAGAGTTATTTGGGGGCCCCTGTGCAGAGTAGCCAAACCTAGCCAACATGCTGAGTCACACCTATCTCCCCAAGTTTCGACTTACAAAAGTGAAGGCACCCCGTCATAGGACCCAGGCCCCTCAACCTGTTCACTAACTACACAGGTAGGGGTAGTAGCCCCCTCAGTTTAGCGCTGACTCGGGGTTACCCTAAAATCTGGGGGGGGGTGAGTGAGGTCATTCTAAGAGCACCAGATTTTTCAGCAGAGACAGTCAGTAATGCATTTTATATTAAAAAAAATTATACAGCCGGCCCGGTGGTGCTGAGGGTTGAGGTGCTGGTCGCCACACCTTGCGCCATGCCAGCGACCCGTGTTTGGGAACGGGCATGGGTTGCCAGTGGGTTGGCGGAGAGGAGATGGATTGAGCATCCAAGGGACTGCTCTCCATCTCGGGAGAAAAGATTAGGCGGCTGGGGCTTGCCTGACCCCTAAGCGGAGGCTGAAGTCGACAACCTGCTGCTGAAAGCTATGGGGCGGGACGTGGCAGACACTTGACTTGGCACGCACGGGAGCGGCGCGGCACTCAGTCGCTGGCGCTATTGCACGCCATGACCCACCGGAGGAAACAGCAAAAAGCGAGCCCGCAGCACAGTTGTTCCCACGCGCCAGTCCTCGAAGGACGCCTCCCTGGCATGGATCTGTTGGGTGGGTTGAGTCGCCTCACCACCCCTGCCATGAAGGGTAAGTCGCGGGTGCACAAGAGGGGGTCTGATGTCCGGGGATGGCGCTGGGGAACAGCGGAGGGCGGGGGTAGTAGCCGGAGCTCTGGAGGAGAGAAAAATAATACCCCAAAAAAAAAAATTATACAGCACTCAGAGCTAGTGGTGGGCGAAGTGGGCTCAATCCACTCTGTGAAGTGATTCGCGGAGCAAAGGCGGATTTACGGAGTGCCCGCAATGCTAAGCAGAGTAATTTTGCATTTTAATGAGGAACGCTGGCGCATTGAAAACAGCTACTCGCCATTCGCCTCCACTGGTCACTTCTCTTTTCAACTTTTAGGAAAGTACATTGGTGGCAGTTCACTTTGCCTCCTCTCGCTTTGTTTTGAGCTCTGAAGGAGGATTTTGCAGTGATTCATGGGAGTTCAGGTCACATGAGCTCTATATTGATCTGCACAGCCTCAGTTTGAGGTAGTATGAGTAGGAAGGAGTAGGAGACAGTGTGCTCTGATAGCTGTCTGTAGGAATCTTTAAAAGCTGTTCAAAAGCATTTTACTTTTTGGGGATCAAATGTAGTTCATCGATTGTAGGAAACCCTCCTGTGCTCACATCATCGAGCTGCTTTTGTTTGTGTGTGGATTTTGAATGTAAATTTACAACATTGAGTGTGTGTGGTGAAAGACAGTGAAGTGTGCTGTGTGGGGAGGGCGTATCTGTGTGTAGGTAGATTTAAGTTGGAGAACTAGTGATTTCTTTGTGTTTTGGCAATATTTTTGTTATATAACTGACTGTGTTACTGTACACATAGTAAAATTGTCAGTGATAGTACAAATTTTCTTGCTGCTTGTGTGAATGTGGTGCAGCATTTCACAAGGTCAGGTTGTTTAAATTACAAATTTACATTACATGGCACTAAGTGCACTGAACTTTTGCATTTGCATCGCATTCCTCATTCAGCATTGTACACAAAGTGTTCTGTGTTGTGTGTGCAGTGTTGCGTGCATCAAACATAATACAGCTTTTAAAATTTGTGACACAGGTCAGTGTAAGTGCAACTAAGCGTAGCAGTGTGAACCTGCTATCCACTGCAGCTGTCTGATTTTGTACTGCAATCGTGTTCTCTGTTCTTAGTGTTGCTGCTTGTAGTGCTGTAAAAATCAGCACTGTCTGTATTCAGTGCCCCCCCCCCCCACCGCACGTTGAAAAGATATTTTTTACCAGACTGGATTGTTTTTGTGACCCCATAAGCACCACTGGTTACTGAAGTTGTTTTAATTACGTGACAGTGTCACAACACAGTAGTCCCCTTATCTGTTGCTGAAGCCACAGTTGTTTATTTTGCTTCACATCCAGCTAGCAATAGTAACGAGTAGCGACCCTCCAGTCAGAAAGTAAACGTATCAAAATCTGAATTTGGTAATAATATTTGTGGTTGATCCCCCAAAATGCCTGCAAAGAGACGTGCAAGTAAAGCTGTTTCTGGCCATGGCAGTGTTGGCAGTAAGAGGGTCTGTGGGTGTGGTAGTAGTAGCGGATGGAGAAGTGCATTGCTGATGTGAGGAAAGGTATTTCTCCTGCAATGTTTTTTTACAGCCCAATCAGTAGCTTCACTGATAGTTGGAGGAGATGATGTTTTCCCAGCCAGTGGTGTTAGTGTTACTGGTGTTAGTGGTGGTGGAGGTAGTATTAGCATTGTTGCGTCAAGTTCTAATTCCGACCAGTGTACCGTATCCAAACATATTGAGTGTGAAGCAGTGCAAGTGAGTGACAGCGTAGATGATGTTATACTTCCCAGTAACATCCCATTAACTGAACCTGATTCTGATGATCATGTCAACGATAGCATACAATGTGATATTCCATCCACCGTGGCACTTCACGTCACTCATTTTCCATGCAACAGTGATTCACAGTGTGGTGAAACAATATCAGGTGATGGTGGTGCAGATGCTGATGATGAATGTGACGATGCTGATGATGATGATGATGAGGATGTTGCTGTTGTTGCTACATGCAGTCCACATGTTAGCATCCAAGCAGAAGATGTGGATGTGTGTGACAGTGACGTTGATGAATATGATGATGATTTAATTGACCCCAGTTGGGAACCGGAGAAAAAGAAATTAAAAGTGGCTGTGTCTGAAATTTCTGAATCTGTTTGCAGGAATCCCCCCCCCCATAAAAACGTGTAATGTACCAGTTTTAGTTGATGATGATGATGATGACCCAGTACTCAATATGATAGGTAGTCGTGGTGGTCAGTTGCAGTCCAGGTGTGCAGTGCCAGAAACATCACATGCCCCCACTTCAGTGCTTAAAATAACAGACTTAAGTAAGCCACATCATCATGGACATGTTAAAAGCAGAGCATCACAGTCCCTTGTTTGGGATTTTTTTGTTCAAGATGCAAATGATGATGATTCAGTTGCAATCTGCCAGGTTTGCCATGTGCGTGTGAGTCGAGGTAAAAAGGGGAGCCATCTTGGGACAGGAGGACAGCATACGCATCTTAAGAATAGGCATGTGGCTCTGTGGACCCAGCACAAGCTGGCAGCTAATACCAGACTTGGGCATTCACCCGTATCACCGGCGGCAACCATAGCCAGCGTGTTATCCTCTTCCATGACTGTTAAGCCCAGTAGGAAATTAAAGTGTGCAGTAGTGCAGCAATAAGAGCAGAGGATTACTACAGGCATGATGATGATGAGGTGGAGGACCATAATGACTTTGAAATGTTGTCCAGTGCTGGTGAGAGTGGCAGTTTTGGTAGTGGTGGTGGTGGTGAATGCAGTATGTCTAGTGCAAGTGGTACATCAACCCCGGTTGGCAAATCCGGAAAAATAACATAATTTCTGGGTTTGTCATCATCATCACCTGTGCAACCATCTTCATCAAATGTCCACACTCCACCCCCTGCCAATGCCATTCATCACAGAGCACAATCATTTGTGACCAACACACACCCTGTAAAACGTTTAAGTCAGCCCACGTTACAGAGTGTTTTTGCGCATAAGCTGAAGTACCCCCCCAATCATACAGTGTCACGTGAACTTAATGCTGCTGTAGCGGAAATGCTGGCAATTGATCTTTTGCCCTTCTCCTTTGTGGAGAATTCTGGGTTCTGGCAGTTTGCTGCTCGTGCCTGTCCAAAATGGAAAGTCCCATCCAGGACATACTTTTCTACCCGTGCTGTTTCTGAGTTGTTCCACACTGTCTCAGACTCAGTAAGACATGCCCTTCAACATTCCTCCTCTCCATTCATCCATTTAAGTATGGATATGTGGACAAGTGGCAGAACAGCGGGGAGCTCATATCTGTGTATAACTGCACAATGGGCGCAGGTGCCAGGGGTTGTTTGTGATGCTGGTAGTGTGAATAATCAGTGCAGGAAGATGGATTGTCACGGTAGCAATCTTCCTGGAATTTGCCAGCATGCAACAATTGCTATGTGCAGTGTGACCTGTTCACACACTGGTGAGAACATGTTGGACATGGTACTGACTGAAATTGACAGATGGCTAAACCCTCTGTCCCTGAGAGCTGGGTTCATAGCAGGTGACAATGGGTCAAATGTGGTGAAATGCATCACGAATGGTGTTTTTTTTCATGTTCCATGCATGGCCTACTGTTTAAATCTTGTGATTCAGGAGTTTCTGCAGCACCCTGACATAAAGGAAATGCTGACCATTGCACGACGTATCTGCTCTCACTTTTCAAGATCTGGAAAGGCCCGTGACCAACTGCAGCAGTTGCAGATACAAAACAGCCTGCCTCAGCACCGCTTGAAGATGGAAGTTGTCACCCGATGGAACTCCACGTTATACATGGCAGAGAGGTTGTATGAACAATACAAAGCCATCACAGAATATCTTGCTATGCACACTAGCCGTCACAGTTCCGGGCTTCCATGTCTATGACGACTGAACAGTGGCGCCTCATGGACTCTGTAATAACAATTTTGCGGCCTTTTGAACATGCTACACAGGTAGTAAGTGGTGAGTCTGCTTCCATTAGCCAATCAATTCCACTGCTGTGGGTGCAGAGGCAGACATTGGTGAATGTACAGCATAGCCTTAATGTTGCCGGAAACAGTAGTAGCAGTGTGTTGCTGCAAAACATGCTGACAGTATTCGACCAGAATCATCACATTGTGAGCATTCAGCATAGTGACAACTTTGCCATGGCAACAATGCTGGACCCACGATACAAACGTGGAATTGCATCAGTACTGGCGGGAGGGCCTGAACAGGTAAAAAATATCAGTGGTCAACTGGTTCGCTTGGTTCATGGGGCACAGAAGTCACGTGCCAAGGTCTGCAAACCTCAGCAGCATAATCCAGCTGAAGGTGTAGCTGGAGGACCAGCAAGCATATCATGCAAGGGTAAGGGGACGGTAGTTCCTGGTGGTCTGTCATCCAAAGTGGTTGGCGTCAACCCGCTTTGGGAGGCTTTGTCCCAAGTGGGTATTTGTGACATCAGTGATTCCGGGGAACAGGCTGATGCATCAACAATCGGACTTAGTGTGGCACAGAGAATGGTTGAGTCATATTTGTCTGAAAACAGGCATCTGACAATAAGTGAAGATCCTCTTTTGTACTGGAGTGGAAAGGTCAATGAATGGCCAGAGCTGACTGCAGTGGCACTGAAGTACCTCACATGCCCACCCTCCAGTGTAAGTGTTGAGAGGGTATTCAGCTCAGCAGGTGCAATAGTCAGGGATCGTCAGACAAACCTGTCTCCTGCAAATGTTAGTCTGCTAACATTTATTAAAATGAATGAGAGGCACATACCAGCACAGACTGCAACCTCGGTATTTGTACCCCAGCCTAGTCATGGTGGTCTTGCTGATGTGGAAATGGAGCATCCTGGTGGCACTGGCTGCCTGAAACGGCTCACCACTGATGTAGATAATGACACAATGGAGAAAGAATTTCCCAGTGGTCAGACTTCAGACATCGATGACTGTGAGGGCAGCTTTCTTTATGAGGATGATGATGTGGTTAATGTTGGTAGGTTTTAACTGCAGTATTTAAAAGGCGGTGTGCCCCCCCCCACCCCAGACCACCATCACCACCGGGACTGATGTTATCCAAGTCTGCTGCCACCATGAGTGTCTGCCCCCCATGGACCACCACCACCGGGACTGATGTTATCCAAGTCTGCTGCCACCATGAGTCTGTCTGCCAACCCCGGACCACCACCACTGGGACGGATCCAAAAAAGTTCATCAACTTGATCAGGCACACCCCTCCCTGACCTGAGCTTGGGCACACACGCAACACGCAGAAGTCGTTTCATTCCATGACCGTGACCATCATTAAGAACCGGACTCCAGAAGAATGCTGATAAAATCTGTGAAGAAATAAAAAATAACAAACCATTACAGACACAACTGAAAATATGATCCCTCCCCCACAAAAAAAAGAAATACTTACCTTCATGTGCTTGAGAGTTATCCAGTTCCATTTAAGTGCACAAAATTCTCATTGAGCACTGGATGGTGCACAGCAACAGTTCGGAGACGGAGTCACCTGTGTGTGATGCAGAACAATAGCATGAATGTATGTCCATGTCAAAGTTCAACCTCCCTCATCATCACCTACAAAATACACAACCATATATCTCTGTATAGATATATATATATATATATATATACTACTCACCAAGGCTACTATTACTGTACATCCAAAGGGCACCTTTCAATCCAGTTGAGATGATCACTTTTCACTTCTCTGCACACAAGGAGGATGCATTCTGAGCCTGCAGAAAAAATTTGGGGACTCTTTGCCACTGTTGTGCACATGACACTGAGTGCGCCATAAATTCTGAGGGACTTTGTATGTGCTGAAACAGTCTCATTTCACTGTGTTACCACTTGTCAATTTTCTGGACACAAGACAGATGCCTTTTGCGGATGCAGAAAAATTAGGCAGCAAAACAGCGCACATACACAAAACACACAGACACTTAACAGAAGGAAGGGGCCCCAGAATACAAAGTGTAACGTACATACAAGGTTCAGGGATGGTGGAGGAATACATTTTATGGCACAGCAAGGAAGGTGAGGGGGAAACATGGTGTGAGGAAACAAAACTAATGTAAGATCCTATGGTGATCCAGCAGCAGTTCCAGCATGGACGTAATTTGAAGCGGATGTCCCTCTATGTCATCCAGCCGCTGCTCCACAGCACTCATCCTCTCGCTGTTCTCCTCAACAGCACTCCAGAGAACTGGCAAGTCAGACAGTGTTACATGCACGTCTCTGGCGTCCACTCCTTCGACAGGCTGACCTGCTGGTGGTGGTGGTGGTGGGGGTGCTGGTGGAGCAACAGGTGCTGCTGTGGCCCTCCTCTTCTTAGGGATGCTGCGCCTGCTATGCACAGTGGCACCCTCTGCCATGGAATGGCCAGCAGGTGCAGACATGGTCCATTCTGTGGCAGCCTGCCACTCCAACTGGTGGTGATTAAGCATATGGGTGCGCTGGCCCCCAGTCCCCAGGTGACTCCCCTGGGGGCCACGGTGCACCTCCACTGCACATAGGCAACACTTAATCACACTACTGCCCCCCCGACACAGTCAAAAAACTGCCAAACAACGGAGGTGCGGGGAGGACCAGGCACAGGCAGGGGAGGGTCAGATGAACTGGCAGTAGGCTGCTCACTCTGCTCAACAGTTCTGATGGTGAGATCCACACCCGGGCCTGGGGGAACAGGCACATTCTGCCCCAAAGGACTTTGTGCTGGACTTGGTGGTGGTGGTGGTTGAACTGCCTCAGAGTCAGGAGGCGGTGCTGGTCCTGCTTCCAGGGGTTGGACACTCAGAAGTTTAGAGTGGTCCAACACAAATGGGCACCCATGCCCCCCACACATGCGCACGGTACAACGACGCGTACTACCACGCTCTTCCAGAGCTGCCTCCACCCCAGACATTCCCTCACCCTGCTCCATCTCACGACACAAGCACAACACACACACACACAGTCTCACACACACACACACAGACAAACAACTAAATAGGTAAGAAAAATAAAATTTACAGAATGAACAAATTAAGTAAAAAACAGTACAGAAAAGACAAAAAAATGTAGCTTTTAAAAAAGCTGTTGGTTTAAGTATTAAATTTTAACTCTCTCTGCAATCAAAAAAACACTAATTTCTCTAGTACACACACACTCCTCTCTCTCAGTCTGCACAGGAGAAAGTGAAACTGTCTGTGTGACTCACTTCCTTCCTGCCTGGCTAGAGAGCATGTGACTTACAGTACTGTAAGCCATGTGATCTGTGGGGGGGCTGCCAAGTCTGAAACACCAAGTGGATCACTTAGAATCATAATGAGAATGTGAAGTCCATTAAAAACAATGACTTACGCCTTATACGCGTTCTCCAATATACCAACTGCAGTAAACTGACAAAAGCGAAGTAGAGCACTTTGCATTGCCTACTCCGCTGCAACGCGAAGTGCCCACTGCGCGTGCATTTCGCCAGCGAATTTTAAATTCGCTGCACCTCTACTCAGAGCTGGCTGTCTATGTCACATGCTGTATTTAGCTTGTCAGCATGGGCATGTGTAAAATTAGTGTCCATGATGGCGCTTGGTGTCAGACATGCTCTCTGGCTACCTTATGCCTCCAGGGGATGGGGTACTTGCAACGGACCCGAAGGAAAGTGGAAATTCGTGAGAAATAATGAATACCGGTAAGAATACTACTGTAAAGTATGTATATGGCTATTGTGTGCATCATAGGGGATCAGTGTGTGCATAGAGGCACAATGATGTAATTCTCTAAAAAATGAGGGTCAAGGCTGACAGTGCCCCTTTAAAACAAGCACTCTCATTTAAATATAACAGCAAGTTAGAAGTAAATATTAGCAGTAATAGCTAGAGCTCCCTCTGCTTTACCATAGACCACAGAGTGGAGCAAATTAAAGCAGTGCCTGGCTGGCTGCACGCTTTGAAGCACTCAGACCCAGCCCAGACCACTGACTGCATACACATTGGCTGTTGTCTTAAAGGGACAGGCACGGAGGCGCATCATGGCACTGTCACGCAAATCAACAGGATTAAACAAATACCCATAGATTTACTATCTATGCAGTATGTCTGCCTGGCAGTGGGCATGGATGAAGCCCAGGAAGACACTTAAGGTAAGCCCCCAAATTGGTGGGGGGGGTTACATTAATGTAGTATTCGTATAAGGCCCTACATACTATGATAGGCGCTGCATATACACAACACATAGATGGCACTGCATTGCAAAGTTGTGCTCAGTCTCCCAGCTGAGGGTAGTGCTATGCACCAGTCAGAAGCGGTGGAGTGCCCAAGGGTAGAGCCTGACTATGAGCCATGTATGATGGTGCATAGTGCCAGTTGGGAGGCACAGGCTATGCCCACAAGTACTGTGCTGTAGCTGCTAGGTGCCCCCTCCAACCTGCAGATGGTGGCCTGACTGGCATGTGGCCACCCCTATCCTGCAAGTCCCAACCTGTCTGATGTGAAATGAGGGATGGAGGCTACTGGATGGCACATGCCCATGATGCATAGGCCCCTTAAGGTACTGTAGTACACCGGTACCCACAATCCCCTGCTCTACACAGAGCAGCAGATTCAGTCCATTGGTAGGACTGGTCTCTGAATGAATGCCTGCTGATGTCCTCTGCTCCACCCACATCTGCCCCATCTCCAACATGCTCCTATACACATATACAGAGGTGCCATGGATGGGCTAACAGGGATAGTGAATACCGTGCAGTGCATGCCTGTTTGGGGGTACGGGTTGATACATACTGGGTAGATGCCTTTAAGATGTACTAGTCGTTACCCACTGCATAAGAATAATGAGTGATTAATCAGTTTAGTACTTGAACACTAATTCAATATAAACTCAGCACAACAGCCCCCATATTCAGAGCTGGCAGTGTGTGCCATGCAGACAGCAGCACTGTGCAACAAATTGCATATGCCTGTCCCTGGGCAATATTCAGACAGAGTGCTACAATGGAGGGGGCTAACTGTCTGAATATGGGGTTGTTCGAGCACAGCACATAGTTACTATGCACTGCATCGGCACAGTCCACAGCTGAATATTACCCCCAGGGGAGCCCACTGGAGGTAGGGCTGCCCAAATGGGATAGTGCCAGGGCTCCTGTGGGCCATATTCAGTTCTATTATGCTAATGAGCCCACTTAGCATGCAAAGCACTAAAGCACCACTAGCATGCCCATTATAGACTCATTAGGATGCAGTGCAGCCCCATAATGCCCATACTGAGCTTGTGAAACATGTATTCCCGGGCGTCTAGTGGTCCCCCAATTGCCCATGCTGGGATTTTGAAATGTATGCCCTGGTGTCTAGTGGTCCCACCAATCACCCATAGAAACAAAGAAATTGTTGGCAGATATTGTATTAGAAATAAGGCAGAAAAAAGCAGGGAGGGAAGTCAGAATAGCAAAGGCCCAAACTGAGGAAAAGCTAGCCAACTCAGTTAAGAAGGGGGATAAAACCTTTTATAGGTACATCAGCGAGCGTAGAAAGACAAAGGGAGGGATAGTGAGGCTGAATAGAATGAACGGTGGGTGGGCAGAAGGGGACAGTGAAAAAGCAGGAATACTGAACGAATATTTCTGCTCAGTATTCACAAAAGAGGAGGGGGAAGTGCCTAATCCAATAATAACAGAAGCACTTTGATAGGGGGGTCGATCCCAGTCCTTTCACAGAAGAAAGGGTTCTGCAAGAACTCCTAAAACTGAAGGTGGACAAAGCAATGGGTCCTGATGGAATTCACCCCAGAATTCTAAAAGAATTAAGGAAGGAACTAGTGAAACCACTGGCTACTCTTTTTAATAAATCATGGGAGGATGGTGTGGTACCCGAGGACTGGAGGAAGGTGGATGTGATTCCCCTTCACAAAAGTGGGACCAAGACAGAGGCAGGAAACTACAGACCTGTCAGTCTGACCTCTGTGGCAGGGAAAGTGATGGAGTCACTTCTGAAGAAAAAAAGAATAGTTGAGTACCTAGAGGTCAGTGGAGCACAGGATCCAAGGCAACATGGGTTCACAGCGGGAAGGTCATGTCAGACAAATCTAATAGATTTCTTTGACTGGGTGACCAAAGTAGTAGACCAGGGAGGGGCTGTGGACATGGCCTACCTAGACTTTAGCAAGACATTTGACACAGTCCCACACAAAAGATTATTAGTCAAATTAACCAGCCTGGGAGTGGGTCCCAGGGTGGTAGCCTGGGTAAAACATTGGCTGGACAACAGGACACAGAAGGTAATTGTAAATGGAGTCCACTCTGAAGAAAGGGCGGTTACTAGTGGGTAACGTGAGGGTTCAGTATTGGGTCCAGTCCTTTTAATGTCTTCATCAGTGGCATTGCAGAGGGACTGGAAGGAAAAGTATGCCTTTGCAGATGACACAAAGATCTGCAACAGGGTTGATACACAAGGAGACGTGGAAAGGATTAAAAGGACTTGGCAAGGTTGGAGGAATGGTCAGACGTATGGCAGCTAGGATTCAATGCAAAAAGTGCAAAATAATGCACCTGGGAAACAAGAACCCAGGGGAAGAATACACAATGGGTGGGAGGTAGTAACAACAACAAAAAAGGAAAGGGACCTGGGGGTAATCATATCAGATGACCTTAAGGTTAGCAAGCAATGT
The DNA here is from genome assembly GCA_016271365.2 of Neoceratodus forsteri. NCBI lineage: Eukaryota > Metazoa > Chordata > Ceratodontiformes > Ceratodontidae > Neoceratodus > Neoceratodus forsteri. The sequence continues at coordinate 896,096,864 of CM028136.1, forward strand.
GAGAAGGCAGTAGGGAGGGCTGGGGTATACTGGGATGTATAGGGAGAGGCATCAGCATCAGAAAACAGGAAGTTGTTATCCCTCTGTACAGACAGTTGGTGAGACCCCATCTGGAATACTGTGTCCAGTTCTGGAGACCCCATCTCCACAAGGACATAGACAGGATAGAGGCAGTCCAGAGGAGGGCAACTAAAATGGTGCAGGGTCTGCAAGAGAAGCCGTATGAGGAGAGACTAAAGGAGCTTAATATGTATACCCTTGAGGAAAGAAGGGAGAGGGGACATGATAGAAACTTTCAAGTACCTCAAGGAATCAACAAAGTCCAAGAGGGTAGCGTCTTTCAGAAAAAGAGACTTGCAAGAACAAGGGGACACAATTTAAAAGAAAGAAGGAGGCGGTTCAGGGCAATGTGAGAAGTATTATTTCACAGAGAGGGTAGTGGATGCATGGAACAGCCTTCCTGAGGAAGTTGTGGGGTTTAAAACTGTGGGAGAATTCAAGAATGCATGGGACAGACATAAAGCAATTCTTGTGAGGGGCAGGAAGGTATAGGCTGTTGGTTAACTAGGATCTGCGGCCTATCCTGTAGGTAGGGAAATGGGCAGACTAGATGGATCTAGCGGTCCTTATCTGCCATCAAAGTCTATGTTTCTATGTTTCTATGTTAGAAATAGAATCACTGATAACTAGTGATGAGATACTCAAAAGGCTACATAAAATTGATCAGAATAAATCCAAAGGTCCGGATGGAATTCATCCAAGAATAATTAAAGAACTGGCAGACCTTTTGGCTGGACCTCTGACAGTAATCTTTCAAACTTCATTAAAAAAAGGGATGGTTTTGGAGACATGGAAACAAGCAAGTATGGTTCCCATATATAAGAAGGGGGAATAAACATGACATATCCAACTACAGACCCATCAGTTTGACGTCAGTCCTGGGAAATAATATTTGAAGGTATCCTAAAAGAGTATATCATGGAGCATATCAAGGAGGTAGACTTGGTAGACCCAGTCCAGCATGGATTTACCACTGGAAGGTCCTGCCAGACCAATCTCCTGGAATTCTATGGAAAGGTCAGCAGGGCTTTGGGAGAAGGGCAGTCTGTGGATGTGGTGTATCACGACTTCTCGAAGGCCTTTGATAAGGTTCCCCATGGTGAACTCATTGACGCATTAATATTACATGGCCTACCGGGAATAATAACAAAATGGGTAGATGCATGGCTCACCTCCAGGAAACAATCAGTAAATATAAACGGAACCAACTCAGCATGGACTGAAGTGACAAGTGGGGTTCCCCAGGGGATCTGTCCTGGGGCCTTGCTTGTTTAATACATACATTGCCTCAATGAAGGTCAATAATGGGGTCTGGGTTTCCAAGTTTGCTGATGATGCCAAGGTTGGATTTCCTATTAATAATCAAAATGATGCTATAGCACTACAAGAAGCATTAAATACACTGGAATTCTGGGCATTAGAGAAAAAACTGATGTTTAATGTGGACAAGTGTTGTGTTATGCACTTTGGAAGGCAAACAAGCAGATACCCTACACACGTGGAGGTAAAATATTAAGTATTGTCGAACAACAGAGTGATTTGGGAATTATGATTACGAATGACCTATCATTTAAAATGCACTGTAATGCAGTTATTAAAAAAATCAAGCAGTATTCTACACTGTATAAATAAACATATTACATCAAGAAGCAGGGATGTTCTCCTGCCCCTTTATACGTCATTGGTGAGGCCGCACCTGGATTACTGTGCGCAGTTCTGGTCACCCATCGGTAAGACTGAAATAGTGGCACTCCAGAGAGTCCAAAGGAGAGCCACTAGATATATACAAGAGGTCAAAGGTCAAGATTATCCAAAAAGGCTAAACACTTTGGGTCTATATTCATTGAAATATAGGCGCTTAAGAGGAGACATGTGTTTAATATACAAATCAACTATTGATCCAGATCTATGGGAATTACTTGGCTTGAAACACAGGGAACCTATGTATAATACCAGATCCCACCCGCTACAACTATTTGTCAAATGTCCAAAAACGAACAAAAGCAAATCCTGGTTCACACTGAGGGCTACTAACATTTGGAATAAATTACCCTTAGAAGTGGTAGCTAGTGATACTGTGAATATATTTAAAAACAGATTAGATAGCTTTCTATTTAAACATAATGTTCAAGGTTATAAATTAAATGGCGCGCAAAAGGACTAACGTCTATATGGCTCTGTATTTACCTATGAGACCTATGTGATAAGAACAGCTAGGCCCATCCAGTCTGCTCCTAAGCCCAGTACTTGTTTAAGGCTTCTGACCCTCCCTCTACTTTACCTCTATGGTTCCCCTATGCCTGTCCTATGCATGCTTAAATCCAACCACAGTGCTTGCTTGCTCCCACCACCTCCTGTGGCAGCCCATTCCACGCATCCACCACCTTTTCTATGAAGAAAAAATTCTTCACATTTCCTCTTAACCTGCCCCCTTTCAAAGTCATGTCATGCCCCCTCGTTCGTTTACTCCTCCTGTACTGGAAGATGTCCTCCCCCTGCACCTTGTTTATTCCCTTGAGGTACTTCAATGTTTCTATCATGTCCTCTGTTTCCCTCCTCTCCTCCAGTGAGTACATATTGAGGTCCCTTAATCTCTCCTCATAAGTTTTGTGGTGCAAGCCCTGTACCATCTTAGTCACCCATCTCTGTACTTCCCCCACCCTGTTCATGTCCATTCAAAGGTGCAGCCTCCAGAACTACACAGTACTCCATGTGAGGCCTGACCAGAGTTTTATATAATGGCATCATTACCTCCTGCCTTCTGCTGGTGATACCCCTGCCTATGCAGCCCAGCATGCCACTGGCCCTCCCTGCTGCCTTTGTACTCTGCTTTGACATTTTCAGGTCATCTGAAATAATGACCCCACAGGTCCCTTTTTTCCTTGGTGACTGTCAGCAACCCTCCCCCATCCTGTAGCTCTCCCCAGGGTTCCTATGCCCCAGGTGCATAACCTTGCATTTCTTTGACTTAAACCTCAGTTGCCACTCCTCAGACCATTTCTCATGCTCCCCAGGTCCTTTCTCATTGTCTCCACCCCTTCTGGAGAATCCACCCTGTTACAGATCTTGGTGTCATCTGCAAACAGACAGACCTTTCCTTCCAGCCCCTCTGCAATGTCACTAATGAAGACATTGAACAGGTAATTCCCAAGGTTCCATGCTGGATTTATGCAAAATGTGTACCCTGGTGCATATTTGTCTCCCCAGTCACTCATACTGGGCTTGTGCAACATTTATTTTGAGGTCATCTACGAAATCCCAACAGTCAGTCTCCCAAACTCCATAAGTCCGAATTTAGGAGACCGACTGTTGGAAGACCGGCAGAGTCTTAGTGCAATGTGGGGGCAGAGCCCCCCGCACCTCCCGTAACTAAAATAACCAGCCCTGAAGGGGAGTAGACCTCAGAGTAGGTTAAACATGTTATGGGAGCAACAACAGGAAGAACATCAAATGTTCCCTACCAGGAACAGAACCCGGGTTGAGAGCACCATGCTGGCCAAGCTGTTAGTGGCCTAGCCCTCCACACCATGGGAGCAGCTCAGCCAACTTCCATATTTTCTTCTGACTTGTGGTGTCTGACTACAGGTAGGTAGTGGTTCGTCACTTCTGCAACCTTACCCTTGTCGGCACCAGCTTTCTTCAGTCGGGCGGGTGTGTGTTGGGCTGCCAAACTCGGGATCCTGAATGTTGGGATTTCTGAGTGTCTGCAGTTAGTAGTGATATCTTTATTCCATGGCATCTAGTGGCATCTCACCCACAAATCACCCATTCCTGATTGAAAACTGCAACCCACCAGTAGTCTAGTAGACCCTGCCCCCCAACAGTTGTTGAAAAAATCTTCACTTTTCCAAAAATCAGCATTCCAGATCTCAGCAACTGTACAAAATACCAGCACAAAACATTTCACGTCTTGAAACTCTGCCAGCTACACTGTGCATGCAAAATGTTGGGTTATTCTGTTGAATGCTGCCAAAGTAATTAAAGTGCAAAAATTGGGTTTAACATTGAACACTCCGCTCAGCCCTATATATCTATATGTCAGTAATAAGCCATGACAGGGTGTGCATTATAGAGTTTTAATGCACTCCTCAGGGGCATAGTAAGGCTTATCACACTTATTAAGTGGCTAATTTTTACTATAGTACTATTATTGCAACAAAATAATATATAAATTCAATTTTTTATCATGAACCTTTTTATTGAAAATGTTCAAAATTACAACCAGTAAAAACAGCAACAATAACAAACAGTACACAAAGTACCAAAATACAGTACAACTACTGGAATTAAACACACTGGGTGGGATATTCAGACGTGCGCTAGGCAGGAGTGCAAGCCGGGCGCAGCGCGACTGCGATGCGCCAGAGAGTGTGCTGGGCAATATTCAACGATGCTGCGCCATGGCTCAGCACCGTTGAATATGGCAATGTGGCCTCCCGCATTGTGCATGGTGCAGTGGCACTGTGCAAGTGCAAGTGGCAAGAGAGGAGTAGGGGGATGTGCCAGCGCAAGTGCAGTTGCGCTAGGTGCAGGAACTGCAATATCAGCGGTGGATGTGCAAATGGGGCCAAAATGCATGCAAGGCGCAACTGGGACCATTAGCATACCATTATAGCCCCATTTGCATGCAGGTACGCCGATCCCCGGTGACTTGTGCCTGGCGCCCTGCCAGGCTGCAGCCATCGGGGACCGACGCTCCCTGCACAGTGCGGCAATGTGCCCAAATGCCCGATCGCGGGCATATGTAATAAATAGACCTAGTCCAATATCCCTGGTGGTCCAGTGGACCGCATCCAGCCTGATTGCGGGCATTAGTATTAAATAAAGTCCTATATCCCTGGTGATCCAGTGGACTGCTTCCACCTCAATCGTGGCCATATGTATACTAAAACAGTTTAAATTAACCCTGGTGTTCCTGCGGTACCCTCCCCACCCGCTCACTGAGCCCTGCCACCCTGCTCCCCCCCGGTCAGCAGCGGGTGGCAACTCCCACCCACCAGCCACCCGGCCGCCTGCCGACTGACTGCGTACAGTATGGCTGTACGCCTATTGGTCCACAGCGTGGGCCAATGGGCGTGCAGACTGTAACGTACTACACAGTCCTGATATGTGAATGGATCTATTCGCATATCGGGACTATGTAATGAAGAAATGCGATCTGCAAGGCCCATTGGCCCACGCTGTGGACCAATGGGTGTACCAGCTGTACTATGCGCGGTCAGTCGACGGGCGGCTGAGCGGCTGGCGGATGAGGGCTACCACCTGCCGCTGACCGGAGGTGAAGTGGCAGGCTCAGTGGGCAGGAAATGAGAGGAGACTACGCTGGACCACCGGGGTAATTAAGCTGTTTTATGCATGTGCTGCGATCAGGCCTGAGCGGTCCACTGGACCACCAGGATATTGGACTTTATTTAATCTAATGCCCGCTGACTCGGCTGGAAGCGATCACTGGACAACCTGAGATCAGTTACTGGCACAATGCCCGTGATAGGGTGGGGGGAGAGCGATGCCGACAGACCTTGGCACAGGAGTTTGGGTGGCCACCCACAGCTAGCAGCTGCTGTGTTGCACCCTGCAATATGGCAGCTCACCTGTGGGTGGCCAGCCCTTGCTCCAATTTCTTTGTGGCTCAATTTTGAGCACCTGTGTATGGCATAAGTAGGGGTTGCACCAGCATGTCGCCGCACATCCCAGACTGAAAATAAAGGGATGTCCCGAGGATCATGGCACGCACCCGCCTGCGCCGCATACATTACTAGTGCTCACAAGCACATTGGGATCAGTGTGGTACAACATCCCCTTTTGAATATCGTGCCGGGGCGCATCAGTGGGTTGTGCATGGTGCAACACTGTTGCGCCAAGTGCAACCCCTTTGAATATCCCATCCATTATATACAAGAATAAATGCAGTAGCACTGATGTGCTACTTTTGTGGATTTGTATCTGTAGCTGCAGAAGTGCATGCCCCACAGGGCCAAAAATGTGTGCATGCCTTACAGTGTGCATGAGCACCAGGGTTCTGTGCTTCTGCAGCCAGAAGTGTTTATATGCCTTACAGTGTGCATGACTGCCTGTTGCTACAGAAGGTATGGCCCCACCACTGCACCATCCCTCCCCAGGCTGGGGCCATTCCTGCAGCCACGGCTCATCCAGCTGGCTTACTGAGATGGGCCCCGAATTCAGCTCACCAGCACAGGATCACAACACGCTACCCACTTGGCCAAAGGCCATCCCTGTGCACAATGTTACTTCATACTTTTTATTTTGTTTCACATTTTGACTCCACATCATGAATTTGTTCACTATAATGTTTTAAATCGCGCCCAAAATGGAGTTTTGGTAGAGTGACTGAGAAATCACCTTTTGATCTGTATCTGAAAATCCCCATCATTCTTGTTCATGAGATAGGGTTACATATCAATCAATCAATCACATTTTTATTTATATAAGGTGCCCTTCCAATGCTCAGGGCGCCTTTACACATTATAAAAACTTATTACAACATCATAAAGTATATATAAAACATATTAAAACATTCATGAAATCAAACTTAATGTGTTCCAGAGAAGGCTTGATTAAATAAATAGGTCTTTAAACAATTTTCAAACCCTTCTACGGTCTGATTATCTCATATCTGATGAGGTAGAGCATTCTACAGGGTAGGAGCCACAAAAGCAAAAGATCTTCCTCCTGATGTTTTAAGGAAAACCCTGGGAATCTCTAGCAATCCGTTGTCAGAGGAACAGAGTGAGCAGGAGGCACAGTAAGGATACAAGAGCTCTTTCAGGTACCCGGGACCCTGATTGTGTAGGGCCTTATGGGTCAGCAACGCGACCTTGAAGGTAATCCGCCACTGTATTGGCAGCCAGTGCAGATCACGCAGCACAGGCGTAATATGACTATTCCTAGAGCTTCTAGTCAACAACCTGGCAACCGAGTTCTGCACTAGCTGCAGATGGTGGATATCTACCCCGGTAGCACTTGGTAAAGGGCATTGCAATAATCAAGACGACTGATGACAAAGGCGTGGACTAAGGTCGGGAGATCTTCAGGTGGGACCAGGTGCTTTACCTGGGCTATGTTCCTAAGATGATAATAGAAAGATGTGACTGTAGCCGAACTCTGCACCCTCTGGTTTAGGCCTTCATCAAAAACTACGTCTAGGTTCCGCACCCGGCTGGAGGCAATAAGCGGGATCCCACCAAGACTTAATCCTGCCAGTCCCCCCCCCCCCATGTCCCTATCATCCTATGACCAGAGTCCACAACCAATATCTCAGTTTTTTCTGAAATATAAACAGTATATTCAAAATTTAACAGCCAAGTTATGATTAAAACTATGTAAGAAACTAAAAAATCATATTATGTCAGAAGCCGGTACTGCACTTAATGTGTGACCTAAAAATTCTTAGATTGTACATAAAAATCAACCATTAAAAAAAAGAACATTTTAAGTTTGCATGAAAAACTTCTTGGGTAACATAGAAACATAGACGTTGATGGCAGAAAAGGACCGCAAGACCCATCCAGTCTGCCCATTTGACCAATTTGCTCCCGCTGCCTCTAATAGGTCAGCGGCCTTAGCCATGCTCCCCACATATGTATGATTCCCGTTTGCCTATCCCTACTTAATGTGCAACCAAAGAATTCTTCGCCTGCGTATTCAAAATATCTGCCTGGGCCAAAAACTGTGTTCTTAAATTTGCACAATAAATGCTTGGTTCACTCTTAAAGATGCAACCAAAGAAGTAATCTAGCAGAAAAACAAGCATTTTTGTTCAGTCGCAAATTCTTTGTCTGCTCCACAAACGGACTTCTTGGGTCACACACTGAAGTGCAATCAAATTTTTAGTGTGCATCAGAAATGACATTTTTTGATTGCACATTTAAGTGTGACCCAAGAATTCCAGTTTTGGTGCAGACTAAAATTCCTTGGGTCACACTTATATGTGCACCTCAATAATTCATGGCTTATGACATATATGATAATGCATGACTTACTGTTAACAAAAAGGCTCTTCTTTACCTGAGTGGTGACTATGACAACTGTAGACCTCGAGAGTGCAGCTCAAGAGGTCTAACAGTTGTCATAGTCACCACGAGGGATAAAGATTAGTCTTGTTGTTAATGGTAAGGCCATACACTTTTCTTTATAGTGTCTGGTAGAGCATTGTTCAGAAAGAACTCAAAGAACCAAAGACATAGAAACATAGAATATGATGGCAGATAAGGACCGACCGTTCCACCTAGTCTGCCCATTTCCCTACTTGGTTTGGCAATCCCTACTGTTATCTGAACAGTCTTTCCTTGCTTTGCTGTACAGCAGGGTGCCTTTATGCTTATCCCATGCACTTTTGAATCCCCATACTGTTTTTGCTTCCACCACCTCTGCTGCTAGGCTGTTCCACAGATCCACCACCCTCTCTGTGAAAAAATACTTCCTAGCATTCCCCCTAAGTCTCCCTCCTTCCAGCCTCATGTTATGTCCCCTTGTCCTTGGGCACTTTTTTCTTTGAAATATGCTCCCCTCCTGTACCCTGTTTATTCCTCTAAGGTATTTGAAAGTCTCTATCATATCCCCTCTCTCCCTTCTCTCTTCCAGTGAATAGATGTTTCATTTCTTGAATCTTTCCTCATAAGGCTTGTGGTGCAGTCCATGTAGCATTTTTGTTGCTCTTCTCTGGACTGCTTCCACTTTGCCTATGTCCTTCATGTGATGTAGTCTTCAGAACTGAAAGCAGTATTCCAGATGAGGCCTCACCAGTGATCTATACAGTGGCATCAACACTTCGCTCCTTCCACTGGTTATGCCCCTTCCTATGCACCTCAACATTCTGTTTGCTTTCCCCACTGCTTTTTTGCATTGTTTGGACAACTTCAGGTCATCGGATATGATAACCCCCAGGTCTCTCTCCTTCCTTGTGGTGGCTAGAACCTGCCCCCATCCTGTATTCCTCTCTTGGGTTTCTGTGTCCCAGGTATATTATCTTGCACGTATTAGCATTGAAACCCAACTGCCAAACCCTTGACCATTCCTCAAGCAGTCGTAGGTCATTTCTCATTTTATTTAGCTCCTCCTGAGTGTTGACTCTGTTGCAGATCTTGGTGTCATCTGTGAACAGGCATACTTCCCCTCCAGTCCCTTTGCAATGTCACTTATGAAGACATTGAAAAGGACTGGACCCAGCACTGATCCCTGTGGCACCCCGCTAGTCACCTCCCCCTCTTTGGATTTTATGTCATTTACTACCACCCTCTGGGTCCTGCCTTTTAGCCAGTTTCCAACCCATTTTACCACTTTAGAGCCCACACTCAGATTCCCAAATTTGTTAAGCAGCCTTCTATGTGGAACGGAGTCGAAGGCCTTGCTGAAATCCAGGTAGGCCACATCCACTGCCCTTCCCTGATCCACCACCCTGGGCACCCAGTCAAAGAAATTGATAGGATTAGTCTGACAGGACCTTCCCTCAGTGAATTCATGCTGCCTTGTGTCTTTTGCACAGCTTGACTCCAGGAACCTCTCTATCCTCTCCTTAAGCAGGGACTCCATCAGCTTCCCCACCACTGAGGTCAGGCTATAGATCTGTAATTGCCTGCCTCCTCCCTACTTCCACTCTTGTGCAAAGGGACTGCCTCTGCCCTCCTCCAGTCACTAGGTACTCCCCCATCTTTAGTGATTGGTTGAAGTTTTGTCAGTGGACCTGCTAGGACTTCCCTGAGTTCCTTCAGAACTCTAGGGTGAATCCTGTCTGGACCTATTGCCTTGTCTGTCCTTACTTTCCCTAGTTCCTCCAAGATTCTATCCACCATAAATGGGCTGGTGTCCACCTCTCTACCCTGTAAGCCTTTCCTTGTGAGTCATTGCCCTTCCCCCGCCTCTTCCTTGGCAAATACTGAGCAAAGATACTTGTTCAGTATCTCAGCTTTTTCTTTAGCCTAACAATACCATTCTGGTCTTCTTCCTCTCGCTAATATAGTGGAAGAAGGTCTAGTTTCCCTTCTTAATAGCCTGTGCTATTCCTTCCCCCGTTCTTGCTTTAGCCCCTCTGACAGCTTTCCGAGCTTCTCTCTGCTTCTCCTGATATTTCACTCTGTCTTCTTCTTTCTGTCTCGCTTTGTATTTTCTGAATGCCTTACTTTTTTCCTCTCACTTTCTCAGCTACTCACTTAGAGAACCACAATGGCTGCTTCTTTCTTTTGCTTTTGCTAAGCAGTCTGACACATTGAATTGTCACTCCTGCTATGGATCTCTTGAGTCTAAGCCACTGTTCTTCTACCCTTCCCCCATATCTTCTGCTGCCAGGGCAATTTTGAGCTGTTCCCCCATCTCCACAAAGTTGGCCTTCTGGAAATCTAGGATCTTAATCTTTGTATGGCTTTCTTCTGCCAGTGTGTTGCCTCTATACCACACAGTTTTGTGGTCACTGGTATCAAGGGGACTGCCCACCTCAACATCCATGATTCTGTCCCCATTTGTTAGCACTAAGTCCAATACTGCCCCCTCCCTGGTGGGCTCAACCACAAGCTGCCTTAGATTTACCCCATACATGGCAGACATGAGGTCCCTGCTCCTTGATGTACTTGCAGTCTGGGTATTCCAATGTGCATCCGGCATGTTGAGGTCACCTATTAGTAGTACTTCCCCTTTGGCTGCCATATTATGGATGGCCTCCACTAATACTAGATCTATATCCTCCCCTGCGCAGGAGCACAACATAAACACTTTATTGTGACGTATGACAGCCAGTTCTGAGTGCTGTATTATATTGTTTTAATATAAAATGTATTAATGTCTCTACTGACAATTCAGATGCTCTAGGAATGACATCTCTCACCCCCCCTCCTCCGATTTTAGCTTATAGATGCAGGCCAAGAGAACTGCTGATAGCATTGTATCACAGACTCAGTCTTTTTAGAGACAGTGTGTTACTGGAAGACTTGTATTAGGGATCCTGTTTCTCTGAGCTAATTACAGAGTTGTTAAGTTAATTTTGTTAAGAGAGAAATCATAAACTAGGTTTATGATGTTAAAATAAGGGAAGCTAGGATGTTACATAGAGGTGTAAGGTTGTAAATGACCCTATGAAGCCTGTGTGAAGAGGGTACAGCATGAGATCAAAAGTGGTGTCATTGAAACTTGAGTTATGCTAAGGTTGCAGAACTAATACATTTTGTATAGCTGTATAGTATAGTATAGATTAATACAATTACATCCTATGGTTGTATAAAAATATATTTTTGTTAGATATTTGACCAGAGGAGGGGCTGGATAACTTCATCAAAAAGGGGTTGGCCAATACTGCTTGAAATTATTATTATCTTTCACTATAGAGATGCATTTGTATCTGACACTGACTAAGGAAACATCTGAGCACTGAAAACAGGTATTTAGAAAGCTAGACAAAATCTAAATATAGTTGTAGGAATTGCACTGTTTTAAACCTTGTTTTGTTTAAAGATAGTTATGTCTTGTGTTATAAGAGTTCTATATTGTATGTTTGACGTATTATTAAATATTTTAGTAAAAACTCTAATTTTAGAGCAAACCTGGTCTGTCTTTGAATTACTTTCTTTTGCTAAGAAATATTTATGGTTCAGCAGACATATAGCTTGTATGGTGGTACCAAACTGGAAACAAAAGCATTTTAAATCTGAGGTCTTTATTAAGTTTTAAGGGTTCATCTCTGAATACCTGGTTAGGTGCCCATAGGCAAAGATATCTGGCCCCGAAGACAGATATATCTGAGCCTGTGCATTGGGTATGCTAGCAAGAGGTTACAGTTTGAATCCCTCTAGAAATGAGATCAAAGGTTGATCTGAACTCACAAAAACAGACAAGAGGGTTACCTTGTCTGTTACACTGTTCACAAGACTGCGCTCAGAGGTTGGCACTTTGGGAGTAGAGGGCCTGACCTGCTGAGTAGGTTTGTGACAGACTGGTTGGCAGCGGTGGCATAATTTTGGTATCACAAGCTTTATTGTTCTGTCAGCTGAGACCGTAAGCTCTCTTGCAAAGAAAGAAAAAGACAGAGTTTTAATTTAAAAAGAAAACAGAACTATATATCACTTGGTGTACAGTCAAGTTCCTACCTATTTAATTTTTTTTCTAACGTGCAAAGTCAGAATAGCAGTAGTTAGGAAAGATGGCATCCTACTACTGCAGGCCCACTGCAGAACAGTTAAAACAGTTATACAAGGACAGAGGAGTCCTGTTCAAGATGAAAGCCAGTAAGCAGAACCTCATAGATGCCCTGATGGTAGCAGATACCCAGAGCAGCGAGTCACAGACTGTGACTGAAAAGGACAGCAGGGCCACTGTCAGGGCAGTGGCAGCTCTACACCAGAGCCCGCCAGGGCACGTACCCCGGTAAAAAAATGCTGTGCCCCAGTTGGTGCCCTATATGGTGCAGAGCTTTCCCCATAGTAACAATATATCAGTGCCCTGGCTGCCATCTGTTGTGCCCCAGCTGTGCCCTGGTAACCATTTGTGGCTAGAGCTGCTGCTGTGTCAGGGAAGGGTCACAGCAGCAGAAGACGGTCACCAGTATCCTGAATCCAGAGGTACTCAAACTGCAAATTGAGTTGCACAGGATGGAACTGTGAGGAGATCGACAATGGAGGGAGGCATACCGTGAGGAACATGAGTGCTAGCAAACTGCAGAGGAGAAGAGAGAGCGAGAACAGAGGGAGGCAGACCATGAGGCAGAGCGACAACAGAGGGAGGCGGACCATGAGGCAGTGTGAGAATGCCGTGATGCAGAGCAAGAATGCAGAGAGGCAGAGGATAAGAGAGAGGAGTGCCAGTGGCAACATGAGCTGGAGAAGATGCGACTCCAACCAGTGGCACCAGAGCAGGTAAGTGGCTTGGGTTTAACTGGGACTGCAGGACTGGGTTACAAATTGAACTCTAAATTAATAGCTGAGTTTAAGGATGGTGAGGATATAGACACTTTTTTAAATTCTTTTGAAAAAGTTTGTATTCTGGCTAAAATTCCTAGAGAGTCCTGGAGCTTTCAGCTATCCCTGCTACTTACTGGAAAAGCTCGGGATGCATTGGGTCACATGGACAATAAAGACAGTGGTGATTACAGCAAGTTAAAAGCTGCACTACTAAAAAAGTTTGAATTAACTGCTAAATCATACAGAGCTAAATTCCATAAGCTCAGGAGAAGCCCTGATATGAGCTATGAGGAGCTAGCCATGAAGCAACGTCAGTTTTTAAAACGTTGGTGGGAAGGAATTGAGGCAAACACTGTTGATAAAACTGAAAATGTGATTTTATTAGAACAGTTTTATTGGGCATGCCCAGCAGAGCTAAAAACCTGGCTAGAGGACCGAGATCCAAAAACAGTGCAAGAGGCTGCTGAACTCTCGGACCAATATGCCAAGTGCAGACCTGCTCTGAGAGCGAATTGGGTGGGCGTGGCAGCACAGAAAGGGAAAAGCATGCCTTCAGGACAGCTAAAACCCTCACTGCCTCCACTAAAACCAGTTAGTCCCAGGTTTCCAAGAAAAGATTTCTCTGAAGTAAGAAATGCTTGTTGGTTATGTAAAGAAACTGGGCACATTGCCAGACAGTGTCCAAGAAGGGCAAGCAATAATACGCAGAGTAGTACCAGAAAAGAAGTGGGTTGTTCATGTGTTTCTGAGAGCATGCCAGTGAATATGAGGGAACACATGCACCCAGTCATGGTAAATGGTGTACAGATGCAGAGGTTAAGGGACGCAGGGGCATCCCTGACATTGGTGAAAGGGGATCTAGTACAGCCTGGTCAGCTTATCCCAAACAAATACATGACTGTACAGGACTTTGCGGGTGAAGCGAAAACATTGCCACTGGCCAGTGTTATCCTGGACTGGGGTGAAACAGGGGGAACTGTGCAACAGGTGGCTGTAGCTAAAACGTTAACAGTAGATGTGATCCTGGGTAAAAATCTCCAACAGGGGATGTATGTGCAGTTACCTGTAGCCAAGTGGCAAGGGAAAATAGTAGTTCCCTGAACCCCACAGAAACCAGTGTGGAAACCACGGAGAGGCTGGTTCCCCAGCCTGTGTCTCCAGATGGGGAGACTGATAAAAAGGGGGTAAAAATTTCCCTGGTAGCGAGTGACCACACAGCTATGGAAGGTTACTCCAAAGAGGGAGGGGTGACCAATTGTCAGAGGGTTAGGACTAACAGTGATCCTGAGGGCCCTGACGCTAGTGCTAGGGACCCTAGTTTAGCGACTGAAGGGGACCTGTCCCATGCCTTGGGAAGGTGTGAGGGATTCGCAGCTGCTCAGAGAAGTGACCCTAGTTTAGAGAAGCTGAGGGCTTGTGCAGACTCTGAGGGCACACAGGGAGGTGACAGCAAACATACGGTTTATTGGGAAGATGAACTTATGTATACACAGGCAGTACAGACAGAGGGAAGGATGCTAGGCAGGCAGCTTGTCGTTCCTCAGGGTATCGTGAGCAGTTGCTCAAATTACACATGATATTCCCTTATCTGGTCATCTGGGAATCACACAAACTATGCAACAGTTAGCCCAGAATTTCTACTGCCTAACTTCACCCAGCAGGTGAAGCAGTATTGCAGGTCTTGTCACCGGTGCCAAGAAATAGGGAAGGCGGGCAAGAAAACCCAAGCCGCCCTGATCCCCTTGCCCGTAGTGGAGGAGCCATTCCAGAGGGTGGGAATGGATATTGTGGGTCCTTCAGATACCCCCAGCTCCTCAGGGAAGAGATTCATCCTGACTGTGGTGGATTATGCCACCCGGTACCCAGAGGCAGTTGCCCTATCCTCACTGAGGACAGACAAAGTGGCAGATGCCTTACTTGGGATTTTCTCCTGTGCTGGGTTTTCGCAGGAGGCAATCGCCGATCGAGGGGGTTCCTTCATGTCAGACCTGATGAAGGGTTTATGGAGAAGTGTGGATGGTGCAGAGATACACGACACTCAGATCACCCACAAGCCAATTGGCTTGTGGAATGTTTCAGTGGTACCTAAAGTCAGTGCTACAGGCATTTGCTGAACAGCATGGGAGGGACTGGGAGAAATACCTTCCCACCTGTTGTTTGCATACAGGGAGGTGCTCCAAGAGTCGACAGGATTTTCCCCTTTGAACTCTTATATGGACACCGGGTACATGGGCCCCTAGACTTAATCTGGGAGGACTGGGAAGGCAAGCACACCACCCAGGGAACTCCCATTGTGGATTATGTCCTTAGGTTTAGGGAAAGGCTAAAGGAGCTTATGAGGACAGCCCAGAGCAACCTGGCAGCTGCCCAACAGAGACAAAAGGTGTGGTACGACTGCAGAGTCAGAGCACACTCATACATGGTGGGTCAGGAAGTCATGGTCCTTATTCCTGTCCAGAAAGACAAGCTGCAAGCTGAGTAGGCAGAACCGTACAAAGTGGTTAGGAAGGTAAATGATGTAAACTACATTGTGGAGTTACCTGACTGTAGACAGAAAGGATGTTCCATGTCAACATGATGAAGCCATATGCAAATAGGGCTGACATGGTGTTCGCAGTGTGTAGTCATGGGGAGGGGACGGACGGAGGAGACCCCCTTCTGGACTTGCTGGAAGGGAGTAAGCGGGAATCCTCTGTGGAGGCAGTAAAATTGTCTCCCCAGCTGACCCCTGACCAGGTCCAGAAATTAAAAGAGATTTTAGCAGTTTTGGCCCCCTTGTTTAGCGCCAAGCCTGGACTAACCCCCTTAGTGACACACGATGTGGAGACAGGGACACAGGCGCCCATACGGCGAACAGCATATCGGGTGTCAGAGGCTGTCCAAAAGGACATTAGGAGGGAAGTGGAGGAGATGCTGGATTTAGGGGTAATCCAGAGATCCCACAGCCCCTGGGCCTCACCCGTAGTTCTTGTGCCCAAGGCAGATGGCTCAACTCGTTTCTGTGTGGACTATCGTGGACTGAATGAAGTCATGAAGTCCGACGCCCACCCAATGCCCCAGATGGACGAACTCCAGGACAAGTTGGGAGGGCTGACCTACCTTACGACTATTGCCCTGACCAAGGGGTATTGGTAGGTAGAACTGACAGACAGAGCTAGGGAAAGGTCAGCCTTCATCATTCTGATAGGCTTATTTGAGATTAAAGTAATGTCTTTCGGAATGAAGAATGCCCCGGCCACTTTCCAATGGTTGGTGAACCAGGTGTTGAATGGTGCTGAGAAGTACGCCATAGCGTACCTGTATGACATTGCCATCTTCAGTACCAGCTGGGAGAAACACCTTTCACACCTTAGGGAAGTGCTGGGAAGGATACAGAGGGCCGGGCTCACTGTCAAAGCCGAGAAGTGCCAGGTAGCCATGGGGGAAGTGGCATATCTCGGGCATGTGGTAGGCCGGGGACAGCTCGTCCTAACCAAATAAAGATAGAGGTGATTCAGGCATGGCCCAGACCAGAAACCCAGGAGCAGGTCAAGAGCTTTCTAGGGACAGCAGGGTACTACAGAAAGTCTGTACCTAATTACAGTGCCCTGGCTGCTCCCCTATCTGGCCTGACAAAGAAAAAGATGCCAAAGAAAATTACTTGGAACCCAGCCTGTGAGGAAGCCTTTACCAGACTGAAGGAGGCACTGTGCAGTGCTCCTGTTTTGACAAGTCCGGACTATAGCAAAACCTTTATAGTTCAGACGGATGTCTCAGACGTGGGTATTGGGGCAGTACTTAGCCAGTTGTCTAGCCAAGGGACAGACCACCCAGTTGGGTATCTGAGCAGGAAGCTGCTCCCCAGGGAACAAGTGTACTCCACGGTGGAAAAGGAGTGTCTTGCAATAGTGTGGGCCCTGAAGAAATTAGAGCCATACTTGTATGGACAGCATTTTGTGGTGCAGACTGACCACAACCCCCTGGTTTGGCAGACACAGATGGGAAAGAGCAATGGGAGACTGCTAAGATGGAGTCTTGCTTTGCAAGGATATGATCTGACAATCATACATAGGGCAGGCATAAAGAATCAGAATACTGATGGGCTGTCTAGGGTCTATGAGGAGTGAACTGATTTGGGAAGCTCATCCCATGTAGGGGATCAATCCCCCAAATTCAGTCTAGGTGGGGAGGAGTTTGACGCAGACAGGCAGTTCTGAGTGCTGTATTGTATTGTTTTAATATAAAATGTATTAATGTCTCTGCTGAAAATTCAAATGCTTTAGGAATGACCTCTCTCATCTCTCCCCCCCCCAGATTTTAGCTGACAGATGCAGGCCAAGAGAACTGCTGACAGCATTGTATCACACACTCAGTCTTTTTAGAGACAATGTGCTACTGGAAGACTTTTATTAAGGATCCTGTTTCTCTCAGCTAATTACAGAGTTGTTAATTTTGTTAAGAGAGAAATCATAAACTAAGTTTATGACATTAAAATAAAGGAAGCTAGGATGTTACATAGAGGTGTAAGGTTGTAAATGACCCTATGAAGCCTGTGTGAAGAGGGTACAGCATGAGATCAAAAGAGGTGTCATTGAAACTTGAGTTATGCTAAGGTTGCAGAATTAATACATCCTGTATAGCTGTATAATATAGATTAATAAAATTACATCCTGTGGTTGTATAAAATATATTTTTGTTAGATATTTGACCAGAGGAGGGTCTGGATGGCATCATCAAAAAGGGGCTGACCAATACTGCTTGAAAAGATTATTATCTTTCACTATAGAGATGGATTTGTATCTGACACTGACTAAGGACACATCTGAGCACTGAAGACAGGTATTTAGAAAGCTAGACAAAATCTAAATATAGTTGTAGGAATTGCATTGTTTTAAACCTTGTTTTGTTTAAAGATATGCATGTCTTGTGTTATGAGTTCTGTATTGTATGTTTGACATATTATTATATATTTCAGTAAAAAACTCTAATTTTAGAGCAAACCTGGTCTGTCTTTGAATTGCTTTCTTTTGCTAAGAAATATTTATGGTTCAGCAGATGTATAGCTTGTATGGTGGTACCAAACTGGAAACAGAAGCATTTTAAATCTGAGGTCTTTATTAAGTTTTAAGGGTTCATCTCTGAATACTTGGTTAGGTGCCCATAGGCAAAGATGTCTGGTGCCCTGAAGACAGATATATGAGCCTGTGCATTGGGTATGCTAGCAAGAGGTTACAGTTTGAATCCCCTCTAGAACTGAGATCAAAGGTTGATCCGAACTCACAAAAAACAGACAAGAGGGTTACCTTGTCTGTTACACTATTCACAAGACTGCGCTCAGAGGTTGGCACTTTGGGAGTAGAGGGCCTGACCTGCTGAGTGAATTTGTGACATTTACTACCAAGGAAACAGGAACACTTTTGCACAAAACAAAGCGATTGGAACGCTAAAAGATCACAACATACAGTCTTTCTAGTTACTGACAGTTACTGAACTGAGCAAGTTTTACAAACCGCTTCTTTTTTTCTTTTACAGCTTATTTACTCTTTTTTTCTTTTACAGTTTATTTACTTATTTGTAATATTGGAAAGACCTTTGAGCATAAGCTCTTTTTCAGAGGTTCCACGTCAGAGTGGACAATAAGACAAAACACAATATTCAGTGGTTACAGAGGCCAGCTCATTAGGCATTACAGAGCAGTTACATGAGAATTAGACAAATAGGAGAAAAACAGAGTGGTTGTAAGAGGATACAAGCTTTATCTAATTTGTTACCCTAGGTAGGTCAAACCTGGAGACCACCAAATCCATTGATAGACTATGGCTGAGAAAGTGGGTGTAGGGGGGTTGAGAGGGGGCAATACCAACAGCGTTAAAGAGGACTGAATAGCTTACTTAAGCCCCTGGCTAGGCTGGGATGGGGGCAGGGATTTTTTAGGTATCCGTGCTTGGTGCTACCTTTGGTGTAGGCTTGTCTTTCAAGTGAGGCCTGAGAAGCAGGTGCATTTTGAGCTAGACATTAGGTGCTGTTTGAGGCCTGTTTTGAACTGAGACAGGCTGTTTGTAGTTTCATCAGGATTTCTTTTATCCAGAGGGGGACTCGGTAGGAGAAAGTGCACTGCCCAAGTGAGGTTCGACGGCATGGGATGGACAGTGCTCAATTCTTCCTCCCTCTGGTGATGTGGAATGAGAGAGAGAAGCCTCGAGCAGGTTTCCTACACAGGGTGGGTTTTTTCCAAGAAGTGCCTTCTTTCCCAGGAGACAAGTTTGGTAATTGATCCTGTCTTTTAGGTTAAGCCAGTTAGTATGCTCATACAGGGTGCAAGTATGAGTGTATTGATCTGCGCACAGGGTGAGGCAGCATGCCTTATTTAGTGTAATTTGAGCCCTGTTGAATGCTGTATCAGTAGCAGCTCCATAGACCATTGGCCCATTTAGTCTATCATGAAGAGTATGGAGCTGGAAACTGAGGTTCAGAGTGCTTCCGGGGTGAGGGATTTCTTCTGTCTATAGAGGACCCTGATCTTTGTATTTATCACTCTGACAAGGGAGTCTATGTGGTATGTATAAGTGAAAGAG
Source organism: Neoceratodus forsteri (assembly GCA_016271365.2). Lineage (NCBI taxonomy): Eukaryota > Metazoa > Chordata > Ceratodontiformes > Ceratodontidae > Neoceratodus > Neoceratodus forsteri. The sequence continues at coordinate 896,116,377 of CM028136.1, forward strand.
TCATCTATGGTGACCCCTAGGTACTTGAACAAGTGTACCTGCTCAATCTGCTCACCAGAGTTATTGGTGATTTCGAGGGGAGTGCGCCTGCATTTATTGTAGGGGCTGGATTGTAGCATGGCCTTGGTTATCTTGTAATTCAGTAGCAGCTTTTGCCTACAGAACTGGTCCTCGAGTTTGTTGAAAGAGGTCTGTAGTTCTGTTTGTAGGGCAGCCTGGGAGGTGCTCCTGCTCAGCAGCATGGCATCGTCTGCATACAGGATAAGTTTAGTGTCACAGGCCGTGGGTAATTCTTTAACAAAGAGGCTGAAAAGCAAGGGCCCTAGAATTGATCCTTGAGGGACTCCTAGGAGTACATCTCTGGAGCTGGATAATGTCTGCCCAATTTTGACTCACTGACTCCTGCGTGTTAGGTAGTCATTGAACCAATTCAGAGCATTTGGTGCCACACCCAGTCTTTGGAGCTGGAGTACTAGTAGAAGGTGGTTGACTGTGTCGAAGGCTTTGGTGACGTCAATGAAGATGGACCCCACCAATTTGCCTTCATTTAGTGCCTTGTGCGTATAGTCAGAGTATTCCAGCAGTGCCATGGTGGTACTGTGTTTTTGCCTGAAAACATGTTGATTTGGGCAGAGCAGATTGTACTTATTGAGGTATTCAGTGTGTTGATTTGCCATGATTTTTTCCAGAGCTTTGGATAGAGGTGAGAGGATAGATACTGACCTGCAGTTTGGTACCAGTGCCTTATCACCATTCTTGTGCACTGGCGATACTAGGGCTTGCTTCCATACCTCTGGAAATTGAGCTAGAGCCAAGGATTTATTAAATAGCATTGTTATGGGCATGATCAGAACATCAAGGGTCAGGGATAGTAGCCTCATGTCTATCCTGTCACTCCCCAATCTTGTTTTGCCTAGGACTTTCCTGACCATCGTTTAGGCCTCCTTTGCTGTCACCTTCTTAAAGTAGAAGACTGGGTGGTTAATTGTGGTCAGGTTGGTGCAACCTTGGTCCTCTACTGGCAGAAGGTAGTCTGGAGGCAGTACTGGGGACAGGTCAGTAAAGGCCTGGTTAAAGGCATCAGCAATGGCTATCAGATCAGTAGAGGGTGCATTATTAATATTGAGCATCGTAGGATTCTGCTTCTGTTCTTTACCAAGGATGTTCTTGAGGTTGTCCTAAAACCTCTTTCCATCTCCCCAAGCATTGTTGAGCTGGGTCTTATGGAATTTGGCCTTCACGAGCCGGATAAGTTTAGTGCACTGATTTCTAGCGGTTTTGTAGCATTGTAGGTCGTGCTTACAGCCAGCGTTTAAGGCTTTTACCCAGAGGCAGTCCCTCTCCTTTAGGAAGGAGAGGAGCTTCCCATCCATCCAGCCATTTACCTCCCCCTGAACTTTCCACTTTTTGCGTGGAGCATAGATATCACAGATGGAATTGAAACCCTCCGTGAAAAAGCTAAGTGCCTGGTCCAGCATAGGTGCCTTGTTTATGTGGGACCAGTTGTAGGCAGACAGAGCCGATTTGAGGGATCCAAGTTTGTCTTTCCGCAGAACCCTGCTCTCGATGAGGTGTGGTGGGCTTTTGGCAAGTTTAGTGGTCCATAGAAAGGAGATCGGAGAGAGGTCACTCAGCACATCCAGGAGATCTCTGAATTTAGAGAACTGAGTTGGTGTGCTAGCTAGGACCCAGTCAATTAGGGTACTGGTACCAGCCTTGTAGTTCTGCCTGGTGGGGTGAGTGACAAGTTTTGTGAGATTGTGGAAGGTGATTAGGTCTCTGGAGGGTGTCACCTTCTTACATAACCAGTTAATGTTAAAGTCACCAGTCAAGATGAGTTCTGAGCCCTTTTTGAGTGCGCTAATTTCTTGCATAACCAGAGGAAGGCCTTCCTTGGCTTTTTTGGGGGACAGGTAGGTTGTGGCAATGGTAAGGGTCTTGCCATTTATGCCGACTTGTATTTTTACCACTAGTAGCTCATAATCCTCTGCAACTTTGGAGATGGGGAGGACAGAGCAACTCAGTGAGTTTCTGGCATACAAGAGGCAACCGCCACCTTTCTTGCCTATTCTATCAAGTCGAAACAGTTGGAATCCTTCAATGGCCACCTCACCATCTTTGATCCTACTCGACAGCCAGGTTTCAGTTAGGCAGATTATATCAGGGGTGTGAATAGTCATCTAAGCCTGGAGCTGGTCGAATTTTGCAGTTAGGCTGCAGATGTTTAGCGATGCTATCTTTAGGCCACTCCCTGAATGGAATTCCCTGATCCTCAGGGTTGTTGGTCCAGGGTTTGGGTGAACATCGCCAGAGAGTAGAAGTAGCATAAAGGTAACCTTTCTGGCAGGTAGGGTGATGTTTATCTTCCCTCGTGTCTTCCGTCGCCTGCACTTCAGGTGGGGGGCAGTGTCTAGATGCCTGTGTTAGATTAGGGGGGAATTTAACCGTTAAGGTTATGGAAAGGGAGGCTAGCTTGGTAATAACTTTGTATGGGAGGTGTGGGAGGATGAGGAACCTAACGTTACTGGAAGTAGTAGTGTCCTTGTCTATGCTTTTTATCCAGCATACACCCAGAAAGGTTTCAGAGTGGGGAGGTTGGGGTCTGAATTCGAATGTGGTACCAGCAATGCCAAAAGAGGTAGTGAGGAGTAGTATGTAGTTGTACCCCATGGTAGTTTGCTTGGTGCTGCTGTCCTGCTTTAACTGCTGACTGGTAAATAGGCATTTTACTTTGTAGCTTTAAGCTAAATTCAGATTGCTAGAGGGCATGGAGAGTGGGAGGGATTTACAGTCAAGTTTAGGATTAGGAAAGAGACACAGTTAGACTGAGAGTGGACTCTATAGAAGAGCTAGAAAAATTAAAAAAGCAGCAGGTTAGGTGATCAGTTTAGGCAAGGAGGATTGGATGAGGCTGGGTGTGCTGTATCAAATAGGTTAAGCAGCCCAAAGGTGGGAGGGGCGACAGTGTATTTAAAGGAGGCCTGGGAGGGGGTGGTGGGGGCAGAAAAAATAACCCAAGTAGCAGAAATACTTCTGCAGGCAGAGAAACTGCAGATTTGGCAGCAGTCCATGAGCACACCAATGGCTGAGGTTCAGAACCTGTCCTGTCCAATCACGGGCCACTGGTAGCGACACTGCACCAATCTGAGTACAGCCGCAAGGTATGGAGCTCCCACAGAGTTAGGCAGTCGTACCTGAGTACAGGATCTGGGGCGAGTTCCAGGGAGGCGGGCAGAAATCCTGATGAGGAGAGCCGCTTTTTGGCAGTGGTGCCAAAATCACTCCGGGATCCCTAATGGGGCCAAAGGAAGAAGCAGAATTACTAGTAGCTGGCTAGTACAGGAGGGAGGCTGGCAACAGTTCATCAGTGGGGGGGCAAGGGTGCTAGAAAAAAATAAGAAAGAGATGGCGTGGCTGAGGGTGTGGTGGAAGGACAAAGGGATCTGGAAGCACAATTAAGAGAGCTTAGTGCTTAGAGAGGCAGTACAGTGCAGTGGTTTAAGGCTCTAATCTGCAAACCTGTGACCTGGGTTTGAATCCCACAGCCCCCACTTGCATACTGTGTGACCCTGAGCAAGTCACTTAACTTTCTTGTGCTCTCAGGTCGCACCTATAAACAAGCTTTCGGCTTAGTGTGTCTCTCCTGGTTAAAAAACAAAAAAAGTGCTAGAAGCGGTTGGAGAATTGCAATTTGACTGGTTGCCAAGGAGACTGGAGCACTCCTGGACAGCACAGCGTGACGTCCGTACTGAAGCAGAATGAAATGTCATTCTGCTGCAGTACGGGCATCATTACTGAAGTAGAGACACATTTTGGCTCACACCGAATTCTGGATAGAAAGACGTTCTACCATGCGCTGTACAGGAATCTGCAGTCTTCCTAAGCTGATGGCCAAAGAACTTAAAGTCCAAAAAAGGTATTTCTGGGCCGTTTTTTGAAAAACAAAGAATCAGGCTTAATGGGTCCCATTTAGCAAGATTCATGTGTGTGTTTTTTTTTTAAATAACTCACTTTTATGTATTTTCACTTTTTTGCCCAGAAAAGAAAAAACAGGATGGCGACCATCATGACCTTAAAAAATGTTTCTCATGACCCAAAAACGCAATTAGTCATGACCTAAAAATACTAACATACTAAAAGCCAGCAGATTAGGCCTGATGGTCTTTTGTGTCTGCGGTAGCCAGCCCCTGTTGGGTGCTCACTCTCCCACCCCCCAGCCCCTGAGAGGGTCATCTTCGGCTTCAGTATACCCATGCAACTGTCCAACCCCCCTTGAAGCCCTCCACCATGCCCTGCTCCACTAGCCTCCCAGGCAGTGCATTCCATGGCTCCACCACCCTCTCAGTGAAGTAATGCCTTCTACATTCTCCCTTGTAATTTCCCCCCTCCAGTTTCCACTCATGCCCCCTGGTTGTGCCTCCTTTCTTTAGCCTGAACATTTCTTTGGCTCCACCCCTGTTAATCTCTTTCACATATTTGAAGACCTCTATCATGTCCCCCATCTCTCCACTCCTCCAGTGAGTACAGCCCAAGGGCTTCCAGCCTTTCCTCATAGGTTCTTTCTCTCATGCCCTGAATTATTCTGGTTGCCCTCCTCTGAACCCTCTCCAGCAGTGCTATGTCCTTAAGGTGAGGTCTCCAGAACTGCATGCAGTACTCAAGATGCGGCCTGACCAAGGCATTATACAGAGGGAGGATCACCTCCCTCCTCCTGGACATAATTCCCCAGGCTATGCAAACCAGAATACTGTTTGCTTTTGCCACAGATCTTCTGCAGTTTTCAGTGTTATTCATTTTGGTGACTACCATCACCCACAGGTCCCTTTTACTCATTGTGGCTTGCAGTGAGACCCCCACCCCCGGGTTTATACATGATCTGGGTTTCTGACCCCCAGATGCAGCACCCTAACTTCCCTGGATTAAACCTCAGTCCCCACCTCCTTGACCACCCCTCCAGGGTATCCAGATCCCTCTGGACTATCTCTCTCTCTCGCTTCATCCCTGTCTGCCAGTGCTCCCAGTTTTGAATCATCCGCAAAGAGGCTCATCCTACTCCTAACCCCCCCTCCCTATATTGGAGACATAGGCATTGAACAGGAGTGCCCCCCAGTACCGAACTTTGCGGAACCCCCGCTGAAGACCTTCCTAGGGGAGGAGACTGTCCCACCAACCACTACCATCTGTGTTCGCCCTGTTAGCCAATTTTCTACCCATCTAAGCAACTGTCCTCCCGCCCCCATCCCCCCCAACTTTGTTAACAACCCGATGTGGGGTACTGAGTCAAACGTCTTACTGTAATCCAGATATAGGATGTCCACTGGTCTTTGTTGTTCCAGGGTCCCCATCACCTAGTCGTAAAAATCTATGAGGTTGGTCTGACACGATCTCCCCGGAACAAAACCATATTGTTTGTCATTCATGTGCCCCAACCTTTCCAGCTGCCTCCCGAACTTCTCCTTGATGAAGCCCTACATTAGTTTGCCTACCACAGACATTAGGCTGACAGGCCTGTAATTTCCCATCTCCTCCCTAGACCCCCCTTGTGGATAGACACCATATGAGCCACCCTCCAGTCTTGTGCCACCCATCCTGTCTGCAGAGAGGCGTTGAAAAGTGCAGCTAGGGGAGCTGCTAGTTCATCCACCAGTTCCTTCAGAACCCTCGGATGCAGCCCATCTGGTCCCGGCGCCTTATCAGTTTTTAGTGCCCGAAGGGCCTCCCTCACCCTGTCCTCTGTGATTTCTCCCTCCCAATCCACTCCTTAACTAAACACCCATCCCTTTCTAGGCCTGGCCCACCCGGTGTCCCAGCCTTTTCCAGTCCTCTCGACTCCATCTGACCTCTCCACTCAGCTGTCTCTCCCACCCTCCCTTCCAGCTGAATGGATCCCCTGTCTCCTTCCATAAATATCGAGGCAAAGTAATCATTTAGCACCTCTGTCTGCTCCCCTGCCTCCTGAGCCCATCCCTCCCCAGTCTTGATCCTGGAGATCTGTGCTCTTCCTTTTCTCTTCTCCCCTATGTATCTATAGAATCCCTTTCCACTCCTCCGGATATCCCTAGCCAGGTTTTGCTCCATCCTCACTTTGGCTCCCCTCACCACTCTGGTGAGCCTCCTTGCTGTCATAGATGCATAGATACATAGTGTCAGCAGATAAGGGCCTATGGCCCACCCAGTCTGCCCATTTGAGCTTGTAAGTTCAGTTTGTTTTCCTAGAAGTCTGTTGCCCCTTACCCCTGACCTCTAGAATTCATTTATGTCTATCCCATGCATTCTAAAATCCTGTGATTGTTTCAGCCCCCACCACTTCCTCTGGCAGGGTGTTCCACTTGTCCACCACCCGTTCTGTGAAGAAATTCTTTCTCACGTTTCCTCTGAATCGTCCTCCCTCCTACTTCATCCCATGCCCTCTAGTCCTGGAACATCTTTTTCGCTTAAAAATAGTGTTTTCCTGCACCCTGTTCCTCCCTGTAAGATACTTGTATGTCTCAATCATATCCCCTCTCTCCCTCCTCTCCTCCAGGGAGTACATGTTCAGTTCCTTCAACCTGTCTTCATAGGACTTGTGAAGCAATCCATGCACCATCTTTGTTGCCCTCCTCTGAACCTTCTCTACCCTGTCTATGTCCTTACGTAGGTATGGTCTCCAGAACTGTACACTGTACTCCAGGTGGGGCCTCACTAGTGTCTTGTATAGAGGAATTATGACCTCCCTTTTCCTGCTGGCGATGCCCCTGCCTGTACATCCCAGCATCCTATTTGCTTTACCTGCTGCCTTATCACACTGTTTCCTTTCCCTACCTTGAGGTCATCAGAGATGACAACCCCAAGATCCCTTTCCTGCTTGGTGCATACTATATCCTCACGCCCCAACTGATATATTGTGCCAGGGTTTTTGTGCCCCATATGCATTATCTTGCACTTCTTTGCATTGAATTTCAACTGCCAAACCCTGACCATACTTCAAGTTTCTGCAGGTCGCCTCATTCTGTCTACACCTCTGGTGTGTCTACTCTGTTACAGAGCTTTGTGTCATCAGCAAACAGTGAAATTCTGCCTTCTAGGTCCTGCGAATGTCACTGATGAAGATGTTGAATAGGACCGGTCCCAGCATTAGATCCCTGTGGTACTCCCACTGGTCACTCTTCCTCTGTGGAGTGACAGCCATTTACCACCACCCTCTGTGTCCTGCCACCCAGCCAGTTACCTACCCACCACACTACTGTCCTGCCCACACCCATATTCCCCAGTTTGTGTAATAGTCTTCTATGTGGCACAGTGTCAAAGGCCTTGCTGAAGTCCAGATAGGCCATGTCCACTGCCCTCCCCGATCCACCTCCCTAGTCACCCAGTCAAAAAATTCAACTCGTAGTCACCTCTCTCTCCCTTATCCTCCTAGAGCACCTAAAACATGCATAGGCAGCCTTTTTATCCCTTACCACCTCTTGCACCTTCCTGGTCCACCAGCATGGCTTGTTGGCTCTACCATTCTTATGCCTTACCCTTGTACATGAGCTAGTAGCCTCCTGCACCTCTTTCTTAATGGTCTCCCACAAGCTACCAACATCCGTGTCTGGCCTAATCTTGTTCAAGCTCCCCCTTAGAATCCTTCCCATGCCCACAAAGTCTGCCCCGATGAAGTCCACTACTACTGTGTTTGAGTGGTTGTCCACCCCCCCAGACACAGCAGAAACCAGACTGCGGCATGGTCACCATCTGCCAGCAGGCTACACACCTCCAGACCCCTTATCTGGTCATTATCTGCAAGGACAACATCCAGTATCCTCCCCTCCCTAGTAGGTTCCCCCACCTGTTGGACCAGGAAGGCATCCTGAAACACATCTATCAGTCTGCTCCCTGGCCACCACTGATGTCATAATGTCCCAGTCTGCCCCTGGCATATTTAGGTCTCCCATGACCACCACGCTACCCTTTCCATGGTCACAGTGCCCCTTGATGTTCTCAACTAATTTTTCCTCCAGGGCCTCATCCATCGCAGGGGGTCTGTACACCACCCCTATTTTCAGTCTTTTGCCTCCCCTCATTTGCAGGGTTACCCAAATCACTTTCACTCCCCCATCAGCCTCCTCCACTCCACTAACCACTATGCCATTTTTGACTATCAACGCTTCACCCCCTCCTACCCCTCCTCTACTCTCTCTTCTCTATCCCTCCTGAATATTGTGTATCCCTCCAAGTTTAGGTCCTAATCATTCTTCTGGGTGGCCCATGTTTCCGTAATCACTGCCACATCCGCTGATCCCTCTGCCAGCATTGCCTGGAGCTCGGGCATTTTGTTGCCCATACTCCTGGCATTGATCAGGACCATCCTCCACCCCATCCCCCCCCAATTGTCTCTGCCCTGCACAATCCCTATTCACCCTTTCCTGCACAGCTCTGGCTTTATTTACATTGCAGTCACCTGCCCTCTTTTCGTGCCCTAGACCTGGAACCTCAAACAGCCCTCCTGATTCCATTTCTTCATGTATCCCTTCTCCCTTTACAAGTTTAAACCCCACTTCTCGACTATGAATCCAGCGAGTTTTAGTTTCAAGATCTCCCTCCCCTCTAAGTTGAGAGGTATCCTATCCCTGGTATATAACCCCTTGACTTGCCATGTGTCCCCCCAGTCCCCTACCAGCCCATATCCTTCTGCCCTGCACCAGTCCCTAAGCCACTGGTTCACCCCTCTAAGTTTATGCTTGGCCTCCCCGGATGCCCTAGGTGCTGGTAGAATCTCTGAGAAGGAGACTGAGCTTCCTATAGAGTGGCAGACCCTGGCCAGTTCCCTAAACCTCGCCTGGATTTCCAGTTCACTGTTCCCATCCAAATCGTTTGTGCCCAGATGTACTAGGAAATCTGGGGATCCCCGCATTTCAGTGCTAATGAGTATAGCTAGTGTAACCCCCCTGCAAATGGGGGTTCCCAAAAGTCTTCCAGGAGCTTGCTTGAATGCTCCAAGCCTGGATGGTGTTCGGTGTCTAAGCCGTTTATCTGTGAGTGCTTTTAGAGCCTCTGGTACTGTCTCTTTAAGAGCTGTCTGCTTGCAGACATAATTAATTTGGATGGGGTCTGTGTGTTTCCCCGCTTGAGTCCCATTTGAGCTGCTGCCAAATTGCTCCTTTTCTGCCATCACTAAGTGGGCAGAGTGAGCACTTTTCAAAGATATAACTGTTTGACAGTCATCATTTAGAGTAATAATGAAAATACAGTTTGTCTAACCTGCTTTTCTTTGCAGTCAGAACTGTGTTTGCCTAGCCCTCCATTCTAGTTTTGAACTGCTGAACTGGACCAATCAGTGTGTGGGGACCTTTGAAATGGAGCCTGCTGCTGGCAAATCAGAACTTGGACTCTCATTGTGGAGCCAGCCACCTACTGTATGTACTGTATGGCCAATGCTTCTGGGAATTGTAGTTTGGACTTTGGCACCTTTTTTCCACCAGCAGGGGGAGTTTACTGTGTGTGACAGCCAAACCAGCCAACTGAACTGGGAGGAACGCAAAGAAATGCCCAGCTTTGCTCCACTGGAAAGATCAGAGGAGTTGTGACTGTGAAGAGGAAGGAGCTCCGGCTCCTGCGCTTGTTGAGTTTTCACGCGGAAGCTCGTGTGGGGCCCTGAAGTTCGGCCTACAACTGTTTGTGAGTGCCAGTGTGGACTGAATCAGAGTTGTAAGGAGAAAGAAGCACCAGAAGTGAGGAAACCAGGCTCACCCTGTAGAAGACTGGAGAAATTGCTGAATCGCGCTCGGTCTGTCAGGAACTGAATCTGCTGTGTGTTCTCCCAGGTACTGTGCAGTAATTGCGATCGGGATAGAGAAGCAGCCTGCCTGGTATAGTAGTTTCCTTTTACATATAAATGTGTGTAGTGCTTGTGGGGAATCGCATTTCAAATCCCCTGTACAGTGAATTGAGTGCCTGAAGCTGGAAGTAAACCCCAGCTTAATCCAGACTACATCCATTTGCTCTGAACTGCCATGGGGTCCAGTCACAAGGACCTTGTCCACATGGTCTGCTCCTCCTCCTGGCAATCCAGGACAATCTGCCTTCCATTCAGTTTCAGCATTGCATTTGTGAGTACAAATCAGGGTAGATTCCTGCCATCATCTCATTGCAAGTGTTCCATCTGATTACTTTTCCTTTCTTTCTTTCTTCACTAACTGAACCTACCGTCTCCGGATTACAAAGTGGGTATTGTGCATGCATTTTCCATCCTCAGGGCCCCAACCAGATGCACCAAATAGGCTAGCCTCTTATTGCCTGGGTACCCAGTAAGAGTGACATTTGAGACATTTGGGACTCTGAAATATGTGCACAGTATTGTGATTATTAATGTGACTGAATTAATTAACCTGATTTGCCCCTGTTCTTGTTACTATCCCCTAAATAAATCAGATTTGGTTGTTTAGCAAAGTTACACTGCTTGAACTGTGTGTCTATGCTGAATTACTGTACAGTGGTTATTGTATAACTGCATCTTACTTTACAGGGGGTCCCCAGAGTCAAGCTGATTAAACCAATACTGGGAGTAAGTGTACATTGCAAGGGTACTGTGATTGATTTGTGTGGGCCACTAGCAGGAAGAAAGGGGGTTGCAGTGACCCAGAGGGCTGTGACCAAGTCATATCAGACTGTCTTAACCCCGACCTCTGGGTGGAGGCCACCGCCATTGGATCCAGGTCCCTCAACCTGTTAGTGGCAAATCAGGCAGGTGTAGTAGCCCTTGGGATAGCACCCCCTGGGGGTTACACTGGAATTTGGCCTTGTGAACGGATAGGCCAGGGATACATTAGCCTTGACTGGGCTGCTTTTTCCCCTCCTCCCCTCCCACTGGATGCCCCTGGTCATGGAGTCGCCCAACAGGATCACCCTCACCCCCCCAACTACTGGCCCTTTTGATCCCTTCCAGGCTCTTCCTTCTTTCATCGACCCCCAGCTTACTCCTCCCACCCCTTCAGTCAGGGGATCACTAGTCTGTGCGTGCCCTACCATGCTCTTTCTTCTGCCTGTGGCTCCCAGTTTACTCCTCACCCCCCCAACCTCATGGGTGGCACTGATTGCCCCCAGATCTCCTGGGCTTCCTTTCTGGGCCAGAATCCACAGGTCCCCACCCAGACACCCTCTACTTCTCCCCACCTTGCCTCCAGCCCTCCGGTCTTGTCTCCCCATCCTGCCTGGCATATTTCTCCCTACCCTCCCTTCCTCCCCACCCCACCCCACCTTATCCGATTTCTCCCACCTCGACGCTGGCCTTCTAGAGTACCCCTACTACCCCTCTCCTTGGCTGACTTCCCAACCTGAGTGCCTGCCCCACCCCACCCTCTCCCTCCCCGCCTCATCCTGTGCTCCTCTATCCCCTTTCCTCCCTCCAACCTCCACTCATGTCCCTCCTCCCTCCCTCCCTTCTTGTGGATGTGGCCTCCTCCCTACCCCATCACCCCCGACGCTTGCTGGCCAAACCCTCTGCCTGCTCCTCCTGTTCCACAACCTCTCTTGTCCCCAACCTTCCCCGGCTTGCTGACCAAACCCTCTCTGTCCTCCTGTTCCCCCCTCCTGCCAGCCTCTTCCACCTCCTCTCCTGGGTACAGCATGGTGTATCTATTACTAAGTGTGATGCTTGCCCCCACCTTGCTTTCTCCTACCCCCCTCCCTCTTTTGCTCTCTCTGATCGGCCACCCTCCTATGAAGTGTTTTCCGTCCGTTGCTCGTATTGTTCCCTGCCCTCCCCCAGAGTACCCATAAAAATGCTCACAAAAGAAGAATTTTTAGATTGTATCAGAGAGAATCTCAAAAACCCTACTGAGCATGCTCAGAAGCTAAATTTCAAAACCTTACAACTTTGGAACTGAATCATATTATTTCATGAAACCTTCGAAAGGCACACCCTTGGCACAAGTCCCTTCAGCCATCAAAGAAGTTTCATAATAAAATTCCATGCTGTCTTGGGCTGGCTATAGATGAGAGCAAAAAAATGCCCCAAACTGTGTTTTTATGTATTTTTGACATTTCCAGATCTCAGATTTCAGTTAAGCAGCCATCATAAAACTTCCCATGTCTTAAGAACAGAGGCAGAGCCATAGCGAGGCATTTTCACACCCAGGGCAAGCCACACATTCTGCGCCTCCCTCCCCCCATTTAAAGTCAGACAGCCCAGCTGGAAAAGACAGTGGCAATGTACTTCCCAAGACTCGCTGCACTATCTTGGCTCTGTGTCAGAAAACGCAAGTTGGGGATGCACTCGTCCTGAGCGTGACCTAAGGCCCAACTGTACAGAAGTTCCACCATCCACTGACTGAAGCCATAAAAATGAAGAAAACCCTTGTAAGCAGGCACATTACATAAAGGAGGAGACAGACTGCTCAAAGCATTGCTGATTTCATGCTGGCAGTAGCTGAAGTTATGTCGGCAGTACAGACCCAGAACCTGTCCCCAGACTTGCCAGCCACATCATATACCCTATTAATTATGTGTCCAGCACATTGGGAGAGGTCTGGCCCACCTGTATTCCTGTTGTTACTTCAACTGCTATCAGCATGAGGTCTGAAATGCTCTGAACAGCAAGAATCGGGATGCAAGCACACTTTAGGCACTCATGAGCTCAGAGTACTAACTTTCTTTGTCATTGGTCGAGATGAGGAGTGAGCACAACATACAAGGAGCACAGCAAATATGGGTCAGATTGCCTTGGGTGGGGGCACTAAGTTACAGATGCCTGGCAGTACCCAAAGGAGGTGGCTAATACTTACAATAAATGTAATCAATTTGTGTCACAACCCTATTTATGTCAAGCACGCCATTTAAAAGTCATCTGCAGTATGAGTACTACCCACCTTTTTATTTTCTTCACAGTTGCCTTCATAAAAAATTAGAACCTAATCCACTTGTCTTCACTGTACAGTCCTGTGAGTGTCAGGCTTTCAGCTTCTCCATTGCACTGTCTCCTACGGGAGTGTGGGATGCGGCCAGCCAAATCATTTCTCAGATGGGCAGAGCTTCAGGGACACATCAACCAACAAGGTGAAAGTGATGCACATTTTTCTGAGATTGACAGCAGCACTGTAGCCAGCATATGTCTGTAAGAGACTGCAACCATGAAAGGGTGAAAAAAACACTCAGAAGCAGTGTAAAATGGATTGCATTTTTTTTGTGATTCATTTAGCAGATTGATTTGCGATTTGCGCAACGAGTCGGGGTGCATCACAAAATGCAATGTGATACTGGCTATTTAACACCCTGCAATAGTATTATTGTTGTTATTTGGGATTTTTTTATACTTTCTTTACTGCGGAATTGACAAGTACATACACACACTTTCATTAAGTGTAACAGACAGTTATTAGCTGTTAACATAGTTGATTATACCATTTTCAAAACTGTCTATGTGACATCACTACAGTTCCTCTATGGTTTTGTATATATTAATTATTATTTTATATAACTAATCCTAACCATCATATTTTCTTCTAACAGCAAAAACAAGAAATAAAAAAAAAACATTAAAATTTCCAATTAAGAACTACTTGAGGTGAAAAGGAAAGAACTGTGACCCTTTCTCAGGGTAAATAGTCTTCCCAAGTATTGTGGAGTGGCAGTGTGGTCCCAGCTCTTGGGGGTACACCCATATATTGTATTTTTAATGCATTTGGGAGATAAGTTAATTGTAAACCTGGAGGATAAATTGCAATGGCCTCTCTAAATTAATCCAATCCGCTTTTTAGTGTACATTTCTTTCAGCATCTAAGTCTGGTTTTTCTCCCATGGTTAAGAACCATCTCGTCCAATGTTCTGTGAATTTATCAAGCTGATCTCTTACTTGAAATGTTAGTGTTTCCGTATCTTCTATGCCTTTAACTGTTGTCCACCACTCCCTTGTTGTTGGAAGATCCACTTGTAGCCATTTTCTGGTTATTGCTTTAGAAATAGCAACTATACATATATTCCATATTTAGAGTATTTGGGATTTGGCACTACTTGTGCGTGCACCTTCCAGAGGCTTGTGTCTGGGGTGGCGGCCCCTCTCACTCCACCATTCCTATGATTCTGCTTGAGAACTTGCCACCTACACCACACATGCCAAATTTCATGCAATTTAATCGAATGCCACCAAAGTTATTAAACTGTAAAGATAAAGGTTTAACACTGAACACTCTGCTCAACACTAATGATACTTGCACTTCTGTGCAAATATTATGTATATATTATACTGACATGGTAGTACCAGTATAGTTAGATTTTTCTGACAGGTTCTATGTTGAACCTCTAACTTTACACCTTAAAAGCTTTGGTATCGTTCATCATAATTTCCTGAAATTTGGCATGCATTGTCTAGGAGGAAGGTCTAATTACAATATCTAGAAAGTTTTGTGATGGCAGTTTGTGTGATTTCTGAGATCTGCATATGTCTTTTGCCTGTAGACGTCTATTTTTTTCCTATACTTAACATGGGTTTTTGGCCGGCTCATCAGTGCAGCAGTTGGATTTCCGCTTGGGACGCCGGCAACCCGGGTTCAGGAATGGACCCAGGTTGCTGGAGGGCGGCCGGAGGGAGAAGGATGGAGCATCCTGAGGACTGCTCTCCTTCTCCGGGGGAGGGTGAGGAGTGTGCCCAGTGCTCGATGGAGCCCTGGCCAAGGCTGGGGGTCATGCAGCTACCGGTGCCAGCATCAAGAGGGGTGGGGCAGACGCTGGATGTCATTGCACATTCCCACCCCTGAAAACAAGAAAATTCCTCGCTGCTGGCTGTGTTGGTGAAGCCTGCCCCCAGCTTTGATTAGCCTCCAGGACCAGCTCTCCCCAGATAGATACTGGTAATGCAGCATCCAGGTGCCGTGTCCCCTCCCCCTGGGGGGGAGGTAAGCCAGGGTTGCTGGAAGAGAGCAGACAGAACCTCAAGGTGGAAGCATGGGGGCTCCATGACCAGTCTGATGTACAGTGGCTGGCAGCAGGACAAAAACTGGAAAAAAAAAAACATGAGTTTTGGGATTTGCTCTCACATATAGCCTGGACGGTAAGGATTTTTTTCTGAAACTTTGAGGGCAGAAGTGGGCTGTGCCAAGGTAGTGCCTTTCAAAGGTTTTGTGAAAAAATATTAAACAGTTCCTGAGTTACAAGGATGTTTTGTTAGCTGTTCTGAGCATGCTTAGTAGGGTTTTTTGGATAACCCCCTGATACGATATGAAAAATTCCATTTCGCAAAACTGTTTTTAGTTTCTCATTTGCTTCTCACAACATGATAGGGTTTTTTTCATGTCATGACAGCCACCATCATATTTCCCCCCACTCTGAAACTCATGGAAAATACATAAAAAATATTTATTTTTAAAACAAACACTTGAACCTAGCTAAACGGAACCTGTTAGCTTAGCAAGAGAAGCCATTCACCCACGTTCTCTGTATGAGAACAGCGGGAGTTTCTTGACATCTACAGCTGCCGATGGAGATGTGCTACTGGATGCAGCGCCAGCAGTGAGCTGATAATCATGCTATCTGTCTGTCTATCGATCTAGCTATCTACAGTATCTTTATTTATTTATTTCCTTCCCCCTTACAGCTCAGCCAGCATACCCTATTCAATTTAGATTAAGTGGACCAGGGTACCCACTGCTGGTATTGCTTTCCCAACCCCCTCACCTCTAAGTTGCCCCCCCAGATATATAGGTGGCGACACTGGGTGCCAACTCCCGGTGCCACTATACAGTACAAGCTGACACTGGGGAGCCCAATCCCCAGTGTTGGATCCAATAGTATACTAAACCCTGTAAAATAGAAAAAAATCTCTGGATTTCTTTATTTTTTACCTGTAAAAAAGAAAATGGTCCCTCGCTGATCTGACCCCACCCCTACCACCCACTCAACACCCACCACCCCATACACCCCCACACACCTAAACATGTCCCATGATGAAGATCCACTCTCCAACCAAAGACATGTCTTGCTGCTGAAACTGGCAACTGTGCTATGAAAAAGTAAGGTAAGCCCAGTTTAATGTATTTTAATGGATTTTAAACTTATATTCATAACTTTGTCATTTTTTAATACTTTTACAGCAAATTTTCAGCATGGCCTTTTTGGGACCCCATCTCATGAATATGGGTGGTGGAATTTTTCATATCTGGCCCAAAAGATGATTTTGTAGTCATTGCGCAAAATCACCTTTCTGGCAGGATTTAAACGTTTTCACCTATAAGGTTCATAAGATAGGGTCATAAGAAGGCTATGTTGAAAATGTGGTATAAAGACATGTTAAAATGGCCATGTTCATCCCCACCAGTGCCTTCCCCCTCAGAGGGGGGACCCGTCTGACGAAGGGATACGTCGGATTACCTGGGGGGCTGTAATGTGGGGTGGTGGTTGGTGGCAGGGACGGGGTGCTGGTGGGGGTTCTAGGTGACCCTAAGAAGTGGTCAATTGGGGAGCGTGGGAGGAGCCAAAAAAATGGCCATGTTATGAGTAAACATTAAACATATTTCAGCTTTCACTAATAACTTTGCTAATTTTCAATATTTTGCCTCCAAATTTTCAACATGGAAACATAAAATTCAATGACAGACAAGGACCACTTGGCCCACCTAGCCTGCCCTTTTTTCCCTACCTACATTGTTACTGTACACCGTACGTACTAGATCTACCGCTCTATCTCCCTCCCCCCCTTCATTTCTACTATGATTCCCTTGTGCCACCCCACGCATTCTTGAACCCGCCACTGTCTTTTCCCCCACCACCGCCACTGGAAGATTGTTTCAGGAACCCACCACTCTTTCTGTGAAGATGTACTTCCGAACATCTCTCCTGAGTCTACCCCCTCCAGCTTCATAGCATGTCCCCTTGTTCTTGTGCACCTTTTATTCTGAAAAATACTCCCTCCTGTACCTTATTTATCCCTGTGAGGTATTTAAAGGTCTCTATCATATCCCCCTTGCCCTTCTTTCTTCTAGGGTATACAGGGCTTGTAATGTAGACCCTGCACCATTTTAGTTGCCCTCCTCTGGATAGCCTCCACTCTGTCTATGTCCTTCCGGAGATGTGGTCTTCACAACTGCACACAGTACTCTAGGTGGGGTCTTACCAGAGATCTATATAGAGGTAACACCACATCCCTCTTTTTGTTGGTGCTACCCCACTTTATGCACCCCAGCATCCCATTAGCTCTCCCAACTGCTTTGTTGCACTGCCTGGCCACCATTAGGTCATCCGATATGATTACCCCCAGGTGCCCTTCCTGCTTAGTGGTTGTCACTACCACTCCACCCATTGTGTACTCTGCCTCTGAGTTTCTGTGCCCTAAGTGCATTATTTTGCACTTTTTCAGACTGAAACTCAGCTGCTATATCTTTGACAGCACCATTAGTTTTTTCAGGTGTCTGATCATCCTTTCCACTCCCCCTGGAGTGTCCAGCCTATTGCAGATTTTGGTGTCATCCACAAAGAGGCAGACCTTCTCTTCCAGCTCCTCTACAATGTTGCTCATAATAACATTAAAGAGAACTGGTCCCAGCACTGATTTCTGAGGCACCCTGCTGGTCATTGTCCCTTGCTCTGAGTGAATTCCATTTACCACCACCCTCTGTCGCCTATGCCCTAACCAATTTCTTATCCAGTTTACCAACACTGAACTCATTAATAAGCTACCCAGATTGCTTATTAGTCTCCTGTATGAAATGGTGTCAAAAGCCTAAAATCTAAGTAGGCCATGTCCTCTGATCCACCCTGATCTAACTCCTTTGTTACTCACAGAAATCTATCAGATTTGTTTGACATGACCTCCCCTGTGAAACCATGCTGCCTTGGGTCTTGCAACCACTGGATTCAAGATATTCCACAATCCTTTCCTTCAGTAGTGATCCCATTAATTTTCCCACCACTGATGTCAGGCTTACTGGCCTATAATTTTCAGTCTCCTTCCTGCTACCACTTTTGTGTAGTGGGGCTACATTCACCCTCATCCAATCCTCTAGGACCACTCCTGTTTCTAATAAGCTGTTAAACAGGACTCTCAGAGCTGCACCTAGTATTTCTCTGAGCTTTCTCAATACCCTTGGATGCATCCCCATCTGGTCCCATTGCTTTGTCCACCTTCAGATTAGCGAATCCCTTCAGGACTGTCTCCTCCAAAAAAGGACTAGTGTCCACCTCCCTCCAAAGCTTCTGTTACTTTTTTTGAGGTCCCTCCCCTTATCTTTCCTTTGTGAACACTGAACAAAAGCATTTGTTCAGGATATCTGCTTTTTCCTGGTACCCCTCTGCACAGTCCCCCCCCTTCCCTTTTTAACCTAACAATCTCACCCCTGATCTTCCTCTTTTCACTTATATAGCTATAAAATGTATTGTCCCATTTCGTCACCTCCTGGGCTATTGTCTCTTCAGTTTGCACCTTTGCATTTCTTATTGCTTTCCCTGCTTCCCACTGTTTTTCCTGATATATCTTTTCCTTTTATTTTAATTTTTGTTGACCGGGTAAGTGCACTAGACAGTTTCTGCCTATTTTCAGGCACGACCCGGGGGAGGGGGATATAGATGAATGCCAACTGACCTTGAACCAGATTAAGCTGTTGGTGGTATTTTTAGTGAATGGTGGGAAATTTGGCCAGGGCACTGGGTAAATTCTCCTACTCGCCACTGGGGGAATTGCTGGCCACCAGGCTACTTGCCAAGATGGCCACCAGAGGAGGAGAGAGGAAGGTGGATGTAGGAGTCAGGGAGATGGCCTCTTCCCTGACTCTGAAACAACAAGAGGTCTTGGTAGAAAATTCGGAGTTGGAATAACAAGAAGAAATGGAAGGATTAGCATTGGCCACAAGCTTTGAAATGGAGACCGGAGATCTTGAAGAGATTGATACTATTTTATCTCTCGAAAAGAACAAAGGACAGCTACTTGATTTGCTTTCGGAGACGGAATCGATGATTTGCAGGGAAAAGATGCAGCGATCCACAAAAGCAGAGCAGGGGGAGAATGAGAGCAAATGTCAAAAGAACGAACAGCTGAAAATGACAACCAATACCGTGTCAGAGGCCCCAGGCATGGAAAGGGCCATGCCTGATGCTGAAAAGGCACAAAATAAAAACACTGACTTAGAAACAGTGAAAACTGAGCAAGAGAACTTGTCTGAGAATGAAAATAATTGTGAAAAAAATTACTTAAATTGCTCTGACAACCCGTTAATGAATCCAGTTGCTTATGAAACGGGCACTGTTACTAGGGAGAATTGGACACCAGAAATAGCATTAAAATCAGCAGGTTGGCTGAAATCGGAAGGAGGTCAGTGGAAACCAGACCCTTCAGACCCTGAGATGCAATAATATGTGAAGGATACAAACACTAAACAGTCTACTTCAGCAAATAATAAAAACATTGATGGCCCATCAACATCGGGGACTGAGTTTTTTAACTGCAATGAAAGTAGACAGAACAGTTCTGAAAATACTTCATCCTCAGAAGAAGAGGGGGAAAAACACAGAACAGAATAAAACAGACTTTGAGAACTCTAAAAAACAAATTTCTGACCTTTTTTCTCCTGGGGAGAACCAGCTCCACGGCGCAATGCAGTGAGGTCAATTTACAAAGGAGGCCTAGAACTACCACCAGACAGGGTGTACGTGGCTAAGACCCTATTAAAAGATTCAGTGAGATTTTTTTGCCTCAGAGATTTATGCTCTAATACACATGGGGGATTCAAACTATGATATTAATTTTAAATCTGTAGCAGGATTAGAGAGATTCTGGGCAAAGTAGAATGTTATGAGTAAAAATCCTATGTGGAGCCCGTTTTTGGCAGTCCCTCTTACAAAACCCATGATGAGAAACATCACAATACTATTCAGAAATGAAGGTGTAAATGTATCGGATATATTATTTTGGCTAAAGCAAAGTGTGAGGTATTGAACCCTCAATTTCACCCCACCCCCATTATTGATTCTGAGCAAATCTGGACAGGTGGCTGGAAAGTGCAAATGAAATTAAAACAGACAGACATGGGAATAATGCATCTTCCTGGTAGTTTTTTCTTGGGAAGGGATCAGTAGGGATGTAAGTTTGTCATGGCAGTCATACACGTCATTGATTCCATGATGTTTGATCTTTATTCAGGACTTCCATGACTTTCACTAGTGTCATCAGAATGTAGCCATGATGACAGTGCCACAACATTTACTACTGTTTACTAATGATTTCATGAACAAACAATGAGTCATTAAAACCTCATCCATGACAAACTTACATCCCTAGGGATCAGGGATCATTATTCTACACAGACCAACAAAAAGCTTGCTTTAAATGTGGGTCTAGGAGTTACTTGAGTAATGCATGAGATGGTATAAAATGTACTAAATGTTTTGAGTAAGGGCATGCGCCTGCAGTGTCAAAACAGTTTCAACTGTAGTTTGTGTGAGAGATGAGGGCATTCATATGCAAAGTGTCCTTGGGGCTCTCACAACAAAGGAGACAGTACATCCCCCAAACAGTTAATCACACAAGCACAACAGAAAGGCTCCATTCAAGTCTCAGAAAAATGATTAGAGGAAATGATACAAAAAGAAACAGGGGGGAAAAAATGGAGAACCCAGAGAAGAGGGGTCAGAGAAAGCAGAACGTGTGAATCTACAGGAAGAAAATGAAGGAAAACAGGACATGGAAATAGTTTAGTTTAGTTTAGTTTATTAGTCTAGGAATTAATACCTTTGAGCCAGGGCTCTTTTACAAAGGTTCCACGTCACAAAGAACATTTAACAAAGCACGATACACATTACAGGTAAAACCAGACAGGAAAGTTACATCATAAATTTGCTATTAACAGTTTAAGGCAGTAACGTTTTTAAGTTTCATAGAAAAACAAGCTATAACAGGTTCAAGCGAGTAGACAATTTCGAGGTTAAGGAAACTTCCAGGGAGAGGGTGATCATTAGCCAAAAGGAGGCTAGAAAGGAGGGAAAGGTGGTGAGCGGGAGAGTAAGTGAGAGGGACAGGAAAAAGGGGAGTGAGTTTGGGTGGGAGACAGGAAGTAGTAGAGGTACCAGAGGGTTAATTAGTCAGGAGAAAGAGGCCTCAAATGTGAGGATGGACATGAGGAGTAGTCTTTATCTAAGCGCAGTCACAGTTGCTAGTGGTGGTGAGGTGGGCATAGAGCATGGATTTGAAAGCTTCAAGCGAGGTTGAGGATAGAGTAGGTGGACTAAGCGCATTGAACCATGTCGGGGCCCTGTATGCGAAAGATCTTTGTCCCTGTGCAGTCCGGCATCTCGGAACCAGGAAAGGTTGGCGTTCAGATCTGGTGGAGGGTCGTGAGCCAGGATTCAGTCAGAGTAGGTTTTGAATACATAATGGAGTCAGTCCCAAGATAGATTTTTTTGCCATTGTGCAGGTGAGATAAATAAGACGATTTGATAGGTTCAACCAGCCTGATTCATAGTACAGATCACACGTGTGAGTCAGTCTTTGAGCCCCCGTGGAGGAGTTGGCAGGCCTTATTTAGAGTGATTGAGATACGCCTTAGAGCAGTGGAGGTAGCTGAGCCATAAATAATAAGGCCATAGTCAATGATTGAGATTATGGAACCTGTATAGCTATTCTCAATGCCGCTTGATTTAGAAATTGATGGTTACGGAATAGTATTCAAGGCGTTGGTTCACTGTTTTCGAGTGTTGTCAATGTGGGTTGCAAAGGTGAGCCCTTGGTCAAAAGTGATGCCAAGGTATTTGAAAGTATTTACTTGGTCCAGTGTAATTCCGAGAGGTTTGTATGGTGAGTGGAGTATGCCTATTTTTGTTTTGGTGATTGGAGAAGAGCATGGCTTTTGTTTTATTGTGGTTTAGCACAAGTTTACTATCCAGGAACCACCTTTCAACACTAGAGAAAGCAAGTTGCAGACTTTTTCGTAGGGAGTTTGGATCCTTGTGGGAAAAGAGAATTACAGCATCATCAGCGTATAAGATTATTTTCTCCTGGCAGATATCTGGGAGGGAGTTAAGGAACAGGCTAAAGAGGAGTGGTCCAAGAATTGATCCCTGTGGTACACCCGAGAGAACTGGTTTGAAGTCGGAGAGTTCATTAGAGATTTTTACAGCCTGTGACCGATTGGACAGGTAACTTTTTACCCAAGCACAAGGACCTTCGGCCAGGCCTAGGCTAGAAAGTAGGGAGGTGGGTAGGCCATGATGGACTGTGTCGAAAGCTTTTGTAAGATCGATAAAGACTGCACCTGTTTGGCACCCTTTGTCCAGGGCTGAATGGACATCTCCAGAGAAATCAAGTAAGGCTGTTGTTGTACTGTGTCCTTTCCTAAAGCCATGCTGTTGATTACAGAGTAGATTGTATTTGTCCAGGTAATCAGAGAGTTGGTCTGCCACTATTGCTCAAGTGCTTTGGAGAGGGGAGGAGTATTGATATTGGTCGATAGTTTCCTTGTTGAGGTTTTGTCCCCTTTGTGCACTGGCGAATTATGGCAGATTTCCATTTGTTGGGAAATTGACTTTGGCAAAGTGACAGATTAAGAATTTTTGCAAGGGGTGAATTACTTCATCCAGGGTGAGAGACAGGATTTTAGATCTAGCGTGTCACTACTTGTTCTGGATTTGGAGCAGGCCTTTCTTATGTACTTGTGTGCTCAGTGCACTTTGATTTTCTTGAAGTAAAATTGTGGTTTGTCACTAGGGTGTTTTGTGATACTAGGCTAGGCACAGGTAAGTCCGAGAAGAAATCTGGGGAGGACCCCACTAAGGTCTGTGAATGTCTTATTAAGCACATCTGCAATAGACTTTGGGTCAAGAGTGGTGGATCCATCAACTTTCATAATGGTAGGTGACGATTTTGATTGTTTACCCATTATGTTTTGGATGTTGTCCCAAAAAGCTCTTCCATCACCCCAGGTGGATTCAAGGGCATTTTTAAAATAGGCGCTCTTCATTTGCCTAATTTATGAGGTACATCTATTTCGTGCCTGCTTGTACTTTAGGGTATCATGAGGTGAGCCTGTAGGGGATACAGTACAGGAACAAGACACTCAGAATAAACAAGATACTTTACAAAAAGGTGAAGGGGCTACTCAAACCTCTATGCGGCCTGTTAGCCAGGGTTCTCCTCCCTTAAACCAAAATGAATACACTATAGTAACAAGGAAAAAAAGGAGGCCAAGAGAAGACATACAGACAAAACGGACAGGGAAAAAAATTCGGCTGGACTGATTTATAAAAACAAATAGTACTCAGAAGGAAAAAAAATGATGATGGGGGTCACAATACAGAAAGCCAGGATTCAGAGGAGTCTTTAGATTGTACAGATAAAGAAGACTTGTCAGATATTGAAAATCCCACCACAGAAACCCCACAGAAAATAGAAGGAAGGCGACTTGGATCACAGAATAGGAAAAAGAACGTGTAAAGTAGACATTCCTTCCTGGAAAAAAAAGAGGAAGGGAAAAAAGGATAGAAAATTACCTCACTGACTATTTCTACAATAAATGTAAACAGTATGAAAGGGCATTAGAAAATTATTTCAGTTTTGAGTAGTTTATCTAACTCACTCAGTCAGATTATATTCCTACAGGACACAAGACTTAAAGCAAAATATGAACTATCCAAAGCATCAAAAATGTGCGCACAAGGCCCCTCATTTTGGTCAACAGGTTTAGAGAAATGTGGTGGGGTTGGAATATTATTAAAAGACAGAAGGATAAAAGTAACAAAATTGAAATTGTACCAGGGAGAGCATTAGTAATAGATATAAATTTTGAGGCACAGAGAGTAAGGCTGATTACAATTTATGCCCCCCCAAACAAAAGCCACAAGAGTGCAACTATTTAATGAGATTGAAGCTTTTACATATACTTCTAGGACTGTAATATGGGCAGGAGATTTTAATTGTGGGACAGAATTGGCAGATAGAAGAGCAACAACTAGAAAAATGTTTAGTGACACCAACAAACTCAATGAGGTAACTAAAAGTGGAAAACTAGCAGACACCTACAGACAAATACAAAAAATAGGAGCATGCACTATATTTTAGAGGAACCATAAAAACAAGAATAGATTTTATTTTCTCCTCTAATATAGTCAAGATAGTTGCAAGTCAAGTCCAGAGCTATGGGTTTACAGACCATAGAATGGTTCAAAGTACTATTTCTTGGGGTACACTACCCACATTTGGGAAAGGGGTCTGGAAAACGAATAATAACATATTGCAAGAAGAGAAATTACTAAAACAATGGTGTCAGTGCTGGATTGCAGGGAAATCAGTGGAATGCATGTATTTATGTATTTAGCTTTTGTTAACCAGGTAAGTACACTAGACAAAGACATATGCCTATTTTCAGGTATGACCCGGGAGAGTACAGAAGAATAAAAGAACATACAGAGTACAAATTGATGCAAATAAGGTACAAACGTATGCCGAAGTCAGAAAACATAACATACATAGTGAGATAGCTCAGATTACAGCAGTGGACACCATAAAATGGGAACACATAACAGATCGATTTCAATATCAATATACCTAACAAGAATATACAGAATATATACAAAATGCACAGGGCCATACCCAGGCAGGCAGGCAACAACAAGTAGGGCAAGCCAGGTACACGAGATACTGAGCTCAAGTACAGAGCAGAGACTCAGGGAGGTCTGGAACAATCGCATACTGAGGAGATCTTCAAATGCTTCCATAGGGAGGTTCGTAGATACGCCTGGGTAGGGGCAGTCCTGACCTGGACAGGAAAACAGTTCCAAAGCCTCTGGGCACAGGATGCAAAGTGCCTATGCCCCATTTGGGTGCATGTCACAGGAACCTTGAGAATAGCGGGACCCAGGGATCTTAGGGAGTAGTGAGTGGAGGGAGCCAGCACAAGAAGCTCTGCCAATTCGGGGGGGTGCCAGAGCCCAGAACCTTGCCCGTGAAGCAGCCCAGGACAAAGTTCATGTAATTGGATGGGGAAAGCCAGTTCAGCCTACTGTACAGATCGCAGTGGTGGGTTAGATGAGGGGCTGTGAGAGCAAAGCGGCACATATTATTATAGACTATGGTCCACCTAGTGAGGTGAACCTTAGTAGTATGGGCAAACAAGTGAAGCCCATAGGATAGAGATGGGAGGAGCACTCCTCTGGCCAGTGCACTTCGAGCAACCATGGTAAGATAATTCCTTGCCCTGTAGACCAGACCCAATTTCCAGTTAACAGCCTGACACACATTGTGGATGTGTTGACCAAGGTCAAGCTGAGGGTCAAGTGTCACCCCAAGGTATTTGACAGAGTTGGTGATGAGCACTGAGCCACCATCAGTCCCCAAGATGCACAGAGGGACTGAGGAGGCCTTTAACTTAGCCTGGGACCCAAACAGCAATGCCTGAGTCCTTCCAAGATTTAGGACCAGCTTGTGAGATGATATCCAGGATTGGACAGTCATGAAGTCTTCACTCAGTTGGTGATTAATGACCCCAATGTCCTGGGCATGAGTGAAGATAATGAGGTCATCAGCATACAGGATGGCCTTGCAAGAGGTTGCTGAGGAGGAAGGTAATTGACAAATATGGAGAAGAGCAGGGGACCAAGGACTGGCCCTTGGGGAACCCCTAAGGGCACCTCAGCGGAGTCAGAGAGCATCTTACTATATTTGGTAAGTTGCTGCCTGCCCTGGAGATAATTGTGAAACCATCTAAGTGCAGGCTGGGACAGACCCAGTGTCCTAAGCTTCGCACATAGTAAGGTATGGTCAACTAGGTCAAAGGCCTTAAAGTGATAGATAAAGATGGCCCCAGAAAGTCTGCCCTGGTCTGTAGCAGCCCTTATCCCAGAAGTGACAGTGATAAGAGCAGAAGTAGTGCTGTGACCTTTACGGAAGCCATGCTGCGAGGGAGACAATAGCTCATGAGACTGGATATAGTCTGTGAGTTGCCCCGCCTCCACTCTTTTAAGGAGCTTACTGATAACAGGCAGGATGGCAATCAGACGATAGTTATCCAGGATCCTACGGTTGTCCTGTTTGAGTATAGGGACAACCCTCACCACCTTCCACAGGTCAGGAATAATCCCAGTGGCTAGGGATAGGTTGACCATGTGGGCCACAGGAGAGGCAACATGGGTAGCCGCAAGGCACAGAAGCTTTGGTTCCATACCATTGTGACCTGCACTGGCATAGGGTGAGAGACCAGAGAGCAATCTCTGCATCTCATGCACTGTTACAGCCTTGAGGTAGAACAAGATGAGAAGAAGGAGACGATTGAGATGATGGGGCCTGGACAGGTCTGTCACTACCATTGAAGGAGGATGAGGAGATGAAGGCAGACAGGTCCAAGAAATGCAAATTAAATGTGTTTGCTATGGTCAGGGGATAATTGCAGCTGGCACCCTCAATAAGCAAGTCAGGGGCCTCACGGATGGAGAAGCCACTCACAATATTTTTAATATTCCTCCAGAAGCTCCTAGGGTCCTTTGCTGAGGTCCGTAATGCAGCTTTGCAAAATTCACTTTTTGCAGCCCTGATAGCCTTTTTACAATCGTTCCTAAGTCTCCTGTATTGCTGGAAAATGGTCTGGTCCATTGTGGTCTTGAAATTGGCCCAACATTTGTCCCTATGCCTCATAAGGGCAAGAAGGCTCCCATGTAGCTATTTCGTAGCTGTCCCCCCTTACTCTCCATCTGACAAGAGGGGCATGTTTGTCCTTAAGCACCTCAACTATGCTGAAAAAGTGACCAACAGCTGAGGTAGTACACTGGGCCTCCATCACAGGAGACCAGTCTCTGATCATAAGATCCTCCTGAAAAGCACCAAGGTCAAACCTGGTGAAATCCCTAACATGAATTATCTTAGTGGGGATCTTGGGGCCAAAACCTTCCATATACAATATACAGGGGCATGGTCAGTGATGGAGTCTGGGAGGGTACCTGAGGAGCTGATGGTCTCCGGCCTGTTGGACATGACCCAGTCCAAAAGCATGCCGGTGCCACCAGTGGACGCCCACCTAGTGGGCTTGTTAATCAGTTAGGACAGTGAGAGACCTGCAAGCATAGTCTCATACTGCTGCTTGATCTTGCTTCCAAGCCAGTTTAGATTAAGGACCCCAAGGATTAGTAGTTCATTATTCCTTGTCCTAGTGCCGACAGAGTCAAGAAGGAAGGATAAGCCCACTGTTCCACCAGTGGGGGGAATTGTAGGCACACACAATGTGTATTTTCTTAGCATTCCCCAGTAACAGCACTGCATGCAGCAATTTGCAGGAAGACTGCTCAGACTGTGGGCAGGCCAGCACCGAGAGATTAAGGGGTGACTCCTGTAGTATACCAGTATCCCTCCCCCTCTCTTCTTACCTGGATGGTCATGCCTAACAAGGTTGAAGCCAGGGAGTGCACAGGCCGAGTCTGGGGTAGGGGTTTCAGCCAGGTTTCAGTAATCCCAAGGATGTCAGGCTTATAATAGGTGGCCCAGGCAAGGAGTTCCACCATGTTGGACAGAAGGCTATGTACGTTAAGGTGTGCAATTTTTAGCCCATTGCCAGCCAGCCAGCCCACAGGAGAGGAGAAGGCTCGGTAGGGAGGACCAGGATTCAGTTCCACATCCTCTGCAAGGGCTAATATAATCAGGAGAAGCCAGAGAAGATGTCTCAGAGGTGGGGAGCCAATCCTAGTGGGTAGCCTGCGCCCTATGCGCCTGACTAATGTGGCAACATAATGGAAGTTCTGCAGGTTAAGGCAGCAGATGGGCCAGGAAAATGCCTGTCATGGGCTATTATATTAGAAAAGGTAAAAATCCTTCTGAACAGGTAGCCCAGGTGAGATCTCAGATTGTCCCATATGGGCGCACAGCCAGAAATGCAGAGAGGGAGGAACATTGTCAAGAACAGCCACCTGAAAAGTACAGTTGATAGAAGGAGGGAGTCTACAACACTCCTATGATACTTAGGGGCCCACATGTTTGGCAGCCCTCTCCTGAAATGTACACAGTGTCCTGTAGAGACACAGCAGTGGAGCTAGGAACAAAGCTGTCTGAACCCATAGTAACCTTATAAGCAGTTAGGAGCACCCCAGCAAATTTTCAAACTAAATGCAGCAAACACGTACTGGCAAGGTACAACAGAGCAATACAGTCTAACAGTAGCCCCTGGAGGTATAGCAGGTAGTGTAATGCATGGATGAACACAGGAATATTTATAGTATGGAGCATCCAGTGCAGACTAACAATAGCTCCTAGAAAGAAAGCATGCAGTAAGTGTAGAAACCAGCATTAAGATGTACATGACATACAGCACCTAGAGTCCACAGACTGACACACAGCTCAGAATGTAGTTATAGTAGGGAGGTTACAGCACTCCAAAGTACACGAACCCTAGGTGAAACCCTAACTCAGCTAGTGAGGACAATGATTAGCTGCCCCACGCTCCAACGTTGCTGTGTATGCACATAAGGATTAACCTAGCCCTAACTAGAAGAATAAGGTGCTGATTATAACTTCAGTAAATTAGAAAAAATCTGGCAAGTTATGTGGAAGAACTGGTTCAGGCTTTAAGACAATAATATGCTGAAAAGGGCTCAGAGACTCGATCAGAATATTAGGTTATTGGAAGCTACAGTACAACAGGGTAGAGCCACAATGTATGCAATTTGATTGATACAGCGGTTAGTCTGCCTGGGTCAGCCAATAAGGAGAATGCAAATCTCACCCCAGCTTACAGGGAGGGGCTTTGGACCATTTAAGGGAGGAGGGAGCGGGTGGGTGGGGTGGGAATGGGGTGGGTGGGTGGGAAATGAAGGAGTCCAGCAAGCACCCTCGTCAGCACTAGCCACCGTGCTGCAGCCCATTCCCTCTATCAACGTTCAGTTCAGCCGCTTTTCTTTACTTGATTTTTTCTACGATCACCGTTGGTCCCAGTGCACTTCGGGGGAGGAACCCACTGTAGCTGGGTCTCCCTCACCTCCTGCAGTCCCTCGTAGATGGCAGTAATGAGCCACAGGGCTCTTGGTCACAGCCTAAATCCTGGCTGATGTATGACACTGTGGGCAGAGGAGCCAATCAGTTTAGAGTGCTGGCGCATTCAAACTTGGCACCCAAACGCTCCTCCACTTCCAGTGCTGCACTCAGTGCACAAACCAACAAAAATGTAATTTTCCCCAAACGAATGACGGAGTCCAGCAGAGCACCCTCGTCAGCACTAGCCACCATGCTGCAGCTCATTCCCGCTACCAATGTTCAGTTCAGCTGCTTTTCTTTACTTGATTTTTTTCCGTGATCACTGTCAGTCCCGATGCACGGGGCAGGGAGGAACCCACTGTAGCTGGGTCTTCCTCGCCTCCTGTAGTCCCTCGTAGATGGCAGCGATGTATGACAGTAAAATGGAATGGTGAGAGGATAGCAAAAGAGAAATGAGAAACTTATTTAGTAAATATACTGGAAACAAATCTCAAACAGAAAACAAAAAATACCTCCAATTAAGGAATCAGTTGCAGACCCTAATTTCACGATCAGAGACAGAAAGCCAAGACTATAGTAAACTCATACAACAAGTGCAATAGGAAATGAAAGAAATACAATATGATAGAGCTAAATCATTAAAACATGAAATGCAGTTTGGCACTCAAAACAAAAAAACAAACCTTCAATCCCTTCAAAGATTGTAGTAACAGAGTTGAGAGAAGGGTAATTACAGAAATATTAGATATAGAAGGTTCCCTGAAAACATGGAAACAGGACATTTTATAAGCAATAGATAAGCATGTATCTGGGCTATTTGAGAATATACCCAAAACCACAGATCCGTGCCAAGTATTACAACACTTAAACCTACCAAAGTTACCTGAAAAAGGAAAGGCATGTCTAGCAAAACCTATTACAGCTGCAGAGGTAGAGGAAAGTATAGGAAAATAGAAAAATAGTACGGCCCCTGGGAAGGATGGGGTAAGTGTAGAATTTTACAAAACATTTGGCCCCTGCACTTGTTTATGTATACAACAGTAGTATGGAAAGTGAAAAATTACCACTTAGTCAGAACGAAGTCATTCCCATACTATTACATTATTTTTAATTTTTTTTTATTTAGTTGTTTAACCAGGTATAGACATTAAAAAGGAGAAAAATCTAATCTTAATAATTGGAGACCCTTTAAGTTTGTTAAATGTAGATTATAAAATCTTAACAAAAATATTACAATGCAGATTAGCTGAAGTAGCAGAGAAATTAATACGTATACCACAAACGTGCTCCATAAAGATGGAACGTTACAAGACAACCATATCCGGCTTAGAGAACTATTTGAACATGGGAATAGAGGAGAAATATCAGGATACATTTTAACCATTGATCAGGAAAAAGCTTTTGACACGCTCTCGCATAAATATTTATTTACGGTGTTGAAATACTATGACATTCCTGAAAAATACATTAAATGGATACAGTGTATATACTGAGAGGCAAACTTCACACCACTTATAAACAGTTGGCTAGGAAAAAACACAATTTTCATAGAAGGGTGAGGCAAGGCTGTCCACTGAGCCCTTTACTATATGTCTTTGGGTTAGACCCTTTTTTACACTACATTCAGGAACAAAATACTATATCATAGGGTAGCACTAGATACACAGTCTCCAGTGGTGAAGATATTAGCATATGCAGATGATGTGATACTAACATTACATGAAGATACAGAAGAGAGTGGGTTAAAAGAAACAATGGAGCATGTTTCAAAAAATATCTGGGTCCAGGATAAATGACAGTAAAAGTCTGGGTACTTATATCAGCAACAGTACGCAAGTTCCAAAACAGTCATTAGCTGGGATTACAATAAAAGAACAAAACATGAGAATATTAGGAATTACTTATGGTATGGGTGAAATGGCAACAAAAAAAATTGGGAATCATGTTTGGAAATAGCCAATTATAAAGTAGGATTATGGAGAAATGACAAAATGTAAAAAGGGTAGTATTAATAAAAACTGATTTTACCTGTGTTCTTGTACATCAGCTATGTCTATCCAATACCACAACAGCTAGAGACCAGGCTTTTAAGTATTTTTTTCCAAGGATTTGGGGGGAATCGACTTAACCCCATTAAACGAAACACTGTATACAAAAGTAAAAGAGAGGAAGGGTGTGGGATGATAAATCCAATAGCATTTTTTTTTATAGTATATTTATAGCCTATAACATAACAGAAGCTGTAAACAATAACACGAGAATATGGTCTCAAGGGGTTAAAAAATCGATAGAATCATACAGAGAGGAATGGCAAAGAGGCCAGCTGAACAAAATTAAAAAGAAAAACCTTCCCAGCTATATGTTAGACACTATAAGAAAGATCAAGCAATAGCACATAACAGAGGACTTATTGTCAACATTACATAGAAAACAATTGTATCAACATATACAACAAGACAATTTCCAAGACAATTTGAATATCCCCTATTGTTCAGCACAAAATACACAGGAGGTGCTACAGTACATAGGAGCATGAGGTGCCAATGACTATAATATATTAATGCATCCTTTTTTTCTTTGTCTTAAAATGTTGAAATTATGTTTGTTTTTGTGAATATTGTAAACACTTGAATAAAAATTCCCCTACACTTTTCAAGAAGTGCCATGGGATCTTAAACATCCACCTGAACTGGCAGCTGGGACCTCAGTTTAACATTTCATCTGAAAGACAGCACCTCAGGAGTGCAGGCGGTCCCCTGAATCCTAGCCAACTTGACCTGAAGTCTAGCAGCCTCCTCCCTCAACCCAGAGAGATGTGTTTAGATAGGGCAGCAATGCAGTCTCCAGAACATCTGTCTGAAAACCGCTACCCCACAGCCACTGCACTGCACCACTCCCAACATTCTGAATTTCTGTTCTTCCTGTGCTACCTGAAAATAATTTTGCACCCTTACACCTGATAGAGTGTTTCTCATTTTCCAGTTTATTTGTTTGTTTCTATTGGTGCGTCCCTGTGCCTTGTTTAAATCTCTTTATACTCCTATCCTAGATAGGGTGTTGCATCTATTCCCAGTTTTGGCCTACCCTTGATTTTCAGCCCTTCCCAGCAGTGACTGTTACACAGTAGTGAACAGGTTTCTTGACTTAGTCGACCAGTAGAGTCCTCCGCTTCTCCACTTCCTTCTGCTAATGGTTACAATGCGAGTCAGCTGTTCCACTCCTTCATTGTTCTATTTACTCACTGAGACATGAACACAGCCATTGTTTCACACCACCTCATAAACCTGACAAGTGTCATTTTTCAAATCCTGACCAAGACGTGTTTTCCCACATGTGGTGCAAAATGATGTTTCGGCCAGTATTCAATAAATGCCACGTGTCATGTTTATAAGGGGGAGTCATAAAATGACTATCTCGAAAATTTGGGGTCAAAATTAAAAAAAATGATTATTAAGAAACGTTGTGTGAGTACCAGGCTTTACACCAATGGGTAGTGCTTTGCTTTGTGATCCTGTGCTGCTGAACTGAGTTTGTGGGCTAGCTCGGTGACTCAGCTGCATGACCTGAGCCTGGAGGGGAAGGCACTGCCATGCAACACCACCCCTCCAGCCAGGAAAAGGTAGGTGCAAAGTTATCCGCATGGGTCCAAGAACCATATACTGAAGAGAATTGTTCTCTTGGCATAGAGCCCCACATTTCTGTGCCTGTGGGTGCTAGAGAGTCCACTGATTTGGCTGAGAGATGGATTCTTTGCCCTGTGCATCTACATCAATGGCAACATGGAAGAGCAGGACCCAGAGGACCCTGCACTTCTGCAGTCCACCAGACAGCCGCATGAATCACTCACATCCTTTGCTGCAGGGAAGTGCAGGCAGACAGAGTTTTCTCATGGTGGAGGGCCCAAAGGGCCCTGCATCTCTGCATCTGGATACAATTCCACACTTAAAAAGAAAGGAAATTCTTTGGGGTTAAAAAAACTGGTAATGCACCAGTTAGGGTTCAACAATGATCACAAAAGTAGAGAAATGTGACATAGGTTTCTAACCCTAACTACAGCCCCCCACCACCCACCCACCAAGTAGCAAAAGGAAAAAAATTAGGGTTTTGCATCTCCAGAGTCTTGGTGAATCAGTGGTGGGGTCTTCATTGGGGTTGTCACCCTTATTGCCCACCCCTTCCCCTTAGCAAACAAGGTCACACATAATCTCTTTTCTTCACACAGGGTCCATGGCTACAACAAATTCTGTTGGCAACATGTGGCAAGACATACTTCTCTATCTTTGAAGTGTGTACCACTATGAGTAACTGGCTTGGAGTTGTACCTCATGCTTTGGACAGGAGGCTATGGGCTGGGGGAACATTAGGGATGACATCCCTAAGGAAGACCCTGCCACTGATTTGCCAAAACTCTGGAGACCCATAACCATAATGTTTTTTCCTTTTACTGTTTGGTCGGGGTAGTTAGGGTTGAAAACTCTGATGCCACATTTCTCTACTTCTGTGGTGGTAAGCTTAACCTTAACTAGTGCATTAATGTAGTTTTTTGCAAAGAATATATTTTTTTTAAATGGCTGATCAAGAGATAGCTTAGCCCATGCAGGTCCCCTGACTAGAACAGAAGCCCCGTCTGAGATGTTCAGCCACTGAGAGTGGAAACAGCTTGCCAGGGCTCTGTCATGCAGGGCCGGATTTACCATTATGCCAACTATGCCTATGAATAGGGCCCTTGTCTTTTTGGAGGGCCCATTTTGAGTTTAGTTGGCATTGCACATCTCATGTCTGACAGTAATATTGTGTCACTATGCAGCCAGAGCAGCTGTGAATACTTGTAGTTGCAGGACCCGCTGCTGGCTGCAAACTTGCCAAGTGTTTTTGCACACACTTGTGGTGATGTGAGCTGGGGGGGTCAGCCTAGCATAGTATTATGTACATGCCTAAGGAATTTTCCTGATTCTTCCCCCACTCTATAGCACACTCAGTTTGTGGCTGCTGCTGCTGTGTGCACCAATCGCCATCTCATCAGTCAGAAGCAGCAGGAAGAAGAACACTACTATTCTGCGGCTGTGTCGCAATCTAGTGGCAATGTGATACATTTTTTATAGGGAGCAGCAGCCACTAAAATGTGTATGAATCATGAGAGTGAATGGACTGGAAGGCAGAAAGATTGCACTGGATGAGTGGCAGGTGGTCACGGTGGGTGTTATGTTGTGCGTGCATGAACTGGAGGGGGACAGAACTCACTGGAGTAGTGGTGGTTGGTCAGGGGACACCAGTACACTAGCGTGGCAGCTACCAGTGGGCAGAGTACACTGAGATGGTGGCAACTGTCTTAGAGGGCTCACACAGCAAGGAGTCCAGCGGGATGGATCTGTACTTCTACTTGAGTGACAGAAGCAGCACTATCTGTCAGCAAACACAGGCAGTAGTACAGTAAGTAAGAATACTGAAGACAATTACATGTTGGAAGTCATAGCTATTGGATAAAGATTACAGCCAAAGTTGTTCATGCCAGGGTTTGGCTATGGTCAGTGTGATTTCACAGCCTGCATAAATAACTATGCGGAACACAGAGCATCAGCATTGTGTAATGCCCTAGAGTTGGGGTCCTCCCGCGACAGGTTTGGGACCCCATTGGGCTTAGAGGGGAGCATGGTACTGTAGGTGCTCGGGGAACCCATAGGACCCTTATGTAGATTAGAGGACAGCAATAGATGTTCAGAGACCACAAGGAATAGAGTTTGTGGGGATAAAAATGTATATAGGGGCCTGAGGCATAGTAAGTGAGCATATGAGGGGAAAAAATATTTACTTAGGGCACTTTACCCACACCGGGAACACCAGAAATCCTCCAGTATAGTTCATACCCCTGCTGCACCCCAATATTCTCCAGCACATACAGGTTCCCCAGTGGCAGCCCCTCCAGATTGCCTGAGTACCTCAACCAGTAGAAGCCACTCCCCCTAGCAGCAGTACTTCTCAGAACATTATCCATGGCACCAGAACTCCAGCATAGTAGACAGTCCCCTGTATAGCCCAAGCTTAGGGCTATGTATAAAAGAAAAATGTGTTTTTTCTCTCCATCTGCTAGCTGTCTTCTCTCTCTGATCCCCCCAGCAGGCAGCACAAAAGTGGTCAGTCGTGCACTGGGACTGCTATCTCTGTCCAGCATGTGAGCTTTTTCAAACATCACAGCTATTAGTGACTCATGCTCAGGATTCAAAAATAGAACCACAAGCCCTTAAGAACAGTCAGCATGACTGTTAGGGGTGCAGTGTAAGACCAGCAAGGAATAAGGACACAGCGAGTAACGGTGACCCTGAGGCTTACCTGTAAGTGGTTGAAATGGATATGTTGGCTCCAGCTGTGATCCTTTCCTCCTGTCTGCCATGGCAGCAGTTTTGTGGCTCCTCCATAGAGCAGTTGCAGTGCAGTGGCAAGTTCGTTGTAAGCTCTCATCTCCACAGCCCAGTAGATCCCTCCTCATGCAGCAGCATTTGAGCCATAGTTGTGTTTATTTTGGTTTTTTTATTTATTATACTTTATTGAGATTTTACATAATAAGACATAAAGTAAGATCACACACTGGACAATAGACAATAATACATCACGCACCAAAAAAGGATGACATCGTACACGATAATCACAGACATAACCCCTTCCCCCCTTGGCATCTTTATCAGTTCTACTCATCCAAAGACTTAGACAGTACCACAAGGGAAAGGCAAATCATAAGCTGTATAAAGTGTACATTGACTCCCACCTCTCCTTATATGTTAAGCGATTGTGGAGACTAGCCACCATTTTCTCTACCCTAAGGTTTGACAATAATTCCTGAAGCCATTCTGTATAAGTAAAGTAATTAGAGTCTTTCCAGTGCCAGAGAATGAGAGCCTTGAGAGAGAGAGGGAAATCGTGGACATATGGAACCTGCGTTGCTTTACTCCAACTCCAGTGAAGTCCCCCAATAAACATATTTCCGGGGTAAATAAATCCTCTAGGCCTAAAAGGGGGGTCTGCTTTTTGCTTGATAGTCTCCCTTAAAACTGCTATAGGCAGACAGTCCCAGAAAATATGGAACAAAGAGCCTTCTGCCTGGTTACATCTCTCCACAAATTGGGCAGGGGAGCTTTCCCATCTTATGTAGCTTTACCGGTGTTAAATACATGTTCTGGAGAATTGAGAACTGCATAATACGTAGTCGATACTGCATAATTTGCAAGTGACAAGATCTCCAGACTTTTTCCCAGTTAATGATTTTATGGGGGGAAACGGTCTGCCCAGTGGGGTAATGTACCATCTATTGAAGGGAAGGCATTCCATAAAGACCAACATAAACATGGGAAACGGAGTGTGGATGCTGGGCTAGCATAATCAGTGGCTGGAACAGCCATTGTTGTGTTTATGGTCAGCACTGCCCTCCCTCTTCTACCACAGCTATTACTGGAGCCAGTCAGGCTCCTTTTGTCTGGCTTCCCTCCTCTGGTTTCCTCATCACTCTCCTCAGTAGCAGCAGCACCCAGGGAGTGGCATCTCCCTTCTGGACCCCTCAGCAACTGTGGTGTGGTGGTGAAGGGAACATTTTTTATAAAGTAAATCATGGTACCCAGTGCCCTCTAAAGCGGCTGATGCCGTGTGGTTGGGCAGGTAGTCCTGGACTCCAGGACCACCCATAGAAGTGGCAAAGAGAAGGATCTCCATAGCAGCTCATCAAGGGGGCAAGCTAGGCCTGAGTGAGAGACCACCCAGAGGGTGGAATAAATGAAAGCTCCACAGGGAGCTGGCCTGAGGGTAGCGGGCCAGTCCAGAACTGCCCAGATTGCATGAAAATTAGGCGCTCCACAGGAGCAGTGTCATGGTAGCCAACCCTGAAGTAAAAAAGGCCATCCAGGGGGCAAATTAGTTAAAAAGAGCTCCATAGGAGCCAGCTGCTGTGGGCCGGGGCACAGAAGCTCCACAGGAATTGACAGAGAGAGGCAAAATAATTAAATCAGCTCTTGAATATTGATGAGCCTACTTGTTTAACTGCATTTAAAGTTACAGTGCTTGCTTTGAAAGACTGCTTACCGAGCTGCATTTGAAGTCACAATGCATATTTACTGAGAATGCCCATTGAACTGTGTTTACAGTGTCATTGTCCCTATGAAAAGACTGCCTATGGCACTGTGAAAAGCCTGTCTAACAAATAACTATTTGATGCCCCCCCAAACTACCTGAACTTTGGTACCCCTTTGCCTGAATGAACTTCATAACTCTTGTGGTGCTCCTTTGCCTGAAAGTGAACTGCTAATTGTGTAAAAATAATAAAAAATCACACATGCCCCCACAATGCAAAGCATCATGGGCTACATATGCAAATCACCACAGAATGTTATGCTGGTCCAACTTTAAGTAGAATTGCATGGTGCCGAAAGGCCTCTCACACAGTTTGCAAAGGGTGCTTGAAACTTGGCTTCCCAGCCAAATGCCCTTTGGGGTAACCCTTGCCTCAGTGTTTGCACACAGAGGTTCTTTGTCTTTTAAATAGTTGTTTATTTTAATGGGTTAACCACAATATATCCAAGGCACACTGCCTTAAGGGTAGCTGGTCCATTCCACTGGAGTGTCAAACAGACGAGGCATACTGATGAGTCCTGGTAAGACGAAACACGTGTCTATGTCTTCTGTTAGCACCCTTTGCAAACTGTGTGAGAGGTCTTTCAGCACCATGCAATTCTGCTTAAAGTTGGACCAGCATAACATTCTGTGGTGATTTGCATATGTAGCCCATGATGCTTTGCATTGTGGGGGCATGTGTGATTTTGTATTTTCTTGAAACTTGGCTTCCCAGCCAAATGCCCTTCAGCGTAACCCTGCCTCAGTGTTTGCACAGAGATTCTTTGTCTTTTAAATAGTTTTTTATTTTAATGGGTTCACCACAATATATCCAAGGCACACTGCCTTAAGGGTAGCTGGTCCATTCCACTGGGGTGCCAAACAGACGAGGCATACTGATGAGTCCTGGTAGGACGAAACACATGTCTATGTCTTCTGTTAGCACCCTTTGCAAACTGTGTGAGAGGCCTTTCGGCACCATGCAATTCTGCTTAAAGTTGGACCAGCATAACATTCTGTGGTGATTTGCATATGCAGCCCATGATGCTTTGCATTGTGGGGGCATGTGTGATTTTGTATTTTCTTGAAACTTGGCTTCCCAGCCAAATGCCCTTTGGGGTAACCCTTGCCTCAGTGTTTGCGCGCAGAGGTTCTTTGTCTTTTGCTAATTGTGTGGTACCCCTTTGCGTGAACAAACTGCCTGATATTTGGTGCTCTGAAGTGAACTAACTGTGTGGTGCCCTACCAATTGACTGCCTATCTGCCTGTTCAATTGGTGCCCTGAAAGTGAACTGCCTAATTGTGTGGTGCCCTGCCAGTTGATTGCCTATCTGCCTGGTACCCTGTATAGACAGTCTTGTGTCACAAAGAACTGCCTAACTGCTGGTGCCCCCTGCAGCTAATCTTTTCACTAACATAGAGACTGCCTATCCTTTGGTACTAGCTGGCCAACTTGTGAATACCTTCTCTGAGCATGCTTGATCTCTGCCTAAAAGTGTGTAAAAGACATACACTGACCTGTGTGTACTCAGGAAACCACTCCAGACATGTGAAAATACTCTATTCAAGCAGCTACTCCATCCTGCACCCATCTGGGTGCGTGCTTGTCAGTCCTAGCACTGGCCATCAAGCTAAAATAGGGTGCTAGTCACGTCAAATCACCTTTGTTATGTCTCTACCTGCAGCCCGTCCCTGATAAAAAATTAAGGAAGTGTAGGCACCCAACTGGTTCGCTAGTTAAAGACTTCTGTTACACAGTAGGGTTGAAGTTTCTTTTTTTCAAGATTCCATGGCCATCTGGATCAGTTTGAGTCAAGATCAGTGCTCCTTGTTCTACATCCTCCACAGCATCTTCTGTTCTGCTGACCCACTGGGGAGCCAACAGCTGATGCCTGGTAGACTCTTCTTGCCTTTGGATATACAGCAACTTTTGTCCCAGCAACCCATTGAGGGTCCGACAGCTGACACCTTGTGAATTCCTCATGAGCACAACCACCAGAGAGGATGAGGGGATCCAGTCCCCCTCAACATTTTAGACTCTGCAAAATGGCCAATGACATTGGCATTGGTGTGAAAGGCTGGCTAAATCCATACCCCCTCACCAAACTGTTTAGCTGGGGTTGCACCCATGGATTCCTTTTCTTCATCTCTTTGAATATACAGAAACTTTTATTCCAGCGTCCCATTGAAGGTCCGATACCTGATGCCTTGTAGAATCCTTTTCTTCTTGCCTTTGAATCTGAACCAGTTTTGCACCCTGTGACCCACTGGGGTCCAACAACCGATGCCATTAAGATCCTCTATATTGCTGGTCCTACTCTTCAGTTGCATCTTGTCCAGCAACCCATTAAAGAGCTACTGACGCCTCAAAGAAGACTTTAAAAAACAAAACAATTAGGTACAATTCTGCTTGCGCTCCATATATATTATAGAAACATAGAAGTTGACAGCAGATAAGGACTGCAATGCCCATCTAGTCTGCCCTTTTTTCTACCTTATGAATGTGCCATGGGCCTATTCTATATATTTCTCCTCCCCACCATTTCTTACTGGGGAAATCTGCATGAACACATGGGCTTTAGCGCTTAGAGTTTCTTTAGAGTTCACCTGCCTCTAGAGCTTACTCCCTGCTTTATGTCATAATTCTCTGTTGTGACATCACAAATTGTTGCCATGGGAGTAACTGTGATGTCACAAGCAGTGCATTATGACCTCAAGTAGGGATAAAGCAACAGGAATAGATGAACTCTTCAAAAGCAAAGATACTGCTTTCATACAAATAACCTCAGCAGCAAATAATGGAGAGGGGAAATATAGGACTAATGTAAGATACAAGCTTGACTGTGTCTAAATATTATGTTTGGTTAAAGTTTTTCTGAAGGTGTCAGCTGCTCTTTAAAGGGTCAACTAGCTGATGCCTGATGACCCTGTGTTCTGATTTCAACCTTACAAACCCCTTTTAATGCAACCTCCTGTTCTGATAAATCCCTTGACAGTTCACATGTGTGAAACTCTAGTTGGGTACCCAGCAACCAAACTTCCTGTTCTTAGAGTGTCAGACTGCGTACCATTTGGTAAGTGGTTTCATACATTAGAGTACTTAGTCATGTAACCTGGCCAGGTATTACTGAACTCATAGAGTAATAGGTTTAGCACACTTTGATGATCCAGTTGAACTCTAGAGTACTATAGAACCCTTATAGTACCATAGGTTATAGCAGCTGTAGCAAAATAAAAGTATTTAATCTAGAAAAGGTGCACCTTTTACTTTCATTTATTGGTTATTTATTCAGCTATTTATTCTCTTGTTATTTATTGCTAGCATGTGTGGTTATTGTTGATGAAAACCTGCCTCTGTGACTCTTGCCAACTTTCCTGCTAAATAAAATAGGCATAGGCATTATCTCACACCTGCTGCCCTATGACTGTTTCCTCATCCATCCTATCAGTTATAGACTACAGCCTTGTAGAGTATGAAGTGGCCTCAGACAGGGCGCTCAAACGTCTGGTCACAGCCCTCAATAAGGCCAGTAGGCTGACTCTTGGAGCTGACCAACTCACCCACTCCTGCTCCTTTTACGAGCAAACCAACTGGCTCACGCTCACCAGTAGGATTAAATTCCAGACATGCCTGTTAGGCAAGAAATCACTAATCAGCAAAGGTCCTCCGTGTCTCAGCGAATTGCTCCATACCTGTTCTTCAGGATACCAGACCAGGGGCCAGACTCGGGGCTCGTTGGTTATCCTGTTTAGGAAATCGTCTCTTGAACAGCGGTCCTATGCCTACAGGGCTCCCTTGTGGCTAAATGAGATCCCTGCTCACCTATTAGTTACTGACAACCTCCCCACATTTAAGTCAGAGTTGAAACTGCACCTTAATGCATCCGGGACCTGTTGTTGCAGATAGATGGTGTACTACCAGTCCCTCTCTACCCATCTACTAATATGTGTGAGTGTTGATATATCTGCATTTATTTGTTTTCTAATAATGTCCCATATTTGAAGATATTTATGAAATTCAGTACGTGGAATTTTGTATTTAGAAACCATTTGTGAGACGGACATCAGACTAGCTGTGGATGGATCAATAATATCCTCTAGGTATGCTATACCTTTGGATTTCCAAAGAGACCAGTCTTGGCTTTTATTATCAATCTGCAGAGTATGGTTACCCCATAAAGGAGAATGTGGAGAAGTGCCTGGGTTCCAATCTAGAAGCGAGGCTACTGTTTTCCATGTCTTATGTACCTTGTTTAGAACAGGATTAGAATTAAATGATTTGGTAGAGTCAGTGAACAGTACAACCCTGGGATGGGAACCGTTTAATAGTGCTTGTTCTACTTGGACCCATAAAGGAGAATTACCTTTTTTGTCTAGCCAGAGTGATTTTACACATTGGGCGGCGATGAAGGTGTTGTGTCTAATCTTAAAATCAGGTAGGTCGAAACCTCCCATTCTTTTTTGCTTGTTGTAATTTCTGCATAGATATACGAGGTGGCTTGTTGTCCCATAAAAATGTTCTAATTATACTGTAAGTTTTATCATAAAGATGAGGTGGGATATGAACAGGAAGATGTTGCAACAGGTAATAACATTTTGGAGCTATTAGCATATTAAAAGCTTGGATTTTCCCCCAAAAAGACAAATACATTGTTTTCCATCTTGTAAAATCTGTCTCCATATCTTCTATAAGTTTTGTAAAATTGTTAGTTATAATTTGTGAAATGTTTTGAGTCACTTTGATGCCTAAGAATGATATTCCCTTTGATGCCACCTTAATGTTATTTCTCAAGAAAATAGACTTGTCATCCTCATCTTTTAAAAATAAAACTTCAGACTTGTTGAAGTTTATCTTAAAACCAGATATTACAGAGAAGCCTTGTAAGATGGTGAGTAAAGCCAGAATTGCCGACTGGGGGTTGTGATAGAAAGAACTATAGAGTCAGCATAGGAAGAAATATTCTGTTGGGTACCAATTTTAACTCTCATAATCGATTTATCTGTCCTTATTTTGATTAGGAGTGGTTCCAACGCTAATACAAATAATAAGGGCGATAGAGGGCAACCTTGTCTTGTACCCCTGTGAATTTGAAATTTGTCTGAGGACATTCCATTTACTTTAACTCTTGCATATATTTCTGAGTACAGAATGTTGACCCAATTACAGAAGAAATCACCTAGATTAAATTTGTGCAAGATAAAAGTAAGGTAGTTCCAGTCTATTCTATCGAACGCCTTATTGGCATCAAGTGACAGGAGAACTGGTGATGATGAATTGTCTTAAGCTACATGCATAACATGTAAAAGTTTCCTGAATAAATCTGAGCTACGCCTACCTTGGATGAAGCCTACCTGGTCCGGATGTACCAATTTCTGAATTACAAAACTGAGTCTATTTGTTATAACTTTGGTTAGAATTTTGCAGTCTACGTTAATTAAAGATATTGGCCTACAAGTTTCACAATGTAATGGATCTTTGTTTTTTTTTTTTGGTAGAACAATTATTGTAGCTTCACACATAGATGGGGGTAATACTTTTGTAGATACAGAAGATTCATATACCCTTAATAGAATCGGGGCTAGATGCCTAGTAGAGGCCTTGTAAAATTCCCCTGTTAGACCATCTGGACCTGGCACTTTCGCTGTGGAGAGAGAGTTCATCGCTTTAAGAATCTCTAGTTGCGTGAAGGGTCTATTTAGCTGGTCTCTATCCTGCTTGGATACTGAAGGAATTGAAATATGTTTTAAAAACTGTTTCATCATTTGTTGACTGGCTTGTCCTTCTGATTGATATAGTGTTTGATAGAAAGTACAAAATTCACCCAGAATTTGTTTTGTCTTTGTGACGATTTGTTTGTTTTGTCTGCTTTTAATGGAAGAAACTTTTGTAGCTTCTGAAAGCCTTTATAATTTGTGTGTTAATAATTTACCCTGAGATTCTCCTGCCTCCCAATAT
The DNA here is from genome assembly GCA_016271365.2 of Neoceratodus forsteri. Classification (NCBI taxonomy): domain Eukaryota; kingdom Metazoa; phylum Chordata; order Ceratodontiformes; family Ceratodontidae; genus Neoceratodus; species Neoceratodus forsteri. Next base: position 896,159,303 of record CM028136.1, read on the forward strand.
GCCTGTCTTAATCTAAAAAGAGCATATTCAGCTTTTTGGCTTAGTATTTTATTAATGTCATATTTTAGTGTGAGGATGTCTCTGTACAGAAGGGAATTTTTCACCCCTGTAGATTTAAACAACACCTCTTTTTGATTCAGATTTTGTTCTATGTCTTTTAATTCAGCCTCCCTGACTTTTTTTGTGAGAGGAATACGAGATTATGCACCCTCTAATAAAGGTCTTAAAGGCATCCCACAAGATTGGTACTGAAACCTCGTTGTTGTCATTGATTTCAAAAAACATCTTTATCTCATTAGAGAGCCAATTCGGAAAGTCCTCATACCTCAGTAAACTGCAATTGAATTTCCAACTTTTTTCTGAAGGCACTGCGTGATCTAACGTGAGGCCCATAGTGACTGTTGCATGATCTGATATGATTATGTTCCCTATCTGATTAAATGTAACACCCTCCAAAAGTGATTTTGCTATAAAAATGTAATCTAATCTACTATGGGAACCATGTCTGTTGGAAAAGAAAGTGTAGTTCCGCCCCTTTGATTGAATAATTCTCCATGCGTCAGTGAGTCCAAACTCTTCACAGAATGTAATCAAGGCTTTAGATGCATTTGAATGGTCCACCGGGTTTACATATGTAACCCCTAGATGGTGCTATCCCAGGGGCTACTACCCCCCCCTGATTTGCCACTAACAGGTTGAGGGGCCTGGATCCGATGGCGGGTGCCTCCACCCAGAGGTCAGGGTTTGCAATAGTTAAACTTACTTGGTCACAGCCCTCTGGGACACTGCAACCCCCCTTTCTTCCCACTAGTGGCCCACACAATATATCAGAATTACCTTCACAGCATACACTTACCCCCAGGACTATTTGCAGCACTGGGACCTCCTGTGAAATAAGATACAGTGCAACAATCACAGTACAGTACTTTAACATAGACAAATACCTCAGGCAGTATAACTTTGCTGAAACAAGCAGCTCTGATTTATTTAGGGGATATAACAAGGACAGGGGGAAATCAGGTTAATTAGCTTATCACTTTACTATCTACTCATGGCTCTGTGTACAGGCTCATCCCTACTAGTTACTGTCCCTGGGTACCCAAGCCCTAGTAGCTAGTCCAAACTGTGGCAGCTGGTAGGGGCCCTTTCACACAGTGAAAAGAAAATTAGTTTAAACAGTCAGCAGTACAGTGATTCCATTTGGATTTAATGTGGCAATTCAACAGGAGCGACCCTGAATTAGTACTCCACGACCTCCAAACAAGATAGGGTCCTTCAACATCAGCAGGGCTACTCTTGAGCTCCACGAGACTCTTCACACATTTATATGGTAAAAAGAAGTACTATACCAGGCAGGCTGCTTCTATCCCGATCGCAATTACTGCACAATACCGGAGAACACACAGCAGATTCAGTTCCTGACAGACCGAGTGCAATTCAACAATTTCTCCAGTCTTCTACAGGGTGAGCCTGGTTTCTACTCTTCAGAGATCCTTTGATTCTTTTCACAGGACGGATTCAGTCCTAACAAGCAGTTACACAAGCTGCAGACCGGAACTCTGGGCTCATACACGCTTTTTGATTCTAGAAACTGTGCACTGAAGGAGCACAGGGTTTCTTTCCCTTCACTGCCAGAGCTAAACTGAACTCCAACAGAAAAAAACGGCACTTCCCTTTGAGTTCCTCTCAGTTCTTGGACTGGATTGGCTGTCACCAATAGACTGCTGCTGTTGGTCCAAAAGGCCAAAGTCTAAACTACATCTCCCAGAGTCACTGCCCATACAATCCTCTTGTGGCTGGCTCAGATTATGAGTCCAAGTTCTGATTCGTCCAAGGCACCATTTTAGAGCTAGCTTACCCCACACTGATTGGTCCAGTTCAGCAGTTCAAAACCAGAATGGGGAACTAGGCAGACACAGTTCTGACTGCAAAGAAAGCAGGTTAGACAAACTGTCATTTCATTATTACTCTAAATGATTTCTGGCAAACAGTTACATCTTTCAGATAGGTTCCTTGCACTCCCAGTGACTGCAAAATGGAGTGAATTGGCAGCAGCCCGAGTGGTACTCAAACAGAGAAGCACACAGTCCCCCCATACAAACTAATTATGTCTGCAAGCAGACAGCTCTTAAAGAGACAGTACCAGAGGCTCTAAAAACACTCACTGACAAATGGCTTAAACGCCAAACACCATTCAGGCTTGGAGCATTCAAGCAAGCTCCTGGAAGTCTTTTGGGAACCCCCATTTGCAGGGTGGTTACACATAGGTACTGTCCATGAACACATCTGCCACCATGTTCATATCTCCAGCCAAGATTAGCTCCCCAGTTGCATCCTTGTTAATTTTATCTGCTAGAGCAGCATAGAAAGTGGAGTGATTGCAACTGGGTGCATATACATTGACTAAAGAAATACCTTTACACTCAAGCCAGATGTTGAGTATTAAGAACCTACCCTCAGTATCCACAGTGCTAGACTCCACCACTATGTTCAGCTTTTTGTGAAAAAGTATACACACCCCTTACTGTTGGAGTTATAAGAGCTACCATATACTATGTCCACCCAGGACTTTTTAAGTTTAGCTGTTTCTTCCAGGGTGAGATGAGCCTCTTGCAAAAAAATAATATCAGCCTGCAAAGATTTTAGGTGAGACAGGATTTTAGTGGATTTTATAGGGTCATTACAACCCTGTATATTCCACGAAACTGTTCTAATGTTATTAATGTTGGCGCCCATTACCCACAGTGAAGGAATGTAAACAGTTTTAAATATAGAGTTATTGACCAACTAAGTCGCTAACAGAGCAAGAACAAAACACCACAGATACCAATAAATGTAACAGTACTGTATATAATTCTATGAAAAGCAATTAACAATAAATTATTAGAACTTAGTCTCTAAACTAATTAACCTTTTTATCAAGAGGTAATATTACGTAGAGGTAAAAAATACGTTTATAAACACAAATGTTTTTAAAAGATTAGAGCAGCAACTAATATACTGTTGCGTCTCTTCTAAAGTGTAATGTTTCTGAGTGTGACAGATGGTGCCCAGGGCAACTGTCCACAAGCATGCAAATCTTTCTCCTTCTGCAGCACATTTTTGTTTCAAGATCTTGACAGCCAGCTGTGAAAAATGTCCGCCATCATCCATGCGTTGCTGTTGGTGGTGTAATACGCTGGAAGGGCACCTGAGGAAACTCCACGTAAACAATGTGGCTTCTTTGACTTCCCAGTCACCAGTAGTGGCATTTTGTCATTTCCTGTGGCATTTGAACAGACCATAACTGACAGCCATTCCTTTACCATCTTGTGGACAGACAGGTGTTCCTTCTTAAATGACAGAGTTCCAGCAGGGGTTGCCCCCCCAAAAAATGCGGTTTCATCTATATTGTAGATATTATTGGGATCGTACTCTGAAATTAATGCTGGCAAAACAGTGTCTAGTCACTCCTGAGATGCTGTAAAATCAGAATCCACTTTTTCACCATGAATTCGGCGGTAGAAGATTGAGTTCCTTTCTTTCCATCGTGAAAAACACGCTGATGTAGGTTCAGAATCAGTGCCCATGCTTGTGGCAAGCTGCTTTGTTTTTTGTAAAACCAGAGGTCTGGACAATAGTATCCCTCGATGCCAGGAACCATGTAAGAAGGGCTTCCTCAACCCTGACATCCTTCGCATTACATTTTCTTTTCCTCCCCTTACTGCAGCCACTTGCCCAGTCTGCTAAAATTGTCTTTTTATTTTTCAGTATGCAGCACACAAAAGAGATGTCCATGCCAAACTTGGCTGCAAGCTGCTTTCTAGAGTACACAGGACTCATGGCTTTTTCTAGCAGCTTGATTTTTTTCTTCCACACTCAGGATGCAGTGTATTAATTTCTTCATGGTTGCTGGCTCTGAGATATTTCAGAATGAGTTTTAAAGCAGTGAGCTGTTGTAGTTAAAAGCAATCAAGAGCGAGCAGCCGTAGGTGATGACAACTTACACATCTGATCACTTGCTGACACCTTTAACTGACCACCAACTGCCTTAGCAGTTCTCTCTTTTATCTGCTAAAGTTCAGGGTAAAGGTGTCAAACTCAAGTGAAATTAGCAGTGCACAAAAAAATGCATTGACTAAATAGGGACTAGACTGGGACACAATAGAACTGTACACAACTGGAATGCACTGAATTTTGACTTGAGCTAAGTTAATTTCCAAACATGAATTAACACAAAAATTCTGAAGCATGTTACTATGAAATTGCAAACCTTTTTTAGTAGATTATAAAACAACATTGGCTACATAGGCCATACATGGTAGTTTATTGTCGCCTACTTTTAGTGCATCAAGACATTCTTCCTCTAAAGACCTTAGTACTTTATCCAAATAAATATTTAATTTTATTTATTTATTTATTTATTGAAATGTTTCACCAGATGGGTAAACTGAACAACAAGTTGCTCGTCTCACGGTGCAACCTGGGGGGAAGGGGTTACATAGGGTTGTGAAGGATGATCAGTTACAATAGTATGTAGGTAGTAGTACAAACAATACAACATTGTAAGATTATGTGACAGTTGGAACACAAGGTATTGTACAATAAACAGTAGTGGAACATCGAGTAAATGTTGAAAAGCAGAAGGGCCAACATACACCCCTGCTTTATCCCTTTCATTATATTAAAAGGTGGAGTAAGTACTCCATTATGTGCGCTTATTTGTCTCCAAATAAGAGTAAAAGGTGACTTTATTGTTTCAGTTAAGCCCCTAACTAAACCATGCACTTCCATCCTACTCCACATGTAACCCCTAGGTGGCGCTATCCCAAGGGCTACTACCCCTGCCTGATTTGCCACTAACAGGTTGAGGGGCCTGATCCGATGGCGGGTGCCTCCACCCAGAGGTCAGGGTTTGCAATAGCTAAACTAACTTGGTCACAGCCCTCTGGGACACTGCACTCTTCTTCCCACTAGTGGCCCACACAATATATCAGAATTACCTTCACAGTATACACTACCCCAGGACTGGTTCGGTCAGCGTGACTCCAGGGACTCCCTGTAAACAAGATGATACAGTGCAAAACCACAGTACAATACTTTAACACAGACGAATACCTCAGGAGTGTAACTTTGCTGAAAACAAACAGATCTGATTTATTTAGGGATATAACAAGGACGGGGAAATCAGGTTAATTAGTTTAAATGCATTAATAATCACAGTACTGTGCACATATTTCAGAATCCCAAATGTCCCTAATGTCACTCTTACTGGGTACCCAGGCAATAAGAGGCTAGCCTATTTGGTGCAGCTGGTTTGGGGCCCTGAAGATGGAAAATGCATGCACAATACCCAAATTGTAATCCGGGCCGTTAGGCTCAGTTCGTGGAGAAAGAAAGGAAAAGTAATCAGATGGAACACTTGCAATTAGATGATGGCAGGAGCTACCCTGATTTGTACTCACAAATTCAATGCAGAAACTGAATGGAAGGCAGATTGTCCTGGATTGCCAGGAGGAGCAGACCATGTGGACAAGGTCCTTGTGACTGGACCCCACAGCAGTTCAGAGCAAATGGATGTAGTCTGGATTAAGCTGGGGTTTACTTGCAGCTTCATGCACTCAATTCACTGTACAGGGGATTTGAAACGCAAATCCCCACAAGCACTACACACATTTATATGGAAAAAGAAAGTACTATACCAGGCAGGCTGCTTCTCTATCCTGATCGCAATTACTGCACAATACCCGGAAGGACACACAGCAGATTCAGTTCCTGACAGACCGAACGCGATTCAGCAATTTCTCCAGTCTTCTACAGGGTGAGCCTGGTTTCTACTCTTCAGATCTCCTTTGAGTCTCTCTACAGGATGGATTCAGCCGAACAAGCAGTTGCACAAGCTGCAGACCCGAAACTTGAGACCTTGCGCATTTCCGACTAAAACTGCACACCGAAGGAGCACAGGGCTCCTTCCCTCTTCACTGCCAGAGCTAAACTGAAACTCCAGTAGACAAAACCGGGCACTTCCTTTGAGTTCCTCCCAGTTCTTGGCTGGATTGGCTGTCACTCACAATAGCCTCCCCCTGTTGGTGCAAAAAGGCGCCGAAGTCCAAACTACATTTCCCAGAGTCACTGCCCATACAATCCTCTTGTGGCTGGCTCAGATTACGAGTCCAAGTTCTGATTCATCCACAGGCACCATTTTGAGCTCCCTTAACCCACAGTGATTGGTCCAGTTCAGCAGTTCAAAACTAGAATGGGGAACTAGGCAAACACAGTTCTGATTAGAAGAAAAGCAGGTTAGACAAACTGTATTTTCATTATTACTCTAAATGATTTCTGGCAAACAGTTACATCTTTCAGATAGGTTCCCTTTGCACTCTAGTGACTGCAAAAACAGAGTGAACTGGCAGCAGCTCGAGTGGGACTCAAGCAGAGAAACACATAGTCCCCATATAAACTAATTATGTCTGCAAGCAGACAGCTCTTAAAGATACAGTACCAAAGGCTCTAAAAACACCCACAGATAAATGGCTTAAACGCCAAACACCATTCAGGCTTGAAGCATTGAAGCAAGCTCCTGGAAGTCTTTTGGGAACCCCCATTTGCAGGGGGGTTACACACAGAATATCTCTTGCCAAGGAATCGAATGCTGAAGATAGGACAATCAAAAGCAGAAAATCCTTTTGTTTCCAGATGGTCACACATGTATGTAATACACAACGGAGTACAAAGTAACAATCAATAGTAGAAAATTCAGCTCTGAAACCTGCTTATAGGTTTGATAAACCTCCACATTGCTCCAAATTTACCTGTAATCTGCTCAATATTATTTTCGAGAAAACGTTTAGACATAACATTAGTTAAACTGATTGGGTGATACGAAGAGGGATCTGTTCTACAGCCTTTTTTGAACATAGGGACGGTAATGTTGCCTTTCCAAGAACGCGAAATTTTATATAGAAACAGAAGTTATCGGCAGATAAGGGCCCACAGTGCCATCGCATCTTCTCTGTTTCCCTAGTTATTTTGACTGAACGAATCTTAATCAGCCTGCAGTCCCCTCCCATTGTATTTTCAAGCTCCCTTTGTCTGTCCCAAGCTTTCTTGAAACCTGTAACCGTTTCTGCCTCCACCACTTCTGCTGGCAGACTGTTCCATATGTCCACCATCCTTTCTGCGAAAAAGTACTTCCTCTCATTACCTCTGAACCCCCCAGCTTCATATTGTGCCCCCTAGTCCTTGAGCATCTTTTTCTATGGAAGATGGTCCCATCCTGTACTCTGTTTTTTCCTGTAAGGTATTTCAATGTTTCAATTATGTCCCCCTTCCCTCCTGTCCTCCAGTGAATACACACTTAACTCCTTCAGCCTTTCCTTATAAGGTTTATCGTGCAGGCCTCTTACCATTTTGGTTGCCTTCCTCTGTACCGCCTCTATCCTGTTTATGTCCTTTTGAAGATAGGATCTCCAAAACTGGATGAGTACTTGTGGTGAGGCCTCGCCAATGATCTATACAGTGGAATCATCACCTCATTTCTTCTGCTGGTGATTCCCCTACCTATACAGGCCAACATCCTGCCAGCCTTCCCTGCTGCCTTGTCACATTGTTTTGACATCTTCAGGTCATCTGAGATGACAAGTCCCAGGTCTCATTCCTGCTTTGACATTGCAGTTTCCATTCTCCCCAAGTGGTAAACTGCCCCAGGGTTTCTGTGCCCCATATGCATTATGTTGCAGTTCTTTGTGTTGAAACCTAGCTGCCAATTCTTTGACCAGCCCTCCAGTCTTTTTAGGTCACTTTTCATTCTTTCCACCCTTTCTGGCATGTCCACCCTGTTGCAGAGTTTTGTATCATCTGCAAACAGGCATACTTTTCCTTCCAGACCCTCTGCGATGTCGTTGATAAAGACATTGAAGGGGACTGGGCCTAGCACTGATCCCTGCCGAGCTCCACTGGTCACTATGCCCACTGTAGAGTATAATTACAGCAATAGCTACATCAAAATGTTTGAATCAAAAGCGACAAACATTTTGGTTAGTAACTGAGACAACCAAAGGTTCTACTTCTGGTAGAAAGCAAATACCAAGGAAAAGTAGTGCCACACGAGACTGAGGGTAGTAAAGTGAAAAGCCATTTATTAGCCAAAATGCAACAAATTCAAGTTCAAGTTTATTATTACAGGAATTGCTCCATTGAGCAAGCTCATTCACAAGGAGGTCCTGGAGATTTCAAACACTACAATGACATACTTGATCTTATACAAAACAGATTTGCAAAGCACGAGTAAACAGCAATGACAATGATAAGGTACAGCTTGGATTGTTGCAAATAATTGATGCATTACATACAAAAAACTAACTGCACTAATGTGTATGTAGATGATACACATAGAGTGAGACAAGTCTTCACTGGGGGCAGAAGAAAAAGGAAAAAAGAAAAAAGTAAAAACATGGGGCTATAGATGATGTTGCAGAAGAGGGTGGTAGGTTCAGAGGGACAGGAATATTGTGCACGGAGATGGGGGTACAAACACTGCCACAGTCTAACAGCAGTCCTGCTGAACCAAAACAGTGGCCCTCACGCTTTGACTCATGCAAGAGTTAAAGTTTCAAGTTTATTGCAGGAAAACAAACTCCATTGAGCAAGCTCATTCACAAGGAGGTCCTGGTATACATGTACAAAAATGCTAACAGGAAACATACAGTAAATGCGTACAACAGAAATTCAAGTGCTGGCAAGATACATAAGAGACAAGTGTACAAACATTATTCAGTGCATTATAATATATCATATCGATTGGGTCATCATACTCAGGCAACATAGTGCAGCTTCAATCCATATAGACCTTGGGCTGTCAAAGACATATACAGTCACAGTGAATACCAGTTTTACCGACAGTTACAGACGTCTTTTATTTTTCCAGAAATCAACTTTTTGAAGAGACTAACAGAGACTAACTTAGCCAGTTTCAGAGAGGATTGTACCCTGTCCAGATGACTGGGAAGGCAGTGGAGATAGCACGTTTACCAAAAATGGTGCGGGTTTTGGGGACATCCAGGAAGATAAAATCTACTTTTCTGAGTGCATAGGTACTACAACAGGTATGGATTATAGAGGTTAGATAGTTCGGTAGCTTGTTAAGGAGAAACTTTAGAGTCCAGATGCTGACATGGAGAATACGTCTAGTTGTAAGGGATGTCCAACCTACAGCTGAGTAGAGGTCGCAGTGATGTGTCCTATATGGTGAGTTCGTAACGAAGCGCAGTGCTCGATGGTAGAAAGTGTCCAGTTTATTAAGTTTTGAGGTGGTAGCAGAGTTATAGATAATGTCCCCATAATCTAATAATAGAAGGAATGTGGCTTGGACAAGCCAAATCCTGATCTCGGGTGGGAATAGGGACCTGTTGCGGTAAAGGAAACCTAACCTGATTTTTAGTCTTTTACACAGATCATCAAGGTGTTCAGAGAAGGCTAGCCTGCTGTCTAGCCAGAAACCAAGGTATTTAAATTTATCAGGACTTCCAAGGGCTCACCTAAGGAGGTAACTATAAAGTCTTTCTGCAGGGTGGTGAGAGCGGGGGGCAGAGAACTGGGGGGAAGATCATAGCTTTGGTTTTCTTAGCATTTAAGAGGAGTGTGGTGCTAATGAGATTGGATTCAAGTAGAGCAAAGTCAGCTTGGAGGATGTCCCTAACCTTACTCAGTGAGGCGTTGGATGTGTAGAAGACTGTGTCATCAGCAAAGAAGTGCAATTTGGAGTTAGATATATGACTGTCTAGGTTATTCATGTATAGAGAGAAAAGGATGGGACCTAAGATGGAACCTTGTGGGACTCCTCTGCTGATTGATAGGTGGGAGGAGAGCAGGCCATCTGCTTTGATTTTTTGCAGCCTTCCCGAGAGATAGCTCCTAAACCACTGAATGGTTGGCAGGGTGGCACCTATTTTAGCAAGGCTGGTTTCGATAAGGCTGTGGTCTACGGTTTCGAAAGCTTTGCTGAGGTCTAAGAAGACAGCTCCCGTGAACTTCTTGAAGTCCATAGCAGTGATCCAATTGTCGGTTACTTTAGCCAGGGCAGTGACGGTACTGTGATTAGAACGGAAGCCCGATTGAGCTGGATTCAGAAGTGAATAGGTATCTAAATGGTGCTTTAGTTGAGCGTAAACCAGCTTTTCAAAGATCTTTGATAGGATGGGCAAGATAGAGATGGGTCTATAATTATTTAAGTTGCAAGGATCCCCAGACTTAAATCAAGGTAGAATGTGAGCCAATTTCCAGCATGAAGGTACTGTAGAGGAAGAGATAGAGAGGTTGAAGATGTGTAGGATTAGGGCTGTAAGGTAGGTGAACCCAAGTTTTAGGAAAAACGGTTCAATTCTGTCATCCCCTGCACTTTTCTTGGTATCCAAGTTCATAAGAGATTCTTCCACTTCTTTGAAGTTAAGGGGGAGCATCTGAAAGGGATGGCTCATTTCGGGATCGGTGGAATTTGTACCATCCAGGCTATTGACACTTGCAGCATAAGGAGATGACTCAAACGCTAGGCTGGCAGTAAAGATGATAAGGTTGTTGTTCAGGACCATAACCTCTTCATCAGGTGTTTTCAAAAAATAGAGGTTTTGCCATCTGACCTGGCTAAGGTCTTTCAGGAAGTTCAATTAGTTGAACTTACGGTATGAACACTTGGTAATTATCTTGGGCTGGTGATGATTCTTAGTTAGTAGTCTTGTACAGACTACAATGTTATGGTCACTCATGTCATTATGAAATACGGTAGAATTAAGTATTTTGTGGGGATGGGTTGATAGAATAAGATCAAGAAGTGAGTTGTTAGCTGGGTTTGTCTTATTGACCCTGGTGGGTTCAGACACTAGTTGGGTAAGACCAAGTTCATCACAGAGAGACTTTAGCTTGTGAGATTTATGTGTTAACCAGTCCATATTGAAATCCCCAAAGATTATAACTTCAGAGTTAGCAGCGGTTGTTAGTGTTTTTAGGACATCAACGAGATCAGTTCCACCACTAGGGGGTCTGTAGCAACCTATAATTGTATTGCGCTCCATGGAGGGAAGGTGTAACTTTAGGGAAACAATTTCATATTCCTTATGCTTTGAGCTGCAAAGGATGTCACTAACTGAGAACTTGGCTTTAGTGTAAATAGCTACTCCCCCCCCCCGGTCCCCCTATCTGCCCTATACAACTTATAGCCCATGAGTGTGACTTGTTGGTCCATATTAGATTTTCTCAGCCAGGTTTCTGTGATAATAATGAGATCAGGCTCGGTATGTAGAGCCCATACTTGAAGTTGGTTGATTTTCTTGGGCAAGCTTAGGATATTAACTAACATTAATTTAAGGCCTGGAGCTGATGCAAATTCAGTAGGTGAGGTGAAAAAGGTGGATGGGCCAGGGTTCAACTCTATGTTTCCTGAGCATAGGAGGAGTATAAATAATAGTTGCTTAACAGCCCTCAGGAGAGACCTGAGTGTTTTATTCCTTTTGTCACATTTAATTGTAGTTACTAAGGGCCACCTATTTTTGCTGGTGTGTGCCAACGAGGCATGGTAATTTGAGTAAAGGATAAGGAGTGCTCTAAGAGACATAGGAGAAGGGAGTAAGAGGTTTTGGGGGTGAAATAATGCAGAGTATTGTGGCAAAGGGCAGGGCACTGATGAGGATAATGTGCCTCGATAAAGGGTAGGGCTAGTCAGGGCTGAGGGGATGAGGTATGGACTAGGTCCATAAGGTACGTTAATATGACTGACAGCTGGTAAAAGACAGAGTAGTAAAATGATGCTGTGGGCACAGTATGCCATAGCTCTAGGGGGAGGAGCTGAGAGGTAGCAGGTAGAGAGGGTAACTAGTCCTTACTTCATAGGAGAGGGAGCTACGATAGGTCCTAGCGGTGACCAATAGGAAGCTGAGGCACCAGCTGTGGGCAGGACAAGAACGTATTTAATGGTGGCCTAGGAGGGGTTGGGGGGCTGGGAAGAAAAAGCAGAGATCAGGGCTGGGTATCCTTGGAGCACAAATTCAAGCCATGGCTGAGAGCCAATCAGGGCTGATTGCAAGGAGGTGCCTGAGTTCCAATTGGTCTAGGAGTGGCCATACCTTGTAAGCGAGCGGAGTCCGGGCTTGGTGCAGTGGTCGGTGGCTTCATGAGCACTGTCTGACCAGGGGGGGTGCCTCGGGTCTTTGAGTGAGGGCTGGAGCACCGCTAGTAAGCGAGCGCAGTCCGGGCTTGGTGCAGTGGTCGGCGGCTTCAGGAGTGCCTTCCGACTGGGGGTGCCTCGGGTCTTGAGCCGGGACTGGAGTGCCGCTGAAGCCAGTGGAGTCCGGCTTGCAGTGGTCGGCGGTCGGAGTGCTGTCCGACTGAGGGGATGCCTCGGGTCTTTGAGCGAGGGCTGGAGCGCCGCTGGTAAGTGAGCAGAGTCCGGTCTTGGTGCAGTGGTTGGTGGCTTCATGAGCACCGTCCAATCGGGGGGGGTGCCTCGGGTCTTTGAGCGAGGGCTGGAGCACCACTTGTAAGCAAGCAGAGTCTGGGCTTGGTGCAGTGGTCGGCGGCTTCATGAGCATCTTCCGACCGGGGGGGTGCCTTGGGTCTTTGAGCGAGGGCTGGAGTGTGGCTTGTAAGTGAGCGGAGTCTGGGCTTGGTGCAGTGGTCGGTGGCTTCAGGAGTGCTGTCCGACCGGGGGGTGCCTCAGGTCTTTGAACGAGGGCTGGACTGCCGCTTGTAAGTGAGCGGAGTCCAGGCTTGGTGCAGTGGTCGGTGGCTTCAGGAGTGCTGTCTGACCGGGGGGTGCCTCTGGTCTTTGAGCGAGGGCTGGAGTGCCGCTTGTAAGCGAGCAAAGTCCGGGCTTGGTGCAGTGGTCGGCGGCTTCATAAGCACCGTCTGACCAGGGGGGTGCCTCGGGTCTTTGAGCGAGGGCTGGAGTGCTGCTTGTAAGTGAGCAGAGTCCAGGCTTGGTGCAGAGGTCGGTGGCTTCAGGAGCGCTGTCCGACCGGGGGGTGCCTTGGGTCTTTAAGTGAGGGCTGGAGAGCCGCTTGTAAGTGAGCAGAGTCCAGGCTTGGTGCAGTGGTCAGCAGCTTCATGAGCACCGTCCGACCGGGGGGGTGCCTCGGGTCTCTGAGCGAGGGCTGGAGTGCCGCTTGTAAGTGAACAGAGTCCGGGCTTGGTGCAGTGGTCGGTGGCTTCAGGAGTGCTGTCCTACCAGGGGGTGCCTTGGGTCTTTGAGTGAGGGCTGGAGTGACGCTTGTAAGCGAGCAGAGTCCAGGCTTGGTGCAGTGGTCGGTGGCTTCAGGAGCGCTGTCCGACTGGGGGGTGCCTCGGGTCTTTGAGCGAGGACTGGAGTGCTGCTTGTAAGCTAGCAGAGTCCGGGCTTGGTGCAGTGGTCGGCGGCTTCAGGAGCGCTGTCCTACCAGGGGGTGCCTTGGGTCTTTGAGTGATGGCTGGAGTGCCGCTTGTAAGCGAGCAGAGTCCAGGCTTGGTGCAGTGGTCAGTGGCTTCAGGAGCACTGTCCGACCGGGGGGTGCCTCGGGTCTTTGAACGAGGGCTGGAGCACCGCTAGGCAAACAGAGTCCGGCTTATGCAGTGGCCGGGCGTTTGGCGAGCACCGTCCACCGGGGATGCCTCTTGTCTTGAGCGAGGGCTGGAGTACCGCTTGTAAGTGAGCGGAGTCCAGGCTTGGTGCAGTGGTCGATGGCTTCAGGAGCGCTGTCCGACCGGGGCCTCGGTCTTGAGCGAGGGCTGGAGTGCCGCTGTAAGTGAGCTGGAGTCCAGGCTTGGTACAGTGGTCGGTGGCTTCAGGAGCTTGTCCTGACCAGGGGGTACCTTGGGTCCTTGAGCGAGGGCTGGAGAGCTGCTTGTAAGCAAGCAGAGTCCAGGCTTGGTGCAGTGGTAGGCGGCTTCAGGAGCGCCATCCAACCGGGGGTGCCTTGGGTCTTTGAGCGAGGTCTGGAGCGTCACTTGTAAGTTGATGTTTATTCAAAATGCAGTAGATTACCTTCAGCAATTTTGTATCAATTGACTATCCACAGTCTTTCTTCTATACTTAGCCAGCACCTACTGACTCACTGATCTCTTATCTACTTAGCATTTGAGATTCAGCCTCCACCCCTATGCGGGCCCTGTTTGCTTGGGTAGTGGGGGCTCAAATAAAAAAATAAAAAATAAAAACAAGCTAAACACATAGAACCTCAGCATAAAAGCACTGAAAAAAGGTTACCATAAAGGACATTGGCAACAAGTCAAGTTTCAAAGAAATACAACATCATACATACTTCCATAATGCAAAGCATCATGGGATATATGCAGATCACCATAACATTTCAGACATGTTCAGTTTACAGCAATTTACATGCATTTTAAATAGCACAACTAACTTAATTTTTATAATAGTCACCTAGTACTTTTTACCATTATCAAAAACACCTAGTGCCATGGTATTTTTAACATTCACAGGTTTCATAAACATAAGGTACATACATCAAGGTATTTTATGACATAGTGCTATTACATACTAAATCCAACAATGATAAACACAGCCTGTTGTTTTATATCAGCTTGGAGGTCACAACAATAACTTCCCTGTATGAGAACCTGAGAGGGAAAAGGAAAATTTAAGAGGACACTATAGCATAGTCAAGAAAGGGGGGCATAGGTGGCTAACCTTATGAACTACAAATTGTAAAGGATAGATTAGGCTAAGAAATAGAAGAACTGTTGCAACAGATTTAAGAAAAGGTCGGTCCTCAAGAGTGGCAGGAGCTCCCTGTCACAGGCCCTAATACAACCACAGTGCTTGAAATGAACAAAATGATGAATACAAAGTTTGCACACTGTCATAATTAACATCAAAGAGGAGCTGCTGAATAGCGTTAATCTAACATTTTTTTCAAAACATTTCCTTTCAAATGAAATTTGTAGTTAGTAATGTACAGTGAACAAGCTAAAATTAAAAACAAAAGCAAAGAGAAAGGAGTCCTTAAACCTGGTTGCCCTTAGATTACAATCATGGCATCCGTATAAGGGGCCCTTTAGAAATTAGGTATCAAGGCAATCCATTGGGGTGTTTCAAACAAGGCAACTGATGTACAGGATGAATAACTGCTCCAGATGGTTGGAAAACTATCCTGGAAGAGAACAAGAGAGAGATACACTGAGTTATTTTTTGAGAAATAAGTTATTATACAAAAAAAGTAGTATCTATACTGCAAATAATGGTATAAAGTGAGAATAGAACAGGGTAAAGGAGGGTCACTGATGCGATGTTTGTGGACTTGACTAAGGCTTTTGATCTGGTCAAACATCCCCTCCTCCTTACCAAAGTCAACCAGTTTGGCTGCTCCCTTGAGACTCAGCAATGGTTCCACAGTTACCTGACTGGCCGCTCCCAATTGGTGACTATTGGTACTGCCACCTCCCCAGGTCTGCCCATCACTACAGGTGTCCCACAGGGTTCCATTCTGGGACCCCTACTTTTCTACCTTTTCATTAACTCCCTCCTGCCGACAGCCTAAATTGTCCTGCCTTACTGTACGCTGATGACCTGATCCTCTACCATAGTGACAAATCCATCCAAAATATATCCTCTGTGCTGTCCCAAAATTATGGCCACATCCACAACTGGTTCACGTATAACATGCTCCTGGTGAATGAGAAGAAAGCCAAGGCAATGCTCCTTGGATCCAACCCCTACCTAGCTAATGCTGCTAAATGCAACTCCTCCCTTTCGGTGCTCTCCTCATCTAGACCTCCACTGCAGGTAGTCTCTGATTTCAAATATCTGGGTGTAACCCTAGACCCACCCCTTTCATTCACTGTGCACACAAACACTGTAGTACACAGAATCAACCGAACACTTGGGGCCGCTTATTGCATAAAGAACTATCTTACTCACGCTGCCCGACTTGCCATTGCCCGTGGAAACCTACTCCCCATCCTTGACTATTGCTCTCCAATTCACTCCTCCTCCTCCTCACTGTCTGCTACTCTTCACCTTAGACTTAACTTGGTCTATAATAGTGTCTGCTGCTCCGTGCTGATGGCCCCATTCTCTGCCCATCACTGTGATCTATACAAATCTCTTGGTTGGCCCTCGCTCAAACGTCGTTTTGACTACACCCTTGGTAGTATCATTGATGGCACATTACGTGATGGTATCATGTCCCCATATGCTTCTCTCCTTAAGGCATGTACTATCCCTAGGTGTCTGTGTAATACTTTGGTCCCCCTGTTGGAAGTCCCCAGAGTCCCCACTGTTATGTGGAGAAAATCTCTATCGGTTGCTGCACCATCTCTATGGAACAGCCTCCCTCCAGTTATCTGCCTGGCCTCCTCACACCACTCCTTCAAATCCAATCTCAGAAGCTGGTTACCTCTGGAATCCACCTTCTCATGCTTCCTAGGGTGACCTTCCCACTCTGGGGTGCAGTTACCTCTACCCCTTCCCTCACTCCAGCTCCACACTTTTTTTTTGGTCCTTTTGTCTTTCCTTTCCCCTCTCCCTTATGCACTTGCTCAGTCACCCTTCCCCATCCCTACCCCTGCTACTTTATGTTCCCTTTGCCTCCATCTCCCCCTCTCCCCAGCTCTTTTCCCTAGATGTCCTGCCATGTCTTCCTACTCTCTTTCTCTCCCCCTCTCCCTATTACCTAGATACTTACCAACCTGGTGTGCACCTATGACTCCACCGGCACCTAATTTCACTACTTTCCCTCCTTCCCCTACTATAGACCCCTCCTAGGAATCTCACCCTGTCACTCACCTCAGTACCTAGTGCACTTAGTGGATGACTCTGAACTGGCTCTATTGTTCCCTATCTGCACTCATCTCCTCTGTTTCTCCTCGTTTCACCTCCACCTAGGTATTGTTCTACTTGCAAACTCTTTACCCTTCTAGGTTTTGTTTATCATGTCTCAGTTTAGTATTTACTGTTGGTACCAAATTTTTTGGTTACTCTGTTTTGAAACTTGTAACTGTACATTATGCATTATCTCTCTGTACCATTGCTTACTCTGTCATGTACTGTTTCCTTGTGATTTATCTGTATTGCCTGCAACCTGCTACTACTATTTGGCCTGTATAATATCTCAAATCATTTGTTCTGTGCCATTGATTGTGGCCTGGGTCATGCCTGAAAACGGTCCTTGGATCAGTGCACTTACCCGGTAAACAAGGACTTAAATAAATAAAAACAGCTTATTTCATTTTTCCCAAAAAGGTTTTAGATCCCACTGATTGTTGAAGCCTGTGGGTTTTACACTATTATGTTTGTAGATCCATTTACTTTTTTTTTTGTAATAGATGATTTGCTCTGTCACCATCTGTTCTGGGGGGACTCACTCAAGTCCCGTGAATTTAAAATCCTCCAATCTAGATCCATGACGTAAAATAAAATTCAACCCCGCAAAAGTATCCCTATTACCATTTAGTACAGAATGCACATGTTCAGGGGTCAACCTTAGCTTTTTTATGCACTAGCCAGCCGGACAAGTTGATTAAAAATTGCACTAGCCAGCAGATGGTTGCACTAGCCCACAATAATAATGGTAAATTTTGATTGGTTATACAGAAAAAATATGAGCCAAGAAATACTCTGATTATTGCATATTTATCCTGCTCCCACATTGCTTCCTGCCCTAGTAAAAAAAAAAAAGACTGCAATACAATCACACGCAGTGTGTACCCCCACTGTTCTTTTACCATGCGCACCTTGCTTCTGCTTTCTTCACCCCCTCTCCACCAAACCAGAGAATGCCATGATAGCAAATGTTCACTCCAGCAGTTCTAGCTCCGCACACACAACACCCAACATCATCCTGCACCTCACCACAGTCCTACCCTGACCTGCAGGGCAATGTACAGAGTCAGGCAGAGAAAGACACCCTCATCCCCCACCCTGTGATTAATTAGAGCCCAGCACCTCTGGAAGTTTTCTTGCACTGCGAAGTGAGCCAGGGGTCAGTTCTAGGATTTCTTTGGGGAGAGTTAAACAAACACAGGGTGCTTGGGATGTAAGAAACTCTGGGATGTAAGAAACGTTGACATATCTGTTTATATATACCAGGCATAAAAGTGTCAATTTTAACATGCTGTATCCTAACAACAACAGATTTTTCATAACAGTGTCCTTTCATCAGCCAAAGGGGAAGCAGTATACAGGCATGGTGCTGTACCACCTCTCTTTCTATATATTTATTTATTTTGTTTTTTGTTGACCGGGTAAGTGCACTAGACAAATCCTGCCTATTTTCAGGCACACCCCGAAGAAGGGGGATACAGATGAATGCCAACTGACCTTGAACCAGATTAAGCTGTTGGTGGTATTTTTAGCGAATGAGGGAAATTTGGCCAGGACGCCGGGGAAATCAATCAATCAATCAATCAAGTCTTTATTTAACCAGGTGTTCATCATTGAGCAGAAGCTCAATTGCAAGATGGACCTGGGTGGAACATGAACAATTGTATATACAGGTCAACACAGGTATTTACAAGGCAATACAGATAATACTGTTTACAGAGAGGAAGAAAAAGAAGTTCATATGTACATAGAATTATACAGATATTGTACAGATTACAGGGTATTTACATACACAGAAGTGTCTATAGGAAGATAAAGCAGGTTATCTAAGGTTGCAAGAGGAAGTAACGGAAGAAAAAAAATATATACACCAGGTAGAGGTGAAGGTGGGGGGGAGGGAGGTAGGGGAGAAAGGCTAGGAGGGCACGGTGCACAGCAAGAAGTTGGTAAAACAGGATGTAGAGAAGGTGGCTGGAGAAAAGGAGTATGTGTGAGCCCCAGAATTGAATGCTATAAAGTACAGGGCATGGTAGGATGTCACAACCCAGGGGTACTGAGCTCATATCAGAGGTTAGGAAAGGAAGGATAAGGGGATGGACGGGCTTAGTGTTGATAAGACAGAGGGATAAGAGAGATATTAATTAGGCTTATTAATTAGGCTTGTGAGGAGCAAGCTGGGGGTCAGTACTTAAAATTGGGTCTAGGCGTGGTTATATACCAGTGCAGACACCGGTACTTGGTCTGAGGGGTGAAGCAGTTACATACTTCTCTGATTGTATGGAAATAAAGTGTCTTGAAGGCATTTATACCAATTAGAGTACTTAGTTTGAGGGTTTTTTTGTAGATCGTTCCATAAGGTAGGTAGCACGAAGCTTATGGCTGCCCTGCCGAAGTGGGATTTTGCTTTGAGTACTTTAAGTGTAATAGCTGAGTAACTTCTTAATGCGTATTTCCCAATTATACTCAGGGGAAGACAGCAGGAGATATAGTAAGGCAGCTTATTAGAGATGGCTCTATAGGTTCATAGAGCGGCGTTTCTGTGGCACCTGAACTTTAGTGATGTCCACCCCACTGCTGCATATGGGGTGCAGTGATGCGTGTCAAAGGGAAGTCCCATTATAAACCTCAGTGCTCGATGGTAGAGTGTGTCCAGTTTAGCCATGTAAGAGTTGGGGCATTGGCTGTAGAGGAAATCAGCGTAATCAACCAATGATAGGAAAATGGATTGGACCAGCTGTTTCTTGGCGTCTCTGGTGAGAAATTGGTTGATTCTAAAAAACAGGAAAAGCCTTTGCCGAAGTCGTTTTAGCAAGTCCTCGATATGTTCAATGAAGGAGAGTCTTTGGTCTATCCAAACTCCCAGATATTTGAATTTTGTAACAAATTCTAGTTTTTCACCTAGAACTGTGGTAATTTGGGGGAACTGTCCCACTGGATGCAGGGTCAGCTGTACGGATGAAAGGGGAGAGGACCATCACTTTAGTTTTTTTGGTGTTAAGGAGGAGCTTTTTTTGGAGGAGTTGGCTTTCCAAAAGGTTGAATTCTGACTGTAGATCACTGCAGGCAGCTTCAGGTATTGGGCAACTCACGTAGAGAACTGTATCATCTGCAAACAGATGGATGTTGGCTTCTTTTATACAGTAGTCAATGTTATTAATGTAGATTGCAAACAGTAAGGCCCTAATATAGAACCTTGAGATACCCCTCTTTGCAGAGTTTTTAAGGGGGACAGGCCTCCTTCAGCTTTAACTTGTTGAAGGCACCCTGTAAGATAGTCAGTTAACCAACGGAGAGAGGAGGGGTCCACACCTATGGTTTGAAGGGAGGAGAGGAGCAGACTATGGTCGACGGTGTCGAAAGCCTTGCTTAGATCAAGGAAAACAGCACAAATAAAGTTTTTGCTCTCAAGATTATGCTGCCAGTCATTAGTAACTTTGGCAAGGGCTGAGATAGTGCTATGTTTAGCTCTGAATCCCCTACTCTTTTCGATAAGTGCCATGGGATCTTTAACATCCACCTGAACTACCACCAATCCAGGCAGATGGGACCTCGGTTTAACATCTCATCTGAAAGACAGCACCTCAGAAGTGCAGTAAACCTCTTATGCTGCACTACAGTGTCAGTACTGGGATATTAACCCAAGTGCTAGATGTGGGAACTGAACCCACAGCCCTCTGATCTCCCGGCCTCAGAGGCGAGTGTGATACCTACTGAGCCACTGACATTGCTACATATAGGATGATCTATGCACACCAGGAATACCTGTTTTAACCTTTCAGATTATATATTTTACCAAGGTTTTGCTTTTTACCATACATGTTCAAAAACATTGTTTTTAAGATGAAATGACATGCTGGATGGTATAAGGGTGGGACTGCATGAATGGCATTGACTGATGTGATCCATTAAGAGGAGCTGTGGACCCCTACACCAGTCAGTAATAGTAGCTATGGAGTCTATGGGTGGACACTTGAGTCTAGTCTGAAGTGGTGTCAAGGGAAAGTAGAGTTGACAGACCACCTGACTGAGCAGACCTGTATACATCATAGTATTCTGTCACTGCAGTGTTGGATACAGACACTCAAAAGGCTGGGAAATGAGGCACACTGGACTTAATATTGTGTGACAGATCAAAGACAAATTCAGCAAACTGGAAGCTAGTGATTTAACCACTCTACCATTGATCACAGCATGTACACTAGCTGAATGTTCTAACAATTGAGTGATAATGACTCACATCAAGTCTTTTGTTGGTTCCCCCTCTTGAAGTGCCAGATAATTGCAGCTCTTAATGGGCTGTTAATCACACCATGCCACCTGAAACACTGAGGGAGATTAGCAAAAGTTGAACAAACCATCTCTCAGCCTAAACCCTCCTTCTCCCTTCATTTTAATGAAGTTTACAACCCTCCTGAAAACCCTGGGTATTTTCCCTCTTTTCTTAATATAGGAATTTCAAATAAAATCAAGATTATTCCACAATCTCTTCCACATAACAGGATCATAGGTATGTCTTTCTTCTAATTTCCATTTAGTCAAATCTGCATTAACTGCAAAAAAATGTTCTAGAGCCAAGATAACTTGTTGCAAGATGAGTCGACAATGACCTATCCAGACCCAATATAAAAAAATGAGCATAAATAATTTGAAATGTTCCTTGGTGCACTAAAAAAGGTAAAGTAGGAACTCTTCCAAAATATAATAAGTTCGGGTCCAGGGGAACTGGACCTGCCCACTTCCATCTATTTTTAACAATGTCCCAAAATTGCATTGCATACGGACAGTTAAAATATAAATGATCCATTGTTTCAATTTTTAAAATACACGTCTCCCTAGGACAATAGCGTTCATGCAAAGCCTTATGCTTTTGGTTACCCTTGACATTTATCCAGCCATGTGGACCTAACCATACTGTATCCCACATACGGACTGGGAGTCTTGCATCTACAATATAATCAGAAAGCTGTTTCTGATCTAACTGGGTTAAACCTGTAAACACTGGCTCATCAAAACATTACAAGATAATATGCCCATAAAGTATTTTCTGAGAGAACTGGACAGTATCATCTAACTGTACTCCCCATTTCTTTATTGCATCAATTACTCCATCCCACCTCTTAGCTAGGCGAGGTCTCCATTTATCTTTATGCAAAAATGTCTTAGTTGACCATTCTTTTATTACCCCATCTAATGCTTCATTTCTCCATTTCTCCCATAGCTGAACTGTACCCTTTACTAAGGGAATAATATTGTCATAAACAAAGATCGTGAAAAAAAAACACACCGGGATGCAACATATTCAAGCCCCCAGACTTAATTGGTTTATAAAGAACATTACACTTCACCGGATTCAACCTACTTCCGCATACACAAGAAAAGAAGCAACTCAACAAAGAAGTTTCTAATGAGGATGGCAAAAAAAATTGAACTAATAAACAAAAACCCGGGTACCAAAAAAGTTTTTAATAAAAAAATCTGTCGCTTTTTTGACAGTTTCCACCTATTCTACATTTTGACTTTTGCATGACCTATTACTAAAACTCTTTCCCAATTTGTATGTGTCATATCCTCTCCTCCAAAATACATCCCTAAAATATGACAGGGATTTCTAGAAACTGGAATATCACACACTACGCTGTCAGAGTCTCTGAGGCCTAACACATTCAAACAACAACATTTAGCTACATTTAAGCAAGCCCCTGTGATTTTACCAATCTCCTGTAGCAAATCACAGGCCAAATGAACTGAAATGTCATCATATACCAATAGGCAAATATCATCGGCATAGGCCCAAACTTTATGTTCTAGTACCCGGCCTATGCCAGAATCGAAGGAGGTGACAAGGGCAGTAAGGGGAGCCAAAGCATCTACGGAACTCAGGCTGGCACAAGGCATTAAGAAGGGAGAAGGACTTTAAGTCACATCAGGAGAAAAGGAGCTGTAAGGACCACATAGTAAGGATTAGGAAGGAGGGGGGTTGGGTGGAAGCAGGGTACGATAAGGCGGAAGCACTAAATGAGTACTTCTGCTCAGTATTTACTAAAGAGAAGAGAGGGGTGACACCCAATGTGGGAGAAATGGCAGAAGCAGGTGGGAAGTGGTGACAGATGGGGAAATCATGGAGGGCAGAGTTCGAGAGGGTTTGAAGGCACTGAGGGTGGACAAGGCGCCAGGCCCAGATGGCATCCACCCCAGGGTACCGGGCGAGTTGACAGAGGTCCTTGCAGGACCTTTGGCAGACCTATTTAATGCCCTCACTACATCTGGGGTGTGTACCTCAGGACTGGAGGATGGTTCATGTGGTGCCACTCCACAAGAGTGGCCCCAAGGATGAACCGGGAAACTACAGACCAGTGAGCCCTCACATCCATCGTGGGTAAGCTGATGGAGACTATCCTGAAGGAGAGGCTGGTGGCCCTCCTAGAGGACAAAGGACTACAGAACAGCAGACAGCATGGCTTTACATGGGGCAGATCCTGCCAAACCAACCTGGTCGAGTTCTATGACTGGGTAACTAGGCAACTGGACAGGGCCATGCAGTGGATGTCCTGTATCTAACTTTAGTAAGGCATTGACTCGGTGCCACATGGAAGGCTGGGAAGGAAGTTAGTAGGCACAGGGGTGGGTGGAAAGCTGGTGAGATGGGTAGGAAACTGGCTGCAGGAAGGCAACAGAGAGTGGTGGTGGGTGGGGAGCTCTCACACCCAAGGGCAGTGACGAGTGGTGTCCCACAGGGCCCGGGTGTTGGGACCAGTGTTGTTTGGGATATTCATTGCAGACATATCATGGGACATCAAGAGCAAGATCAGTCTGTTTGCTGATGATACCAAGGTTGGCACGGTGGTGGATGACTTAGGGGATGGCAGGGGTTGCAGGATGATCTGCAAAACTTGAACTCTGGTCAGACACCTGGCAACTGGGCTTTAATGCCAAAAGTGCAAGGTGCTGCATTTTGGGATGAAGAACCCAAGGAGGAGTTACCAGCTGGGGAGTGCAGCTAGCCCAGACAGAGGAGGAGAAGGATCTGGGTGTGCTCATTACAGGTCAATGAACAACTCAGCACAATGTAGGAAGGCAGCTGCAAAGGCCAACAAAATGCTGGGTTGTATTGCAAGGGTATATCCTCGAGGAGGGAGGAGGTGATTCTGCTACTGTATAGGTCATTAGTTAGACCACACCTGGGTACTGGCAGTACTGGTGTCCGGATTCGAAGAGGGACATTAAGTTACTGGAGGGTGCAGCGAGGGCAACAAAGATGATCAAAGGGCTGGGGACTTATCATACGAGAGGAGGTTGAAGGAGTTGAACATGTACTCACTGGAGGAGAGGAGAGACAGGGTGACATGCTTGAAACCTTTAAATACATGAAAGGAATAAACAAGACAGGTACAGAGGGGCTGTTCAAAGTAAGGGAGGGGAGGGCCACCAGGGGCCATGATATGAGACTGGAGCGAGGAAGGTTCAGGAGGAAGATGAGGAGACACTTTTTTACAGAGGGTAGTGGCTGGGTGGAATGCGTTACCTGCAGAAGTGGTATGCAGTAGAACAGTGGACTGCTTCAAACAAAGATGGGACAGTACAAGGGGGAGGGTTAATGAAGGGGAAGGGTGGAAGGAAGGGGCAGCTGCAGAATAAGGGGTGCTAGCTACACATTCGAGCAGACTTGATAGACCTCTAGGCCTTTATCTGCTGGCAAATTTAGTATGCCTAAACCATAAATCTTAGGAGAATTTTGAATCAACTTAAGCAATGGATCTATCATAAATACATACAAAAGTGGGCTTAGTGGATAGCCCTGTCAAACTCTCTTCTGAATTCAAATTTTCTGACCCATCCAACCATTTCCATATGGTTTTACGTAAGCTAAGGCATAACATGATTGAATTCCCTGTGTAAACAGATCAGGAATACCATACGCTGCCAGACAATCCCAAAGAAAAGAGTGAGAGACACCATCAAAGGCTTTTGCCTGATCTAAACTTACCCACTGCCCCAGTTGGGGAATTTTTACTTTCCATTATCTCCCTTAACAACAAAAGAGCTTTTGTCATTCTTCGACCAGGAACTGAACAAAATTGTATGGAAATAATTAGGTTCGCCATTATTGATGCCAATCTATTGCCTAATAATTTGGAAAATATTTTAAAATCAACATTTAGCAATGTGATTGGTCGCCAATTCTGAATTTCATCTCATACCCCAGATTTAAACAAAAAAAATCGTAAGTCCCTCATACATAGAGGAAGGTAAAGAAAAGTCTTGCAAAATGAAATTATAAACTGCTGAAAATTCCTGTGGAATTAATTTATTTATTTAGCTTTTGTTAACCAGGTAAGTACACTAGACAAACACATGCTTATTAAATTCCATATAACTTTATAAAGTTCTCCAGTCAACCCATCCGATCCTGGTGCTGTATTCCCCTTCAGTGACTTAATAACTCTATCCATTTCCATATGTTAATATGGCAAAATTAAGGAAGCCTGTAATTCTGGGGATAGCTGTGGTAACAATGCTGAATTCAAAAATTGAGAATTAAAACCCAGATCTGGAGCTGAAGTCCCAAAAACAGTTTGTACATATTCCTCTAAAATCAACATAATACCAACATTATCAGTAAAATGCTGTCCTTCAGATGTATTCAGGCCAGTTAACAATCTTTTTTCTCTTCTCTTATGACAGTCCAAAAATGGGTTGCCCTGTTCAATCTTCCCTTGAGTTCCAAATATCTGTTCCTGATTCAATGAAAACATATGGTCATACTGATAAAATTCCACACTATTCCTGACATTCTGAATCTCTATGGAAACATCTTCCTGTCCCAGATGGTGCTTAGTTAATAAATCACCCAGCTGTTCCCTTAGATTTAAATACTTGAAGTATTTTGAGGCCTGTTTACACCTCCCTATTTCTTTAAAATAACTTTTCAAACAAAATTTTAAATCTTTCCACCATTTACCTATATCCTCATACAAAACCAAGTAGAAAGCTTGTCCTGAATTATCCCAGTCAAGGACGACACAACCAAGGGGTCCTTCAAAAGGGAAGACTTCTACTGCCAATACCCTGGGCCGGCCATCCTATGAGGCGGAGATTCAATATGAACCCCCACCAAGACATGGTCAGATGATTCAGTTGGTACTAAAAACATTTTACCAAATGGTAATTACTGTTTAATAAAAATCATGTCTATACAAGAAGAAAGTCATCCTCTAAAATAACTAGGTTTCACTAATTGAGTCTTTTCTTCACGAACAATTTTCAAACCAGCATGACTAACCACTGTACGTAAAAATGCTTTGTCACAATACAGCTTATCTAATGGACCATCTTTTGACAAATTAATATTGAAATCCGCAGCAAAAAATAAAGTCCTGCTAGTGTGCAGATATGGCTGTATTTTTTTCAATAATTCAATTCGAAGAGCTTTTGATTGGAGCCCATACATATTAATCAGTCTACAATGAACCGCATTAATTTCTACATCCAATAGAAAAGCTCATCCTGGTTCAATATCTACCATACAACAATTTTGGATTCCTGGTGAAGTGAAACGATATCCCACCCCACCACAAGTATCTACCTCTAATGACCTAAAGGACGGACCCCATTTCCAATCTTTAGAAATCTGGTTTACATCACTAAGAGACTGTAATCTAGTATTCTGTAGAAAAAAATACATCATAGGACAGCTGTTGTAATATCCCAAAAATAACATAGCGTTTTCTCAGTGATAAGACACTATTCACATTCAAGCTTGCAATCATCAAACAGAATGGATCAGGTAGGAAAAGCAGCCAGTTTTCCACTAGCTCTAGTCATACGCTTTTGGGGAATTTTGGATTGGCATGGGTTTTGTACAACTGAAGATACAGGTTCCAAAGGGGGGAAAGGATCCAGATCAGTTTCCTCCATAGGCACTACTGTATCCACCTGTTCACCCCATGAAGTGAACACCGAAAATCTATTTGATAAAGGTAAAGGGAAAATAGATATACCCCCTCTTTCTGTTTCCAGAGACTGGGGTTTTAAAGGGAGTATATAACCTTCCTCCATTGCAACCATCTCCAACTCATCCACCAAGGGTAAGGAGGGAAGACCTGCAGGATCAGCAAGAGCTGATACAGAAGTTTCAGGAATGAGGGGAACTGTTTTGTTAGTTTGTTGACTCAAAAGAAACAAAGATAAGGTCACTGTTCTCACAGGAGAACCCTGTGGGGTAACATACAGGGCAACACTTTCCTCTTGTCTAGACTGTGACTGAGGTTGACTTATTAAAGGCTCCGGAGGAAGTACAACTGCAGTGAATGGCACAGTGGGTCTGGTATTAGCACGTTGGTGTCTACCCCTATCCCCTGACCGTGCCACTCAGCCTCAGCCGCAGGTGGGGAAAGAACCTTCTGAATAATGTCCAGCAGATTGGCCAAAATGTTGTTTAGCTTTATTGAAGGAAAAGTCATGGTCAGACTCCCCCTTTGTGTTATGAGCTGCCCAAGGACAGTCCTAGAAGGAGTGCTCTTCTTCCCCCCATAAATTACAGAAAGGGTGGGCATTACACTGAGGAGCAATGTGTCCCAACAATCCACAATGAAAACATCGAATCTGATCACAATCCATGTTTAGATGGTCCAAAGCTCCATATCTATAGCAGCTTTTAGGCTGTCCTGCGTAAAACAGGACTCCCCGATCCCGGCCCCCCAAAAAAAGGAACTGGGAAGATGGGAAATTCCAGCCTCAGTTTGATTCAAATGGACCCGAAACAACCAACCACCATTCCAAAACCCATTTTCATCCATAATGAGTTTTGGATGTTCCATAACAGTACGTTTTTTCTAGCCCAAACATAATGTCATTAATGCAGACTCCCTCATTTCTAAATAAGATTGTAACAGTCTTAATGGCTGCTTTAGTGACTGGAATAGCCAAGAAATCAATCCAATTTTCAGAGTCTTTAAGTGTATAATACAGTTTCCAGAATTTGTCCAATGATTGCATGGTACAAAAACTCAAATCATAAGTCTGATCTCCAGGGGCATGTATAAATGCATAGACTTCAGCAGGTGAAAAACCCATAGAATCTTTAATTAGAGTCTTACCCACCCATATCCTATCTGGGACTATAGGTGCATTCCCCTTGTATTTAATTCATACCAGAAAACGTCTTTTTGCAGCTTCTGCAGGCTTATAAAAAAGAACTGCAAATGTCTTAGGTGGCATTTTATTAGAAGGAGCCCCCTCTTGTCCCTCTATCCCATTTAATACAGGATCTCCTGAAGAAGTCCCACCTTGTGTTGCTGAAGAAATATCCATCGGTCTGTCAGTTTGAGCTTCCTTTAAAGTAGAAATTCCAGATTCTGGGGCTTCCACAGCAATAGATCCGGAAGAACCCGAAAATAATTGGCACCTTTCTAGATCCTGTGGAGCAGTACCATTGACTGCAGCCCCATCAGGCCAGTCTACTGCCACTGAGATGGCGCTCAATGGCACTGGTGCTCTAAGAGCTTCTTGGGGGGAAACAGCCCTACTCTCCGGAGTACCCGGTAGAGGAATTACAGGATTGGGAATCCAGTGGTCTCCAGAACGAATCCACCCAGCTTTTTGCAAGGTCGACCCTGGGGTCCATTTGGCATCAGTGCTTGGCGTCTCTGAGATGACATCAGCTGCCTGATCCTGTGTACCCAAAAGAGTCAACTCCAAAGGGGAAGGAGACTGCTCTGAAACTGCCTCTAATGGTAATCATTTGCTACCCCCAGGTAATGGGCTCACAGCCGATCTCTTTCTTTTTTTTTCTTCCAAATTTAACTTACTT
This sequence comes from Neoceratodus forsteri, assembly GCA_016271365.2. Classification (NCBI taxonomy): domain Eukaryota; kingdom Metazoa; phylum Chordata; order Ceratodontiformes; family Ceratodontidae; genus Neoceratodus; species Neoceratodus forsteri. Next base: position 896,187,895 of record CM028136.1, read on the forward strand.
GCCATGAACTCCTGTACTGTTAAATCCAGCAGCTGATTTTTCTTTAAAGCCAGGTCCCGCTGAAGGTTTTCTTCGTCTAAATCTTGATCGCAATGTAATAAACCCAGCAAAATAATAGAGGGTTCCCCAACGGAAACATCAGCCCCTGAACTTGACCTTCCAGGCTCATAGCACTCTGAATTTCTGAATTTCCGTTACCACCTCCATCTCATCCACACCACCTCCTTCCTCCTCCATGTCTTGATTCGCACTGAACTAGACCAAGACTCTCCTGCAGTGCTTCAGCACCCCCTGCAGCAAAAGTAGGGGAATTTGTTATTGAAATTACAACAAACCAGATACAAATCCAACAATACATCAAAAAAAAAAAAAAATAAAAGGAAAGAAAAAGGAAAAAAACAAAGCCATGATACATATTGATTCATACAATATCACTAAAACAGAAAAGTTTTGTAACAATAAAAAACAAATTCAACAATACAATATACAAAATCATAAAGGAAAAAAAGAAGAAAGTTCAAAATCAAATATAAGCATTATTTCATGCAAAGTTTCCGACCCTTGAAGAGTCTTATAACCCAAGCTTTTCCATAAATTTTTGAACCAAAGCCTATATGAAAAAACAATTTAAACCCACCCCCTTCCCTCCATAAATATAATAAACAAGTAAATAAACCCCCTTCCCTTAAAGCCAATCAAAATATTTCCAATGAAACTCCCAGTCAGTTAGGGGGAGCTTCGAAAACTCCCTCTGTTTAAATGTTTGTAACACCGTAAATATGATAAAGTAGAGTTTCCCTCCTGAAATCTCCATTTGTTGAAGTGTCAATTTGCATCTAATTATCCATATCCAATACAGAAAATGTACCATGATTATACGTAACGTACTATGTAGAATATGGTTTAATGAAACCGGAATAATGCCATAAAATAATAATCTATCATCTGGAGGAAAATCAAATTTCCAAATCCCTAAATTAATAATCAAATCCCAAAAGGACTTAATATAAGGACAGTCAAAATATAAATGTGTCATAGTCTCAATACATTGTATACAAGAAAGTCTTGGACAGTATCGATCTTGAATCTGTTTGTGCTTATGATTCCCTCCCACATTAACCTTGCCATGAATTGCCAACCATACTGTATCCCACATTTGCTCCAGTATCCTAACATCTAGAATTAAATTGGAAATTGAGAGTTGATCCTTCACTGAAAAATCTGCAAACGGAAAATCCAAAAAACAACTCTAATATCTGCATACAAAGTTCGTCTTGAAAATTTTAAAACTGAAACAAACGTTACCTTCCATTGTTTTATTTTATCAAAAACTTCAGCCCTTTGACTATCCAGTCGTGGTGATATTTTATTTTTATGCAAAAATATATTCCTATTCCATTCTCCTATTACACCTTGTAATTTCGGTAATCTCCAAAGAACCCATAATTTTGAAGAGGGTTTCATTAAATAAAGCAAGTTATTACAAATAAAGATCGTAAAGAAAAGCACCAATGGATTAAGCATATCTAAACCACCTTCCTTAATAGGTTTATAAAGCACATTGCACTTAATGGGATTCAAATGACTACCCCAAATACAAGAAAAAAAACTTGCCAGTAACTTTGTCTCCAAAGACGTAGGTAAAGGAAAAATTGTAGCAATAAATAGAAAAACTGGGGCAAGAAAAGATTTAATTAGGTAAATTCTCTTTTTTTTTTTGACATTTTCCAAACATTCCAATGTGCTACCTTATCCATTCCTTTATTTATAGCCCTCATCCAATTATCTTCAGCTAAATTCTTCTGACCAAAAAAAATTTCCCAAATCCTACTTGTTTTTTTGCAATGGGTATACCTCTGATCTCTAAAATTGGAACATCAAACCCTTGAATGGCCAAACAAATAGATTTCTGAGGATTCAGATGTGCACCAATTACTGACCCTATGTTTTGAATTATATCATAAGAAGAGACTCATCATCTTGTGCCAATAAACAAATATCATCTGCGTAAGCAATAACTTTGATATTCTGTTTTACTTCAAAGCCTAAACCTCTAATTAAAGGTGATTTTTGTAAAATCTGAAGTAGTGGATCAATATAGAAAACATACAGTAAAGGGCTTAAGGACACTTCCTAGCATTCCTTTCAAAACTTTACAAGGGTTACCAATATAACCATTCTCATATGGTCGTTTAAAGCTAAAGCATAGCATAAATGAAGCCATTGAATAAAAGTCTCTGGGAACCCATAAGACTGTAAAAATTGCCATTAAAAATGATGTGAGACATTGTCAAAGGCCTTGGCCTGATCTAAACTAAAAGCAAAACCTCCTTTCAAGCCAGAAATTGTCATGTTCCCCCCATACTCCATAATTTCCCTTAATAAGCATACTGCATCTGAAAGACTTCTTCCTGGTATCCCACAAAACTGTGCCAGATGTATCAAGGAATTCATCACATCCATTAATCTATTACCCAATAGTTTAACAAAGATTTTAAAATCAATGTTTAATAAAGTAATTGGACGCCAATTAGTAATATCTGACATCAGTCCAGATTTAAACAAGAAAATCAAAAGTCCCTCATACATCTGCATTGGTAGACAGACATCCTTTAACATAAAATTATAAACATCCAAGAATTCTACCGGCATATATTCCCACAATAATTTATAAACTTCTCCTGGTAAACCATCAGACCCTGGGGAAGTACTAATTTTTAAAGACATAATCACTTTCTGCATTTCTTCTGATGAAAAAGGAGCTGTTAATACATCAGATTGTTTAGCCGTAAGCTGTGGTAAATCAGCTGCCTGTAATATCAGGGCCAAAGCATTAGAATCCAACAATACCTCTGCATACATTTTAGAAATAAAAGATTCCAAATATTTCATCACATTTGCATTATCCACCAGCAAATCTCCTTGTTCATTAACTAAATTCACAAACCCTTTTTTCTCCCTCCTCTTCTGACAGTCTATAAATGGATTTGTTTGATCTATTTTCTCCTGTGTTCCAAAAGACTGTTCCTTCTGTAAGGATGTTAATCGATTATACTGATATAGGGACATTTCTGCACAAATTATACTAATATCATGACTATAATCCACCTTACTAACTGCCTGAGCTGATAATAAATGATACAATCATTTCAGAAGCTCCAAATATTTAGTATTCAAAGATGCAGCCTGTGTTGTAGTTTTAAACTGAAAATATTGCGTTAAACAGTATTTCACATCCTCCCACCACTGACTAAGCTCTCCTTCATATAAAAAAATTGTGGAACATTTATCCATAAGAATCAGATGTAAATCATTTTTAACAACATTGTCCGTTAACAAAGATGCGTTCAATCTCCAAAAACCCGGCCCAGACACTCTTGGGGGTGGGATTGCAAGGTGAATCCCTATCAACATATGATCCGAGGTTTCAATAGGTAACATACATGTAAAGCAAATTCCAGCTGTTGGTTTTACAAATATGTAATCTATTTTTGAGGACAAAGATCCTCTATACTAGGTAGCCTTGACCTTATGACCTCCCTGTGAATGCGCATTTTTTAAACCAGCTTGCAAAACTATTTTAAACATAAAGGTTTTATCACAGTAATTTTTACAACCAGAACCAGTCTGTAGAGAATTCACATTGAAATCCCCTCCCAAAAAAAGTTCCCTACTAGTATATAAGAAAGGTTGAACTTTAAGCATTAATTCTATTCTTTGAGCTTTGAATTGAGGGCCATAAATATTAATTAAATGGCAAGAAAAAGATCCTATTGCAACATCCAACAGCAGTGCCCAACTGGCTCTATATCCACTAGCCGGAGTACCTTAAGGTCGTAATTTCTAAAAATAATACCCACACCACAACATAAATCAGAACCAATAGACCAATATGCGGGTCCCCAAACCCAATCTTTGGTAGCTAAATGTAAGTCTGATGAAGTATGAAATCGAGTGTCCTGTAAAAAAATTATATCATACTGTAAGTGTTGTAGAATGGAAAAGGTAATAGCCCGTATTGGCAGGCTCAGGGTGGATCCTTTTTTAAGTGAACACTAGACCTTGTCCATCTAGAAGGTAATATGGGTATGCTTGAAGATGACTCAGTAGCTTGGGTATTCTCCTGTACTCTTTGTGAGGGAAAAGGATCCACAACTAGGTCTGACGGTTGTTCTTCCTCAGCTATATCACCCCAAGAGGAGAACACAGAGAAACAGTTTGAAAGGGGTAATGGAGACACCTGTCCAGGATTTGAACAAATAACCAAATCTTCATTAATAATGATATCCGTAGTTAAAGTAGAATCTTCCAGATGTAAAGATGGACCCATAGTTTTGGTCTGCTCAGGATCTTTAGCCGAAGACAAAACCTCAACCGTATTCGATTTAGATGCTCCAGGCTGAAGGTGTTGTTCAAAAGTTAATACTATACCATCAGGTAAAGGGGGAGGGATAATAGAGGATTCTGGCAGGGATTGAGAAACCTCAGAAACTACCTGGGTCACCACCTCTGCTGAGGTGGAAAAAGCAGCAATACCAATAGGTCAAGGAAATGGAGGAGCAGTTCTTGGTAAACCCCTCTGGCTTCCACTACCACCTCGACCTCGACCACATCTCCTATTGGGCACTGAAAAATCAACACCAGCTTCATCATTCCTGCCAAAGGAATGTCGATCTCGAGAAAGTAACACCTCATGATCAGAGGCCTCCTCTGAATTATGAGCAGCCCAAGGGCAATTCTGAGAGGCATGTTCATCGTCCCTGCAGAGATTAAACATGGGGGGGCTGAACATTGCGTAGCTGTATGGCCTAATGTGCCACATTGGAAACACCGCAGAGTGTCACAGTCAGTACTGAGGTGGGACAACAACCCACACTGATAGCAACTCTTAGGTTGCCCAGCATAGAAAAGAATTCCTCTATCCCCACCTAAAAAAAAGGAACTTGGGAGGTGTTGTATCCCATGTTCAGACTGGTTCAGCTGAACCCGAAAAGTCCACCCCCCAGTCCAAAAACCATTATCATCCATTATGGGATAGGGATGATCAAATATGGTACATCGTTTTTCCAACCAGAAAATTATATCCTTAATATCCACCCCCTCGTTTCTAAATAATAATGTGACCATTTTAATGGTTGGTTTAGTAATAGGTATGGCTAAAAAATCCTTCCAAACTTCTGTATTTTTTCCTTCATAATACAGCTTCCAAAACTTATCCAATGAAGCCACAGTACAGAAACTGATATCATACATATGGTCACCTGGAGCATGGATAAAAGCATATACCTCAGCAGGTGCAAAACCCATAGAATCCATTAATAACGATTTACCAACCCATAGTCTGTCAGGTGTAATCGGAGCCAAACCTTTGTATCGAAGTCGTACCAAGAATCTCCTTTTAGCAGCTGTAATGGATTTCAAGAAATAAACCTGCATAGGTTGTAGGGCGTCTATTTCCCAAAGGTAATTCAGCCTGAAATGCCTCTTCCACGACCTTTCCTCCTGACTCCTGCCCACTCCCCTCTTTGCGCTGTTCTTCCAGCATAATGTCATCCCCACCTGTACCAGAACCTAGAGCAGAAACTCCGCCCAGAGCTCCCTCACGTACTGCCTCGATACCCGGATGCTCACTAGGCTCGGCGACTGTCGTAGTTACAAAACCTGTTCCATCTGCGACGTTTCCATTAAAGGAATATGAGTCTCAACATTGTCAGCCTCTATAACAACAGATTTTTTTGCAGGTATGTCAAAAGTATTGGTACTAGGAGTCGGGGAACCGGGATAGGAATAGCAGGGTCCGGTAGCCAACGACCATTAACAAACACCCAACCCGCCTGGTCGAGTGCTTTCCCTGGTGTCCAATCTGAAGGGGTCCCCTCGAAAACCATATCCTGGGACACTGTTCCTCCATGCAAAGAGTCGGGAATAGTAACCGAGTTTAAGGGAGATGAAGACTCCAGACCACCCCCCCCCCGGCAGGTGTTTACTCACGTCCTGTTGTGGACTAGCCATCGATCGTTTGCATTTTTTCCCCTTCTTCGTCCAGTTGAGATTTCTCTTTAAGGAGTTCCTGCTCCACCACTGACAGCATAGACAACAATTGTTGCTTCTTTTTGAATAATTCAACCTGTAGCAATTCTTCGTCCTCTGTGATCTCCTCCTCCGAAATGTGTACCAAACTAGGAATTCCAAACCCTGAAACCATATTTTCCGTAGGCAAAGGGGGGGGATCCACCAACTCCCATACATCGCTCTCTCCATATCCAGCAGCATGACCGCTTCCCTTTGAATCCAATAGCAAACTGGGAACCTCCATCCCTGCAGACAGACGGACAGCCTACCTGCCTACAGAGTAGGGGAATTTCCCCGGTGTCCTGGCCAAATTTCCCTCATTCACTAAAAATACCACCAACAACTTAATCTGGTTCAATTTCAGTTGCTTACCATCTGTATCCCTCCTCCTCCCTGGTCGCCCCTGAAAAAGGGACTTCTATGCCCAGTGGGCTTACTGGGTCAACAAAATTCAACAACAACAACAACAGGCAATAAAAATGGGAGAAGTCAGCATTTGAAGCAAAGTGTAAATTCAACTTTCTAAACAATTATGTGTGAAATGTCCTAGAAAGTTTGAATTGCAGACCCCTGACAGGTAGTCAAATGAATGGGCAACAGGTAGTATAGGGTCTGGCAAGGCGTTTGGGTTAGTAAGTCTCTGGGAATGGGACCAGACATGGAAGTCTGTTTTTTTGGGCCACTAGGGCTATCAGTGTAGTGTCAAAGGGAAGCAGCCGGACCACCCATGTTTTATGCATTTAGTAGTGATATCATATGTTGATATGCTTGTCGTATTTATTGTCCTTCTGGGCATATTGAGACATGTGCTGGCACAGCTTGCCAACCAGGTTAGCACTTGCCCTGCCTGGTGAGAGTGTCACTACAGAACTGGTCTTAGGAGCACCAGGCTTCCAGGGACCCCAAAAGGGAGGCTATTGATCTGTAGGGTTGAAAGAAACCCACAACATAATGTAATGTATAGTTGTGCCTCTTTAGTTCAGGGGGTGAACCTGGAACATGTTATGGTTGTTGAGTGGGCAGTAGGCCCCACAAGTAAGCTGATTATCATCAGACCAGTTATAAATGAGAGCAGTGAGATTTCATGCAACACTAGAGGTGGGGTGTTATGTAGAATCCTGGTAGAGTTTTGAAAGAATAATCATGTATGGCATCGACCACGAAATAAGGCATTGTCATGTGATCAGATACCATCGTGAAGACATATGGCTTGGAAATCCCCAGAGCGCTGTATACCATTTGGCAGCTGAAATAAAAATACACCATGCTTTGATCCCAGCTCCAGGTATGGACATTCTAGTTTGTGTATAGTCTCATGTTATTGGTGCCCCAGCGTATGGTTTAAGGTGCCCCTGGTCTCCATCACCCCTAACATGTGATGGCAAGGTGACTGGTGTTGGTGCAGCACTGGTATTTATGGCATGAGGTGGGTGCTCCCCTGGATGAGATGTGGTCATATACCCCTAGACACAGGGTGACCTGGCCCTTATACACAGCCTACCTCGGTTGCAGATTTCTGTGCCACTCATTCCTCTTCCTTTCTTTGCAGATGCCAGAGTCACGTCCATACAAGACGCACTCAAAAGGTGCAGTTTGGGGGTGTTCCATGACACTGGTGATGATGCATCTTCTGCATTTCTGCAGGTCTATGTACCCTTTGGCTTTTAAACTTCATGGTCTTCGATCATGAAATTTATAAAACCGCTGTTTTCTGAATTATTTTTCCACGAGTCTTTCACAGTGCAGTTAGTATCTTCTAAATGGCGGGTCTCAACAGCAGCCATTTGCCCCTTTGTGCTACCAATGCTCCATGCTACCAGATGTCCTGCACTTCCTCTTACTATCAGGAATCATGGGAATGCAGGAGGATTTATGTGGCGGAGCTCACACGCCAATGTCAGTGGTGCTGCCAGTCCACATGGCAGCTTATACTGCTTGCCCTGCTATGAGTCCCAGTCTTGCCTGCAGCTCCAGGACTGAATTATTGATCAACTTACCACAATCGGGTAAGTGTCAGTATTGCCAAATTTGCACCACAGCAGCAAGTCTGGTTTCGTCACTGTGGTGCAATTGTGGCAGGTGTAAAACTGCTGCTATTATAATACAGTACAGTGTGCAAACCAGAAGGTAGAACAGTGGTCAATGGTAAAACATGAGCCAACACGTAGTAAGCAACTCTACTTGTACATGCTATGATTAATTTGATAACAGAACTGTTGTCTCTGATATATGTGTTTCATATACTGTAGAAGCGGACTGTGGCAACTTGCTGTTGTTGAGTCTGGATATCTCAGAAGCACCCACCTTGTATGGGGAGTTTAGACCAGTTTTGGTGCAAGAAGTTTGGCGGGCAGGTTCGAGAATGAAGCCAGAGACACTTCTTATGACGAGGGCTGTGTCACAGTGGAATGAATTGCCGGCAGTGGTCATCAACCAGAAGGTGGTCGGTGGATTCAAGAGGGGATGGGACAAAGTAAAGGAAAAGGTTAGAGTTAATGAGGAGGGGGGCGGGACTCACTGTAAACATTTCTACAGGAGGGCCTGCATTGGACAGACTCGATTGACTGTATGGCTTTCTTCTGCTGGCATATTCGTATGTTTGTATGGAGACACATTACATTTTTTGCAGACTGGACCCAGGCCCAACATGGCTACTAGTGAGCTGCATGGGGCAACTGGGTTCAGAGGCATAGAATTTGACAGCAGATAAAGATCAGTTGGCCCACCTAGTCTGCCCAGGTTTCCTACTTACTGTAACATCACAGACCCTACTTGATCTCCAGCTTTACCCCACCTTTCTCTACCATTAAGATTCCTTATGTCCATCCCATGCATTCTTGAATCCCATTACCGTTTTTGCCCCCACCACCTCCTCTGGAAGGCTTTTCCAGGCATCCACCACCTTTTCTGTGAAGAAGTACTTCCTCACATCTCCCCCTAATCTAACCCCCTTCAGCTCCATAGCATGACACCTTGTCCTTGAGCATCTTTTTTCTGAAAGATGCTTCCCTCTTGAACTTTGTGAGGTATTTGAAAGTTTCTATCATATACCCCCTCTCTCCCTCCTTTCTTCCAGGGTGTACATATTGAGCTTGTGATGCAGACCCTGCACCATATTAGTTGCCCTTCTGTGGATCGCCTCTACTTTGTCTCTGTACTTCTGGAGATGTGATCTCCAAAACTGGACACAGTATTCTAGGTGAAGTCTCACCAGTGATCTATACAGCAGTAACACCACCTCTCTTTCTGATGATGATACCTCCCTATGCAACCTAGCATCCCACTTGCTCTCCCCACTGCCTTGTCACACTGTCTGACCACCTTTAGGTCATCCAATATGATTACCCCCAGGTATCTTTCCTGTTTGGTGGTCATTAACACCACTCTCCCCATTTTGTACTCTCTCTGTCCCTGGGTTTCTGTGCCCCAAGTGCATGATTTTGCACTTCTTTGCATTGAAGCTTAGCTGCCACACCCTTGACCACTCCTCTAGCTTTTTAGATCTCTATTAATTTTTTCCACCACCACCCCCAGTGTGTTGACCCTATTGCAGATTTTAGTGTCATCTGCAAAGAGGCACACCTTCCCTTCTAGCCCCTCTGCAAAGTCACTAATAAAGCCATTAAAGAGGACCAGTCCCAGTACTGATCCCTGTGGTACCCCATTGGTCACCCTCCCTTCCTTGGAGTGAACTCCATTTACCACCACCCTCCGCCTCCTCTTCCCTAACCAATTCTACCCAGTTTACCACCTTGATCCACTCCAGGCTGCCCAGCTGCTTCAGTGTTTGCTGGGATCATTCAGTGCTCCTTATTGGAGGGGCTCTTTCTGACTGCATTGAAAAATGCACTCATAAAATCCCTTCTGAAGAAGTCATTGTTGGACCTGGAGATTTTGGCAAATCTTAGACCAGTCTCTAACTTGCCCTTTTTGGGAAAGGTTACTGAGAAGATCATGAAGTTATAGCTTTTGGCACACTTCACGGCCTTTGACATCTTTGAGCCCTTTCAGTTCAGATTTAGGTTCAAGTATAGTGGTGAAACTGGAATAAGGTTAGATGCCCAATTACTTGCTCTGGGTGAGGGACACAAGTGAGGGGTCAGTTCTTATTCCCCTCAACCTATTCTCAGCATTTGATACTGTGAACCATGTTTTTTTTTGAGCAGCTGAGGGAGTACAGAGGGTTCACCGGCAAAGTCATCTGCTAGTTTGACTCCTTCCTTAGGGATAGGACACAGAGAGTAGTGTTGGGGAGTTTCTCCTCACAACCTGTGCCCTTGCCCTGTGGGGTACCCCAAGGGTTGGTCCTTTCATCCATGTTTGCAGTGTATATCCGACCCTGAGCAAGATAATTAGATGATTCAATTTGGGTTTTCACTGCTATGCAGATGACACCCAACTGTACCTTTCTTTATACCCGGGACTCAGGCTGTGATGAAGGTGCTAAATAAATGCCTGGCCAAGATCCAGGAATGGATGACTATTACTGAACCCAGGCAAGACAGAGGTACTGGTGATTGATTCAGGCTAATGGAGGGGACCAGAGTTGGCAAAGAGGTTATGCAGCTGAGGCTCGGGTCCTTGAAGCTGGAGGCCTCTGCAAAGGTGAAAAACACGGGAGTCACTCTGAATAAAGGGCTGACATTTGAGGCTTAGGTTTCAACTGTGGTCCACAGTGGCTTTTACCATCTAAGGAACAGCTGGATTAGATCCTTAATCCCCTCAGAAGACCTGACTAGGCTGGTGCATACTTTCATGACATCCAGATTCAACTTCTGCAACGCTTTATACTTCAGGGTCAATGGAAGTCTGCTGTGTCCCCTGCAGCTGGTGCAGAATTCGGCAGCTTGGTAGTTGATGGGCCTTCATAGGTCTTGCCCTGTGACCTCTAGCGCAGAACTGCACTGGCTGCCGTGAGATGGCAGATAACTTTAAAGGTTGGTTTGCTAGCCTATAAAGCCCTACACGGTACAGGCCCCAGCTTCTGGTTGAACTCCATACTCCCTACATGCCCTGCCACCTCTCTGCTCCACCAACATGGTACTTTGAAGATTCAGAGGGCTTGTTTAAAATCACTGAGGGAGCCAATGTTTGTGGTGGAGTCCAGTGATTTGGAATGCATTCCAGAAAGCTCTGAGAGAGGCCCTGCTGATGTTGACCGTTAAGAGGGACCTCCAAATTCCATCTGTTTAAGGTGGTAATTGATGGGACTTGAAAGATGTCCCATGAAACAATGTACTGTTATATCTGCTGCTCATTTTCTGGTTTATGATGTTGTTTTGTTTTGTTTTGGATCATGTATTGCATGGCTCCTGAGCCTCTGGGTGGGGTGCCTTATTACATCAAATCTACTACTACTGCATACTGACTGCATTTATGTAACCTAGATGTAATGCACTCAGATCACCCTGTAAAAGTGGACTAACTAATTTATTAACTAACTAATGAACTAAATACATGAATCAGTCAATCAATCAATCAATCAATGTACAAAGTGGGATGTGGGATTGCACAGAACAGGCGCACGTGTCCAGAATGCAGTTATGAAGTCCATAGATAGATAGATCAAACCATTCATAACAGGTTTCAGGAGAAAACACAAACTTGGTTAACTGAGGCAGGAATGGGAATCAACAATACAAAGCATGCTGATTAGGGACAAACGACTTTCAAAAACAGCACCCAGGCCATGGAATTTGAGAAACTGAGTGCAGATTACGCTTTATCACCCTCCCAGCCCCTGCCCGCCTCCCTAAACTGAGTTGGGAAGAATCTGAGATCAAGGTGAGTGTATCCAGTTAAAGAGCAGGTCAGGGAAGGAACCAAGCTCTCAGTGAACTTCAATTGCAGATAGCATGGGGGTGGGGAATACCCTCAAGCAGTTCCTTTCTCCTCATTTGATGTCACTCTGGGGAGATAGCATCTGAAGTGCCGGAGGAATACCTACAGACAGACTAAGCCCAAATTATTAAGGCAGACCAGATGCACTGATCCGACTGGTTCATGGACAAAACATGGCCAGGTTCAACTCAAATAAAAAGGTGTGTTTACCTTTGTAAATTACAAGGGAGTTTGAAGGATTGATCCATTTTACCACATTTGCAAAATGGATCTGATTTCACCTATTTATTATCCTCTTCTATATTAAAAGTATTAAGAATTAGCACTGGAGTCATAAATGCAAGCATTTGCTTTAGAACAAAAGCACAACTACATTATCATTTTGCTTCCTCTTTCTGGATGGGGATAAGCAGAAGTGAAACAAATCAGAATCTATTCCATTTCAGAGGGTTTTACACTCCAAACTCTCATCCATTTCACAGACTGCCACTTTTATTTGTTTGTTAGTTTTGGTAGCTATTAAATACATTAGGCAATAAATGCCTAATTTCAGGAATGAGCTGGCTAAGACAAAGTACACAATACAAGTAGAATATAACAGTAGCGTAATAACAATTGTGTATAATCAAGAAAATTCCATGTACAATCCACATGAAAAGCATTTGTTAACATATCTGACAAAAGTAAAAGGTACAAAGCACATTTTCAGTACACTTCAAACAAATTGTTCAGGTAACTGTAAACACACCTACAGACGACCAGAAACTTGGATATCAGATCTGTTGTTTCGTGTGTACGTGTGTGTGTGTGTGTGTGTGTGTGTGTGTGTGTGTGTGTGTGTGTGTGTGTGTTAAATGTCCCAGTGTATTTCAGGGCGTAAGTGAAAGGGCTGATTACAATGTCAGTGCCATTACTGTATTGAACTGACTCTTCAATCTAATAGGGATAACACCATTAGACCAGGTGCCTCTCTTCAAGATTAAAATGGCTGAGTGGGCAAGGGCACTCAGTGTCACTGAAGGAATGAAAGATTCAAAGGGAAACATAGGAAAGAACTACTTCACAGAATGAGTGGTGAACATTTGGAAAATACTGCCGCAGCAGGCGGTATCAGTTGATTCTGTAATGGTCACTCAAGCTCAGACTCAACAAGTACTTTGAAGAAAAAAAGGTGACAGGGTAGTCTCAATGAGCTGGTGAAAGGAAGGAACTTGATGAACCGCTGGTCTTCTTTCCCCCTTAAATATGTATGCATGTATGTACGTATGCATGTGTGTGTGTATGTATGTATGTATGAATGTACAGTATATATGAATGCATGTATGCATGTAAACAGGAAATATTTGAGGTGGATCCTAGAGGTCTATCCCACTGAATTTATTAAAGAACGAAGTCACAGATCAGGAGTAACTTCCATACAAATATTTAGAGGGAACAGTCTCACAAAGGACCCACACTCAAGTATGGGGCTAGTCCTAATGTGGACACTGTGTGCCGAAACATTTTGGTTTACATTCTGTTTACTGTAGTATAGTAGATTGTATCTGACTAATTGTGTTTACTTGTAGTCTGACATCTTCTGTTACTACAATCCCAGAATCCCTGCAACTGACATCAGAGCAGTAGGTAGCAGTGGAGATTTAATAGCCTGCAGTGCATGTATGAGTTTATATCAGCTCTGATCATTTGTTTGCAGTGGTCCCGCTGTCCTCCCTGGGCTAAGTAGTGCCAGAATACCACACTTAGCCCCTTGAGAAAAGCAGAAATCGAAACATCTGATCGGAGATTATAAAAGCTCTAACATGCACTGCAGGCTATTGAATCTCCCTCTTCTGCCTACTGCTCTGATGTCACTGCAGTGGATTCTGGGATTTGTAGTAACAGAAGATGTCAGCCTTCAAGTAAATAAAATTAGTCTGATACAATATACTATACTATACTATACTACAGTAAACAGAAAGTAAACAAAAATGTTTTTGCACATGAAGTACCCATTGGGTCCAGTCCCACACTTGAGTGTAGGGCCCTTTGTAATGACTTTTCTCCTTTAAGAAAGCACATGATAACAATATGTCTGAAGACTTATGCTTTTGCAGTCATGCACAGGAACAGTGCTCGTGATCCAAGAATGCCCCTCTGTGATGTTATAAAATTAGGGTGTGGGGGGTGGGCCAGTTACAGAAAAAAACGGAAGTCCCTAAATATTATCCTAACTACAAGTTAGCAAAGGAACAAATGTTGATTTAACATCCCATATGCCTCCTAGGTTTGGGAGAGGGTAGGAGATACGAGCTGTAAATCAGTCTGGGTAGACCACTTCTCAGTTTCCTTTTCCTAGGGTCAACAATCCACAAATCCACAAAGGCTAGGGCTGGAGGGGTCATCATCACCACTTGCCCACTGTTATGTGTGAGCCCTAAACTGTGACTGGTAGAGGAAGGATTGATGTTTATCTTTAGAAAATGGGCAAGAGCAATCCTGTACTGTGATTGGTGGAATTCTGTCAAGTGACTATGTGGTTATTACAGTATAACCACATGAATCAGTTAAATGTCTTTCCTTTCAGCTTTTGGGGCTTTTTTTCACAATTTTATAAGCATAGTAAAGACAAAGGGTGTGCAGATATACTGTACTAACTGCACCTACAGAGTGGTTGAAAATACTTGGTTACTCAGGTGCCTCACAACCCACCCAGGTCATGTGGTTATTACAGCATAGCAGCATGCCCTGTCATGTGTTATTGCCTCAAAATATTAGTCTCCAGCCCACTTAGGAAATACAGTACAGTACAGTATTTGTGAGAATTACAAAATGTGAAGGCAGTGTGGTCTAACTTGGAGCACAGAACAGTGAAACTCCCACTGCAGCTGCTGACTCACTGTGCAACCTTAGGAAGTTACTTGACCTCTCGGGGCATCACTCACTCTCAGCTGGGTAAAAGTAGAACACACACACACACACACACACACAGAAAAAAGAACACATTACATTCCTGGTTCATACAAAAATTGTAAAATAAAATAATTCTCAAATAAACAAATAAATAAATACTCTCCCCTGTAACACATGGCACTTTCATTAATGTTCCACACCTACCTTTCATAACTACCAGACTCCCTGTCCCTTATTGTATGCAATCTCATGCTCTAGCCATGTCTACTCAATGTATTGTCATGTAAAACTCGTTTTTTAATTAATATATCTGTATTTGATTTATGTAACTATGTTGTATCTATGTTCCTCTCCATAAATTTTGTAAAGCATTGTATCTTTGTGCCTCTCTATATACTGTATTTCAGCATTGACTCCTGTGTAAATTAACCCCGGGTCGCCCCTGAAAAAAGGACATTGTCTCAGTGAGCCTACCCGCTAAACAAAATCCAATAAATAAATAAACAAGTACGTACCTAAATAAATAAATAATAGTGACCAGGCAGGGATTTGAAACTAGACCCCCTCAATTCCATGCTGTTGCCCTAGCTGAAGGTGTCACAAGTTAAGTGGGACCTTAAGAAATGCACAACACTCGACTCTTATCCTTCATACCATGAAGGTGGGGTTGGGGGTTAAAAAACTAAGGAGATCAGCTACCCCTCAGATGTGCCAGGCATCAGCAATGCTTGATGAACTGGGGTGAGGCTAAATAACACGGGGTAGATAAAGGTACCACCAGAGAGTAGCTAAAAACTAAAAGTTGTACAACATAGTCCTGTTTTTTCCCAACATGCTCCTCACCCTAGTTGTAGTAACCAATTTCCATTGCTGCATCCCCTGAGAACCCAACCCCTTCTTTCCCAGCACCACAAAATATAGGTTGCTCACCTGTAACCATAGTTCTACTAATGGTATAAACTTCACATCCAGACTTTGTCAGTTCTGCTGGAGACAGCTGAGTCATCGGAAGTTTTCTAGCTAAGCTTCTCCCACTGCCCAGGTGGTATATCCTCTGGCTTCTTCCCATGACATCAGATCTTCGCATGTTGAAAGCAGAGATCCAGATGCTACTTGCCAGGTGAGCTTGGGCGTGTTATGTGGATGTGAACAGTATATCACTAGTAGATTTACGGTTACAGGTGCATAACCTATATTTCTAACAATGTGGATACAGTTCACTATCCATACTCTGGCAGACTCCTAGCAGTACTCTGGGAGGAGGGGGCAAGGCACACACCTATTTGGTGAATAAAGACTGGAAGACTGAGGACCCACAAGCAGCATTCCAATGACTCAATATGTTAATACTGTAATGGAAGATGAAGTGTGCACTTTACTTCAGGTTGCAGCCCTGCATATCTCTGCAATGGGATATCCCTGGAAGCAGCCACTGAGGCAGCGCTATGTTTGGTGGAATGAGCCCTAGCCCTTGGGTGACTTCCTACCAGCCAACAAATAGGAGATGTCAATGCATGATGTAATACACCTTTGCAATCATCCTCTTGGCTGTTGTCTGCCAGGCCCAGCTTCAGTGTATGTTATGAACAGCTGGTGAGCCTCACCCTGCACTCCAGCTGTGCACTCCTTATAGTAATAGAGCACCCTCCACAGGTCCAAGATGTGGAGACTGTGATCGACCTCCAAGGTTAGGCTGATAAAGTATACTGGAAGGTTAATCACCTGGTTAAAATGAAACTCCGATACAACCTTCAGGAGGAACTTGAGTGGGGAGGAAAGGTGACCTTGTCCTTGTAGAAGACCAGATAAGTAGACTCCACTGAGAGTGCCTGGAGCTCTCTTTTCCTTCTAGTTAATGTGATGACCACCAGGAAGGTGGTCTTCCATGACAAATGTTGCATCTCACATTTGTGCATTGGCTCAAACAGCTTGCCAGCACCAACAGTAGGTCCAGTGGAGGCAGAGATTCATGCACCGGAGGGGACACATTATCCAGGCCTTCGAAAAAGCACCCAACCATCTTCTCCTGGGCCAATGTTGGCATATCAGCCCACACCCGCAATACAGAGATGGCTGTCAGGTGCACCTTAAGGGTTGCCACTCACAGTACCAACTGAGACAGGGACCATGGATAGTCGAGGATGCTCACAATGGGGTAGGTAAGGGGATCAAACTCCTTACCCTTGCACCAAATCGAGAACATCTTCCATTTAAATGCATAGCATTTACAAGTCATATCCTTAGGGAACATCTCCACAGTGTGGAGGATGTCTTCCAAAAGGCCCAGAGACTGGAAATCTAGCTGCTCAGGAACCAGACTGAGAGATGCAGGGATTGACGGTCCAGATGCTGGACCTCCTCTATTGTCTGGTTAGTAGGTTAGAGTGGAGAGGCAACCTCCACGGAGGTATGCTGCTGAGGCTGAGGGGATACAGATACCAGAACTAACTGGGCCTGTCTGGGGCTGTCAGGATCATCTGTGCCTTGTCCTTTTGGGTCTTGGTCACAACCTTGTAAACCAAGAGGAAGGGAATGAAGGCTCCCTGCCCTGCTCTCCATTTACTTAGCCACTTACAACTCCAGCACTTCTCTGCACATCTCCCTCTGTATACTTGTCTAACCCCCTGGCCTTACTATGTTCGTGTCATCTCTCCCTCTAGTGTTGACATCCTCCTCCTGAAATCCCCCCCCCCCATCTTTCCCCGCAAAGGGTCGACCCTCCTGGTCGGTCCATTCATGCCTTCTTGTTCTATTGTTAATATAATCTTCTTACCACACACTGTCACTTCTATTGCCTTGTTTAGTATCCACCCCAGACGTTGGTGTATCCTTAATTTAATTTGTCAACAATCTGCACACTCTATTATCCGATATTGTTGTTGCTATTTTTTACTGTATGTACCAGCCTGTACTAAGTGTACAATTGTATTATTCTTTGCTCTGTTCCCTTCTGCCAGGACCATACTGAAAATGAGCTTGCTCAATGATGACTCTGCCTGGTTAAATAAAGTTTTGATTGATTGATTACAGAAGACCTGGGTTCCAGGGCATTGCGAAGGCATTCCCCATCAGTGTCCCAGACTGTGGGGGGTGGGCACAGAACAGTTTCAGCCCTCTGTCCTCTTACAAGGCAAACAGATCCACCAGAGGGATGCCCACCAGGAGAACACGTGGTCTATCACCTCCTGATGCATGGACCACTCATGCAACATCTCTCTGACCCAGCTGAGAGCATCTGCCAGCTGGATGTTCCTCTCATGACATGTGTTGCCAGTATATCCGCTTCCAGGCTGTGCATAAAAGTGCTCAGGTGTGGAGTGCCTCCTGACACAATGGAAAGGAGTGCACTCCACCCTGCCTGTTCAGGTCGAACATGGTGGTTGTGTTGTCCATCTGGATCTGAATGACCCGACTCCAAATCAATGGAATAAATTCCATCAGAGTCCCACACACTGCATGGAGCTCCAGCAGGTTGATGTGGTGACAGGTATCTCAGGATGACCAAAATCTGTAGGTTCTGTTGTCTTCCAAGTGTACTCTGCACCCTATTAGAGACATTATCGTTGTGAGCATAAGGGATGGTTCTGGGCAGACAAATGGGCTTCCTTCCTCCAGAGTTTGTGGGGTCAGCCACCCCTTGATGGCATCCCACATTGGTAAGGTCACCTTGATTTGCTGGACCCAATGACCTAGGCATTGAGACCACTGCCGGAGCACTGCAGGTCTAACTCCACTGCAGAAGGTGCATCCTCACAATGGATCACGCTGGTGGAAGACACCATGAACCCCAGCAGCTGCAGGGAAGTCCCGGGTGGGACGAGTGCCCAACCTGAAATGATTGAGCAAGAAGGTAAGGTCCAATGCCCGATCCACTGGGGAATGGCCTTGACCAACAGGAGTCTAGTTCTGGTACGATGTACTTGATCACCTGCGGGGGACCAGTTCTGACTTACCGAGATGGAATAGAAGGCCCAAGTACCGACAGTTCTGAAGGGACAGATCCCTGAACTGTTCCATGGCCCTCTTGGATGGCCCAGCTATCAGCCAGTCATACAGGTAGAGATACAGCCTGGCACCCTTGCACTGCAGATAGGCCGTCACCACTGCCGTGCACTTGGTGAAGACCTCGGGCACAGACAAAAGGCTGAACAGCATGACTCAGAACTGGTACCAGATCCCCTTTGAATGGAACCAAAGGTACCACCAGTGGGACGGATGAACTAGAATGTGTAAAAATGCATCCTGGAGGTCCAGAGAGCAGAACTGCATTCCCTGCTCCAGGAACTTATATCATGTGCCCATATAGAATTTGCGGTTCTGCATGAACTGGTTCAGATCATTCAAGTCCATTATGGGGCACAAGACCTTTGTCCATTCAGAACCAGGAAGTACCCAGACACATATCCCTAGAGGCCGGCATCTAGAACATGGCTATTGCCCCATACTCTAGAAGATTAGCAATGTCAGCTCTTAATGCATACATGTCCTGTGGCACTCTGGACTCAGAGGATTCTGGAGTTGGTATGACAGGAGAGCCTCAAAATCCAGAAACAACCCTTTGACCAGCACTTCCAGAACTCACTTGTTTAAAGATAGTGGTGGACCATTGTGGCAAGAAGTGGTGCAACCAACCCCCATCTGGGAGCTGCAACGGACTGGATGGAAGCGGGGATGATATCTTACAATCCGTCACTGCACAAAAGTACACAGCCTTGGAAGGGCCTCCGGATGCAGGGGCTGCAGAGGCACCACCACCTCTGCCCCCATTTTGCCCCTGGCCACCAAACTTGGGTTTTGGACACCATTGCTGAAACTGCCTCCTCTGGGGCTGCTGTTGAGGTTGTGGCTGAAAGGACTGAAACTGAAAGGATTTCTTTTTAAGCTTCTGGTCTTTCTGGGATGAAGCCACAGAATCAAGGGTGGCACTGGACTTCTCAATCCATGTGAAATGTCCTTCCACTATGGGGCTGAAGATGTTGATGCCTGAGAAGAGGATGTTGGTCAATTTATGCCGAGTGTCTGCTGTAAAGGTGGAATGCCTGAGCCAGGCCCTGTGATGCATGGTGACAGCCGTAGCCATGGCACAGGCACAGAAGTTGCCCATGTCTAAGGTCATCCAAGGCCTGTGCTTAGCCAGAGATTGACCCTGATCTCTGACTATTTTCACTGGAAGCTGTTTATCAGCTTGAAGTAGGGGAATGCTCTCCTAACACCCCAAAGAGGGAATAGCCAAAGTTTGCCATCATGAATGAACAATTGGCCTGATGTAGACCCAGTGACGTGGCAGCGTACACCTTTTAAGCCACATGGTCAATCTTCTTGGACTCCTTGTCTGTAGATGTGTTCATGTGCCCTTGACCTCTAATTTATGGAAGACAGAATCCAAACAGGCCCTCCGCAGAAGGGTGGCTGAAGAACATAGAAAAGGTGCCTGTAGAGACCACATACTTTCGGACCATATAGTAAAGGATGCTGGGCAGGATGCTGGATCCTGCCAAAGGTCCAGGGCCAGTCCCAAGATGGCTGCAGCCAATGAAAAGGCAACCCCCAGGGAATTGTCCCCATCCAGAATATCAGTGAATGGGTATTTAGCCCATTTCTGAACTGATTCTAAGAGAATCTTCATAGACTCTTACATCAGCCAGATTACGGCTCCAAACAACACTGGCCCATGGACCGTAGTTAGCTCTTTGACCAATTCCTGATCTTGCTCTCTGAGTTGGTGGATTCTTCATAGATGACCCCTGACCTTAGCCAGCCCACTGGCACAGTGGTATCACTACTGCTTGTGACGCTGATGTCCCAGGTTTGGGAACAAGCCTGAATCATTGAAGGGCTGGCCAGAGGAGGAGGAGGAGGAGGAGGATTGAGCATCCCACAGGATGCTGTCATAGAAACATAGAAATTGTCAACAGATAAGGACCGCTTGGCCCATCCAGTCTGCCCATAGGCCCTGTACTCTTAAAGTCGAGCTTTCCCCATCAATGGCATTCCGCATCATAGGCTGCTATAGACCTCCAGCAGCAGGACTGCAACTTCTGATACACCTGTCATCCCACCTGGATACTACCCCAATGGAAACAATCATACAAGGTGACCTTAACTATGATTGGCTGACTAAGGTCTCGGTACCCTGAAAAATTCTCATGCTCTCATGGGCTCACTCAGCTTATTACTGAGCCTACTCACATCAACAAAAAAAATCCAATGAGAAGCACCCTCTTGGATGTTCTCCTTGTTAACAGACCTCATTCCTTTTCCCATGCTGGTATCCTCTTAGCAGACGTTAGTGACCACTGCTTTATTGGTGGCATGAGAACTGTTACCAAACCTCTATCTACATCAAAGTTTTCCACTAAAAGATCCAGATGGAACTTCGATCCTATTGCATATTTCAATGATCTAAAAAACTCTTTGCTATGGCAGAGTTTCTACCTGGCTAAGTCAGTGAGCGATGCCTATGACGTTCTTAATGAAATTATATCCAGCACCCTAAACAGCCATGCTCCCCTGGTTAAAGCACAAATAAAAGCCAGAACCTGTCGTTGGTTCTCACCGGATCCTAAGGCTGCCTTACTCAAAAGAGGTTACCTCTGGAAAAAGGCTCGTAAATCTCGTGCCGATGCAGACTGGTGTCTCTTCAGGGCACCTAGAAATGTATGTACTAAGTTGATCAGAGAGGCCAAAGCCAAATTTTATCAAACCGAGCTACTCTCTGCGTCAAACTGCCCTACCAAGTTCTGGTCCACCATAAAATAGCTATCTGGCCACTCTCCAGGAAGTGCGCTTCCTTCCAAAATTACCACTGATAATATTATCATTAACGATAAATTAGAGATACTGCAGGCTTTCAACAATCACTTTGCCTCTGCTGGCCTGGCGTTTGATAACGCACCTGTAAGTAGCCTTCTTCCTCAGACCAACACCCAGCCTTCAGAACCAAGTAGCAATAACATGGACTTCTCCTTTTCACCTACCACCATAAAAGAAGTTGAAGATCTTCTACGACTAGATACTAAAAAAAGTGCTGGGGCCGACTCCTTGACCCATATTTCTTGAAAATAGCATACCATATACACCTACAACACGCCTATTCAATCTGTCCCTAGCACAAGGCTCCATCCCAAGGCATGGAAAACTGCTCACATCATTCCCTCTGTTTAAAGCAGGGGACCCTGTGACCTAAATAACTACAGACCAATCTCCCTTCTCCCATACTTTCAAAACTTCTGGAAAAATTGTGGATACACAGCTGAGATCTTTCTTAGACAATGCTAGACTACTCAACCCAATGCAGTCTGGCTTTAGAGCTAAGCATAGTACAATTACGGCACTGGCAAAAGTTACTAATGATTGGTAATGGGACCTAGACAACAAAAAATTAATTTGTGCCGTGTTTCTGGACCTCAGTAAGGCTTTCGACACTGTCGACCACTGCCTGTTCCTCTCCACCTTAAAAACTATAGGCATTGGTTCAACCGCACTGGGATGGTTCCAAGACTACCTTTCTGATAGACTGCAACAAATTAAGGCTGATGGAGAGATTTCTCCACTTAAACCGATAAAAAGAGGTGTCCCCCAGGGCTCCATACTGGGCCCATTACTGTTTGCCATTTATATCAACAGCTTGGGCGTGAGGCATCAAAGATGCCAGTATTCACTGTTTGATGGCGACACGATTGCTCTACTTAAGCCGGGAATCTCCTGAAGCTGCCTGCGCTGAGTTACAAGCTGACTTTAATACTCTGCAGTACCAGTTCCTTAGCAAAAAGTTACTACTAAATGCAAAAAAAAAACAAGGCCATTCTTTTCTCACCATCAGGCCCAGGGGCTTACTCTGCTGTCACTAGTCCATTACCATCAATCTCTGCCTTATTAGGAGAACATTTTGAATTTGTGACTAAATTCAAATACCTTGGTATTTGGCTAGACAACAAACTCACTTTTGTGGAACACACAGAAGAACTGCTGAAAAAACTGAGGCAGAGACTTGGTCTTTTTTTCAGAATTAAACGCCTCTTGACCACAGACGCAAAACGACAGCTTGTCCAATCTACATTCCTTTCATTAATTGACTATGCTGACTTCATTTATGGCCATTGCCCTGCCTCATATCTTGCAAAACTGGATGTATTATATCATAGAGCACTGAGATTTATAACTGGCCTCCTGTACTCACACATCACTGCTCTTTATATATGCAGCCGTGGGTGGCCCTCCCTTCAATACAGGCGTTATAGAAATGCAGCCCTATGGACGCTCGAGCCCTTACCAACAAACTCCCACAATATGTTGACTGTCTCCCTTAGTCCTATTAGGAACTATGCCTTAAGAAGTCAATCGCAGATTTCTTTGAATGTCCCAAGGGCCAACACTCGCTTTGTAAGGGCCGCCATAAGTTATGCCCTTCCTACTCTCTAGAATAGGATACAAATATCATTGAGACTTAGCTCACCTGTCAGTCTTGCCTTCAAGACCCTCTATGACAAAACATTTGCTGAAATCTGTAATTGCTTCTATCGCTCCTAGCAGCTTGACTATTGTTCCTCTCTTCTTCAACACTAGTCCCAGCTGCTTATCCCAATCAGCCCTTGCCACTGCTACTCCCCCCTCCTCTGCCCCACTTGCCCTTAGCACCCTCTGCATCCCTCTTATTCACCACCCCCTTCTGCTGCATTTACCTAAGGCTTACACACTGTTATGTGCACCTCCATAGCTTAGGAATTTCCATCCAGGCCTGTAACGTGTTTCTGCTGGACAGGAATATAAAATAATCTTTCTTTTTTCTTCTATGGTTTGTATATGACATCCATACACATCCTGCTCCTGTGGGAACTGCATATATATATATATATTACGTTCGGGTTGTGTTATGTATATATTTCTTGTACATGTGACTTGGAATGTAAATACTCTGCTCCTATCAGTATTGTAAACATGTTGTTCCTTTTGTATTATGTATATTTATATGTAACTGTACAATTTTCCCTGCCAACAGCAGGTCCACCTTGTAAATGAGCTTGCACAATGGTGATCGCCTGGATAAATAAAGATTTGATTGATTGATTGATTGATTGATATATTGTATGTGGCCACTGACCCTATATGATCAATGGCTTTTCATCATTCCCTACCCTCTCAAGTTTCCCTTGTGCCTGTCCCAGGCATGCTTAAACCCCTCCACTGTGCTTTCCCACACTACCTCCTGTGGCAGACTATTCCAAGCATCGACTACCCTTTCTGTATAGAAAAACTTCCTCACATTATCTCTTATTATACAATGGCAAGAATGAATCTAGGTCTCTGATTGGTCAGTCTGGGACTGGACCCGTGATGTTATCTTGGCATAACATCACAGCTCTAGTCCCAACAGTAATGACCGCATTCAAAGTAAAATAAAAGATCACTCCACTGCCATCCCAAGCAGCAGCTGCACAGTTCCTGCTGTGCTCGGAATAGCTCTCCTGCCCTTGTCATCGGTGCTCCCCACCCAGGTCATCCTGGAAACTGTGCTGACACAACCGTTAACTTTCCTGTTGAGCCACAATTTAAAAATAAATAAAACTTAAAGAAACCTAAACCCACAAGTCCACTCATTCTGACAGTGTGAGCGCGTGCAGAGTTTAAATGTGCTGCACTCGCTAACACTGCAATCTCCGAATGAGTAAACGGCAAATCGTGTCTGCCAACAGTCAGCAAGCATCTGTTCTCCATTATTTTTCAGCTCACCTCCATTTGTTAACTCTCCACAAGTAAAACACACTCTGCATCCTTGCCCTACCTCCTTTCTTCTAGCTTCATGAACTGACTTTACAGACTTCCACTTCAGAGTGGAGTCTGACAGAATGGTGACATGCTGGGAGCTCCAAACACCAAACAAAATATAATCCATGGTGATCGTCTCCCGGTACAACATTTAAGCAAACTGTACTGGGAGAACTGCAAGCAAGATACAGTTGGGGGGGGGTAGGAGGCACCAGACAGATACACAGACATGACGATTCATTTAAAAGCATTACCACCTACTGGCCAAAACAGAACTACTTTTCTCCTCAGTATACTTCCACATTGAAAAATAAACTCAAAATCTATTTAAAATTGCTTTTTCCCTCATCTTTCTGTCTTTTAAAATAAAGGAGCCATTGTATAATAGGAATAATGCACTCTAGGGTGTGTGTCGTGCTGGGATAACATCACTTCTAGGGTGATTAGTTGCACTCGGCCTGCGGCCTCATGCCTAATCACCCCAGGCGTGGCGTTATCCCAGTACGACCACCACAATCCTGTTGTGCATTATTCCCTTTAATCTACCCCCTTCCAATTTCATATTGTGCCCCTTGTTCTAGTACTTTTTCTGCATTGGAAAACGTCCCCCACCTGCACCTTGTTTGTGCCCTTGAGGTACTTAAAAGTTTCCATCATGTCCCCCCGCTCTCTCATCTCCTCCAGTGAGTACATATTGAGGTCCTTTAGTCTCTCCTCATATGTTTTGTGGTGCAAACCCTGCACCATCTTTGTTGTCCTTCTCTGGATAGTCTCCTCCTTATCTATGTCCTTGCACAGGTGTGGCCTCCAGAACTGCATGTAGTACTCCAGGTGAGGCCTTACCAGTGTTTTATACAATGGCATCACCACCTCCCGCCTCCTACTAGTGATACCACTGCCTATGCACCCCAGCATGCAACTGGCCCTCCCTGCCACCTTTGTAAACTGCTTTGATCCCTTAAGGTCATCAGAGATGATAATCCCTAGGTCCCTTTTCTCTTTGGTGACAGTCAGCTCCCCTCAATCTGTAGCTCTCCCCAGGGTTCCCTCTACCCAGGTGCATTATTTTGCACTTCTTTGCATTGAACCTCAGTTGCCACATCTCTGGCTATCTTTCAAGCTTCTCAGGTCCCTTTCATTTTCTGCACCCCTTCTGGAGTATCCACTCTGTTGCAGATCTTGGTGTCATCTGCAAACTGACAGACCTTTCCTTCCAGCCCCTCTGCAATGTCAGTAATGAAGACGCTGAACAGGACTGGTCCTAGTACTGATCCCTGTGGTACCCCACTGGTCACCCCCCTCCCCAGACCAGGGCCAGATCAAGCCATGGGGGGCCTGGGACACTCACAACTTGGGTGGCCATGTAAAACGCCCAACTTTCCATACCAAAATGTTTTATTTTGCTCAACATTTACTGAGCACGTTGTTTATTAACCATAACAACCACCATATGGGAGACTACCCCATTATTCACAGGAGAAAAAGTAACTTGAAGTACAACACCCTGTCATGTTCTCATAGTCTGTAATGTTATATTTATTGTACTGTACAAGACATGAAGGCCGCCAGGCTCAGATGCTCTGGGGGTCTAGATGCTCTGTGGTGAGTTTGGGGCTTTTATTGAAGTCGTTCTCCTCTAGACCCTGTTCAGAAAAGCAAAGTAATCTTTAAGTAACCTCTTTAATCACAAGTTTATTTTAAGGAAATAAATGAAACAAAAATAAACAGTGCTTTACTAAGAGGTATGCATCCTACTCAAACAACAGTAAGTTACTGTATGTACCCATTGTACAGAAGTGTGCAGTTCCAGTGTACAAATGCTATGACTCCAAATAAACAGACTGATGTCATACCTTTATCTGCTCATGGGATATCAAAGAATGATTAATTCCATTTATTTCAGAGTTAGAGGATCCATGCATGTATACACACACCCACGTCCCTTTATCTCTTCTTTGAACAAGCTCAGATCAATTATCTCAGCATAAAAATAAAATACAGATATCAACTTTCTAAGCCACTTACTGAACTCAAGCTGTCTGCTGTTGCTTGCGCTCCTTTGAAACTCCTTAGTTTAGCAGTAGCAGGCAGTTTAGGACAGTGCATCGATTAATCATGCTGCTAGCGATAGAGTGGCGTGAGCGTGCAGATGGCGAATGCAGGTGCTGCCGCTGGCAAAGTGCATGCTAAGCCTCAAAAACCACAAGAAGAGTGGTTTAAAAATGCTGCCCAGATGGATTGTATGCAAAGCTCCTGGTCCTGGCGCGCCTCCGACATGCGAGCGGCAGCCCAGGTCTGCCCAACTTGCACCAGTCCAGGTCCAGTCCCAGACTCAAAAGTGGAAAACCTGTCAGTATCCTAAGGAGGTAGATCACGGTGCTTGCATAGTTAGCCTTCTTCACTTCTTGTGCCACACAGTGCCAGTTTGTTTTTCTAGCAAGTCACCTGACCCTAGCTGCAGGCTGCAAATAATGGAGGAGGAGGGTGGGGAGGTAAGAGGAAATCTTCTGCAATGTTGGCTTGCCGGGGCCTATCTGTAGCAGGAGGGTCCCGGGGCTTGTGTTTTGTTTTCTTTTAATTAAAGAAATCCTCTCCCAAAGTCATTTTTTGTTTGTGTTGTTTTATGGAGCAAGATCCGGGGGGGGGTTGATTCACTCTTGACTCATGTGGGGGGGGAGGCATGATTTATTACAAATCCTTACCAGTACTGTACCACCTGAGGGAAGGGGAACGAGAGAAATCTGCAATGTAGGCTTGCCGGGGGGCCTATCTGTGGCAGGGGGCTTGTGTGTTTTTTTTAATTTTATTTAACAAATGTGCTTCTTCCGAAGTCAGGCTGCTTTCACAGCATTTTTAAGGGAGCAAGCTGCCGGGGGCCTATGGGGCGAGGTTGACTCGCGCTTAACTCGCGCTGCAGCGAGGGGGAGGTGGCATGATTTACAAACCACCAGTCCACCTACTAAAAGTGTCTCTTGCTTCCGACTACTGGGGGGGCCAGTCTATGGTGGGGGGCCTGGGACATTTGCCCCCTTTGTCCCCCCCTTAATCCGGCCCTGCCCCAGACTGTACCCTATTTATTTATTTATTGAGAGATCAAAATTACAAATCTTTGAGTCAGAGACTCCTTTGCAGAGGCTCCACGTCATGGAAGTACAAAACAAGAGAAATGGACAATACAATGAAAGGTATTACAAATGAATGCGGAGGATAAAACAACCCAGAGACAAGTATGATACAAAGGTAACGAGCAATACATTGAAAGGTATTTCATCTGAATGCGGAGGGTAAAGCAACCCAGAGTCAAGCATAGTACAAAGGTTTCAAGCAAATTAAGCTATTGCTTACATTCAAATTTCAAGGATGATACAAGGTTTCCTAAGCCAATAAAACAGATACTTAAGATAAAGACACAGTACATCAGAAGAATCAGTCACAGTAGAGCAAGAGGATAGGGGGCAGAAGGCACAGAGGTTTGGCTTGGCACACCAGTAAAGGGGTGACTATGCAAGTGGACAGCTCAGGGGCAGTCACAGGTACTGGCGGTGAGTAGTTGCTCTGTGAGTTTGAGTTTGAAAGACCAAGGTTCTGGACAGATGAGGTATCAGGGACAGATCATTTAGCCAGAGTGGAGCACTACAGTGGAAGGCCGTTGCCTCAAGGATGTTCTGCAGCATGGCACAAGCAATATGGCTGGCTGAACCTCTAGTATTCCTTGTGGATGGTGCATGTTGAATGAGGTTAAGGTGCCTGGTGGGGATTGACCATTGACAATCTTCCTGGCAAGGAGACAGGTGTGGTATTTCAGCCGGCCCTCAAAGTTGAGCCAGTTGGAGAGCCGATAAAGATTACAGGTGTGAGTCATCCTATCACACCCTGTGACAAGACGACAGGCCCTATTCTTGGTGACCTTAATTCTATGAAGTGCGGTATTGTCAGCCACGCCATAGAAGATGATTCCATAATCTAATAGGGAAAGGACAGAAGAGGTAACCACTAGATGGAAGGCTGCAGGAGGCATACACCATTTGTTCCTGTAAAGGAGACCAATTCTGGCATTTGTGGCAGAGCTAAGACGATGGATATGTTCATGATAGTTTAGTGAGGAGTCAAGGGTAACACCCAGATATTTAAAGGAAGTCACTTGTTCTAGCTGTGAGTTTTGACAGTTAAATATGCACAGTGGGGTGCCCCTGTATTTGTTTTGATGATGAGTGAAGACCATAGACTTTTTTTTTGTTATTTAACACCAGTTTATTGGTGGAAAACCATGTTTCAGTTTCAGAGAAAAGACTCTGGAGGGCAAGCTGAAGGAGGGGGCAGGTCACAGTGACTGCAGAAGATAACTGCGTCATCTGCATATAGAAGCATTGGGCCAGAACATGCTTTTGGGAGAGAATTTAGAAAGAGGCCAAAGAGAAGTGGCCCTAGTATGGATCCCTGGGGAAACGCCAGAGTGAACTGGCAGACTGTCAGATAGAGTGGAGTTTATTTTGACACGCTGTGATCTACCACTTAGGTAGCTCTCAAACCAGGAGATGGTTTGGAAGCACGACCCACAGTGAGGATAGACTCTAGTAGGAGAGGGTGATTGACTGTGTCAAACACCTTAGTCAGGTCTATGTACACAGACCCGACTAGGTGTCCACAGTCTAAGGCTTTGTGTAGGAAGGTGGTGTATTCCAGCAGTGCAGTTGAGGTGCTGTGCCCCTTCCTGAATCCATGCTGTTCTTTGCAAGGAGGTTATATTTAGTCAGATAGTCAGTGAGCTGAACTGAGACAATTTTCTCTATGGACTTGGGGGGTAGAGATGGGGCAGTAGTTATTTGGAGAGTCGGTCCCTCCCTTGAGGGATAGGTGTGATGACTCCACTTTCCATTGGGAGGGGAACTGGTCAAGACAGAGAGAGAGAGAGGTTAAGAATTTTTGTAAGAGGGACAAGATCTATATCCAGAGCCAGGTGAAGGAGTTTTAGGCCTAAAGTGTCCCCACTATGCCTGGACTTACCCAGGACTCTAGATAAGTAGGGTTTGACCTCTCTGGGGGGAAAATAGTTCTGAATCGGAAGAGAGGGGTATCAGTAGGGGGTGTTGAGGGGAGACAACTTGTTGGGGGGTCAAAGAAATTAAACAGGAGGACACTGCTAAGGTCTGAGAAGGAGTTTAAAATGTTAGCTATGGCCATAGGGTCCTGCGAGGTGGTACCATTAATGCCAAGTTGCGATAGTGGAGGGAACGCTGTTTTTCCATTAAGTACTTTAATGTTTTCCCAGAACTTACGCCCAGAACCCCAGGAGGAAGAGAGGGCTTCCTGAAAATGAGTTGTCTGCTTTGTGAATCTCCCAGGTACATTTATTCCTGGCAAGCTCTATACCGTTGCCTGTCAGTGGGATGGCCAAATTCGAGGGCCTTATCCCATAAGTTATCATGGAGGCACATGAGATCAAGAAGGGCCAGTGTTATCCAGGGGGTATTGGGGCCTTTGACTGCCAGTTTAGTAAAAGGGGCCAAGCAGTCAAAGGCAGCATTGAAGCAGGTGATGAAGTGGGAGAGGGCACTGTCAACTGACCTAGCGGTATCAATAGGTGACCAGTCACAGTGCAAGAGGAGTCCTTCAAGTGATCTAGGATCCCTTCTTTAGACAATGCTGATAAATGAGTTGGGGGAGGTTGATGACCTTGTTGGACTAACTGCAGATTATGGGGAGTAATCACTAGAGCATCTGAGGACAGCAACCCTCAAGAGTCTGTTTGGGTGGGCTGTGAGGATTAGATCCAGGAGAGTGGATGATCCAGATTTCGGGTTTAGACGAGTGGGGGAAGAGACTTCTTGGGTGAGATTCATGGCTGTGATGGTGTCCTTGAAGGGTGTAGCCTTGCCTTCCCAGTGTATGTTGAAGTCATCAAATGCTATGACTTCCAATGAGTTAGGCAGCTGGGAAATGCTATTTACCACCACCCACTGTCTCCTGTCTGTGAACCAGTTCCCAGCCCAGTTCACCACCGTGTCTCCCATGCCCAGACTGCCCATCTTGTTAATCAGTCTTCTGTGTGGAGATGATTGTCAAAGGCTTTGCTGAAATCTAGGTAGGAATGTCTACCACCCCTCCTGATTTACTTCTCTAGTCACCCAATCAAAAAGTCTATTAGATTTGTTTGACATATCGCATTTAACATACTAAATTTGCCAGCAGATAAAGGCCTAGAGGTCTATCAAGTCTGCTCGAATGCAGCTAGCACCCTTATTCTGCAGCTGCCCTCCCTTCCACCCCTTCCCTACATTAACCCTCCCCTTGTCCTGTCCCATCCTCGTTTGAAGCAGTCCACTGTTCTACTGCATACCACTTCTGCAGGTAAGCATTCCACCCAGCCACCACCCTCTCTGTAAAAAGTGTCTCTTCATCTCCTCCTGAACCTTCCTCTCTCAGTCTCATATCATGGCCCTGGTGCCCTCCCTCCTTACTTTGAACAGCCCCTCTGTGCCCATCTTGTTTATTCCTTTCATGTATTTAAAGGTTTCAATCATGTCACCCCTGTCTCTCCTCTCCTCCAGTGAGTACATGTTCAACTCCTTCAACCTCCTCTCGTATGATAAGTTCCTCAGCCCCTTGATCATCTTTGTCGCCCTGCGTTGCACTCCCTCCAGTAACTTAATGTCCCTCTTCAGATACGGACGCCAGTACTGCACGCAGTACTCCAGGTGTGGTCTAACTAATGACCTATACAGTGGCAGAATCACCTCCTCTCTCCTTGAGGATATACCCCTTGCAATACAACCCAGCATTTTGTTGGCCTTTGCAGCTGCCTTCCTACATTGTGCCGAGTTGTTCATTGACCCTGTAATGAGCACACCCAGATCTTTCTCCTCCTCCTCTGTCTGGGCTAGCTGCACTACCCATAGCTGGTAACTCCTCCTTGGGTTCTTCATCCCAAAATGCACTAGCACTTCTTTGGCATTAAACCCAGTTGCCAGGTGTCTGACCAGGTTTCAAGCTTTGCCAGATCATCCTGCAACCCCTGCCATCCCCCTAGGGCATCCATCACCGTGCTTACCTTGGTATCATCAGCAAACAGACTGCTCTTGCTCTTGATGTCCCATGATATGTCTGCAATGAATATCCCAAACAACACTGGTCCCAACACTGAGCCCTGTGGGACACCGCTCATCACTGCCCTTGGGTGTGAGAGCTCCCCACCCACCACCACCCTCTGTTGCCTTCCCTGTAGCCAGTTTCCTACCCATCTCACCAGCTTTGCACCGCCCCTGTGCCTACTAACTTCCTTCCCAGCCTTCCATGTGGCACCGAGTCGAATGCCTTGACATGACCTTCCTGCTGTGAATCCATGTTGCCTCAGATCCTGAGCACCACTGGATTCCAGATGTGCCACTATCCTTTCTTTCAGCAGTGTTTCCATGATCTTTCCCACCACTGAGGTGAGGCTGACTGGCCTGCAGTTCCCCACCTTCTCCCTACTGCCACTTTTGTGCAGTGGGACTACATGTGCCCCCCTCCAGCCCCCTGGAACCCCACTCATGTTCAGCTACTCTGTGAACAGGGCGTCCTTAGGTGCTGCTAGTTCCCTTTGCAGCTCCGTTAATATCCTCAGGTGGATGCCGTCTGGTCCCATGGCCTTATCCACCTTTCAGCTTTGTGACTTCTTCCAGAACTCTCTCCACTGTGGATGGACTGGTGTCCACTCCCCTCCCCATTGCCTCTGCAACTCAACTGTGGTCCTTGACCCTCCCGCTCCTTAGTGAATACTGAGCAGAAGTATTTGTTCAGTATTTCTGCCTTGTCCAGATCCCCTCTTTACACTCTCCTTCTCCCTTTGAGCCTCAAAATCCCCCCAGTTTTCTTCTTTCACTGATGTACCTATAAAATGCCTTATCTCTTCTGTTTACAGACCATACTAAACCCTCTTCTGTCTGTGCCTTAGCCCTCTAACAGCCTTCCCTGCTTCCTTAGAAATTCAATGTACATCTACCTGTCCTCTCCGTTTGCTCCTTTTATATTTCCTGAAACTCAGCCTTTTAGCCCTGACTTTGTCCCCCACCTCTTTAAAGAACTATAGTGGTTTCCTTCTTCTTTTCCCTTTGGCCACTGTCCTCTGCATTGGTTTGTTATCTCCACTATGGCTCCTTTCAGTTTCTCCCATTGTTCCTCCACCCCCTCATTACCCCTCCCTTCCCAGGATTGCTTGTATACATCTACCCATTTCAGTGAAATCCACCCTCCTGAAATCTAATACTCTTGTCCTTGTGTGGCTTAAGTGAGTTCATGTCTTGTTGGGGGAGGGGCATCACTGTTGCCATGTGACTGCCAACTAGGTGACCACAGGTGGTGGTGCAGGCAAAGTGTAGCAGCAGGGGTTGGGGACCACCAACCAGCTAGACAGGCACTCATGCCCATCAGCCAGTATACACAAAAATGCAGCCATGCTCCATGACAGCTCCAGTGCAGCTTGCAGATCCCGCACCTCGCTGACACAGACTCACTTCAGAAGCACCAAGAATGATCTATTCATGGAATCTGGTCCAGTCTGAGGACCTCCACGATGGGGAGAGAATAACATGAGGCACACTCCTAGAGTCAAGGCAAGCCCTGGGAGAAGGTGGGGGTGACAGGGTTAGGGCTCCGAGAAGAACTGCTGCTGGTTGAGGGGGAGGAAAAATAGAAAGTGAAAAAAAAAATGGCCCTTGACCATGTGCCATGAGGGACCACCCTGGTCTCCTTATCCTGGGTGATCTCCACTGACAGCCAGCCTGGCAAGCCAGCAGTGGAGCAAGACTCTTTGGTCAGTGCCCCAAATAAAGGTTGAGGTGGAGGTGGCTCCAGTTGAAGTGGAGGAGAAGCAGACACAGGGGACTGCTGAGTTACATAGACCGGTGTGGGAATGACCAGCAAAGCCTACGGGACCAAAGATCCAGTGGGCAGAGCCCTACTCCTCCCAACCATGGCCTATTGTTGCCAGATGAGTTCCTCCTGTGATGCCTCTCCTCACCCAAGGATGAGGAGGTTGAGGCATATCAATGATGATGTCTCCGAGTCAAGCAAGAACAAGAGCACAACCGGCACCTGGACATTGGCCGTTAACCCAAAGGCTGACATTGATGGGTTTCTCCAGCGGATTTGTGTAGATGACTTACTTTGGCAGGTTACCCACAATTGATTTTGGATGTACGACCACAGGTGGAGACTGCTTTCAAGATAGCTGAGCCAGTGGTGCTGGCTCACTCAGAATGTCTGGAGGGCCATGCACATTTTTTTGAAATCATCAGAGAATGACCCTCTGACACTGACCCCAGACAGGAACAGCACCGAGACTGACAAGAGACCGACAGCAGCTGCTGTGACCTCTTCTTCCATGACCACAAACTGAGAAGCCAACCTAGCAGCCACTGAGGCCTTTTCGTGAACATTAGGCCATCCCAGGGCCAGTCTGACTTTCCAGTCTGATGGATACTGGCAGCATGGCACGGCAATGACTGCATCACATGATGTCATGTTGATTGCTCAGGCAGTAGAAGCATGTTTCATGCAGATCCATGGCCACCATTTTCTGCCTACATTGAGTACAGAATCTGAACTCAAGTCTCCAGAACTTACTGTGCCAAGCATCCAACCCTCATCGTACCAGAGGTACTGACAAACATATGTTTAAGGTCCCCTTTTGCCGTACCACACAGGGACAAAGATCCTTTACATATCGAGTCCCCCATTGGCTCAACTCTATTTGCAGTGACTTTCTGTCTGAGTCAAAGATTGGACCCTTCAAACGCAAACTGCGTGAACACCTCTTAGCGCTCAGTGGCTGTGACTGCTCCACATAATTGGTGCAGGAAGGGTCTGCCCTAATCCCAAAGTTGCACCGATTTCTATGCCCCCCCCAGCACTTAGCAGCTAGCCTGCCTGCTCCTCTCCACCTGCTGCTAAACCCCTTCATTCCCACCCCTCTTACCCCCCTTTGTCCCACCTACACCCTTAGTTTTACCTCCCCTCTTTTCCCTCTCAGCCCCGCCCCTCCTAATAACTGTCTTCTTTCCCTCCCTTGTTTTGATCTTGCTTCTGGTTAAGGCCTTACTTCTTCTGCTTGTAAATCCCTCTTTTCCGCTCACCCCATACCCCTCCTAGTAACTGTCCTCTTTCCTCCTTGTTTGGTCTTGCCTATGGTTAAGGCCCATTCTTCTTGCTTGTAAATCTCACAGCCGCACTGGATTTCCATACCCACCTGAGCACTTAGTCACCAGCCTGTTTGTCCCTCTTCCGCTGCTCAACCCACCTTCATCCACACCCTCTCACCCCCCTTGTTCCCCCTACACCCTTATTTTACCTCCCCTCTTTTCACTCACCCCCTGCCCCGCCTATTACCATCCTCTATACCCTATACCTCTATACTGCTGTTCACCCTCTTCCTAAACTCCCTCCCCAAGGCGTGCAGTGGTCAGCTGCTCCTCTATGCTGATGATGCAGTTCTGTTCTGGAAACACCCCCCACCTACCGCCCTCCAGCAAGCCCTTCAAAGGCACTTCCGGGAACTTGAGACCTGGTTCTCTGAACACCGCCTAATCATCAACTATAATAAAACTAAATCCATGATTTTGCCCACCGCCAAAATCCTCATAGTCAATCTGCTCTCCTCATCAAAACGCTCAGGTGCCCCTCTCGAACAAGTATCCAATTTCAAATACCTAGGTGTCACCCTAGACACCTCCCTCTAAATACCAGAGGCACACCCAAATTCTCTCCACCTCTATCAGCTCAAGGGTAGGCATCCTGTATCGAGCTAGCACTGCCACCCCACGGCAATCGGCTAGCAGTCACCTCCTCCATCCTCTCCCTGGTGGACTACGGGATCACTATATACGGCTCTGCTGAACCCACCTCCTGAACAGGATAAACATTCTCCTGAACAAAGCCGCCGCCTAGTCACTGGTTGTGATCGGCTAACCCACACCTGTGATCTCTATCGTTATCTGGTTGGTTAAACTTCCAACAACGATTACAGTTCCACACCTGCATCCTTGCAAAAAATACACACCTTCGCCCTAGCCCGTGGACTTCTCCCCTAATCAGTTCTTGCACCCCACCGTGCAATACAAGACTTGCACAAGCTCCCCTTCCTTGTACCTCAATGTAGAACTTCCCTTGGGCAAAATCCTTCAGATACCGGGCCCCCTCTGGCTCAATGCGTTACCACCTCCCTCTCACAGACCCACAGCATCTTTCAACTTAAAACAGGCCTCAAAGCTCACCTCCTTGAGAGACCATATGTGGCTTGACTAACTCAGCTCACCGGTTAATCTGCCCTCCCCACGCTCGACTCAGGGCCACACAAGGCCCCACGTATCTCACCAATAATCCCGCCTGGGTATCCCAAGATTGCTGCCTAACTTCCTCAACAGTCACTAAGTTTGACTGGACTGCTCCTTTGATTTTTTTATGTATACTCTGCCTGTTACATGTATGTTCTCAACTGATTTGTCTACCCTCCACCCTTGTAACTTGACGTGGAGCCTTTGCAAAAGAGTCTGTGACTCAAAGGGTTGTAATTCGATTGTTTCCAAATAAATAAAAATAAATAAATAAATAAATACCCTACCCTTGTTGCAATTTGGCCTCTGGTCTAAGGCCTTACTCTTATTAACCCCTCCTTCCCTTACACCTTACTTTTCCCCATCCTATTATCTTCCCAGCCTCCTCCTGCCCTTTCCATGTTCCCCTTTCCTGTGATATTCCCCCTCTAGACAAGGCTCTATTGGCTGATTCCCGCTGATTAGTTTGCCTTAAACAACATTATGTTTTAATTCAAAGTTTATGACTAGTGTACCACGTCAATGTAACAATGTTCCACTCCGACCCTGTTATCAGTGTATCAGTGTATGGTTATTTGTAAATCCTGCTGATGCACTTGTCTATGTTTTTCTGTTCCTTTCAGTATTTATGTATTGTTTGATTAGACATGGAACCTTTGTAAAAGAGCTTTTAGCTCAAAGGTGTTTGTAATCCTAGGCTTCAAATAAATAAAAAAATAAAAATAAATAAATAAAACCCTGATTTCTTGCCTTCCATCATCGATCATGAAACGAAGTGGAGCTGGAAGATGCAGGAACAACTTTAATACTGAAAGCGGACTGAAAAGTCAAAGTTTCATCAGAACAAAGCACTGAGACTAGAACAATCAAAATCCTTTGGGCTGCAGAGCTGCAAAGGAGACCTGATCCTTCCAGCTGATAGATAGATTTGGCATCATGAGGTGGAGCTGGAGAATACTCCACCCAGGTGGTGGGAGGAGCTTAGCTAGAAGACTTCTGATAGCTCAGCTGTCTCCAGCAGAACAGCCAGAGAGTAGATGGTGAACTGTATTCATGGTGTTAGAACACAGTATAAGTACATTTCTCTCCAGAGTCACTGCACCGCCACCCCCAGGATTACTAATACTATGTCATCTCTTCACTCCAAAGATTCAGATGGCAGTGTCACGGGAGAGGACAAAAGGGCAGTTTCAGTGCTTAACAGTTGTTGGACTGAGAAGAACATTTTATTTATTTTCAGTTGTTGACTAGGAAAGGCACCGATCTGTGACAGCTTCGTTTCAGGTGTGGCCTGAGGGTGGGTTACATGAACCTGTTTTCTTAAAAGGGAATGTTTTCAGGACACGGGAAAATCTCTTACTCTTGCAATAAATGTCATGAGATCTTAAACATCCACCGAGACAGCCACCAGAGATGGGCATAAGGAACCTTGATTTAATGTTACCTCTAGTACTACACTATAGTTTCAGTATTAAATAAGAGCTCAAGTTAGTGATATGGGACTAGAATCTATGATCTTCCAATCTTCTGACCCTAGAGGCAAGTGTACAACCTGAACTGACAGTGCTACAAGTTGACACAAGGGTTAACTGGTTGTGAGGAAGGGAGACATAGGACTTAGGGCGATACTAAAGGTGTGAAGCAATGTACACTACCCCTTTCAAAACAAAACTGCACACTGTAGTGCAGACAGAGTACAGCTTCTTGCACCCATGCCAACCATTTGAGAGGGATAAGAGGGACATGTCCACATCACAGCAATCTGTCTAATGCTAAAAATAAGGAAAACCTACCTTTCAAATTCTGGCATTTCCCTGGTGTCACCCACAACATGTTGGCCGGGGGTGCACCTCTGCATGCTAAAACATGTTGCTGGGGACATCAGGAGAATGTCAAGATTTGAAAGGTGAGGTCTTATAGCATTAGGATTTGAAAAATTGTTGGGAGGAGGGACATGTCCCTCCTCACACCCCCCCCCGCATATTTGTCTGGAAGCACCATGTAAGAGCGACGGCAACCGCTCTGACACCCCCCACAGTGACACAGCTGAACTGACACAGAGTACCCCGACACACACCAGTCCGACGGACAAACCACGATGCCTGGCACTGCACATCCCAATGGACAACACCATGCCACACAGCGATGCTTCAGACCTCAAACATCCCTGCGAGTGAACCACCGAGAGCGCCCCCCCCCGCCAGCCACAGTGCAGTGATGGCTACGGACAGTTCCCGAGCAGCATGGCAGGGCGCAACATGCGACAGCTATGAGTGGCATGTCAGTGTTGCATGGCAGGGACAGACAACACGGCAAATGGGCAACATAGCACAGGCAGACCGCAGCCCAGTCACAGACCCCACACCTGTACCTGCCGAGCTGGCAGGATATTTGCTGTAGTCTGTCGGCGCTGTTGATCGGCGAGCTGTTTGGTCGGGCGTGGGGGATCTGTGTGGGGCAGTCACTCCCTACGTGCTTCCATTACCCAGATCTCTAGGTTTACAGTCATGTGTCCCAGCCATAGGCTACACTGGCTGCTGCTTTGTTTGGTGGTAGGGACATGTCTAAAGATGTGTTTACATTACCATTGCATCAGCGGCAGTGGATCAGCTCTGCTGCGGAGCTGCTACAGTCATTTCCAGTGTATCCCAGACAGAAGCTGTGGAGCCATGGGGTTACTTTTTTCCCCTGCCCCTCCCAGTGCCTTATTATGTTTTTATTTACCCCAAAAATATTGACTTTAGTTTTTTCACAAATCTACCCTGCTGCTCTCAGATGTGTCATCTCTCTCTCTCTCTTTCTCTCTCTCTCTCTCCCCTCCTTTTTCCCAGTCCAGTCTTTGACCTGAGACCCTAACAACATATTTTTCATTTTTAGAAAACCTCCCTCCCATGCTCACTCTCTCCTGTGCTCTCAACTCGAGCCTTCCAAACCCTGGCAGCCAGTCTGCAGGCGGGAGTGAGGATTATCAGCACAAGGATGGAAAACACCTGCAGCTTTTTTGCTCCCTCCACCACAGCAACCGAATCAACCTCATGGAATGCCTCCACAGAGCAACTAGAGGTGTCCAAACTGATCTGCTCATGTCAGATCAACACCTCTGCTCACAACAGTACAGTCAGTGTAAACAGGGCTTAAAAGACACCGTTATACACAAGCACTGACTCTGCATCAATGTTCCCAGTATAGTACCCTGGATCAGTAAGTAAGTTTTATTTATACAGTGCCCAATCCCGGAGGCTCTGGGCTACCACAGGTAATAAAAGCAGGGTTACATAAACAGCATATAAATTATACAATAAAGTCATAATAAATAAACATACATTAAAATAAGCATACATTTTCATAGAAAGCTTTCTTAAAAAGATAGGTCTTCGGGCCCCTCTTGAATACCTCCACCGATGGGGCCTCCCTTACAGATCTTGGCAGTGAGTTTCAGAGGACCAGACTGGTCACCTCAAATGAACGATCACCAGAGATTTTCAGCCTGGCCCTCGGAACCACTAGGAAGCCCTTGGTGGAGGACTGGAGGGAAAGTTCCAGGGTGGCAGATGTAAGGAGGTCTGACAGGTAGCCAGGGCCTGAACCATACAGGGCTTTATAGGTGAGTAAGCCCACCCTGAAGATGATCCTTCACCTGACAGGCAGCCATAGGTGCCGGAACTGGGGTGGTGGGGGCGGAAGGGGCAGTAGCCACTCCACTTTTTATTTCTGTATGGCAAAAACTAGTATAGAAAAAGTGCCCTTTGTACCCTCATAAGTGCCCTTTTGACTCTCAGCCCCCTCAGCTTTTACCATCTTCCGGCACCCTTGCAGCCAGTGCAGATCCTGCAGGACTGAGGTCACAAGACTAGACCTTGGCAGGCCCGTCAGCAGTACTGGTTGTAAACTGACACAGAGTCAGCGTGTGGCTGGAGAAATAATCTGACATTACCTGAAGTCCATGTACATACTTTAGGAAGATGTCATGAGAAAACATAAGAAGCCAGGCACTGTTTTGTTGCTTGCAGGAGATTCCCCAAGCTGGGTTTCTTTTGTAAGTGGATGTAACCCTACACTCTTGGCAAGATGGGTCTGGCCGGAAAAACAGCAAGTCTGACAAGCTGCAAAATGCCTCCAGACAGTGTACACTGAAATGACCTCCAGCTCTCTCTTTCTCCTGCTGTACTGGACATGCCTGGCTTATTACTAGACTCCAGCATTAGCAGGGCTACAACTGATGTCACTGCTTCTACAGCAGAACAGACTTTTCAGGAGGCCAGCAGTGAGTTCAAGTAATTTTACCTTGTCTCAGCTCTCCACAGCAAGCAGAGATGGAGCTGATTTTGCATCACAAATGGTCTCTGTCCGACCTAAAACTGATGTTTCTGTCATAGAAACATAGCCACTACCTGCAGATAAAGACCGAGGATCTGGCCTGTCTGTTCGTGAAGAGCAAAGCAGCAGCAGTTCATAAAATATTTTGCTTACTTCCTCATGTAGGGTTACCACCTGTCCCTATTTTCACAGGACAGTCCTGATTTGGGCAGCTGTGTCCTGCAAAAACATGAAAAATGCTACATGTCCTGACTTTATGGTAATAAAATATTTTCTAATTTTCCACTAAATGTTGCAGAATACTATCATACCTTAACTAAAGTACCTTAAAATGATGATAAACAATAGAAGCAACAAGAAACTACAATACTTAACCTTAATTCTGAGTTTGTAGAGAAAACAAGTCTGTTGTATTGGTTGAGGTTACGTACTGTCCTGCGAAAAATCATGTTTTAGTAAGAAATGTCCCACTCTGGGCTTCTTAAAAGGTGGTAACCCTATCCTCATGCATTCCTCCATTCCTCATGTTATATGATTCTGGGTACAGTAAAGTGCGTT
Source organism: Neoceratodus forsteri (assembly GCA_016271365.2). Lineage (NCBI taxonomy): Eukaryota > Metazoa > Chordata > Ceratodontiformes > Ceratodontidae > Neoceratodus > Neoceratodus forsteri. Next base: position 896,228,649 of record CM028136.1, read on the forward strand.
TCTTACTGTTTCACAAGTGTCCCTCATGCTCGTTGGGCAACAGGGCCACAAAACGAAGCTGAGCATGTCTGTCTGTCTGTCCAACCTGCATCTGAGACACTTATGAAACAATAAGAAACACACTTTACTGTATCCATAATCATATTATATGGCAATAGAGCACCAAAATATGATTATGGGTTCAGTCAAAATGTGTTTTTCATCGAGATATTCAGTGTATTATTTTTTGTGCTCCCCCGCTATGTTAAAATATTATGGCCAGGGACAAGGACATCAGATGCACAGCATGAGCAGATGACTGAACTCAAAATAAGAGATACAGCCATTCTCCTCACTGACTAGCCAGAAATGTACCGTTGCCACATAATGTGGATAATGTACCTGCTTAACCCTATTACTGTAATGTCCCCACAGTACCCTCTTGGAAGCCGGGTGCATCACCTACATGTGACTATTCTAGAGTGCACAACTCTTAAATGACCTCACAACACCAGTGACCCAGGTTTGGGAATGAGCCCTGGACTTCAGGGGTGCAGGACTGAGTGCCCTAAAGTATGCTTTCCTCCTCCAGGGAGGGAACGTAGCAGGCTTGGCTGTTATACCACCACCCTGGTGCCCTCAAGTGGTCATGCAGTCTAAGCTGCTTGCAGAGAGGGAAGACACTGGCTGACGCCAAAGTGCTAGCTGAAGCCAGAGTGTGAGCACACCTTGTATGCATGCACACTCCATGGCACCCTAGCCATTGGCATCTGGAGGGCAGGAAGAAACCCAGGAGGAGAATTACATACAGACATATGAACATACGAAATGCCAGCAGAAACAGGCCACGTGGTCTATTGAGTCTGCTTGATTGTGCAGCTGGCCCCTCAGCTTACAGCTGCCCCACCCCTCCCTCCACACCTCACAGTCATCCCCCCCCTCACTCTATCCCATCCCCTCCTGAAGCAGCCCACCATCCTACAGGAAGCCACTTCCTCAGGTAGAGCGTTCCACCTATCTACCACCCACTCTGTGAAATAATGTCTCCTGATTTCCCTCATGATTTGTCCTCCTCCAACCTCAGTTGATGCTCTCTAGTATCCTCCCCTTCTGATCCAGAATATCTCTCCTGTATTAGCCCTGTTTATCCCTTTCAGATACTTAAAGTTCTCGACCATATCTCCCTATCTCTCCTCTCCTCCAGGGAATACATGTTAAGCATGTTCAGCCTTTCTTAGTAGGATTCCCCTCAAACCCTGGATCATCTTAGTCGCTCTGTGCTGTACCCCTCCAACAGTCTGATGTCCTTCTTCAGGAATGGGCACCAGTACTAAATGCAGTATTCCAGGTGTGGCTGACCAGTGACCTGTACAAGGAAGGACCACCTCACTACTTTCAGAGAGAGATCCCCTCAGCTGTACAGCCCAGCATCTTGTTGGCTTTCACTGCTGCCTTTCTGCACTGAGCCAAGTCATTCATGTTCCCCATTATAATCAACCCAGGTCCTTTTCCTCCTCTGTGCTCCCTAACTGAACCCCTCCCAGCTGATAGCTCCTCCTCTGGTTCATAGCTCCAAAGTGCAGTACTTTGCATTTCTTGGCACTGAACCCCAAATGCCATGCTGTAGTTTAGTCAGGTCTCCCTGCAGTCCCCTCCACCCCTCGATGTCATCCACCACAGCTCCCATCTTGGTATCATCTGCAAACAGACTGATCTTACTCTGGGTCCCATGTGAGATATCTGCTATGAATATCCCAAACAGCATTGGTCCCAGTACTGATCCCTGTGGCACCCCGCTTATCGCTCTTGGCGATGAGAGTTTCCCCTCCATCACCACCCTTTGCTGCCTGCCCTTCAGCCAGTTAGTGATCCATTTGACCATCTTAGTACCCACCCCTACATATTCCATCTTCCCCCCAGCCTCCCACGTGACACAGAATCGAAGGTCTTGCTGAAGTCCAAGTACAGGACATCCACTGCATGGCCCTTGTCCAGTTCCCTTGTCACCCAATCGTAGCACTCAATCAGGTTTGTCTGGCAGGACCTGCCTGAGACAAACCTGTGTTGTTGCCTGTCCTGGAGACCATTTTCCTCCAAAAATGTCACCAGCCTCTCTTTAAGGATTGTCTCCATGAGCTTCCCCACAATTGATGTGAGGCTGACTGGTCTGTAGTTAAATGGACCATCCTTTGTGCCACCTTTGTGAATGGGCACCATGGGCCAATCTCCAGTCCTGTGGTACATCCTGTGTGTAGAGAGGCATTGAACAGGTCAGCCAGTGGCCCTGCCAGGCCACCTGCCAGTTCCTTGAGCACCCTAGGGTGAATGCCATCAGGTCCCAGTGCCTTGTCCACCTGCAGTGCCCTCAGTCCTTCCCATACTCTGTCCTCCGTAATTTCCCCATATGTCACCTCCTCTCCCTCCGCCCACTCTACCACTCGCATGAGGTATCTGTCCCCACCTCTACTGTGAATACAGAGCAGAAGTACTCATTTAGTGCCTCTGCCTGCTCCTTCCCCTTCTCTACCCACCCCCTGTCCTTCTTAATTCTCACTATCTGGTCCCTGTTCTTCCTTCTCTCCCCAATGTATCTGAAGAAATCTTTCCTCCGTCCTTAATGTCCTATGTCAGCCTCAGCTCTCTGGGTTCCTTGGCAGTTCTGACTAGTCTTGCAACATCCCTGGATTTCTTTGTATATTCCTCCCATCTCCCCCGATCTCTTGAATCTTTGAGAAGCTCGCCTCTTGGCTCTCACCCTCCATTGCCTCCTTAGTCAGCCAACTGGGCTTCTTTGCCCTTCCCTTCTTACTCTGTGCCCCTAGTACATGTCCCAGTAGTCTCTGCCAGCCCTGCCTTAATAATACCCCATTTTGATTGCCATCCATGGTTGGTTGGCTTCCCCAGATAGCTTATCAAATTTCCCCATCTTGCTGAAGTCCTGTCCCCCCTAAAAATCAATCTCCCTGGTCTACAGACCTCCCATTTGCTTCCCCATTCTGAGTGTGAACCACGCCCAGTGGTGATCACTCCCAACTCAAAGGTCCTCCACCTCCAGGTCCCTTATGACCTCCCGTTTGATAGTACAAGGTCCAGAGTCCTTCCCAATCTAGTTGGGATCATCAGCTGGATGGAAAACACCTGCAGCTTTTTTGCTCCCCTCCACCACAGCAACCAGAATCAACCGCACTGGATTGCCTCCACAGCACAACTAGAGGTGGCCATACTGATCTGCTCATGTCAGATCAACACCTCTGCTCACAACGGTACAGTCAGTGTAAACAGGGCTTAAAAGACACACGTTATACACAAGCACTGACTCTCCGTCAATGTTCCCAGTATAGTACCCTGGATCAGTAAGTAAGTTTTATTTATACAGTGCCCAATCCCGGAGGCTCTGGGCACCTTACAGGTAATAAAAGCAGGGTTAAATAAACAGCGTACAAACATATAAATTATACAATAAAGTCATAATATATAAACATACATTAAAATAAGCATAAATTTTCATAGAAAACTTTCTTAAAAAGATAGGTCTTCAGGCCCCTCTTGAATACTTCCACCAATGGGGCCTCCCTTACAGATCTTGGCAGTGAGTTTCAGAGGACCAGACTGGTCACCTCAAATGAACGATCACCAGAGATTTTCAGCCTGGCCCTCGGAACCACTAGGAAGCCCTTGGTGGAGGACTGGAGGGTGCGTGCCAGGGTGGCAGATGTAAGGAGGTCTGACAGGCAGCCAGGGCCTGAACCACATAGGGTTTATGGCGAGCAAGCCCACCCTGAAGATGATCCTTCACATGACAGGCAGCCAGTGCAGATCCTGCAGGACCGAGGTCACAAGACCAGACCTTGGCAGGCCGTCAGCAGTACTGGTTGTAAACTGACACAGAGTCAGCGTGTGGCTGGAGAAATAATCTGACATTACCTGAAGTCCATGTACATACTTTAGGAAGATGTCATGAGAAACGTAGAAGCCAGGCACTGTTTTGTTGCTTGCTGGGAGATTCCCCAAGCTGGGTTTCTTTTGTAAGTGGATGTAACCCTACACTCTGGCAAGATGGGTCTGGCCGGAAAAACAGCAAGTCTGACAAGCTGCAAAATGCCTCCAGACAGTGTACACTGAAATGACCTCTCCAGCTCTCTCTACTCCTGCTCTCTTTCTCCTGCTGTACTGGACATGCCTGGAGCTTGTTTACCTGACTCCAGCATTAGCAGGGCTACAACTGATGTCACTGCTTCTGCAGCAGACAGACTTTTCAGGAGGCCAGCAGTGAGTTTAAGTACTCCTACCTTGTCTCAATCTCCACAGCAAGCAGAGATGGAGCTGATTTTGCATCACAAATGGTCTCTGTCCATCCTAAAACTGATGTTTCTGTCATAGAAACATAGCCACTACCACAGATAAAGACAGAGGATCTGGCCTGTCTGTTCATGAAGAAACAAAGCAGCAGCAGTTCATGTTAAAATATTTTGCTTCCTTATGCACTCCTCCGCTCCTCATGTTATATGATTCTGGGTACAGTAAGGCGTTTCTTACTGTTTCACAAGTGTCCCTCATGCTCGTTGGGCAACAGGGCCACAAAACGAAGCTGAGCACGTCTGTCTGTCCATCCTGCATTTGAGACACTAGCTGAGCATGTCTGTCTGTCCAACCTGCATCTGAGACACTAGCTGAGCACGTCTGTCTGTCCAACCTGCATCTGAGACACTTATGAAACAATAAGAAACACACTTTACTGTATCCATAATCATATTATATGGCAATAGAGCACCATAATATGATTATGAGTTTAGTCAAAATGTGTTTTTCATTGAGATATTCAGTGTATTATTTTTTGTGCTCCCCCGCTATGTTAAAATAGTATGGCCAGGGACAGGGACATCAGATGCACAGCACGAGCAGATAGCTGAACTCAACATAAGAGATACAGCCATTCTCTTCACTGACTAGCCAGAAATGTACTGTTGCCACATAATGTGGATAATGTACCTGCTTAACCCTATTACTGTAATGTCCCACAGTACCCTCTTGGAAGCGGTGCATCACCTACATGTGACTATTCTAGAGTGCACAACTCTTAAATGACCTCACAACACCAGTGACCCAGGTTTGGGAATGAGCCCTGGACTTCAGGGGTGCAGGACTGAGTGCCCTAAAGTATGCTTTCCTCCTCCAGGGAGGGAGCACGAGCAGGCTCGGCTGTTATACCACCACCCTGGTGCCCTCAAGTGGTCATGCAGTCTAAGCTGCTTGCAGAGAGAAGACACTGGCTGGCGCCAAAGTGCTAGCTGAGCCAGGTGTGAGCACACCTTGTATGCATGCACACTCCATGGCACCCTAGCCATTGGCATCTGGAGGGCAGGAAGAAACCCAGGAGGAGAATTACATACAGACATAAGGACATGAGAAATGCCAGCAGAAACAGGCCACGCGGGTCTATTGAGTCTGCTTGATTGTGCAGTTGGCCCCTCAGCTTACAGCTGCCCCACCCTCCCTCCACACCCACAGTCATCCCCTCACTCTATCCCATCCCTCCTGAAGCAGCCCACCATCCTACAGGGAAGCCACTTCCTCAGGTAGAGCGCTCCACCTATCTACCACCCACTCTGGAAATAATGTCTCCTGATTTCCCTCCTGAATTTGTCCTCCTACAACCTCAGTTGATGCCCTCTAGTATCCTCCCCTTCTGATCCGAATATCTCTCCTGTATTAGCCCTGTTTATCCCTTTCAGATACTTAAAGGTCTTGACCATATCTCCCCTATCTCTCTCTCCTCCAGGGAATACATGTTAAGCATGTTCAGCCTTTCTTCAGGATTTCCCTCTAAACCCTGGATCATCTTAGTTGCTCTGTGCTGTACCTCCTCCAACAGTCTGATGTCCTTCTTCAGAATGGGCACCAGTACTAAATGCAGTATTTCAGGTGTGGCTGACCAGTGACCTGTACAAGGGAAGGACCACCTCACTACTTCTAGAGGAGATCCCCCTCACTGTACAGCCCAGCATCTTGTTGGCTTTCACTGCTGCCTTCCTGCACTGAGCCAAGTCATTCATGTTCCCCATTATAATCACCCCAGGTCCTTTTCCTCCTCTGTGCTCCCTAACTGTACCCCTCTCAGCTGAGAGCTCCTCCTCTGGTTCATAGCTCCAAACTGCAGTACCTTGCACTTCTTGGCATTGAACCCCAACTGCCATGATGTGGTTTAGTCAGTTCTCCTGCAGTCCCTCCACCCTCGATGTCATCCACCACAGCTCCCATCTTGGTATCATCTGCAAACAGACTGATCTTACTCTGGATCCCATGTGAGATATCTGCTATGAATATTCCAAACAGCATTGGTCCCAGTACTGATCCCTGTGGCACCCTTATTGCTCTTGGCGATGAGAGTTTCCCTCCATCACCACTCCTTTGCTGCCTGCCCTTCAGCCAGTTAGTGATCCATTTGACCATCTTAGTACGCACCCCTACATATTCCAGCTTCCAGCCTCCATGCGGTATAGAATCAAAGGCCTTGCTGAAGTCCAAGTACAGTACAAGTACACTGCATGGCCCTTGTCCAGTTCCCTGGTCACCCAATCATAGTACTCAATCAGGTTTGTCTGGCAGGACCTGCCTGAGACAAACCTGTGTTGTTGCCTGTCCTGGAGACCATTTTCCTCCAAAAATGTCACCAGCCTCTCTTTAAGGATTGTCTCCATGAGCTTCCCCACAATTGATGTGAGGCTGACTGGTCTGTAGTTAAATGGACCATCCTTTGTGCCACCTTTGTGAATGGGCACCACATGGGCCAATCTCCAGCCCTGTGGTACACATCCTGTGTGCAGAGAGGTATTGAACAGGTCAGCCAGTGGCCCTGCCAGGCACCCTGCCAATTCCTTGAGCACCCTAAGGTGAATGCCATCAGGTCCCAGTGCCTTGTCCATCTGCAGTACCCTCAGTCCTTCCCGTACTCTGTCCTCCGTAATTTCCCCATCTGTCACCTCCTCACCCCCTGCCCACTCTTACCACTCGCATGAGGTATCTGTCCCACTTCACTGTGAATACAGAGCAGAAGTACTCATTTAGTGCCTCTGCCTGCTCCTGCCCCTTCTCTACCCACCCCCGTCCTTCTTAATTCTCACTATCTGGTCCCTGTTCTTCCTTCTCTCCCCAATGTATCTGAAGAAATCTTTCACTCCATCCTTAATGCCCTGTGTCAGCCTCAGCTCTCCTGGGTTCCTTGGCAGCTCTGACTAGTCTTGCAACCTCCCTGGATTTCTTTGCATATTCTTCCCTGTCTCTCTCCCCGATCTCTTGAATCTTGAGAAGCTCGCCTCTTGGCTCTCACCCCTCCATTGCCTCCTTGTCAACCAACAGGGCTTCTTTGCCCTTCCCTTCTTATTCTGTGCCCTAGTACATGTCCCAGTAGCCTCTGCCAGCCCTGCTTTAATAATACCCCATTTTTGATTGTCATCCATGGTTGGTTGGCTTCCCCCCAGATGGCTTATCAGAATTTCCCCCATCTTTCTGAAGTCTGTCCCCCTAAAATCAATCTCCCTGGTCTACAGACCTCCCATTTGCTTCCCCATTCTGAGTGTGAACCACACCAAGTGGTGATCACTCCCAGCCAGAGGGTCCTCCACCTCCAGGTCCCTTATGACCTCCCTGTTTGATAGTACAAGGTCCAGAGTCCTTCCCAATCTAGTTGGCTCATGCACCAGCTGCACCAGGATACTATCCTGAAATTCCCCCAGTATAACCTGCTCCTAATACTTGTGGTGGCTGGTGTGCTCCAGTCCACCCAGGTAGGTTGAAGTCCCCCACCACTGTGTTCCCCTTCCTGCAAACCCTCCTAATTTGTTCTGCCATCTCCCTGTCCAGCTCTTCTCCTTGAGTTGGTGCCCTATACACCACCCTATGCTCATTACCCTGCCCTTGGATCCTGAAACTGCATCCACAGGGCCTCTGTCCTGCCTTCCTCCTCCTCTCTTCTCTTATGCTCCTTATTCCTTCCTCACATAGATCACCATCCCACCACCTTTCCTGTTTGCCCTGTCCTTTCTGAACAGCCTGTATCCAGGATCATCATATCCCAGTCCTGGTACTGGTGGCCCTAGTTTCTGTTATGGCCGCAATGTCCACCTGCTCCACTGCCAAGAGAGCCTGTAACCTCGGCTGATTTGTTTCCCAGACTCTTGCATTTAGTGACACCACCTCCACCCTGCTCCTCCCCGATTTACCCCCTTTGCTCCTACCCTGATGCCCTCCCATAGCTTTGGGGGTAGGCTCAATCTGGCTCCCTTCTCTGGAAACTCTGCCTACCGGCTGTTCTCTTGCCACCCCTCTTAGTTTACAGCTATCCTTGTCGCTATGTACCCCTCTATCCCCGCCTCAATACTCCTTCCTCCTTGCTCAAGTGTAGCCTGTCCCCTGCATACAGGCCATTACTCTCCCAGGCTCTGCCCCAGACCCCTACTAACCCATAGCCCTTGGTATGGCATCATTCCTGCAGCCAGGTGTTGAACTCCCCTATCCTTCCCTTCCTTGCAGTACTTGCACAGGGTACTGGGAGCACCTCCGAGAAGGCCACTGATTTCCCCACCTCCTCACACAGCTTAACCAGTTCCTTGACTCTCCCCTTCACTACCTCCACCGTCTCCCCTGACAGGTCATTCGTACCCATGTGCACCACGACATGCAGATTCTTCCATCCCCTCCTTATGCACTTGAGAATGGCCTGCCCTGTCCTGCCTGCCATCAACCCAGGAATAGACTTAACCCATATTAGACTATGTCATTCCCCTTTACCGCCCCATGTGATCCTTTCAGTATGGCGTCCCCCAACACTAGCATATCCCACTCTCCATTCCTCATCCCTCCCCTCTCCCATTTTCCTCCTTGTCCATCACTAACATCTGCCCTTCCTTGCTCATTTATATCTCTTCACTTCTCCCCATGCCCCCCACTCGCCCTCCGACCTGTGTTCCCCCATCCCCCTTGGTCCCTTGCTATCATCCACCTTCCCTCTTCCTCCCTTGGCCCCTGCCCCCCCTTTAGCTATGCACCCCTTGTCTGACCTATCAGGACTACCCCCCTCCCTTATCCCCTGCTGCCAACACTTTCCTTTTCAGCTGTGCCACTCTCCCCCTGCTCCATGCTACCCTCCTCCAAATGTCCGAGCATGCAGCATGATGCCAGTACTCTCTCAGGCCCCACCAACCTGACCAGCAACCATACTTCCTACACATTATTTGAACCTGATGGGGACTGTTGTTGTCCACCCCCGAAGAGATCACCACAACTGCAGGAGCTGCTCTGTGGTTCCACTGGAAGGCAAGAGGTAAAAACCAGAGAAAGGAAGGAAAGGACTAGGAAGCATCCAGGCTGATGAGGACAGCTCCTGTGATGGGGATAAACAGAATATGAAAAAATATAAATAACTACATAAAATAATGCTGCTCCCTGCTGTTGATTTTTGCTTCCATATCCATTGATAGAGCACCACATTTCATTGTATGCTCACAGGGTGGGATATTCAGAAGGGTTGCGCATGGTGCAGCACAGTTGCACCATGTGCAACCCACTGATGCGCCCCGGCGTGATATTCAAAAGGGGAATGTGCGTGGCACAAATCCCGATGCACTGGAGTGCATCAGTAATGTATGCGGCGCAAGTAGGGGAGGCCTGCCCATGCATACATCGCACGTTCTGATATTCAGCCCGGAATGTGCCGAGCAGATGCAGGTGCAACCCATACCTGCGCTGCACACAGTTCAGCGAAAAATAAAAGGAGCAGCAACTGGCCACCCACAGGTGAGCTGCCATATTGCAGGGTGCAACATGGCAGCTGCCAGCTTGGTGTAATCCAGCCCGCTGCACCTTCAGGACATCCCCATGCCCAATCGCAGGGCATTAGTAATGTAATAAAGGGTCAATAACCCTGGTGGTCCAGTGGACCACTTGCAGCCGATCGCGAGGCAGAAGTATAATTAAGTATGCCTCCTATATCCCAGGGTGGTCCAGTGGACTGCTTGCAGCCTGATCGCGGGCAGAAGTATAATTAAGTATGCCTCCTATATCCCTGGTGGTCAGTGGACGCTTGCAGCCTGATCACAGGCGTCAGTTATAAAATATTAAAACCAATCCATTCCTGGTGGTCCAGTGGTACCCCCTCCCCACCGCCCCACTGAGCCCCACCACCCCGCTCCCAGTCAGCAGGCGGGCGCGCTCCCACCACATGCCCCACTGCCGCCCGACTGACTCTGTACAGTAGGGCTGTATGCCCATTGGTCCACAACGGCGGGCCAATGGGCGTGCAGCTTTCATTCTGCTCTACTCAGTCCAGAAATGTGAATGGATCCATTCACAATTCTGGACTGTGTATCGATAAGGGCTGCGCCCATTGGCCCACACTGTGGACCAATGGGCATACAGCCACTGTATGGAGTCAGTTGGGGTGGCGAGGAAGGCATCGCGGGTGGGGAGCTGCTGCCCACTGCTGACCGGGAGGGGAGTGGTGGGACTCAGTGGGCGGGTGGGGAGGGGTACCGCTGGACCACCAGGATGGATTGGTTGTTAATATTTTACAACTGACGCCCGCGATCGGTCTGCGAGCAGTCCACTGGACCACCAGGGATATAGGAGGCAATTTAATTATATTTCTGCCCGCGATCAGGCTGCGAGCGGTCCACTGGACCACCAGGGATATAGGAGGCAATTTAATTATACTTCTGCCCATGATCGGGCTGCGAGCAGTCCACTGTACCACCAGGGATATAGAACGTTTTACATCTAGTACATATGCCCGCGATCGGGCAGTGGGGTACTTTGCCGCTTGTGCAGGGGGCGTCGGTCCCCGACAGCTGCAGCCTGGCAGGGGAACTTGCACGCAAATGGGGCCATAATAACATGCAAATGGCCCCATTTGCGCCTTGCATGCATTATGGCCCCATTTGCATGTTCACTTTTGAATATCACGGGTGATGCTCCTAGCGTAACAGCATACTTGCACTACGCACTTCCGCCTCCCTCCTTCTGGCCACTTGCGCTGGTGCAGTGCCACTGCACCGTGCACATTGTGGGTGGCCACAGCACAATATTCAACAGTGCTGAGCCATGGCGCAGCACAGTTGAATATCACCTTGTCAGCGCCCTGGCACATCCCAGTTTCGCTACGCCCAGGCTTGCACCACAGCCTGGCGCAGTCTGAATATCCCACCCACAATGTCAAAGTTCAGGTTTGTGACCCAAAGTTTGCCCTGATGTCCTCAGTGCCCCCACAAGGTGAATGCAGATAGATTTTCCACCAGAACACTGACCCAAGATCAGTCCTACCCGGGGTCAGTTGACAAGCAGCACAGACACAGGGTCAGTTCATGGACAACACCAACCCAAAGTAAGTTACATAGAAATGTAACCCCTAGGCGGCACTATCCTTAAGGTTACTACCCCTGCCTGTATGTCTGAGCACAGGTTAAGGGGCCTGGATTCAGTATTAAGGTGCCACCACCCAGAGTAATAGTATGGGGTGTGTCTGCCTATCCTGCTATATCCCTCTTGGAAGCTATAACTACTCACCAACCCTCCTAGTGGCTCTGTACCTGTCACAACAGTAGTTAACACACAGTCAGTAAGTAACAGTAATAATATGCACACACCCTTAGCACTTACCACTAGGGTTGGACCTTCAGTAGTTTCCCTAAAGACCCCCTGTAAAATAAGGTTAGCAAGACAATTGCACACTTTTAACACTGTAACCCAACTAATAATATGCACTCTAGTCAAGGGAGTGCTTCAAGCGGACTTCGCACAACTTGAGCATAATCTAATAAAGGCAAAGCTTCTGCTCAATGCTAAGAAGACTAAATCGATGATATTCTCCCACAGTGCTGTCACAGGCCCCCCCAATACCCTTGCCCAAGACTTAACATAGAAACATAGAAGTTGGCGGCAGATAAGGACCGCAAGGCCCATCCAGTCTGCCCATTTCTTTTTCTACCTTATAAATGTGCCATCGGCCTTTGCTCTGTCAGTGGTCTATCTATTCATACTCATCTGTATTGCTCCCTTATGCCTATCCCATGCCTGTTTGAAGCCCTGCACTGTATTCATAGCTACCACTTCCTGAGGTAGGCCGTTCCATGCATCCACCACCCTTTCTGTGAAAAGTATTTCCTCACATTCCCCCTTAATCGGCCTCCCTCTAATCTCATGCTGTGTCCTCTTGTCCTGCTATTTTTCTTATATTTAAACATGTTAGACTCTTTCACCTTGTTAATGCCCTTAAGGTGTTTGAATATCTCGATCATTTCACCTCTCTCCCTCCTTTGCTCAAGGGTGTACATATTGAGCTCGGTTAATCTGTCCTCATATGTCTTCTGATGCAGTCCCTGTACCATTTTGGTTGTCCTTCTCTGGACTGCCTCAATCTGGTTAATGTCCTTGTGAAGGTGTGGCCTCCAGTACTGCACGCAGTACTCCAGATGGGGCCTAACCAGTGTCTTGTAAAGAGGGATTATTACATCTCTCTTACGACTTGTGATACCCCTACTTATACACCCTAACATCCCCCTAGCCTTACCTACTGCTTTAGAGGTCTGCTTGGATGATTTCAGGTCATCAGTGATGATGATGCCCAAGTCTCTTTCTTCCTTTGTGACTGCCAGCAACTCCCCTCCCAGCCTATAGGTGGCTTCAGGGTTTCTCTTCCCTATGTGCATGATCTTGCACTTCTTTGCATTAAATCCCAGTTGCCACTCTTCTGACCATTTTGCTAGTTTATCCAGATCTCTTCTCATTCTGCCTCCCCATCTGGATCATCTACTCTGTTGCAGATCTTGGTGTCATCTGCAAACAGACAAGACTTACCCTCTAGTCCATCTGCAAGGTCACTAATGAAGATATTGAAGAGGACTGGCCCCAGGACTGATCCCTGAGGTACCCCACTTCTGACTTGCATCTCTTCTGACTGTATACCATTTACCACCACTCTCTGTTTTCTGCCCATCAACCAGTTTGCCACCCAGTTGACTAACTTCTGACCCACCCCGAGCCTACCCAGCTTATTTATCAATCTTCTATGTGGAACAGTGTCAAAGCTTTGCTGAAGTCAAGGTAGGCGACATCAACTGCTCCCCTTGGTCCACCACTCTGGTTACCCAGTCAAAGAAATCTGAGATTAGTTTGACAGGACCTTCCTTTGTAAACCCATGCTGTCTTGGATCCTGTGCCCCTATGGATTCCAGGTGTTGCACTATCCTTTCCTTAAGGAGTGCCTCCATAATCTTGCCCACTACTGAGGTAAGACTGACTGGTCTGTAGTTCCCTGCCTCCTCCCTGCTACAACTTTTGTGGCTCGGGATCACATGAGCCCTTCTCCAGTCTTCTGGGACCTCTCCTGTGCTCAGAGACTCATTAAACAGTCCTGCTAATAGCTCTGCTAGTTCCACCCTTAGCTCCTTAAGTACCCTGGGATGTATGCCATCAGGTCCCATTGCCTTATCCACCCTGAGCTTAGCAAGCTCTTGTAGGACCCTTTCTTTTGTGAAGGGAGTAGTGCTCACCTCCTTCCCCCCTGTGTCCACGGTGCTGAGCTGTGGGCCCTGCCCTACCTTCTCTTCAGTAAATACTGAGCAAAAGTATCTATTTAGGATAGATGCTTTTACAGGGTCCTCCTCCTCACATGTCCCCTTTTCTCCATTGAGCTTAGCAATACCCCCTCTGGACTTTCTCCTTTCACTAATGTATCTATAGAAAATCTTGTCACCTTCTTTTACTGTTCGTGCTAGTGTTTCCTCAGTTTGGGACTTTGCCTGCCTTACTGCCTTCCCTGCTTCCCTTAGTGCAGTTTGGTATGCCTCCCTATCTTCATCCCGCTGTGTTCCCTTATATTTCCTGAAGGCCAGCCTTTTGGCTCTGACCTTTTCTGCTACTGTATTTGAGAACCAAAGTGGTTTCCTTCTTCTTTTGCACTTCCTTTTCTGTCTAACACAATGGGATGTTGCTTCAAGTATTGCATCCTTAATGCTTGCCCACTTTGCCTGTATCCCCTCACCTGTGTTTATTTTTGCCAGGGCTAGCTTAACTCTGTTGGCCATCTTATCAAAGTCATCTCCTCTGAAGTCCCATATTTTTGCCTTGGAATGGGATGATTTAGATGTAGTAGCCAAATTGAACCATACCATGTGATGGTCACTGGCCCCCAGGTGTCCTTCTACCTGAAGATCTGTGATCCCTTCCCTGTTAGTCAGTATTAGATCTAGGATAGTCCTGTCTCTTGTGGGTTGTTGTATCAGTTGTTTGAGGCCCTCCCCCTGCAGGGAATCCACCATGTGTCTAGTTCTGGCAGATGTTCCTGCTGGTATTGACCAATCTGTATCCGGCATGTTGAAGTCTCCCATTATCAGAACCTCCCCTTTAGCTGTCATGTTTTGTATATTTTCTAACAGTAATGTCTATGTCCTCCCGTGGTCGGGGGCCTGTAGACAACCCCGGTTCTTATGGCTGTCCCATTTCCTGTTTCCAGGGTGACCCTACAATTCTTCTGGCTCCTTATGTGTATTCTGAATTTCTGTAGCTTTGATATTTTCATTGACATACAGGGCCACTCCCCCTTTTTGCACCTCGGTCTCTTCTGAACAATACATAGCCAGGTACGAAGTCTCCCTAAGGGAGTTACCTGTAAACCATGTCTCACTAATTGCTACTATGTCCAGTTTAGCCTCTGACATTATTGCCTGCAGGTCTGGGATCTTATTTCCCAGGCTGTGAGCATTTGTGTACATGATTTTCCATTGGCCAGATTTCGGTGTGTTAGTTGTTGGGTGAGGTTTGTCATTTCCCTTGTGCGTTGTAAGGGGAGACGGACCTTTTTTCTTACCTGGTGATGCAAATGAACTGCAAACATGCTGAATCCCTGTTTGACCACTAGCTTAGGGGGGAGGGGTGTTCTTCCCATTCGACGAATGGGGTGCTGCACCCCTCCCATTTGCTAGTTTAAATATTCTGCAAAGACATCAAACTTCTGCCCCAATGCACTGACTCCCTCCTTAGTCAGATGCAGTCCATCAAATTTAAAGAACTTTCGCTCCCAGAACTGTTGCCAGTTCCCTACAAATCTGTGTCCTTTTTCCTGGCACCAGCCCTTGAGCCACATGTTTAGCTCCCCTATCTCCCCTTCTCTGACCTTCCGTCCATCTGTCCCCCTCTCCCAGACTGGCAGGATCTCAGAGAAGGAGATGCCGGACGAAATGGATGATAGTTTGTCACCCAGCCTGGTCATGTGTTCCTTGGTCTCCACAACTGACCGGCTGGCGAGATCATTAGTCCCTATGTGTACCAGGACGCCAATGTTTTCTCCTGCTTTGTGAACAATTTAAGTAATGCGTCAGTGTCTCCACGCTGATGTACCTGGGAGACATCTGACTATTACCCTGGCAGGAGATGGTATCAACTCCCGAATCATGGAGTCTCCTATGATCAGAAGTTTTTGATTTCCTTTTTTTTTTTGTTTTGGTTCCTGATTTGGGTGAGTTTTGTTGTGCTAGCTCCTGTGCTGCAGTGTCCTGCTCTGCAGTGTCCTTTGCCCTTTGTTTGATTTCAGAGATAGAGGCAGATACCTGTTTGTAGTGTTTATATGGTTTTGGAGGTAATATGTTGGAGAGCAGAGAGTGATGGGGCACCCGATTTGCCCCGCCTAACCACCTGCCAACATCCTGGACCAACTACCCTCTGCGGTCGAGGTTTTTCTGTTGGATGTTGGGGAAATGGCAGGTGGTTCTTATTATGTATTTCCTCTTGAATATGAAATTTGAGGCGCGCAATCTCTGCCCATGCTGCCTGGAGCTGAGCCCTAAGATCTCCAATGGCCCAGCATGTAGGACAGTGTCCTAAATCTTGTAAGACTGTCCTTCTGAAAATTGTTCCACAGTACCTGCAGTTAATGATATCCATTCCAGATAAGTTGCTGGGTTTATAACCTAGTCAGAGTAATTAGAAGGAAGAAAATGCAAGTAATGGTTTGATTTTGTGTTTTGTTTTTGTATAACTTGTTATACCAAGTTAAATTACTAGTGCCCCTGTAAATGAGCTCACCTTGTGGATGCCCCACTGATCCGCCCCTTCCTGCTCTGCTCTCAAGGAAGCCCAATGACACAACTGTGGTACCCTATAAAAGGAGTGTAGTGTGGGGTGGTTGGCTGGGCCCTTCCCCAGCCAATAAAGAACAACCACGGACGAAAGAACAAGGAGGTAAGAGCAGAAACAATCAGTCAACAACAAATGCAGTAACGCTGAAAGCTTATCCTAATGTTAGATAAAACTGTAAAACCTGTGAAGCACCACCTGTAATAATTTCAGATAAGATATACCCTGTAAGAAACACTTTGCTACAGAGAAAAATAAAGCAGTAACAGAAGATATACCTTGCAAAAGACAATTGGAATCAGAAGATTACAGCAGTAATATGTTAGCACACACCTGTAGGCACACCTTGTAATAATGCAGAAGAAGATATACCAGCAACAACAATTTGAATCAGAGAAAATAAAGCAATGAAATGTTAGCAACCAACAGTAGCAATCCCTGTGAGTACAAAATAAAAACAACACCACACAGTAAATCTGCTTAGCCAAAAGAAGTCTTAATCCCTTTCCCTTGCTCTGGTAAGGTTCTCTACTCTGCCTTTCAAGCAATCTTAGAAGGAAAGAGCTCAGGTGAAGCTAGGTGCCTTGGCCACCAAACCAAGTCTTCTACCTCCAAGATAGCAACTAACCTGACCTTTTAACCCTTCTTTCTGTTGGAAATTACTGACAGTTTGCCAGCTCCACCCCCCAGATACACACATAATCCTTTGGAAGAGCTGTGGAAGGAAAGCAATTAGCTCCTTCAATGTGAGAAGGAGACTGAAACACCTCTAAGACAACAAACCTTTTCAACAAAAAAAGAATAAAATAAAACTGTGTCAAACAGTAATTTTGCTTAGCCCAATGATAAAAGTCAAAAAAATGTAAGCTCCACCTGTAATAATTTCAGATAAGATATACCCTGTAAGAAACACTTTGCTACAGAGAAAAATAAAGCAGTAACAGAAGATATACCTTGCAAAAGACAATTGGAATCAAAAGACTACAGCAGTAATCTGTTAGCACACACACCTGTAGGCACACCTTGTAATAATGCAGAAGAAGGTATACCAGCAACAACAATTTGAATCAGAGAAAATAAAGCAATGAAATGTTAGCAACAAACAGTAGCAATCCCTGTGAGTACAAAATAAAAACAACAACACACAGTAAATCTGCTTAGCCAAAAGAAGTCTTAATCCTTTTCCCTTGCTCTGGTAAGGTTCTCTACTCTGCCTTTCAAGCAATCTTAGAAGGAAAGAGCTCAGGTGACTTCATTGTCACCACGCTAAACGAGCCTCTGGAAGTTGTAACCAAATTTAAATATCTGGGTATCTGGATCGACAATAAATTATCTTTCAATGACCACGTCGAAGATGTCTCCAGAAGGTTAAAAGCAAGGTTAGGTTTCTTCTACAAAAATAGGCCCCTTTTCCCCCTTGAAACTCGAAACAAGCTTGTACAGGCCACTTTTCTCCCCCTACTCGACTATGGAGATGTAATCTATCCTCCACCACTCTTGCAAATCTAAGTAAACTGGACATCCTTTATCACCGTGCGTTACGGTTCATTACCAACTCCCCTTACCGTTCGCACCACTGTGACTTATATGCAGCTGTTGGTTGGACATCCCTTACTACTAGACGCCTGCTCCATGCTGGGCTATGGACTCTTAAACTGCTCCTGCAGAAATTGCCAAGCTATCTCTCTTCCTTATTAGTATCTCACATAGTGCATACTCGTTAAGAAAATCTGACTTTATTATGCTTGACATACCAAGGACGGACTTCCTTTGGTAAACGTATATTGCATATGCCCTTCCTCCATTTGGAACCAATTACAAACCGTACTTGAAACTAACTAGCACAGTTTCAATAAACTTCTACAAATCACTAAGTTCAGCCAAAAATAAAGACACCTGTAACTGTCATTAAGTCTCTTCCTTCCCCATGTGTGCCATATTTATCCACTGGTAAGGTATAATTGCTTTGTCATATTAACTGCTTTCCCTTTCCTTCTACTCCTGGCTTTATCTATGCTTATGCTCCACTGCTACTCTATCAAATCACCCTCCCTCCATATCAGTTGTAGTCTGTTGTTTGTTCTAGCTGCCAAAATATATGTATTGCACACACAGTCATCTTGTTTCATTTATCAGTATGCAACCTGTAAGTCGCTTCCTGTCTCATATTAATGTTTACCACCTTCGTTACTCCTATGTGTACCTTGTATGTATATCCAGCCTGTATCATGTAACGTGCATTTCATGTATATACTGTTATTACCTATCTATGTTTGTACTTTAAGTGTTTATGTCACAGGACCTCCTTGTGAATGAGCTTGCTCAATGGAGTTTTCCTGCAATAAACTTGAACTTGAACTTGAACTCTAGCCGGGTTAAACATTAAAAAGACAATCAGGTTTATTTAGGGGTTGTAAACAAAGAAGGGGCATGAATTTAATCAAATTATTTGTACTCTAATTTAAATCAGGATTTGGCATGCACTTCTCAGTCCCAAAACAGACAGTCCTACAACACTGGGTACCCAGGATGGAAACTGGCTAGCCAGAGGCATTGCCTGGTGAAGGCTGGCATTGCAGCTGATGTTGGGGCCCTTGATGTAAAGAAAGGCAGTTAGCATGCACAACAACAAGATGATTATTTGTAATCCGAGCCAGTTGGCTCAGTCTGTTGGAAACCCAGAAAGTTAAAGAAATCAGATGGTACCACAGATGATTAAAATACCAGTTGCAGGGAGCAACCCTGACTGTACTCACGCTACCAGATTACTGCAGAAAGGCAGGTGATATGGAGACCTCGTGGTGTTCATCGATGAGCATGGGGAAGCAGGGCCAACACGACGCAACTCCTCTTCACGGCCTTTCCCTCTTGGTGGCCGCAGCCTGTGAGTTGTTGTTGCGCAGGGGCTGGATCCCCAAAGCCGTTCTCTCACCAAAAACAGTGTCTGGTGCAGGGCACTCAGTCTGGGTTGGAGTGGCAAAGGCCCATGCAGGATGAGCAAGTTGACAAAGTTCGTTTAGTTTGTTGCTGGTGAAACCTCCAACTGGTGTAACAAGTCGGGCCATGAACAGACAGGTCTCGACCCACTAGAAACATTCAGCACATTTAACTCAAACAGCTTCAACTTTACACGGTTCACAGACCCTCCAACATTTGACAGATTAATATAGGTACACATGTGTTGCTGGGGGGGAGGAGGAGCACCCCCACATTTGCTCAGGACTTGCACATGCATACCTTTCACACTTCCTGGCAATGTTGGGACTGCATTATTCAGCGCTAATCAGTAAGAAGATTAAAATTTATTTAAGTGAATTGATTTCAGTTGGATCAGGCGCTCTGGAGACTAGCACTGGCAGCAGCAGGTACTAGGGCAATGTTATTTTTGACAGAGATTTGTTTACCATCTAGTCCAAATACCCAGTGAGCAAATTTAGCATTTTCAAGGCAGAGGTGCTGAGGGTGGAGGTGGTGGCGCGCATATGACTACTGGTCCAGTAAAGCCTGTTATTTTAAGTGCTGTCAAAAGCAGGTATAGCCCAAATCACAGGAGCCATGCATGTTACAGTGCAAAACAAATGTGATGTATGTCTGATCACACTTACATTTCTAAATGTACCCATCACATGAACTTAAGGGACATCTGACAACACAAAACTAAGTTGCGACACATCAGGGACTGTCTAGTTTACCAACCCGTGACTGTTTTAAACAGTTTAATTTCCTGATGTTCTTGCATACCTCATTAAGTGAAATGCAGCTGCTGTAGTTTGTTACCGGGCTCTCTAGTGCAAGGAATCGATGTCTAAAATCTACCAGGTCATGGACCCAACCCCCGGACTGGCGTGCCCTGTCTCAAAAAAAAAAAAAAAATGAGAATGCAGAAAAGCGGAGACGGCCTGCGTTTGCAGATCGAGGATGTGGTCCGACATCCGGGCAAGACAAACAGCCATCAGCAATGTGCCAGTAAATAAATTCAATCTGCCAAATGCGCTCTTGTGGTTCGGCTCACTCAATGACAAGACAGCCAAGTCAAGTGTCAGGGAGTCTGTAGCACTGCTCAGCTGTTTCTGGAGGTCACAGGCAAGCCCTCAGCTGGCGGTGCCGG
The DNA here is from genome assembly GCA_016271365.2 of Neoceratodus forsteri. Lineage (NCBI taxonomy): Eukaryota > Metazoa > Chordata > Ceratodontiformes > Ceratodontidae > Neoceratodus > Neoceratodus forsteri. The sequence goes on from CM028136.1 coordinate 896,248,858, forward strand.
TGCAAGTCAGTGCAAGTGGTGATTTCCATGGGGACCATCAGACGCTTTTCCCTTCAGTCCACCAGCTTGCACTCACTGCAGCACTGAGCATTGGGCTTGGGGACAAGTTTAAATTAAAGTATTCTCAGGTGGCAAAAATTCGATACACACTGAGAACTAGCCAGGATCCGGTACCACTGTTAAAAATCCGGTATTGTACCGGCCAAAATGGTACAGTTGGGGGGTCTGAGTTCAGATACAGTCTGGTTGCTATTGCAGTAGATTCACTGAGCAAACCTCTCGATTCAAAATCAGTCTCTCACACTAGCTGGGCCGATCGCTTCACAGGAGCAATTCTTTGGTCCAAAACACAGAGGGTGCGGGTAAACCTCTTGCTTTGTTCTGCCACAGTTCCAGGCTTAACTTGGAACAAGTCCAACTTCTGCAATCAGGCAGTTCAAGGCAGGAGAAACGTGGCAGGGAGGCAAGTTAGGTCTCTTCCCACTGATTTTCCTATGCTCCATTCAGGGAGCAACTGCTCGAAAGCTCGAGCTGTTCACACTTCAATCTCCAGCTCTAACTGATCCACTGCCTCTTACAATACTGGGCATTTCCTTTGGATTCCAAAATTTGGGTTGGCTGGGGAAGCTGTCAGTCACAGTTAGGACTCCCCCTTCAGGCCAGTTTTGGCGCCAACCTAAAAACTACAAAAACTACAGTTTTCCTTCCCACGAGACACTTGAGCCAGGATCCATTTTAGGTCCCCTGAAGTCCTATTGGTCCAATTACTGGAAGTCCTGGATCTAACATGGTGGCTCCCTTTCCAAAAGGCAAGCTGCAAGGCAAGCAGGTTAGACAAACTTCTCTAATTCAAATAAAACAACATGTAAGCATTAAATAAGTACAGTTTCCATACAGGCTTCCTCTGCTCTAGTATCGACTGCAGAGTGGAGCAAATCAGGGTGGTGTCTGGCCAGTCACAAGCCCTAAATCACTCGGATCCAGCTCAGACCATTCACTATGCACATATTAGCTAAGGTCTTAAAGGGACAGGTGCAGAGGCACAGAATGGCACTCTCACACAAATGAACATAAGCAAGCAGATGCCCAGGAATCTAGTACCGCTACAGGACATCAGCCTGGCAGTGGGCAGTAAAAGAGCCCAGAAGGACATTAAGGTAAACCCCAAATGTGTGTGGGAGTTACAGAAACGTAAAAAGTGTAAACAGAAAAGGACCAGTAGGCCCATCTAGTCTGTCCTAACACTACACCCTGCACCCTACTTGGTCACAGGTGTTCCTCCCTTATCTTTATTTGTTTATAATACCCATGTTCCTATCCCACACATGCTTGAAAAGTTTAATCTGTTTTAGCAGCCCGGCCACAGCTCACCTGGAGTGCCACCAACCCCAAGGAGTTGGGGGAATCACCAATCTGGGCGATCCTAAAGCACAGGTGGAATTTAGTTTGGTGCCCCCGGAGGATGCCAGCATGCAAGGAAGCCCAATGAGCCCAGCACAAGTGGAGATGTGCTGCCGCTCCAGGCTTTCTGCCAACGTCCTCTCCCTCCCCTTTCGTAGTGCCCCGGACTGCACTGCCAGCTGTGGTCACTGGGTGGCAGTAATGCAGCAGGTGCGACATATCCCCCCCCCCACTCCTGGAGGAGGAGAGCAGCCCATAGGGCACTCAATCCTCCTGCCCCGGCTGGCCCTCTAGAGCGAGACTTGTTCCCAAACCCCGATCTCCAGTGTCGTAGGTGGTAACTCTACCGCTGTGCCGGTGGGCCCGGCCACACATATGCTTGAAGCTCCCCACTATCTTCATCCCTACCACCTCTTCTGGCAGGCTGTTCCAGGCATCTACCACCCTTTGTGTGTAGAAGTATTTCCTTGCATCCCACTTAACCTCCCCCACCCCCAAGTTGTGTAGCATGTCCCCATGTACTGGTGTTCCTCCTCCTTTGAAACAGGCTCTCCCCTGCACTTTGTTCACTCCTGCAAGGTACTTATAGGTCTCGATCATGTCCCCTCTTGCTCTCCTGTCTTCCAGGAAGTACATGTCCAGCTTCTGCAGTCTCTCCTCATATGGCTTCTTGTGCAAACCCTGCACCATTTTAGTAGCCCTCCTCTGGACCACCTCCACCCTGTCAATGGCCTTGCAGAGTTATGATCTCCAGAACTGGATGCAGTTCTCCAGGTGGAATCGCTCGAGTGGAGCGATACAGAGGCAACACCACCTACCTTCTTCTGCTAGAGATCCCCTCCCTATGCATCCCAGCATCCTTCTTGCTTTCCCTACTGCTCTGTCACACTGGCCTGCCACCTTGAGATTATCAGATATGATCACCCCAAGGTCCTCACTTGCTTGGTAACTGTAAGTATCTCCCCATCTTATACATAATCCCTGCGTTACCCCAGCCCTGGTGCATTACATTGCACTTCATGGCACTGAAACCCAGCTGCCACACCCTAGACCACTCCTCTAGTTTCTTCAAATACCTTGGCATTCTCTCCACCCCCTCCTTGGTGTCCACCCGCTTACTGACTTTTGTGTCATCTGCAGAGATACTCTTTACTTCCAGTTCCTCAGCAATGTCACTTATGAAAACATTGAAGAGGACAGGGGCCAGTACCAATCCATGTGGTACTCCACTGGTAAATGGCAGTCACTCGGAGGATAGGAGAGTGACCAGTGGTCCACTGGTCACTCTCCTATCCTCCGAGTGACTGCCATTTACCACCACCCTTTACCTGCTATCTCTCAACCCAGCTTACCACTTTCTCCCTGACTCCCAGGCTGCTAAGTGTCTTTATCACTCTCCTGTGTAGTACAGTGTCAATGGCCTTAATGAAGTTCAAATTGGCCACATCCACTGCCTTTCCCTCATCCACTTCACAGGCAGCACATCTCAACAGGTCTTCTGAACCAAGCAGCTTAGCAGCTAGCATAGCCTAGCTGTTAGTGAACAGGAATGCAAACCAGGAGATTGAGATTTGAGTCACATGTCCCCTAATTTTCCTTTACCCACAGAGTGCTGATCCATGGCAGTGCAATACTGTAAATCTACACTGAAAAACTGTTTGCACTAGAAAACATTTGAAGGATGGGGGCTTTTTTCGAGTAACATGTACACGAAACTTACTGTCTCCTTGTGTTGTACTTCATTATGTTTGCTTGCACGCATGTGCAAGAAACATAGTGCGACAATCCAAAATGCAGTGCCATACAGTTGAAAGGGAGAGCACCGCTTGAGTGAGCAGTGCTCCCCCCTCCCCACACACACACATGCGCATGTACGCATATTGCATGCTGATGCCCTCCTACCTCCCCCCACGCACACACTGTATGGCCGACGGGGGTGTCCAATCCCCCGTCGGCTCCACGCCCTCCCCAAAAACAAGCTTTCCAGTTGCCACACTGGGAGCCCACCCCAGCGTGGCAAAATTTTATTGTCGACAGGGTGCCCAATCCCCGTCAGCTCCAGGCCCCAAAACAGCCTTCCAGCTGCCACACTGGGAGCTCACCCCAGCGTGGCAAACGTCCCCACGTCCGTCTTCCAAAAAAACCTGTAAACAAAAAATGGTGCCTCGTAGTCTCCCTGCCCCCACCCGCCCCACCCACTGCACACCCTGCCTCCCCACACGTTCCCTCACCCCATACTTACCTCCAGAGTCCGGCGCAACGATCTTCGGTGGACCGGGAACACGTCTGCACTCTTCAAAGCCGACCGCAAACTGAGGAAATGCTGGTAAGCTGTATAATGTAATAAATAGGGTTTTTTCAACTTTGATGCATATCTCAGGCATTTATTTGAATTTTGGCACCAAATTTTCAACATGGGGTTTTTGGGACCCCTCCTCATGAATTCTTGAACTGTCATGGCGTTAATTGGGCCTGAGGGGTGATTTCACGGTCACTGTGCGAAATCACCTTTCAGGACTGATTAAGGAAATTACAGTGCTAGTGTTCATAAGGTGGGCTCTTAAAAAGTCTATGTTGCAAATTTGGTCAAAAAATTCCTAAAAATGACTGTTTTACGAGCGTGCGTTGCACAGTTCCTACGCACGCTCGTAAGTTCGCGAATTTTTAGTATTTGCATTCCGGATTTTCAACATTGCCATTTTACCACACCTCCTTATGAGCAGTACAGCTGTCATTTTTCACATCTCGCCCAAAATGTGTTTCCATGCATGTAGCGCACAATGGCGCAGTCGGTGTGCGAAATCAATGTATGGGACACATTAAGAAAATCACAGTGACACTGTTCATGAGCAGAGGTTTTAAAATTGCTATGTTGAAAATTTGGTGAAAAAATTTCTAAAAATGACTGTTTTGCGAGCGTGCATTGTGCAGTTCCTACGCACGCTCGTAAGTTCGCAAATTTTTAATATTTGTACTCCAGATTTTCAACATTGCCATTTTATCACACCTCCTTATGAGCAGTATAGCTGTCATTTTTCACATGTTGCCCAAAATGTGTTTCCATGCATGTAGCGCACAATGGCGCAGTCGGTGTGTGCAATCAATGTTTGGGCAGATTAAGAAAATCACAGTGACACTGTTCATGAGCAGAGGTCTTAAAATGGCTATGTTGAAAATTTGGTGAAAAAATTCCCAAAAATGACTTTTAGGAGCGCACGTTGCGCAGTTCCTACGCACGCTCGCAAGTTTGCAAATTTTTAATATTTGCACGCCATATTTTCAACATTGCCATTTTACCACACTTCCTTATGAGCAGTACAGCTGCCATTTTTCACATCTCACCCAAAATGTGTTTCTGCACAGGTAGCGCACAATGATGCAGTTGGTGTGCGCAAGCAATGTTTGGGACAGATTAAGAAAATCACAGTGACACTGGTCATGAGCAGAGGTCTTAAAATGGCTATGTTGAAAATTTGGTGACAAAAGTCCATAAAATAACTGCTACGAGCGAGCATTGCGCAGTTTCCACGCACCCTCATAAGTTCATGAATTTGTAATATTTTCAGTACAGATTTTCACCAGTGGCATTTTTCCACACTTCCTTATGAACAGTACAGCAGTCATTTTTCACAACATGGCCGAAATGTGTTTTCACACTTTCAGCGCAGAGATGCGTAGTCGCTGTGGGAAATCATTGTTCGGGACTGATAAAGAAAATCACAGTGACACTGTTCATGACCGGAGGTCCCAAAATGCCTGTGTTGACAATCTGCTGTAAAAAATACCAAACTAATTACATTACAGGTGCGCGTTGCACAGTTTCTACGCACGCTCGTGACTTCACCAGTTTTTTTAATATTTTCATTGCAGATTTTCAACATTGCCATTTTTACACCTCCCCATGAACAGTACAGCTGTCGTTTTTCGCATCCTGTTCGGAATGTGTTTTTGCACCTCCGGTGACAAATGCCGTAGTTGCTGTGCAAAAGCAGCTTTCGGCTAACAAACTGATATTGCCACTGTTCTTGAGGTGGGGGTCACAAAAAAACCATGTTGAAAATTTGGAGTGAAAATACCAACGAATGCCTGAGGCGTTAGGGTTTCCGACCATATCGCCCCACCCTGTAGAGAATGACAAGCATCAGGGCTGTGACTTGGGATTGTTGCCTGCAATGCTCATACCATTCCACACCCACCCACACCCACACCCTGCAGCCAGTGAGAGGCATCAAGGTGTGCCTTGGACTCTTCGGCCCCAAAGTTCACCCCATTCTCCCATACTGCACCCATCTCACCGTATTTCCTGATGGAATGGGGTGTTCATAAGGGCCAAAGTCCCCAAGCACACCGTGACACTTGTCGGTGTCTGTAGGGTAGGGTGTGGTGAAATGGCGTGGCCGTTATGCCTGACGACCCAAAAGCACACCCCAATGCCTGTCACTATCTGCAGGGTGGTGATGGGGTGGGCTTCAGTTCAATACTTCACTGCCATTTCTATTATGCAGCTCTGTAACTCCTACACTACCAAAGCCAATGCCAGCAAGCAAACATTCGGCATTGACAAATGCTTGTTTTTCTCCCAGTTACCCTCTCTCAGCTCTTAAAGAGCCATGGATGCCTTGAGAAGAACTTTTGAAAACATAATATTTGGACATAAAGCAGCTTCTATTTTTCATTAACTCTGTATTTCTTGTCCCCACTATTTATTACCGAGGTCATATGCATGAAAACTGGATTGTTATTTCTTGAGAGTTCTGCAACTCCTGTTGCTTCTTCCCAACCTGATTTTAGAATACTCTGAGTTCTTACTACGACGGCTAGAGGAGCTACAGAGGCCTAGATCAGCGCATTATTTGCTCCTACCCATTTACCCATAATGTGCTATATGATTTCCTTCTAGTATGTGTTTATCCAAGCTTCTCTTAAACTGTGCCTTTGTATTGTTAGTTACCGCCTCCATAGGTAGCCCATTCCGTGGCCCCACATTCTGTTTGTATTACATTTTTTACCTCTAAACTGTAAGGGATGTCCTCTGGTACTGATTTATGGGTTTTTAAAGGTTAGGTTTAATTCATTTACTAAATTATCATTATGTATTATATCATAACACATAAGTAGGTCTCCTCTCTTCTTGTGACATCACAGTTATTCCTATGGCAACAAACTGTGATGTCACAACATAGCATTATGATTTCAAGCAGGGAATATGCTATAAAGGCAGAAGGACTCTAGGGGCTAAAGATCTTGTTTATGTGGGAATTTCTATAGTAATAAATAATAGAGATGAGAAATCTATCGAAGATGGATAAAATACAAGCTGAACTATGTCTAAATATTATGTTTTTTTATGTTTTTCTAATGGTTTCTAGTTCTGTTTGAATGTTTGTTTATATTTCTTTAGCGCTACTTTCCTTTCTTGTTTGTCCTCTCTGTGGTCTAACAAATGTTGCACTTGTAACAAGATCTGGGGCCAGGGTTCTTCTAAAACCATGAGGGAAAAATCGGGGGTTGTTGAAAACATTAGGGCTCAAAATGAAAGGATGGGAGCACACCATGCATAAATGCTTTAGGTAAACCACTGAAGGGCCCCCATATTCAGAGCTAGCTGCAAACATAACGCAGCCTGTTGTGCTGCCCCAAAACCAGCACACCGCCAGCTCCATACCTCTCAACCTTCTGTCCCCCAAATGTGGAACATTGCCTATCAAAATGTGGAACAAATGGGCAAAATGTGGAACACTTAGTCAAATCTTTACCTAAGAAGCTCAAAACACTGTTAACACGTTGCATTTATGTTCAGAAAGTCTGTTATTGACTGAGTAATGTATTTTTGTATCATTTACTATGGATGTTTGCTTTAAAATGTTGACTTTGAATGTGGAACAAGTCCTCACAATGTGGAACAGGGAGCTTTTGTGAAGTAAAATGAGGAACGTTCCTCGTAATGTGGTACAGTTGAGAGGTATGGCCAGCTCTAAGAAATATTCAGCCAGTTAGGGCCACGATGGCGCAGCTCTAAATGGATATGTGCTGTGCCAACACTGATCAAGGCTGCATATGGCCCATAGGAGGTAGCGCTGCCCCAAATGGGATAGCACCAGAACTCCTGTGGGCCATATTCAGCCCGAACATGCAGATGAGCTCATTGGGCATGCAGGGTGCCAACGGGCCATCTGCATGCCCATTATGGGCTCATTTGCCCAGGCACGGCAGACCTCTAGCGCCGAGCAATAACTATGGATCATACTAAAAGCTGTGAGGAGCTAGGGGGCTTAGAGGCCCATAATTGCTCCTATGTTAATAATAACTCAAATGATAACCAGATAGAATTCATTTGTCAAGTCATTGCTTGAATTCGTTTTTGGTTTTACTAGCAATGACATCCAATGGCAGATGATTCTAAGGACTGACAATCCTGTCAGAGAAGAAACATTTTTTTAACATATCTCTGGTAGTGTAGTGGACCCCATGATCACCCTTGTGTTATTAATACGAATGATCCATGTTAGTCCAGTGGGCCCAATCCCCTGATCATTCCTGTGTTGTTAAAACTGAATGATTCCTGGTAATCTTGTGGACCCCTCCCCCGATTGCCTCTGTACTGTTAATTCGAATGATCCTTGGTAGTCCAGTGGACCTCCCCAAATTACCCCAGGTCCCATGTATATGTAAACATGTAAACTCCCTGCCAGGCTACAGCTCCCCTCCAGTGAGCACCAATGACCCCCTCAGTGCAAGTGCCACCCCCCACCTGCCCACCTGCTGCGGACCGATGCCCTGCACCCTCCGTCACCCCGGTCAACACTTGCAGTACAATTATAGTAGAATGGCAGCCACAAGGCCCTTCACTCACCTCCTCAGCCGGCAGCCACCTGACAGTCACAGAGTGCAATCATGAATAAGTACTACTAATGTCAGACAGCATCTCTGAATAAAACGCTATAAATACAGTGCAGAAAAATCAGTGCCAAAAATATTATTATAAAAAAAAAATGCTGAGGAAAAACTGCATACAGTCATATGTCCATATTAAAAAGTATTACCATTCGGTAGCTGGCAAAAGGGAGTTTTTGCTCCATTGTCACTGTGTCAGTATTTGTGTAGCAATATCCCCTTAAACAGGTAATTGTACTAATTAATGTGGTTGATTACTCATATGATATTACTATAAAAGGATTGCCCCTATACTGATTTTCCCCTCCCCATGACAAAGCCTCTTGGAACAGAGGCGAAGCACCGGGCTGTAGTATCTCTCGCCCTGCTTTCCTGATGCACCGTGGATTTGCTAATAAATTTGGGCCATATTTGTATGCCAAAGCTGAGTGTGTCTTTGTGCACCGATTTTTTGTTTTTGCTCTTTGAATGAGGGTATGATTCCACTGTCACAAAATGCAGGAAATTAATTGCAAGACCTACCTTAATGCAGACAACAGGGCTGAAGAACACAAAGCAGACAAAGTAAGAAAATGAAAAACATGAGATTTTGGAGTCACGGGAGCCTTGGTGAATCAGTAGCGTGGTGTTCCTTGGGCTTGTCAGCCCTGCCCACCCACTCTCCTGAGCAAACAAACTTATACATTATCTCTTGCTTCAGGCAGGACCCGAAGAAACTTATGACTGATTCTGTTGCCCACATGTGGTGAGCTATATGTCTCTTTCCCCAAAAACTATATGCCTATGAGACGTGGGCTTCAACCTGTACCTTGTGCTCAGGCAGGAGGCATGGGGCTAGAGGTTGTGCAGTGGACATTAGGGTTGACAACCCCAAGGAATATCACACCACTGATTTGCCAAGATTCCAGAGATCCAAACCCTGTTTTTCATTTTCTTACTTTGTCCGCTTTGTGATAGTTTGAAGTAACCCCCCCATAACTTACTACTGGAATGAACTCCATCCTATCTTTCTGTTTCCTTTCTATCTTTTTTTCTTTCTTCTCACAGCCTGTTGCACAACAGCATTTCGTCCCTAGTATATCTTTTTTTTTATACTTCATTTTATTTATTTCAAATACAGAAACTGACAATTGATAAACAGTTATAACATACAAGGGCCCAGATATTCAAAAGGGTTGCACATGGCGCAACAGTGTTGCACCATGCGCAACCCACTGATGTGCCCTGGCGCGATATTTAAAAGGGAAAAGTGCGCGGCACAAATCCCAATGTGCCAGAGCACATCAGTAATGTATGCAGGCACAGGTGAGGGTGTGTATGCCCATACATACTCTGCACAGTCCGATATTCAGCCCAGGATGTGCAGAGCCATGCATGTGCAACCCCTACCTGCGCTAGCACAAAGTTGATCCAAAAAAAAGGAACAACTGATGGCCACTCACAGGTGAGCTGCCGCATTGCAGGGTGCAACACGGCAGCTGCCACCTGTGGGTGGCCACCTGAGCTCCAGCTGCACCTGGCGGTGCCCCCTATGCCCGATCGCGGGCATTTGTAAAAAAAAGAAATATCCTATATCCCTGCGGTCCAGTGGACGCTATCTGCCGATCGCGGGCATTTGTAAGTAAAAACACATATTCCTATATCCTTGGTGGTCTAGGTGCCCCCCTCCCACCCGCCTACTGAGCCCCACAGCCGCCCCCTGGTCAGCCAGCGGGCAGCACCCACTCTGTTGCCTCACCGTCCGCCGACAACACCATCGAGTAGGGCTGTATGTACATTGGTTCTGGCGTGAGCCAATGGCGTGCAACCATACTATACACATTCAGATAATGAATGAATCATTCATATATCTGGAATGTTAGATATATCGGACTTGCACACCCATTGGCTCACGCTGAGAACTCAATGAGCGTCACAGCCCACCGACGCTATCGGTTGGTAGGCGGGCGGGCGGCAGGTGGGTGGGTGCTGCTGCCCACCGGCTGACTTGGGGCGAGGGAGGAGGCGGGCTCAGTGGGTGGGTGAGGGGGTACCAGACCACCAGGGAAATAGGAATATGTGTATTTTTAATTACAAATGCCCACAATCAGGCAGATAGCGGTCCACTGGACCACCAGGATATAGGACTTATTTCTTTTTACAGATGCTCGCGATCGGCTGTGGAGCACATTGCCAGCTGCAGGGGTGTCAGTTCCTGATGGTTGCTGCCTGGCAGGCGCCAGATGCAAGTCAGTCAGGGGTCAGCGACCTGCATGCAACAAGTTATATCACATGCAATGGCCCCATGTGCTTTTGCATACATTATGGCCCCATTTGCATGTTAACTTTTGAATATCGCGGTTGCTGTGCATGGCGCAATGGAACTTGCGCTAGCGCATCCCCATGCTCCTCTCTGGCCACTTGCGCTGGTGCAGTGCCACTGTGCCATGCACACTGTGGGTGGCCAGGGTGCGATATTCAACAGTGCTGAGCCATGGCGCAGATCCATTGAATATCGCCCAGTCCACACCCCTGCGCAGCAAAGTTGAGCTGCGCCCAAGCTTGCGCCACAGCCTGGTGCAGTTTGAATATCTGGGCCAACTTCTTTTACATAAGCTCAAAACTTTAGAATATTACAACCAGCTTTATCTAAAGTCTTATTACTATGTGCACTAAAAGGATAAAAAATACATTTCCTAGTAGGCCCCAATTTCAATTTTCTTTGCTCTATACAAAAATTAATTTACTCACAGATTCAGTACTTTATCTAGTTAGAGATTATTACCACAGAATACATTGCTGTATTTCAAACTCATTATGATTCTTTGCCTATCCAGACACTAATCTGTCTTCCTGTTTTTTTTTTGTTTTTTTTATTTTAGTTTAGTTTTTGTTGACCGGGTAAGTGCACAAGACAAATCCTGCCTATTTTCAGGCAAGACCCGGGGGGGAGGGGGATACAGATGAATGCCAACTGACCTTGAACCAGATTAAGCTGTTGGTGGTATTTTTCGTGAATGGAGGTAATTTTGCCATTGCATCGGGGAAATTCCCCTGCTCTTTTCGAGAAGTGCCATGGGATCTTTGACATCCACCTGAACTACCACCAGAACAGGCAGATGGGACCTCAGTTTAACGTCTCATCTGAAAGATGGCAGAGTCAGCTTGGGAGAGTTTCTACAATCAACCATAGCCCATCTAATATGACTGCTGTATCCAACATGGGGGGGGGGCAAGGAAGCAGTCCCTGCCATAGTCCTCCCTCCTCTCTTTTTGAATTAATAAAGTTTTTATACTCTCTGAAGCCATGTCTCTTGTTTCCTATTTCATTTGGGTCATTGTTCCCAGGGACTAAACCCGTTTGGGGGGGGGCGAGGGGAAATTCACCAACAGGTGGACAGACAATATTGGTAATGAGGCTGGGGTCTGTCCCACCTTAATCATTTCCCAGTGCAAGGTCCCACTTTGTCCACCTATTCAAATATTGAGGGTGTCCTATCTAAGAGAAAAGGTGATTTTTCTCATACTGTTTAATTTTCTCTATCAGTTCTTTCCAGTCTTCTATGGTTGGGGGGAGGAGGGTGGCTGAGAGCCATTTCTTAGTGATTGCTTTGCTAGCTGCCACTACCACAATATTCCAGAGATATTTTGCCTTGCTACCTCTAACCCCAGAAGGGTACATGCCAAAAAGTAAATGTTCTGGGCCCAGAGGTTCCGAGAGAGTGAACAGAGTCTGTATAATCTGTTTTATCTCTCACCAGAATCTTTCCAGAATAGGACAATTCCAGGATATGTGTGCCTGTGTGGCTACTGTTTCCTCACGATTCCTCCAACAGTGGCTGGGAATTCTATTTTGCCATTTTGCTACCTGAACTGGGACTCTTAAATGTCTTATTCTCAGTTTCCAGGCGAATTCACGCCACCCAGGTGAGGAGGTGGTTTGCCATGTATTTTGCCAAATCTTGGACCAATCGTCTGTTTTTATTCTAATGGGAAGATCCTGTTCCCATTTCTCTCAGGTAGTCTGTCGAATGCTGAAGATCCCCAAGGTAGTTTTGATATAATATAGATATTGCCTTCTCCCCTCTATCTGAGTTCCATATTATTTCAAAAATTCCTGGGCCAGGTAAGCCCTTAGATTTCACTAGTGAAGCATTTCATTACTCACCAATAAAATCTCTGATCTGATAATAATGTAACAGTTCTCCTGGAGCCCACCCAAATTTAGCTTGGGCTTCCTCTAATGAAATTATTCTGCCCCCTCTAAGAAGCTGCCATGGGGCTCTGTACTTCAAGAGTTCCTGTCTTTTATACCAGGCATCGGCAGCTGCCAGGTTCCTATCTACATCTGTGGTCCACCATTGGTATTTCCATATACAGTATATATTTGGGTTGTTCCCCTGGAGAGACCCATTCTATATCCCTTTAAAGTAGTTTCCGTACCTGTGTAAGGGGGTGGAAGTCTAGTATCCTCTGGGGTTTAAAGTGGTGCTCTCTGCCTGTATAGGCAAACTTAAAGGGGTATTAAGATCAATGTCCTTCCACCTGGCCGTGTAAGTCGGGTGTTGTAGTAGGAGTATTATCCTGTTTGGGTCGCTATCCAGTACCCCATGAGTAGGGGGACACCAAGCCCTCCCACCTCTTTGGGTGAATATAATGTTTGTTTTCTGATTCTATGTCTTTTATTGAGCCAAATGTAGCTTAGAATCATTTTTTAACAATTTCATATTTGTCTGGGTGGTATCTGGCATGGTACACATTGGAAAAGAAATAAGAAACGAGGCAAAACATTCATTTTGATAACTTGAATTCTGGAAAAAAGAGATAAAGGGAGTAGAGACCACCTTTGTATATTGACAGACATCTGTTTTACTAAAGGGGGGTAGTTGAATTGTATTAATTTTGTTGTTTTTGTGGCTAATTTGATCCCAATATATTGCATTGAGGGTAGATCCCATCTCACAGGGTATTGTCTCTTAAAGTCGGGGAAGGGGTGGAAGTTGAATTTTAAGACCTCTGTTTTAGCGGCATTTAATGTATATCCAGAGAATGCTGAGAATTCTTTAAGATGTTGAAATAACATTGGTATGGTTTCCTCCGGATTGGACAGATAAAGCAGGATGTCATCTGCAAAAAGGGCCAGTTTCTGTTGTGTTCCCCCCAACTGAATTCCACGTATGGCTGGATTGTCCCTGATTCCCTGGGCCCAGGGTTCTAAGTATAGGGCAAATAACAGAGGGGAGAGTGGGCATTCCTGTCAGGTACCACATTCCAAAGTAAAAGCCGAAGAGTGGTGGCCATTTGCCCCTATAAAGCCTTTAGGTGTTTCATATATTTTCATTATTAAGGTAATGAACTGTTGTAGGAACCCAAATTTGGCCAGTACCACTTGGAGGAAACCCCAGAAAACTTTATCAAAAGCCTTCTCAGCATCTAGACTGAGAAGGACTACTGGTTGCTGGTATTTATTAATGCGGTCTATTATGTGAGTTGTTCTCTGAAGGCTGTCTTGGGCCTGCCACCCTGGAATAACTCTGCCTGATCAAAGTGAATCAACTGGGGTAGGACAAGTTGTAGCCATCGAGAAAGTATAGCCATAAACAGTTTATAGTCCGTGTTGAGTATGAAAATGGGGCCGTAGGAGGGGTAGAGCTTGGGATTTTTACCTGCCTTAGTTATGACTGAGATAATGGCTTGAGACCATGAGTCAGGTGGAAGTTCCTCAGAGGTCAGTGTCTCATTGAAGACCCTGAGCAGAATGGGGGAGAGTTGTGTTTGAAGCTGTTTGTATATTTCTGCCAGATAGCCATCCATTCCCGGGCACTTACTGGTTTTCAGATGAGAGATCTCAGCTTTTAGTTCCTCCCTGGAAATTGGCCTTATTAGTTGTTGGCCTACTGAGGTAGAAATCTTAGGTAACAGGGTGCCCTTTAGATACTGCTCTAAGGTTGTAGGGTCTTGGGGGGGCCAAATATAATTCTGCATTGTATGCTTTAAAGGCTTCTACTATGTCTTGAGTCTTCTGAAGAGTCTCCAGGTTCTGTGGGTGTGTTAGAGTAGAAATGTGGGCCCTTGACTTCCGGTGTAGCTTATGGCTTTATGGCGGCATAATTTTCGAGATCCCGGCCCGCTTCTCCTTTTAAAGTAGAAAAACCAGCCGCAACTTCAATAAAGACAACAGAAATAATTCTGTGAACCTTATGGCTGTATGCAACCTACTCGGGTGAGCTAATAGATTTGCAACACTTCGCTCAGACACCAAGAACTCGGATGGAGACGTAAGTGACTCCGGAGCCTCCACACTTCCATCTCGGACACCTAGGCCTCACAGAAGAAACAAATCAAAACCAAAACAACCAGCCAAGATGGACAGCAAATTAGATAGAATCTTACAGGAGCTCCAGGAATTTAAATTGGATTTTCAAAGTTTTAAACAAACCCAGGAACTATTCCAAAGGGACCTTACAGAACTCCACTCTACAGTCTTCTCCCTTGATCAATGGGTGCAGGAACAGGCCACTACCACCTCCCAGCTTCAGGACACCCTGAATCAAGTCGCTCACCTCTGTCAGCTTACGGTAGAATGGCAGGAAGATGCCAAGAACCTTAGCTGTCGCAAGAATATTCATATCTACGGGGTCCCAGAGGATAGCGAAGGCCCGAACCTGCACACGTTTGTGGAGTCCTTTCTACGAGAGGCCCTTGAGTTGGAAGCAGACTATAGCTTTGAAATAGAGAGGCTACATTGAGCTCTGGGTCCAAAACCTACCCATCTGTCAGCACACCCCAGATCCATTATCGTTAGGTTTCTTCAGCAACAAACAAAGGAATTCATTTTAAAACAGACCTGGGCCAAAGCACGCCTCTACTGCGGAGAGCACCGTGTCTTTGTAGACAATGACTATGCCCCCGCTACAATGCAGAGGAGACGGGCATACATCCCGCTGTTTCCACTCCTCAGGCAACAGAAACTTAAATTCAGAACCCCTTACCCAAGTAGATTGGTGATTCAATTTTCATCAGGGCAACAATTCTACAATACCATGGAAGATGCTTATATGGACCTTTAGAAAAGAGGTTACACCTTGCCATCCTCGATTCGCCCACCGAGGAGCATGCCCGAAGAAAAAGTGTCCCTTGGAGAGACATCAACTAGGCAGCTTCCAGATCAATGAGCCACCATAGCCTCGATCAAAAATATTTTGGCACAATTCTCCAGACAGGTGAATTGAACCTCATCAGACCTGGGACTTTTGGCTCGCAGTGAGTAGAGTGGAGGGGGGGCTTGGGGGACAGCCCCACGGAGCCTTTTGATGGAGAGGACTCATAGAGCAATTCAGTTCCCACCAGGTACACTCTGATGTGTATAATTCCAATACATAATACTTGGGTTCCTGTTTTGTGAGGGGAGGTTCACCAGGTATGCCTTGACAAAAGTTCCGATGGGTCTAGATAGCCAGATTTGATTGAGTGGCTGTCGTGGGGTGTGGATTTTCTCTGCTTTGCCTCCTAGTCTGTTGGAGGTCAGGGGTTGGATGGGGATTGGGCCCAGCACAGCATGTTATGAATTATCTTCGAGGCGGACCTGTTGTTTGCTGCTGGACTGAGCCGGACGAGCGATTATACACCCACACCTAACCCGTATTTTCCTGAAATGGTCGAGAGCTAATTTGATTTGAAATAGCCCCATTAAATAGGGGGTTTGTAGAGGTCCCCGGACTTGGTGGTGGGTTGATGAGCTCTGAGTGGTCGATTAGCCTACTTGGACTTAGACACCCACTAGGACCGGGATCTGCACTATAATAACCTCTCTTGTACAGGCTGCATTGGCTCATTAAATAGGGCACAGTTTCAGGTCCGGGAAAGTCTGGCAGCAACACGAGGAGCTGTAACCCAGATGACTGGTACAAGTCGAGTCTAACCTCAGGAAATATGGATATTTTTAGGCTGTGCTGGCCCAGTCCATGTCTACCCTGATTCCTTCAGATGAATGGCTATATTTCCACTATGGGCTGGAAGCGGAGATTCCCCGTTGTCCACTGTTGCTTGGAGGCTGAGGATGAGGGGTTGGTTGCCTGTCTTGCCACACCGGGCTCCCCTTCTCCTTTTTTTAAGTTAAATCATGCCTCCCCTTGCATTTAGTGGGAAATATGTGTGTGGGACCTCCTCCGAGTCCTCCCGGAGCCAGGGCACCCTCCTGACCTTATAGCCCACACATTGTTAACCAGCTAGCCTGCTGTTCCAGTTTGTAGGGCTGGATGCCTACTGGTCCATTTTCTTCTTCATTCAATAATAAGAAGTACTGCAACTAGGACCTTGACAAGATGCCAGAAGTTACCCTATGAAGACAAGAACAGCCTCCAAGTTTAAATCCCCAGTCCGTAGGGTTCCTCCTCATTCCAGACATACGAGATTGAGAAATGAAAGGTCCATTGACGGGGAATCTCTCTCAATGCCTTTAGAGAGAACTAGAATATATTTTATTTATGGCAGAGGCCAAACTGGACAGAACTTGGGGGAGGACACTTGGAGTCAACCCAACCCCCTTGTTTCTTTTTTCCCTTCTTTTTTTTGTTTCTTTTTCTTCACTTTATAACTTGGGTAAAACTTAACATTATACATACGGGGTTGACCCCCTGTATGGATAATTCTTTTTATTTTATCCAAATTCTGGTTGTTCACTTAGTGATGTCTAGGGTGTACCTGTTTTCACTCTATCCCCACCACATCCATATTCCTGGGGGCGGGCCGGAGACCTCCATGCCCTCTGAGCTTTTAAGCCATGAAGACCTACATCTTTTTCCCAACTCAGAACTTTCCTCTCCCCACCACTTAATATTTTTGACTTATCCCTGATTTTAGTTATCTATACTTCTATCCTCTCCCTTCCTGGATTTAGGGGCAGGAGTTTCCCCAGGGCTTCTTACCACATCGTGGAGCAGGAGCCCACTTTAGGGAGGTCGACCGACCATTCCCAAATGCTTGCTCCATTTGAGCAGGCATTGTTGGAAGTCACAATCATTTCCCATGATTGGGGATTGTATATAGTTCATATTCCATTTTCCTATGTAAATATTCACACTTGCACACCTAGTTGGCTTCCAGGTTTTCTTATAGATTATAATCAGTTGTTTTTTTTTTCTTACTACCATTATTTTTGGATCACAAGAACATTGGAGTGGTATAATTTATGCAGATTTTATTGGTTACACAAATTGGGATTTCATAGGGAGTGTGTCATAAGGGATCTTTGTTACTGGGGGCCAGGGGGTACTGTGAATTCTAAGCAAGTATAGAAATGCAATACCCCTTTAAACTTGTATCACACAATGTAAACGGCCTGGCTGGCCCCATCAAGAGGGATCGTACGCTGCGAGCCCTCAAAAAACTTAATCCAGGCATTCTTTTATTGCAGGAGACTCACCTCTTCCCCATTGAGCATCATGAATTGCTCAGATTTGGCTTCTCTCAGATAATTGAATCCTCACACCAGAAGGGTAGAAGGAGAGGTTCAGTGATCCTAATACCAAAATGTTCTAAACTACAATTACTTGACCAGTATGTGGACAGAGAGGGCAGATTGGCATTGGCGATAGTCAAATTGAATCAACAGATTATGACGATGTGCAGCTTTTATGTCCCACCGGGTTCTGATGCCTCCTCCATACAGCACCTGTTGGACACTATTCTGACTAGGCAGCAGGGGATATTAGTTTTGGGTGGGGATTTTAATTGTCTTCTCAATCCCTCATTGGATTCCTCAGCTGCACAACCCCACACACACACACACACACACACAGACAACTGGACAAAAACATCTTCGTCGCCTTGTCCAGGATGTGGGTCTGTTGGACGAGTGGAGACATCTTCACCCATCACAGAGTAAATTCACTTATTACTCTTACGCTTTTAAGCATTACTCCAGGTTAGATTACTTCTGTATGGGTAAGGAGCACATTGACCTAGTCCGGTCAGCTGAGATTTTAAATATCTGTTTGTCGGACCATGCCCCATTACTTTAGACCTCAATATTCAGAAAGATAAATTAAATACTCAATGGAGATTTAACCAGTCCCTATTTCGAGATAAAGAATTTCGGGATATGCTAGACAAACGTATCCCAGAAATCATTGGAGATAATATTTCCCCACAAACATCTCCTCAGATCCTATGGGATACACTCAAGGCAGTCCTCAGAGGCTATATAATAGCCTATGCTTCTCACAGAAAAAAACAGGCTGAGTCCAACCTGCTAGCCCTACAAGATGAACTTAAATTCCTTCAACAGGCCCATATGCAAGGAGATACAGATCTTTTATCATTAATAACACAAACCCAAGCCAGAATTCAACAATTACTGACAGCTAAAACCGAGCAGGCCTTGGCCTGGTTGCGGCAACGCTACTATGAGGGAGGAGCTCGGGCTTCCAAACTTCTAGCCTACTGCCTCAGAAATCAAATACAACAACATACCATCCCTAAAATTAAAGACCCTGTATCAGGACAAACTAAATATTCAACTCCACAAATATTAGAAGCATTCAAGAAGTATTACCAAACCCTATGCTCCCCCCCCCCGACCCACATAAAATGTCCACTCTTCTTGCCCGGCTTTATCTCCCTGCTCTTTCAGTTGAACAGCAGAAACAGAGAGTGGCTCCAATTACAGAGTTAGAGCTTCGAAATACAATTCAGAACCTCAAGCAAGGAAACTCTCCAGGCCCAGACGGTTTTGGAGCGGAATTCTACAAAGGAGCGTGGAATCTCCTGAAAACCCCATTTCTTCAGGCGTTAAAATCTGCCCAAGCTACCTCTTCTTTCCCTACCTCATGGAGACAAGCAACAATTTCAGTGATCCTGAAACCCCAAAAACCTTTGCATTTATGTGACTCGTACTGCCCTATCTCGGTGCTCAATCAAGATTACAAAATTTACACGAGCATAATGGCTCATAGACTTGATCACATTCTCCCCTCCTTGATACATCCCACCAGTCAGGATTTATTAAGGGTAGACAGACAACTGACAACATTAAAAGAACATTATTTATTATAGACCATGCTCAGTCCACAAAGTCTCCCCTCCTCATATTAAGCCTCGATGTCCAAAAGGCTTTTGACATGGTTTCATGGGAGTTTTTACAAGCGGCCTTAAAAAAATTCAAATTACCTACCCCTTTTACAGATGCAAGTAAAGGAATTTATACAGACCTGGAAGCAGTAGTAAAGTTGAATGGTTCTCACTTGGAGCGTTTCTCTTTACATGGGGCACCTGGCAGGGTTGTCCCCTCTCCCCATATTTGTTTGCTATTTTTGTGGAGCCCATAGCTCAATTACTTAGACAATCTCCTGGCCTGCACGGATACAAAGTCTTGGAAAGATCTCATCACAAAATAGCATACTATGCGGATGATCTTTTGCTTTATATTACCCATCCCGAAGAATCTCTATCAACTTTAACGACCATACTAAAAGAGATAGAGACCCTTACAGGCTATACTATAAATACTAATGAATCAGAAGCCTTGATTATACAATCTCCCCTTCCCCTGGAACTCACTCAGAAATACCCCCTTAGGTGGGACAAAAGGTATATAACCTACTTAGGAATCAAAATACCATCGGATCTAGCTGATTTATATGAGTTGAATTACTCTTCCACCCTTTCTGGAATAAACTCGGACTTACAGAGGTGAACCCCTCTCCCGCTGTCACTAATGGCTAGGGTTCAATCCATCCAAATGAACTCCCTACCGAAGATCTTATATCTGATGCAAAATATTCCCTTACCCCTCCTATTGAAGGACATTCAGTTATGGGACAAATTCACTAGCAGATTCTTATGGGCGAATCAACGACCTAGACTGGCCTTGGTAAAGCTCCAATGTCCCAAAGATAAAGGGGCTTATCTCTTCCAATATATTCCACTATTCGATAGCTTCCGTACTTACTCATATGACTACCTGGATGTCCCCTCGAACACATGCGCCACCCTGGATGATAAAAGAGCAAACTATGGCATCCTGCCCCCTGAATTCATCATAGGTATTCTAGCCAAATAACAGAACTCGGATACAGAGAGCCTCTAGATTCACTAAAGAGATGCTCCATTCATGGTAGAAGTTTCTGGCTCATCCCTCCAGTGGTTTCCTTTCCTCCTGGCTGGGAATTCCTTCGGAAGACCCTACCTGGACCCTGGCGGAACTGGATTCTTCCTTCCAGTCCTGGGCCCATAGGGGTCTGTGATACACTCACCAATTCTATACCAATGCAGTATTTAAAACATTTGACCAACTCAAACAGGAGTTTTCTTTAAATAGGAATGACTTCTATAGATACTTACAAATCCGTCACTTCTTGAGTTCTAAGATTGGCTTAGATGTCACAGCTCAGGTTATTCCCCCCACTATGTCCTCTCCTGGTCCAACTTGAGGGAGGTGGAGCCTGGGACCATTTGGTCTCTCAACTTTATAAAGCTCTACAAAGGGCACCAACACAGATCACGGACTTAGTACAATTTCATTGGGAAGCTGAGCTTCAGGTTGCCCTGTCCCAGTTGGGCTGGCTTCAGATCTGGAGAAGACAGCACAAAACCTCTAGCTCCTACACATGGAGATAGTACTCCTGGAGAGTGGTCTCCAGATACTTTTGCACACCTCAGATTACTGCCAAGTTTCAGGGGGGAGGGGACTCCTCCTGCTGGCAAAGATGCGGTTGCGAGGTAGCCATGCATACGCATATTCTCTGGTCCTGCCCAGCCTTGACCTCATATTGGCTAACAATAGGAGGTAGAATCACACAACTTTTTCCGGTACTGAAAGAGCTCTCTCTGGCTATGGGCTACTACCACTACATTACCCCCGGTGTTTTAGAAACCCACATCAAGTTTATCTCCTTAACTTTCTATTGGGGACTGCGAAGAAATGTATAACTAGATTATGGCTTCGACAGCAGCCCCTTTCCATCACAGCCTGGGAAGAACTAATATATGCCATATATAAATTAGAGCATATGACAGCCAGAATTCAAAATAAGGTTCCTGAGTTAATGAATCATTGGAACCCATGGTTCCTTAATATAACTCAGTTCAGATCTGATCAGATACCTTAGAGCCCAGGAGTGGAGGGAGATGGGCGGAGGTGTGGGCGTGGTGGGGTCAAGCCAGTCCCTAATCCTGATTCTCCCCTGGGAGATACTTCATTATCAGACTGAAAGCAGACTCTATTTAAAACAATATCCCTATATATGATCTGCCCTCTGGGTTATCTCTCCCCCCCCATTCTCCTCAATAGTCCCAAATAATAAGTTTGAATTGGCTAGTTATACCTGCTTTTGAAAGACAATTACTAAGCTGCTGTAATTACGTTGAACCAACGTTTCTTGTCAGTAAGATGTGTATCAATTATATATATATCTATTACTGTTAAAAATCATTACTTAATTCACTATAATGCCCCCTATGCTAGGGGGTTTACCAGTTCAGTCTTTTTTATCTGCTGATTGACATGAGCTGATCAATACGGTCCTGTATAATTGAACTGTGATCCTATCATTGTTAAAATCTGAAATAAAAAGACAGTTTCAAAAAATGAAATGTGGGCCCTGGCTCTCTGTATTCGCAATCTGGCTGCTAATAAACGTGAGGCTCTGGGTCCACCCTCATAGTATCTCTGCCTAAGAAAGAGCACCTTTCGTTCTATATAATAATCTAACATGTTATGTAATTCCTATTCCTTCTTTTTTTTTTTTTTTAAGGAGAGTTAGTCTTTTAAAACTCCATCGGTCATACTTGTTCTTCGGCTGTGATTCCAGATTGGCTGTCTCTAACTGCAGAGATCCTATCTTTTTTTCTTTGTTTTTTTCTTGTACACAGAGATTGATTTTAGCTTCCCTCCAAGTATAGCTTTAGTGGTATCCCATACCAGGGCTGCTGATGTCTCGAGGGAGGTGTTATCAGCTAGAGCCTGTTTAATGGTGTCTGCTACCTGTTACTTAACTTAAGGGTCCTGATGCAGGGAGACGTTTAGTCTCCAGAATGCCTTTTTTTGAAAGTCGCCCAAGGATATTTTGAGAAAAATAGAAGCATGGTTTGACAACAGCATGTCTCCAATCCAGCTGTCCCTGACCATTCCCATAGATTCTCTGGGGAGGAAAAAATAATTTAACCTCTAGTAGGTCCTGTGGGGTGGGGAAAAAAAAAGTGAAGTTTCTTTGTTTATCATGTGTTTGTCTCCGAACATCTACATATCCCATCTCTTCCAGAAATTTAGTTAAATTCTTAGAGGTCCCTTTGTCTCCCTGTGTACATTGAGAAGTACTATCTAACTGGGGGTTCAACAATATGTTGAAGTCCCCCTCCATCAATGTCCTGTCCCTCCTCCCATTCCTGCAATTTAAGTAAAATAGCTCCATAAACCGGTTAGGTTGAACGGGGGAGACATATACTGATGCCAGGGTCAGTATATTTCCTTGGAAATGACCCTTAAGAAACACATATCTGATCTCCCCTCTTTGTCTACTAACTTGACAGTAGGTTCAAATATTGTGTTAGTCGGTATCAAAACAGAGACCCCTCATCGCCTGCCCCTCCCAAAAGAGGCGCTGATTGTGTAATTGAAGCCCATTTTCTCTAATTTCATGTGTTCTTGAGGGGAGAGATGTGTCTCCTACAGCAAAATCCGGGGATACTTTCCTTAATGAAGCCAGCACTTTGCTTCATTTAACCGGGTTAGTTAGCCCATTTATATTAAATGAGCACACAACTGTTGGTTTATCCATTTGGAAGCATAGCAACCCTCCCTTGTTCAACTTCAGCTCGATTACCCCCCGGGTGCTAGCAGGAAGTATCCTATTCACATCTATATTCAGCAGTATTCTGTGCACTAGTATTATAAGTTTGAAAAACAACATCAGATCTAGTTTAATAAACAACTTAATTAAAAAAAAACAAGCAGAAAAACAGTCTGCTGTAAACTAATCAGTTATGAACTTTGTTGCTTCCAAGGTTGGGAAGTCCAACACAGTGGGTCCCTAGGCCTGCCCACTTGATTTTGTAGAGAGGACAGTTATGAGAAGTCGTACCCCAGTGTTTGCGGGGACTCTCCTCTGAAAGACCTCAGTTAGGAGGCACTTTCTGTCTTATACTGCCTATGTACAACCAAGCAGATCTCTAAGTCTTTGCTGTTTCAGTAATAAGCATTCCTCCCGCCCCCCCCCGCATACAGGTTGTGCATCTATCCCCTTTGTTTATTTAATTGTTTGTTTAATGAAATTTGGCCATAGTTGGGGAAGTTCACGGTGCCTTTAGTCACTCATCTGTGAGCTGAGAAGAGGAAAGACTCCATCTTAAAACAATATTAAGCCCCCACTCTGATCCCGAAGGTCAGTATCATACATCAAGCTCTTCAGAGCATGTTCAGCGCTGCTCTAGCCTGTTCTAACCCATCCTGCCTCTTCACCCTTATTTTAAGCAATTTATTTGTGTGGTTAGGATTAACAGGCAGTCTGATTTTCGGGTCGCTCAATGCAAAAAAGTAATGTCTTGTTAGTGTTCGTCAGTCATTTTCAGCCTACTAACATGGGATCTGTTGCTTTAGTTGAACTGCAGATGGTGCCCCACTTTGTTTGTGCCCCACTGAGATACCTTTAAACCTGTAAAATAAAGAGAAACAGTCACCTTCCTTCTCGATGCTTCGGGTTTCTTTAGCCTTCTGCTGCAGATCACATCACAGCCGTTCTTCTTGCGGTGGTCTGGGCAATGTTCTTTAATTTCTCAAAGGCTTTTTGAATGACCCTTAGTGGAGACATTCCCTGGCACTGTGTTGTTACCTAAAACCAGTCTGGTGGATGGCTTGCCTTTTGGAGAAGCGTTCCATCTCTGCAGCTGGAAGTTGAATCCCTCTCTGCTTCAAGGCTTCGACTGCTTTGTGGGGGGTCAGATAAAGCTGGGTACCCTCAGCCCACAATATTCGTAGCTTGGCCAGGAAGGGGGTCTGAAAATGGACTCCTTTTTCTTTTAGTATGCGCAGGATCGGGGCATATTGTTGTTGAGCCTGTTGAATCTCAGGTGGGTAGTCATGATCCAGGGATAGTTTGGAGGTTAAGTAGGTGATATCTTTTTTTTACCATGCTCTTCACAGTAAGTCTTCTTTGGTTTTAAAGCTGAAGACCATAAACACTACTGATCTTGATAGTGCCTTCGGGTCTTGAGGTTTCTGCACCAGACAGCGGTGGGCTTATTCAATTGACAGCTCATAATTCGGAGGAAGCTCTAGAATATCCTTCAGTAAGTTTTCTAGAAATGCCGTCATTGGGGCTGTTTCCACTCCCTCTGCTAGCCCATACAAGCGAAAGTTATTTCGGTGAGACCAGCTCTCCAGGTCTATGCTTTTTGCTTGTAAAGTAATCGACTGCTGCATCAAGGCCCCGACAGCCTGGTTGAAATAGGCCTTGGCATCCTCCACAGTCGCAATTATTGTTTCGGTCTCATTGAGTCTGTTATCTATTTTAAAGATTTGCTGCAACAGGTTCTGGAAGTCTTTTTTTGTTTCCATTCCGGAGCTGCATATTTCTCGGAGGATCATTTCATAGCGGGACCAAGACAGTTGGTCAGTTTCCTCCTCCATATCGTATTCGGATCCTTGGGTGCTACTTGGAGAGCGGCTGTGACTCTGGCACCTATGCTGGAAGAGGGATCGCTCTACATTCCATGGTTTAGGTAGGAATTTACCCTTTGAAGTTCCTCCTCTATCTTTCTTGCATGCTTCTTTAGACATTCTCTCCATTATTTTAGTTTAAGAGCCTAAGATGAGGTTTGTTTTTAAGTAGCGAGGGAGGGAGCGTGACTGTTGAGCTGCTTAGCTGTCCATGGCGGAACTGGATGTCCCCTAGCCTATCTTATATCCACACAACTATTTCACAAGCAGACAGCAGTGTTTTACATCCAAATTAGATGGCCACAGGGGGTATATCATAACAGACACTGGAATTACTACTCCAAGGAAGAATTTTAAAGAAAGTAAAAATCATAACCAAAATAAAGAGGTAACAGCGGGTGGCCAACCCACCATCCTCAAGCGTGACAAGTATAACGGCAGTGAAATTATTTACTTCCTTAAAGAATTATGCCCAGAGTCCTTTTATAAGTCCTGTGCCCAGTTGTATAATGCTGTCCTAGTATACGCGCTCCTCCTCGCATGTTGCAGGAGGGTAAGCACTAGTATAGCCACAGAAAGGAGCAGCCGATGGGCTGCAGAAGTCTTAAAAAACAAAACTCATTATTTTTGCTTATGTTGCAGACTCGTTGAGTGGCAAGTACATTTTGGTACAAAAGTTGTTTAGTGGACTGAGGTATTGCAATGTTGTCCATTTAGAAACGTTACTGTTTTTCTGGGTTGCTAATAAAATGTTTTTTGTTGTAAAATACAGAAATGCATTAGTGTGGGAACATAATATAAAGTACATATTTGTCTTTACTAATCTCCCTGAAAGAGAAAAATGCTTTAAACAACAGAGATGAAACACTTTAAAGAGGGAGCCATTTTACCTTGGTGTTACTTTGCAGGTGGTTGCTAGAGGTCCAGGTGTCCCAATCAGGAGAGACCTTCTAGCAGGGTGGGGGTGCAGTCTCCTATAGAGAGACTGCAGCACCATTTCTGGTATATTTATGGAACCTGAAGCATCAATCTTCCAAAAAGGGGGTGGAGCCAATGTTCATTAGATCCTTTTTGTTTAAAAGAAGGTTTTTGTTGATTTAAAAGGTATAAAAAGTTACTAGCCTTTGATTAACACTGATTATTCTTGTTTAGTAACATGTAGGAACAGGTATTTTATGTCAAGTTAGACATTAAAAAAGAAAATGTCTGTAATAAAAATTATTAGGGGTGGGTTCTGGTCATTGAGGGAGAAGTTTGGGTGCTATAAAACTCAGGCTCCTACACCAAGAAGACAGATGTAGCTTGGAGTGGAAGTTGAGTACATCTCCAGATTTGGTTCTCCATAGAGAGACCCAGCACAGACCTTAATTAGGGTTCTAAAGCCTTGTAGACCCTGAGCTGTTCTTTTTCTTTTACTTTTATTACTTTGCTATTGAAACAGTAGTTCGTTTGTATCTCATTGCGTTTTTTTATATTTTTTATAATAAATCCAGCCACACCTGTTTAGGTGTGGTGCACTTTATTTGCCCATGTCTGCCTGATCTTTACAACCCATCACATTGGTACCAGGAGTGGGGTTGTGTGGAGGTCTATAGGATACTGGGAGACTCCACATCATAGATACTGCATTTAGTATCATGATCAGTGCTGACACAGGTGGTACATGGCCCATCTGGTGGATGCCACTGCAACAGTCTGGGGCATCTCCACTAGGTCCCAAATACTCAGAACAAGGGAACCTCTCCTTCTTGGATTAAGCCCTGTCACCAGACCTGAGACACCAAGAGAAACACCACCAGTGGTAATCGTCATGGAGGAAGCTGCAAAAATAGAGGATACCAGCTTGGGTAAGGACCCAGACGAAATGCCACCTGAGAAGGTTGCGGGGCTACTAAAGTGGCTAATAGTGTGGCCATTGGACCTGGAATGACAGAGAATGAGGGATCTCCAGGAGAGAGAATGAGAGAGACATGAACATGAGCAGGAGAGATGGAGACAAGATCAGAGATTGGTGGATATAATGAGGGTATTACAGATTATTGGGGCAGGACAGGAAGCTGCCAAAACCTGTCCTAAGGACATCAAAATAACACAAATGACTCCCACCAGTGCCATTGAGTCTTATTTGACAACTTTTGAAAGGGTAGCCCTGGCATGTGGGTGGCCCCAACAACAATGGGTAGTGCGATTGGCCCCTCATTTATCTGGAAATGCCCAGCTGGCCTATACCAGCATGGATGCTCAAATGTCTAATGAATATGCGGCTGTTAAAAAAAAGATTTTTAAACAATACAACATAAATACAGAAACATATAGACAGCGATTTCAGACCTTAAAACATCTGCCCCAAGTGTCCCCAAGAGAGACCTTTACTAGGTTCCATGATCTATGCAATATATGGTTACAGCCTGAAAACAAGAGTGTCAAGGAAATCATTGAACTGTTGGTGCTGGAACAATTTATTAACATTATTTCACCTGAAGTGCAACTGTGGATCAGTGAGCACAATCCAGAGACTCCAGAAATTGCCTTGACTTTAGCCGAGGACTTTCTTTCGGCTCGACAACCCCTGCGGAAAGGGTACCGTAGGATGGATGTTGCTGGATCTACACCCCCACCAGGTACAACAACTAATACAACTGTCACACAAGTGGTAAGAACCCCTTATTATTCATCTTCTGGGACTGGGACTGTTAGACCTAGTGGAGATGGTAGAACTTATGTGGCCAAGAAACCTGACCCTAATACAGAGTGCTACTATTGTCACGGCTTGGGGCACATTGCCAGATATTGCCCCAACAAGAAAGGTGATCCTGCTTATTTAGCCTCCATGAACTTGGGTGCCTTTGTTATCAAAGCTCAAATAGCTGGCCGAGACATTGATAGGTTAGTAGACCATGGGAGTCGTCAAAGCCTTATAAGGGCTGACTTAATTCCCCCATATCACAAAAGACTCTATCTACTGGGGTTATATGTATCCATGGAGATGTACACCAATACCCCACCACTGTTGTAGTAGCCCAACAAAAAAAAAAACTTATATGATGTTAAAACTCAAGAAAGATCCTTTTCACCAGGGGAAAAGTGATGCTGCTACTTCCTTCATCTGAAAACAAATTACAAATGAAGTGGCAGGGTTCCTATATTATTAAAGAGTGTGTGGGTCCGGTAACTTATAAAATTGAGGCCCCAGGCAGTAAGGCAAATCCAAAGACCTATCATGCCAACCTATTAAAAAAATGGCATGATACATCTGTAAACCAACCTTGCTTATATGTTTTGCCTGAAACTTCAGTTTCTGATTTAGATGTAGCCTATATGAGGCTGGAACAGCCTGAAGGCATTAATGCCATACAGATGAGTTCAGATTTGTCTGAAAGGGAGAAGAGAAAATTGGAAGATTTATTATATCAGTATGCTTTTTTTTTTTCCTAATTGTTTAACCAGGAGAGACACACTAAGCTGAAAGCTTGTTTACAGGTGTGACCTGGGAGCACAGGAAAGTTAGGTGACTTGCTCAGGGCCACACAGTATGTAAGTGGGGGCTGTGAGATTCAACCCAGGTCTCCAGATCTGCAGCTCAGAGCCTTAAACCACTGTGCTATAGTGCCTCTACTTTTTCCAGCATCCCAGGAAAAGCTACTGGTGTACAACATGTGATAAAAGCAGACTCTGGTCGCGCACTGGACGCCTGAGTGAATGGACGGGTAGGCATGACACGGAGTGAATCGCGGCTTTTTAAATCCATTTGAAATAGTTTAAAAACTACTATCATCTAGTAAATTCGGGTGGGGGTCATTCATATAAGTGCCAAGGACATCTAGTTTGAAGAGAAACACAATCGGACGAAATCGTAAGTTTTTATCACTTAAAAGATATCGAGGAGTAGTGTCATGTCACTAGAACTGGCCAACGAAGCGCAAGGGGAGGGGTTCAAACCAATGGATTCACACAGAATATGGACATGTCAGCTATATGCTCTTTACTACAAAACATCTCAGTAGGACAGTTAGAATTAAAACAGGATATTGCTGGCTTGAAATTAGTAGTAGACTCCATCAAAACTGATTCTGAGAAAACCATTGACAGAATTGTGGAAGCGGAGACTAGAGTAGCGGCTGTGGAGGAATCAGCATTTCACCTAGAAGAAATGTTTATGCACAGACAGTTTCAATTAATTTGGCAGAAAATAGATGACTTAGAGAACCGAGGTCGCAGGAATAATTTACGTATTGTGGGCATCCCAGAGGGGGCTGAAGTCTCTAACATTATTAACTTCCTACAAGGGTTGTTCCAGGTTTACTAGCACACGAGTGGAGATGGCCACTAGAAATAGAAAGGGCTCACAGATCTTTATCTCCAAAACCCAAATCAGGTTCCCCCCCAGACCCATAATAGCCCACTTCCTCCATTTTTCTGTCAAAGAAGATATCCTGAGGCTATCTAGGGAGAGAAAGGCGCTACTCTGGCAGGGTCATAGGATCTCTATATTTCAAGATTACTCAGCTGATGTGGTATCCCAAAGAAAGGCATATTCGGAGATTAGAAGGGTCTTGAGACAGCATAACATCCCTTACAGAATTAACTACCCAGCGGTGTTAGTGTTAACTTTTAATGGGGTTTCACATTCATTTAAATCTCCTGCTGAAGCATGGGTATTTATCGAAAATAAAATCAGGCCCAACCGAAATAGCCATTACAAATTTGAATCATTGTTGGATTCTATTATTGAGCAGCTTCAAAGACCTCCCTACGAGCCTCCTTCAAAGCTAGAGTTAATCAGAATTCTAGACCAATGGAAGTCCAGAGCCAAAACAAATCTATTAGAACTATCGCAGAGGCAAGAGTGGAAGACGATAAGCAGGAAATGTAAAGAATTTACGAGGGGCAGGCAGAAATCCACAACCTTTTCTCCCAAAAATGCTGTTGAGAAAAAATCCATGGGGATCCTGCTGTCAAACAAATTCTCTGAACTCAGCAACATGGAAATCTCCATAGTGGACCATAGCGAAGATCAGCCAACCAGAGCAAATCTCCTTCCTAGCCAATCAGATTCTTCCTTCCTGTCTGAGGCAGCCAGTATCCCAGAACCTCCTGGTACCCTCTTACACTCTATGGTTGATGGCTACGTTGGTTATGCTCCTCCACAAAAAGACTCTATTTAAACTTATTACCAGTAGTACAACTTTACTCTGTTGTGATATGTGGGGGGGATTGAATGATGTTTAGAGTTATGCTTCTCGACTCCCCAGAAGATCCCTCACTGTCCGGTAAGTTATATGCCATATTCAGTTCTAAGGATTCCTGACAGAAGCAACCTAACTTGTTGCAGCATCACTCTATGCAGTAATCGTATTTAAGGTTAGCTCCTTCTCTTTCTCTGAGGTGGATTGTCTAGCTAACACATTTATTTAGGTTCATATTACTTGTTTTGTGGAAATTTCTAATGCCAAAATAAGGCATACATTGTGTTTGGGTCTAAGGTTGAAACTATTTATACTTATAACCCTTTTTACTTTATTTCTGTCAATAAGGAAAGATAAATAGATCTTTGATAGTTGAATATAACCTATGATCCTACGAGGTGCCCTGTTAAGATTCCTTCTCAAGTATGCCCAGTATAATTAAAGCACGATTACAAAATTACATTATAGCCAGAACTATGCCTTGGGGTATAGGGGTTTTTAACTCCTTCTTGTTGCTTCAAGTTAAGTCTGTCAATACCTATGGTTACCTCCCCTCCCTTTCTCCTTCCCCCACTCTTCCCTCTGGGTGTGTGGTGTTGGCTTTTTTTCTTCTTCTTCTCTTCTTCCATTTGCTATAGAAAGGTGCTTTATTTGTACTAACTGTTCATAACTCAGGGTGGCATTTGGAAATAGGTTGGGAGTGCAAACCAATAAATGGGTTGGGGCATTACAAATTGTGGCTGATCCCTTTATAAATACAGGTGTTCCTTGGGGCTGTTAATTCAGCCCTTATGATGCCGTGTTGTCAGGGGGTGATGCCAGTTGCTGTATATGATGCCCCTGTACTTCTCACCCACATGGTTCTCAGGAAAAGATTTTCAAGTTGAGGATGCTACTGGTTTTGGACAAGGTACAGAGCAATTTCTATTTCCATTATGGCTATGTTGATCTAAACA
Organism: Neoceratodus forsteri; assembly: GCA_016271365.2. Taxonomy (NCBI): domain Eukaryota; kingdom Metazoa; phylum Chordata; order Ceratodontiformes; family Ceratodontidae; genus Neoceratodus; species Neoceratodus forsteri. The sequence continues at coordinate 896,279,928 of CM028136.1, forward strand.
TCCCCCTTTGTGTTTTCTACTTTAATTCTAGCTACTTTTATCTCTACCTGTACCTATTCTCTTAGACTGTCCTTTTTTCAACGTAGCACCACGAGCTTGGTATTATTTGTTTGTATAGTCTCGTCCGTATTTATGGAGTTGGCAGGGGTTAAATACCTTATAGCCGAATTCACTAGTTCTAGTCCATACTCATCAAAACAGCGTGACTGATCCTTGAAACAAAGCCTTTGGGTTTCCAGGCCATGTGGATCGAGGGTTATGTTGAACTATTGTTTAGTAAGTTGGGGAAGTTTCTATCATATCGTTTATGAATTACTAGTACCCCCATTATTTTAATAGTTTTGTCTATTCTAAGATGTTTTAGATTAATCTTGTGTGTGAATACTAAATATAATTTATTTTTAAAGCCTTGGCCCCATTGCACTGCTAAGATTTCTATGTTCGTCTTAGGTTTAGAATCTATCTGTTATTTATGGGGTCAGAGGCTACCTCAGCTAAATGGAAATGCTTTTTTAAAGTTTAAAAGGGGGTAGTTTGTGTAAATATAGGGTTGAAGCTATACGATGCATGTGCTAGATTGTTAAGATTCATAAACTACTATGGCAGGCTCTGTGGTGAATTGTAAATGTATATCTTGGAATGTGAAAGGTTTAGGCACTCCAGTTAAGAGGAAAAACCCAGTTACAAAGGATGAAGGCTGATATAGCTCTATTGCAAAAGACCCATTTACTGAATGAGGAGGCGGAAAAACTAAAGAGAATGTGGGTAGGGGACGTATTTCATAACTCAGTTAGTAAAAAGCAGAAGGGGTTAGCTATTCTCATTAGAAATCCTAAATTTTTCAACGACTTCTCATAAAACAGACTCTTTGGGTAGATGGCAAATTTTGGAAGGAGGTTAGATGGGTTTGATCTCACCATTTACAACATTTATGTTCCAAATGGGATTCCTATTCCTTTTTCTGAATTTTTGATATGGTCAGCTGTATTCCGAACAGGAACATTATAATGGGGGATTTCAACACTGTTTTAGACCAATGGATTGATAGAAGTAACCTAAGATTAACAGAATGAGGACAAAAACAGTGAGATGATCAGGGACAGAATGAAAGATTTAGGTATTTCGGACGCATGGAGAAAGATGCCCCCCACTCAAAAAGATTACTCATTTTTTTCACATAGGCACGGCTCATATAGTAGGATTGATATGTTCCTTCTGTCGAATGATCTGCTGAATAATATGCTGAATGCTGATATTGGTCCCATTATAATATCTGACCATGCTCCCATTTCTATTGTTATTAACTTGGGCCAAGAGGACACAAAATCTCTTCATTGGAAATTTAATTGCTCTTTACTGAATGATGACAACTTTAGACCCTGGATTATCAAGGAGTCAGAACAATTTTTATAATAATAACAGGGAGACCTCAAGCTACCCTGTGGGAAGCGTTTTAAGGCATATATTAGGGGCAGAATTCTGAGTTACACTTCTTTTAAAAAAGAAAGGGAAAATACTGCTCAAAGAGAAAGGAACTTTTGGAATTGGAAAGATCCATAAATCAGATCCCGGGGGTAACAAAGACTGTTTTAGGAAAATAACTCTACTCAGATATGAAATAAATAAATTACATATGGGGAAGGCGGAGTTTGCTCTATATAGAACTCAACAAAAATACTGGGAGTCAGGAGAAAAGGCAGATAAGTTATTGGTGTACAGCCTTAAACAAATGCAAAATAGGAATAATATTCCTAGTATTAAGGATTCTGCTGGGAAGTTACATAGTAAAACTATTAATATCAACAAGGTATTTACAGATTTTTACACAGATTTATATAAAAGTAAGACTGTGAATAATAAGGGTCTAATTAATCAATTTTTAGATAAAGCCAAATTACCTAGGATCTCGGAGATACAACAGCAGTTGTTAGATAAAGAAGTCTCTATTCAAGAGATTAAAGATACTATTGATGGGTTACCTAATGCAAAAGCCCCAGGCTCTGATGGATTGCCTGCTGAAATATATGTAATTCTGAAAGAGGTGATTACACCTATTCTACAAAGTGTGTATACAGAATCTGAAATTAATCAAGGTCTGCCTCCCACAATGACTGAGGCAGTCATAACTGTCCTCTTAAAAAAAGATAAAGACCCACTAGATCCTGCTAACTATTTTCCAATCTTCCTGTTAAATATAGATTATAAAATGTGGGCAAAGATTCATGCTAATAGGTTACAACAGGTTATTGGGAATCTTATACATAGAGACCAGGTGGGTTTCATTAAGGGGAGAGCAGGATTTGAAAATATAAGAAGAATACTATCTACAATATGGATGGCCTCTAGAAATCAGTAGGCTTCTATACTATTGGCATTGGATGCTCATAAAGCATTTGATTCTATTGAATGGGGTTATCTAACTGAGGTACTTGTGGGTTTTGGCTTTGGTGACATCTTTATCTCACGAATCAAAACATTATATAAATCCCCTAAGGCTACTATATGTACGGACAGAGTCTTATCTGGGAAATTTACTCTGGAAAGAGGGACTAGACAAGGATGCCCTATTTCTCCACTACTTTTTATTCTAGCTTTAGAACCACTCTTACGAATAATTAGACTAAGTAAAGACATTACGGGGATTAAAGTCCATTAAAATGGAACATAAAGTTATTGCTTATGCTGATGACCTCCTTTTATCCCTTTCTTTTCCTTACAAATCTATAAGTTCCACTATGAGGTTATTAGAGGAATTTAGAGGAATCTCAGGGCTATCTATTAACCGGGCTAAATCTGAAATGCTCCCTTTACAGGGGAATAACATTATACTCAAAGATTTATGCTCACGGTATAACTTGGTGTGGAAAAATAACTGCATTTCTTATCTTGGAATTATTATCTCAAATAATCTAAAGGATATGTTAGGGTTAAATATTAAACCCCTGGTGGAATCTATGAAATTATCCTTGGATAAATGGATCAAACTTAACCTTTCCTTATGGGGAAAAGTCAATGCTGTAAAAATGATGCTAGCACCCAAAATATTATACTTATTAAACATGGTACCGCTACATATTACATCCAGATGGTTTAAGAAAATTGATAGAATGTTACATTCCTTTTTGTGGGAAGGGAAAAAGGCAAGACTTAGTCTAGATAAAATCAAGAAACATTGGCTTCAAGGGGGCATGGGCCTTCATGATTTCAAAAAATACCATCAAGCCTTCCTATTTAAACAAACTTGTCAATGGCTACTTCCGGAGAATAATTTACCCTTGTGGGTTAAATTTGAACAAGATAGCGTTTCCCCTCACCTATTACATCACTTAATTATAGGTGCCCATCCAAAAAGTATTGATTCCCATCCCTGTTTAAGGAATTCTGCCAAGTCCTTATCCCAGGTTATAAATCAAATAGCTGAGGGCTCTGTTCCTTATCAATATTCTCTGATATGGAGAAACCCAAATCTTAAATGGGATAGGAAAGTGTTAATTAATCCATTATGGAAAATAAAGGATCTTTTAATAAGAGATATTGATCCAATCTCGGGACCTTAAGGTCATTCTCAGAATTAAGAGGCAAATATGGTTTACCCTACACACAATTTTATTTTAATTTACAGTTAAGAAATGCATTACAATCATCAATGGAGGACTACTTCATCCCCGCCACCAGGTCAGAATTCAAAAAAATAGTCACATTGGCAAATTCCAAAGGGGGTGGTGGGAAACTGTGTCAAGTATTAAATAAATCCGGGAATGACTTAACAAGTAAATCTAAGGAAAAGTGGGAGAATAGCCTAGAATGTCATATTCATGATTCATCTTGGAATTTATCATGAAAAAATGCATACAAATCCAGTATGGACCTTCAAGGTTGATTAGTACAATTTAAAATATTGCATAATTGGTATTATTCTCCGGATAAACTCTTTGCTTGGGGTTTCTCCTCAGATAGCTGTTGGAGGAGGTGTGGGGTGAAAGAAGCTGACCTTCTACATATGTTGTGGAAATGGCCCACTTTAGTCTCAGGGTGGGTAAGAATTTGGGAGACATGCAAGGACATCCTTCAAAGGTATTTCCCTTTTGATCCAGGGATATTTATTTTAGGTAATACAGAGTCTTTAGTCTTTCTGTCATGTCCGGAAAAAAGGTGGCTGTTGGTAGCTCTATTGTGTTTCAAAAGACTCATTTTATTACATTGGAAGGATACACGTCCACCAGACCTGCAGGAATGGATCAATTCTCTAGCAAAAGTAGCCATCATCAAGCGTACTAGCCATCTTAATAATAAGACGCTACACAAATATGAAACTAATTGGGCAGACTTCTTTCGCTGGTTAGAAAAGAATTGAGTTATTACTTCAGCTTAATGTTTTTGTTACAGTAAGAAGTATGTGACATGCTTTCTGGTAGATCTATGATAACCAATTTTATTCACCCAATACTCATACAAATGGTCTGTTGACTGTAGTTTCAAGATTTTATTTAAGAATGTTGTAAATTGATAACATTTGTATGAAATGATTTGTTATACCCTACCTAAAGTGATCAGTATATACATTATATGTATACTTTGGAAAACTAAGTAAAAATTGTTTGAAAAAAAAAAAAGCAGACTCTGATCCCATTCGACAAAAAACATATAGGCTACCAGAATGAGTGAGAAATTATGTCAATCTAGAAATAAGAAAATTAAAACAACTAGACATCATTGAGCCTTCTGTTAGCACCTGGTCCTCCCCTGTGGTATTAGTGCCAAAGAAGGAAGGTGGTACACGTCTTTGCCTGGACTTCCGTCAGTTGAATCAAGTGTTCCAGTTTGATGGTTATCATATCCCTAGAACTGATGATATTCTAGACTGAACTGGGCAGGCACGGTACATCTCAACACTTGACTTAACCAAGGGCTATTGGCAGATCCCACTGGAAGCATCCTCAAGGGAAAAAACTGCCTTCAGTACTCCTAATGGGCTGTATCAGTTCGTTTATATGCCTTTTGGGTTGCACGGTGCACCTGCAACCTTCCAAAGGTATATGGACCGCTTATTACTACCCCATGGGGAATACTGTTCAGCATACCTTGACAACATGATGATATTTAGTCCTGATTGGGCAACTCATTTAACACAACTTTCCAACGGCATCCGGACCCTACAAAGAGCTGGATTAACAGTCAATTCTTCAAAATGTACTTTGGCTACTCAGGAAACTAGATACCTAGGCTTTATTTTGGGCAATGGTATGGTATGGTATGGTATGGTATGGTATGGTATGGTATGGTATGGTAAAACCAGAAATTGAAAAAGTGGAGGCAGTGGCAAACTGCCCGGTGCCAGAGACAAAAAAACATGTTCATTCCTTTTTAGATTTAGTGGGGTACTATAGGCATTTTATACCTAATTTTGCCACTATAGCTGCCCCATTGATTGATTTGACATGCAAACAGATCCCCAACAAATTGCCTTGGTCCCCAGCCTGTGAAGAAGCCTTTCAGATCATTAAAGCTGCATTGAGTGCCTCTCTGGTTTTAAGGTCCCCTGATTTTAGTCAACCATTTGAGGTAAACACTGACGCCTCAGAAATAGGTCTTGGAGCTCTTTTGTGTCAGAATATAAAAGGGGAAGAACACCCAATTGTGTATATTTGTCCTAAATTGTTTCCTAGGGAGGTTAAATATGCTACAATTGAAAAAGAAGTGTCTGGCCATCAAATGGGCTATTGAAGCCCTCAAATTATATTTATGGGGACTACACTTTACATTACTTATAAATCACAACCCCCTTTGCTGGCTACATCACATGAAGGGCAAAAATGCTAGGGTACTTCGATGGTATTTGGTGTTACAACCCTTTAAATTTGATATGCGACATAGACCAGGAAGCCAACACAAAAACGTTGACTATCTGTCATGATATGGAGCTAATCAGTTGTTCAAATCATGACTTGTGAAGTTATGGTAATATACCCAGGGCAAACTGTATGTATTGTATGATGTAGGGTAGTATATTATGCATACTACCAGTTGTTCAATTTGTCATCAGGGTGCCCTGGGGTGGAGCTTCTGTGAGGGTGGGTGAAAGCTCCCTCCCATCCCTTTGTGGATGTGGTCAACAAACCATTTTGTAAATATCTGGTTTGTACTTAATTTGGGGAGGGGTGATAGTTTGAAGTAACCCCCCTTCATAACTTACTACTGGAATGAACTCTGTCCTATCTTTCTGCTTCCTTCCTATCTTTTTTTCTTTCTTCTCACAGTCTGTTGCACAACAGCATTTCTTCCATAGCCTATCTTATACTTGTCACGCTTGAGAACGGTGGGTTGGCCACCTGCTGTTACCTCTTTATCTTGGTTATGATTTTTACTTTCTTTAAAATTCCTTCTTGGAGTAGTAATTCCAGTATCTGTTATGACATACCCACTGTGGCCATTTAATTTGAATGTAAAACACTGCTGTCTGCTTGTGGGTTAGTTGTGTGGATATAACGGCGGTAAAATTGTTTACTTCCTTAAAGAATTATGCCCCGAGTCTTTTTCTAAGTCCTGTGCCCAATTGTATAATGCTGTCCTAGTATATGCGCTCCTTTTCTCATGTTGCAGGAGGGTAAACGCTGGTACAGTCTCAGAAAGCAGCAGCCGATGGGCTGCAGAGGTCTTAAAAATAAAACTCATTCTTTTTGTTTATGTTGCCGACTCGCTGAGTGACAAGTACATTTTGGTACAAAAGTTGTTTAGTGGACTGAGGTATTGCAATGTTGTCCATTTAGAAACGTTACTGTTTTCCTGGGTTACTAATAAAACATTTTTTGTTGTAAACTACAGAAACGCATTAGTGTGGGAACATAATATAAAGTACATATTTGTCTTCACTAATCTCCCTGAAAGAGAAAAATGTTTTAAACAACAGAGATAAAACACTTTAAAAAGGGAGTCATTTTACCTTGGTGTTACTTTGCAGGTGGTTGCTAGAGGTCCAGGTGTCCCAATCAGGAGAGATCTCCTAGTAGAGTGGGGGTGCAGTCTCCTACAGGGAGACTGTGGCACCCCTTCTGATATATTTATGGAACCTGAAGTGTCAATCTCCCAAAAAGGGGGTGGAGCCAAGGTTAATTAGAGACCCTTTTTGTTTAAAAGAAGGTTTTTGTTGATTTAAAGGGTATAACAAGTTGCTAGTCTTTGATTAACACTGATTATTATTGTTTAGTAACATGTAGGAACAGGTATTTTATGTCTAGTTAGATATTAAAAAAGAAAATGTCTGTAATAAAAATTATTAGTGGTGGATTCTGGTCATTGAGGGAGGAGTTTGGGTGCTATAAAACTCAGGCTCCTGCACCAAGAAGACAAATGTAGTTTGGAGTGGAAGTTGAGTACATTTCCAGATTGGGTTCTCCATAGGAAGACCCAGCACAGACCTAAATTAGGGTTCTAGAGCCTTGTAGACCCTGAGCTGTTCTTTTTCTTTTACTTTTATTGCTTTGTTATTGAAACAGTTGTTCTTTTTTATCTTATTGCTTTATTTTATTTTTTTTTATAATAAATCCAGCCACACCTGTTTAGGTGTGGTGTACGTTATTTGTCTGTGTCTGCCTGATCTTTACAACTCATCACACGCTTCGAGTTCTTTAACACTAATGTCTCCATTTATATAGTTTTTTGCAATGAATATATCTATATATATATGTAAGCCCTCCAGAATGGGCTTACCTTCGGTGGAGCTCCATGCTCCTTTGCTTCTCCCCCGCCGCTGTCCTGGGTTGGGTGGTTCTGGTGGGGGTCACACCTGGTGACTCCCCATTGCACCATGTGGCCATCCCTTTCTAGTGTCTTGGCCCAGAAGGGCACCGGGCCGGGTGCTGGGGTGGGTCTTCATGCTGCCAGGTGCGGCATTGTGTGATCCCAGGTCCAGTGGCATCCAGGATCGGACTCAGGGCTGCGCAGAAATGGGTAGATGTTTGTTTCTGGGGTGGCTGTCCAGCGTGCAATGCGCAGGAGCCGGGACTGCTGAGGGTTAAAATTTAAAGGAGCCGTAGCTCTTCAGGGAGGCAAGTAGGTTTTGCTGCTAGCCGGCATCATGGGGCACCAGCATTAAGTTTGCAGAGTGAGATTACAAGTCCCAGAGGACTGCAGGCTTGGCACCGTAAGACGTGTTCCCTGATTGGGCCAAAAGTTTCGGTGCCAAACCATGAAGCCCTTAAAAGCCAGGGCTTATGGGGACAAGGGAGAGGGGATCCAGACAGAGAGAGAGAGAGAGAGACAAGGAGGCTGCAGTCAGGGCGCTCGCCCACGTGGCCTGGTGGCCATGCGGCTGTTGCTGCCTTTGGGTGCTGGGCTATGCACCACCACCAAAGGAGAAAAATAGTGGGTTTCTCGGCCAGAGAAACCAAGAAGGGAGCACAAGGAAATTGCAGGGAGCAGCAGGAGCTGCAAGCAGTGGAGATTCCAGGGAGTTCCTGCCTGAGAATCCAGACAGAGAACAAAGGAAGGTGCTGCATGTGTGGGGTCCTGGGATTTCTCAGCTGGAGAAACCCACCATCAGGGGACATATGCTGCTAGTCCATACTAAGACATGAGGTGAGTGGGCATTAGCAGAGAAAGCTTTATCCTTGGAGGACTCCAGTTGGGAGCTAGATGGAGTCTTGTGGCTGGGCCTGGTCTAGCTGAAGGAATCCGGGTGCTGGGACCTAGGTGGCAGTGGGTCTCAAGATTACCTGGATGTTGGATGCTGCTACATGCTCAGGAACTCCAGGAGGTGTGAATCCATGGGAGACCAGAGGAGACCAGTGGGACTGGTTGCGGGGGAAGAAGGCAGAGTGGCAGGCTGTGTTCAGTGTTCTCGTGGCAAAGTGACTAGGCCCCACAAATGAGGCAGTACTGGACTGGGATCACTGCATGAGGGATTTTCCCAAACCTGCGGGATCACCAGGGAAAACTCCCCTGGGATGCCCATAGCAATGGCATAGCATCAGTGATTGAGCACTGGACTGTGTCTGAAGGGTCTCGCTCCTGTCCTAGTCATTCGTGGCTTTAACAGCTCCAGTGAGAACTGCTGGGAATCTTATTATATTGAAGAGGTGGCCCCAATTCTAAAGTATGGGCAGGAGGAGTAAAAAGTGAGGGGTCAGTATATGCTCTGTGCACCTCTTGCAGGTCAGAGCTCCTGGTGGGAGAGTGTGGATCGGGGAGTACAAGGTCTAAGGCTGCTTGGGTGTGTGGTCATCTGACCTCAAGCTACTGAATGTGTTGGGACTGTCTGGCAGATTACCATAATATACTGTACAACTGGGACCCCTGGGTCCAAAAGTACAGTGCACATTCTATCTGATTCAGCTAATAATGTGGACCCTGGTCCTGGTTTTGTTGCTCCAACAAGTTGACTGTCTGCTGTGCATTTGACTGAGCATTAAATGGAATTCCCTGGCCTTGCACCATTTGTGTCTGCCTCATGTGTTCTAAACAGACTGCTTTACCACTGTTGACAAGTTGCCTCCACAGCCTTGCCTCCAGGGTGTTCCATCCCGGCCCCGAGAGGGTCCACTGCCCAGATGTCCATCCATCACCATCTTTACCGGGGGACATTCAGGTACTGTTTTTCCATTGTCATATTCCAGGCCTGTGTTTTCATTTGGCTGTATAGTGCTCCCCCCTTCCCCACGAGCCTTATCATCTAATTACCACTAGACAGGGGAAGTGGGGGGGGGGGCTTACATATACATATTATACTGGAGCAATAGCATCAGTATAGTTAGGGTTAACCGGGAGTTTCTATGTTAAATCCCCTAAATCTGCACCTTAATAACTTCAGTGGCATTTGACAAAATTGCCCTAAATTTGGCATGCATTTTGTCTAGGAGGCAAGGTCTCAGTTTGTGGAAAGTTTTGTGATGGCGGCCTGTGCGGTTTCTGAGATCTGCATATGTCATTTTTACATTAAGCTCTAAATTTTATTCCTATACTTAATACACTTTTTTTTGTTTTCACCTACAGCCTTGATGGAACAATATTTTTCCCAAAACTTTTAAGGTAGAAGCGGCCTGTGCCAAGGTAGCGCCTTTTGAAGGTTTCATGGGAAAATATTAAACGGTTCCAAAGTTGTAAGGATTAAAAAAAAATTCTGAGCATGCTCAGTAGGGTTTTTGGATAACCTGATACGACCCCAAAAATTCCCTGTTGTGAGAACTTTTTGTCTTCTTACCACTTGCTTTTCACAACTTGAAGGACAGATTTTGGGGTTGTGATGGCCGCCATCTCATTTCCCTCCAAACTAAAAAACATGGAAAATTAATAAAAAACAATGTTTTAAAAAACAAACACACACCTGAACCTAACTACTGTAAACGGGACCTGTGCTGGTCACTCCTCCATCATTCGAATGAGTGCCATTCACCACCACCCTCTGTCTCCTGTCTGTTAACCAGTTTCTAACCCAGTTCACCACTTTGGATTCCACCCCCAGGCTGCAGTTTCTTTATCAGCTTCCTGTGTGGCACAGTGTCAAAGGCCTTGCTGAAGTCCAGGTAGGCCACATCCACTGCATTCCCCTGATCTAGTTCCCTGGTCATCCAGTCAACAGAATCCATCAAGTTCATCTGTCATGACTCACCCCACCCCCACCTCATGAATCCATGCTACCTGTTGTATTGAAGCCCATTGAATTCTTTCCTTTAATAGTGTTTCTGGTATTTTCCCCACCGATAGCCAATAGTTGCTAGCCTCCTCCCTGCTGCTGCTCTTATGTAGAGGGACCACGTCTGTTCTCCTCCAGTCCTCTGGAACCACACCTGCTTCCAGTGAGCTGTAGAACAAGGCTATTAGTAGGGCAGTTAGCACCTCCTTGAGTTCCTTTAGAACCTTTGGATCTGGACCCATAGCTTTGTCCACCTTCAAAGCTGCAAGTCCCTTCCAGAGTCTTTCTTCTGTAAATGGACCTCCCTGGTGTTTCTGATACTGCCTGGTGCCCCACTGTGAAGAGTGAGCAGAAGTATCTGTTTAGGATGGTTGATTTTTCCTGGTCCCCTTCTGTGAAGTCTCCCCCTTCCCACCCTTTTAATCCTCACTATCCTTCTCCTTGCTTTCCTCTTCTCACTTATTTATATAAAGAAAGTCTTATCCCCCTAAGTGATCCTTTGGTGATTCTATCCTATCTGTGCCTTTGCTCTCCTCACCACCTTACCTGCTTCTCTCTGCTTTACTAGGTAGACCTCTCTGTCCTCCTCCGTGTTTCCTTATACCTCCTGAATGACACCCTTTTTCCTTCACTACCTTTGTCACTTATTTATTTATTTAAAAGTTGACAACTGGGAAAGGCACACTGAGCCAAGGCTCGTTTCCAGGTGTGATCCAGAGGTAGATACCAAATAACAGTCTTAAGAAATAAATGGAGACAAAATTACAGAAAAAGCAGTAGGGATTACAAAAGAACAGGCTGAAGTGGCTGCAATTATGTACAATTGCACTAGAATATAAGGTAGAAACAACATTATTTACAAGAGGGGCATGACTGTGCCAAGCAATTATGTACAGAGCAGAGTGCAGGAATATACATTTCCACGAAAATAAACATAAAAACAGCAATTTACAGCATTATTTACAAACTTGATGGGGCACCACTGAGCCATATTTTGTAAAGGCATAGAGAAGAGGGGGAGTAACTCAGGGGCAAGCAGGGTGGGGGTGGGGAGAGGATAATTGTGGGACAGATGGAGAGATGATAGGCATGGGGAGACAGGGCGACTCTGGTCAGGTCTGGGAGATGGGTCCATTGGACTTGGGGAGGGCATTAGGGGGAGGAAGGGGGACAGGTGCAAGGAGGAGTTGGTATTGGTCAGAGAAGGGATTTAAGGATCGAGAAGGAAGAGGCATGATGGGTGTCCCAGGGGAGTTGGTTCCAAAGGTGTGAGAGACGATAGGAGAAAGCTGCCAGAGCTGAGCAGGAGCAGTGGTGGGGAAGGGAGAACATTCGAGGGTCCCTAGAGCAAAAGGGGTAAGAGGAGGATTCGGCTGGAGAGAGGCGACAGTTGAGGTAGGAGGGAAGGGATCCAAACCAGAATTTGCCAGTGAATGTGAAGCAGTGTAGCTGGCACCTGGTACTAAGAGGTACAAGGGAGAGAAAGGAGTAGAGGGTGCAGTGGTGAGTAAGGGGGAGGAGGAGATGGCAAAGCAGTAGAAAGAATTTAGTAATGTGTCATGTCTACCAAGTGAGGTTGCCGGTGTAGAGGCATAAACAATATCGGCATAGTCAAATATGGGAAGAATGGTCTTGTTCAGAAAGTCTCTTCCTTAGAGAACCATAAGTCTCTTTTTCCTTCTACCTTTACTAGCTTCCTTCATGCAAAGGTTAGTTGCTTTATTTATACCCTCTCCTATTTTTGCTCACTGTGTCTCCACCCCTCGCTGGCAATTCTACCCTTCAAGGCAATTTCTGATGCAGCCTCCTGTTTCTTTAAAATCCACCTACCTAAAGTCCAGGACTCTTGTCCTCATGTGGTTAGCCTCTGTTCCTGTCTTACTGATAAACCACACTGTATGGTGATCATTGGTACCCAGGAAACTGCCCACTAGGACGTCTACAATGTTGTCCCTGTTTGTAAACACCAAGTTCAGCACTACCCCTTCCCTAGTGGGTTCTTTGACTAGCTACCTGTGAAAAGCCCCTTGCAGGGAGTCAAGGATGGCCCTGCTCCTTGCAGAAGCTGCAACTGGAAGGCTACACTCCACATCCAGCAGACTGAAATCACCATCTAGACACCTCCCCCTTGCTCACCATTCTGATGATGGCTTCCCTAAGTGTGGTATCAAACTTGTCTCCCTGTGCCGGAGGCATGTACACTAGCCCAGTGATGATAGCTGCCCCTGGAGTCTGTCAGATGCTGATACATGCTCACATACCACTGCACACATGCACTTTACATTCTTGTATACTTGCAAGCCCCAGTGGAAAAAAATGTGGAAATGCACCAGACAGCAGGATGGCTACCGACACTCTGCAGGACCCGCACCACTAACTAGGCATCTCCCTCCCAGACCAGCTCCTTGACCCAATTGTGGAACTTGCACTCTCCAGGGACCCATACATGGGGGGCATGCCATGGAGGAACAAAGGAGGTTAGGTAGATACCTGGAGATGGCAGGCGATGGGGTTGTAGGGGCTGCGGGGGGGGGGCAGTCAGATGGGGGCCACCAGGTAGTATGAGGACAAACAGGGCTGAATAAAAATGCAACTCCTAGCTCTCCACAGGAGGTGCTGCTACAGAGAGAAGCCTGTGCCCCACCTCCAGTGCTACGTGATCCCACTGGTGCCAGACCAAAAATTTTAGGGGGCAAGGTTACTGTAATAATGGCCATTTTAGGGTAAGCACTTAGTGGGCACATGACATCCCAAGCTCTCTAATTGCTCTCTAATCTACAGTGTCTCTGTGCTGTATGAACCTCTCTATGCATCTAAACGGCAGCAATATCCCTTCCCCCACAGTTTATAAAGAGACTTGGGATACAGTTTGTTACATAAAATCTAATTATTTTCCTTCATTGTGTCACACTAGTCAGCAAAGCACTGCTTATCAGGTCCTGGACATGTCTGTCAACACAGCAGGATGGTGTAGCTTTTCCGGAGAGGTGAAAACATTCACAATGGCCAGTGACCAGCAGTGTATCCAGAATTTACAGGCATAGAAACTTTGCCAAAGGGGTAAAACTTTCCCATAATAATATAACGTGGGCCCTATGAGCACACAAATTAGGCTAAAACAGCTACTGCTTGCTGCACTAAGGAGTTAGTAGAGAGAGTGCTAATTCTATAGCTAGATCCAGTGCCAGTGAGGGTAAGTGCAGCTGAAGACAGAGCAGAGAAGGGGTGAGTGGAGTTTCTGCATTGTGACCTCAGTCTGCTGTTGTCAAGGAACTGAAATGAGGCCAAAGGCATATTTCACACATACCCAGTCATTTGTTTGCCTTATCTTTTTTCCCACACTAAAGCAGCACTTATCATTTGTGAGTGCACCAATGAACTGCTCCCATGTTTTGTTTATCTACTGAAATGCTAACTCACAAACTTCTTGTCAGACCAGCCTGATGGTTTTCTTTGACTGGATGATAACGGTATTGGAAAGGGGTCATGTCATGGATTTACTTTATTTCGCCTTCAGCAAAGCTTTCGACTTGGTGCCTTACTGAAGACTGCTGAAGAAAATGGAAGATCTGGGTCTGACAAGAGACGTAGTAAGATGGGTAGGAAATTGTTTGAAGGAGCGGCAACAGAGTGTTGGGATCAGGGTCGGACTGGGGTACAGAGGGCCCACCTGGAAAGAAGATACAAGGGCCCACCTGGAAAATCAGTAGAGGAGGGCCCAGATTGACACACTCATATCCATATTCCACTTCAATCTGATACACTAGCTCTGTGTTTGCATCTTACATTTATCAACAGTGTTTCAGATACCCCATTTAATTAGAAAAAGGAAGATCAACGCAAACGTTTTCAGAGTTCAGAAGGTAACTACTTACCCAACTGAGGGGGGCCCACCTGGAAATTTCCAGGTATCCAGGTGGGCCAGTCTGACCCTGGTTGAGATTAGTGGTATTAAATCAGAAGAGAGGGAGGTCACAAGTGGGGTGGCACAGGGGTCCATCCTGGGTCATGTCCACTTCAATATGTTAATCAGTGACATTGGAGAAAGAATCTGGGGCAAGTTGTGTCTCTTCGGAGATGACACTAAGCTCTGTGGGAAGGTAGATAGTGACGAGGTAATTAGAGAGATGCAGAGTGAGCTGCAAAAACTAGAGAGGTGGTCTAAGGTTGTGGCAGTTGAAGTTCAACACCAAAAAGTCCAAGGTGATGCATCTAAGGAACAAGAACCCAAAGGACAAAGGACAAAGTACTGGATGGGAAGGGAAAAGCTGAGCAGGATGGATGAGGAAAGGGACCTAGCAGTTATCATTAGTGACTCCCTTAAACAATCAAGCCAGTGCAACAAGGCCTGTAGTAAGGCTAATGGGATGCTGAGATGTACCAGACGTGCTATTGACAGCAGAAGAAAAGAGGCAGTACTGACTTTTTAGAGACTGTTGGTGAGGCTGCACTTGGAGCAGTGTGTCCAGTTCTGGAGTTCTCACCTCAGAAAAGATAAGGACAGTCAATAGACAGTGCAATGAAGGGTGACCAGTATGATACAGGGCCAGTAGGTCAGATCTTAAGATAATCCACTCAAGACACTGAACATGTACTCACTGAAGGCCAGATGAGAGAGGGATTCCTAAAAGGAATAAACAAGGTGAACTGCATGGAACTATTTTGCATGAGTGTTCAAGGATGCGGGTTTGAGTGGAAACTGATGGGAGGGAGGTTCAAAAAGGATATGAGAATGTTTTATCTTACAGAAAAAGTGGTGAAACCATGGAACAGTCTGCCAGTGGAGGGAGTGGGCACCAAAACCATAATGGTTTCAAGCATGGGTGGGACAGAGTGAAGGGTGTACTGGTTACTCAGGGTGGTAATAGTAGGGAGGAGAACAAGGGGTGGATAATGTGAGCTAGCACCCTGTATGTACAATACATACCAGGGTCTAATAGGGAACTGCAGGCAGACTGGATGCACCATTAGTCCTTTTCTGCCAACACTGTCTAGATTTCTGTGTTTCTAAGTCTTCACTGCACTCATGTCAACAATGTGATGCATTGCCAGCTACCTATATTGAATATATATATATATTTCATATATGGCAGAAAGGACATTTTAAATAGGGTATACCAAAACTGGCCTCTTTTTGGTTTATTTATGTAATCCCATTCACAAACATGGGGGTCTATCTTAGCTTGTGTTTGAAGCCCTGCTTGCATGCTGCCTCCCTGGCTCCAGAGTCTTCGAAACTGGCATGCCACTCTCCATCTTGCAGTCCTAGCCCCATAGACAAAGAAACCATGGCCATGGAGCATAAAAGCATTGTCTCTGTTCTTCCGCAGCCAGAGCCACTCTTCCTCCATGAAAGTGGCTAAAGGGCTGGAGAACACAAGCAGCTGCAACCAGTCTTCTTTCTTTGGTGCCACTGAGCACCACAGTAATGTGGCCTGAACCACATCATGAACTCATTCTCCTGACCCCACGAATACTGCTGCCATAGTCCCTTGATGGTGACTGCACGACCACATCTCCATGGCTGGAGAGCCACATGGGGTTCCTCACTCTGCTGCCCTAAGGGACAAACAAACAAATGGCCACAATTTTATCCTGTTGTGTGACCGTCCAAATCTCACCGTGGCCACAAGCCACCTACACACTTTCCCTGGCCCACAGGAGCATTGCAATTGGGGCCAGGACACAACAAAAACAAGCACCATCATTTAAATCTCACTCTCCTGACCACCATGAACATGACAGCTGGGTCTGGGAGCACAGGAGAGACAGCATGCCTCTGAGGAAAGCAAGTCCTATGAGCCTTAACCAGAACTCGATCCCAACAAGAACACACCTACCGGAGCTGTGACAGAGCTGTTGACCTCCTGAAACATCTCCCACCCCACCAACATCAGGGGGACCCTTCCAGACCAACAGCCAGAAACTGCACAAAGTGTGAAAGAAATAAAGTTTGATGGAAGAGAGGAACTAAACTGTATGGAATCATTCATCTTAGATGTGGAATGGCTAAAGACCAGCAAGAAGCTGATTGGCGGCAGTAGTCAGTCAATCAGAAAAATGTGGTTACTACTTCCAGCCGACTGAGCATTAAGTGTAAGTGAAATGGTTCTGCAGAAGGGTTTTTCAATCTTGTCAGAGATTTTGAACAGCTGAGAAGTGTTGGTTTACCTGCCAGTCATCTCTCTTTAGAACAGACTTTGAAGTCCAAAAAGTGGAATTTTATATTCAGCTGAAGTAACTTTGCATGGCTTTAGGATACACACAGCAGACATTGCCTTGAAAGTTACTCTAGAATTAGAATGGTAGCTTACCGCTGCCTTTTCCACATACCTCTCAACTGCTATGAATTTAGCACAGTGCTATGATTTTTACATTCAGATTTACCCTTGCTCCTCAAAGGTTTACTAATGTTTTTAATAATGTTACATAGAAACATAGAAACACAGAAGTAGATGGCAGATAAGGACCGCAAGGCCCATCAAGTCTGCCCATTTCTTTTTCTACCTTATGAATGTGCCATCGGCCGTTGCTCTGTCAGTGGCCTATCTATTCATACTCATCTGTATTGCTCCCTTATGCCTATCCCATGCTTGTTTGCAGCCCTGCACTGTATTCATATCCACCACTTCCTGCGGTAGACCGTTCCATGCATCCACCACCCTTTCTGTGAAAAGAACTTCTCACATTACCCTTAATTGGCCTCCCTCTAATCTCATGCTGTGTCCTCTTGTCCTGCTATTTTCTTATATTGAAACATGTTAGACTCTTTTCACCTTGTTAATGCCCTTAAGGTGTTTGAATGTTTCGATCATATCACTCTCTCCCTCCTTTGTTCTAGGGTATACATATTGAGCTCCGTTAATCTGTCCTCATATGTTTTCTGATGCAGTCCCTGCACCATTTTGGTTGTCCTTCTCAGACTGCCTCAGTTTGGTTAATGTCCTTGTGAAGGTGTGGCCTCCAGTACCGCACGCCGTACTCCAGATGGGGCCTAACCAGTGTCTTGTAAAGAGGGATCATTACCTCTCTCTTACGACTTGTGATACCCCTACTAATACACCCCAACATCCCCCTAGCCTTACCTACTGCTTTAGTGGTCTGCTTGGATGATTTCAGATCATCGGTGATGATGATGCCCAAGTCTCTTTCTTCCCTTGTGGCTGCCAGCAACTCCCTTCCCGACCTATAAGTGGCTTCAGGGTTTCTCTTCCCTATGTGCATGATCTTGCACTTCTTTGCATTAAACCCCAGTTGCCACTCTTCCAACCATTTTGCCAGTTTATCCAGATCTCTTCTCTTTCTGCCCACCCCATCTGAATCATCTACTCTGTTGCAGATCTTGGTGTCATCTACAAACAGACAAACCTTACCCTCCAGTCCATCTGCAATGTCACTGATGAAGATATTGAAGAGGACTGGCCCCAGGACTGATCCCTGAGGTACCCCACTTGTGATTTGCATCTCTTCTGACTGTATACTGTTTACCACCACTCTCGGTTTTCTGCCCGTCAACCAGTTTGCCACCCAGTTGACCAACTTCTGACCCACCCCAAACCTAACCAGCTTATTATTCAATCTTCTATGTGGAACAGTATCGAAAGCTTTGCTGAAGTCAAGATAGGCAACATCAACTGCTCCCCCTTGGTCCACCACTCTGGTTACCCAGTCACAGAAATCTATGAGATTAGTTTGACAGGACCTTCCTGTTGTAAACCCATGCTGTCTTGGATCCTGTGCTCCTATGGATTCCAGGTGTTGCACTATCCTTTCCTTAAGGAGTGCCTCCATAATCTTGCCCACTACTGAGATAAGACTGACTGGTCTATAGTTCCCTGCCTCCTCCCTGCTACCACTCTTGTGGAGCAGGATCACATGAGCCCTTCTCCAGTCTTCTGGGACCTCTCCTGTGCTCAGAGACTCACTAAACAATTCTGCGAATGGCTCTGCTAGTTCCACCCTTAGCTCCTTTAGTACCCTGGGATGTATGCTATCAGGTCCCATTGCCTTGTCCACCCTGAGCTTATCGAGCTCTTGTAGGATCCTTTCTTTTGTGAAGGGACTAGTGCACACCTCCCCCCCCCCCGTGTCCATGGTGCTGAGCTGCGGGCCCTGCCCTACCATCTCTTCAGTAAATACGGAGCAGAAGCATCTATTTAGGATAGATGCTTTTACATGGTCTTCCTCCTCCTCCTCCTCACATGCCCATTTATCCCCTTTGATCTTAGCAAAATCCCCTCTGGACTTTCTCCTTTCACTAATGTAGCTATAGAAAGTCTTGTCACCTTCTTTTACTGTTTGTGCTAGTGTTTCCTCGGTTTGGGCCTTTGTCTGCCTTACTGCCTTCCCTGCTTCCCTTAGAGAAGTTTGGTATGCCTCCCTATCTTCATCCTGCTGCGTTCCCTTATATTTCCTGAAGGCCAGCCTTTTGGCTCTGACCTTTTCTGCTACTGTTTTTGAGAACCAAAGTGGTTTCCTTCTTCTTTTGCATTTCCTTTTCTCTCTAACACAATGGGACTTTTCTTCAAGTATTGCATCCTTAATGCTTGCCCACTTTGCCTGTACTCCCTCACCTGTATTTCTTTTTGCTAGGGCTAGCTTAACTCTGTTGGCCATCTTATCAAAGTCAGCTCCTCTGAAGTCCCATATTTTTGCCTTGGAATGGGATGATTTAGTTCTAGTGGCCAAATTGAACCATACCATGTGATGGTCACTGGCCCCCAGGTGACCTTCTACCTGGAGATCTGTGATCCTTTCCCTGCTAGTCAGTACTAGATCTAGGATAGCCCTGTCTCTTGTCGGTTGTTGTACCAGTTGTTTGAGCTATTGCTGGACACACAAACTATTAAAGCGATTTACCAAGTTTTGATATATGAACGCATATACTGCAAGGTGACTGCATATAGAACTGATTCACAATATATTTTGATAGATTCATAGCCTGTTTTATCAAATTAAATCAGGTTTTCACCCTCACAAACCAGGAAGTGTCATTTTGTGTATAGGAGCCTGTATTTGGTGACCTTTGACACTCATTACCTCTGCAATGTCACCAGTAAATCATTGATACAGAGTAAAAGATCTGCAGTGGTCATTTAGGCCAGGAGACATGATATTTTTATTTTTAATAGAAATTGGTTCCAGGTGATTTATGGAGCCAGGGTGAAAGGTCTATAGAGGACCTTTAGGCAACCAGGGAAGATGTTTTCATTTTTGGCAAAAATGGGTTCCAGGTGATCTATGTAGACAGGGTGAATGGCGCATGGTGGTCATTTAGGCCACCTGTGGTGCTTTTTTTTTGTCAAAAAGGGTTCCAGGTAATTTATGTACCTGGGGTAAAATGTCGGTGGATGTCATTTATGCCACCTGTGGTGATATTTTTAGTTTTTGCCAAAAAATAGGTGAGGTGAAATATCAACAGTGTTCATTTGGGCTCCTTTGTTATATTTTTGTTTTTGCCAAAAATGGGTTGCAGATGCTTAATGGAACCTTTGTAAAAGGTCTGTGGTGGTCGTTTAGGCCACCTGAGGTAGTATTTTTATGTTTACCAAAAAGTGGTTCCAGGTGAGTTATGGAGCCAAGGTGAAAGGTCTGTGGTAGTAATTTAGGCCACCTGGGGTAATATTTAGATTCATTTTTTTGCCAGAAATCGGTTCTAGGTGATTTATGGAGTCATTGTGAAAGGTTGCAGTGGTTGTTTAAGCCAGCTGAGGTGAAATTTTAATTTTTGCATAAAATCGGTTCCCGTTGATATATAGATATCAACGGGAACTGATTTTCTGTCTAGTTGGGGTGAAGGGTCCATGGCAGGCATTTAAGACACCTGAGGTGATATTTAAAGTTTTTGAAAAAGTGGATTGTAAGTGACTAATGGAGCTGGTGTAAAAGGTCTGAGGTTGTCATTTAGACCACCTGAGGTGATATTTTTTATTTTTGCCAAGACCATGTTCAGTTGATCTATGGAAACATTGTGAAAGGTCTGAGGAGTTTGTTTTGGACACCTGATGTGACATTTTTATTTTTACCAAAAATGGGTTCCAGATAATTTATGGATCTGGAGTAAAAGATCTGCAGTGGTCTTTTAAGCCAACAGAGATAATGTTTTTATTTTTACTAAAAATTGGTTCCAGGTGATTTATGTGTAACCCCTAGATGGCGTTATCCAAGGGGCTACTACCCCTGCCTGATTTGCCACTAACAGGTTGAGAGGCCTGGATCCAATGGCGGGTGCCTCCACCCAGAGGTCAGGGTTTGCAATAGTTAAACTAACTTAGTCACAGCCCTCTGGGACACTGCAACCCCCCTTTCTTCCCACTAGTGGCCCACACAATATATCAGAATTACCTTCACAGTATACACTTACCCCCAGGTCTGGTTCGGCACTGGGACCTCCTGTGAAATAAGATACAGTGCAACAATCACAGTACAGTACTTTAACATAGACAAATACCTCAGGCAGTATAACTTTGCTGAAACAAGCAGCTCTGATTTATTTAGGGGATATAACAAGGACAGAAATCAGGTTAATTATCTTATCACTTTACTATCTACCTATGGCTCTGTGCACAGGCCTATCCCTACCAGTTACTGTCCCTGGGCACCCAAGCCCTAGTGGCTAGTCCAAACCGTGGCAGCTGGTAGGGCCCTTTCACACAGTGAAAGGAAAAATTAGCTAAACAGTCAGCAGTACAGTGATTCCATTTGGATTTAATGTGGCAATTCAACAGGGAGCAACCCTGAATTAGTACTCACGACCTCCAAACAAGATAGGGTCCTTCAACGTCAGCAGGGCTACTTTTGAGCTCCACGAGACTCTTCACACATTTATATGGTAAAAAAAAGTACTATACCAGGCAGGCTGCTTCTCTATCCCGATGCAATTACTGCACAATACCCGGAGAACACACAGCAGATTCAGTTCCTGACAGACCGAGTGCAATTCAACAATTTCTCCAGTCTTCTACAGGGTGAGCCTGGTTTCTACTCTTCAGAGATCCTTTGATTCTTTTCACAGGACGAGTTCAGTCCTAACAAGCAGTTACACAAGCTGCAGACGGAACTCTGGGCCTTACACACGTTTTTGGCTGAAACTGTCACTGAAGGAGCACAGGGGTTTCTTTCCTTTCACTGCCAAAGCTAAACTGAAACTCCAACAGACAAAACGGGCACTTCCTTTGAGTTCCTCCCAGTTCTTGACTGGATTGGCTGTCACTCACAATAGACTGCTGCTGTTGGTCCAAAAGTCGCTGAAGTCTAAACTTACATCTCCCAGAGTCACTGCCCATACAATCCTCTTGTGGCTGGCTCAGATTATGAGTCCAAGTTCTGATTCGTCCAAGGCACCATTTTAGAGCTAGCTTACCCACACTGATTGGTCCAGTTCAGCAGTTCAAAACTAGAATGGGGAACTAGGCAAACACAGTTCTGACTGCAAAGAAAGCAGGTTAGACAAACTGTATTTTCATTATTACTCTAAATTATTTCTGGCAAACAGTTACATCTTTCAGATAGGTTCCCTTTGCACTCCTAGTGACTGCAAAATGGAGTGAATTGGCAGCAGCTCGAGTGGTACTCAAACAGAGAAGCACACAGTCCCCCCATACAAACTAATTATGTCTGCAAGCAGACAGCTCTTAAAGAGACAGTACCAGAGGCTCTAAAAACACTCACTGATAAATGGCTTAAACGCCAAACACCATTCAGGCTTGGAGCATTCAAGCAAGCTCCTGGAAGTCTTTTGGGAACCCCCATTTGCAGGGGGGTTACATGTGGATCTGTGCTCTGCAATTAAAATTAGTTCTTAGTCACAGCAATTCTGTCTTGATAACAGAGCTCTTGGTCGCAGCATGCAGCACAACAATGGCAATGTCAAACAGTTCATTTTCAGGGTCCGATGATGAAAGCATTATGTTGTCCTGCACTAACAGTGATCTTTCGGACACTGACATAGTGCCACAATTTGACAGCCACTACATAGTAGATCCCCATAAGGATGACCCTATGACAGCAGCGAGAATGATGTGGGCAGTAGCTGAGGCAGTCACAGCAGTAGTCCCAATCCATTCCAGTACAGCAGCGAGAGCAGACTTAGCAACACGGGCTGTTAATATTATATTTTGCTACTTAGTGCTACGGTTTGGTTCCCATCATTGCTGTCATTTTACTGTGCAAAATCAAGGTATGGTGTGTGTTCTGTTACTCCCAGCATCGATCTGCCCACACAAATGCTAGTGATAGTACCCTGGGTTTTTATATTTCTTCTTTTGGGGGGATTGCTTTTCCTATGCGAACGAGTTGTTGGCCACTCCAGCTTGACACTGAGAGCACGGCTTGATCTGGTGGCATTGCTTGAGCAGGATAAATGGCTCACAATTTGTCCAAATTCCTCACCTGGTACTAGTTAGTAGTGACCTCCCGCCAATTGATTTATCAGCCACTCACTCACTCTGATGGAGCACAGGGTGGAAATTACAAGCAGGCACCTTGTACCCCAACCACTCCAAACCCCCCCAGCTGCACACATACACTTAGAAAAATGCTGCAGCATAGAACTTTTATTATCTGTAAATTATTTATATTGTTTGGGTCTGTCTTTGCCCTAGTGCCAACTGGTCTACGCTGTAGCTTTCTTCTCTGTGTATGTGTGTGTTTGGGGGTGGGGGACCTGCTTGTACTTTCCCCTTTAGAGGTATCAGTGATTGAGTAACATGTTGAAGTCACCGGTTCACCTGTTTACGGCATGTTATAAATTTAAAACTACAAATTATTGCACCAGCTTTGTGTTACCTCTAAGCGCTCAGGAACTATACAGACTGCAGCTGTCATTAGTGTCTGCATAAGCATCTGTAATACCATCCTGGCATTGGCTTATTGCCACTACATGTATGCCTCCAGGTGCATTATCAATTGAGCAAAAAATACACAGTACAGTCGGTGATCATCCCCCACCCCCCAAGGTTAAAAATGACACTGCCAATACCCTTCTCATGGAGAAAGAGATTGCATTTATGTTTAGATAGCCTAAGTACTGTTTGATTGGTCCACTACAAAAAGGGACATATCCTTGTGGTAGGTACTCAAGTGTTACACTGTATTTGAACCACCCTTCCTCACTTATGTCACCATACTTCATTACCACTTCGGTCTGTGTCAAGCCATTTGTGTTTTCCCATTTTTTCCATTACAGTGGATCTCTGATGCACATGCGTAAAGTATACAGCAAATACAACAGATGCTGCACTATACTGTCTCCCATACCTTACTGATGTCATGGTTCATTGTGTAGACTCCCTGCATTCATTGCTGTGTAGCCCATATTTTGGTTCAGACATTATTCCCCAAGTATGCCAAACTGACTAGCACACTTTGCAATATAACACCATAGAAGCCGTACATTGGTACCAGAGTGTCGGGAGAGGATGGCAACTGCAGCCTCTTCTTTTGATGATGATCTGGAGCACATACAATGATGCTATAATCCTAATTATAAATAAAGACTGTATGCTAAAATGTTAAAAAACTTGGGGTGGGACATTCAAAAGGGTTGCGCCATGCATGAAGTCAGTAAGCCATTCTGCGATATTCAGCGAAAGGTTGTGCCTTACAAGGCAAGCTGAGCAACAGCGCCAATGCAAATGAATGCATGCTGAACTGGAGGGAGGAACCATGCATAAACTGCACAGCTCGATATTCGGCTGGCTGTGCAGAGTTGTTCTGAGCACAACCCCCAACCTGCGCCTGCACAACTTTGAGCCAAAAAAAAAAAGGAGTAAGTCGAGGGCCACCCACAGGTGAGCTGCCGCGTAGCAGGGTGCAACACAGCAGCTGCCACCCTGTGGCTGGCCCTCAACCTACCCTGTGCCCCCGCAGCCCGATCATGGGCAAATGTAAAAATCCCCCACCCCCGACTGGCCCGATCGCGGACAAAGCATAAAATCCCCCTCCCATGACTGGCCCGATCATGGGAAAAGCTTAAATAACCCCCACCAGCCTGATCGCGGGCAGCAAAGTGTCCCCAGAACATATCCCTGGTGGTCCAGTGGACAGCTAAGCGTGATCGCGGGCTGAAAATGTTTAAACCACCCACCCCCCGGAACATATCCCTGGTGGTCCAGTGGACCACTAAGCCCGATCGTGGGCTGAAAATGTTTAAACCACCCACCCTCCCGGAACATATTCCTGGTGGTCCAGTGGACCGCTAAGCCTGATCGCGGGCTGCATACTGTGGCGACACCCCCCCAAGACCATATCCCTGGTGATCTAGTGTCCCTCCACCCACCCACCCACGAGCCTCCACCCGCTCCCCGGCGGCGGCGGGCAGCAGCATCCCACTGCCTGCGCCACCACCCACCAGCTGACTTCCCAGTAGGGCTGCACACCCATTGGTGCAGAGCAAGAGCCAATGGGCATGCAGCCCATATCATCTAATTCATTCATTCACATATCTGGACTGCCTTGTACAGTATGGGCTGCATGCCCATTGGCTCTTGCTCTGCACCAATGGGCGTGCAGCCCCACTGGGAGTCGGTCGGTAAGCGGGGTGGCAGGCGGGTGGATGTTGCCACCCGCTGGCTGCCGGGGAAGGTGGTGGGGCTTCATGGGTGGTGGGTGGGGGACACTAGATCACCAGGGATATGGTCTTGGGAGGTTGCCACAGTATGCAGCCCACATTGGGCTTAGCGGTCCACTGGACCACCAGGGATATGTTCCGGGGTGGGTGGTTTAAACATTTTCAGTCCATGATCAGGCTTAGTGGTCCACTGGACCACCAGGGATATTTCCTGGGGTGGGTTTACACTTTGCAGCCAGCGATCAGGCTTAGCAGTCCACTGGACCACCAGGATATGTTCTGGGGGACACTTTGCTGCCCGCGATCAGGCTGGTGGGGGTTATTTAAGCTTTTCCCGCGATTGGGCAAGTCGGGGAGGTGGATTTTTATGCTTTTGCCCTGATCGGGCCAGTGGGGGAGTGGGGGGTTTTTACACTTTTGCCTGCGATCGGGCTGCAGGGGGCGTCGGTCCCAGATGGCTGCTGCCTGGCACGGCGCCAGGCACAAGTCCTCGGGGATCGGCGCACCTGCATGCTAATGGCATGCAAATGGGGCCATAAATAGATGCAAATGGCCCCCCTGTGCCTTGCATGAATTATGGCCCCATTTGTATGTCACCTTTTGAATATCGGAAATTTGCGCATGGCGCAATGGTACTAGTGCCTCCACAACTTGAATGCTCCACTCTGACCACTTGCGGTGGGCATAAGTTCCATTGCACCATGCACAGTGGCTGTGGCCGGGGGGTGATATTCAAAGGAGTTGCTCAATAGTGCAACTCCTTTGAATATCACCCCGGCCACACCCCTGCGCAACTATTTTGTGCAGCTCAAGGGCTTGCGCCACAAAATAGCGCAGTTTGAATATCCAGCCCTTAGTGTTTAATTTTATGATACACTGTAAACTATGTACAGTATAACTATGTACAGTACATAACTAATTTTATTGCATTCATTTATAAACTTAGCGAGGAGCTGGCAAGCTAGAGAAACAATTCAGTGCACCATGTCCCTTTATTCATGCACATCTAAGCATACTTTGGTGATTAGTGTTATGGTGCTTGCATGAGAACACCAAATGAGCCCAAGAACACACAGGAGCACAGGAAAAAATATAAACTGTCTATAATGATGGTGACAATCAGAAATGCAATAGCAAAGGCAGTTTACTGAAGCAATCACACTGGAAGAAGCACTTGCCAAAAATACACAGTTTATTGCACTGTTGTCCTGGGATTGGACTGTGCAGCTCAGTGCTTATACTCTTACTGCACATTACAATTCTGAACTTTTGAAAAAGTCATCCATTTAACACAGACCTCTATGTACCAATACTGAAAAGCGTACTGCAATTCATAGATCTGCACAGTTCAAAAGGTGTCCTTTTGTGTCCCAATACGCTACAGATTACAGCTCCACAGTTAAAAAAATAATTTTTTTTATACGGACTTGTTGTTATAATTGTGTACTTTCAGCCCTTATTAAAACTGTAACACTGTACTCAAGCAATGTAGATTGTGATGTTCCTAGAACTGATGGACCTAGGACACAGAGCTTAGTCAGATGAGTAAAATTGAAAATCAGGAGAAATTACCACTTCTGCAATCCCAAAAGCAAGTATCCGCCTCAGCTGCCAATATAACAAACAGTTTCAGTCATCAGTGCTGTCATTTTTGCCAGTTCAGTTTTGGATCTGCACTCACTGAGGCTGGGTCCAGGAAAGATGAATGAACGAGCAGTGAGAAAGGTGCAGTGGGAACACCTTCCCTCTGCTGATGTCACTCATGCATGTGGATGCGCTGCTCATGTGCAAACTTCAAACAAAGAAAAAAACATGCAGAGACAACTGTGGCACAAAAATGTTAAAAAACTAAGCATCTGAATATATTTAATACTTAACTTCAGAGCAGCTGAGCTTTGAATCACTCAATGAAGGGAAGGTGATCTGCAAACATGACATCGGGGGAAGTTGGTAAATCACTTTAAATCATTGAACTAACTTGACAGAAACATTCCTTGACACTAAATATATAGGACCCACTATTTAAACATATGTTATTCTTTAAAATAAGAAAGTGCTCCACATTCTGGCCATTTGCTCTAATTTTTGAATGCCAGTGCTATGAATTTTAATTCTGAGCCGTTGAGAGGTATGCTTTTCCATTACTATCAGGATTTATCCTGACAGCGGATCAATCCTCTGGAGGTCCTGAGAAACTGCCCCCCATCAGTGTGGATGAAGAAAAGTACCCCTATGGGGTGAAGAGGAACATTGTTTTCAGTTCATTATGGCCCACAACACATGACTCTGGAAGCGTGTTGTGTCTGCTGCAACAATGTGTATAGACAGCTAACACTCAAACTCTAGAAGACACCAATATTACCACAGAAACAAAGAAAATATCAGCAGAAAAAGAACATTGGTCCATCCAGTCTGCCCTGTTACACCCTATCCTACCCTCTGGGATCCATTGTCTAGTTGAGGTTTTTGCCCTTGCCATCTGTGAATGACTGTGTGCCACCACCGTGTGCACTGCAGTCATCATGGCCTGCATCCTTCACCACTGAGCATGTGCTGGGTTTGCCACCACTTTAATCAGTCTGCATCTGCAAGAGCAGGGAGGCATCCCCCACAGAGTGCACTCACCATCCTGCCACCTGGAGGTCATGAGTACCAGATACTACCCAAAAAATATACTTTGTAATTGTTTAGCTAGGGTTGGATAGATAATTCCTGGGCATCCTTCATTACCTTAAATCCATGCTCAGAGATACAGCTTGCTGCAGCCAGCAGCAACTGTGTCACATTCTTCTGTTTTGTGTCAAAGTGTCACCCTGCATCCTCAGCCACCAGCCCATCATAACAGCACCGCACCGAGGTCCATCTGTCACAGACCTGCAACACCCATATGCCTGCATGCACTAAACAATAGGAAGCTCTCAGCTGGACTATTGGGTTAACTGGTACACCACCTGGGTTGGGGGGAGGTACTGTGATGTTTTACATTCTGAGGTGGGAGTGTGCTGTGACCTGTATTTGACTATTTTTAATTTTTTTTATCTTTGCTTTCCTTTTTTCCCCAAACCTATTCCAACCCCAAAATGAACACGTTGGTTATTTATTTCCAGTTGCTTGGTATTTTGCCATTATTGTGTTACTGTTATTCTTTGCATACTTAGAGTGGTAGTTCAGGAGGAGGAGGTTATATTATTGGGGTCCTTGTCATTGTTGGTGGAGGTTGCATTTATTTACAGTGGGGGAGCAGCCTGGCAACACACTGAAGGAGGCACCTTACCACACTCTAAACCACTTTCATATCTTCAACTCAGGTGCCAATCACTTGAAGGTCTAAACGATTATGCCAGCTGACATCCCCAGGCTTATTCTCACATCTCATGGGTGGGAGTGGTTATATTTTAAAATATATGAAAAAGTAGGAATACATATTTTTTATTTATTTTACTGTTTTACCAGAAGGTGGGCTATTCCATTCATCCCATTTTCAGTAATGCTTGGGGATGAGAGACAATACATTACAGTAGATACACAGGAATTTTATATATTCATATATATATATATATATATATATATATATATATATATATATATAAAATTAACAATGGCAAAGTGTGGTATACAAGGAAATAATACCATCAAGGCATCGAACAAGCCATAAAGCCACAAACCAGAAGGGCAAGTGGCCTTTATGAACTTATCTGACCCAAAGATGGTATAATTTCATGAGCACGCTGGACTTTGCCATCTTTTATTTTATATAATACATTAGACTGGACACTTGTTGCTGTGTCCTATGTTTTACCATACCATTGGGGGAGTATGGTAGCTGTTACATGTGTTATGAAGGGTTTATAGCATGTATACTGATTTACATAGTGAGGAATTGTGGGTACAGCAAATGGCTATTTTTTCTATCTTCCTAATCTGCATGTGGAGTGATTTTGCTTTACTGATGGAATTTGGTCATGTGTGTGCCTGGACTTGATACAGTGATTTTATACTAGGATAACATCACTGCCCCAGGCACACACTGACCAATCAGAGCCCAGGATTCTTTCCTTGCCATTGTATAATAGCACATTAATATAGTGGTAGGATATACATATGTAATATATATAGTGCTTTTTAGGTATTAATATGTTAGTAAGGTGTTAACACATTAATGAGACTTACCAGTCTCAGCATTTGCACCTGCTGGATCGGTGCCTTACCCCTTTGAAATGATCCTGCTGCCGCTATTTCCAAAAATACTTGAAAAGGTTTGAAGTTATATCCCTTGTAAAATTACCCCCACCAGGTCTCTCCTACTTCCAAGTTTCTGTAGCCACTCACACTATGCCCCCACGCTCAGCAAAGTTATGACATGATGCCAGGGAGAAGGCAGGGACGAGATCCATTTTAGTCTATGGGGGGGTACCTTTTGGATCATTTTTCTATATTGTAATGGGCAGTTGGTGATGAAACGTGGGTACCGGTTGACTAAGAAGGGTCTTGTTAGTCGACCAGTGTCCATGTTTCATCACCAACTGCCCATTACAAAATAGAAAAATGATCCAAAAAGTACCCCCCCATAGACTAAAATGGAGCATGTCCCCACACTCTCCCTGGCATCTCATCATAACTTTGCTGAGCGCAGGGGAAAAGTGTGAGTGGCTACAGAAACTGGGAAGTAGGAGAGACCCGGTGGGGGTAATTTTATGAGGGATATAACTTCAAACCTTTTTGAGTATTTCTGGAAATAGCAGCAGGATCATTTTGAAGGAGTAAGGCACTGATCCAGCAGGTGCTAATCCAAATGTAGTTTACTTGGTAGATCTCTTTAATACAATGTAAGTAGCTAAATAGCATCATAATATACTAACTGGTTACCATTATATATGGGGACGAGGGCCCAACCATGCATTATATATTGTAGGGGCATTGTAGTGCCCCTATAGTTAGCATTGAGTAGGGTGTTTAATGCTATACCCCTAACTTTGCACCTTAATAGCTTTGCCCCTGTTCAAAGCAATTGCACAAAATTGTGCATGCACAGTGTAGAGGTCAAGATCTCTTGATTTGGCAAGTTTTGTCCCAGTTGAATGTGCGGATTCCAAGAGCTGACTAGTGTAAAAGAGGAAAAATTGGGGGGTTTGCTGTTTTTTGCTCTCACCTACAGATCAGATGGTTTGGAATTTTGTTCTGAAATTTTCAGGGTGGTAAGGGCTTGCCCTAGAATAGTGCATTTGGTTAGTTTGGTGAAAAAATATGAATCTGTGTCCAAGTTATAAGGAATTAAATTCTGGTTCTGAGCATGCTCAGTAGGGTCTTTCAGGTAGATGTTTGATATGAAAGAAGAATTTCTGTTCATAAAAGAAGATTCTTGTTTCATGAGCTGAAATTCTTCCTTCATGAGCAAAAGTTCTTTCATATGGTGGCCATCTTGTTTCTATTTTTCTTTTTTCCAAGAAAGATTTTTTGAAAACCCATAGAAATGATGGCGAGAAAAGAAAGCAACATATGAATCTAGCTAAACGTGATCTGTTTAGCTCAATTCTGCATTTATTTTTTGGAAAAAGGACCCCGAAATATGATTTAGAGACACCCCAAAAATCCTTAGAGAAGCTTGTTTCTCGAGCCAATTTTCTTGTTTTGTGAGGCTCACAAAAGAAGAATACAGACTCACAAAACAAGATTCTCGGCTCATGAAACAAGAATGTACACTTAGGGTTGTTTTTTTTTCAATCTTGTTTCATCAGACCTCTTTTTTCATGACTCATGGAACAACTCATGGAACAAGAAGGCCAGTTCACGAAACAAGATTTAGGACTTACTTTTTTTCAATCTTATTTCATGAGTGGACATTCTCATTTCATGAGTTGTTTCGTCATTCATGAAAGAAGAAGACAGGCTCACAAAACAACATACAAAAAAACAAGTAAGTCACAAGTGTTGTTTTGTGAGATGGCTGTCTTCTTTTGTGAGTTGTTTCATAACTCACAAAACAACAGGCCTGCTGAGGAAATAAGACTGAGAAAAAACTAAGTCCATATTCTTGTTTCATGAGCTGAGAATCATGTTTCACAAGGCTGTATTCTTCTTCCATGAGCCTTGTGAAACAAGATATTAGCTCACAAAACAAGGTTGAAAAAAAACTCAGTCTAACATCTTGTTTCGTGAGCTCACATTCTTCTTTCATGATCCCATGAAATAAGACTGCTGGGTCACAAAACAGAAATATGGGCTTACACAAGGAGAACTTCTTTATATTGAAAGAATGAAGAGTTTTCCTCATAACTGTGCAGTTTTTCAAGATTTCAAAACCATATTTTTAACATGTGCTTTTTATGACCCTCTTCATGAACCACTGTGGAAACATACTTGAGACATGATTGAAAAGGCACATGTGTAGCTGCACAGAACCGCTGAGCCCCTCCCGTACACAGACAAACTCCTACATGTTTGCATCTGTAGCAACACAGAAGTGCAAGGCCTAAAAGGCCATGTGTTTCTACGCCAAGGCAGACTCCTCAGTTGGCACATGGCCTGGAGGGCCCTGCATCCCTGCATCTGTAGCTGCACAGCAGTGCTGGGCCCAGAGGTTCCTGTGCTTCTGTAGCCTGATGGAGTCCACATTTGGCACAATGTCTGCATCTATAGACGCATGGATGTGCAGGGCCCTCCGGGCCTTGCACGTCCACAGTGAGATGGATGTGTTCATGCAGGTCCCAAAGGGACCTGTGTGGATGAAGATATGATTCCACTATCTCAAAAAGAAAGGAAATTCTTTCAAAAAAACTGTGTTAATGCACCAGTTAGGGTTCAGATTAAAGCAACAAAAGTAGGGAAATGTGGCTTTAGGGTTTCCAACACTAACTCCCACCCACACCCTTCAAGCAGCAAAAGGAAAAAACATTAGAGTTTTGCGTATCCTGAGTCTTGGCGGATCACTGGTGGGGTCTTCCTTTGTATTTTCAGCCTAATGCTCACCCCCCAACCCACAGTCCCCTGTCCAAAGCACAAGGTGCAGCTCCAAGCCAGTGCCTCACAGTGATACACTCTTCAAAGGTCCAGAAGTATGTCTCACCACATGTTGCCAACAACATTTATTGTAGCTTTGGGCCCTATGTAATGAAAGATTACATCTGACCTTGTTTTCTCAGTTGAGGTGGTGAGCATTAGGGTTGACAGTCCCAAGGAAGACCTCACCACTGATTCACCAAGACTCAGGAGACCCAAAACCCTATTTTTTTTCCTTTTGCTGCTTGGGGGTTAGGGGTGTGGAGTTAGGGTTGAAAACCCTAATGCCACATCCCCTATGTTTGTTGCTTAAATCTGAACCCTAACCAGTGCATTAACATAGTTTTTTGCAAAGGACAGACAGACACACACACACACACACATATCTATCTATCTATCTATCTATCTATCTATCTATCTATCTATCTATCTATCTATCTATCTAATCTTTATGCTATGCCTCTAAGGATAAAAAAGGGGAACTAGAATGCGAATATCAGTGTTAATCTAAGTCCATTCATCCACACACTAGGTTCATTGTGGCAATTGAGGAGAGCATGATGCCTTACACTTGCTCACCTTCATACAATGGGGTTGTGCTAGGATAACACCATTGTTGGAGGTGGCCACTGAACAGTTAGGATGCTGAATTTTTTCTCGCTATTGCACAATAAAAGGCTTGACATAAATCAAATATGCCTTGGCCCTAATGAAAATATCACTGATATTTTGCCTTGTGTAGTTTGTCCTTTTGACATCACTCAGGGCTTTGCCACTCATGATGATATAAGGTCAAACTGCACTTAGAAAAAAACATTTGGTGATATTTTTATTAGGGTCATGTATATATAATACCCCCCCCACTCCATACATATATATCTACATATTATAGGGGCACACTAGTGCCCCTATATTTAGGGTTGAGTAGGCAGTTTAATGTGACCAATTTTTGCACTTTAATAACTTTGCAACTGTTCAATGGATTGGCATGAGATTTAGCATGTGCAGATGTGCCTTTCGCTTGTTTGGTGAACAACTATTAACCTGTTCCAGAGTTATTTAGTTTTGAAATTTTGAAAAATTTGCTTCTAAGCATACTCAGTAAGCACTTTCAAGATACTGTAGCTGTATGAAACAAAAAAAGAATATTTTATCATACTAACGTCATCCTTTTTCGTGAGGGGAAAAATCATTTTTCGTTTTCACCATCTTGTTTACTTTTTTTCTTAAAAATAAAATTCAAAACCAACAACAAAATGACATCCTAGAGAGAAAGCAACACATCTGTCTGGATCATCGGGATCCTGTTAGGTGCAATCTGAGCTTAAATGTTGAAAAAGTGAGCCCTCACACCAAAGGGCAGATAAGGGGGTAGGAAAAGACAAAAACACAGGGCAGATGAGATGGACTTGGCAGTCTCCTGCTGTCACCTTCTATTTTTCTATGTTTCAAATGTGTTTCCTCTTCCATTTTCCATCCTTTTTCGTGTCTCATAGAAACGTAGAAAGTGACAGCAGATGGGAATCGAATGATCCATCTAGTCTGCCCAAAGTCCTACCCCCCTTTGTGTACTGTTGTGTGATATTTTACCCCTGTGATTATACTAACATACTAAAATGCCAGCAGAATAGGGCTAACGGTCTTTCATGTCTGCTCATTTGGTCAGACCCCACGTTGGGAGCTGACCTTGCTGCCCCCCTCACCTTCTCTGGCTTCTCCCTTCCCAGTTCTAGATATTCTCGCTGCACTGGATTTTGCTTCCAGAACCCTTCCCCTGTACTTGTCCCACCCCTCTTGAACCCCTCCACTGTCTCTGCCTCCACCAGCCCCCTGGGCAGCGCATTCCATGGCTCCACCACCCTCTCAGTGAAGTAGCACCTCCTCCTTTCTCCCCTGAATCTTACCCCCTCCAGCTTCCACCCATGCCCTCTAGTTGCCCCCTGCTCCTTCCTTCGAAGCACCTTGACTGCTCCTCCCCTATTTACCCCCTTCATGTACCTGAAGACCACTATCATGTCCCCCCGGTCCCTTCTCTCTTCCAATGTGTACATATTTAGTTCTTCGAGCCTCTCTCCATAGGTCGTGTCCCCCAAGCCCCAAATCATTTTGGTTGCCCTCCTCTGGACCCTCTCCAGTAGTTTAATGTCTCTCTTTAAGTGTGGCCTCCAAAACTGCATGCAGTACTCGAGGTGTGGACTCACCAAGCAGTTATACAGAGGGAGTATCACTTCCCTCCTTCTGGAGGTGATCCCCCTAGCGATGCATCCCAGCATCCTGTTGGCCTTGGCTGCTACCCTCCTACAAGTCTCTGAGTTGTTCATCTTGACATCCACCACCACCCCCCCCAGGTCCCTCTCAGCCATCGAGACTTGTAGCATTCCCCCCCAGGGTGTACACTTGGCCCAGGTTCTGGATCCCAGGTGCAGTACCTTGCATTTCCCTGCATTGAACCTCAGCTTCCATTTTCTAGACCATCTTTCCAGAGCCTCCAGATCCCCCTGTAGGGCCACCCTCCCCATCTCCCCATCCACCACTGCCCCCAGTTTTGAGTCATCCACAAAGAGACTCATCTCACTCATGATACCTGTCCTTATGTCAGAGATGTAGGCATTGAATAGGAGAGGCCCAAGGACTGATCCCTGTGGGATCCCACTAATGACCCTCCTTGGGGATGAGACTATCCTGCCAACTACGACCCTCTGGGTCCAGTCCTGGAGCCAATTGTCTATCCATCTGATCATCTGGTTCCCCACCCCCATTTCTCCCAGCTTATCCAACAGGCCCTTGTGAAGAACAGAGTCAGATGCCTTGCTGAAGTCTAGAAGAGGGGCGTCCACTGGTCTACCCAGGTCCAGGGCACTTCGTCGCAGTCATAGAACTCACAAGGTTTGTCTGACACGATTTCCCTGGGACGAATCTATGCTGTGTATCGTCCAGGCACCCTGACCTTTCAGGTCCCCCCTAGCCTCTCCTTGACAATGCCCTCCATCACCTTGCCCACCACTGATGTCAGGCTGACAGGCCTGTAGTTCTCTGCCACCTCCCTTGATCCCCCCTTGTGGATAGGCACTATATGCGCCACCTTCCAGTCCTGGGGCACCCACCCTGTCCTCAGAGAGATGGTGAAAAGCTCCACCAGGGGTTTCGCCAGGACATCCACAAGTTCCTTCAGCACTCTGGGATGTAATTTATCTGGCACCGGTGCTTTCTCTGTCTTAAGAGACCTGAGGGCTTCCCTCACTCTCTCTGCTGTGATTTCCACCTCCGCTACCTCTTTTCCCTGCCTAGCCTTCCCCCCTCCTGCCAGTGATGCCACCCCCTCTCCCCAGGCCCGCTGATCGGTAAGGGTCCCCCTCAGTATCACTGTCTCCTCCCATGTATGATGCAGCACCCCCATTTTCTTTGGTGAAAACTGAGGTGAAGTACTCATTTAGTACCTCAGCCTGCTCCCCGGGTCTTGTGCCCATCTCTTCCCTGCTTTAATCCTGCTAATCTGCCCCTTCACCCTTCGTTTTTCCCCAATGTATCTAAAGAACCCCTTGTTCCCTCTCCTAATTTCCCTGGCCAGGTTCTGCTCCTTCCTTGCCTTAGCTGCCCTCACCACCCTAGTGGCTCTTCTTGTCATCAGTTCGTACTCCCCTTGATCCCTTTCACTCCTTGAGCACTTGAATTGCCTATAGGCCACCTTCTTTTCCCGCACCACCTCCTGGACCTCCTTGGTCCACCAGCAGGGTTTTCGGGCCCTACCGCATTTTTGTCTTACTCTTGCACTGGTGCTGGTAGCATCCTGCACCCCTCTCCTGATTATTTCCCACCTACTGTTAGCGTCCATGTCTGACCCAATCACATCCAAATGCTCCTTAAGGATCCTTCCCATTTCCTTAAAATCCACCCCCTGAAGTCAGTTACCTCTGTC
The DNA here is from genome assembly GCA_016271365.2 of Neoceratodus forsteri. Lineage (NCBI taxonomy): Eukaryota > Metazoa > Chordata > Ceratodontiformes > Ceratodontidae > Neoceratodus > Neoceratodus forsteri. The sequence goes on from CM028136.1 coordinate 896,316,036, forward strand.
TTTGTGCAGCCTTCTACCCCTCCTAGGTCCAGGCAGAACCAGACCGTGGCATGGTCACTCCCCGTCAATGGGTCCCTTAGCTCCAGGCCCCCAATCAGGTCACCATCTGCCAGGACCACATCCAGTACCCATGCCTCCCTGGTCAGTTCCCCCACCTGCTGAGTTAGGAACTCGTCTTGAAAGACATCCAACAACCTCTGTTCCCTAGCCACCGAGGATGTCATAGTCTCCCAGTCTGTTCCTGGCATGTTTTAGTCCCCCAACACCACCACCACCCTTCCCCTGCCCAATCTGCAGTGTCTCCCAACATCTGCCACCAGACTCTCCTCCAGCTTCTCCACCAGCGCAGGGGGTCTATACACCACTCCTATTTTTACTCTCTTGCCCCTCCTTGTTATCAAGGTGACCCAAATCGCCTCCATGGTTCCCTCTGCCTCCTCTACTCCCCCTATGCCAATGCAGTTTTTGACTATTATTGCTACCCCTCCTCCCCTTCCCTCCCCCATCCTTCCTGAACATAGTGTAACCCTCCAGGTTCAGGTCCCAGTCATGTCCTGCGGTGGCCCAGGTCTCAGTGACCACTGCCACATCCACCGCTCCCTCAGTTAAGATCGCCTGGAGCTCAGGCATTTTATTGCCCAAGCTCCTAGCATTTAGCAGGACTACCTTCTACCCTTTCCCTATACTTTCATTTCCCCCTGCTCATGTTCCCATGGGGATTCCGTTTTCCCCTGGTCTGCACCTTACCAGTAGACCTTTTCCTGCATTCCTCCAGCTCCACAGGAGGGTGGAGACAGAGTCCCTCCTTTATCGGACCCCCCTTGACAGCCTTTTCTCCCATCCCTCCCATTATCCCACGCATATTTAAAGGCCTTTCCCATCTTTGTCCCCACAACTTCCACAGAGAGGCCATTCCATGCCTCTACCACCCTCTCCATGAAGAAGTACCTTCTCATATTATCTCTGAACTTCCCCCGTCTCAATTTCAGTTCATGCCCCCTAGTTTTAGCGTAGCTGTTTAACTGAAACAGGTCTTGTGCATGCACTTTAATACCCATGAGGTACTTGAATGTTTCTATCATGTACCCTCTCTCCCTTCTTTGCTCAAGGGAGTACAAGTTGAGCTCACTCAGTCACTCCTCATAAGACTTTGTATGCAGCCCCTGTATCATTTTGGTGGCCCTTCTCTGGACTGTCTCCAACCTATCGATATCCTTCTTGAAGTGCGGTCTTCAGAACTACACACTGTACTCCATGTGAGGTCTCATCAGCGAACTGTATAGCGGCAGTATCACTTCCCTTCTTCTGCTAGATATCCTTCTTCCTATGCAACTGCTACACAAGGTCCCTACACCCTACTTGGTATCCCCACAGGTACACACAGACAGCTAGCATTTAGGTATATGCTATACTAACATATAGGGCTACAGTCATCTACTGTATAATAGTAGATGTCAGGATATGTATGCACATTATTGCTATACACTTTACTTTCCAATATACACATGTATTTCTTGATTACAAGATGTTAGGACATCTATGTCCTTGTAATGATTATGATATATGAGTCGGCATTGCCATCTTCTGATAATTTGTATTACTACACGGCTATGTACAAACTGTACCTCTTTGTTTCTACAAAGTGACGACTCTAACAAAATTGTATAATGTTATCTTGGACTGAGGAGCCACCTCTAATTTAGCCAATAGGGCTCATCTCTGTAAAAAGAAATGTTTCTATCTTACAGTAACCATGGTAATTATCTTAGGTACATAATGTAAGACATTACATCTTCTACCTCGGAGCCCCCAGGAGATATGGAGATTTCTCAAGGTATAGTGAACACTTAGCATTGGCTCCCAGTTCCTATTGATAAGAACTGCTTAGGGCAACTGTGATTTTCCTTTTGGTAGAAATAAAGAAACTTTATAACTCTTATTCAACGTGTTTGTGATTCTGCATGCCCATTATTGCCAAGAACCTGAGAGTTAGGTTTAGACCTCCTGACAATTGACGACTGCATGCAGGCAATATTTGGCGTTTGCAAAGTTTCACTTGTTGCTAAAACTTTTTCCCTTCCCAACGGGGACTGTAGGGGTGCATTCCCACACCACCTCTCCTGTTTTTCACCCACTTTGTAATCACTTGCAAAGTCTGTCTGCTTACTGGGTGTGGTCGATGCCGACTCAACCTACTCCACAGCAGTTTTGAATTGCAAGCTTACAAGCGCACAGAAGCCCGACTGTGAACTAGTGCACCTGTTGTGAATTGATACACAGCACGGTGCCTTTTCACAGTTTGATTTTTCATTCCCTTCCACACAATGGCCACCGTATCAAATATCTACACAGAACTGAGACTCAATGTCTCAAACTTCCTTGCCTCCCATGGAGGATGGGCTGACTTTGCGTGGAATGCAAGTCAATCCAGAAACCCTGTGTTGGGGAATTCAACTCAGTACACAGAGATGAGACAAACAGCCAGAAAGTGAGAAGCTAAAGGGCTGTTGGTCACAGTTCTTTATGCTGCTCTGGAAGCCTCCGAAACGAGGTTTCGATCTCTTGAACTGCAAATCTCATCTCTTAAGCATGAGATGGGGTTGCAGAAAACTGAATGTGTGAGACACAAGCAGGATTTGGAGTCCAAGCTCCAAACTCTATGAAATGAAAAGGATTCCCTTTTGCATCATTCTGCTCAGGCAGGCGAGCAGGAACTTTGTATATTTAAGCAGGAGTGTGTAAGTTTGAGACAGGATAAGGGGTAGGCTTTGCAAATGAATGACTTGTTAAGTAGAATGAAAGAACAAATGCATGAGGAGTTGGGAGAGCTACAGGATGAGATAAACCAGGTACATAATGACATAGGATTAGCTACTAGGGACAATCGTTAATTAAGCACCGCTTATAGAGTGTTACAGAAGCAGATGCAGGATGAGGTGGATCAGAGTGTTGCAAAAGTGAGTCATGAGGAATGTGAATCTAAAATGGCAAAACTGCACCATCACTGAGAGGTGTTGGCTGGTCACATCAAGGCAATGAGAGGTGTAGCCCCTGCCTTGTCGACGTCATCTGAAGGGAAGGAGTCAGATGACGACATCTCTCAGTACAATGCCCAGTCACGCCTCTGCTATGGCCCAGACACCCCTCCCTGCCATCCACAACATGGCAGACCCCTGTCACATGACACCACATCCCTACATCATCGATGACATGATGCACATCGTGGGCGACACCAACATGGTGACCCCCATGATGGGGGGGAGAAGGACTAGGCCTAGTCCCAACGGCACCACCGATAGCCATTATTAATGTGGAAGACAGGCAGGAGATAGAGAAAATGATTGAAAGTGCCTTAGGCCCATCTCTGAGAAAAATAAATGGGCTCTCAAGACCCAGATTAGGCAGCTTCTACAAGAGGCTGGTACTCAGGAGGGCATGGTTCATTCTGTGGCTGAGGCTGTGGCTCAGGCAGCCCTGGAGGTGCCCAAGGCAATCTACCTCCACTTGATCATCCCAATAATCCCCTACAAATGGCCTACTCTGTTCAGCAAATAGCTGACAGCATTGGTCAGATGAGCCCATCCGACAACCTCAGTTGCCACTTGGAAAAGGTGCATGCTAAATGTGAAATGCTTAGTCTCGCTGCAGACTACCAGGTCCAGTTCCTACACTAGACCATTGATCCTGGCCTGTGGGTGAATCTCCCTGATGTTGTCCACCAGGATGGTCATGCCATCGTTGATGAAGTAGCATTTGAGCTCATTTCTGCACACAACCCAGGTCTAGTAAGAGTGATGCTCACATACCCTGTGAAACAGAATGCGAAAGAAAATCCAGCGACTTTCCACCAGAGGATCTGGATGGCCTACTGAGCAGGGAAGCACTTTGCAGGAGAAGCCACAGATGTGGACCTCATTGAATATAAGACCCTGTTCCTTAGGAACATGATCCCTGCAGTAAGAGAAAAGGTAGAGCCAACCACCTATCCTACCATGGAGAGGTTTGCTGATATTCTTCAGAAAACAGAGAGAGTTTATCCAAGAAAGTACATCCAAGAAAGTAGCTGCCATGGAAGCCATTCCAGAGGCCACGACACATTACACAGTGGAGGGGCAGGCCAAGAGAAGCAGCCCCTCCCCACATACAACCAACAGGCCCAACAACAATAATCCTGGGGTGGGAACCGGAACTACCACAAAAATAAGAAACACCATAAAAACAACATGGGTAAACAACAAAGATCAGGCCCCTCATATAGGGAAATAGCTGATGAAAACCGGAAATTCCGAGATCCTTTCAGACAAGTACGCTCCATAACGGATGCCATCCCTGTTCGGGCCCTTGCAGCAATACAGCCGGGAGAGCAGGCCTCAACAGGCCATGGAGATACCGAAAGTCCAGGCTCTCAGGCGCTTACAGGCATGAACCCAGAAGCGAATCCCTATATAGCAACAATGCAGCATGGTGAGATGGTACAAAGGAACCAGGCCCAGACTCTCTTTCAAGAGCTCCCCCATGCTTCCATTGGTACAGACTGACAATTACAGGCTGCAGTCCTTATTGTAAACAAGCTGGTCTTGGATACAAATGGAAGGCCCTGCACTGAGGCTGAGGTCGGGGCCGCCTACTGACAGTACTACTGGATACAGGCGCAGCTGTGTCTGTATTACAGGATGACAACCCAAACACATCACCTTGGTCCACCAGATAGAGGACCAATATGTCTGGGATAGATGGAACTAGGTAGCCTGCATACCGCTCCCTGCCACTACCTGTGACACTGGGACATCTGAAGGCATATCATACTTTTCAGCTAATGGTACTGCATGATCACCCTAGTATAATCAGAATTGACTTTTTGGCACCACACAGCTGTGTGGTAGACCTAGCCAACATGTTACTGATACAAATTCAGGGACAATATCACACCATCATGATCCCTGACTCACATGTGGTTGCAACAACCTCTGCGAACAACAAAGAGTATGACATCATAGATTTGTTTAAGAACCATGAGCTTTTCCCAAAGCTACTCCCCATTCTGCAAAGACATCTGGAGGCATTTATCACTAACAAGCATGATTGTGGCAGGATGCACACTGTCATTGAAGTGACAGGCCCAGCACATGAGAGGCAATGGCAATACCCCTTTCCACCTGAGGCCTTGCCTTCTCTTAGGAAAACAATTAAATCACTCCTCAAGCAAGGTGTAATCAGGACATGTATTTCCACTGCAAATTTCCCAGTGTGGCCTGTGAAAAAACCCACAGGTGCCTGGAGACTAACTATTGACTACAGGAGACTAAACCAAGTCACCCCCAGTTGTGCCCAACTGTGGCATCAGCAGCAGATGTGCTATGACTATTGACCCCTGACCAACAATGGTTTAGTGCCCTGGACATCTCCAATGGTTTCTGGTCATTGCCATTGGCCCCCAAGAGTCAATATAAGTTTGCCTTCACCTTTGAGGGCAAGCAGTACACGTGGACCTGCTTACCACAGGGGTTCCACAACAGCCCCTCCCTGTTCCATTTATACATGATGGACACTCTTGAGGGTTCCTCTACACCCCAGTGTCTCTTGCAGTATGTGGATGACCTGTTGTTGGCCACAGCCACACAGGAACAACATCTGGGTCTCTTAGATGAACTACTGATCCTCATCCAGAGGGCGTGCCTCAAATATAACCCTGCAAAATACAGCTATGCCAGAAAGAGGTACTCTTTCTGGGCCTGAGGATAACAGACCAAGGCTGAAGCCCTACCTGGAAGAAGATACAAGGATTGCAAGATCTACCACTGCCTACCAGCGTGGCTACCCTTAGAAGGTTTCTAGGTATGGTAAACTATTCTAGAGATGTTATTTGTGATTTTGCTCAGAAGGCCACTCCTCTGTATGAATTACTGAAAAAGGCTGTCTCCTGGAATTGGGGTCCCATTCACACCCAAGCTGTGATATCACTGAAACAGGCCTTGGCCTCAGCTCCTGCTTTGGTTAACCCCAATCCAGCCCTGCCATTCCATCTGGAATGTGCCACCTCTGACATTGCTATGTCTGCCGTGTTGGCCCAAAACGTCCAAGGCACCCTGAGAACCATTGCATATGCATCACAGCTCTTGACCCCAGTGGAACAGAAATACAACCTTTGTGAAAGGAAACTTCTGGCCACCTACTGGGCTGTCAAGAACTTCCTGTATATCATTGGGTACTCCCCCTGATCATTAATACAAACCACACCCCAACAACCTTTTTGCGATCAGACAGAGTAAAGGATGGGTTGGTCTCTAATACCAGGCTGACCCACTGGTCCCTCCTTCTCCAGGACATAGACATTAAGGTCCACCCAACCAAAATGCCATCCATGCTGGTGCATGATCTCCTCTTCCAAGAAGAACCCCATGACTGTACACTGCAGCCACCTGATCTACCAGATCCAGGTCCTTTTCTTCATGCTACACCACAACTACTTGAGAACACCTCACTGTGTCATGTCTTTATGGACGGCTCAGCTTCCTACTACCAGGGAGAACAGATAGCAGGAATGGGCATATTAGTCATTTACCCTTTCGGTAACACTGTTAAGATTTCTAAGCATTGCAGTGTGGCATCATCACAGTATGCAGAGGTGGCAATGGTGGCCTATGCCCTCGAGTTCCTCCAGCATGGAACAGAGGATACTATTATCTTCACAGACTCTGACTGGGTTTGCTGTTCCCTTACAGAATTTCTTCCTTTCTGGCAGAAGAACTCCTTTTCCTCCTCTGATGGCAGCCCAGTGAAGCACAAGGAACTGGTAATATACATTCATTCATTGGCATGTAAGTTTGCACACAAACTCTATGTACACAAAGTTAAAACCCATTCCATACATGACCCCTATCATGCCTTCAATGACACTGCTGACACCCTTGCAAAGGAAGGGGCCTAAGGGGGGGGACACCTGGATGATGGACCATCCAGAGGCCACAGCGGCCACGCACATTGCAGCAGTCAGGAAGAGATCTGAACCCTTTTCCCCCTTGGATTTGTCAGAAGCCCAGCATGCTAACTCTTAACTCAAAGATGTGTTCAGATTCCTGGACAAAGTTACTGAGAAGAATCTACCTATTCATAACCCCTACTGAAGGTATGAAGGTAAGTTACACCTGTCCCCTGATGACAAGCTCATCTGGTATCAACCAGGTAACACCCCCACCAAATTGTGGATGGTTCCTCATCATCTTAGGTCTGAATTTCTGCACCAAGTGCATGACACCCCTACTGGTGGATACCAGGGAGTGGAAAACACACTCCAAAGGCTGAAGACCACCGTCTGGTGGCCTGGTGTCACCAAGGATGTCAAACAGTACATAGACAACTGCCTTGTTTGTGTGCAAAACAACCCCATCCCTACCGAATGTAATGCCAAGCTACTACTACAAAGGCATTCTGGCTTTTGGCATGCCATACAAATAGATTTTATTGGTCCCCTAACCAATACCAGCAGAAACAACAAGTACGTCCTTGTGGTAACTGATCTCTTCTCTAAGTGGGTTGAAGCTTTCCCCACTAAGACATGCACTGCTAAAACCACTGCCAAAATCCTGGTGGAACAGATTTTCTCCAGGAGGAGCCTCCCTCTCAAGGTAGACTCTGACAAAGGAACCTGCTTTACAGGTGAGTTGATGAAAGAAGCCCTTGAACTCCTCTAAGTGCATCAGAAGTTCCACATACCTTAGCATCAACAATCCTCAAGTCTAGTAAAGAGAGCCAATAGATGGATTAAGCAAATGCTTTCCAAATTCATTGAGGCCAATCCCAAGGATTGGGATTCCCTACTGCCACTACTCCTTATAGCAATTAGGGGTACACCCTCAGCCACCACCCAGTTGACACCCTTTGAGGTGATGACTGGTAGACAAATGAGATTACCTGAACACCTGCTGTTTGACCTGCACACCCCCATTGCAGATCATGTCTCAGTGGACCAATATGTGGAAAAACTCAGACAAGACCTCATGCACATTCATTTGTATGCTGCTAATTGCATGGGAAAGGCCCAGCAACAGTCCAAAATTCAGTTTGACAAACACATACAAGAAGTGGATTAGCAAGTTGAGGATCAGGTAATGATTCTCAGATTTGCACATCCCACACATTCCTTCTCCAATAAGTGGGAAGAACACTACCCCATTGTCAACAAGCTCAGTCCAGCAGTCTGTCAGGTTAGACTCATGCAAAACAACAAATTGACTGACAAATGGTTACATGCAAACTAGCTGAAACTGTATAAAGGAGTATAATTACTTTTCATCACCCCATTGGGCAGAATAGTACTAATGTATTAATGTTTGATTTTCCTTTTCAGATACACTGACAAGATGGCTATCTTGTTCCATTTTCTCCTCATCTCAGGAGTTATCCCCTGCATCCAAGGCACAATAAAGCACCTCCTTCTTCACCCTGATCCATCTGCAACTGTCCCAGAGGGAGTCTCCATCAATATTTCCAACAATCTGATTACTGTCCAGGAAGATTCAGATGCCTACCTCACTGCCTCGGTTGTTGCTCCTGATAAATCTACCCTACAAATTGAGTGGCAAACTAAATCTCAAGGACAAATATTCCCCATGGCCAAGCTCTCCAAGGAAATGTTCCATGGATGGCACAACACAAAATTATCCCCAAATGGTACTTTGTCCTTGCTCCAAACCTCTCTAAGACATTGTGGTTTATACAATATCACTGCCTTACTTGACCCCTCATATTGTGATTCATTGTCCAAAGATTCTGCCAGGAAATTTTGTGCTGTACACAACATGGCATCAGCTGCCATGTATTTATCTGTGTTACTCCCTACCAAGAAACAGCTTTTGGAATGACCAAAACAACCCCCGGTCCCTGTAGTGGTCTAACAACCACTGCTTTACCTGGCTCACTTATTAGCAACTTACAATTTATGCATATACCTTTTTGTTTAAGTTGACGTACTGGAATATGAAAGAATTTGGTATGTGTCATACTACTAATACATCATTGTTTTATAGTACTCTGTTACTTGATAGCTTAGCAGCTTTTCAGATTCGTAACCAAGACCCTATTGCCAGGGTACACATCACTGAGCATAGAGGAAATTTTAGGAGAAAACCTAATACAGATAATCAAAGTCATAAACGTAATACCCGTGACACATCTGATGTCACTGGTGCCACAGGCACCATCACTCATGTTTCTGGTACAGCAATGTCCATCTGGAATAAAGCCAACATTGCTGCTATCAAATCACATTCACAAACATTTCAAACTGATCTGGTGAATGATATTATACCCCCATTATTGCATGGTGTGGATGGCCTTAGTCAGGAAGAAAGATACACTGTATACAATATGCACGATATTGCTAAGGCATTTTCAGATTCTAAAGATAAGATTAACGCACTAATTGTGCAAAACAATGAAGAAGCAGATAAGCAATATATTGCCCATGAAATATTATGCTCAGCCTATGGCTCTTACATTATCACTACCATAAACAATCTCTTCCTTGATCTAGAATCCAGAAGAATCCCTGATATCATGCATGATAGGCGTATCTCTAAATTATGTTGTCCTCATTGCAAATCCCTTAACTGTGTTGCCATGTGTATGCTACAGTCTTTAATTATTCCAATTTCTACTGCTAGGAATTTGGGTTTTGTGACCAGGCACCCTAATACTGGTCCTTGTTTTACTTCTAAGAAATGTTCAATTAAGGATACTATGTTTGTGTCTTTCACTGTTTCTTTACCATGTTTTGATCCTACTACAGCTATATTTGATAAACTCACTTCTGTACACTCCATTGGGCACCTTGATTAAGACATCTACAGAGAACGCCTCGATTTGCCTCCTCTATTGGTTTTTCATCCTCTTCTGGATGCATGGGTCTTGCTGTATGAAGAAAGGGTATATTCATTTGTGTTGATGTGATGTATTTGATGTTATTAAACCTGTATGTGGCTATTCCCCAGACAATATCGACTGGTCCTTTTCCATGGGTGATGACATCACCACTAATGGCACAGAATACCAGGACTCAACATCTTCTCTAGACGATTCCAAGTTGTACCAGTCTTATCGGAAGGAAGTTCACCACCTGTCAACACGGATTTCCAAACAGACTTATACTTGCCCAGTACAGTTGCAAAAGTGGACACTGCCTACAGTGAAAATGCAATATAATTCAGATGGTGAATATTGTGTGGTAACTAATTACAAAAGTTTCAAGTGCAGAGAACAGACATGTTCTATTGATGCTCCCAATTTTTGTTTTGTCCCACATCAGACAACTATTATTGGGCACACAGTCATTACCCCATCCCTATTATGGACTCTGATATCATTGATGGGTAACCCTGATTATCTGCTTACTCTTTCAGAGTATTTACCTTATTTTAATGTACACATTGATCCTTTAACTTTGACATTAAAATTGCTTTTAGACAGGAAAGACACCCATCTCATCCACATCAGCAATAATACCTCCAAAGCAGATGAGTCCGTACTTGCCCTCATTAATGATGGTGATTTGAATAGTGCACTTACTAACACCTGGTTAAAGATTACTTTTAAAGGGTTTGTTATTATACAAGCATTTTTGATATTCTTTCTTATTATTATGCTTTACTGCCTACTGCACATATTATGCCAACACCATGAGCAGCTGGAGTTCCTTTACAAGGCTTGCGCATCGGGTCTGTAAATGACCCCTGCTCCCTATCTTTTCCTTACTCTTGCTTGTGTTGCCTCTTTTGAAGCAACGGGGGGATGTTACATGAGGTCCCTACACTCTAATTGGTACCCCCACAGGTACACCACAGACAGCTAGCATTTAAGTATATTTTATACTAACATATAGGGCTAAGGGCATCTACCGTATAAGAGCAGATGTCTGAATATGTATGCACATTATTGCTATACACTTTACTTTCCAATATACACATGTATTTCTTGTTTACAAGATGTTAGGACATATGTGTCCTTGTAATGATTATGATATATGAGTCGGCATTGCCATCTTCTGATGATTTGTATTATTACACAGCTATGTACAAACTGTACCTCTTTGTTTCTACAAAGTGATGACTATAACAAAATTGTATAATGTTATCTTGGACTGAGAAGCCACCTCTAATTTAGCCAATAGGGCTTATCTCTGTAAAAAGAAATGTTTCTATCTTACAGTAACCATGGTAATTATCTTAGGTATATAATGTAAGACATTACGTCTTCTACCTCGGAGACACGGAGATTCCTCAAGGTATAGGGAATGCTTAGCATTTGCTCCCAGTTCGTATTTGTAAGAACTGCTTAGGGCAACTGTGATTTTCCTTTTGATAGAAATAAACAAGCTTTATTACTCTTATGCAACATGTCTGTGATTCCTTGCATGCCTATTATTGCCAAGAACCTGACAGTGAGGTTTAGACCTCCTGACACAACCCAAGATTTTGTTTGCCTTCAGGGCTACCTTCTCACACTGCTTTGCTACCTTTAAGTCATCCATTATGATTGCTTACCCCCAAGTCCCTCTCCTGTTTGGAGGCAGTCAGTTTTTTGCCACCTATGCAGTACTCCCTCCCAGCATTATGTTTACCCAGGTGCATGACCTTGCTGGTTTTTTTGCATTGAATTTCAACTGCCAAGCTTTAGCCTATCCCTCTACCTTGGCAAGGTCTCACTCCATCCTGGCTACCCCCTCTGATTTGTCCACTCTAATGCAGATCTTGGTGTTGTCTGCAAACAGGCAAACCTTCACTTCCAGTCCCTTCGCTATATCGCCAATGAATATGTTGAAAAGTAGAGACCCCAGTACTGATCCCTGTGGAACCCTGCTCATCACCTTTCATTTGTTTGATAGGCACCCATTTACCATTATCCTCTGTGTCCTGTCCCTCAACCAATTTTTGATCCACTGAACCATCTTTGGACCTACACCTATGCTATCCAACTTGTTTAACAGTCTTCTGTGAGTTACCTCTGTGAGGCCTTGCTAAAGTCCAGATACACCATGTCCACTCCCCAGGCACTGTTTTAGTCAAGAAGTCAAAGAACTCAATCAAGTTTGTTTGGCAGGATCTGCCAGCCACGAAGCCATGCTGCCTAGGATCTTGAGTCCTGCTTGACTCCATGAATGCCAACAACCTCTCCTTGAGTGACATCTCCATCAGCTTACCCACCAGTAAGCAAAGGCTGTCAGCGCTAGCCAAACTGCCTGAAGCTCCAGCAGGTTGATGTGGCACTGGGACTTCTCCATCTTTCACTGCTATATGACAGCAAACAAGTGATCCTAGATGAACTGCGCTGGATGGGAATATAACAAGACTTGGACCAAGGGGCTGTGGAATGCTTGTGGGACTGCTGTGGGGAGCGGGGTAGGTAAATGAGATCCGCAGGAGAAAAGCCATTTTTTTCTTCAACTACTGACACTACAAAGGTGCCCCAAAATGAAAAGCTCTGGAGAGGAATATAACAAGCTGTTTTCCCTCCTGGCTAAAAGATGAATGAAACAGGATTGTTTTCCTTCTCTCTCATGGAGACAGCATAACGTTTATTTATATTTTGTGTATTTCCTTTGGATCTGTGCTGAACGACAGGAGGGAGTACAGTGAGACAACAGCAATGAAAAGCACTTGGCAAATTAGGATACAGTTATACTATCTCAAAAAGCAAGGAAATTCTATGTAAAACACTTTGGTAATGCAGCATTTAGAGTTAAGACTAAAACCACAGAAGCAGTGAAATGTGGCCTTAGGGATGTGGTCTTTGTTGGGTTGTCAGCCCTAAAGCTCACCAGATTAGGTGTGTACAGTATGTTTCTGGAGTGTATAGAATGGGATGAGTTTTAGAGCTGACAACCCCAATGAAGACTGCACCCCTAAAGCCACATTTCCTGCTTTTGTGGTTTTAATCTTCTTTTTTTTCAATTGTTTAACCAGGTGAGACACACTAAGCTGAAAGCTTGTTTACAGGTGCTACCTGGGAGCACAGAGAAGTTAAGTGACTTGCTCAGGGTCACACAGTATGCAAGTGGGGGCTGTGGGATTCAAACCCAGATCTCCAGATTTGCAGCTCAGAGCCTTAAACCACTGCACTATACTGCCTCCCTAAACCCTTAATCTTAACCCAAAATGCTGCATTAATTAAGTTTTGTAGCCAGTTGGCACAAGAGGGCCCTCGGGGTTTGCCTCTCCACCTCTCCCAAGGAAGCCGGCCTGAGTTCCCTAAGGATGTCCTGCACTGGCCTGACATGACACAATGCCTCCATCTGGGGTGGTGATAAGGGGTACCTGGCTGCTGAAACATTATGCTATCACCCCGCACAAAACAATGCACAAACTGCCCACAGAGTCCCTCCCCCAAAGTAAGTGACATAGAAAACAATGACTATCCCCAACCATAATTTATTTACAAGGGAGGGTACAAAAAGAACAAGAGGGCAGCAAAATGGAAGCAGTGGGGGTAGCAATATCTCTATATTCTAGTGTAACAAAAAGCAAATACTTTAATCAAGAACCAGTTCACTGCTTTGCCCTACAAACTCTGCATACCCCCCCCCCCAGCAGTCATCAAATCCCAGTTGGGGTGCATCCATCTTAATTCCCCCCAAAAGTCCATGGATGAGAGATCTCTCAATAGTTGCTGTGGGTACCACAGTGGAGGCGCTGATGCTGTTAGTAGGGTGGAGCTTGGTGGCGTGCTTTAAACTGTGGCAGGTAAAATACTTTATAAACACAACTGTTGAATGCAGACTTTAGACTATTTTGAAATCAAGTTGGAAAGGACCCACTATTTGTAATCCAATGGGATTTGGTGGTCAGCTGGTCTCAACAAGTCTTCTGCTTGGCCTTCTCAAAGTGGCACAGTCCTGCCCAGGACTTCTGCCTCTACTCCTCAAACAACAACAACCTTTTCCCTCAGCTGCAGGGTTGAACCCTGGGTTTTACTCATGGTTCTGATGCCTCAAACATTACCTCTGGTACAGCTGGCTAGAACAGGCTGAATGGATGTGGTGCTTCTGGCTGGGATGCTGGCTTCACCAGGCTTGCTAGTGGCTTTCTCCACGGAGGCTCGGGACCTGGATGAAGGCGGGTGCTTTGCTGGATTCGAGACACTGGAGGAGTTGATCCCCCAGAGGGGAAAAGTCTGTTGTGGGTCAGGGAAACCCTAGCTCCAATGGTTCTGTATAAAAAGAAGAGAAGAAGAACATGGTCAAAAAGAGTGCAGGGAAAAGGTTGCAAGGCCAAACTGCATCCGTGAAAAAGATTTACAGGAAAACGTTGCAGATTTGTGCCCTCCACTTCATAGCCCCCGTGACCCCGGAGCTTTATAACAAACTCCAGTCAGAGCAGCAGTGGGGAATCAGTAGTTTGGGATGGCAGCATAATCTGCATTGTTTTCCCTGTAGCTGTTTTCATGGATGCAGTTTTGCCTTGCAGCTTTTTTGACTGCTCCTTTTTTTACCGTGCTGTTCTTCCAACACTCTCTTGATGGGATACTGCTCCAACTTGCCTTTTAAACCATGATTTCACTGAAAACTTCTTTTCTTCTCACTAACACTTTACTTTAGGATCCCAATACTTCTAGTCTGCCAGTGCCCGGGCGGACAGGATCAAACCGGCCCACACATACAATTACTCTCTCAAAGGTCTGACTGAACTGCTCCACACTTTTGAAAACAGCTCTTTTTATCCTGGCAGAAACTCAGCTCCTGATTGGCCAGTCTTGCTCACAGGCAGACTGTCTCTGGCTCAGCTGCTTTTCTATTGCCTGAAATTCGTGGGCAAGCTAGATCTGATCTGTTACCCCTTCCCATAGTGCTCTGCAGCTGTGGTCACTCATGGGGGGCACCATCTTTGTTTATATTTACTTCCCAACTTTCAACAGCTCCCTGCAGCTTTATTTTAAGTCCCACAATGGCATTTTCCTCATGTCCTGACCCCGTTGCTGTTCTGGGGCCAGGGATGTGTTTTCAAACTGAGTACTTAACATTTAGCCCATTTGGCTGTCGGGTGCTTTCTGTATGAGAGGCAGCCATCCTCGCTGCTTTCCCACTGCTGTGTGCATGCGCACCTGCCCTTTTATATTCTTGGCCTCACTGACTGTTTACTAAGCAGTGAACATGCTCACGTAGCATGGGGAAACAGTGTCTACCTGGATATTCTGGTTATTATGGGTGGGACTTCTTGTGTTAACGCCAGGTTTTGTAATGGTGGGTGACATTTTGAAGTAAGCATTGGTAGTTCTGGGCTATTTATTTTATTTACATTTATTTCTTTAAAAAAATTGTAATCCAGAAAGGCACACTGAGCTGAGGCTCGTTTCCAGGTGTGACCCGGGGGAAAGGGGATGGGGAGTACAGAAAGAATAAAAAATGACAACAAAACAACAGAATGCAGTTATTTAAACAACAATTACAAGTGAGCAGTGTGGTACACAAGTAGGTAAACAACAGCATGGTACATCACAATGATATGTGGACAAGCGTGCAAGATCACAACAAAGTGCGCAGTGCCTGTCGGGGAAGGTGACAGGGCTATGGGGCTATGGCAGGCGTTGTCAGGTGAGTGTCAGAGGGAAGCTGTCTGGAGTGTGACTCTGAAGGATGTGATGGAGCTGGTTATGCATTCTGTAGAAGAAGCTGCAGAGTTGACTTTCAGGAGCACTGCAGTTTTCGGAGAGCTGCTCTGGTGAGGGGCGTGGAGTACAAGTATGGATGCTAATCATTCGGGTTATTGTTTTGCTGATGAGCGGAAAGTTTAAATGTTCTGAAGTTGTACAGTACTATTTTGGGGGATGGGATGGGAATGGGGGCACAAGCAGTACTACTGCATTGGTGTAAAAATAAAGTGACTGGATGGGGTGATTTGTGGTTTGTTTAGTAAAGTAGGATAATTAGTTCAGGTGGAGGCTGTTGACATATACAGTATACTATGGCCCAGATATTCAAAAGGGTTGCGCCATGCACAATAGGGTTGCGCCTGCGCAAGTCCGAACTTGCTCCATTCTACCATATTCAGCAGGAGGCAGTTGCGCCACAGAAAACATGCTGAGCAACAGCGCAATGCAAATGAATGCATGCTGAACTGGAGGGGGAGGAACCATGCATAAACTGCACAGCCCGATATTCAGCCGGGCTGTGCAGAGTAGTGCAGGCGCAACCCCCAACCTGCGTCTGCAGCACTTTGAACAAAAAAAAAAAGGATCAAGTCGAGGGCCACCCACAGGTGAGCTGCTGCATTGCAGGGCACAACACAGCAGCTGCCACCTGTGGCTGGCCTCCAACCCAGTCCCTGTGCCCCCCTGCAGCCCGATCACGGGCAAAACAGTGTAGAATCCCACCACCACCCCCACTGGCCCGATCGCGGGCACAGTTTAATCCCCGCCCGATCATGGGCAGCAATGTAGCTGCCCCTGAGATATATCCTTGGTGGTCAGTGGACTGAAAGAGCCGATCGCGGGCAGTGGTTGTTTAAGAACCCCCCCTCCTCGCATTCATCCCTGGTGGTCAGTGGACTGAAAAGCCCGATCGCGGGTAGTAGTCATTTAAAGAAACCCCCAAACATAGCCCTGGTGGCTAGTGTCCCCCACCCACCCACCCACGGCCCCACCACCCGCTCCCCGGCGGCGGGCGGCAGCATCCACCCACCTGCCGCCCGCCGACTGGCTTCTGCTCAGTAGGGCTGCACCGCCCATTGGTGCAGAGTAAGAGCCAATGGGCGTGCAGCTATACTCATACCATGACAGTCAGATTTGTGAATGAATACATTCATTCATCACAAAACTGGACTGTCTTCTCTGTTATGGGCTACCGTATTGTCTTCACTCACCAATAAATGAAACACCCAGTCGTCGGCGGGCGGGGATGGCAGGCAGTGGGATGCTGCCGCCCGCCCGGCTGCGGGGAGGCGGGGTGGTGGGGCTTCATGGGTGGGTGGGGTGGGGGGACACCAGCCACCAGGGGCTATGTTGGGGGTTCTTAGCCACTACCGCCCAGCGATCGGGCTTTTGGTCCACTGGACCACCAGAGATAATTTGGAAAGGGGGTTTATTAGACAAACACTGCCCGCGATGGAGCTTTTCGGTCCACTGGACCACCAGAGGATGAATTCAGAAGGGGAGTTATTAGACAACCACTGCCCGCGATTGGGCTTTTGGTCCACTGGACCACCAGGGATACGTTGGGGGGCCACATTGCTGCCCGCGTCGGGCTGGTGGGGGGATTAAACTATGCCGCGATCAGGCCAGTGGGGGTGGGTGGTGGGGATTGTACACTGTTTCGCCTCGTCGGGCTGCAGGGCGTCGGTCCCCGACGCTGCTGCCTGGCAGGGTGCCAGGCGCAAGTCCTCGGGGATCGGCGCACCTGCATGCTAATGGCATGCAAATGGGGCCATAATCAGATGCAAATGGCCCCGTGCCTTGCATGAATTATGGCCCCATTTGCATGTCACCCTTTGAATATGGGGATTTTGCACATGGCGCAATGGTACTTGCGCCACTGCAAGTTGAATGCTCCACTCTGACCACTTGCGGTGGCGCAAGTTCCACCGCACCATGCACAGTGGCTGTGGCCAGGGGGTGATATTCAAAGGAGTTGCTCAAGGGCGCAACTCCTTTGAATATCGCTCTGGACACTCCCCTGCGCAACTATTTTGTGCAGCGCAAGGGCTTGCGCCACAAAATAGCGCAGTTTGAATATCCAGCCCTATGTGTATACTCGCTGATGATATGTCTACTATATGTACACATGTAAGCCAGGACATTTATACACATAATAGTACAAAGAAAAAACACACATATAGAAGAAAGAGAAGAAGACTTTGCATTCATATTGTGTTTTCATGCAGACTGCATCCCATAGCACTTTACAAGCAATAAGAGACTAGTAGTAAAGTGACTGTATGTGTAGTGACAGCCATCTTTCACATCAACACCCATACACAGCTTTGAACAATTGCATGAACCAATTTTATTGGAAGGGAAATGTTGGACACACCATTAAGGAAAATCCTCTACTCTTGTGAAAAATGCCACCTGAACATCCACCAGGACATTACTTGAGGTGGGCAGAAGGTATCTCGATTTAACGTCTCATCTGAGGGATGGCCCACCCCAACAGTAACCTCCCCCCAGTACTGCTCTAGGGTGTCAGCATTGATGGTATGAGCCCAATCTCAGTGGGGGACTAGAACCCACAATCTCCTGGCCCAGAGACAGATGTGCTACCAGCTGAGCCATGCTAACTCCATATATCTAGATATAGATCGAGATCTATATATAGAGGATATGAGATGAGCTAATGTAAGATAGAAAACATAGCTTCTCGAGTTGTACTGTACCTTTGACCTCACAAGTGGCAAAACCACCAGTGAAGTCATAGGTCAAGTGCAATGAATCCATCAGATCTTTGGAGACAGGTGCAGTCCCAGAAGACTGGAGAAGGGCAAATGTGGTCTCTCTACACATAAGTGGAAGCTGAGAAGAGGCAGGCAACTGCAGACCTGTCAGCCTGACTTCAGTGGTGGGGAAATTAATGGAGGCACTGTTACAGGAGAGGATTGTGTTACTCCTCGAATCTAGTGGAACACAAGATCCAAGACCACGTAGATTCACAGCAGGAAGGTCATGTCAAACAAATCTTAATGATTTCTTTGACTGGGTGACCAGGGAGGTAGATCAAGGAAGGGCAGTGCATGTGGCCTACTTAGATTTCAGCAAGGCCTTTGACACTGTGCCGCACAGAAGGTTAGCAAACAAGTTAGGCAGCATGTGGGTAGGCCCCAAGGTGGTAAACTGTGTCAATAATTGGTTGAGGGGCAGGACACATAGGATACTGGTGAATGGTGTTCAATCTGAGGAGAGGGAGGTGACCAGTGGGGTGCCACAGGGATCAGTCCTGGGGCCTGTCCTCTTCAATGTCTTCATAAGTGACACTGCAGAAGGGCTGAAGGGGAAAGTATGTCTTTTTGCAGACATTAAGATCTGCAACAGGGTTGACACTTCAGAGGGGATAGAAAAAATGAGAAAAAACCTAAGCAGGTTGGAGGAGTGGTTAGACGTGTGGCAGCTAAGATTCAGTGTAAAAAAGTGCAAAGTCATGCACTTAGGGAGCAGAAATCTAAGGGAGAAGTACAAGTTGAAGGGGGCTACTTGCAGCCAGCAAGCAGGAACTGGACCTGGGGTACTCATATTGGATAACCTAAAGGTGACAAAACAATGTGAGAAGGCTGTGGGGAAAGCCAGTGGGATGCTGGGGTGTATAGAGAGAGGCATCACCAGCAGAAAGAAGGAAGTGGTTATGCCACTGTACAGATCACTGGTGAGACCTCAGCTAGAGTACTGTGTCCAGTTCTGGAAACCTCATCTCTGGAAGGACATAGACAGAGTGGAGGCAGTCCAGAGGGGGGCTACAATGATGGTGCAGGGTCTGCGTGAAAAGCCCTATGAGGAGACACCAGGGGAACGCAATATGTATTCCTGGACGAGATGAGAAAGAGGTGGGAAATGATAGAAACATTCAAGTACATCAGGGGTATAAACAAGGTAAAAGAGGGTAGCATCTTTCAAAAAGAAGATGTGCAAGAACAAGGGGGCACAAGATGAAATTGGGGGTTTCAGGGCCAACATGAGGAAGTATGTTTCCATTGAAAGAGTGGTGAGTGCTTGGAATTGCCTCCCTAAGGATGTGGTGGGGGCAAAAACAGTTAGGGAATTCAATAATGCATGGGATAGACATAAAGGTGCCCTAGAGACAGGAAAGAAAGGGTGAGCTGCAGGTCAACTAGGATCTGTGGTTTTGAAATAGGTAGGCAAAATGGGCAGACTGGGTGGGCCACGTGGTCCTTATCTGCTGTCAACTTCTATGTTTCTATGAAAGAAGAGATTTTGGATATCGTAGATTAGCTCATCTCATATTTGGTGTATACAACAGGGCCTGAAAGTTTCATAAATAAAATTGTAAATAAGCAGTTTTCATTCACTATTTTTATGCTTGTTTCTATAAATGGTGTGCCCCTAAAGAATGTATGAAGTAATGGTTGCCATGGTAGCATTGTTATGTAATAATGTGGTATGCCCTGTTGCTATTGGCCAAACACAGAAACATAGACAGTGTTGGCAGAAAAAGGCCAATGGTCCATTCAGTCTATTCGTGTCTATCTATCTATCCTTGGGACCTAACAGACATCCAGGGTACTAGCCCTCGTTATCCTCCCCCCCCATTCTGCTCCCTGCCACTATTGCCCTGAGTAGCCACTACAGCCTTCACTCCGTCCCAATGATGCATGAAACCATTGATTATCAATAAGTAAATTATGACGTATGTAATAAGCGATATCTTAGTACCTACAGCTGATATTCTTGATATCTTCAATGTTAACTCAAAGATATCACTAGTTATCTTTAGAACTGTATACCCACAGCTGTTGTATACACATATTTATGCAATGCTAGTGGGGATAAATTCTGGCAAATATTTGTGCTACCTAGAGGGTGGTGAGATGGCGATAGTGGAGCGTGCCAGACCTCCAAGCGCTATTACGACAATTACGGAAATGTGCTGCGTATGTCCGAATGAGCGCCTTTGAGAGCTGCTGTGCATACAAAATGATGGGCTCTCGAATCATATTTATCAAGGGCAGAAATACCAGCATATTGCACATCACATCAAAAATCATTCAGTGAAGTCAAGCAAATTTATTGCAATGATCATTTGTTTGTTTCGCTGGGGTGTGCCCCCCAACGACATTCACAAAGGTATAAAGTTAAACCTGCATTCCCAGCATATTGCACAGCTGTTTGCCAAAACTATTCACAGAAGGCAATGATCATTTGTTCATTTCACTCACATGGACGGGGGGGGGCACAGGGAGGGGCAGAGTCCCCCAAATAAAAGTACTAAATAATATAAATAAGGTGTCCATACAAACAGTGATGAGAGCTACTGCTCATAAGCAAAAAAGCAGTTCAAAAACATGAATGGAACTCAGTCCGGGATGGTCCCCTCCTACCCGGATACGTTCATGTGGTATGAACAGTATGGCAAAACACCAGCAGATGCCTTTAATACCATTCTTGTGCATATTGTAGAGTACCAAGAGTGGAAAAAACAGCAGCCGAATGATGAAAATGAGCCGCATCCACAGGTTTAACTTTGTGCCTTTGTGAGAGCCCCCCACACCTCCCGATGCAACCCAAAAAGTCATTTTGCAATAATTTTGCTTGTCTGCTGTATATTGTTTTAGGTGTGCTAGTGTGCTGTGCAATATGCTGGGAATGCAGGTTTAACTTTGTGCCTTTGTGAATGTAGTTGGAGCCCACGCCGGTGAAATGAACAAATGATCATTGTGAAAAATTAGCTTGCTTCACTAAATAGTTTTTGTAGTGCTGCGCAATATGCTGGTATTTGTGCCTTTGTGAATGTAGTTGGAGGGTTCCGCCCCCACCCCCACCCCTGCTGTAACGAACAAATTAATCGATTTCAATAAATGCATTTGTTACAGGATTCTGTTTTTTCTTACATGTCTTATTTTCTTATGTAATCCCCACTGCTACCTGGGGTTACTAGAATCCCACTTAGATCTAGTGGCAGGCAGGGAAAGGCAGCTTGTGGGACACCAGTTAAGTGGGTTTCACACTGTCTCACTCTGTCCTCAGTCTCAGCTGAGCTGGAGGGATGACATCACTTAGAATTTTCGCAGCAGCATAAGCCACAGTGGAATGTTGCAGCAGGGAGTTAGGTTAGAATGTTGGGGTTTTCAAAGTCAGTCTAATGGGAGACTCAAGAGAAGGAGGAGGTGTGCTGCAGTTGGCAGCCCCTCAGAGCCTACCTCTGTAATAGAGCTACAACAGGAAGAGGGGGTGTGTGTTCTCGCCCTACAGAAGGACACAGAAGAAACCAGTAGAAGTGGTTGAGACCATTCCCCGGTTTGTTCCAGTGCCCCATCCCTGGAGGGATGGGGGAGAGGAGACCAGCATTTCAGGGGCACTCCCCTGGCCCTGCTGGAAGAGGGAAAGCTGCCGGACTAGAGGATTTGTACTGAGGTACCAAATGTGTGTTTTCTGTGTGAGAAGCCCTGGGGCACCTTCGAACCATGGTGAGTCTGCTCTGACATAGAGCTTATGTTTCACCAAGACAGCAGTGTAAAAGTATCTGCTTCTGTGGGGTCAGGAAAGGACAGCCCAGTACAGTACTTTAAGATATGTGTATGGCTTGAAATGCGTCTAACCAGAGGGGGTCTACAGGGATGGACATAGCCACTTAGAGAACGTTGCAAGTCAGGACACCAGTTACATGGAAAGGAGATTGTTAAATGTGATACACATTTTGAGATAGCAGTTACAAACAGAGAGTTCAAGGAAAGGTGTTGACTCCAAATGAATGGCAGGGAATGGATTTGGGAACAAGAGGTGGGAGACCCCCAACCTGGAGTAACCAGATTTACCTCTATGGATTCACTTTGGGCACCTATAGCTTTCTCCCAGGCACTTGGCCAGTGTTTGCAAAAAGTACCCAGACATGGGATTAAGGATGTGTTTTTTCCCTTTAGAGCTAGAAGCACTCGTGGGTGGTTGAGGGAGCCACCACCAAGAGTCCATGACATATGGAAAAGTGTACTAGTGCTGGCCAAGTGCCATGCCAGGGAATCCAAGAGTGAGAGTACCAGTTCGGGCGTGGGTGCCCAGATATGTTCAGAACCTGAGGGTTGTTGTGTAATGAAGAAGATATGTTCTGACCTCTATAGATCTGCATATTCAGTGAGTGTAGCCCTGTGGGGGTCCATCTTGCTTTGTATTCTTGTGTTGAAGTGAATAAAAGCCCCACTTTAGAATCCCACTCCTGGTTTGGACATTTTCAGTAATTGCTTCCTGTGTCCGGAATTACTTGGGTGCCCCTGACCAGAAGTGCAAACCTAGCCCTGATACCGAGCTAATGTTTTCTCCCCAAACCCAGGCTAGCCTGGTAGCAGGTTACAAAAATGGAGGCACCACACACTAATAACTAATAACACCCCACCCACACCCTGGTTACACTTACAATTACTTATTTTGTTCAAATGTGTTCTTTGCAGCTGTCGCTGGATGCTAGTGGTGCTCGGTGCTCCACTGCATGCAAGTACCGTAATATGGTATAAATGTTAGAAATGTGCAGGAAGGTCTGGGACACTCCACTAACACCAGTCAGACACAGAGTGAGGATAAACGCAATATCTTCACTCTAGGTCCCCATGACAGAATGTATCCACACTGTAGGTAGGGACTGGTTGGAGCCGGCAGCATCAGCAGCAGCACACTTTCACTGCTCCCAAGCTGACTTATGCACCACCTCCAAACCCCTAGTGCTCACTCTAACCTAATCCTGCAGCAGAGAAACAGCTCTCTGTCTTAATACTGAAAAGAGAGAAAACAAACACACACTTCCCTTGAAAGCCCTTCCTATCTGCCAAAACTGTTCTCCGACTGCATGATATAAAACTGTTCTCTGACTGCATGTAAAATATCTCCCTTCCACCACAAACTCACCCAACTTCATCGTACCTCAGCTGGCACTTTCACATTTCTGAAGCTGACAGCCACACACCTTCCCTCAGACAGCAGCAGTTCCAATGCCTACTCTGAAATCCGAGACCTCCGATCTCTCCCATGTGCTGTTGATGCGCTCACTCATTGATGCACATCAGTGTCAATGCACGTCAGCACTCACTCACTTTCTGTTCAGTCATCCAAAACTAACCCATTAAAAAACTGAATTTTTACACTGCAAAAACACAACAACAAAATGAGCCTTGCATAAATTGAACATGCCATGACCCGAGACTGAGAATATCACTGATATTCTCCCCTTGTGCAGTTTGAACTTTGGCATCACTCATGGCTATGCCACTCATGATGTCAAAGGTCAAACTGCACTCGGGAACAATATCAATGATATTCTCAATCTGGTCATGGTATATCACCTATTTATGCAACACCTGTGAGTATAATTTCAGTCACCTATCAATGATATTTTTGCTCTCGCCAGACCTAGAGTGAAAATATGAAAATATTCTCACACTAGTGTAACCCCCCCTACAAACTGGGGTTTACTAAGATGACTTCCTGGGCTGCATAATGCCCACTGTCAGGATGGTGTCCTGTGTCTGCAGTAACTGTATGTGTCTGCATGAGAGTGCTATAGAAAGCCTCCATGCCTGTCTCTTTAAGAAAGTCATTATGCTGTGTTAGAAATTAGTCTGAGCTGAGTAGTTTAGGGCTCATGACTGGCTAGGCGAGTGGTATTTCTGCTCCATTCTGCAGTGACTATATGTGCAGCGAGAGCTCTGTTAGGAACTGTGTTCATTTACTGTATATCTGCCTTAATAATAATAATAGTATAGAAGTTTGTTTAACCTGCCTTCTCTTGCAGCTTGAACTTTTTGCATAAGAGCCACCATTTTGGTTTTGGACTGCCAGAGTTGGACCAATAAACCTCAGGGGACCTAAAATGGAGACTGTCCCCCAGAGGTCTTGTGGGATTGAAATCTGTAGGAATTGTAGTTTTTAAGGTTTGGTGCCTAAATGGACCTGGAGGGGGAGCCCTTGCTGTGGCAGACAGTTCCCTTAGCCAACCAAACCTTTTGGATCTCAGAGGAAATCCCCAGAACTGCCTGCAGCAGAGTCAGTTGTGAGCTGGAGTTTGGAGAGTGAACAGCTCGAGCCATCAAGCAGCTGTTCCTGCATAGGACCATGGGAGAACTGGCAGGAAGGCTGCGCTGGCCTGCCTGTCACATCTTCCAGTGAGAAATCCAGTGAATGTGAAAGCTGGACTTAAATCTAATTCCTTTATTTGAGATCTGAAGCCTGAAGAGAAAGAGAGTGATCATTGCCTGAATTTGGGACCGAAGACTTGCTCCAGAAGCGATCAGCATGCCAGGTACCAAAGTGTGTCATGGATTGAAAGGTTTGCCCAGAACTCCTGCTAAATTGCATCTGGACTTTACCCGAACTGTGAACTGTTGCATTACAGGTCTTACTTTACAGGGGGTCTCCAGGACAGCTGCAGAGGATCCAGCCCTGGTGATAAGTGCAAGGGGTGTGAGCAAATCATTATTGCCATATGGTACATGTGAATATTTTGCTACTATACTGTTTAGGCCACTAGAGGGGTTGGTAGGGGGTTATAGCATCCCGGAGGGCTATACCAACAGCAGTTACGCTACCCCAGAACCATTCCTCTGGGTGGAGGCACCAGTTCAACGAGCTCAGGCCTCTCAACCTGCATCTAGTCACGCAGATGATGGTAGTAGCCCTTAGGATAGCGCCATCTAAGGGTTACACTAGGTTCCCAGGGCCAACAATTTTCTCACTGTAGGTTGCCACTGGTTGGAGCCAGCAGCGCAAGCAGCACAATCAGAATGCAGCTGCACACTTACGTGCCAGCTTCCACTCTCACGTTTCATTTTGAAGGCGTTGCACACCAAGCACTTGCAATTTCTCCCCCACATGATTAACTACTTAATTTAAATAATAAAATCTGTATCAAAATGCACCCCACAGAAAAGATGTTGCTATCCTGCTGCCTGTCACAACAATTTTCAACGGTTTAATACCTTCTTACCTCCCTTTCCATCCAAGTAACTTCAATGTCTCTGCCTGACCGGCACTCCATGGAACACCACTCCGGTAACTATCCACCCATCCCCAGCTTTCTGTTCCACTGTCAGCTGCTCACTTCCCGAGTAACACTGTGCCCTTCCTCTACAGCAAACTGGCACAGCGCCAATATGCGCTGGTTCACTGATGCATGCATTAGCATCGCATACAAACATATGAACAAGCCAGCAGAAGAAGGCCATTTGGTCTATCAAGTCTGCTCGTATTGTAGGGTCCACAGCTTGAGCTAATGTCCCTGCTCTCCCTCCCTCCCCACTCCTCCCATCCTCCCTACCCATGATTCTTATCTTCCTCCTATGCCTATCCCAGCCTATCTTAAAGCTGCTCACTGTCTTTAACGAGATAACCTCTTCTGGTAGTGCATTCCAAGTGTCCACCACCCTTTCTGTGAAGAAGTGCTTCCTGACATCCCTCCTAAACCTCCCACCCTCCAGCTTAAGACTGTACCCCCTTGTTATATGGTTGCCACTCAGCTTAAAGAGACTTTCCTTATCAACATTATTTATCCTTTTCAAGTACTTGAATGTCCCAATCATGTCCCCTCTCTCTCTCTCCTGTCTTCCAGGGAGTACATGTTCAGTGCCTTCAACCTCTCCTCGTATGCCGTGCCCTGCTGACCAGCTATCATCTTTGTAGCCCTTCTCTGTACCTTCTCCAGCAGTTTTTTTTTTTGCTAATTTGTTTATCCTCCTGGGCTCCTGACGGCAGTATCTCTGGCCAGATCCCCCAGCCCTGTCCCCCGCTCGCAGCTCAACCTCCAGCTGCCCCATGGCTATACCTTCCATGGTGGGGTGGTGGGGATCCCTCAACCCACCTCACTCAAGGATTCGGTGCTGGAGGGGTGTTGCTGCTAGTTGCAGGGGTGGCACCTGTGGGGGACGGCCGCCATAGGGCATGTTGGGACCCTTTTCCTCCGGTGTACTTTTTCTCCCCAAATGAGGGAGGGCGTACTGACCCCACAAGGGCGAACTGCCACACTCCCGTGACGTGTTCCTACAGGCGTCTGCCTCACCTTCCCCTGCTGTAGCCTCGCGCATCGCCCCCTAGCCTCCGCTTAGGCACTGGTAGTGCTCAATGCTGGTGTCCCCTCCCTGGAGAAGGAGAGCAGTCCAGAGGACGCTCAATCCTTCTCTGCCCCGTCGACCCCCAGAGGCCCATGCTCGTTCCCGAACATTGGTTGCCGGCGTGGTGTAAGGTAAGGCGTCCAGCAACTCAGCCCTCAGTGCCACTGGGCTGACTTTCTCCAGCAGGTTAATGTCATTTTTGAGGTGTGGACACCAGTACTGAACTCCATACTCTAGATGCGGCCTTACCAGTGACCTGTACAAGGGCAGTATAACCTCACTCATACCAGTGATCCCCCTAGCTATGCATCCCAGCATCTTGTTTGCCTTTGCTGCTGCTTTCTTGCACTGCGTGGAGTGTTTCAGGTCACTAGTGGTCATCACTCCCAGGTCCTTCTCCTCCTCCTCCTCTGATGTAGCTACTCAGACTCTACCCAGGTAATACTCTGTCCTGGGATTCTTGGCTCCAATATGCATAACTTTGCATTTCTTGGCATTAAAGCCAAGCTGCTGTAGGTCCCATATCCCTTCAGCTGTGTCCACTCTCCCACAGAGCTTGGTGTCATCTGCGAATAGGCACATGTTGCCTTTAATGCCATCCCCAATGTCATTGATGAAGACATTGAACAATACTGGCCCCAGCACGGAGCCTTGTGGGACCCCACTGGTTACATCTCTGGTGCCAGATAACTCTCCCCCCACCACCACCCTCTGGGTTCTGTCCCTCAGCCAGTTTTAAACCCATCTGGCCATCTTCTCCCCAACTCCAAGATCCACCAACTTCCTGGTCTACCTTTTGTGAGGCAGAGTCAAATGCCTTACTGAAATCAAGATAGAGGATGTCTACTGCTTGGCCCCTGTCTATTGTCTTAGTGACACAGTCAAAGAAGTCAATCAGATTTGTTTGACACGATCTCTCCCCCCCCCCATGAACCCATGCTGCCTTTCATCCTGGAGACCATGCTCCTCTAGATATGCCACCAACCTTTCCTTTAGTACGGTCTCCATGAGCTTTCCCACAATGGAGGTCAGACTGACTGGTCTGTAATTCCCTGGGTCATCCTTGGGACCGCTTTTGTGAAGGGGCACTACATGTGCTGTTCTCCAGTCCTGTGGTACCATGCCTGACTGTAGTGAACTATTAAATAAGTCTGCTAGTGGCCCTGCCAGCTCCTCAGCCAGTTCCTTTAGTACCCTTGGATGTACTCTGTCTGGGCCTGGTGATTTGTCCACTTTCACTACCAGCAGACCCTCCCTCACTCTATCCTCCTCTATCACTATGTCTGTCCCCCCCCCCCCTTTTCCCTCCTGAAGGCACTGGTCCATCCTTCTCCATGGTGAAGACAGAACAAAAGTATTAATTTAGCATCTCTGCTTTTTCTCCATTATCCTCCACCCACTCCGTCCCTTTCTTAAGTCTAACAATCCCTTCCTTCTTGTCCCTTTTCTCACTTATATAGTGAAAGAAAGCCTTCACCCCCTTCTTAATTCCTTCAGCAATTTGCAGCTCCTTCTGTGCCTTTGCTCACCGGACTTCCTTACTTGCCTCACTAGCCAACCTTAGGTAATTTTCCCTATCCACCTCTCTCTTGGTTTTCCTGAATTTTCTATAGGCCAACCTCGTTTCCCTTACTGTCTTGTCAACCCCAGAACTGAACCAGCTGGGCGCTTTGGCCCTTGTGTTCTTCCCCCTGAGCCTAACGCACTCATCTGTGGCAATCAGTATTCCTTCCTTAATGATGGACCAAACTAAAACAGAACCCACTCAATCATCCTGAAAATGCTCAGACACAAAAATAAAAATCCAAATACATTTCTAACAATAAAAAAAAGTAAATGGCATTGCATAAATGGAATATGCAATGGCCCTACCTGAAATAGTGCTGATATTTCCCCTTGTGCAGTCTGACCTTTGACACTCATGATAACATAAGGTCAGACTGCAATCGGGAAAAATATCAGCGCTATTTCAAGTAGGACCATAGCATATCCCCCTATCTATATCTATATCTAACAGGAGTGGAGCTAAACACCTTTTTTTAGTTTTTGTTGACCGGAAAAGGAGGGCTAGATAATTCTGCCTATTTTCAGTCTCATCCTAGAGGAGGGGGGAGATACAGATGGGAACCAACTAAAATTGAACCAGATTAAGCAGATGGTGGTATTTTTAGTGAATGGGGGAAATCTGGCCAGGACACTGGGTACTGGGAAAATTCCCCAACTCTTTTCTAGAAGTGCCATAAGATCTTTAACATCCTCCTGAACAACCACCAAAACAGGCAGGTGGGACCTCAGTTTAACATCTCATTCAAAAGACAAAATAAAAAATATGTCTTAGCTAGTGACATCAGTAACAGCAATATATCAAGTCCTGTTTACACAGTCACATTTGCACTGGAGTAACACGGTTGCTTGGGCTGCTTCAGTGCAAAGGCTTCCATGTAGACACTTACCCAATCGGGGTAAGCCACTCAGTAAGACACTCCCAGATTCCCTGGCAAGCTGGGAACACCGAGCAGAGGGAGCGACTTGCAACAGATTCAACTGCTGTGTGGACTGCCTGTGCCATGGCAACCCGTCTACTCTGGTGCGTGCACAGCTATGGTGACATAGACTCATGCACAGAGAATCTGTTTTTCGGCAACTGTTTCAAGCCAAACACTGTTCCAACAAAAGGACAGCCCCCCGAGTGCAGCAAAGTAGCTGCTATTAAAAACCAAGGGCTGTGAAGTGTGCAATCACCACTGGAACTTTCAGCCGTAATTTTGAGTATGCGCTATGCGTCACCACTTACGGTGGCCAACAGCTGTCCGCCCCCCTGACACATGGCTCCTCACAGGTGCAGACTGTAGTGGTGCAGAGAGGGGCCATGTAGAGAGGCAAGGCACAACAAGCAGGTGTTCAGGACCACACTGTTGTGGTCGTAAGTTTGCAGTGCTACTGCCATGTAAACACGGCTGTTGCTGTTACTATTGTTACAATGGTTACTTTCATGACTGTGAAATACTGAACCAATCAGAGAGCAGCTTTTACAATGTGAATGTAACCACTCCTTCCCTTCTATCTGCACACCCACCCACAGGTGGTGCTGCCTCAGGAAATATAGATTGGTGCCTGGGTTCATGGTTATAATTGGTTGGGTGAGTGGCGCTGTGCCTCCACCTATGGGGATCCTTCTAACAGCGTACTGCCAGAGCGCTTCCCCACAGGAAATGAAATTCAGCCTCCTCCCTTGGAAACAGGTAAAACAATATACAGGTCCCTCCCCACTTATAACTCTAAGAATGAAATATCACACTACACAATAATGCAATGGCTGCAACTGTTTTCAGAAACTAAACAATGAGTTTATTTTGGGGTGGATAAAGAGGTAGAGAGCAGTGAAAACAAAGGGGAAGGAAAGCATTCAATAATCAGATTCTAAACTATGCAGATCAACAAAATGGCAAAACATTGGCATTCGTAAATAGTATTATGCATTCCAGCATTACCCGTTCTAGTTCTACTCCCCCCACTGGTGCACCAGTTGACCCCACAGTCCCTGTGAGAGCTCTCAATTTTCATGTGCACACACTGAGCAGTTACAGTCCTGTGACGTGGAAAAGCTGGATGCGGCACAGGTGAAATGCTGGGGTGCTGCAGTGCACAGTACCAACCACAGCAGGGGTGCAGTGATGTAGTTTTATTCCTGGCTGTACTAGTTGCTAAGGGCATTGCTAAGGTCGCACAGGAAGCCCAGATGTAAAGTTAACAAGTTAGCTAGCTGAACAGTCAGAAAAGTATTTGTTTGGGTAAAAGCTCAATACTCGCAACCTTTGATAAACAGGCGCAGGCTGTTGGGGGATGTCTTATCTTTTTATGCAACTTGGAAGAACAGGCAGGAAAGGCTTGGATGCAGACGATGATCCTCTTCACCCCACAAGAGGCTATCTTCACCCACAGAGGGACTTGTCTTCACCCACCTTAGCAGTAGGTAGGCAGCAGAAGATCAAACAATCAGGCAGGACCTCAGAGCATAGGTCCTGACAGGAAACTCAGTCTCTGAACTGGTAAGGAAATGAGGCCGTTGCTTTGGTTACCTCACTCTCCACAGCAGACAAATAATTCCTTCAGCAGGCATTGGATATTTGCGACACCAAATATCCCAGTTCGTTAGGTGTAAGGGAATCACAGTTCTGTGGGATCTGCCAGGATCTTCAGTCACCAGTTCTAGACCTGTACAGAAGGCACCAACTTCAGGATCTTTTATCTGACAGAAGCAGGAGCAGATAAAAAAATACACCTTCTCATTAACTTTCACTGGCAAGTCTTCTTCTAGCTCTTTGCTTGGGCAGAAGGCACACAATGTAGGCTTTTGTCTCTGACAGCAGCAGGAACTGTCAAGAAACACTTCTCACTTCAAAACTCTCAAGACACTCTGGCAAACTGTAAACTTCAGAATCCTCAGGTTTAAAACTCAGTGTCTCAGTGGTCCACACAACTTATGAGCTTTTCGTCCTGATTGGCAGTACTGCAGCTACCAATTGGATTATACGCTGTTCTCCAGCAACTGCGGCAAAGATGGCTGCTATTGAACAGTTCTCTCAGCTGAGTCCCTTTCCTCAAACTGTAAAATAATTACTGCACACTGTTGGCAGCATTTGGTTGCATGGCTAGCACCCTCCTGGTCCCTTCTTAGGGTCGCTAGAGCCAGGGGGGTACATTTTGGGGAAAGGAGCAGAGTCGCTGGCTCCATTTTGTGAGCTCCCCAGGAGAAGCTGTGTCTCTAAATGGCCGCCCTCGGCCGCTAAGCATTATGGGACATGGAGTCCCTTCAGCCGCCATCTTCTCCCTCACTCCCTGACCCACTAGTGGCATTGGCAGGGTAGGGGAGTGCTTAAAAGTTTAACGTTCTTCCTTCCTGGTCCCCCCAGCCCCTTAGGCAGTCTGGTGGGGCTTGGGAGATGAATCCCCTCTTTGTGGTGCTTCTGTTACATCTTGTGAGTGCCCTGCAGAGCTAGGCCACACATGCAGCCTTATTCTGGTGCCCCCTACCCCGCTGTGCGGTAGTTCGGGGGCAGGGGAGCAACTGTGCTGTGCGGCACACCGGCCACTTCTTTTATGGTGCTGGAGGTGCCGGAATGGATTTTTTCCACTCCCCTGCCCCATCTGCAGTTCAGGGGAACCGGGGGAGCGAGGAAGACCAGGCGGGTCACTGGCCTCGAGTAAACAGGCACAGGAGGTATCAAGCAAATTACAGCACTCCCTGGCCCTTTTGCAGTCCAGAATCGGGCCAGGGGAGCAAAGAAATGGCAGCTGCAGGAGCTGACATGTGGCAGGAGCTGTCCAGGTAAGCTCCCGACTTGGGAAGGGGGTTACACTAATGACATCGCAATGCCTAGTGGAACACGGAAGCCAACCGTTAAAATCACAGAACAGCAAAATCTTCAAACAAACTGCAGATGTAAAAGTTATAACTTGTACACTACTGTCGTATACATCAAACATACAATAGCCTGACTCAAAATAGGCAATTTATCATCACTTGTTAGTGGGCAGGACTTTCATAACCTACTCATGGTCTGCTACTCCTAAGTTAAGGTCCTGTCCACTCACACTAAAAGGTAAATTGCAGATTTTGAGTCTACCTATTGCATATTCCCTTTATAAACACAGTGCTCAATTTATTTTCAACCACTCTCACTGCACTGCCAGATTAGTGTCTGTACTGTTTTCTACTCATTTAATCCTCCTTCCCTCCCCATTGTCTGCCAAACTCATTGTAACTCCAGCCAACAGGATATACTGTGGGCTTTAGACTGTTAACTGGCCTTGCTAAGTGTTAATCACCCTCAATTAACCACCAGCCTGAGGTGCTAATTGCTTTAACTAATAATCCTCTCACCTCTCAGCTGCAGAAAATTGCTTTCTCAAGCCCAGCCTCAATGTGTTTTTTTTTAAATGCTTTCAGATATAGCGCTCACAGAAATAGACAGTAAAAAGGAGGAAAATACATAAGACAAAGACAAGAACAATTCTGTTTCAAATGATACTTAATGACTTTAAAATAATCTTTTGATACCAATAAAATGTGACACTTTAAAAATGACTCTTGCTTGTCACTTTACAGAGCAACACTACACTTCAGCATATACTTTCATAAATAAGATGTTTCAGCTATTACAATTTACTAGAGAACACATTTCTTCCTTTCCAGTGTTCCTTCCCAAGGTTTTGAGCACATCTCAGTAGTCTATCTAAAAAGTCTTTATACAAAACATTTGCTTCTCTCCTGTTAACCTCACAGTGTCTTTCTTTATGACATCATAGTGCTCACCATGACAAGTCTGTGATGTCACAAACAGCTACTGTGTGGTTAGCAGGGGAGAGATATTTTGAAAGTCTCAGGGAAATAACTGCTGCATTATCTACAATATTTAATAGAACCAACAACAGGGGAAAGTAAAAATAATTAACAAAACACTAAAACGCAATGAAGTTAAAACATATTTGGTGTACTCTGTGTACTCTGTCACAAACATACTCAGCAAGTTAGGCCCTCTGCTCCCACAGTGCCAACCTCAGAGTACAATAGTGTGAATTTGTAACAGACAGGGTAACCCTCCTGTTTGTTTCTGGGTCCGAATCACCTTTAGTCTCAAGTTCTGAGGAGATTCAAACTGTGAACCTTATGCTAGCGTACCCAAATGTACAGGCTCAGATAATATTCTCTTCGGGGGGGATGCAATATATCTTTTGCCTAAGGGCACCTAAAAAGGTATCCAAAATGAACCCTTTAAACTCGATGAGACCTTAGGTATATTCTCACATTTTCCCAGTTTAGTAACACCATCAAGCCCTTCAAACAGCCGTCAGACTTAACCACGTATACATCGCATGCAAAAAGAACTTGGAAGACACACCCAGGCAATATTTTAAGAACATGCACTTTAGTAAAAGATGATAAAAATATGAAAAATGTAAACACTGAACACTGTATTAAAGAGCTCACAATCACATAAAAGGACAAGGGAAAATTACAAAACAAAACTCCTACCACAATACATTTAGATTTTTGCTGTCTAAGGTATTACCTCTGGAAGTGCGTTTTAAAGTTAGATCAGAGAGCTGTGTCTCTCTAGAGTCCCAAGATGATATATCAAAATATTTCAGACACAAGTATCAGTTTAAGCTCTGTGTCTCCACATCCCTTCTGTGAGTCATCTAACTCCTCCTTTTAGAATCAAAAAAATACAAACATGATTTCCTATCAGTAGGTATCTTAAAAATTGTGACTTCAGAAGAAAAAAACACATTTCCTAAATTATGACAGTCTTTAATCAAGTCTTTCCTTTGAACTGGAGGCTGGTTCCTATTTTCCCAAGAAGATCAAAGGGTTTTACAATGTTTTAACACATTGCTGTTATCAACTGGTTCCTCTAGGAAATCATAAAAGTTTATTAGGCTTATCCTCTGGCAGATGTCCAGAGCCTCAATTAAGAACAAACAAGAAACTCTAGGTTTCCCCTTTACTGGTCAGTTTCACACATCCTCTGGTCAGCTTACATATCCTGTAGCTTCACTGAAACCTGGGGGGGGGAGGGCACCCATGGAAGCACAGGCTGTCTTATGTGAGACAATCACATACTGTATTTTTATTTTACAAATATCATACAATAATCATAACCAGCTGGCCAATCGTCATACTCCTCCCCAACTAGACTGAATTTGTGGGCTCTGTCCCCTGCATGGGATGAGCTCCACAAGTCAGTTCATTCCTAGTATAGATGCAACAAGCCATCTATGTTATGATTGGTTGCTCCAGCCCTATGTAAGATCATCATGTCATACCCTTGCAAGGCAAGACTCCATCTTAATAGTCTACTATTAGTTTTTCCCATTTGTGTCAGCCAAACCAGGGGGTTTTGGTCAGTTTGTACCTCAAAATGCTGCTCATATAAGTATGGCTCTAACTTCTTTAGGGCCCACACTATAGCAAGACACTCTTTTTCCACAGTAGAGTAAGCCTGCTCCCTGGGAAGTAACTTTTTACTCAGGTACACTATGGGGTGATCTTTTCTTTGGTTGCATGTCTGGCTCAGTACTGCCCCAATACCCATGTCTAAGGCATCAGTCTGGACTATAAAGGGTCTGCTATAGTCAGGACTTGTCAACACAGGAGTACTGCACAGAACCTTCTTCAGTCTGGTAAAGGCTTTTTCGCAGGCTGGTTCCCAGGCAATTTTCTTAGGCATCTTTCTCTTTACCAGGTCAGATAGGGGAGCAGCCAGGGCACTGTAATTGGGTACACATTTCCTATAGTGCTCTGCTGTCCCTAGAAAACTCCTGGCCTGCTTCTGCATTTCTGTTTGGGACCATGCCTTGATCACCTCTATTTTTACTTGGTTAGGACAGAGCTGTCCCCAGCCTACAACATGCCTGAGGTATGCCACTTCAGCCATGACCACCTGGCTCTTCTCAGCTTTGACAGTGAGCCTGGCCCCCATGGGCAGCGGTCACGATCCAGCCATAGCACCTCTACGGTGCAAGGAGCTTGATCAACCCACCCCCCAAAGAGATAGATAAGGTACAATGCTTGAAAATTTGCCACAATTTCTCTGGGCTGTGTAAACGCTGAACTGGATCATCACTTGCAATTTGCTGTTTTCAATTTCGGCGCCTTCTCAGGGTAGCGCTATTGGCTGCACGCCTGTGTAGAGCTCCCTGATTGGCTGGTCTCACTCACCTGAGACAGGAGCACCCGAGACGTGTGGCTTAATGTAAGCCTGCATCCCTGTACTCGGCTTCTAATTTATATATTTTAACTTAGCCTGTACTGCTCGGCCTGTGTAAAGTAACTTACCATTCCCCTCCTGCTGCATTTTCTCTCCAACTATATGTGCACTGATTTAGTGCTAGCTCTGCAAACTTCCCCTTGATTTTTGGTCCCAACCTCTCCCCCTCCCAGGCCTCCTTTAAATGCACACAGTCTCCACCCACTCCTATCTGATGTTTCAATTTATTGGTTACTTACTGTCAACAATCACAATTCCTCCCATCCCCTTTTTGCAACTAAGCCTTCTAGCAGCTTTATCTCATTCTGTCTTGCTGAGGCATACCATTTTGGTACTTTAGGTTTGCTTATTGCTGACTAACATATCCTGTCTTGCTAAGGCACTGTTTTACTTGAAAATTGTACCACAAATTACTGAACTGTGACTGAGTTGCCAAAAAACTGTGTTTATTGTCTAAAAATGTTCCCAGCAACCAAGTGTTACAGCCCCTTCATGACTTCGTAGCTCTCTCCAGACTGCAGGGCACCAAGAAAATCACTTGCTTTTCAGTTGCTAATTGA
Source organism: Neoceratodus forsteri (assembly GCA_016271365.2). NCBI lineage: Eukaryota > Metazoa > Chordata > Ceratodontiformes > Ceratodontidae > Neoceratodus > Neoceratodus forsteri. The sequence goes on from CM028136.1 coordinate 896,352,102, forward strand.
GCTGTTTTCACTCAGACTGCTAGCCTTTGTGTTGCCCCACTATTAATTCGAGCTCCTCTCTCCTTTCTCTAGCCGAGAATCCGCTAGGGATCCCAGCTCAGACGCCCTCTGCGTGGACCGTGGACACCGGGCAGTCGGCGCTTCCGAAGCGGTCGCCCAAGACCTCCTCATCAGACTCCATCTCTTGAGAGGTATGACAAAGCAGCAATTTTTCACCCACCTGCCCATCCCCCCTCCTGTGTGCTATTATATAAACCCATTAGCACCGCCCACTCCCATCCCTGACAAATCTCCTGCCTTCTCTTTCTTACTAAAACAATTTGTTACTGCCAGGGTTCCACCAGGGGAATCCTGCAACCAGCAGCTGGCGAGCTACCCTTGTTATCAGCCAATCTCAATGCGGGCACTTTTTCGAAGCAAGCCCTGATTGGCTCAGACAAAAGACTTTGCATATCTGTGCTCTGGGTTCAGTCCTGCAGGGCTTTTCCTGCCACCCACCCACCCTCCCAGGCCTCCATTAAATACTCAATTAGCTCTGCCCCCATAGAGCTGTTTCACTGTATTCACTCATGTTAAGGGCATAGACCGTACTGCAAGCCACCTTCTCTCTAGGCACCCCGCCCCTTTCTCCTGCACTAGCCTGCTCTGCTGAACCATGACTCACCTCCCCATTGTAATTTTATTTTTGCTCACTAACGTCCTAACTATATGCTGTCATGACGAAGTCCCAGGTTCAAAACCTACCCTGGAACATCTCACTGCTATTTACATCGCCCCCTTTCACTGCACTAACGCTCATCCAAAGCCCACCCCACCCTTTAATTACAACCCACTCCCCACTCACCTGCTTTTATTACCCCTTCTCACATGTCACTCAGAGCATTATCCCTGCTATCTATTAGCTGCCACATTAGACTGTACCATAATAGCACTAAAATGGTATCCCCTACCAGTACTATTAGCTGTCACAACTTAAAAAAGTATCCAGATCCATCACAACAGCTATAAAGAAACTCCTGCGCCTTCTCTACTCAGGTAATGTAGAACTAAACACAGGCCCTCTGTCAACGATCTCCTCGCCTACCGAGTTTGCTGCCGCTCCTGGCCTTAAATTCATGTTGGTCAACATTTTAAGTTTTCCACAAAAAATTTACCTTTTACAAGCCTGGACCGCACACACTGAGCCCGGCCTCATCATTATCACCGAATCCTGGCTCAAAATTACTATTATGGACCAGCAAATAACTCTCCTCAACTATAATCTTTTTAGGACTGATAGGAATATCAGGGTGGGTGGAGTAGTTATTTATGTCAAATCCAAATTCACTATTGGTGACATCTTCTGCAATTCTAAATCTAAGGAATACGAAATCATATCTCTGAAACTCCACCTTCCCTGCAATGAAATTGTTACAGTAATCAGTGGCTACAGACCTCCAACTGGAGGAACTGAAATCATCAACGTCCTAAAATCCTTAGTTGCAACGGCCAACACAGAAACACTGATACTTGGGGACCTCAACATGGATTGGCTCACACACAAATTGCATAGCCTGAAATCCCTTTGTGATAAACTAGGTCTTGCCCAGATAATTAATGAGCCCACTAGGATTAACACCACCAACATTGCCAATAGTTCTCTCATCTATGTCATACTTACCACCCATCCTCATAAAATACTACAATCAGCTGTTTTTCCAATGACATGCGTGATCATAGAGTTGTGATCTGTACAAGACATCAAACCAAAGCCATCAATCAGCCTAAGTTCATAATCAAGCGTTCCTTTCGTAAATTCAACACCCTGAGCTATCTGACCGACCTTAGCAAGGTCAAATAGCAAGATCTGTACCTCTCTAAAACAGTTGATGAGGCTGTCTCTAACCTAAATGAAAATCTCACCACCCTGGCTAACAAGCATGCCCCATTTATTAAGGTGCGTACACACAAGGTCTCCAACCCCTGGTTTACACTGGAGCTCATAACCACACTTATAAACCGAGATAAACTCTGGGCTCTAGAAGAACTAAGAATCCGACAGATTGGCAGACATTTAGAGCAGCTAGAATGCCTCTAGAAACATATTCGCCTACCAAAGCGAATTACTACGTTCCACAATGGAAAATCAAAAGGAAACTCAGAAAATTTGGAGGACCATCAAGTCTATTGAAGGTCGACCGGCTGCTCCCTCCATCCCAGCTAAGATCAACATAAATGGCACAGTTATTGAGAACAATTACCAAATCCTCGAAGAACTGAATTCTCACTTTGCCACAACTGGTCTAGCTTTCGATGCATCACCATATGCATCTCGTACTAGTATCCATGCTAGCCCTATCACTGTCCCGAAAGCTACAGCCCATCCTTTCCAGCTGCTCCCCCTCAGTTTCAAAGAAGTCGAGGATTCACTCAATTTAGATACCACAAAAAGTGCCGGAGACGATGGCTTAGAACCATTTTTCTTGAAAGTCAGCTACCGCTATCTTACTGCTCCCATTCTTCAAATATTCAACCTCTCTATCTCTTCTGCCGTAATTCCATTATGCTGGAAATCCACTCATATCACACACTTATTTAAATCTGGCAACCTATGCAACTTAAACAATTACAGACCAATCTCAATCTTGCCTATTCTTTCAAAAGTCCTCGAAAAATTGATTTATATACAATTGAAGAATCATCTGGAAACCTACTGTCTCCTCAATCCAGCCCAATCAGGCTTTCACTCTAATCATAGCACCCTTACTGCACTAGCTAAATTCACTGATGACTGGATCTCAGCCAAGGATGCTAAAAAAATTACGGGTGCAGTATTCTTAGATTTGAGTAAAGCATTCAACACTGTTGCCCATACTCTAATTGTGAACAGTCTCACCAATATTGGCACTACCCTAGCTACTACCAAATAGTTCTCCAGTTACATATCAGGTAGGATGCACAAAGTCAAAGCTGGTGGGCTGTTCTCTGCCTCCTTACCAGTTACTAGGGGAGTCCCGCAAGGTTCCATCTTAGGCCCTATACTCTTCTCCCTATATATCAACAACCTCGATTCGCAAATAACCAAGTCAAACTTGCATTTCTTTGCAGACGATACAGTTTTGTATACATCTGGCCATACAATATCGAAAGTCAGGGATATACTTCAAGTTGATTTCACACAGCTAGAAACAAATCTCATCAACACCAAACTCCTACTAAACGCTAAAAAAACTAAGGCCATGATTTTCCCCCCTAATACTTCCTCCGTCACCCTCACTGTCCCACTTAAAGACTTCATCATTACATCCCTAGGTGAACCACTGGAAGTTGTCTCTAAATTTAAATACCTCGGCTTTTGGTTAGACAACAAGCTCTCCTTCAATGAGCACATTGACGACCTGTCCAGAAGACTAAAAGCTAGACTAGGCTTCTTCTTCTGAAATAATTCCCTCTTTCCCCTGGAAACCAGACTCAGGCTTGTTCAGACCACCTTCGTCCCTTTACTTGACTATGGGGACATATTATACACTTCTGCAGCAATTACTAACCTAAACAAATTGAACATTCTCTATCACCGCACCCTACATTTCATTACAAACTACCCATACTGAACCCACCATTGTGAACTATACGCAGCTGTTGGTTGGACTTCACTTACCATTAGACGCACACTCCATGCTGGCATTTGGACCCTAAAACTTCTTCTGAATAAATTACCAAGCTATTTAGTAGCACTTAACCGTACTGCCCACAGCTCTTATTTCCTTAGGAAATCAAATTTTATCCTACTCGACGCACCTAGGACTCATATCTACTTTGGCAGATGAGCCTTCACAAGTACCCTACCAACTATTTTGAACAAGCTGCAATCCACTCGGAAACTATCCAGTGTAGTCTCAGTAATTTTCTTCAAAAACTGGTGGTTTCAAAAATAAAGGACACCTGTAACTGTTTCTAAACTCCCTCTCTAGCTTTCTTCTTACTTCCTTAGTTAGTTCTCACTACACCGCCTTCCTTAAACAACTTGTACTAAATTTTTTTTGGTTTTTGTTTTTCACCCAGGACTGTTTAGCCATGTACCTTGTAGGACCTGGTCTGCCATTTATGTATTGTTATGTTATTGCCTGCATTGCATATTTGTTGTAACCATGCACCCAGGACCTCCCTGTGAATGAGCTTGCTCAATGGAACTTTCCTGCAATAAACTTGAACATGAACTGTATCCTTTCCAGCACTTCCCTAAGGTGGGGCAGGTGTTCCTCCTAGCTGGCACTAAAGATGGCAATGTCATCCAGGTATACCATGGCGTACTCCTCAACAGCATTTAACACCTGGTTCACCAACCCTTGGAAAGTGGCCGGGGCATTCTTCATTCCGAAACGCATTATTTTAAATTCAAATAAGCCTATCAGAGTGATGAAGGCTGACCTCTCCCTAGCTCTGTCAGTTAACTCTACCTGCCAATACCACTTTGTCAGGTCAATAGTCGTAAGGTGTGTCATTCCTCTCAACTTGTCCAGGTGTTCATCTGTCTGGGGCATTGGGTGGGTGTCTGACTTCGTGATTGCATTCAGTCCATGATAGTCCACACAGAAATGAGTAGAGCCATCTGGCTTGGGCACAAGAACTACGGGTGAGGCCCAGGGGCTGTGGGATCTCTGGATTACCCCTAAATCCAGCATTTCCTCCACCTCCCTTCTAATGTCCTTTTGGACAGCCTCTGACACCCAATATGCTGTCCACCATATGGGTGTCTGTGTCCCTGTCTCTACATCGTGTGTTGCTAAGGGGGTTAATCCAGGATTGGCACTAAACAGTGGGGCAAAGTCTGCTAAAACCTCCCTTACTTCCTGGATCTTGTCCGGGGCCAGCTGGGGTGACAGTTTAACTGCCTCCACAGAGGACTCCTGCTTGCTTTCTTCCAGCAAGTCCAGAAGGGGGTCTCCTTCATCTGTCCCCTCCCCAGGACTACACACTGCAAAGACCATGTCAGCCCTATTAGCATATGGCTTCTTCATGTTGACATGGTACATTCTTTCTGCATGTCTTCTGTCAGGTAATTCTATGATATAGTTCACATCATTTACCTTTCTGACTACTTTGTACAGTCCTGCCCTCTCAGCCTGCAGCTTGTCTCTCCAGACTGGGATAAGGACCATGACTTCCTGACCCACCGTGTAGGAGCGAGCTCTGGCTCTGCGGTCATACCACAATTTTTGTTTTTGTTGGGCAGTTGCCAGGTTGCTCTGGGCTGTCCCCATAAGCTCCTTCAGCCTTTCCCTAAACCTAAGGACGTAATCCACTATGGGAGTTCCCTGGGTGGTGTGCTTGCCTTCCCAGTCTTCCTGGATCAAGTCTAGGGGACCACGTACCCAGCGTCCATATAAGAGCTCAAAGGGGGGAACCCTGTAAATTCTTGGGGCACCTCCCTGTATGCAAACAATAGATGGGGAAGGTATTTCTCCCAGTCCCTCCCATGCTGTTCAACAAATGCTTGGAGAATTAACTTTAAGGTACCATGAAATCTTTCCACATGCCATTGGCTTCCAGGTGATAAGGTGTCGTGCACCTCTGCACCACCCCACACTTTTCCCTCAAACATTTCATCAGGTCTGACCTGAAGGAACCCCCTTGATCGGTGATAACCTCCTGTGTAAACCCAACACGGGAGAAAATCCCAAGTAAGGCATCTGCCACTTTGCCTGGCCTCAGGGAGGATAGGGCAACTGCTTCTGGATACCTGGTGGCATAATCCAGCACAGCCAGGATGAACCTCTTCCCAGAGAGCTGGGGATATTTAAAGGCCCCACAACATCCATTCCCACCCTCTGGAATGGCTTCTCCACTATAGACAATGGAATTAGAGCAGCTTGGGTTTTCTTATCTGCCTTCCCTATTTCTTGGCACCAGTGACAGGACCTGCAATACTCCTTCACCTGCTGGGTGAAGTTGGGCCAATAGAAATTCTGTGCCAACTGCTGCATAGTGTGTGCAATTCCCAGATGACCAGACAAGGGAATATTATGTGCAATCTTGAGCAACTGCTCACGGTACCCCTGGGGAATGACAAGCTGCCTGCCTATCACCCCTACCTCTGTCTTAGCATCCTGAGTATATATCAGTCCATTTTCCCAATAAACTTTATGTTTTCCATCACCTCCCTGTGCTCTGTCAGAGTCTACCCAAGCCCTCAGCTTCTCTAGACTAGGGTCACTTTTCTGAGCAGTTGCAAACTCCTTACACATTCCCAAGGCATGGGGCAGGTCCCCGTCAGTATCTAAACTAGAGTCCCTAGCTCTAACATCAGGCACTCCAGATCACTGTCATCCCTAACCGTCTGACAATGGGTCACCTCTCCTTTTTCAGAGTAACCTTCGGTAGCTGTTTGGTTAACTGCTACTGGGGAAATTTCTACCCCCTTTTCATTAGTCTCCATATCAGGAGACACAGGCTGGGGAACCAGCCTCCCAGTGGTTTCCACAGTGGCTTCTATGGGGTTCAGGGAACTACAATTTCCCCTACCCACTTGGCTACAGGTAACTGCACACACCATCCCCTGTTTGAGATTGTTGCCAAGGATGACGTCAGCTGCCAAAGTTTTGGCTACAGCCACTTGTTGCACAGTTCCCCCAGTTTCAACCCAGTCTAGAAGAACACTAGTGAGTGGCAATGTTTTCTAGACCCCAGTGAAGCCTTGTACAGTTACAAATTTATTGGGTATAAGCTGACCAGGCTCTACCAGATCCCCTTTTACCAATGTCAGGGATGCCCCTGTGTCACTTAACCCTTGTGTCTGTACACCATTCACAGTGACCGTGTACATGTGTACCCTCATGTTCACAGGCATGCTTCCAGGGACACACAAACAACCCACTTCTTTCCTAGCCCCATTTTCTGTATTGCTCATCCTTTTGGGACACTGTCTGGCAATATGCCCAGTTTCTTTGCAAACCCAACATTCATTTCTTTTCTCAGAAAAATATTTTCTTTGAAACCTGGGGCAACTGGTTTCAGTGGAGGCAGTGAGGATTTTAGCTGCCCTAAAGGTGCGCTTTTCCCGTTCTGCACTGCCACACCCGCCCCATTTGCTCTCAGAGCAGGTCGGCTCTTGGCATAGCGGTCCGAGAGTTCAGCAGCCTCTTGCGCTGTTTTAGGCTCTCAGTCCTCCAGCCAGGTTTTCAGCTCTGCTGGGCATGCCCAAAAAAACTATTCTAACAATATAGCATTTTCAGTTTTACCTACAGAGTTTGCTTCAATTCCTTCCCACCAACATTTTAAACACTGTTGTTGTTTCATGGCTAGCTCCTCATAGCTCATGTCAGGGCTTCTCCTGAACTTATGGAATTTAGCTCTGTATGCTTTTGCAGTTAAATCAAACTTTATTAAAAGTGCAGCTTTAAGTTTGCTGTAATCATTACTGTCCTCATTGTCCATTTGACCCAATGCATCCCAAGCTTTCCTGGAAAGTAACGGGGATAGCTGAAAGTTCCAGGATCCTCTAGGAGTCTTTGCCTGAATACAAACTTTTTCAAAGGAATTTAAAAGGGCATCCATATCTGCCCCCTCTTTAAATTCAGCTATCAATTTGGAATTTAATTTATAACCCAGTCCTGGAGTTCCAGTTAAACCCAAGCCACTTACCTGCTGTGGTGCTGGTGACTGGAGTTGTTGCTTCTCTAGTTCATGTCACCTCTGGCGCTCACCCTCTTCTTGGTCAGCTTCTCGCTGTTCTCGCTCCCTCTTCTCCTCTGCAGCTTGCTGCTCTCTCTTCTCTTCTCTTCTCTTCTCTTCTCTTCTCTCTCTTCTCTTCTCTTCTCTCTGGAGCTCCAGCTCCATTCTGTGCAATTCAATATGCAGCCTGGTTGCTTCTAGCTCCAGAATGCTGATGACCTTCCCCTGCTGCTGTGGCCCTTGGCTTGTACTGGCCCTGCTGTCCTCCTCACTGGATCTGGACACTGCACTGGCCGCTGGCCTCTCCACGCCTAAGGTTTGGTCCTTTACAGTCACAGTCTGTGACTCAATACTCCGGGCATCTGCTGCCATCGGGGCATCTATGAGATTCTGCTTGGTGGCTCTCCCCTCATGCAGAACTCCTCTCTCCTTGCACGACTGCTTCAGGCAGTCTGTAGTGTGCTCACTGTAGTTGGAAGCCATCTTCTTCCCCAACTATGGTTACTCTAACTTGCACTTTGAAAAAAAGATAAAACAGGTAGGAACTTTGACTGTAAGCAAAATGATATTGGTCTGTTTTCTCTTTTAAAAATAAATCACTGCCTTATTTTGCAAGTGAGCTGTACAGCATCTGCTGATACACTGAACAGTTAAAGCTTGTATTCCCAAATTTATAGCACCACTGCCAACCAAATCTGTCACAAACACACTCAGCAGGTCAGGCCTTCTGCTGCCACAGTACCACCCTCAGAGCACAGTAGTGTGAACAGGTAACAGACAGGGTAACCCTCCTGTCTGCTTTTGGGTCTGAATCACCTTTAGTCTCAAGTTCTGGGGAATTCAAACTGTGAACCTTATGCTAGCTGACCCAAATATACAGGCTCAGATAATGTTCTCTTCGGGGAGGATACAATATATGTTTCGCCTAAGGGCACCTAACAAGGTTTCCAAAATGAACTCTTTAAACTTCTATAAGAGACCTTAGGTATATTCTTACCTTTTCCCAGCTTAGTAACACCATCAAGCCCTTCAAACAGCCATCAGACTTAACCACGTATACATCACATGCAAAAAGAACTTGGAAGACACACCTAGGCAATATCTTAAGAAAATGTACTTTACTAAAAGATGATAAAAATATGAAAAATGTAAACACAGAACACTATATCAAAGAGCTCACAACCACATAAAAGAACAAGGGAAAATTACAAAGCAAAACTCCTACCACAATACATGTAAATGTGTTATCTAAGGTATTACCTCTGGAAATGTGTTTTAAAGTTAGATCAGAGAACTGCAGCTCTCTAGAGTCCCAAGATGATATATCAAAATATTTCAGACACAATTATCAGTTTAAACTCTGTGTCTCCACACCCCTGTTGTGAGTCATTTAGCTCCTCCTTTTAGAAATCAAAAAAATACAAACATGATTTCCTATCAGTAGGTAACTTAAATAATGTGACTTCAGAAGAAAAAAAGACATTTCCTAAATTATGACAGTCTTTAATCAAGCCTTTCATTTGAACTGGTGACTGGTTCCTGTTTTCCAAGGAGACCAAAGGGATTTACAACATTTTAACACATTGCTGTTATCAACAGGTTCCTCTAGAAAATCATAAAAGTTTATTAGGCTTATCCTCTGGCAGATGGCCAGAGCCATAATTAAGAACAAACAGGAAACTCTAGGTTTCCCCTTTACTGGTCAGTTTCACACATCCTACATCTACATCTACATCTTACATATCCTGTAGCTTCACTGAAATCTGGGGGGTGCATCCATGGAAGCACAGGCTGACTTATGTGAGACAATCACATACTATATTTTTGTTTTACAAATATCATACAATAATCATCACCAGCTGGCCAAGCATCACATACTCTGTCTATAGGGATTGTAAGCTTTTTGTTATAGTAGAGTTGTTCTTTAATATAACTTGATTATCTGCCACCTTCAGTGTAATGCCACTGTAGTGTAACATTTTTACATTTCACATTTTCTTTTCATTTAACACCAAAATGTCCTATGATAACATTTTTTGGATGGTGTGCACTTGTTGAGGAAGGTGTGCAACAGAGAGAGTTGTGTAATATTGTGCAAGAAATGTAGTAATACCTATGAAGCTGTGCAAGAAATGTAGCAATACCTATGTTTTGAGTGAAAAGGTACACCACATCCTAAGATTAATGTGTTATTTTGAATTATGGTTGGCTTATAAAGGGGTGTTGGTATTTTTTAAGATAACAATTTTTTTCTATAAACACTGTATGTAAATTGAAAAAGCAGCACCACTATTGATGAAATGGAATGAACATGCATGTGAAGCTGAATAACCGCAATAGACTCTTAGAAGAAATCTGAAGGCTTGAGTGAAATTCTTTTGCAAACACAACACAACCTTACAATTGGTGCCGTGACTCAGATGTCTGAAGATGGTCTATATGGTTGCTGATGACATCAAATGAACCGAAGGGGCCACGCTGTGGAGAATGTCTTACTGCACCTGACCTGATCAATCAAGTACAGAAGGGAGTCGTGAAGGGACTCAGGAAGGATGGTGTGAAGTCAGACGTGATTTGCCAGCCACAAGATAGACGTAAGTATAGATACCATTTTACATACATTTTTAGAAACACATTTAAAGGATGTCTGGACCACTCTCCTGAACAACAGGAAGATGCGTGCTTATGTTTTACTAAGCAATGTACAGACAGAAATGAGAAGGTTAAAATAGATAGAACAAAGTTAGCCAACATCTGTCAAATGTATGTACAATATCAGTGTGAAATAACAGCTAGGCTGTGTAATATGAAGAGGCAGATGTTAGAAAATGAAGAGAAATGTAATGAAGGTTTAGCTGTCCAAGAAAAAGAGTTACAAAAATGTGTTACTGAAACAAAAAGTAGGGAGGAGAAATTAGAGAAGAAAATGCAAAAATGTGCCACTGATACCAAATAAATAGAATATAAATTAAGTGTGGCACAAGGGGAGGTTTGTGGGTTGAAAATTAAGACTAATCAGTTAGAAGAAAATCTTAAATTTGTAAATAAACAGAGTCAGGCTCAAATTAATGAACTGACTAGACAATTGCAGCAGGCTAGTCTTTACCTGCAGTGCTATTGCAAAGTCTACCAGCCAATATGGTTGGCACCCAGGCAAATCCAGACAATAATAGTACTTGGGCAAATATAGATGAGATCCAAGCTGCCTTGCAGTCAATGCATGGAGTGTTCCAAACTGACTGGGGAAAGATCTATGAAGTATAGTTACTCCCTGAGGAATCTCCAGTAATGTTTATTACTCGACTGTATGCTGTCTATGCCACCTGTGGGTGTGTGGCCAACCCTAGTAAGGATAGGGAGCCCTTTTTAAGTTTAATCAATAGACAGGCAACTTTGGTGCATTCATCAATACGTATGTTGTGTAAGTGAGCGCTGACCTGTGCAGACAAAGAAATGTTACTGATAGACTGGTGGCATATGTAACAAGATGATGGAAGCCCAGAACAGGGAAAGGACAAGCGAAGGGTGGCCGCTATTGTCAAAACAGAAGGAAAAAGTAGATATACTTGTAATAATTGTAACAAAGAAGGCCACTTTAAATGAGATTGTTGGGCAATAGGTGGAGACATGGAGGGGAAACAAAAACAGGTAATGGAAAGCAGATGAGCACAAGCTCTTAGTAATAATACTAAACCAGGTGGTAAGGCAGATTTACAAAAATGTATTTAAATGCTCAGTAATTTGGTCAATACCAAGGCTGTGGCAGCCATTAAAAAGGAACCTGATGAAGAAGAACTGATACAATTAGGGCAATGATGGAACGAAGCCCCCATTTTCCAAGTCCTAGGGAAATTAATAGAGGACTGGGAGGGTCGTCCTACTGTATCGGCTATGGTCAGGTGCTGCCAGACTGTGATATTGGTCAATACTGGAGCTACAGTTAGTATTACAGATAGTGATATGCTCTTAACAACCCGTGGGAAGCAGCAAATACGTTTGCAAGGGTTCTGGGGGGGGGTTACCAGCATACTTAAGAAAACCAGTTATGGTCCAGATTGGAGAACAGCAATTAAAATGTATGTTTTGGAAATGTAATACACATGAAGGTACCATCATGGGTATGGATATTTTGGCACAACATGGTTTGGTAGTAGATCTTAGTAACATGATTTTGTGGAAAGGAAGTACTACCAACCCAGGACCAAATGTGGATAATTCACATAGTATATATACTGTAAAATCTTTAAAAATCTACCATGTAGAGGAATTATGGAAACACATACCTCAATGGATAGTACATGTGATAAAATGACATGAGCCAATATTGGCTAGGAATGCAACAGAATGTGGGCGAGTGTCTAATATGGAAGTCCAAAGAAATTGAAGGACCAGACACCCCTCCACAAAAACAATAAGCTTTTCCTAAGGAAACTTATGAAGAAATATGTGTGATACTAAAACAGTTACAGTCAAAAAAGGTCATTTGACCTACATGTTCAACAGTGAACTCCCCTCTTTGGCCAGTACGCAACCCAATTGTACCTGGCATTTAACAGTAGACTATAGGGTGCTGAACAAAGTCACCCCCTTGGTCACTCCAGTGGCATCGAGGCTTCTTGACTTGATATCTCGGCTGTCTCCTTCGGCTACAGTTTATACTATACTAGATGTATCAAATGGCTTTTGGTCCATCCCTTTCTTGATAGTCAGTAAAAATTTGCATTTACTTTTTAGGATAAACAGTATACTTTTCAGTGTTTACCACAGGGTTTTCATTCATCTCCAACTTTATTCCATCAGTGTCTGGCTGAGACACTGTTGGAATTTTCTCATCCTGAGGTAATAATCCAGTATGTGGATGATATATTACTACAAACTGACACTTATCAGGAACATATCAGTTTACTGGACAAGCTGTTAAGTGTATTACACAAAGGAGGGTTAAAACTAAACCCGAGCAAAGCTCAAATTGGGCAAACACAAGTCACCTTTTAAGGGATTTGTATTAATCAGGAAGGACGTACTGAAACCCAGATAAGAATCGGGTCATACAACAGTTACCCAGACCTAAAACTAAAACAGCACTTCGACAGTTTTTAGGAATGGTAGGCTTCTGTAGGGATTTTATAGAAGCATTTTCTAGTATGGCAAAACCACTGTACAATTTGTTAAAGAGAGGAAAATAGACTAATATCCTCCAATGGGAACCAGAGCATCAACAATCTTTTATGGCTCTTAAACAAGCACAAATGATGGCTCCTGCCCTCATCAGTCCTTCTGAGTCATCAGATTTTGTTATACAGGTACACACCACTGATCAAGTGATCAATGCAGTTCTGTTACAAAAGCGATCATGGACTTTACGTCCAGTGGGATATTTTTCTCAGGTATTAACTCCAGTAGAGGAAACTTAAGAAGAATGTGTAAAACACTTATTAGCTGTTTATTGGGTGATACAAACTACTGAACATATTGTTCGGTTTAATCACATTATTTTGCAAACCTCACATACACCTGTGAAATGTCTCTTAGAAAGGGATGTAAGCGGAGTGTCCTCTCAGAGACTGGTAAAATGGGCATTGGCCCTACAAGGGGAAAATATCACAGTGGAAAAATGTACCTCTCCTATGTTAGTAGAGCTAATGACAGGGGGGAGAGAGATATGCATGACTGTGGGGAAGTCATGGGTATTGAATATAAACCAATTTTTGCTGCTGAACCTAATTTTATGGGTATTGATGTGTATGTGGATGGCTCCTGCTTTTGGGATGATAGCCATTTCCATACCAGATTTGCTATTTGGACTCCTGGAACAAATCAGGAAATATTAGTATGATGTCCATCATCGTTTTCTGCTCCACAAGCAGAATTGGAGGCAGTACGTGGAGCTATTATGGCGTATCCACAGGAGGCCATTAATGTGTTCTCAGACTGTGTTTTTGTTGTCAATTCCTTGTTAGATTTTCTTCCTATTTGGACAAAAAGAGGAATGCGAACAGCCACCAGTGAACCTGTGGCTTTTGCTCCCATATTACAACATATATGGGATATAGGAGCTCAAACCCCATTGAGAATTGCTATCTGTAAAGTAAGGGCTCATCTAAAGAATCCAAAAGATATTCATGAACTAAATAATGATTTGGTAGAAAATTTGGCTCAAATAGCTGAGAAACAAACAAACGTATGGGTAGACCTTCTAGGTGGTGACTCTACACAATTGTGGGAAGCTGAAGAGTATGATAAAAATCATCCAAGATGGATAGCAGGATTATCACAAGTTCCTAGTTTGGGACGAATCCAAGATACTGATGCTTGGCTTCTTGGTTGTCGGAACCAATGGAAAGATACAGGCAATGTACTACCAAACATGTTACCATATGGGAAGATATGGTAATATGGGAATGACAATCAGGGTTTAGAAAGTGGATCCCACCCACTTCATTTAGAAAAGATATTATCATGGACAATCATTGTACTGGAGGTCACTGTGGGCTCCACAAAACACGTCAAATGTTGGCACAAAAGTATTGGTGGCCAAAAATGGGAAAAGATATCAAGCAATGCCTGGAGGCTTGTCTCATCTGTGCACAGATGAATCCTCCAGTGCCTGGTAAAAGGGTTCCATTAGGGCGTATACCCCTGGTGGGCGGTCCTTGGTCCAGCTTACAAACTGATTATGTGGGACCCTTGCCTACCGCAAAAGAGGGGTTCTGATATTTACTAGTCATTATTGATAAATTTTCCAAATGGGTAGAGGCACTACCAGTTAGAAATGATAGCGCACAAGCTACTGCAAAAACATTATGGGAACAAGTGTTCTCACGTTGGGGTTTTCCCAGAGTCCTGGAAAGTGATAGAGGGACTCACTTTACAGTGAAAATAATGACAGGCTGGTGTGATATCTTAGGTATCACTCAACGTTTGCATTTACCCTACCATCCACAATCTTCGGGAATGATAGAAAGATTAAATCGCACTCTGAAAAATGCACTGAAAAAGGTTGTATTGGATACTGGTAAAGGGTGGTTGACGCACTTACCAGGTATCCTAATGGGTATTAGAGGTACAGAAAACAAGAGTACTGGCTATAGCCCATATCAATTGATGACTGGATGGGATATGCGGCTGTATTATCCATCAGATCCAGATTTGTCTACACCTGTGTTAAACCGTATTAAAACGGATGTGTTTTTACAACAATGGCAGAAACAATTAAATTTGTATTTGCCCCATGCTGCCAGAAATATGGCACAGACTCACTGGAAAAACAAACAGAGACATGATGAAAAAGTGATACTGCCCATAGAAAGGGGTCATGCCATCATGATTAAAATTTTGGTCAAAAGGGACCATAGGATGCTAATTGGATGATGCCCTATACGGTTATTAATGTATTGGGGCCATGGGTCATCCAAGTCTGTTGAATTGAACAGGTGTCTGCAGGGACCAAATGGGTTCATGTGGACCAATGTAAATTGTATCAGCCTTTAAATGATGACAACTGATACTGCTCTGTTTTTCCCAATAGGTGAAAGACAATGATGTTCCATTTACTTGTACTGTGTAGTGCCTTACTGATCCCGGTAACTTCCAACCAAAATGGATGCTCAGGGCACATATGGAACAGTTTATATGACAGGAACTATGCCAGTCATTTTGCATGTGGTCTCCTAGTATTGATGGGAGAACGACATGAACATACTGGATATCTTCTTATTAAATGGTACTTTATTTGCTATGGACAATGTCAAAATGTGACATGGGGATGCTCACCAGAAGCCTGGCCTGGCACAGCGATGTGTGTGGTTAACACAATGGCCCAAAAAGGGATCTATATCCTTTCTACCTTGGGTGATACCACCAATTTAACGAAAGAGGAACAAGATTTGTTGGGAATGAAATTAAAGGACATGTCACAATATCCATCTAATATAATGTTATTAAATACATCTTATTATGGTATGGAACGTAATATGTGGCATTTTTTATATAATACAACTAGAGTGGTGAGATATACTGTAGGATTAAAGCAATTTTTTTACAGTATTGCCATTAAAAAATGAATATCCATTCTTAACATATTCACGTTTTTTTAGAAATACACGGTGGCCGGGAATGACCTGTAATGTTAATTTAACAGCATGGCGTAATTTTGCAGCATGGAATATAGTGTATCAAAAACAAGGTATATCGGGGCAAAAATTCTTGCCCCTATCAGATGGTATCATCTTGATGCAAAATGTATATCCTTTATATTATCCATGTAAATTAGAGTATTATAATGTTTTGCTGCATCTGCCTTTTCCACGATTATCGCCTTAATGTAGGGATTGGGCTTCAGTATTGTTGTGGCAACAGTATTATAATTAAGCAATAAGGCATGATCAGTGGTTAGATTAACAGTCTGTTAATCACCCACTAGGGGTGCCTTATTGCTATTATAAAAAAACATTCCAAAAGAAAAGTGTTAAAAGTATACTTTTTGAATGTTTTCCTCATTTACAGGGAGATTTTTGATAAAATAGTTATTCCACCAACAGTTTAAGAATGCTGGTTCAAAATCAGAATGCATCATTCCAGTCATTCAGCAGTGCTTGAAGATGGAATGTTGACAGGAAAAATCCATGCACCATGGCGATCAGGCTGTACATGACAGTATAATATGGATTAATGTAAGGCTGTTGGAATCCTAACAGCCAATCAATAGCAGCATTTCTGAGACCTTTTTTATAATAATACTTTAAATCAATACCATGATAGACACAGAGCATGGTCATTTAAGTCAGTGTCAGTGGCTCAGTAGCTAGCATACTCGCCTCTGAGGCCAGGAGATCAGAGGGCTGTGGGTTCAGTTCCCACATCTGGCACTTGGGTTAATATCCCAGTACTGACACTGCAGTGCAGCATGAGAGGGGTGCTGCACTTCTGAGGTGCCGTCTTTCAGATGAGATGTTAAACTGAGGTCCCATCTGCTTGGATTGGTGGTAGTTCAGGTGGATGTTAAAGATCCCATGCACTTATCAAAAAGTAGAAATTTCCCGGTGTCCTGGCAAATTTCCCTCATTCACTAAAAAAATACCACCAACAGCTTAATCTGGTTCAAGGTCAATTGGCATTCATCTGTATCCTCTCCCCCGGGTCGTGCCTGAAAATAGGCAGGATTTGTCTAGTGCACTTACCCGGTCAACAAAAGCTAAATAAATAAAATAAAATAAAAATTTAAAATTCCTGCAGAAGCATCACCAGGCTTATCTCGTTGTAAAAGAGACGCGTGTGGCTGGTTAGGCTAAGGATTAGGGATTGCTAATGGTATTGATTCCATGGTTTTGAAGGGTCATATTCACTCTTTAGAAATGACTTTAAAGGATATGGCTACTGGACCATTATCAGCTACTGTGAGATTAGCGGCTGATAATGAAGAAATTGAGTGGTTTGCTTTTAGAGAAACCTTACACAATTTTTGAATAGTACTCAAACATTGAGGCTTTTAAATAATGCTTTTTATAATAGTTCTAATATGCATAATGACAGCTATATAGAGTTGGCTTGTTCTCAATTGGCTGCGGAAGGACATAGTCATCTTGTCAACTAATTAAATCAAATTGAGACTAATAGGTTACTTTTGGGGATCAGCAAAGACAATGTGACTAAATTGCTAGATCATCCTAATGTAATCTTACCACCCTTAGCTTTGGTAAAAGTATGGAACTCATCAAATCAATATACACAAGTGCTGTGACATGTGATTCCCATACTAGTGACAATATCTGTATGTTCTGAACCACCAACAATATTGTGACAAATCAGTAATTTGGGAGTATTAATACATGACCAGATCATGAGACTCCAAATGCCAGGTGATACTAATATCACAGTACACAAAGAATATGTTGTACTACCTAAACAACAGTGTGTACAAGAACATGAAACCTTAATATGTGGGGATGAGATATCAACTGCCCCATGGTTTCCTGATCAATGTAAATTTACCTTAACATCTGCAAATGAATACTGCCAAGCTATGAGATGGAACCAATCATGGTATGTAATCACAGGTCAACCTTGGAATGTATGGGGGTGTAGTGACAAGACCTGGTGGGTTGCAAATTGGACCCTCCGGGAATGTCCTGCCTATAACCAAATGAATGTTACCCATATTGATGGTTCCAGTATGGCCTTAGACTTACTCACTGATTTGGCCACACCACCTCATCTTGTATTACCCACATTTAATAAAATGACCATTGCTGCCTTGTTGTATCGTCAACAAAGTAAAGGACTTATTTTCTCACAAAAGGCCTCTGCTATAGAGGTAGAGAAGCAGTCATCTTATATCCCTATTATATCCTGGTGGGGTTGGGGCTCGGCTGCTTTGGGTACTAGTCCAACCCTAGTAATGGTGGGATGTGGTATTGCAGTAATCTGTGTTCTTATTATTGTACAACTTATTGTATCATAAAATGAAATACACATTAGACAAATACAAATGTTACAATGGCAACAACGTCTCATGTGATCTCCACTTAGAGAGTCACAAAGGGTGGATTGCAGCGTAACATTTTTACATTTCACTTTTTTTTCATTTAACACCAAAATGTCCTATGATAACCTTATTTAGGATGGTGTGCACTTGTTGAGGAAGGTGTGCAACAGAGAGAGTTGTGTAATATTGTGCAAGAAATGTAGTAAACACCTATGATGTTGTACAAGAAATGTAGTAATGCCTATGAGGTTGTGCAAGAAATGTAGCAATACCTATGTTTTGAGTGGAAAGGTACACCACTCCCTAAGATTAATATGTTATTTTGTATTATGATTGGCTTAGAAAGGGGTGTTGGTATTTTTCAAGATAATAATTGTTTATATAAACACTGTGGGCCGGATATTCAAACTGTGCCCAAAAAGTGCGCAACAGCAGGAGCAAGCACAAGTCAATTACGCATATGCGCAACAGACGCAATATTCAAACATGGAGCAAGACAAACTGCGCAAGCAGCCAACGTCTGAATATCGCACAAACTGCGCCATAGCGCAACCAGGAAGGAGAAGCTGAGCAGAAATGATGTGCCAAAGCGCAACAAGGCTAGCCCAGCTGAGCAGTCCAGAGGTGCCATAGCACAAGCAGAGCCCCCCCCAGCAGAGCAATGGAACTGCACAACCAGGGAGGCAGACTGGGGCCCACCACCAGCCATGCCACACATGGGCACAGGAACACACTGCAGAACTAACAATACACCCGCACACCCCAAGCACAGCATCACTGGGGGAGGGATGGATGATCCACCGGCCCATGGGGACAAGCCAACAAAGCACAGCAGGGCCATGTCGCCCCAGCACACCCACTGGCAGGCTGAGACTGCCACACACAGGGGGTCGACAACCACAGTGCACATCAGCCCCCCCTTCTGTACAGCACACCCTGCACTGTGACCCCAAGACACCACCCATGTGCAGTGACTGGCACTGCAGTAAACACCATGCAACCCCGGCACATTGCAACCTCGTGTAGCACAGAACCATACAAGCCAGACCCACCCTGGGCACCCAGCAGTGGCGGCGGCAGATGTAGCAAGACCGACTGAAGAGCACTCCCACGGAGACACCTTCCCATGCACACACACACACACACATACCCAGGACCTTACCACCCCAGATGCCATGCACACCACTGCAACTGAGCAACCATAGCCGCTGCAAATCAGAGACCACCACAGAATTCATAACAAAATATATATATTAGAAAAAGATATGTACAACACCAACAACATCTATATACATATGTACAAGGCGGGGTAGGGGTACAAGGTAGGGGTGGGTAAGGGTAGGGTGAACAACTGGGAGAGGGAAGGCAGGGTGGGAGGGCTGGGTGAAGTGGGAAGGGGAAGCGCAGTCAGCACCTGGCAGGCTGGTCCCCTGCTGCCTGTTGATCTTCCCGGTTCCTCCGGCGTCGCCTGACCCCATGGCGCTGCATGTCTGTGAGGAGGTCATATGTAGCGACCGACACCTGCATCAGCCGCTGGAGGGCACGGTCCATCCGCCGTAGGATGCTGAGACCTAGGAAAAGGGAACACAGTCAATGGCTGTGACTGTCCACAACCCTGAACACCACCCATCCTGCAAGGCATATAGCCTAGCGCCCCGCACCTGTGATGGTATTCACCCACCACAGTGACCATGCACATGACCGCCCAACCAGGCAGCACCAGCTATGTGCACCACTGCACACACTGCCCATGTCCATCACAGCACAAACAAGGCTGTCAAGTTAACGTGGCAATGTGGTGGGATGCCAGTTCCACAGCCATGTGCCCAGTGCATGCATGGACCACCAGTGACGCACACACAGACATGCAGTGACACTGGACAGTGATGACTGTCACCTGTGTCGTGCATGGTTGTGTTGTCCATGGCTGGTGGTCATCCCAACCCCCTCCAGCATGCAATAGCATCCATGATGTAATGACACTCACACTCATCAAGCAGCTGTGGCTGCTGCTGCTGCTGCTGCTGCCGCTGTGGCCCACCCACCACGCCTCCTCCGGCTGCCACCTGGGCCCCCGCCACGGCCCTCCTCAGCCTGGGCCTGCATCCTCTCTGCCAGGCCTGTGGGTGACAAATGTTGAGAAAAACATCAGTGTGACCCCAAAGCAGACTGCCCCTGCCCCAGTGAGTGTGCCTGCCCACACAGCCAGACCCATGCATCTCACACCTGCACAAGCACAGCCAACCATGGCAGAGCCATCCCCATGCACCACCACCAAAACACAGTCACACCCCTACGGAGGCCAGGTGCATAGATGGTACACCCACCTGGCCTAGGCTGCGCCCTCCTGGCACGTGACCTGAGGCATTGCAGCACGTCCGGCTCCCTCCTGCGGAGGGTCTATATCTGTGCCTGCACTGGTCAGCAGACGGCACCGCCCTGTGACCCTCTCCAGTTCAGTGGCCACCTGCAGCCACACATGGGTGTGGGCCATGGTGAGGCTGATCCCAAACAGTGCCCCAAAGTGGGGCTCAACCACTGCCACCAGGTTGGCCACCTCCAGCTGACTCCCACTGGGAGCTTCTCCTGCGTGCCATTACTGTAGTAGAGCTTGGGCAATATGGTGCCAATGGCGGCAACTGCGATGAAATGTTGCGCCAATAGACCACCATAGGTTCCAATCGCTGTTCATATAAGCACCGTCCGGTTCAGCACAAGCTGTCACCAAGCAGCGCAACAGAGCCGTACACATGGCGGCGAACAGCACCAGGGCAAGGTCAGACACCAGGTCAGGGGTCTGGCGCAAAAGCCACGCACAGTGCCATCTGGCGTCTCGCATCCTCGCGACCGATCACCGCATGCCAGTGCCACAGTGGACTATTGCGCGGTAGTGCCACAGCGCCATATGGTGCCCAGTGCTGTAGCGCCACTGGCACAATGGTGGCCATGGCCTGAATTGCCCGATCGTGCAGCCGCGTCATCAGCAGCGCAGACACCTGTAAACTACCTGGGCATGCACAATGCAGTGACCACACAGTCACAGATCTGCGCCATTGGCTCAGCCCGGCTCAACCGTATTGCGCAAAGCGCGGTGGCGCGATATTCAGCCGACACATGCAAATCATCTGATCAGCCATTCAAAGGCGCGGTAAGCGCGATTTGCATCTCATTACAGTTGCTCCACTCTAATTTGCATGCATCACGCTATAAATGTGCGACATTGGGCTGCGCTGGCCAGATTCAGTTACTGCAGGTGAGAGGTGGGTTGCATGCTGTGTGATGTTCTGGACAATGGTCATGGGATAGCGCTGTAGACTGCACAGTGACAGGTGTCACTTCCACCCATACAGATCGACATGACCGAGCAAGCCAAGGTGAGGGTGAGGATGGTGGGTGGAGGAGGAGCCCAACTTCACCATGGCGGAGACAAGCCCTCTTCCAGGCCTACCTGGAGGGAGCCACTACTGGTGGATGGCGGGGCACCCCTCAGGCCGTGTGGCTGCATGGGGCGTGGCTCTGGCGTGAACCTGCACGGAAGCCACCAGCGCTCCGTGCAGGAATGAAAAGATGGGGAAAGACCACAGGAGGGTGAAGGAAGGTGGCAGCCCTCAGGCGACACGTGCTGCCAGGCGGGGGCCAGCCAGCGGTGGTGGGCTGACCCAGCTGAGGACCGACTGGCTGCATCAATGCAGCGGAGTGCTAATGAGGGTACCAGGAGGTGGATTCCAGACAGGTGGAAGCCCATCACTGCACGGTATGACATGGTGGTGGTGTTGGGGGGGGAAGGTTGTTCACATGCACTCACATGTCCTCTCTTTCTGTTACAAATCCTGTTCATCTTCAGGGGATGGTGGTGGTGGGTCCAGGCAGTGAGGAAGACCTGCTGGACATGGAGGAGGGTCCATTCACCTCTGTCACCAGCCAGCATGCACTGCACCAGCATGCACGCTGGGCTGCCAACTCTGGTGTTGGTGAGTCGGGTGTGGGGTGTGCACAGCCTGTGTCTCAGCAGTCTGGCATGCAAGCATGCCAGCACACTGTGACTGTGGCTGTAGCGGTACCTGCACCATTGATGATCAAGGGACTGCAAGGGGCAGTGACATGTGTGTGTCCATGATGGACACACAGGCCAGCCGCGTGCCCCTGGGCCTAGCTGGTTCCAACGTGTGTGCCAGCATGTTGGCACAGTCCAGGGCTGTGCCTGTCAGCACCAGTGGGGCAGCACTGGTGGCTGTGCAGGTGTCTGGCACTGTTGTGGCCACAGCAGTGGAGCGAGTGGTCCCTGGGGCACAGCGGTTGGAGGCAGCAGCAGCAGTCACCCACCAGGTCTGGGGGTACAGTGTCCAGTGGTGGCACATGCCCACCGCCCTTTGATACGCCATTCCTGGTCCTGAACAGCGCCCACCCTCAAAGGTGTTGAGCATCAGAACCTTCCATACCCTGGGGACAGGATGCGTTGTGGCAGAGTGCCCATTTGAAGAAACACCCACCTGCTGGGGAATCAGTACAGCAGCAAGGCGGGTTACAGCGTCGTCAGAGCACTGTGTGGCTGTGGAGCAGCACAGCAGGGATTGTGCTCTGGACCGTGCAGAGATGGTCCATATGCGGATGGATGTGACTGCCACCATTGACAGGCAGACCCAGGCATTGGTCACTGTCAGTGGCTGCATTGGGCGCAGGCGGTGCCCTGTGACGCGCACCCCACGAGTACACTCTCCACTCCCGTTCCTGGTGTCGTGTGAGCAGCAAGCCTGTCGGCGCCGGGTTCTGCTGTGGGTATCCTGAGCACCCCTGGTGCAGGTATGTTTGGCATACTGGACCCCCTTCAGACAAGGTCGCGATCGTGCAGTGGGACCCTGGTGGTCCATCGGTGCCACCCATAGCCCTGCTCAGCCTGCCAGTGCTGTTGGGTCATGGCGGGGCAGCCCACACATCGCGGTGGCGGTGGAATGGTGCAACATGACTGACCTGTCTCCCAGTGTGGGCCCTGTCTGGTGCTGCCCGTGTGCACTGTGCGTCATGGTGGGCAGTGCACTGGTGGGTGCCCTGCACATCACGCCGACACTCAGGACCTGCACACCACCGACTGCTGTCCACAGGTGTGTGTGCATGATGATGCCTGCATTGTACTGTACACCAAGGTGCAAGGGTGCCCAGCATCCGACACACGTACTTGGACAGTACAGGTGGTGGGTGTGGTCTGTGGATCATGTGTTTGCCATGTCTGTTTCTGCTCTGCTGTGCACCTGCCCATATGCGCTTTGTGCCTGGTGTGTGTGTGTGTGTGTGTGTCCATATGACTGTTCACCCCTCCCTGATGGTGTGTTTGTGTTCCTGGTCCTTCCCTCCCTTGCGTCATGCACCCTGGTGTGTTACTCTCTGTGTGCCTGTGGGTTGCGCCAGGACGGTGTTGGTTGCACATGGCCTTGACTTACCTGTGTAGTGCATAATGCTCCTCCTGATGGTGTCCCGGTGCAGCTGGGCCTGCCGGATTAGTCGGGGGTCCCGCCGTCAAGGGGGCTGCTCATCACCATCATCACCGGCGCCGCTGGCGTCCCCATCACTGTCCCCTCCTCAACCTGAATGGCTGTCCCACAGTCTTTGGCCATGTTGTGCAGGATACAACAGGCCAGGAATATCCACAGGCCTTTGAGGGGCTGTACGAGGCACCGCCCGGAGGTGTCCCTAGACATCCAGGCGTGCCTTGAGCATCAAACACCCGCTTGATGATGTTGCGTGTGGTGGCATACGCCTCATTATAAGCGTTGCTGCGATGGGGTCATGGGTCGCTGGTAGGGTGTGAGCAGCCAGGGATGGAGTGGGTATCTGCTGTCACCTGTGTGGAGATGGTGGAGATGAGTATCATGTTCAGGTCCATATTGCCAACTATCCCTGTGTGCCTACCACAGCACCTGTGGCATTCCACCCTTGCCCCGTTTGCAATTCCTACATACATACTCACCCACTAGATGGCCTGTGGGGATGTCCCCACTCTTGAATCGATGGCACAGTGCAGACTGATACCATATAAAGGCATCATGTGCTCCACTAGGGTGTATGGCACAGGCGTTGATTATCGCCCAGTGGCATCACACACCACCTGGCAGTTGACACCGGAATAGCTCTTCCTGTTCCTATATGCAGCCCCATCGGAGGCTGGGTGGTAATGCGTGTGGCCACATGGGTGCAGTCTAGGCCCTAACATGGCAGGCATATGTGCTACCCTGTGGAACTCCACCATGTTGCTGTACACTGCCGCAGTGCTGGGGACTGGATGTGCTCACAGCATAATGGCAGCAGTGCGCTGAGGTGGGTGAGGATCGTGACGCGGCCAACTGTGTGATGCCTGTGGTGTCCCCTGTCAGCCTCTGGAAGGTGCCCGTGGCGAGCAGGCACATGCAGGCTGTCACCTTGGTCTCCACCGACAGGCGTGACTCCGTGTGAGGTGCCTGCATCACATCACTGCACAGCTCACAGGCGTCTCAGTATTGCCCTGTTCAGGCGGTACCGGCCCACGATCTCTACATCTGTGTACAGCTCAAGCTGATGCAGGCACGGTACTGCCTGTTGGGGTGTACGCCGGCGGGCCCTTCCACAGCCGCGTCCCCTGCAGCATGCATTCTCACCCCTCATTACAGCTTCCATGTGGAAGCTGGCACTGTCCATCTCCCTGGCTTGGACCCCCAGCTGATGTTGCTCTGTTACCCCGCTGTCCTGACTGCTACCTCCTGCACCTGGTACACACCTACTGGACTCTGCACTCTGTGGCCCCATACACCTTCCCTTGCCCCTCTTCTGTCCTGTGCACTCCCTGGCCTGCACTGTATGTTACTCTGGCCTTCTCTGTCTCTCTGCCTCATGTGTCTTCCCTGTCGCGTTCTTGCGCCTCTTCCTTGAGCCTTTTTATTTTGGCTCATTTCCGCTGGGGCACAACTTCCGGCTGTTCGGCTCTTGCGTATTGCGCGAGTCTTTGAATATCGCATTGCGCTCTTTATGCATGGATCCACCCCATTCGGTTGCACATGCCTTCATTTGCATTGCGCTGTTGCTCAGCCTGTTTTCGCTGACGCAACTGCCTCCTGCTGAATATCGCAGAATGGCGCACTTTCGGACTTGCGCATGCGCAACTCTATTGCGCATGGTGAAACCCTTTTGAATATCCAGCCCTCTATGTAAATTGAATAAAAAGCACCACTATTGATGAAATGGAAGGAACATGCATGTGAAGCTGAATAACCGCAATAAACTCTTAGAAGAAATCTGAAGGCTCGAGTGAAACTCTTTTGCAAACACAACGCAACCTTACAGCCACATTTGATATGTATGTATATATACAAACACACAGATATATATATATAGATATATATATATATATATATATATATATATATATATATATATTAGAGCAAAAAACTCCATTTAATGCATTAGTTAGGGTTGTTACACAGCGACAAAAGTGAGGAAATTCAGTGTTGGGTTGAAACCCCTTGGACCCCATCCACCCCCAACCAGCATTGGGTGTGCATTGAGTCGATCAGCCTAACTGTCACCCCATCACATGTAAAACAGCAGAAGTATGGGAGAATGGGGTGAGAGTTAGGACCGTGACCCCAATGCACACCAATACGGTTGAGGGTGGCAAGAGTCTAAAGGTTTCAACCCTACACTGAATTCCTCACTGTCACTATGGAACAACCTAACTAATGCATTAAATAGAGTTTTACCTCTATTCCCTTCTTTTTGAGAATGATAATGAAATAGTGAATGTAATGCAGCGGGCGGGAAGCTCGGGACCCGCTCCGCCAGCGTGATATCTTGTGGCATAGTAACAGGAACAGCAAGCGCAAACGAAGTGCTAACAGTGGTGCACGTGATAGCATAGCGAATGAGAACAGAAAGGGGGTAACTCACATGGTGGCGTAAGCGGAGCGGTCTGCCGCGGTTGTCACATAGTAACATGGTGCCTGCAAGCGAAATGTCAATGGGCATGGTGACACAAAGTAAAACAGAAGAGAAACAGTACAGCAGACACAAATGGCAAAAATAACAGAAATGCAAGCGCAAATGAAAAGCGCAAAGGATAAGCACATGGTGGCGTGACGCCTTGATAAGTGAAGCAGATGCGGAACATAAGCCGGAAAAGACAGCGGTAACAGTAATGTAAGTGCACAGGCTGGTTTTCCCCAAAACCTGCATAGAGAAAGACAGTGAGTACAAAGAATGTATGCATAATAATGGGTATCGGAGCAGAAAATGAGGACTTGGAATACTAAATAGGTTATATCTCAGGAACCGTACGACGTAGAAAAAAAATTTAAAAGTCATATGATTTACGACTGTCCTGGCTAGTATTATAAGCATTTTTCTGACAAAAAGTCCGTATCTCGCACCGTTTCCGAGATACGGGCCCTGAAAGGCGCGGTGAACGCCGTAATGTTATCCTATGGGAAAAAAAGAGAAGTTCGGAGCGCCATAACTTTGCCTCCCTGTAATATTTTTTCACCAAACCACTGAAAGGCACATCTGTGGGCTGTTGGCTGTCTTCCCTCCAAATTTCAGGAAAAAAGACCAAACCGTTATTTTGCAGCAGGGTGCCAAAGGATTCCTGTAATGCGTCGGGCGCAGTAATGTTATCCTATGGGAAAAAATGTCAACTTTGGAGTGCCGTTACTTTGCCGCCATGTAATATCTTTTCAACACAACACAGAAAGGCACATCTGTGAGATGTCGGCTGTCTTCCCTTCCAAATTTCAGCCGAAAACTCCCAACCGTTCTTTGCAGCGCAGTGCCAAAGAATTGCTGTCATTTTCCACAGACTGAAAACTACTGTCGGATTTCAAGCTTTAAAAATTTTTTCACTTTGTGAGCACGAAAGTACTTTGAAAAGTACTTTTCCAGAAATTTGAAAACATATTTCTGGGGTGTTTTACCCCAAACAAAGACATGGCTAGCATCCTCAGGGTCCGACTAGGTGAATACAAAAATAATTAGGTTGCTAGAGGGTCCCAAATTTAAATGCCAAGCATTTTTCTGATCACTAACTGAAAACAAAATGGTGGATTTGCAAAAGTAACAGGGCCATTTGCGAAAGTAAAAATGCATTTGCGACGCTGTCGAACTTTTTGTTAACTTTTCTCATTGTCTTATAATGGGAAATTGTTTTTTGAATAACTTTTGAACCGTTTAATATTTTTTCACCAGATCTTCTAAAGGCACATCTGGGATCCTGGGCGCATACATTCCTGAAGATTTCAGGCGGTCAGCAAACCGTCGACCTGTAAGTAGGACCTAGAATTCAGAAAAGCGAACGATGTGCAGATCATGTAATAACTCCGCAGTCAGATATTCAACCGTACGAAACTTGGCAGATCCCAAGGCCTATGGTTCTTGATCATATATTCCAAATTTCAGGCAAATCCGTCAAACGGTTGTAAAGTTATTAAGGTGCAAAATTTTTGGGTTTAACATGAAATGGCTCCTCAACCTTCATGGTAGCATAGTCTACTCTATACTATATATATATATATATATATATATATATATATACACACACACACATATATATATATATATATACACACATATATATATATATATATATATATATATATATATGAATGTAACCCTCTTACTAAAATATTGTTGATATTTTTGTTTGAGTGCCAATTGACCCGATAACAAAAATATCGACAATATTCAATAAGGGAGTTGAGTATTCCGTTTATGCCATACTTCCAAAAAGTGAAAAAAATAATAATTTCTTGTCATTTTTGGCCGATTATAAAAATTTAAAAGATATCTATAAATGAAAAATAGATACATAGATGTTTTTGGCAGATAAGGGCCTTCGGCCCACCCAGTCTGCCCTTGAACACTAGTAACTGTGCTTATTTATTTTATTTATTTCGTTTTTGTTGAGCAGGAAGGAGAACTATACAATTTTTTGCCTATTTTCAGCCTCGGCCCGGGGGAGGGGATACAGATGGATGCCAACTGAAATTGAACCAGATTTTTAAGCTGTTGGTATTTTTTTTAGTGAATGGGGGAAATTTGGCCAGGACACCAGGGACATTCTCCATACTCTTTTTGAGAAGTGCCATGGGATCTTTAACATCCACCTGAACTACCACCAAAAGAGGGAGATGGGACCTCAGTTTAATGTCTCATCCATAAGACGGCACCTCAGGAGTGCAGCACCCCCCCCATGCTGCACTACATTGTCAGTATTGGGATTGAACCCAAGTCCCTGGAGTGGGGATATAACCCACAGTCTTCTGATCTTGTGGCCTCAGAGGCGAGTGAGCAACCTGCTGAGCTGCTGACAGTGACAAGCTTCTTCAAGCTTCCTTGGCACTAGGTTTTCCCCTTCCTCTGATAACCAGGATCCCCCTATGCCTATCCCATGCATTCTTAAATCCTGTAATCATTTCTACCCCCACCACCTCCTCTAGCAGGCTGTTCCATTTGTCCACCACCCTCTCTGTGAAGAAGTACTTCCTCACGTTTCCACAGAACCTTCCTCCATCCAGTTTCATCCTATGTCCTCTAGTCCTGGTGCATCTTTTTCTTTGAAAAATTGTATTTCCCTACACATTGTTCTTCCTTGTGAGGCACTTAAATGGCTCAGTTGTATCACCCCTTTCTCTCCTCTCCTCCAAGGAGGACATATTTAGGTCTTTCAGCCTAACCTCATAGGATTTGTGATGTAACCCCTGCACCATTTTGGCTGACCTCCTCTGAACTGCCTCCTTCCTATCTATGACCTTATGCAGGTATGGCCTCCAGAACTGGGCACTGTACTCGAGGTGTGGCCTCACTAAAGTCCTGTATAGTGCAATTATGACCTCATTTTCCTGCTGTTGATACCCTTGCCTGTGCATTCTGGCATCCCGTGTGCTTTACCTGCTGCCTTGTCACACTGACTTCCTACCCTGAGGTCATCAGAGATGATAACCCCTAGGTCCCTTTCCTGCCTTGAACATTCTATATCCTCCACCCCAGCTGATATGTTGTTCCTGGGTTTTTGTGCCCCATGTGCATTATCTTACACTGTTTTGTATTAAATCTCAACTGCTAATCCCTTGACCAGTCCTCAAGCTTCTGCAGATCTTTCCTCATTCTACCCACATCCTCTGGCATGTCCACCATGTTGCAGAGCTTTGTGTCATCATCTAACAGGCACATTTTCCCTTCTGGGCCCTCTGTGATGTTGCTGATATAGATATTTGTTTGTTTATTTTTTATACTGAATAACCAGTGAACAAAAGGATGCCCATTTTCACTGGTGTCCATATTGAAGAGGACTAGACCCAGCACTGATCCCTGTGGTACCCCGCTGGTTACGTTTCCCTCTATGGAGTGACTGCCATTTACCACCACCCTCAGTGTCCTGTTATCCAACCAATTTTCCACCCACTTTACCACCATCTTGCCCACTCCCATGCTCCCCAGCTTGTTTAACAGCTGCACAGTGTCAAAGGCCTTGCTGAAGTTCAGATAGGCCACATCCATTGCCCCCCCATCCACCTCCCTTGTCACCCAGTCGAAGAACTCGATGAGGTTAGTCTGGCATGACCTCCCTCCCATAAAATCATGTTGTCTTGTGTCTTGTAGACCATCGGCAACCAGGTGTTCCACTATTCTTTCGTTCAGTAGTGTTTCCATGATATTACCCACTACTGAGGTCAGGCTGACTGGTCTGAAGTTCCCTACTTCCTCTCTGTTTCCGCTTTTGTATAGCAGGATTACATTAGCTCTCCTCCAGTCCTGGGGTACCTCCCCTGTTTCCAATGACAGGCTGAACAGGGTTTCCAGAGGCTCTGCCACCACCTCCCTTAACTCTCTCAGCACCCTGGGGTATGCCCCCTCTGGCCCCATTGCCTTATCGACTCCTACTAATTCAAGTTCCCTCAGGACCTTTCTACTCCTTTCTTGCTCATATCCTGCCCCCTCCTCCATTAAGACTGAACAGAAGTATTGGTTCAGTATGTCTGCTTTGCAGTTGTCATTCTCTTCACTATACCTGTCCTCCCCTTTAAGCCTCACTTTCCCCCCCCTTGCCTTCTTTTTTTCCCTGATATACTTGTAAAAGGTTTTATTCCCCCTCACCACTAATTTTGCAATGCATTCCTCTGTTTGTGCCTTGGCTTCCCTCACCGCCCTCTCTGCCTCCCTTTGTTTCTCCTGGTAACTGTCCCTGTCTCCTTCCACTTGTGTCGTCTTGTACTTTTTGAATGCCATTTTTTTTGCTTTAACTTTCTCAGCTACGCCCTTCGGATAATCATAATGGTCTCCTCTTCCTCCTCCTCCTCCTCCTCCTCTTACTAACCTGTTTAACACAGAGTTCTGTTGCCATTGTTATTCCAGATTTGATCACCTCCCACTGTTCTTCCACCCCTATTTTCTTCCCTATTCCAGCCAATGCATCTTCTAAGCATTTACCCATTTCTGCAAAATCTGCCTTCCTAAAGTCAAGGATTCATGTTTTTGTGTAGCTGGATTCTGCCTAGTCAGTTACCGCAAATCCCACTGACTGGTAATCATTGTTTCCCAGGTGCTCTCTGTTGTCGAGGCACATGTCAGGAAGTATAGGAAAACCAGAAGCAGTTGTAAAATTCGCAACAAGAGTCTTATTATGAATTACAATAAAATAAAAAAAATAAATAAAATTGTTCCGAATAACAATTTACAAAGGCAGAATGAATATAGAAGATCCATCTGAGTTTTCCTTCAATCTCTGTGTCTCCTGCAAGCAACTGCAGCTCTGTCTTATAAATCTTTGCAAGCCTCCTTCTTAACAAGCATCCTTTTTTCTTCTAAAATGTTCATGTAAGTGTCAGGCAGGTGCAGCTAGAACACAATGTCCCAGAACTGAGGGCCCTTCTCCACAGCTTTTGCAAAAGGCTTAAAAATTGCATTTCAGGTTAACTCCTTGAGTTCCAAATAGCTTTTTACAATCATCTCAAATTATAATTATATACATTTCAACAGTAGCACTATATAATTTCTAAACAAAGGGATCCCAATATCAGTTACATTTCCACCTAATGATTTGCATATATTTTTATGCCAGCAGATATGCAATGGAGGAAAAAGAAACAGCAAGGGAAGACTGAGAGACAGTGAGAGGCAAAGGATTGTGAGCCTGTCAGGGTGATCAAATCCTAGGTCTCACAGGAAAATTTGGTTGCACAACCAGGCAAACAAGACAGGAAAGGAAAGGAAAGAACAGAACAGATCCCTGCATTCAAACTCTCCATAACAACTGGAACAGGGTCCTATTCAACTCTATCATACTCTCCTACTGCGATCCCTGTCATACTGTCCCTGTTTCTGAGCACCAGGTCTAATATCACTTTCTCCTGTGTAGGTTCTACTACCAGTTGCATAAGAACATAAGAATTTGCTGGCAGAAGGAGACCATGTGGTCCATCTAGTCTGCCCGGGTTTTCTACCCCCCACTATCAATTTGTCTTGCTAAGGTAACTATACTGTCTATCTCATGCCAGTTACCTTTGCTGAGATCGATGGTACTGATATACTTTGCACTCCCCAGTTTGTCCACCAAATCATCTATTCTGGGCATAGGATAACCCTCAAATTCTGACACTTGATTAAGTTTCCTAAAATCAAGGCAGATTCTAATACCCCCTTCTTTTTTGTTTACAATTACCATTGGAGATGACCAAGCACTCCTTGACTCTTGTATGATACCCAATTCTTTCATTTTTTGCTTTTCCTTAACCACATCAGCTCTTAACTGCTCTAATAATTTGTATGTCTATTGCCTAATAAGACGAGCATTCCTTGTTCCTATAAGACGCTCAGCCCCTTTTGCTTGGCCTGGTACTGTGGTAAAAGTACTGTTAAATGTCTTTAGCACATTATGGATGTCTGCAGTTTGTTCTGAGGTTAAGGAAACTTTTACAGCATCAACATTTACAGTTTGTTCCAGTCTATCATAAGGATATCCCAATGGAAGAGTGAAACCCCCGATGGCAACACCTCCTTCCTCCCACAGCAACAATTTCGACAGGTTTCGAAATTGTCACTGTGGGGACCAGCCTGCAAAATTTCACCCTTTAGCCGAGTTTCGCTCTCCTCGAGTTAACTCCAACTCGGAGTTAACAATCTATAGAAGGGAGGGTGCGGGGGGGGCTGTGGGGTTCAGGGGTGAAGCCCCCAATAGAAAAACACACTAATGTCTGACAGGTGAAATTTCAACAACAATGTTGTCTCGTCGGCATAGGTAAACCTATCATAAACTACATCAGTATCTTCTTTATCAGTTTCTGGTAAAACTAG
Source organism: Neoceratodus forsteri (assembly GCA_016271365.2). Classification (NCBI taxonomy): domain Eukaryota; kingdom Metazoa; phylum Chordata; order Ceratodontiformes; family Ceratodontidae; genus Neoceratodus; species Neoceratodus forsteri. The sequence goes on from CM028136.1 coordinate 896,384,539, forward strand.
CAAAGCAGCTTCTGGCATTTTTTCAACCCATTTCTTGAGGAGGTTAGCATGGTATATCTTGGTAGAATTTTTCCTGTTAGGAGTGTCAGTATGTCTAAGCACTCTATAAGGCCCTTGCCACTTCATTAACAGTTTATTTTCTGTTGTGGTTAAAAGTAGCAATACCTTTTCACCCAGCTCAAAAACTTCTTCTTTTACCCCATGGTCATAATATACATTCTGCTGGTTTTGGGCCTCTTCCTGATTACTATGGGCAATTTCAACATATTATGCCAGCTTCTTTCTTAGGGCACACATATAGACATTATAGGTTGTTTCTGAGTGGGGTTATCTTCCCACGTTTCTTTTATCACATCCAGTGGCCATCTTGGCTGCCTACGACACAGCATTTCAAATTATGAAAACCCTGTTCATGCCTGTGGTACTTCTCTGTAAGCAAAAAGTAGGTAAGACAAGTATTGATCCCATTCTTTCCCTTCCCCTTTTATAAACCTTTTTAACATGTGTTTTAGGGTTTGGTTAAAACGCTCAACAAGACCATCTGTTTAAGGGTGATAGGGGGAGGTTCTTATGGCAGTGATACCTAGCAGTCTGTACAGCTCCTTAAGTAATGCAGCACCAAAATTACTACCCTGATAAGTAATAATTTCTTTAGGTATGCCCACTCTGCTGAAATCTTTTGCAAGCTCTGCTGCACTTTTGAAGCTGTGACAGTACGCATTGGAACTGCTTATGGGTATGAAGTAACATAGTCGCACACTACCAGGATAAATCTATTATCCTTTTTACTTCTGTCTAAATGACCAACCACATCCACTGCAGTTCTCCCAAAAGGCACATCTATCAAGGGTAGGGGCACCAGGGGCACCTTGTCTTTTCTAGTGACTGGGGCTACTTTCTGACACTCTGCACAGGAATTACAATAGGTAGCAACATCTTCATGAATTCCAGGCCAGTAAAATCTACACAGCAATCTGGCAAGGGTGCGATCCCCTCCCGAGTGACCAGCCATAGGACTATCATGTGCTATCTGTAACAACTCTGTTCTATACTTCTGTGGTATAACCAGTTGTTCTGCCTGTTTCTGTGTCTGAGGTTTAACCCAAACTCTGTACAGTAACCCATTACATTTTTTAAACATTGGTCTACCCTGTTTTGGTTTCACCCCCAGCTGCTTAAAATAACCCTGGAGAGAAACTTTGTTAGCTTGTTCTGAAAGAAAATCACAATCAGTGATCAGTTTAATTTCAGCATTTTCATATGTTAACCTGTTATGTCCATCAGTCTTTTGTTGCCATAGTTTCTTCAGGCATCGTCTTTCTTTCCTGGATTTCCGGATCTTGGAGCTGTGCTCAAACAAGTCTGAATCAAAATCAGTGAAAGAAAAAGAGTCCTCACCATCTGAAATTTTCTTTGCCTGAGCTCTTGTCATCACAGCTTCTGAAACATCAGGATTTACTCCCTCTTTGATTAACTCAGTAAATCCTGGAAAGTCATTTCCAGTAATCACAGGTACAGGTAACTTAGGTGCTACCTCCACTTTCATTTGGTGTGACACACCCTTAACGGTCAGAGTCACTCGGGTGGTGGGATAGTATTGAGTGTCCCTGTGGATGCAGATGATGTCAGTACCTGGTCCTTTTGGACATTGTTTTCCCAGAACTTCAATATGCACTAGGATGTGTCTGCTTCCCGAATCTAAAAGTCCCTTCACAGTCTTATCTCTCACCTTCGCATCTGTTAAGTACTTGCCCCAATTTGCTAAGGACAAATCTGCTCCAGTGTCACTCTTCTTATGGCAATTTCTTGCAATATGACCTGGCTTATTACAGTTATAGCAAATAACATCTTTGGGCACAGATTTTTTACCCCCACCAGAGTTCTTATCATACTTAGAGTTTAAATAGGAAGAAGAGTGTCTTACTGGTGCTCGGCTGTTACCTCGCTGCTGTGGTGTCTGCCTGACCATTTGGTAGTCTTTGGCCAAAGAAACAGCCTTTTCCTCACTTTCTGGTCAGTGTTCCTTTACCCAAAGCTGCACATCTGTAGGCAGGATGTTGATGAATTGCTCCATGGCAAATGTGTCGATGATCTGTGGGACTGTTTTGCCCTCTGGTTGTAGCCATTTTATCAGGAGTTCTTTGAGTTGGGCGAAGGCTTCTCGAGGATTGTCGACTGAGTTGTACCGCAGAGATAGAAATCTCTGCCTGTATGTCTCTCCCGAGATGTCACACCTTTTCAGGATTTCACTTTTCACCAGGTCATAGTTTTCTGACTGTGCACTGTCCATATTGCTGCAGGCAAGTTGGGCTTTCCCTGTCAGGTAGGGTACCAGTCTGATTGTCCATTGCTGCTTTGGCCATTGGCAGGCTGTGGCAACTCTTTCAAAAGTTGTCAGGTATGCCTCAATATTATCCGAAGAATACAACTTAGTAAGTTGAATGGCTTTTAAGTTGCTTGTGTTTTGTTGCTCATCTGGATCTGTGCCAGATCTTCTGCCTTTGATAGCTTGCAAGGCATCCAGCCATCACTACTCCAGTCACTGCATCTCTTCTCTCATCTGTTTCTCCATCTCTTTTTGTTGTATAGCCCACCATTTGAAAAAGGCAGTCAGGCTTTCAGGTTCTGTCATTGCCTGTTCTTTTTCCATAACTTGTGCCAGCTGTACAATCTCAACTTGGACTTCTGTCTCTGCTGGTTTGGCTGCCTTTCTCCTGGTAACCACTCCTGGACTTGCTGCTGCAGAATCCATACCTTTTTCTATGCTTCCTGGTACTAGGTCCAGTACCCACACACAAAACTCCTGGCTTAGAGTATGCACAGTGTAAATCCCATTTAGGCTGACACCATCTGTCATCAAGGCACAGGTCAGGAAGCACAGGAAAACCAGGAGCAGTTATAAAATTTGCAGCAAGAGTTTTATTATGAATAACAATAAAATAAAATTGTTCAGAATAACAATTTACAAAGGCAGAATAAACACAGAACATCCATCTGAGTTTTCCTTCAATCTCTGTGTCTCCTGCAAGCAATTGAAGCTCTGTCTTAGAAGTCTTTGCAACCCCCCTTCTTAACAAGCATCCTTTTTTCTTCTAAAATGTCCTTGTAATTGTCAGGCAGGTGCAGCTAGAACACAATGTCCCAGAACTGAGGCCCTTTCTCCACAGCTTTTGCAAAAGGCTTAAAATTGCATTTCAGGTTAACTCCTTGAGTTCCAAATAGCTTTTTGCAATCATCTCAAACTATAATTACTGTATATACATTTCAACAGTAACACTATATAATTTCTAAACAAAGGAATCCCAATAGCAGTTACATTTCCTCCTAATGATTTGCATATATTTTTATACCACCAGATATGCAAGGGAGGAAAAAGACAAAAACAGCAAGGGAAGACTGAGAGACAGTGAGAGGCAAAGAACTGCGAGCTTGTCGGGTCGATCAAATCCTAGCTCTCACAGGAAAAGTTGGTTGCTCAACTAGACAGACAAGAGGCAGGAAAAGAAGGAACAGAACAGATCTCTGCATTCAAACTCACCATAACAACTGGGACAGGGTCCTATTCAACTCTGTCATACTCTCCTACTGCGATCCCTGTCATACTGTCCCTGTTTCTGAGCACCAGGTCTAGTATCACTTTCTCCTGTGTAGGTTCTACTACCAGTTGCATAAGAACATAAGAATTTGCTGGCAGAAGGAGACCATGTGGTCCATCTAGTCTGCCCGGGTTTTCTACCCCTCACTATCAATTTGTCTTGCTAAGGTGACTATACTGTCTATCTCATGCCTGTTTGAATTCACTGTCCATCTTGGCTGCCACTACCTTCAGTGGCAGGCTGTTCCAAGGGTCCACCACCCTCTCCATGAAAAAGTATTTCCTAACATTTGTTTTGAATTTACCTTCCACCAGGCGCATGTTGTGTCCTCTAATATGTGCAACCCTGTTTTCCCAGAAGAGGTTCCTGGTTTGTACTGTGTTGATTTCTTTATCAAATTTAAATGTCTCAATCATGTCTCCTCTGTTAATCCTCTGCTTGAGGGAGAATAAATTTAGCTGGCTGAGCCTAACTTTGTACATTTCATGGTGCAGACCCCGCACCATTTTGGTGGCACATTTCTGCATAGTTTCCAGGCAGCTAATGTCTTTTTATAAGTGAGGTCTCCAGAACTGCACACAGTACTCCAAGTGAAGTCTCACCAGGGACCTGTACAGTGGGAGGATTATATCACGCTTCCTACTGGTAATACCCGTACCAATACATCTGAGGATGCTGCTTGCCTTTAGTGCTGCTTTTTCCCATTGCTTCCCTACTTTTAAATCATTTGAGATCATGACACAAAGATCCTGTTCCAGATTTGTTCCTTCTAGTAGCTGCTCCCCCAGGACATACTTCATGCATGGGTTTCTTCTACGCAAGTGTATGACTTTACATTTTTTAGCATCGAATCTCAACTGCCAGTTCCTGGACCATTCCTCTAGCATCTTGAGATCTACCTTCATTTCTGCGATCCCTTCCTGTGTGTCCACCCTGTTGCAGAGTTTCATATCATCTGCAAAGAGGCAGACTTTCCCTTTCAGTTCTTCAGTGATGTCGCTGATGAATTTGTTGAAAAGGATGGAGCCTAGTACTGACCCCTGCTGCACTCCACTTTACACCTTCCCCTCTTGTGACAGGGTGCCATTTACCAAAACCCTCTGTGTTCTGCCTTTCAGCCAGCTTGTGATCCATTTAACTACTTTGTGATTGATGCCAGCTTGCTCCAGTTTGTTGGCTAGCTTTCTGTGTGGGACTGTATCAAAGGCTTTATTAAAGTCCAGATACATCACGTTCACTGCTGCCCCCCGGTCCACTTCTCTTGTAACCCAGTCGAAGAATTCTATCAAATTTGTTTGGCATGAGTGGCCTGATATGAAGCCAAGCCAGAGGAGGACAACTAAAATGGTGCAGAGTCTGCATCAGAAATCATATGAAGAGAGACTGAGAGAGCTTAATATGTATACGCTTGATGAAAGGAGGGACGGGGGGACATGATAGAAATGTTCAGGTACCTCAAGGGAATCAACAAAGGCCAGGAGGGTAGCATCTTTCAGAAAAAGAGATGTGTAAGAACAAGGGGACACAATTTAAAGATAGGGGGTGGGACAGCTCAGGGGTAATGTGAGGAAATCTTTTTTCATGGAGAGAGTGGTGGATGTGTGGAACTGCCTTCCTGGGGAGGTTGTTGGGGCTAAAACAGTGGGGGAATTCAAACATGCATGGGACAGACACAAGGCAATTGTAGTGGGGGGTGGCAGGAAGTAGGCTGTTGGTTAACTAGAATCTGCAGCTTATCCTCTAGGTAGGGAAATGGGAAGACTGGGTGGGCCAAGTGGTCCTTATCTGCCGTCAAAGTCTATGTTTCTATGTTTCAAGCTGATTTGGGTGAGGCTGCTCACTTGCTTTCAGGTAGTTCATTACCCTTTCCTTAAGCAATGTCTCTATTATTTTACCCACCACTGAGGTCAGACTTACTGGGTGGTAGTTTTCTGCGACCTCCCTGCTACGACTCATGTGCAATGGCATAACTGTGGCCCTTTTCCAGTCCTGTGGTACTAGACTCTGTTTCAGTGAACTGTTAAATAATTCAACACGTGGGGCAGCAAGTTTATCCTTAAGTTCTTTTAGAACTCTTGGGTGTATTCTGTTAGGGTCCACCCTTATTTTAGACAACTCCTCAAGGACCGTTTCTTTCATAAAGGGGGATATGTTAGCTCTGCTGAAGTGTCCTGGCTGGTGCTGGACCATTACCAATGTCTTTCTGTGTGAAGACTGAGCAGAAGAATTCGTCGAGAACTTCTGCCTTGTCTTTGTCGTTTTCCACCAGGTCTCCTTCATTGTTTGTCAGCCGTTTTATTCCTCCTTTGCTCTTTCTTTTTTCTCGCATATTTTGTCCCCCCTTTTCACTTCTTGAGACAGTTTTTCTTCGATCTGGGCCTTTGCCACCCTAATAGTTTCCTGGCTTTCTTGAGTTTCTCTCTGTAGGTTTCTCTATCCTTTTCAGACTTGGTCTCCTTGTACTTCCAAAAAGCTTTTCTCTTTTCCCTAACTATAGTAGCTACTTCTTTGGAGAACCAGAGGGGGTTTCTTGCCCTTTTGGACTTGCTGATTTGTGTAGTGCATAGCGCTGCGACTGACATTATAGCATCTTTCAGCTTTGTCGATTTGTCCTCCACATTCCATGAGGTATCTGTTGCAAGCAGGGGCTTGATCCTTTCCCTCATTTTCAGTAAATCTGCTTTCCTGAAATCGAGCACCCCGATTCTGGAGTGGCAGGGGTCCTCAGTCTTGCTAATGGAGAACCAGATTGACCTGTGGTCACTGGTACCCAGATTGATCTCCCTTTGTATGTCCGATACCCTGGCACTGTTAGTGAGTACCAGGTCCAAGATAGCTGATTCTCTGGTGGGAGAAACCACCATTTGATTCATTCCTGTCCCCTCTAAGCCATGAGGAAGTCTCTACTCCTCTCTGATGAGGTTGTGAAGGTGGACCATTCTACATCTGGTAGATTAAAGTCTCTGACTAGCAATAGCTCACCTTTGTCTGCCATCCTCATTATGTCTTCCAAGACAGTAATTTGTAGTGCCCCACAGATCTTGGTGCCCTCCAAAAATGGGCATCCAGGTGCTCCAGGGTGGCTAGGCAGGATAGATGTGTCCCAGAGTAGTGTTAGGTACCCCTGTGTAGGCCCCAGCATTAGGTCCCCCAACTTAGAGATAGGTAGGTAACCCCCCAAATGGGAAGCCCCAGCTGGGCTTACGTTATTTTTAAAAAAATGTTCTATTTCTGCTGCTTTGTTTCCCCTGTCTGCTGCTCACTAGAACCCACCTCCCAGTTACCTCATGCCAGGCACCTTCCCTCATGGACCTGGTCATGAGCGCAGGCAGGCAGGGATGGGCTCATGAGGATTCTGAGATGGAATCCTCAGCCCTAGTTTTGAACAGCAACAGCCATTCACCATTATTCTGTTTAGTTAAGAGGAGAAAAAGCAGCAGCAAGCTTGAGGGGAGTGCTAGGCTGACTGGGGCTCGGCCAAGGAGAGGGACTTACCTCATGTCCTGGGGTCCCTCCCGATGTCCTGGCTAGTCCATTAGCAATTGCTCCCTCTTTTTCAGCATTGGCATCGGTCTGTCAGCTACCAGATGCCCGCAGTGGTACAGAGATCCCATCGGGAGGGGTGGCAGGTCCAGACTATCCCCTCCAGTCCTTACAGCCCAGCTGATGTTCGTTGGGAGGGGTAGCAGGTCCAGGCCATCCCCTCCATAAGTCCAGCCTCAGGATGTTCATTGGGAGGGGCCACAGCAGCAGCAGAAGTAGGCCATTCCACCATCAGCAGCAGCAGCGGTAGCACAAGGAGGCCAGTGGGTGAAGGTGGGTCCAGGCCTCCCCACATTCGGCAGCAGCAGTCCCAACCCAGGAGCAGATGAAGGGTGGAAGGGTGAGTGGCAGCAGCACCAAGTTTGGGTGATGGCCACCAAACAGCGAAGACTTGGCTTGTTTTTTTATAAAGAAAAAAATAAATAAACTTTGGCGCTCCAAGCACCAGCAGTAACTGTGGAGCAGGCAAGGTCCCTATGAAAGGAACACCCATGAGGCAGAGTTGAAAAAAGGCTCCGTAGAACCAGAGAAATGTGGGGGCAGGCAAGGCCCCAACAAGGACCGTCCTCAGGGTGGAGTTCAGAGGAAGAGCTCCCTGGGCCAGTGCCTGTTGAGGCAGAGCAAGGGTGTTGCATGCCAGAGTGATTGACAAGAAGGCCCCAGCCAGGCCCTAGGGATTTAAAGGGGCAATGACAGGCCCACTAGATTTAAATGGGGCAACGACAGGCCCCTCAAGTCTAAAAGGGAGTAGGAACTGTACATATGAATGGCAACATTAGTAAATGCCTCAGGATGGAATTTAAAGTGGTATGTGCAGGATTTAAAGGGGCAGAACAAGAGCAAGGCTCTGTTGAGCCATGGAACTGTAAATAAATAACTGCTTGCATAAATGAATGTGGATTAATGCCTGCCAGCCAAAGAGGGTCACCAAGAGACAGTGCCACTGTGATTTTCATTTAATGGAATGACTTAAACTGTTTGATTTTTGTAATGTGCCAACACTAAGTAATGTTTTCTAGAAGTAAAGACACTGATATAAGGTTTAATAAATGTTTTATTGTGCCACCACCCTTCTGTTTGTATGTGGTCCCAGGTGCCCCAACTTTGTTTTCCCCAACCAGCTGTCTTGTCCCCATCTGTTGCCTCCTTGTTTCTCACATGTCCCAGCAGTCCAGGTAGGGGCTGTGGCTGGGTGAAGTTGGCAGACTAGTTCCTGGAGGGGTGTCATTTTCCAGTGGTCCTTGGACACCTGTAAGCCAATGGCCCACACCGCCTCAGAACAGTCCTTTGGCTTGTATCCTGTTTGGCATTTTCTCCCTGCCCTCTCAGCTGGCTCCCCATCTTGTTTCCTTCCTTTCCCCATTTGGACACACAGGGTTAGCTGGTTAAATTTACTGTACAGCAATGCATCTAGAGTATTGTTAGTCCAAACTGTGGGGTGCAGTACATGAATTTTGTACTGTGTAGATATTTAGTCTTTTAGAGTTTAGGATTTAGGGATGTGGTACATAAGGCTAGTAACATTATAGTTTTTATAGAGTTTTAGAATTTAGACATTTCTTGTAATAATATTGCAGTATGTTTAATAAATGTTGACCTTGTTTTTGCATTCAAGTCAGCTTCACACCTCTCCTTGTGTTCCCAACATAGTAGCAATTGAACTTGGGCCCCCTTCCCCCAAATTCCCTGACACCCACTGGTTGGGCGTCACACAAAAATTCACCTCCAGGTGGTTGGCGTAGTTGGATTACATGTTCTCCCTCCAAGTTGTAGCTGGGGTGGACTTGTGCCCTGAACTGACTAGGCCATTTTGAGAGTGGTTGGCGTCAGTGGCTTCCCTCACCTATTGCAAACTTGGCATAGTCAGCAGGATATAGAGCGAGTGCTCCGAGGAGTCCAAAGCGTGAAGCGACTCAGGTAGGAATGCAGAACAATGGTGTTATGTACAGTATAGAGTATGTTTAAGTTGTTTAGCTATACATGGGGACATGTATATTTTTATGGGGGCAAATTTGTAGTGCCCCAGAGTTCCTGCTGCCTTCCAAAAATGGGCATCCAGGTGCTCTAGGGCTGGCTTGGCAGGATAGATGTGTCCCAGGGTAGCATTAGGTGCCCTTGTATATGCCCCATCATTAGTTCCCCCAGCTTAGAGTTAGGTAGGTGTGAAGGCTGTGGGATTAAAGACTCGGACACCAATTCAGGATGCCAAAATTGGACCTCTCTGTCCAATATTTATTGGAGAAACAAATAAAATAAGGGAGAGAACTGTACGAACTTAATACGACAAAATAAGCATTCAAAGACAAAATAAGAAGGATTTAAGCATATATTTCTAGTAAAGGCTAGAGAGCTGTTGATCCTTAGACAGACCAACTCACACTGTCCCAGACAGAAGCAGAGCTTTTTTATCTAGGAGCTGGATCAGATGACCCAAAAACTCCTCCTGCTTTCTATTATGTACCTGTATTTCTTTAATAACACTTATTTTTAATCAACTGAAAGTTATGTACATTTATGCATTATATAATAATGCTTTGGCAGCTCAAAGATAGAGATTTTATATGAATGTAATGTAAAACTTTCCATATCTACTTACCCTGACTCCTCCCACATTCAGTTGTACCATAAATGACAACAGAAGGAGGCCGGCCGGCTCTTAGAGGGGGGTAAACTTAATGTGGAAAGGACGTTCCAGCAAAGCAAAGAAGGAAAGGTAAAAAACTTGACATGAAAGAAATACTAAAATATGGCAAGTGCCTTTGCAGCAAATACATTAATTTTATTACATTAGTATTACCAATTCTACTGTTCTGAAATGATACATGTACTTCACTTCTACTTGCGCTTTACTATTCTTCTCGCCACTCACTCTTGCGGCATTTCTAGTTGTTCAAATGACAGCAGTTTAAAGCAGTGGACAAAGCCGTTGGCTCCTATGGGGTAAACCTAATCTTAAACTTAACATGAGCCGAAATGGTAAACGCACCACACGTCTGAGTAAGCCAGCTTTATAGACAGAACCAGCCGGACTTGCTTACTCAGGCGTGGTACGGAAAACTTACAGTCTCCTGGTTATTTTCAGTGCTTTAAATGGGGGAAGCTTTGCTAAGCACCACACGGCTCTTTATTCAGAAAATGCTTTCCCCTTAAGAGAGTACTTGAAAGCGCTTTGCTAAGCTCCTCGATTTACCCATTTGGGTGTACATTTGCAGCGCTTTCTCCCAGAGCTAGACAACTGAATAAACCATAAGATTAAAAAGGGGGGAGGGGTTTACTACTTGCTTATTAGGCAGGTTGCCAGCCTACCAATATGCTACAAAAAAAAAAAGAATAAATGTCCATGGTTATTACCGAAAAGATACAGAAGAAAGAGGGTGGGGGGGGGGTGTTTTGCTGTTGTGCAACAGACTTGAAATAATAAAAACCAAAAAGGGAAAAGAGAAGGTTACAGCTATAGTTATTCCAGCTCCAGGGTTAAGAGGTGTTCCCTCTGACATACTTTCCCCTTTTGGTACAAAATCATTTGGTCAAATATTTCGTACAATTCCATGTTCTACAACACAGGCAAAGGTTATCAATCAGATCTCTTCTTATGGAAGAGATGGAGCTTTAGTCCACCCTCATCCAAAGCTCCACCTCAGGGTCCCTATTCATAAATACTACATTTGTACAATGTATACAATTGACACTGGCTATCAAATATTATAAATTACACTTTTACCCCGAGGTCTGATTGTGCCTTTATTCCTGTCTATTTATTCCAGCACCAAATCAAGACAGGAAATCAGCATTTTTATGAGTTGACCCAGCTTTATGTCTCACTGTGAATGTGTAGGGCTGCAGGGTGAGATACCACCTCATAATGCGAGGATTTTTATCCTTCATTACCATCAACCAGCAAAGGGAGTTATGATCCATAATTAATTCAAATTGCGCCCCCCATAAATAGAACTTCAAGGTTTCAATTGCCCAGCGAACAGCCAGACATTCTTTTTCAATCATAGCATATTTTGTCTCTCACACATGTAACTTCCTACTTATATGTAGGATGGGGTGTTCCTGCCCATCTATCACCTGCAATAATACAGCACCAATCCCTGTAGCAGAAGCATCAGTTTGTACTAAAAAAGGTTTGGAAAAATCAGGGTTTATTAATACTGGGGCAGAACACAATAATGCTTTAATAGCACAAAAGGCTGCTTCACATTCAGAGGTCCATTTAACCTTGGTTGGATTGTTCTTTTTAGTAAGGTCTGTCAGTGGGCTGGCTAGGGAGACGAAATTAGGTATAAAGCACCTATAATATCCAGCTAACCCAAGAAAGGATCTTACATGTTTCTTTGTAATGGGTCTCAGACATTTGGCTACAGCGTCTGTTTTCCCTACATCTGGTTTAATACACTGTTTACCTATCACAAACTCTAGATATTTAGTTTCTTGCATTGCCAGCGCACATTTCTTTGGATTAATGGTAAGGCCTGCATTTTCCAGAGCTTGTAGAACTGCTTTTATATGTGTCATATCATCCCAGGTTGGACTATAGATAATAACATCGTCTAAATATGCTGCACTATAGTCCATGTGAGATTGTAACGCTTGATCCATCAACCTCTGAAATGTGGCCGGAGCTCCATGTAATCCAAAAGGCATCATGGTAAAATGAAAAAGTCATTTTGGTGTACTAAATGCCATCTTTTCTTTTGAGGTCTCATCCAGGGGTATTTGCCAATATCCCTGCAATAAATCTAATGTTGTTAAATAATGTGCTTTCCCTAAACAATCGACTATGTCGTCAATTCGTGGCATAAGGTAACTGTCGAATTTAGAGATTGCACTAAGTTTTCGGAAGTCAAGACAAAGGCGAATTCCTCCTTCTTTTTTAGTTACTATCACCATAGGGAAGGACCAGTCACTTTTAGAGGGTTCTATGACTTTCAATTTAATCATCTTATCCAGTTCTTTAATTACTTCCTCTCTCAACTTCTCAGGGAGTCTATAAGGTTTTACCTGAATAGGATTTGTGTGGAGGACTTCTATATGGTGTTGAATCAGGTCTGTTTTTTCCAGGGGTGTTAGTAAACATCCCTTGGTAAATACAAAATCCCACATGCCCACACAATGCAAAGCATCATGGGCTACATATGCAAATCACCACAGAATGTTATGCTGGTTCAACTTTAAGCAGAATTGCATGGTGCCGAAAGGCCTCTCACACAGTTTGCAAAGGGTGCTAACAGATGACATAGACACGTGTTTCATCCTAGCAGGACTCATCAGTATGCCTCATCTTTTTGACACCCCAGTGGAATGAACCAGCTACCCTAAGACGGTCTGTCTGGGTTATGCTGTGGTTGCAAAATCTGTTCCAGTTCATGATTCTGTATACTTGTCAATTCCTGATTCCTGGGTATGTCTGTTAAGGAACCTGACCCTTCTAATCTTTCATATGCCATCTCTAGCTCACTTTCTGTTGGCTCTGGACACACATAACAAACAGGGGAATTCCTTTCTTGCCACAGTTTTAGGAGGTTAACATGATACATTTTCCTTTTAATCCTTACATCCGGCAACTCTACCTCATACGTCACTGGCCCACATTGTTTATTAATAGTGTAAGGTCCTTGCCACTTCATATTCAGTTTATTGTCAGAAGAAGGCAAAAGTAGCAGGACTTTATCCCCTGTTTGAAATGATTTCTGCCCTACTCCTCTGTCATATAGGGCCTTCTGTTTTATCTGTTGTTGTAGTCCCTTTTTGTGAGCCAATTCAACATATCGCATTCGTTTTTGTCTCATTTTACTTACAAACTCCAGGGTTGTTGTAGGGCCTACCTCCTGCCCTTCCTCCCATTGTTCTTTTATTATATCAAGAGGTCCTCTAGGGTTCCTCCCATATAATAATTTGAAGGAAGGATATCCTGCTGAAGCTTGTGGGACCTCTCTATATGCAAACATTAAAAATGGGAGATACTGGTCCCAATCCTTTCCCTTCTCTTGCACATATTTTCTTAACATTTGTTTCAGGGTCTGATTAAATCGCTCCACAAGCCCATCAGTCTGTGGGTGGTAAGGGGAAATATGGATCGCATATACATTTAGGGCCTGATATAGATGTTTTAGGACCTGTGAACAAAAGTTAGTGCCTCTATCTGTTAGGATTTCCCTGGGTATTCCCAACCGGCTAAAGATTTTAACAACCTCTTCTGCAATCTTGTTAGCAGTTATGGTCCGTAAGGGAATAGCCTCTTGGTACTTTGTATGGTAATTGCATAACACTAAGATAAATCGATTTCTCTTCTTGGTTTTCTGTAGGGGACCTACAATGTCCATTGCCACCCGTTCAAATGGGTGATTTATAATGGGTAGAGGCTGCAGAGGGACTGTATACTTTTTACCTACTTTGGCTATCTTTTGGCATTCAGAGTAACCCAAACAATACTCCTCTACCTCTTTATGTATCCCAGGCCAAAAGAAATGATATAAAATTCTAGCTAAGGTACAATCCCTCCCCAAATGTCCAGCCATGGGACTATCATGGGCCAATTGTACCATTTGAGTCCTATATTCCCTGGTACCAGTAGCTGATCTACCTGCTGTCCTGTTCTAGGATGTATACAAGTTCTGTACAACAGGTTATTTTTCATTTTATAGCAGGGTTTATTCCCTGCTTCCTCCTGGGATACCTGTGAATAAAGAGGTGTTAATGTATCATCTGTTTTCTGTTTTTTTTTCAAAGTCACATTTATTAGTTATATCATTTATATCAGTCTCCTCAACATTAATATCTGGAACATGAGTCTGAGTCCAGTGTAGTTTATCCAGACGCCGCTCTTTCTTTGTTTTTCTGTTTTTGCCTGGAATACCAAAAATATCTTCATCAAATTGGAACAAGGTACTCTGTTCACCCTTTTCACTTTGTGCCGTTGTGGTTACTGCATAAAGTTGATTAGCTGAAATAAAAGTCTTAAAGTCAGGATGATTCTGTCCCAACAACACAGGAACTGGTAACAGGGGTACTATTCCTACTTCCATTTCTCTTTTGGAATAAATTGTCTGTAGCTCCACTGAGGTTGTGGGGTAATAATGTACATCCCCATGTATACAGATTACCCTGTCTTAGTAGACTTCCTAGGCATTCCCTCCACCAATTCCACTTGAACCAATGTCTGTTTGCTCCCCGAATCAATAAGCCCCAGAACCATCTGTGTTCCAGGTTGTACTGGTATGGTGTAATGTTTCAAGTTTGCCAAAGCCAAATGTACATTCCCAGATTGTTTCTTTGGGCAATAGCGAGCAATATGGCCTTTCTCATGACAGTCTCTACAATATGATATCCAAGGGTAATGGTCTATAGGGTCTATTCCCAGCACGCTCTGTCCTTTGTTTTACTGAATGTCCAACATTATTAGCAGGTATAGAAGTAGAAGGAGCTCTTACCATGCTGGATGTACTGGGATGACCAGCTGGAGTCTTCTTTCTTTAGGGTCTAGCTGTTAGATAGTCCTCTGCTAGGGAGATGGCCTTTCCGGAAGTATCTGGGCGATGCTCCTTCACCCATATTTGTACATCCTGGGGTAAAACATGAATATATTGCTCTACCACAATGGCATCCATTATTTGGTACAATGTCTTAACTCTGGGCTGTAACCATTTATGGCACAAATTGTTCAATCTTACATAAATCTCTCTTGGATGGTCAGCAGGTTGAAACCGGAGTGTACAAAACCATTGTCGGTATGTCTCGACACTAATGTCATACCTCCTTAAGATCTCTCCTTTGACAGCATCATAGTTTTCTGCCTGTCGACTGTCCATGTTACCATAGGTCAACTGAGCCTTTCCAGTAAGATAGGGTGCCAGGCGAATAACCCATTGCTCCCATGGCCATCCACAGGCTCCTGCTACCCGTTCAAAAGTTGTCAGGTAGGATTCTATGTCATCCTGTTCTCCTAGCTTAGTTAGTTTAATGTCCTTCGGAGTCTCATTGGGAGCTGGGGGACTTCGGAGAGTACTTATTTTCTGAATAGCCCTTAAAGTCTCCTGCCATCTCCTCTCATTTCTTTCTTGCTCTCTCTATCTCTCCTTGTCCATGGCAAATTGCTTGAGACAGAGCCATCTCAACAGGTCATGTGACAGTTCCAGTGGTTCTTCCTCAATCGGGGCACCAGCTGTTGCGCCCTGGAGGTCCTCATCTTCCTCCCTTGGAATTTGCTCTGCTTTAAGCCTTTCCTCTTTTTGCTCAGGCAGCCCAAACAACAATGGTTCTCCCAACTTATCCGTCATAGTTCTGGTCAATATGCCTTTGGGTCTCATCACAGGTTCAGTTTCTATCTTCCCTTCCTCCATCCCTAGGTTGGTCCGACAACTGCTTGGAAAAGACACCAAGTGGACCACAATCCCACTTCTGACACCAACTGTGAAGGCTGTGGGATTGAAGACTCGGACACCAATTCAGGATGCCAAAATTGGACCTCTCTGTCCAATATTTATTGGAGAAACAAATAAAATAAGGGAGAGAACTGTACGAACTTAATACGACAAAATAAACATCCAAAGGCAAAATAACAAGGATTTAGGCATATATCTCTAGTAAAGGCTAGAGAGCTGTTGATCCTTAGACAGACCAACTCACACTGTCCCAAAGACAGAAGCAGAGCTTTTTTATCTAGGAGCTGGATCAGAAGACCCAAAAACTCCTCCCACTTTATATTATGTAAACTGTATTTCTTTAATACCACTTATTTTTAATCAACCAAAAGTTATGTACACTTATACATTATATAATAATGCTTTGGCAGCTCAAAGATAGAAATTTTATATGAATTTAATGTAAAACTTTCCATATCTGCTTACCCTGACTCTTCCCACATTAAGTTGTACCATAAATGACAACAGAAATATGCTGGTCGGCTCTTAGAGGGGGTAAACTTAATGTGGAAAGGACGTTCCGGCAAAGCAAAGAAGGAAAGGTAAAAAACTTGAAATGAAAGAAACACTAAAATATGGCAAGTGCCTTTGCAGCTTTATTACATTAATATCACCAATTCTACTGTGCTGAAATTATACATGTGCTTCACTTCTACTTGCGCTTTACTATTCTTCTCGCCACTCGCTCTTGTGGCATTTCTAATTGTTCAAATGACAGCAGTTTAAAGCAGCAAACAAAGCCGTCAGCTCCTAGAGGGTAAACCTAAACTTACACTTAACATGAGCCGAAACGGTAAATGCACCACACATCTGAGTAAACCGGCTTTATAGACGGAGCCAGCCGGACTTGCTTACTTAGGCGTGGTGCGGAAAGCTTACAGTCTTCTGGTTATTTTCAGTGCTTTAAATGGGGGGATATTTGCTAAGCACCACACGGCTCTTTATTCAGAAAATGCTTTCCTCTTAAGAGAGAACTTGAAAGCGCTTTGCTAAGCTCCTCGATTTACCCATTTGGGTGTACATTTGCAGCTCTTTCTCCTGGAGATAGACAACTGAATAAACCACAAGATTAAAAAGGGGAGGAGTTACTACTCGCTTATTAGGCAGGTGCCAGCTTACCAATATACTACAAAAAAAAAGAATAAATGTCCATGGTTATTACCAAAAAGATACAGAAGGGGGGGGTGTTTTGCTGTTGCACAACAGACTTGAAATAATAAAAAACAAAAAGGGAAAAGAGAATGTTACAGCTATAGTTATTCCAGCTCCAGGGGTAAGAGGTGTTTCCTCTGACAGTAGGTAACCCCCCCAAACGGGAAGCCCCAGCTGGGCTTACGTCTTTTTTTATTTTTTTGCATAATTTGTTTATTGAAAAATTATTTGATTTATATCCACATGTATTCAACATTCACAGCACAAATAACACATATCGTATTCAACATTACTTGTACATTTCATCCCTAGGTGCACACTTTATCATGAACTTATCACTTCACTATAATCAGAACAACAGTTAATCTAAACAATTGGTCCATATCCCATATAACTCTCTCCATTCCCCTGGAGGGGGAGAGCAGGACAGTGGGAAATCAATATCTCCTCCCTTATTTTTCCCCAGCTACCCTGGGGGAAGTCTTTTAAGCCTTATACCACCAAACCATCCTGTAAAATCAGAGCCTCAGCTGGGCTTAAACTAGCAATGTATGGTTCCCAGCTACTGTACGTAGGGATCCCTCTCCCTTCCCCCTAACCGTCTGCGTAAGCTTCTCAAGGGCTAGAGTCTGGGCAGTCAACGTGTACCACTGCTGCACTGTGGGGGTTGCATTTGACACCTATGTATTTTGAATGCAGTGCCAAGCTAATATCAGTAGAACTCTTGCCCACCTTGGAAGTGGGACCCAGTCCCCCTCCCCCCTCCTCCACCCCAAACAGGCCCAGCAAGGAGTCCAGTGCCAGGGTTCGGCCCAGCATGTTCCCTACCTCCAGTATTACCATCTTCCAAAATTTCTGTAAAATTGGACATGACCAAAAACAATGTATGTATGTTCCCACCTCCTGGTTGCACCTACTGCACTGAGAGGTCACTGCCGGATGAAACTTATTCACTATAGCAGGAGGGTAATATAATCTGTGCACAAACTTACAGAAAGCCTCTTTGAACCTATTATACACCATTATACCCACGTGCATAGCCAATAACATTTTCCAGTTATTTTCTTCAATATGTAACCCTGGTCCCTTTCCCACAATCCCTTAGTTCTAAGGGTTAAGTCAGGAATAATTTGTTTCCCTCCCTTTGTAGCCTTCCATATGAAACCTTTGGGGTCTTTCTTGGTTTGGGCTATTAAGGATTCTATTTTCCTTAGCCCTTGCAACCCATTACCTCCTCTGTCCAGCTCTATCACATAAGCTCAAACCTGCAGGTATCGAAGTAAATGCCCTTTCTCCAAACCCAGACCCTGCTGTAAGTCGGTAAATGAACCCTGTGTACCCCTCACATAAAGATCCCCTAAACTATTTATTCCCTTCTCCTCCCATGTTTTGAATCCTGGTCCTCTAAACCTGGTAAGAAGAAAGGGTTCCCAGCAACTGGTAACAGTAGCGTGTCCACTCTCTTTATTTCCCTGCTTTTCAGTAGTTGGCCCCAACCATCTATAACCACATCAGCAGGTTCCTTTCCTCCTTCCACCACCTGTAAATGTTTCTGGGTGGAAGTACCTTATTTAAGGAGTCAATTAGGCAGGCCAATTCAGGCAGCACTCTATATTTGTGAGTAGCCACTGCAGGCATTTCAGAGCTGAGAAGCTAGTGTAGGGACTGTACCAAAAGGGTCCCACCGTGGAGTGGTGGTATAGCTTGCTCACTTTGGAATTCCAATCTGAAAACTAAGAGGACCTCCCTTCTTTACATAAAGTTTAAAGTAAGTAGAGCCAGTGGCCATGAAATTGTTTAAATATTAATATGTACCATGTTTGGGGGGGGAGGTTTGTGCACTGGTATTTTGTTTTTAACTCCTTTCCTCCTGAACCTGGTATGCTCTTCGCCCTCTAGTATTTAGAGTTGGGGTAATTCTCCCTTTGCATTCTAACTGTTCTAGATCCACCCAGCTGGCCACCTCCAGTTTATGTACCCAATCACTAATATATCTCTGCGGTATAGACAAGAAATAATTCCAAAGGTCTGGAAAATTCATCCTTCCCTTGTGTGTTGTCGCTTTTAGTTTCTGCAACTCACCCTTGAGCATTTCCCTTGCCATATAAATGAAGAGAACGCTGCCTCCAGTCTTTTAATATCCCCCTTTATCAGCCCCATGTGTAGCATTTGCATAATGTACAAGATCCCAGGGAGGATATTCATTTTAATCACATTGATCCTTCCCAGCCAGGACATTAGGAGGGTGGCCAACCTCTGCAGATCAGCCTCTATGGTGCTTACAATGAGTGTACAGTTTAATTCACATAAGAACCCCAGTGACCTACCCATGTTAATGCCCAAGTACGTAAAACTCTGACCTACCACCTTTAGCCCCCATGTTCCTTCCTTTTCCAAACCCCTAGGAAGACCCAGTAGCTCTGACTTATCCAAATTTATCTTGTATCCTGAAAATTGTGCAAAGTGCTTAATCAAACTCAGTAATGGAGGCAAGGAGGTCTCTGGTTCACTAACAAACAGCAGCATATCATCTGCATACAAAGTGATTTTATGTTGCCTCCCCAATGCACCCCTCACCCCACTGATCTCCTCGCAGAGTCGGACAGCCAATGCCAATGGTTCCACCGCTAAAGCAAATAGCAAGGGAGATAGTGGGCATCCCTGCCGAGTGCCTCTATTCAGATTCAGCCCTCCCAAGAGTGTTCCATTCACTAACACCTGAGTCCTTTGGGATCTACACATTGGCCATACCCAGCCCACAAATGTCTCACCCAGACCAAACCGGGTCAACACCTCAAAGAGGTATCCCCACTCCATTCAATTGAATGCCTTTTCTGCATCCATCAAAATTATATATGTATCTCCCTTCAACCTATTTGCCCTCCACACCACATTTAACAGCTGATGGACATTATGATATGAGAGCCATCCCCTTATGAACCAGGTCTGGTCTGGGTGGACAATCTCCAGCATGACCGTCTCCAGCCTAGTGGCCAGAACCTTTGCCAGTATTTTAAGATCACACTTCAACAGTGATATTGGTTTATAAGATGCACACTCTAATATATCCTTCCCTGGTTTGGGGATCAGGCATATTCCTGCATCAAAGAATGTGGCAGGGAGCTCCAGTTACCCCTCCTCCAGCTGTTGAAAAGTCTCCATCAATGGACCAGCCAGTTGAGTTGCCATTCCCTTATAATATTCAGCAGGAAAGCTGTCTGGGTCACTTGCTTTTCCCCTTTACAGCCCTTGTATAGCACTCAACACCTCCCCCCTCTTTATTGGTTGATTAAGAGTGTCTCTTTGTCCCCTCGTTACGTTTCACATGTTAATATTGTCTAAAAAGGAATGGGCGAATCCTGCCTGTCCCCCTCCTTCAATCCAATATAGCTTCTCTTAAAAATTCCCAAAACACTCCCTTATCTTCTGATTGTCCCTATAGAGTGTATCTCCCATGTCTTTAATATTTGTAATGTGCATGGGACATTTCCTTCCCTGAATCAAGCAAACCAGAAATGGGCCAGGTTTGTTCCCCCATTCAAACAATTGCTTTTTACAAAACATTCAGGATTTCCTGGCTTCTCCTTTCAGCAGCAGATTTAGTGCCTCTCTTGTAATCTCTAGACTCCTCCTCACTTCTCCTCCTCACCTCCCGCCACTCTTCTCTCCAAGTCTTTTAAGCGGGTTTCAAGCTCTGTTCTCTTCTCCTGTCTCTTCTTCTTTAACTGAGGCACATAGCCAATAACCATGCCTCTCATATATGCCTTCCCTGTGTCCCATATCATGGCCTTGGTGGTAGGGGAGTCCGCATTCATATCTATATATGCCTTCCATTGGTTTTCAAGAAATTCCTTGAACTGCTTATCCCCCAGCACATAGGTCGGGAACTTCCATGGGGGGGGCCTCCCTCCATTGCCCCATCCGTAATGACAGGATGCCCATTGCATGATCCAAGATGTGTATTGGACTATGTTAAACATTTTGCACCCTTATGTACCAGTCTCTAGGTATATAAATATAGTCAAGTCAAGACCACGTACCATGCAGGTTTGAATACAATGTGTATCCACGCACCCCGGGGTTTGCAGCCCGCCACCCATCCATCAAGTCTAGATCTACCATTGCCATTGTTTGATTGCCTCCCCTGTTCTACCCTGACTACCTGAGTGATCCAGGAAGGGGTCCATAGTATAATTCAGATCTCCTCCCATACTAACCTCGGAAACTGTTCTTTAACCAACAAAGTGAGGAGTGAGCCATAAAAGTTCAGGTCATATACTGCTGGGGCATAAATACTACCAAATGTGATCATTTTACCAACCAACTCCCCGATAACAAATACATATCTACCCCCTCCTGGGTCCTTCACTACCCACTTTACATGAAACGGGAGATTTCTATGGATCAATATGGCAACTCCTCTCTTATGTGAAGAAAATGATGCTGCAAAACATTTCCCCACCCACCCACGTGCAAGTTTCGTGTGCTCGAGATCCGTAAGATGGGTTTCTTGTAGCAACACAATATGTGCCCCCTGCCTTTTCATTGCCATCAGTAGGCCAGTTCATTTCACTGGGTTGGCTATCCCCTGGACATTCCACATTATGATCAACAGATCCTTCATATTGGCTATTCTGCCATATCATTTCTTTCTCTGTGCTCATCCTTGGGGGCCATATCGCCATCATATCCGCCAGGATTGTTAACTGCTCTTAAACCACTCTGCATAGCATACTTTGTGCACCTAATATGGATGTGTTTATGCAAAAACAGATAAGAAAAAAACAGCATAACAACAATAACAACAGTAACAACTATAACCCATTCGGACTTGGATCCCTTCCCCTGGATCAGTACGAACCTGTGAGCTCATACTGCCTCTCTCCCTTCCCTCCCCTTCCAGTACCAATTTTAACTCATAACATGTCCCAAATGACCCCGCCACCCTCTGCCCTTCCCCTCACAGTCTTTCACTTTCCAATAACATCTGTCTTCCACCGCATATCTACTCTCTGCACCTTTTCCTCATAGCAAGCAAACATATTCCCACTCAAACCTATTTCCCTCACCCCTCCCCTCCCCAAACCTCCACTACTAGTGTGATCCATGACACTAACTGCTGAAAACACATGAGTGTCCACCCAGTCCCCCTCATAGAACATGTCTCCCCCACTTCCCCTGCCAGCTCAACAATCCCTTTTTGTGCCCCTCATTTAGCCTCATGCTCTTCAGGGTCCCAATTAACTGTATGTATCCAGAGTGCAAGCTCATTCCCAGGACCCCTAAACTGAGCCCTTCTCTCTTTGTTCCCTTCCTCCCACGCCGCCTCTTCCAAAACCATCCCTCCACTTTTCCACCTATCCCCCTCATCTGCCCTACTTGTGCGACAGTAATATATATAAAAACAGATTTGTTTTTAAGTTATTCACATCTGTTAGCTGTAAAAAGTGAAAACATTTTTTTTATTTTCTGCTGTTTTTTTATCTAATTGTAAAAATACTAAAAGATGTCTGTAAATGAAACACAACTCATTTTGTAGATATTGTTGTGCTGAACAAAATCTGTGCTCGCAGTATCATGCTATCATTTTTTGTTTTAAAGTTATTCCCACTTGTTTGCTGAAAAAGTGAAAGAAATTGAAAAGTTTTTTTTTATTTAGTTAGTTTTTATTTACCGGGTAGGTGCACTAGCCAGAAAGACTATTTTCAGGCATGACCCGGGAGAGTACAGAGACAAACTTCAGAAAACATCATGATACATAATGCAAGGGACAGGAACATCATAATACATAGTACAAGTTACATAACAGCAGCAAAGTGACAAGGAATAGAGGTAGTTAGACAAAAATAAGCATTTAGATTAGCATAAGACAAAATACAGTCAGGTCAGATTAGGAAATTGAGGTAGTAAGACCAAAGTACAGCATTAATATTTACATAAGTCAAAACAATAATGTCAAATTTGGCGGCCAGGAATAGCTATAAATAAAACACCACTCATTATGTAGATAGTTTTGTGCTGCTCAACTTTCATGCTCACAGTACCATGCTATCAATTTTCATTTGAAGGTTATTTGCATTTGAATATGGTTAGTACTGCTACTGAGGCTACTGAGGCTGAATATGCAAATGAGTTCCAAATGAACCAATCACTACCTACTGTAGGGATAAATTTACCTACAGTGAGGATAAATGTGATTTATAAAATGGTAGAGACCAATTGAGTAATCTGATTGGTTATTTATAGTGCATAGTGAATAGGAAAGAGGAGAAAAAATAAACAGTAGTTTTGCTGTATTAGGGCTGGTGCAAATTATTAACCCCCCCCCCCACTAGATGTTCAAAAAATAAAGATCAGGGTACAATACTCGATTTAATTTTTGTTTCTCAAGATTTAAAAGTGACTACCTGGGAAGTTATGCCACTAAATTTAGGAGACCACAATCTAGTAAAATGTAATGTGGAATTAAAATTACCAATAACTAAAACTAATGCCTCCTATTGGATCAGAGACCAAAGGAAATTTAATATAGAATCCTTTAGAAATAGTTTAGAAATCATACTTTGGGATAGAGTTTTTCTGATACCAGATTTAGAACTTGCAATACAAGAATTTAATAATTTAGTAATAGAAGTAATAGATACACATGCACCGAAAGTATTAAAGAATAGGAATAATAAAGATGCTAGATGGATAACAGAAAGACTAAATAAATACTTAAGAATAAGAAATCAAGTATGGAAAAAAGCAAGGAAAACAAAAACAAAAGAAGATTGGGATAAGTTTAGGCAGTGGAGGATTAAATGTAAAAAGGAAGTTAGGATAGCAAAAAATAAGTACTATAGGGAAAATATAGACAAAGGAAATGATCCAAAAAAGTTCTGGAAATATGTTTCAGAATTGCAAAATTCAGTTAAAATAAAAAACAAAATCTCAATTGAACAAGACAATATGATAGAAGAAAATCCTGTAAAAGTAGCAAATTTATTAAATTAATATTTTAGGGATCTGCCTGATTTAAATGTTTCCAAATTCTCAATACGGTCATTAAAAAAACCTACAAAATTAATAGAAAGAAATGGGCAAGGGATTAGGAATAAATTAGAAAAACAATATGAATACGGATTTAATTTTAGGGAAGTAACAGTAGAGGAAATAAAAAGAGAATTGTTAAAACTAAATACAGTAAAAGCTGGAGGTTTAGATGGCTTGGATACAAGATATTTAAAAATAGGAGCAGAAATTTTAACACCCATGATTACTTATTTTGCGAACTGGAGTTTAAAAAGTGGAATTGTCCCTGAAGTCTGGAAAACAGGCAAAATAATCACAATCTTTAAAGGGGGAAATAGCACTAACCCCTCAAATTATAGACCGATAGTTCTACTCCCCGTGTTATCAAAACTATTAGAAAAACAAGTACATAAACAATTTTACCCATATTTGGAACAAAGAAGGTTATTCACAAGTCAACAGCATGGATTTAGGGAAGGGAGGTCCACAGACACTGCCCTAATAGACTTTAATAATTTGGTGGCTAATTCATTAAACATGGGAAGAAAGACAGGAGCAGTGTTTGCAGACCTAAGTAAAGCTTTTGACTTGGTTGATCATAATAAATTATTAGCCAGGTTGGGTAAAATGGGAGTTCAAGGGGTGGAACTACAGTGATTTCAATCATATCTCTCAGCAAGAATGCACTGTGTTTCAAATAGAAATAATTTCTTGGATTTGATACAAATAGAAAGAGGTGTTCCTCAAGGCTCAGTGTTGGGCCCATTATTGTTTAATGTGTTCGTGAATAGCTTACCATCTGCAATCTTATATGGTGAAGTGAGACTTTATGCGGATGATACCATGATAGTCTCTTCAGCTGATACTGAAGAACAACTTAAAGAAATATTACAGTATGATTTGATAGCATTAGAGAAATGGTTTAGAAAGATGGGTCTGGTGTTGAATGCCAAAAAAACACAGTGTATGATATTTGGGCTGGGAGAAAAGCAGAAAAAGATAACAGATATAAAAATAAGGTTAGCGGATGGGGGGGTTGATCATGAACACAAAACAATACAAGTATTTGGGAGTTTTGATAGACTCAAAATTGACTTATAAAGAAGATATTTTCCAACAGGTTAAAAAAGTGAATCAGCTTTTGGGGGCTTTAAGAAGAGTAGCAGGGTGCCTTAGTATAGAAGCTAGAGAGAAATGTGTGGTCCAAATGATACTTCCCATTTTGGAATATGGCTCTTTTTTATGTATGTTTTCTATCCAGACAGCATTGCAGAGTATTGAGCGTACCTATTATAGATTGGGGAAGTTTATAACAAAAAGTAAGCAAGGAACTCATCATTGTATCTTATTTGAAAAACTAAATTGGTTACAACCTGAAATAAAAAGAAAATATTTATGGATATTATGGTGCCAAAAATTAATATTTCATAAAAAGGACCACCCATTGAAACACCTTATAACAATTAAACCACTTGAATATAAAGTAGAAAAACTTAGGAAGAATAAGTTAGTAATCACAAGTGAAAGAATCTATAACAGAACAGGAAAACTAATATTATAAAATAGTTTATCTAAATACTGGAATGAGTTACCATATGAATTAAGAAAAGTGCAGAATTTCACCACTTTTAAAAAATTATTGTTTAAGCATTTCAGTGTAAAATGTAAATGTTTTAACTAATTGTTAATGTTTGTATTAATGTTGAATGTTAGTTTGTCTTGAAACTTGTAAGTTTTATGTACGAAATACAGATCTTTGTTGTAAATGGGGGTTATTCCCTAACAAATGTATCCTGTATAAAAATAAAATTTTATGAATGAATGAATGAATAGTGCAATATGAGACAAGTTTGTTGCACTATAGAACCCGATGGCTCATTAATTCATTTTGAACAATCTATTCAGGATATTTCAGAACTTTGTCATCTCCATTTTTTTTAGCCCGGTAACGTTATAAGAAAAAAACTTTAATTTTCTTCAGCAGGCAGCAGTTCTCTACCCTTCTCCATTGATGATGTAAGTTGTGACCCCCCACACACATACCAAAACAGTAGGAAGAATTAAAAAATACATTTTTTTTAAATGTTCTTATCAAATGTGCAGACACCATCCCGCTTAACTTGGAGTGAGCATGTCCCTAATCAGCCACCGTACAGAATAATTTCCTGCTTTGCGGTTTTCAAACTGCTAATCTCTGCTCTGTAGTGGCAACTTACTTGACAGAGAAGACACCAAAAACAGTCGCAGTGCTCCCCGGCCCTGGTGTCAGTCTGGGAGAGTGAAGATGTGAGTGGCTCCACCTGTAAGAAGCAGGAACTGGGAAACTATGCAGAAGGATCCCCCATAAGCTCCCAATGTCGGGGGGGGTTACATGAATATACGGACTTACCATATCTTCATTTGAGCAAGTCAGACAAGTGCAGGGGGAGTCAAGTGGCTGGACTTCTCAGTCAGTTATAAGCCACAATTGTAAAAACCTGGGCAAATTAGAACACTCCAGTGATTAAAAAAAAAAAAAAGAGGAAAATAAAACGTAGCCTGCTCTTGCCTCTCAACTGTCCCTGTTTAGGAGGGACCTCCTTCATTTTAGCCATCAAAATTGCTCTGTCCCTCATCAAAAAGGTGCTGCCCATACAGAGGGCATGCTGTAAGTTCAGACTTTAAAGCAGGAGTTCTTAATATTCTTGCATGTTAAATCAAAAATCAAGCTTGCAAAAGAAAAGGCAACGGTTACCATGGTGTGCTGAGCTCCTTTGAAGCTGTGTCCCTTATTATGAATGGTATGAGCCTGATATATTACTGCTTGGGTAGGCAGGGAAGGACACACAGACATATCAGAGTAAAACAAAACAAAAAACACAAACGAAATGTAAGCACTATTACTATTATTATTATCATTACTATCACTGATTTAATCACTAATTTAATGTAGCACCGGTAGGCGGAGAGACTAGTTTACATAAAAAAATTCATATTAATTTGAACTTTTACTTATTTAGCAATGTGTATCCAATTAAAAAAAAATTTCTAAAAATAAAGAGCCATTTTATAAGTGCAATAAGGTACTCCAGGGTTGTGCAGTATGGTGTGATAACCGCACTCCTGGGGTGACCGTCATTCGGCCTTCGGGCTGATGCCTAACTACGCCCCTAGGAGTGCAGTTATCACACCGTAATGCACACCCCATAGTGCCTTATTGCTTACATTCTCACTGTAGGTCTGACCACCCTGAGAATACCAAAAATACCAAAGGACAAAGATCATTCACCTATTGGGCATCCAACTGGCTCAACTCTCTTGGCAGCGACATAATGAACGCTCCAACACTTGGCCTCTTCAAGTTCAAGCTGCGCCTCTCACTGCTTGTATCCTGCTTATTGCCCATCTTAACATTTCCACCATTACAGCTGCACATGCCCCAGCACTTACAATCAGTCTTTGCACCCCTAGCACCTTACCTGTCATATTCCCTCGACAAGGCCTCCTGGCTGCACTGTCTCCCGCCCTCGCCCACCTCCCCTCGTATCTCCACTCCTGCCCCGGCCCCAACCACCTCCCATACTTCCCTTTACCCCCTGTACCTCCTTCCCTCGATCTCCTACCTCACTTCCTCCACCCACCCACCCTCCTTCCCTTGTCTTGCTCATAGCTCAAGTCTTTGTACTGGTTGTTACATGTCTATAAGTCAATGACTATATGTTTGTAACTAAAAATGATGACTGTTGTACATGCTGACGTGGAACCTTTGTAAAAGAGCCTTGGCTCAAAGGTACTGTAATCCTAGACTGAAATAAAAAAGAAAATGAAAGGGTGTCAGCGTGGCTCAGTTGGTAGCATATCCGCCTCTGGACCAGAAGGTCATGGGTTCTCGTCCCACACCAGGATTGGATTTGCACCTAAAAATTGCTGGCATCCAAGTGCAGTATTGGGCGGTGCTGTACTGCTGGAGTGTGCTGCCCTTCGGATGAGATGTTAAACCGAGGTCCCTTCTGCCCATCCTGGTGTTGTCCTAGTGGGTGTCCAGGAGGAAGTAAAAGAACCCAGGGCACTCTTCGCAAAGAGCAGGGAACACTCCCAGTGTCCTGGCCAACATTCCCCTTCCCATAAACTGGTTCATGCAATTATCCAGGCTGTGTGTGGGTGATGATGTGCGATATGGCCGCCACCACACATTCAGTCACTTCACTACCAGTCTAGCATTGCTTGTAAAGTGCTTTGGGATACTGTGTATGAAAAGCGCTATATAAATGCTGATTCTTCTTCTAAATAAATAAAAATGGCAGATGGCCTCTGGAAAGAAAACAAACCTGCATGCACAACCACGTTCAGAAGGGGTGGGGCTATGCACTGACACATAGCCCCATTGCTGCCGAACGAACACAGAAGAACATCATACACGTGCCCTGCCACCCGATACATGAACGCATTCTCATAAATCAACCACATTAAGCAATGTGGTCATGAAAATTCAGTTATCCTTCAGTTATCAGTACACTGATTTTTCTAACAGTGCATGCTCAGAAACAGAACTGTTTTTCTTAAATAGTTTAAAAACCACTTTAGTTTGGGAGCAAAAAAAAAAAAAACAAAAGCACACACCTTGGGCCAAACTCTATCAAACCTGCAAGATTTAGGTTTCAAATCCTCCTAGTTTTTCAGTTATAGGTGAGCAAAAAAAAGGCCTTAACTTTTGTCATTTTGGGTTTTTTTGCCCCTCTGTAACTTTGCCCCCAATGAACCAACTGCCACAAAATCTTTAGGATAGAGAGATCCTGGCACCATCTCTGTTCTTTCCAAATGTCATGTAAATCAGTTGAATGGGGGCAAAGATATTAAGGTGCAGAAACTGGGGTTTAACACTAAAGTGCTTACTCAACCCTAATATACAGGCAGAACTGAACTTGTATGATATGTATCTTATAGGAGCGTGGTAGCACCCCCATACTAGGGTTCAGTCTGGACTTCTATATTAAACTGAACATTTAGCAGTTTAATAACTTCGCAACCGTTCAAGCGATTCGCATGAAAGTTTGCATGCACCATCAGAGATCAAAGATCTCTTGATGTGGCATGTTTCTTTCCGGTAAGACGTGTGGGTACAGAGATACGGCTTGTCAAAAAATGTGAAAATTACCACTTTGGGTGAAATTTTTTGTCACACCACTGCAAAAACGGTGTGAAATTTTGGTCTGAAATGTTTAGGGTACAAAGATTTTGAGTTACAGATGTGCCTTTTGAAGGTTTGGTGAACAAATATTAATACATTCCAAAGTTATTCAATTTCAAAGTTTACCATTATTTCCTATGGGACTAGTTAGATGTTCCAGTTGGAAAAGGATTAACCGCAAATGCGGAATCCTTTTTTGTAAATATGGAATCCTTGCCACAAATGCAGAATCTTTTTTTGTGTCATTGCCATCTTGTTTTCAGTTAGCGGTGACAACAAAATTAAATTACTAAAAAAATAGATGGCTTTAGTAAACACCAACAGTTGTGTTTACTTAATCGGGGCCATAGAATTGGATTCTGGGGTTATTTTTTTCATAACTTGCTTAGAAATGTTTTTCTCAAACTGCAGAAAACAAATTCCGTGAAACAGGATCTTTTTCTGCAATCTGTGGTAAAAGATTTATTTTGCCGCAGATTGTGAAAAAGGAATAGCAAAAAAAGGATTCTTTTTCACAATTTGGAAAAAGGAATTTCTTTTACCACCAATTACAAAACAAAGAAACTGCAAAAAATTTTTTTCAATTTGCGAAAATGGATTTTTAAGACAGCTGTTTCTTTGTCACTGCATAGTTACAAAACAGTTTATTATTTTGTTCTGAAACTTTTTAGGGTACAAAGGGTTTGCCTGACAGATGTGCCTTTTGCTGGTTTGGCGAAAATATATTACTTTGCTCTGCAGTTCTGTGGGGTTAAATTTTGATTAGTTTCCCATAGGATAACATTGCGATGGGAGGTGTACACAGTTGTTTCTTTGTCGCACTGCTGTGAAGAAACAGTTTGCAATTTTGTTCTGAAATTTCCAGGGTACAAAGGGCTTGCCCCACCGATGTGCCTTTTGCTGGTTTGGTGAAAATATATTACTTTGCTCTGGAGTTCTGCTGGGTTAAATTTTGATTAATTTCCTATAGGATAAAATTGTAATGGGAGATGTACACAGTCGTTTCTTTGTCACCCTGCTGTAAAGAAACTGTTTGCAATTTTGTTCTGAAATTTTCAGTGTACAAAGGGCTTGCACCACCAATGTGCCTTTTGCTGGTTTCGTGAAAATATATTAATTTGGCATTGAGTTACCCAGGTTTCAAATGTTCCTGTGCTTTTTACAGAACATTGTAATGTCAGGTGTTTCTTCAGATCTGCACAGTATGAGATGGGATTGCAGGGCCCAAAGGGCTCTGCACTTCCTCAGGCAAAGAAGGGTAGCACTACACTATATCAGAAATTATGCATGGATGGGTGGGCAGAGCCCAGAGGGTCCTTCGCTCACACATGCAAATACAGATACCATTAAGGACTGATGAGAGGGCAGGGCCCAGAGGGCCCTGCACTCCCACAGGGAAATAAGTATATTATTACAATATCTCAGACATTATGGATGAATGACACTGTGCACTCTCACACACAAATATGAATACCATTATGGAGTGATGGGAGCACAGGCCGTATGCATACATGACAACACAGGGCCCAGAAAATACGTAAAGGAGTATGCGCTCCCACAGGGGAATAAGAATACAATTACAATCTCTCAAAAACTATGGATGGTGGGCCCTGCTCTCCCACAGGCAAATAAGCCTATGGTTATACTATCTCAAAAAGTAAGGAAATTCTCTGCAAAAACTTCATTAATGCATGATTAGGGTTCCAGCGTCAAAAGCTGGGAAATGCGGTCTTAGTGTTCCCAGCCCTAACACCCTACTCCCACCCTGGGATTCCAACCCTAATGCCCCACCCCCACCCTGCATGCAGGAACAGGCATGGGAGGTGTGCCTTATGGTTGTGAACCATAATGCTCACACCATTCTCCTATACTGTACCCATCTCAGCTTACTTACTCATGGAATGGAGTGAGTGTTAGGGTTCACAACCCCAAGGCACACACACACACACACATTTTCCTGCATGCAGGGTGGTGGAGAGTTAGGGTTGGAAACCCAGGTTGGGGGTGGGGTGTTAGGGCTGGAAACCCTAAGGTTGTATTTCCCAACTTTTGATGCTGGAATCCTAATGATGCATTTATGACCCTTTTTGCAGAGAATATAAATATATGTAGATAGAGAGAGAGAGAGAGAGAGAGAGAGAGAGAGAGAGAGAAAATGATGGCAAAGTGTGATACACAAGGAAATAATATCACTGAGGAGTTCAACAAGCCATAAAGCTATGATCCTGAAGGCCAAGTGGCTTTTATGAACTT
Organism: Neoceratodus forsteri; assembly: GCA_016271365.2. NCBI lineage: Eukaryota > Metazoa > Chordata > Ceratodontiformes > Ceratodontidae > Neoceratodus > Neoceratodus forsteri. Next base: position 896,415,690 of record CM028136.1, read on the forward strand.
GTTCGACCCCAAGGTGGTATTATGTTATGAGTATGCCAGACTTTGTCATCTTTTGGATTATTTTTTTTTTTTTTTACTTAAATTGTTTAATGATAAATTCATCAGAGGTTTACATTCACAGTTATGTAGAAGGAAAGAGTTGTTCATTCTACATAGTTTTGCGTTCTGATTTTCTCATTACATACAGTGTTCCATCTGAGTAACAGGACAGCTGAAGTTCAATTAAATGCTTATTACAATAAAGTCAGTAATGGCTGTGCCAGGTAAATGCCACCACTCACCCACCCAAAGTCTATATGTCTTCTTTGGGTCCACATTCTTTATTCCATGCAATATGCTATTATTGTAATCTCATATTTCCACCCTCTTTTATCTTATAACATTCTGATTTTGCCCATGCAACATGCTTTGATATTATAACTTCAGGAGCCCCCAGCCTTTTAGTTGTTGCCATTTCTCATGCACTTCTTTAATGCCCCTTATGGGGATGGACATAAAGACCCCTTCAGAGGTTCACTCACCTCTGCCATGATTCTTTCTGGCTTGCACCATCAGACCTGGAATGTATGTATGATCATTACCTGTTAAGTTCTCCTGTCTGTTTTGTTTTGGCTCTCCTTGTTACTTGTCCATCATTTATGCATTATTATTGCCAAACATCTTTCATGAGTCTGCTAGCAGCACAGACATCTTGGACTCCCTGCAGGGGGCATTCCTCAGGCAGCTGGTCAGTGAACCCACTCGGGGTCAGTCAATAGTAGACCTGGTACTTATGAACAGGGATAGTGTGGCAGACATCAGAGTGGGGAGTCATCTGGAGACCAGTGACCATATCTCAGTATGGTTTAATATAAGAACAACAGCAGAACCCCTCCGCACAAGGGCAAGGGTCCTGGATTTCAGAATGGCTGACTTTACAAAGATGGGGGAATGCATCCGAGAAGACCTGGTGGGGGGAGATGTTGGGGGGGTGGAGAGAAATTGGGCCAAAATAAAAGAGAGCATAGTAAAGGCTACAAACTTGTGCGTCAGACAAATAAGCAAAAGCAGAAGGCAGAGGAGACCATTATGGTTCTCAAGAGAAATTACAGAAAAGGTATGGGCAAAAATGGTGGCATTCAGAAGGTATAAGGAGACCCAGAGAGGACGACAGAGAAGTGCATCTGGGGAAATAGAGGGAGGCAGTCTAGGCAGTAAGGAGTGAAAAAGTGCAAGCTGAGGAAAGAATAGCCCAGACAGTATCAAAGGGGGGACAAGACATTTTTCAGGTATATCAGCAAGAAAAAGAAGACCAAGGGAGTGATTGCATGGTTACTAAAGGAGGCAGGGAGCTATACTGAGGAGCACCAAGAAAAGGCAAATATCTTAAACAAATATTTCTGTTCAGTATTCACAATTGAAGGGGAAGGGGCAGAACCACAAATACGTACCAAGAGATTGGGGGGAGGGAAATGGACACCAGTCCCTTTTCATAGGAGAGGGTCAGGAAAACACTCACTAATCTGAGGGTGGATAAAGCCATGGGGCCAGACGGGGTGCATCCAAGAGTGTTAAAGGAACTCAGGGAGGTGCTAGCTGTGCCACTGACAGACTTGTTTAACAGTACACTGGAGACCGCCATGGTCCCAGAGGACTGGAGAAGGGCGGACGTAGTCCCACTTCACAAAAGTGGTAGCAAGGAGGAAGCAGGAAATGACAGGCCTGTCAACCTGACATCTGTAGTAAGGAAACTGATGGAAACACTATTAAAGGAAAACATTGTGGAACACCTGGAATCCAGTGGACTGCAGGACATGAGGCAGCATGGCTTTATAGAAGGGAGGGCATACCAAACAAATCTAATAGATTTTTTTTGACTGGGTAACCAGGCTGGTAAACAGGTTGGGTAGCATGGTGGAGGGCAGTAATGTGGTAACCTGGGAAAGAAACTAGTTAGGGGATGGGAGGCAGAAGGTGGTGGTAAATGGAGTTCGTTCTGAGGAGGCAGAGTGACCAGCAGGATACCGCAGTGGTTATTACTGGAGCCAGTCCTCTTTAATGTCTTCATTAGTGACAAACCAGAAGAACTGGAGGGGAAGGTCTGCCTCTTTGTGGATGACACCAAGATGTGCAACAGGGTGGACATTCCAGAGGGGGTGCAAATGATGGAAAGCGACTTGAAATGACTGGAGGAGTGGTCAAAGGTTTGGCAGTTAAGATTTAATGCAAAAAAGTACAAAATAATGCAATTGGGTCACAGAAAGACAGAGGTGCAGTACATAATGGGGGGGGGGGGATATTAGCAGTGACCAAGTAGGAAAGAGACCTGGGGTAATCATATTGGATGACCTAAAGGTGGTCAGACAATGTGACAAAGTGATTGAGAGAGCTAGTGGGATGCTGGGATGTATAGGTAGAAGTATTATTAGCAGGAAGAGGGAAGTGGTGCTGCCACTATATAGGTCTTTAGTAAGACCCTGCCTGGAGTACTATGTCCAGTTTTGGAGGTCATATCTCAAGAAGAACATGGACAGGATGGAGGCCGTCCAAAGGAGGGCTACCAAGATGGTACAGGGTCTACATCAAATGTCCTATGAGGAGAGGCTAAAGAAATAAAACATGTACTGTACACCCTGGAGGAGAGGAGGGTGAGGGGGGATATGATCAAGACCTGTAAATACCTCACGGGGATGAGTAAGCTACAAGTAGGAGGTATTTTTCAGAGGAAAGGATGCTCCAGAACAAGGGGCTGTGATATGAAGCTGGAGTGGGGTATGTTTAGGAGAGTTGTGAGGAAATACTTCTTCACAGAAATGGTGGTGGATGCTTGGAATGGTCTTCAAGTGGAGGTTGGGATCCAAAAAAGCCTGGGATAAGCACAAGGGAGTTATAAGGGATATGTAAAAGGGTGGCAGAGAAAGCGTTGTAGACCTGGAGGGGTCTACAGCGTAAGCAATGCAACAAAAAAGGGCAGACTGGATGGGCCATGCATCCCTTATCTGCCATCAGTTTCTAGGTTTCTTTGTCCCCAGTTTAAGTGTATCTATTAAAGTTTATTTATTTATTTAGTTTTTTGTTGACCAGGTAAGTGCACTAGACAAATCCTGCCTATTTTCAGGCACGACCTGGGGGAGGGGCATACAGATGAATGCCAACTGACCTTGAACCAGATTCAGCTGTTGGTGGTATTTTTAGTGAATGAGGAAATTTGGCCAGGACACCAGGTAAATTCCCCTACTCTTTTCGACAGAGGGTGCTGCGTGTTCGTACAGAGTCGTCAGTGTGCTGGTGAACGTCAGAGAGGGAGGACGTGTGGGAGGCTGAGGTGCTGATCACCTCCTCAGCTTCCTTGGGTCGGCGTGACCATAATGGAGTCGGACCAACCACGGAAATGTCTGTTTTGGATAAAATGATTGAGGTACCTGAATCTTCTGTTCCCTGCAGTGTTCCTTTGGAGGCAGGTGTGGTGGGTCCAGCTCATGATGCTGCGACAATACAGCTGCAGCTCGCCGACCTTGAAATCCAGTTTCAGCGCTCTAGGAATCTTTTGCTTATGGACTTGCAGCAGCGGCAGGATGATGTTCCTGATGCACAGGAACAGGAAGTAGTACAGCTGCCTATAGTGCTGCACTCGGAGTCTCAGATGCCTCCAGGAAATGATTCTGTGCCTCAGACTTTCCCTGCTCCTTCTTCTTCTGAACAACAGATGGATTTGGGTGAGTCGGTTACTTCTAATACTTCACCGTTAGCCTATATTATGGAAAGTTCAGCGCTGAATTTAAAGTCGGATGGTTTAACTAAAGTAATTGTGGGCCCTAATGTGGGGCGCTTCACTATAGGCCTTGCTCCTAAAGATAAGAGGGGTATTGCTGGGGGTCCTACTGTAACCAGTTTAGGAAAAAAAGTGAAGCTTTCCCCGTCAGTGGCATCTACCACACCGGAGCCTTCAAATGCGGAGACAGAAGCCCCTGCCTCTTGGGTTACGACGGCTCTGGAAACAGCAGGATGGGTAAAGTCCCCAGATGGTACAAAACGGGATGCTAATTTCCCAGTTGTAGAGAAGCTTATACAATCTTCTCCTTCACAAGAGACCCTTATATTTCCAGGCCAGCCTTCTCCTATAGAAGAGGTGCAGCAGTCTTCTGACTCCAGTCTTTTGCATGAAATAAGAAGGCTAGAAGGTGAAGGTACTCCTTCAGTGGTGGGTACCCCCCACCCCCCTTTCTGTGGCTCCTCCATCCCATAATGTACAGCAGTTGCCCATTGACAAAAGCTCTTCTCCTTTACCTGCTGCTCTGGATACTTCTTTGTTTGGCATAATAAGGTAAATGAAAAACTGTTTCCTGCTACTTTTGGACTTGTAAATGAGCCTGCTACCAGGAGAAATGCAGTTTGCTTAAAGTTTAGAGGTCCTCTGGAGGACATTCCTAACAGACATTTTGTTGGCCATGAACTCTTGAAAAATAGCATGAGGTTTTATGCATATCATAAATCTATGCCTTAATACATATGCCTGGGGATTCCATCTTTGATGTAAGCTTTAAACACCCTGCAGGACTGGATCGCTTTTGGAAGTAGTACCAAGCACTAAAAGCTACTCCATTATGGAAAGCCTTTCTGGCTATACCCCTGACAAAACCAGTCTCGAAAAAAATTACTATTTTGTTTTGTAACAAAGGGGTAAATGTTGCCGACATTACCTACTGGTTCCAACAACACTGTTCTGTGAAAGGGCCACCTGAACCTATCTTGGATGATGAACATCTTTGGACAGGGGGTTGGCATTATCAAATAGATTTACATCTTGAAAATGGTTTAACTAAACATCTACCGAACTGTTTCTTTTGGGGGCCGGGATAGGGGAGTGTTATTTTATCCAGGTCAACCGTGGGCTTGTTACAAGTGTGGTGCATTAGGTCACTTAAGTAATGTGTGTGATCAACAAAAATGTGGTCTTTGTGGGGACTTGGATCATATAGGGGCCCATTGTAGAAGGCGCACGAGATGCAATCTTTGTGATGAACAAGGACACACCTTTCGAACTTGCTCATGGGCATCGCATAACCAAAATGATCCCGCCCTCCATGCAGAACAGGATGTGTATGTGGCAAATGCTCAAAAGGAAAAACAAAGAATGCAGGATTTGCTCGTTCAAAAGGAAAAACAAAGAATGCAGGATTTGCTCTTACACTCCAGTTCAACTACATCTGACACACATGCACAGTCTCATATTCTCCCACCGCCCACTAGCGAAGGAGGGGAGAAGGCCCTGGATGAGATGGATATAACCTTGCCTGTACCTCACATTTCTGATACAGCTAGAGAGGATACTGACCCAATTTCTGTTTCCCACACTGATTCTTTGACCTTGTCCCACCATTGGTGGGTGATGAATCAAGTGACAAGATTACTCACCAATCCTGTACACCTTCTGAGGATATGAAGGCCTCTTGTATGCTGCCCCCGGGAGTACAGCCAGAGGTCCCTTTCCAGAGGGTTACTCGATCAAAATCTTCTAACTCAGGTTTTGATACTACCTGTTTTTCTAGTGAGCCAGATTTGGTTGTAGTCCAGAATTCTTTTGCCCTTTTACAGGAGCCAGAAGGTGATGAGGAAGGTATGAACTCGGACACATCTTCTGTTGCATCTTCCCTTGCTGATCCCTCCCCAGATGTGGGCCTTAAACATAAACCCAAAACAAAAAACCAAAAAAAGGAAGCAATGATGGTTTCCAATGTTGTTCAAGGATCCTTTGTTTAAACAAACTCATTCTGCTTCATGGCAGCCCAAGTTTTCTTTCTCACTGTTAATGTTAACAGTACTACATCAAAAAAAAGGAGACAACTCACTTTTTCCAGTTTGAGTGAAAACACTGGTACTGTTATCCTGTTACAGGATACCAGATTGCCCTCACTGAGTGATTTAAGAGAAGCAGAAAAGGACTGGAGGTGGGGTGCTTCCTTTTGGTCCTTGGGAGAGGATGTTTGTGATGGAGTAGGTGTTTTGTTTTCTAATATTTCAGCACAAGTATTGCAGATTTTGGATATTTATCCAGGTAGAGCTATGTTAATGGATGTGGTGCTTTCCCATTGTATTTACCATATTATTAATATCTACGCACCACAGTTGAAGGCGGATAGGTTGGCTCTTTTTTAGCACATTTTTCCATACTTGCATACTTCTAAGCTAGTACTATGGGGTGGAGACTTTAATTGTGGTCTCGCTCCCAGGGACTAGGGCAGGAAAACGCAGAGAAGTATATTGTGATACCACTTCTCTTTTGAAAATATTACGTACTAATAACCTTCGTGATGTTTATAAGATATTACACCTGGTCCCAGTGCATACTTTTTTTAAAGGCTCCCTATCATCTCACACAGATTTCTGTTTTTGTCTGAGAGGATTAGTTGTTCCAAAATTATAGTGCTACCATTGGAAACTTCAGACCATGTGGCCTTAAAATTACTAATTGGCACTTATCAAAAACTTCAGATGGGTCATGGTTATTGGAGGCTGAATGTGTCCTTCTTACAGGATGACCCTATTCACTCCCATATCCCTTCCTTTTTTCTGGCACGATCAGAAGTTCTTTTTCACTATGATAGCCCTCTAGATTGGTGGGAAGATACTAAACAAGATCTGAAACTGCTTTTTATGCAATTTTCCAAGACAAAGGCCAGAAATTCCTATCTAACATACTTAGGTTATAGAGCCCAGTATTTAAAGCTTTTAACTCAGGTTTCCTCCTCATCCAGTGCTGTGTGTCAATAATTTTCGGTTATTAAGAACAAAATGCTTGATTTTGTAAAAAAAAGGGAGCATAGACTTCATTATCAATAAAAATATATGGTCTCTGGAACACGAGACCATGTGAATCCTTATGATCTCTCTACTCAAGATTCACCTACAGTAGATTGTGTATGACTGCTTTAAGGGACATAGATGGGACTCTTGTGCATGATATTAAGGATTTACGTCAGGTAGTACAGATGTATGTGAGAAATACATTCCAAAAACCTGACTCTAAATTCTCCACTTCTTATTTGGAACAACTTCTTATTCCCCCGCTATCATTGTCAGATACTGAGGACATGATGGCTCCTATTACAATAGGGGAAATTGAACAGGCAATAGGTAAATTGTCAACTCGTACAAAACCGGGTATTGATGGCAACCCTAATGAATTTTATAAAACATATAAAGATATAATACTTCCTTGGTTACACTTAGTGTATCGAGCAGTTTGGTCTGAACAGAGATTAACATCTAGCATGAATAACGGCATTATGATTTTCTTGTTTAAAAAGGGTGATCCAACATTGTTGCATAACTGGAGACCATTAAGTTTATTGTCTTCAGATTATAAAATTTTGGCTAATATTTTATCACACCGTCTCTCAAAAGTTGCAAATAAATTACTAATTCCTACACAGACGTGTGCTGTTCCTGGGAGAAACATTACACATAATCTTATATACATTAGGGAAATTATAGATCAAGGTTTACAAAAATTATCACCCCTGAAAAAGGGATCTCCGCGGCCCAGTGGGCCTACCCGGTCATCAAAATTCAATAATAAATAAAAATGATCTGGCTATTTTCTCTCTTTAGATCAAGAAAAGGCATTTGTCGCCATTCATCACGATCACACATGTGTATTACGTCATTATGGTATTCCTCCTTTGTTTCGAGATTTATTACAAACATTGTACATGTCTGCACAGGTTACGCCATTGATTAATGGACATTTGGGTTTCCCAGTACCTTTCCAAGTTGGTGTCCATCAGGGATGCCCTTTGAGTCCCTTGTTATTTGTCTTTGGTTTGGATCCCTTATTACGACTGACTGAAACAGATATTAACATATCGGCCATTGTCACAGAGGAGGGTCTTGTTTTTCAGAAGGTTTTGGCTTATGCGGATGACTGTGTGTTTTCTGTGGCAGATTTGGATTCCAGTAGAACAATTCTTATGACTCTCCAAACTTTACAGTCTAGTACTGGCATAAAGATTAATACTGAAAAAAGTAAGGTATTGGTTTTGGGGGCTGCTTTGCAGTCAGATACTTTTATTATTCCTGTGGTAACCGGTGCACTGAAAATACTGGGTATTTATTTTGGTACTCAGGAGGCCATACAGTCTAATTGGGATTTGATATATGATGTTGCATATCAAAAAATAGTGAAATGGCAATCTGGGAACATGACAAGACAGAAACGTGTATTCCTTTTGAAATCTTATATTGCTGCTCTATTTTTGTATATTTCGCCCACTTTTCCCTTGCCATTTAAAATGCATGCAAAAATTATGAGTCTTTTCTTTCAGCTGTTATGGGGCAGTCGTCTGAACCTAGTGAAGAGGGCACACACGTATAGACCTTGGAAGTCTGGTGGACTTGGTATGATTAATCCCATTGTTTACTTCTTTAGTAATTTCTTTTATGGCTCAATTAGACCTATGTTACTTGAGACCGATGTGATGGGACGTCTGTGTACGGATCTGTGGGGACAACCTTTTTTATCAGCATGGGGTAGGGGAAGGTAGCATTCCTCGGAAAAACAACTTCCCATTTATGTAACACTCACTCTGAAATATATACGATTGTGGAAAGTAGAACTTAGTTGGTTCATTTCTCATGAGAGAAAGTCCTTTTACACTTCAGTTATTATTTCTTGCTACTATGATGAACCTTTGTTTCAGGTCTCTGAAGATATTGTTACTGCCTTGTTATTAGCAAGTATCATAGAACCTAGGATCCCTTCCAAAATGAGGGATATGATTTGGCTTTGTGCTCATCAAAAACTTAATGTTAGCAGCAATCATAAGCATAAAAAGTTGATAGGTTTTGTCAGGAACAATCCTGCCAGGGTCAGGTTGAAACTATTCAACATCTATTTTTTAACTGTACTGGCACGCTTTGGCACACTGGTGGGGAGAACCTTTATTTCACAATATGACTTATAATATCCTAGTTTTGGGTCAGATTGTGGGACTATGGGAAAAATGGCATAAAGGTACTGTTTTTGTGATACTGGCTTGTATTAAATGGCATATTTGGCAAGCTAGGTGTTTAAGAGTTCTTCAAAATAAAATGATACAGATGCAAGATTTATTTTTTCTTATACAGGATGAGCTAGATAAACTTTATGAATATGAACTCCGAACTTTAGGAGATGAAGTAGGTACTCATTTATGGAAAGATATCGGATGGGTGGGATGATGTTTTCAATTTTTCCCTTCTCTTGTTTCCAACTGTATGATTTCTACTGTATATTGTTTTGATTTAATGATGTTTTTTTGTCTTCCATTGGTTTTTTGATCATTATTAGATTGTTTATTGACTATTGTATGTTTCTTCATTTTATTGTACTTTGTTTTTGGTTCATAATAAAAATTTCCCCTACTCTTTTCAATAAGTGCCATGGGATCTTTAACATCCACCTGAACTACTACCAATCTAGACATATGGGACCTTGGTTTAACATCTCATCCGAAAGACGGCACCTCAGAAGTGCAGCACCCCTCTCATGCTGCACTACAGTGTCAGTACTGGGATATTAACCCAAGTGCCAGATGTGGGAACTGAACCCACAGCCCTCTAATCTCCCGGCCTCAGAGGCGAGTGTGCTACCTACTGAGCCACTGACACTGACAAAGTTCCCCATTTCCTTTCTCTTTCCTTCCTGCAGTATGGTTCTTCCCTTCCCCCTTCCATCCTAACCCCCTCAGTCAGATTTGTAGTCAATCTAGTCATCCCTGTTTACATTCAGTTGAAGTAGTTGTTCTAGAACTGTTGTTGCTTCTCTGTCTTCTACAATACTGTAATATGGCAATCATCTGGAGCTATGTTTCTCCTTTTTCAACCTCAGTAGGGCTCTGATATTCACCATCATTTCATTGTTTTTACAAATTTTTGGCCAATCCTCTATTGTTGGTGCCTTACCTGTCAGTCATTTCTGCATGATGGCTTTTCCTGTTGCTGCTACCTAGATATTTAGAATGTGGCATTTGTTTCCTCTTGTTCCCCCCCCCCCCTCGGGGAGACCCCTAGTATGTTAATAAAGGAGATAGGGCCTATGAGGTTCAGGGCTTTTGTCCATAACTGTTTCAGGTCATTCAAGAATGTCTTCAGTACTAGGCAGTTCCAGAAAATGTGTGCCGGTGTGCCATGTTGGCTGCAGTTCCTCCAACACCTATCCGTGTTAGTTGTACCAAAGTATTCGGATTTGCCAGGTGTGGTGAAAAATCTTATCCCTATCTTCCACCTAAGCTCCTTACAGGTGCTTGATGCTGTGGTTTTGTGTATATTTGCCCATATTAGTTCCTGGTACTTTTCCTTTATCTCTGAGCTGAAATCTGTCTCCCATTTGGCCTACATCCTTTGTGTATCTGTTAACCCTATGCTCTCCATCAAAGTGTGATACAGAAGTGTAATTTGGTGTTTCTGCCCTGCATTCCTGGACATACTTTCTACCCTATTTAAGAATTCAGAGTGTACCCAAGTTACTCTTCTCAAACTGTCTGACTGACCTAAGAAGTCTCTAATTTGGAAATACCTGAACAGGTCTCTCTGCAGCAGATCATATTCTGCCCCCATTTGTTCAAAGGATTTCATCCTTTCCTCCCTTAAGCATTATGAGAAGAATTTTAGTCCTTTCCTGTCCTGTCTCTCAAATGACTTACCTATCTGGGCTGGTTGGAAATCTGGGTACTATTTTATCTGAACCTGCACCACCTGTTGCTCTATGATTCCCAGTCACCCTACCGGTTCCTCTGTGAATCCCAGTCTCTTTTCAATCTTTACCCAATGAGTTAATTAGTATTTTGTCCATTTATTTATGACCTGCTTCACTGCCTTCACATTTGTTAGCACCCAGGGTAATATTTTAGTTGGCCAACTGAAGTGGGCCTGTCTTTCTAGTGGAACTCATACCCCTTCCTCACTGTCTTTGAGGATGTCAACTGATTGTGTCAGTTGGGCTGCATCATAGTATTGCTGTAGGTTGGGTAGCCCCAGCCTACTGCAGTACTATGATGCAAGTTTGGACTACGTAACCTACTGCAGTACTAGGATGTAGGTTGGAGCTACACAACCTACAGCAGTACTATGATGTAGGTTGGGGCTACACAACCTGCAGCAGTACTATGATGTAGTTCTAAGAGAAAACGGCGATCGTGGAAGGGCAATTGCCATTTGGGCAAATGTACATCGCCGAAAATGAATTACAGTGATGTCTACCTGCAGTGACTAGAAAAACGGTGACTGGTTTTCTATGTTATGCAGGGGTCTGCACCCCACACCCTCTACTTAAGGATTCTCAACTCCAGAGGGATGCATGTTGGGGGGGGTGTAAAATAAAAAAAAAATGAAAACTCTGACCCGACATCAAAACGATCTCACCCAGAACCAAACCTGGCACCCTCCCAACCCCAGCCTGCCACCTACCCACCACGCCACATGGCCAAGCTTGGCAGCTGACTGTCACACTACACCCCACATACCCTCCCTCCCTCATCTTCCGCCCATCGTGTGGCATGGTCCCTCTCCCCAACACGCATGTATATGTAGCAACATCCTGTCGCTGTACTCGCCTACCCCTGTATCCAGTCGCTACCCTTCCAGGTAGCCCAGAACAAAGGTGCTGTAATTGAGTCACCCTTCTTGAATCTACTCAATTGTGGTCACCGTGTTCACTGGATACCCTTTGATGAAAGTTGGGGCTACACAACCTACTGCAGTACTATGATGTAAGTTGGGGCTACACAGCCTACTGCAGTACTATGATGTAGGTTGGGGCTACACAACCTACCGCAATACTATGATGTAGGTTGGGGCTACGCAACCTACTGCAGTACTACGATGTAGGTTGGGGCTATACAACCTACTGCAGTACTATGATGTAAGTTGGGGCTACGCAACCTACTGCAGTACTATGATGTAAGTTGGGCATATGCAACCTACTGCAGTACTATGATATATATACAACGTATTCAGAAGAGACAGAGCAGGCAGGAAGGGAGGAGGAGTGGCACTGTATGTGAAAAATGACATAAGGGCCACACAGATCCAGGAGGAACAAAATGGGGGAGAGATACTGTGGGTTAAGCTGGAAAGGAAAATGGGGACAGCCATCCACACAGGTGTGGTCTATAGACCACCAGTCCAGGAGGAAGAAACAGATAGGGAGCTGATGCTAGCCATCCAAATGATGGCAGACAAGGGTGAGGTAGTACTGGTTGGAGACTTCAATATTCCAGACGTGGACTGGAGCATCCCAGCAGCAGCATCAACTTGGAGCAGATTTATCCTGACTCTTCAGGGTGCCTTCCTCAAGCAACTGGTCATGGAACCAACTCGGCAGAAGGCAATACTGGACCTTGTGCTCACAAACAGGGACAGTGTGATGGGGGTAACAGTGGGGGAGCACCTGGGGAACAGTGACCACCAGTCATTGCGGTTTGAAATCACAGAAAGAGCAGAATCAAACCACACAAAAACACGTATCCTGGATTTTAGGGGGGCAGACTTTGGGAAAATGGGGAGATACTTGAAAGAGGCATTAAGAGGAATGGGACAGGAATCAGGGGTTGAGGAACAGTGGGCAGTATTTAAAATGGGGATTAGAAGAACAACAGAATTATGCATTAAGCAGGTTAGCAAGAGGAAAAGGAGACCATTATGGTTTTCCAAAGAGGTAGCAAAGAATGTGAAAGCCAAAAAGATTGCATTCAGGCAATACAAAAAGACACAGGCAGAAGGGGATAGGGAGAAGTATCAGGAGAAGCAAAGGGAGGCAGGGAGGTCAGTAAGGGAAGCCAAAGCTCAGACAGAAGAACACAGTGCAAAATCAGTGGGTAGAGGGGACAAAACCTTTTACAGGTACATAAGGGAAAAAAGAAAGACAAAGGGAGGGGTAGTGAGACTGAAGGGGGAGGATGGGAGCCGCATGGAGGATGACAACAGTAAAGCTGACATATTGAACAGGTATTTCTGCTCAGTCTTTACTGAGGAAGAGGAGGGTAATGAGTCTGAAGGGAGTACAAAGGGTGAGAATGGTGCAGAAATGGACACAAGTCCCTTTACACGAGAAAGGGTCCTGAAGGAACTGGAAGTAATAAGAGTTGATAAAGCAATGGGGCCAGATGGGGTGCACCCCAGGGTCCTTAAAGAACTAAGAGAGGTGGTGGCTGAACCTCTGGCTATCCTGTTTAGCCGATCACTGGAAACAGGGGAGGTACCCAAAGACTGGAGGACAGCAGATGTAGTCCCCTTATACAAAAGTGGGAACAAAGAGGAAGCAGGGAATTACAGACCAGTCAACCTCACCTCGGTAGTGGGGAAGATCATGGAAGCACTACTGAAGGAGAGATTGGTGGAACATCTGGTTGTCAATGGACTACAGGACCCAAGGCAGCATGGTTTCACCAGGGGGAGGTCATGTCAGACCAACCTCGTTGAATTTTTGACTGGGTGACTAGGAGGTGGATCAGGGAGGGCAGTGGACATGGCCTATCTGGACTTCAGCAAGGCCTTTGACACTGTGCCACATAGAAGACTATTATACAAACTGGGGAATATGGGTGTGGGCAGGACAGTAGTGTGGTGGGTAGGTAACTGGCTGGGTGGCAGGACATAGAGGGTGGTGGTAAATGGCTGTCACTCCACAGAGGGAAGAGATACCAGTGGGGTACCACAGGGATCAGTGCTGGGACCGGTCCTATTCAACATCTTCATCAGTGACATTGTGCAGGATCTAGAAGGCAGAATTTCACTGTTCGCTGATGACACAAAGCTCTGTAACAGAGTAGACACACCAGAGGGTGTAGACAGAATGAAGGGACCTGCAGAAACTTGAAGAATGGTCAGGGGTTTGGCAGTTGAAATTCAATGCAAGGAAGTGCAAGATAATGCATATGGGGCACAAAACCCTGCACAATATATAGACAGTGTCGGCAGATAAGGGCCTATGGCCCACCCAGTCTGCCCATTTGAGCTTGTGTTCAGTTTATGTTTTCCTGAAGTCTGTTGCCCCTTACCCCTGACCTCCAGAATTCCTTTATGTCTATCCCATGCATTCTTAAATCCGTGATTGTTTCAGCCACCACCACTTCCTCTGGCAGGATGTTCCACTTGTCCACCACTCGTTCTGTGAAGAAATTCTTCCTCATGTTTCCTCTGAATCGTCCTCCCTCCAACTTCATCCGATGCCCTCTAGTCCTGGAACATCTTTTTCACTTAAAAATAGTGTATTCCTGCACCCTGTTCCTCCCTGTAAGATACTTATATGTCTCTATCATATCCCTCTCTCCTCCTCCTCCAGGGAGTACATGTTCAGTTCCTTCAACCTGTCTTCATAGGACTTGTGATGCAATCCATGCACCATCTTTGCTGCCCTCCTCTGAACCTTCTCTACCCTGTCTATGTCCCTTACAGGTATGGTCTCCAGAACTGTACACTGTACTCCAGGTGGGCCTCACTAGTGTCTTGTATAGCGGAATTATGACCTCCCTTTTCCTGCTGGTGATGCCCCTGCCTATACATCCCAGCATCCTATTTGCTTTACCTGCTGCCTTGTCACACTGTTTCCCTACCTTGAGGTCATCAGAGATGATAACCCCAAGATCCCTTTCCTGCTTGGTGCATGCTATATCCTCACCCCCCAACTTCATGGTTGGGGCTACGCGACCTACTGCAGTACCATGACGTAAGTTGGGGCTATGCTACCTACTGCAGTGCCATGACGGAAGTTGGGGCTACGCAACCTACTGCAGTGCCATGAAGTAAGTTGGGGCTACGCTACCTACTGCAGTGCCATGACGTAAGTTGAGGCTATGCTACCTACTGCAGTGCCATGACGTAAGTTGGGACAACGCAACCTACTGCAGTGCCATGACGTAAGTTGGGGCTACGCAACCTACTGCAGTGCCATGACGTAAGTTGGGGCTACGCAACCTACTGCAGTGCCATGACGTAAGTTGGGGCTACGCAACCTACTGCAGTGCCATGATTTAGGTTGGGGCTATGCAACCTACTGCAGTGCTATGATTTATGTTGGGGCTACACAACTTACTGCAGTACTATGATGTAAGTTGGGGCAACACAACCTACTGCAGTACTATGATGTAGGTTGGGGCTACACAACCTACTGCAGTACTATGATGTAGGTTGGGGCTACACAACCTACTGCAGTATTATGATGTAAGTTGGGGCTACACAACCTACTGCAATACTATGATGTAAGTTGGGGTTACGGAACCTACTGCAGTGCTATGATTTAGGTTGGGGCTACACAACTTACTGCAGTATTATGATGTAGGTTAGGGCTACACAACCTACTGCAGTACTATGATGTAGGTTGGGGCTACACAACCTACATCATTGCATCTTTCATAAAACATTACAAAAGTATGTTACAGTAAAAAGTTAGATTCCATGGGGCAAGGGGTAAGTCTAAAAAGTAGTATATAAAAAAACACCTGGTTAATGGTAGAATTAAAAAATTGGCCACTAAAAAAAATGGTCTTACATTTCTACTAACAAATGCACGGAGTTTACACCATGTTAAAATGGATGAACTCAAATTAACCTTAACAAAGGATAATATCAATATAGCGGCAGTAACCAAAACCTGGGGGGGAGAAACAGCCAGTTGGAATACTAAAATGAATGGTTATAATACTTATTTCAAAAACATAACAGCAAAAAGGAGAGGGGTTAGCCCTTTTCTTAAAAGAAAATATAACATACAAACCAATTATAGATCCAACTGACAACAATATTGAAACCACATGGGTTGAAATCTTAAATAACTATCATAAAAAATTAATAATTGGGGCATGCTATAGATCCCCTGATACTGATATTGTAACCCACCAGACCCTATTAAACGACATTACTGGTAAAAGTAATAAAAATCGTATTCTCTTGGGAGATTTTAATATTCCGGTAATAAACTGGACAGACAACACTACTAGGATCCCTCAAGAAAGTACATTTCTCAAAATGTGAGAGTCAAATACCTTAATTCAGCGAATTTCTGAACCAACCAGGAATACCAACATTCTGGACTTACTCATAACCAACATACCTGATAATATCCATAACATTGTTACTAATGACCCCTTAATAAGCTCCGATCATAGGATAATAACGTTTGGCACAAATCTCATTACTCATAACAAAATAGTAGGTAAACCAATAAAAAAAAAACTATAACTTAGCTAATATTGATCAAATTAAGGAAACCCTTTATACTTGGAACTGGGATAATGGCTCTATTGACCCTGAAGAAATATGGATAAATATTAAAAACTAGTGATGCACAGATACCACTTTGATCCCAGATTACAAGTACGGATGTTTTTCGATTTTGAACTGACCGGTTCCGGTTCAACATCGGTTTGGGTACTAATGAAGACAATGAATTCATTGCACATATATGTTATATTTATTTAAAAAACATGCATTTAGCATGTTTACTATATGATATTGCACAGCGTTGCACCATTGCACTTTATTATTACAAGCTTTAAAAAAGCATAAATGCACAATTGACTTAGATATTGGGGGGGGGGTTCAAATACTAAATTCCAAATGGCTGCAGTATGGGTTACTAAATGTCACAATTTCAATACAGTTTAGAACTTTTGTAACAGATTTTGTTTCAAGAATAATAACATGTTTGCATTCTCTGTCAATAAACAGAGCGACGTTCTGCAATAATGTTCCCTGTAACACTAAATGTTCGTTCACCGGGAACGCTACTAGGTGGAGCTGACAGGTAGCGTTTTGCAAGTGTGGAAAGCATCAGGAAGCGGAGATGGTGACTTTCCCAGTAATGTATGGCATCAGGTGTTGTTTTTGGGGGAGTAAATGCTCAGAAAGGTATATTTCTATCTCAGTATTTCTTGATGCGACCTCTGCATTTTCAAGAGTTGGTGGGGGGGAGAAGGTATGTTTTAGTATCGTATTTAGAAATGGGTATTATAAATTGTAGACAAAGCATACAACAGCAAAGAGAGAACTAAAGCACTTACTTTCCTGTGGCACAGCATTGCACTGTGTAAATGTGTCCCGTGGGTCCTCAGCCTCACACTCAGGCTCCAGTGTGGTTTCTGACAGTACATCCTTCGTTGTTCTGGGCTTGAAATTATCGAGTTCATCAACTAGTTCTTTGACAACAGCATGTGCAAATGATTTGCCTCTGTCAGTTCTAAAAAAATGCAATTTGTTATGGGGGTCAAGAAATGAAGCAGCTACCAGTTCCTTTGATGCTTCATAATGCTTAAATCAAGTGTCCATAGCCACCAACAGAGCTTTGTGCATAGACAGTAAACCAGGTATCTTAATGTTCTCAATTGCATGATAAAGAACAGTGGCAGTGGGGATTATGTCTGACACACAAGCTGACTGCAGGCTTAGCCTTCTAGTCTCATACTCGAAGGGCTTTAATATGCAACATATACTTTCAGCTAGCACCCATTGTGTAGAGCTCAGGGTTCGGTTCTCAGTTTCAGAGGCGTATACAGTGAGGACTCGCCTCTGCTCTAGCAGTCTTTCTAACATATAGTAACTGCTATTCCACCTGGTAGGAACATCTTGAATTAGTCTGTGTATAAGCACTTGATGGCTTTTCTGTAAAGCTGTTAGCTTTTCTGTTGCACTACTGGAGTGCTTAAAATGACCCACTATCACTCTCCCAACAGACAGCAAGTCTTCACAGGACTTTGTTCTCATAATGGCATCATAGACGATCAGCTGCAGAGTATGTGCTAAGCAATCCTTACTTGGAACACCACTTAACTTCATTGCCTTTGTTATGTTAGTGCTGTTATTCCTAATGACTAAGTGCCATTGACTGGCTTGCAGACCCCAATTAACAAGAACTTGCACAAACTCTCTGCATAAATTTTCACCTGTGTGCCTTTCTGTTAAATGCTTAAGCTCCAACATAGCACCTCTGTGCTTATAATTTGCATCTATCAAATGCAGAGTGATTTAAGAGGTGCGATTCAATGGAATGCTCTGCAGTCCATGTATCAGTTGTGAAACTAATTGCTTGAACGATTGTAGTTCACTGATTAGCTTCAGTCGAAGCTTTTCATACATGGCAGGGATAACATTATCTGAGAAATACCTCCTCGAAGGTGTCACATACCTTGGCTCTAGCACTGAAAGTAGCCTTTTAAACTCCACGTTATCAACAATGGCACAGGGCTGTTCATCCAAAGCCATCATCTCTGCTATGCTTTCTGTGATATTTTTAGCCCTTGCATGCTCAGTGGGAAAAGGAAGGGCTCTGGCTAAGCAAGATTCAAGTGTGGGCTGCTCTTTCTTAATTTGTTTTGCTGGTGGCTCATGGAATCATCATTTGAAAACTGTGTGTAACCTCCAGGGGGGTGCTATCCCAAGGGCTACTACATAGAAACATAGAAACATAGAATTTGACGGCAGCTAAGGACTGCTTGGCCCACCTAGTCTGCCCATTTTCCTACCTAACAGATAAGCTGCAGATCCTAGTTAACCAACAGCTTACTAGCTTCGTCATGAGCAGGTTGAGGGGCCTGGATCCAATGGCGGGTGCCTCCACCCAGAGGTCGGAGTTGGAACAGTCAAACACGACTCGGTTACTGCCCTCTGGGTCACTGCAACCCCCCCTTTCCTTCCGCTAGTGGCCCACAAACACTTCTCACCCAATGGTTATGACTTACACTTACCCTCAAAGTGGAATGACCAACTTGGTGCCAAGGACCCCCTGTAAATTAAGATACAGTGACACAATAACCCATGCACAAGAGGGGAGCACAAATATACAGTTCAGACAGTGTACCTTGCAAACAACAAATCTGATTTATTGAAGGGGAGGTAACAAGGGTGGGGGAAATCAGGTTGATTAGCTTAACACTCTACTACATCAGGGCACTGTGCACAGGCCAAACCTATAAGTCACTGTCTCTGATTACCCATGCAATAAGAGGCTAGCCTATTCGGTGCAGCTGGTTGGGGCCCTGATGGAGAAAGCAAGTATTTGAGACCCAAATTGGTTAATAAGAGCCAGTAGGCTCAGTTCATGCAGCCCGTGGAGCGACCAGGCAGATCTTGCTCTTGCTATAAACATCTAACAGGGAGCTACCCTGATTTAGTACTCACAACTCCTGCAGACAGATCCCTCTCACACCGTTTGCAAGACATAGCCTATGATCCAAACACTTCTCCACATATTTATATGTATAACAGAGGGGAACCATGCCAGGCAGCTGCTTCAGGCTCCCGATGACTTTCACTGCACAAACCGGGGGACGCAACGCAGCTTCACTTGTCCTGACAGACCGAGCACAATTGAAGCTGATTCTCCAGTCCTCTACAGGTGAGCCTGATAGGTAGCTGTAATCGTACAGCCTCCTCTGTCTGCACCCCTCCACGGATCTTGTCCGCTCCTTACAGTGATTCTGCTGCCCAACTTCTTGGCCTGCACAAGTGCTTCCCGCACGAAAACTTGCACAGCACAGGAGCCAGAGCTCCTTCTACCTTCACGATCACCAACGACTCTGCCCCTTGGCAGTTTGGGCAGGGAATCTTGTTCGGGTGCCACCCAATCCCATTGGAGGGCTACATATGCCAGTCACTCAATACTGCCCTCATTGGTGCAAAAGAGTGCCATACTTCAGAACTTCACTTCCCAGAATTACTGACTGTATCTTCTATGGCCAGCTGGCTCCAAAGAGAGTCCTGATTCTGGTTGGCCGCTCCATACACCATTTTAAGCGCCCTTCCCTTCCGATTGGATCCAAGAGGTAGTTCTGATCCAAAATGGAGGGGCAGAACACACAAAGTCCCAGCTGCAAGGGAAACAGATTAAATAAATAGCAATTTTACTGCCACACTACATTTGTTCCAGAAAACAG
The DNA here is from genome assembly GCA_016271365.2 of Neoceratodus forsteri. NCBI lineage: Eukaryota > Metazoa > Chordata > Ceratodontiformes > Ceratodontidae > Neoceratodus > Neoceratodus forsteri. The sequence continues at coordinate 896,435,573 of CM028136.1, forward strand.
TTACATCCTTCAATAATGCTCCCTCTGTTCGCTTAGCGATGGCAGAAGTGGAGCGATTCAAACCGCAGCTCGAGTGGGAGTCGAGCAGTAAACCCACAGCCCCCCCTTGCAAACTATCAAAGCCTGCAGGCAGGCAGCTCTTAAAGAGACAATATCAAAGGCTCTAAATGCACTCACTGTGCCCACACTTAAACGGCATTGCGCCGCACGCCAGTCAGGCAGGGAGCCTTGGGCAAGCTCTGGGAAGGCTTTCAGGAACCCCCATTTGTGGGGGGGGGTTACATGTGCAAGCTTTGCTTTCTCTGCTAACAGCCCTGCATGCTCTGCTTTATGCTTATTTTTCAAATGATTTAAGAGACTTGATGTCCTGTAACTTTTAACAGATGATCCCCGACTTATTAAAGTAGGTGCAGTACACAGAATACATTTTGCTTTTGAATCCATGTCAGCAGCAAGATAGAAATACTGCCAGACTAAGCTTCTTGAGTCATTTTAACAGTGGAAAGCAATACAGAGCAGTGTACTCCACCCTCGCCCCTTCAGATCACTTACCCGAACCGGCTCTTTAAATAGGCAGTACCCAATCAGGGCAGATACCATGAAAAAGCGGAAAATCCGAATGGATCAGATCAGTGGATTGGATATCCATGCATCTCTATTAAAAACAAAATCCATGAATTAGAAACTAGGTTTATCCCCAATAAAACTATATGCAATAATAAGGGCAAAATACCTATTTGGCTGACACCAACAATCTCTAAATCAATAAACAAGAAAAGAAAGGCATATAGAGCTTTAATTAGAAACAACAATTCCTATAATAAACACAAATATAAATTAATCCTCAGAGAGTGTAAAAACAAAATCAGATTAGAAAAGAAAAAAAATTGAATTTAAATTACCTTACATAAAAGATTGGGGAAAGAGTTTTTACTCTTATGTTAACAAAAAAAAAAAAAACACCAAAATCTATTGGTCCCCTCAAAATCAGTACTGTGGAAGTCGTTAACCCCCTTGAAATGGCCAAGGAGTTAAATATATATTTTTGCTCAGTATACAACAAAGTCAGCCACTTTAACATAAACCCAACAGTGAAACCAAATACATCTGATGCAAACACATTAGAAATATCTAAAGCTGAAATTAAACGTCAGTTAGATGAGATCAATATTAATAAATCCCCCAGACCAGACAAACTGCATTCGAGACTGCTCAAGATGTTAGCAAAACGGTTAATTGACCCCTTACACAAAATATTCAATATGTCCTTATCTACTGGTAAAATAGCATGTGCCTGGGAAACAGCAATGGTCACTCCCATTTTTAAGAAGGGTTCCCCTAATGACATGTCAAACTACAGACCAATTATTCTAACCAGTATACTGGGTAAGCTATTTGAAACTATTTTAAATGGAGGATATGGCAAACAAAGGGATTACTGACCAATCACAGCATGGTTTTAAAAACCAAAGATCATGCCTTATGAGTAATTTGGTCTTTTATGAAAATGTCAGCAAACTTATAAACAACAAAATTCCTGTCGATATCATCTACCTAGATCTCTCTAAAGCTTGTGATAAAGTCCCTCATCAAACTCTAATCAATAAAATACACAAACTAGGGAGAAACAGTTTCTTGACTAGATGGATTAACAAATGGTTAAATAACTGTACACAAACCGTCTGCATTAGGGGCGTATCAATCCTCTTTGGGACATGTGACCAGTGGTGTGCCACAGGGTTCAGTCCTCGGACCTGTTCTTTTTAATATATTTGTTTCTGACATGACCTCGAATTTATAAAACTGTGCCATAAAATTTGCAGATGACACTAAACTACTAGCTAAAGTACTAGCTGATGACAATATGTTTAACATAACACATGACCTAAAAAAACTTGAAACTTCGGCACAAGAGAACTCCATGTCATTTAATACCGAAAAATGTGTCGTTATGCACCTTGGCAAAAAAAATAAGAACCAACAACTTATATTAAATGGCAAAACACTATGTACAGTTAAAGAAGAAAAAGGCCTCGGCATAATTGTATCCTCTGATTTAAGCTTTGCAAAACATTGTGGGCATTTAGTCAATAAAACTAATAGAATAATTTGTTGTATTAAAAAAATCTTTTGTATCCAGAAACAAGGACTGTATAATGCCTCCTTATAGAGCTTATGTCAGGCCCCACCTGGACTGCTGCTCACAGTTGTGGAGTCCATACCTAAGGAAGGACGTGACAAGATTGGAGGGAGTGCAGAGACATATTACAAAGACAGTTGATAACATGCAAAATAAGACTTATGAGCAGTGGATGAGGGACTTGAACATGTATACATTAAAACACCATAGAACAAGGGGGGACCTATTACTAATGTATAACATTTCAAGAGATAGGTAAGTAAAGTAAAACTTTATTTTTAAAGTGCTTTTCAAAACCAAAGCACTGTTCAAACACATTAAAAACATACAATTAGATTAAATGAAACAATCATATTTTAAAATCCTTCGGGGTAAGCTTTAAAAAACTAATAGGTTTTGAGCTCAGATTTAAAACTCGAGACAGCCAGGCATTCTCTTATCCGATGAGGTAGAGAATTCCACAGGGAAGGGGCAACACATGTGCCCCAGATGTTTTTAACAAAACCCTGGGAATCTCCAGCAATCCCTTATTGGTGAATCGGAGTGGGCGGGAGGGGTGGTACGGAGTAAGAAGATCTTGCAAGTACTGGGGTCCTTGTTCATGTAGGGCTTTATAGGTCAGCAACCCGACCTTAAAGGTGAACCTCCACTGAACCGGCAGCCAGTGCAGTCCGTGCAGCACAGGCATAATATGACTAGACCTAGACATACCAGTCAGAAGCCTGGCTGCCACGTTCTGCACTAGCTGCAAGTGGCGGATATCAATCCCCGGCAGCCCTAGGTAAAGGGCATTGCAGTAATCAAGGTGGGAGGTGACGAAGGCATGGACCAATATAGGAGGGTCAGCCGGAGGAACCAGGTGTTTCACCTGGGTGATATTCCTAAGATGATAAAAGGAAGATTTGACAACGGCAAACAGCTGAGATTTCAGGGTCAAACCATCATCTAAAATAATGCCCAGGTTACGCACCCGGTCTGAGGTCAAGAGCTGGACACCATCAAGCCATAAGCCAGATGAAAGCCCAGCCCTAGGACCCACCTCAAGGTGACCAGGGTCCACAACCAACACCTCAGTGTTATCCGGGTTTAACCTCAGCCAGCTAGTGCTCATCCAATCTCTGATCTTGGCTAGACAGCTGTTAAGCACAGAGATCGCATCATCCTGTCCAGGAATAAAGGACAGATACAGTTGGGTATCATCTGCATAGCAGTGAAAACCCAAACTGTATCGCCTAGTGATCTCTCCTAATGGCAGCATGTAAACTGCAAACAACATGGGTGCCAAAATGGAGCCCCGCAGCACCCCACAGGACAGGGAGAAGGTGTCAGAGGAATAAATTCCAATGATAACCCTCTGTGTCCTACCTGTAAGGCAAGATCAAAACCAATGTAGAACTGTTCCAGACAGTCCACAAAGAAGCCACAGGCACTCCAAAAGCACACCATGGTCCACAGTATCAAATGCCACAGAGAGATCAAGAAGGACTAGAATAGTACGAGCCTTTCGATCTCTTGCAATTAGGAGATCATTTAAAACCCGGACCAGGGCGGTCTCAGTGCTATGTCTTTTCCTAAATCCAGAATGGAGAACATCATAGACATTGTGATTTGTAAGATGGTCGTCAGCTGCAGAGCAACCACCTTTCAATTACCATACCCACAAAGGGCAGGTTAGAGACAGGTCTGTAGTTAGCTAAGCAGTCTGGGTCCAAGGAGGGTTTTTTAAGGAGTGGTCGAATGACCGCCTCCTTGAGGGGACCGGGAAAGACCCCCTGCTCCAAGGACTTCCAGACAATTTCAGCAAGGATCGGGCAGATAACATCTACACAACCTACTAATAGTGGTGTAGGGCCCAGATCCAAACTACAGCTGGTTAGTCGTACAGTCTGGACAATCCTCACAATGTCCATGAACTCCAGCCTGCTAAAGTCAAACCAGGCAACACGGGCACTCGCCACCTCCCACCGATCTCCACAATCCCTTAAAGAGAGAGCTGGGCCGATACCTGATCTAACGTTGGCAATCTTATCTGCGAAAAACCGAGCAAGCTCATCACACTTTATTTGTGAAAAATCTCTTCCAGGCTGCAGATAGACTGGATTGCACAGTCTGTCCGAACTGGACATGACATTTACTTCCAGATCATGTAACCTTAGAAGTCATAAGTTACAATTACCCTTAACCTATCCTAAAACGATATTAGAAGATTCTTTTTTACACAAAGAATCATTCCATTATGGAAATCCCTACCAAGTTACTTAGTTAACTCAAATAATATTGAGACCTTTAAAAAAAATGTGGATATGCACTTATTGAACCTACGGTAACCTGTTCCAGTGTACTGGAAGATGTACTCACATGGGTAACATACCTTCTGTACATCTAATCCATCCGAGTATAACTCTGAGTATTTTTCAGGGAAAAAAAAGTGCGGAAGAATAAGGGGACATATTATGAAGCTGGAGGGAGGAATTCATGTGTAATAAAGTTCTTCTTCACAGAAAGAGTGGTGGATTCCTGGAACAGTTTACCAGCTGAGGTAGTTGGGGTGAAAAGAGTGGAAGGGTTCAAGAAAGCGTGGGGTAGGCATAAGAGACTCTTAGTGGAAAGGAATGAAGGGAGGGAGGGAGAGAGAAAGAACTGTCTTCCTTACCCTTGCCTGGCTTCTGCCAACCGCTAACCTCTCCCTCCCCCCACCTCATAGTTTTCGGCAACCTCACTGAATATACGAACATACGAATGTGCCAGCAGAAACAGACCACCCAGTGTATCTATGTCTGCTCGAGTATGCAGCTAGCACCCCTAGTTTGCGGCTGCCCCACCCCCTCCCCTTTATCATTCCACTGCCACCCCCACCTCCCCCACCCTCACTCTCCCCTGTTCCCTGTCCCATGCCCTTTTGAAGCTGTTCACAGATTTACATGATACCAACAGTTCTGGTAGGGTGCTCTATTTTGCTACCACCCTCTCTGTGGAATAGTGTCTCCTCAATTCCTTCCTAAATCTTCCCCTCTTTATTCTTAGCCTATGCCCCCTGGTGACCATCCCCTTCCTTAACTTAAAGACCCCTTCTGCCCCATCCTTATTGATTCCCCTCAGATACTTGAATGTCTCTATCATGTCCCCCCTGTCCCTTCTATCCTCCAGGGTGTACATGTTCAGGTCTCCCAGCCTGCTGTCATAGTCTGTCCCCTGCATTCCATATATCATCTTTGCTGCCCTCCTCTGCACCCCTCCAGTAGCCCGATATCAAGCTTTAGGTATGGCCTCCAAAACTGCACACAATACTCTAAATGTGGCCTTACCAGTGACCTGTAGAGGGGCAATATCACCTCTCTTTGCCTGGATGAAAACCCCCTTGCTATGCACCCAGCATTTTGTTTGCTTTTGCAGCCACTCTCCTGCACTGGGCAGTGTTGTTCATGGTCCATGTTATCATTACTCCTAGGTCCTTCTAATCCTCAGTGATCCCCAGCTCAACCCCTTCCAGCCAGCATTCTCTCCTTGGATTCTTCACCCCAAAGTGCATAATCTTACACTTCCTCTAGCTTGCTTAGGTCCCCTGCAGCTGCTTCCATCCCTCCTCTCCAGCCACCACTGCTCTGATTTTGGTGTCATCAGCGAACAGACTTATCTTGCTCACCACCCTGTGTGTAATGTCTGATATGAAGAGCCCAAGCAATACTGGCCCCAACACAAAGCCCTGTGGCACCCCACTCATCACCGTCCTTGGAGTTGAGAGTTCCTCTCTCACCACCACCCATTGCAGTCTTCCACTCAGCCAACTTGTAATCCAGTTCATAATTTTTGCCCCTACCCCTACCCCAGTTAGCTTCCCCCCAAGCCACCCATGAGGCACAGAATGAAAAGCCTTGCTGAAGTCCAGGTAAAGAACATCCACCACATGACCCTTATCCAGCTCACCTGTCACCCAGTCATAATATTGTATCAGGTTAGTTTGGCAAGACTTCCCTGAAACAAACCCATGCTGCCTCACATCCTGGAGGCCATTGTCCTCCAGGTACAACACCAGTCTTTCCTTTAGTATTGTTTCCATGAGTTTGCACACTATGGATGTGAGACTTACCAGGCAATAATTACCCAGTTCATCCCTTGGTCCGCTCTTGTGTAATGGTACTACATGTGCCATCCTCCAGTCCACTGGCACACATCCCAACTCCAGTGAGGTGCTGTACAGATCTGCCACTGGCTCCACCAACACCTCCGCCATCTCCCTCAGCACCCTGGGGTGGATACCATCCAGCTCTGGTGCCTTGTCTACCCTCAGTGCCCTCAGTCCCTCTAGGACTCTACTTACCTCGATTCTTCCATCCGTTGCCTCCTCTCACCCTGTCCCCACCCTCCCAGCCCATGGTGGTAGCGGCCCCCCCCTTTTCTTCCATAAACACTAAGCAAAAGTATTCATTCAGTGCTTCTGCCTGCTCCTCACCCTTTTCCGTCCACTCCCAACCCCTTTTTATCCTCACTATTGTCTCCTTGCACTTCCTTTTCTCCCTGATGTATCTGAAAAAGTCTTTCTCCCCCCATTAATTCCCTGCTCTAATCTCAGCTCCCTCTGGGCCTTGGCTTCTCTCACTTCTCTGGTCACCTCCCTGGACCATCTTGCATACTTCTCCCTATCCACTTCCTTCCCTGTCCTCCTATACCTCCGGTGTGCCTCTTGTTTTGCTCTCACCACTTCCACTACCTTGCTGTTCAACCAGCATGGTTTTCTTGCTCTGCTCCTCTTACTCTGTGTCTTGGTGCAGGCTACTGTTGCCTCTGTAATCCCCCATTTAATAATATTCCATTTCTGCTCTGCATCCATCTCCTGCCTTATGCCCTCTAGTTTCCCTTTCAGTACTTCCTGCATCCTCCCAAAGCCTGCCCCCCTGAAGTTTACCACCTGAGTAACTGATTTCTCTGGCTCCCCACACATCGTGATACCACACCGTTTGGTGATTGCTGTCAGCTAGTGGGACCTCCACCTTTATTTCCCTTACTGCTTCTCCATTCGACAACACCAGATCTAAAGTGTTCTTTAGCCTAGTAGGTACACTAACCAACTGCATCAGGAGACCCTCCTGGATCACGTCTAGGAGCACTTGCTCCCTAAGACTGAAGTTTATCAACCTGTTATGACTCCTGCTTTCAGCACCAGCTCAGCCTCTCTTCACTCTGGCACTCTGCACTTTGAGTTTGTCCAGTCTGCACAGATAATTTGCATGGATGATTGGTATGCTAATTTATTTGTCTTCCATATGCAGTGTTTTGCCATTTTGTCTGCACTGCACTCAACTTACGCTCTATCATCAGCATCGTAACCATATCACTTGACTGGCTATATTTTGTTTGCCACTGTGATTCTTCCCTTCCCTTTCCCTCAGGTCAAACCTGGAATGAGCCTTGGCTCAGACTGCCTCTCCCCATTACCAATTTTTAAATAAATAAAGTAAACACATTCTCTCAGACAGCTGAGTCCAGGAGAAAACTCACAGTATTGGCAGGGTGAACCCAGGAGAAATCTTAGAGATTTACACAGGTGTGGGCCCTGGGGAGGACCCACAGTAGCAGACCTGGCCAGGACCCTGCTTCCTATCAGCGAATGCTGGTCTGCCCTGCTCAAAGTACAAGCAGGACTGTCACAAGCTCTTTGAGAGCCCAGACACTTCTTTCTCCAATTCAGTCCTTAATTGGCTGTACAGGGCTGTCCATCTGTCCTTCTGTCCTGTACAGCATTATGACTGGCCCTTTAAGTCCCCCAGTCCATTTGGGACAGCCTCAATGTCAACATTCCTCACAATCCATTTCTGCTGCTTGCTTGGCTTCTAGTCTGCTGATTGGTTGGCTGATGAGGTTAGGGAGCAACAACATGACTATGCCCATGTTTTGATGGAGCCTTGTGCTCTTAAATTTTTATTTTATTTGTTTCTTTGCCCTCTCAAGAGGGCTTGTCCCCTAATATTGTAGCAGCCCTACCTGGGCTGATGTCCAGTCATGATGCTAGGGTCATGGGTCCAGAGGTGGTGGGCTGGGTACGGTGGAACTGGAAGCGCTGGGGAAAGAAATAGTGGTTATCTTGTGAGTGGTGAATGAAACGCCAAAGACAAGGTGGGGTGACATTGTTGTTCCTGGCTCCTCTGCCAGGATTTGGGGACAGAAATGAAGAATGCATCCACAGCCGCAAAAAGAAAGGCGTGGAGGTGCGAGGCACCTTGATCACATTTCTCTCTGCGCCACACATGTGGCTGAGCCAGAGAGAAAGTTGGCAGCTGCCAACTGCAGTAGCAGTTTGTGAGCCTTTGGAGAGTGGCAGGCAGCAGTTCAGGAAAGCCCCCTCCAGCCCCCCTCCCCAGGGGGTGTTACATGAGTAGTACTCATTTGCAGTAGTGTCCTGTGTACATAAAAAAGTTAATATGCAATATGCGGTCCTCCATCACTATAATGAACCCCAGTACTATGAACAGTCAGTTAGAACGAATGAGCAGTATGGCTCCCAACAGTTGATATGCAGTCCCTTTACTGTGATCAGCTGTGTCTTTACTGAATGCTATGTATCTATATATCTATGTATCTATGGTTGAGATCAGTTTGTCACATTTGCAACTTGCAGACTGGTTAGAATGGAAATTCCCTCCTTCCTCTTTTACTCATTAGTTTCATCAGATACAGTGTCTGTTGTGTGTGAGATGAAGTAGTCGGGTTACGTGGCTGAAGCAAAACTAAAAATACCTGACCTTTTCAAGGAAGGGGAGTAGCTATGTAAAATATCAAGTGAAACAGGCTATTCTGCATCAACAATGTGTACTCGGAGGAAGCAGGAAGGCTCTGTATGGGAGTTTGTGCTGGAGTGCAGTGGTACAGATGGCTTGGCACAAAATAAAATAAAAAGAGCTGACAAAGTCAAAATAGACTGTGCAACTCAGCTGCGGTTCACTCAGCAAACAGCAACTGGTGTGCCAGTCTCAGGCTCCTTTGTCTGTGAAACGGCTATACACTTTGCATGGGAGACAGGGAAGGGAGCCGCTATTTGCAATGGCATGATCTACAGACCTCCAGCACAGGAAGGGGAGATGGCTAAGTTCCTGGTGGAGGCCATCCAAAAGATGGCCACTAAGAGGGAGGTGCTGCTGGTGGGGGGACTTCAATCTGCTCGATGTAGATTGGAGCAGCCCAGCTGCAACACAGTGTTACTGGGAAACCTGTTAGAACAGAAGTGAGCGGCCACTCGAAGCATGTGACTGTGCCTCTCCTCCTGATGCACCCAGAATCAAATGATCTTCCCTGCTCCCCGCTTACTGACCAAACCCTCACTGCACAATACTTTAACAGAAACAGAGAAACAGAAACACAGAATTTGATGGCAGATAAAGACCACTTGGCCCATCCAGTCTGCCTATTTTTCCCTACCTTCATTGTTACCACAGACCATAATTGATCTAGTTTCTCCCTCCCCCTTCCTTTCCACTCTGATTCCCTTGTGCCTATCCCATTCATTCATGAACCCCGCCACTGTTTTTGTCCCTGCCACCTTTGCTGGAAGCCTGTGATATTAAAGCCTTTGTCACATCATTCTCAAAGGCATTCTGGGAAATTTCCAACAGATCAAAGGCAACATAGAAAGCCTGAAAGGAACATGTGTTTTTATAATTTTGCATGTAGTCTTCTTTTAACCCTTGTAGGGCCGCGTACTGATATATCTGTCCAGAATTCCTATATGTTCTAATTCTGTCGGCAGCCTAAGGGTTAAAAGCTAGTACCAACCCACTACGTAGTTTGGCAGCAGGGTCTGTGCGAAGAATAAAAGGCAAAGCACACCAGAGTCCTACACCAGGAGCCAAGTGTTTCACCTCCATGATGCAACCGAGTAACTGACTCCACCCCCCCAACCCCCAGCTAGCATCAGTGTAGCTAATACAACTACTCTCCCTGCTCCGAGCTCTCCAAAACCCTCACTGCCCAATGTCATTTTTTTCTATATTCTATTTTTCCTCCTTGGGGATATGGCAGGGAAGTTCCCTTCTGCCAGCTGCCCCTTGCGTCCCACCTTCCAGCACCTCCCCAGGATCCCTGGTGGCAAGGGCATCCCATGGTTTACCCCCAGTAGTGGGGTCAGGAGAAGGACATCCGACCCCCACCCCGATGCTCATAATCCAGTTTCCTTGCTCCAGGTTACCCTGGTAATGTGGCAGGTGGAAGTGTGGCCAGCAGGTGCCATATGCCCTTGCCATGCCAGTCCTTTTTCCTCCAGTGTTTTCTCACTTAGTTCTTCCTGGGGCCTCAGCAACTCAATCTTGCATGTGTGTGGAGGTGTGCATGTGCTATGGAACCAGTGACCCCACTACACCCACCCAGGCCTAGCGCCTGGCCCCCCATCTGCATGGTACGACCACTGAGACTCCACCTGGTGGCAGCCAAGTGCCGGGAAGACCAACCTCCCCAATCCGGGAGAGGAGAGCTGCCTGCCAGCTGCTTGATCCTGCTCTCGGCCCTCCCCCCCATGACCCCCAGCTGCCCAAGCTTGCACCCAAACTCGGGTCACAGGAATGGGAGAGGTAAGGCACTAAGTGCCTCAGCCTACTAAGCCACTGGGCCAGCTTGTCCAATGGCAGTTTAAAACACACACACACACACACACACACACACAGCAGGCCTGGTGGCACTGAGGGTTGAGGCACTGGACACCACACCTCACGCCACGCTGGCGACCCTTGTTCGGGAATGAATTTGGTCTGTCAGGGGTTGGCAGGGAAAGGAAGGGATTGAGCATCTGGAGGACTACTCTCCCTTCCTGGAGAGGGATCCAGGCAATACACCACTCCTGGGTGGCCCCAGATGGTGGTCGGGGGCAATGCAAGGAACAAGCAGTGTTGCAGCTGCAGGGGGCGGCATTCTGGGGGATGTTGGCACATAGTGCCATTGGATGTTATTGCAAGTTTGGAACTCTGAGGGGAAACCATGCAAAGAAAAAAACCCTCTGGTGGCCAACGGAGATGAAGGAGACCCTGGGGGCCTCTCCACATCCTGCCATCAGACCCGTCCGCATCGGAATCTCCCACAGCCAACCTGATCTCATGGTAGGCCCCTCTAATTGCAGACAGGCCACCAAGGGTGAGCGTACCCTCCCCCGGGGGGTGATTCTGGGGGGCTGGACCTGCTGTGGATTGGGAATCAGACCGATGTGGGGGGTTTCAGACTGGGAGTAGAAGGCAGCATTGAGTGGGTACTTTGGAAGGATGTCAGCAATGTGAGAAGGCAGTAAGGAGGGCTGGGGGGATACTGGGATGCATAGGGAGAGGCATCACCAGTAGAAAACAGGAAGTTGTTGGCCCTCTGTACAGACAGTTGGTAAGACCACATCGGGAGTATTGTGTACAGTTCTGGAGACCCCATTTCCACAGAGACATAGACAGGGTGGAGGCTGTCCAGAGGAGGGCAACCAAAATGATGCAGGGTCTGCATCAAAAGACATATGAAGAAAGACTAAAGGAACTAAAGATGTATAGCCTTCAGGAAAGGAGGGAGAGGGGGGACATGATAGAAACTTTCAAATACCTCAGGGGAATCAACAAAGTCCAAGAGGGTAACATCTTTCAGAAAAAGAGATGTGCAAAAACAAGGGGCACAATTTGAAGATGGGGGCGGCTCAGAGGTAATGTGAGGCAGTATTTCTTCACAGAGAGGGTTGTGGATACATGGAACAGCCTTCCTGAGGAGGTCGTAGAGTCAAAAACAGTGGGGGAACTCAAGAATGCATGGGACAGACATAAGGCAATTCTAGAGGGGGGTAGGAGGAAGTAGGCTGTTGGTTAACTAGGATCTGCAGCTTATCCGTTAGGTAGGGAAATGGGCAGACTAGGTGGGCCAAGTGGTCCTTATCTGACGTCAAATTCTATGTTTCTATGTTTCTATGCCCTGGGCATCCAGAGTGCAAAATAGAGTGTACAAAACACACACACACACACACACACACACACACACACACACACACACACAATCTAAAAAACTAGAGGAATGGTCAAAACAGTGGCAGCTGAAATTCAATGCCAAGAAGTGCAAAGTTATGCACCTGGGGAGGAAGAACATAGGCTGGAAAGATACCCTGGGGTGCAACAGCTGACTGAAACTAAGGTAGAGAGGGATCTGGGGGTACTTGTATCTGATGATTTAAGGACAACCAGGCAGTGCGAAAAGGCGGCGCAAAAAGCTAGCAGCATTCTCAGATGCATAGGAAGAAGTATCACAAGTAGGAAAAGCGAAGTGATAGTCCCGCTGTACAGGTCCTTGGTGAGGCCTCACCTGGAGTACTGCGTACAGTTCTGGAGACTGCACCTCACAAAGGACATGGATCGCCTGGAAACTGTGCAGAGGAGAGCTTTGAAGATGATACATGGACTACACAAAGAACCGAAGGAATCAAGATTAAGCCCTCTTAGGATGTACTCACTGGAGAGGAGAAGGGACAGGGAGATATGATAAAGACATTTATATACCTCAGAGGTATCAGCTCAGTACAAACACAGGATCTCTTCAGGGTAAACACGAATACATGGACAAGGAGGCACAACATGCACCTGAAGGGAGGTAGTTTCAAAACAAACAGCAGGAAGTATTTCTTCACAGAAAGGGTGGTAGAGCCCTGGAAAAGTCTGCCCCCAGAGGCTGTGGCAGCAAAGACAGTGGGGGGGGTTCAAGCTAGCGTGGGATAGGGAAAGGGAACATTGTTTAACCAGGAGTAGCACACTAAACTGAAGCTTGTTTCCTGGGAGCAAAAGGAAGTTACGTGACTTGCTCAGGATCACACAGTATGCACCTAGGCGGCTGTGGGATTCAAACCCAGGTCTTTAGATCTGCAGCTCAGAGCCTTAACCCACTGCACTATACTGCCTCCACTGTCTGTGGAAGGCAGTAAAGAAACTTAAGGTTAGCAAGCAATGTGAGAAGGCAGTAGGGAGAGCTGGGGGTATACTGGGATGCATAGGTAGAGGCATCACCAGCAGAAAACAGGAAGTTGTTATCCCTCTGTACAGACAGTTGGTGAGACTCCATCTAGAGTTCTGTGTCCAGTTCTGGAGACCCCATCTCCGCAAGGACATAGATAGGATAGAGGCAGTCCAGAGGAGGGCAACTAGAACGGTGTAGGGTCTGCAACAGAAGCCACACGAGGAGAGACTAAAAGAGCTTAATATGTATACCCTTGAGGAAAGGGGGGGCATGATAGAAGCGTTTAAGTACCTCAGTGGAATCAACAAAGTCCAAGAGGGTAGTATCTTTCAGAAAAGAGACATGCAAGAACAAGGGGACACAATTTAAAGATGGGGGGGGCGGTTCAGGGGCAATGTGAGGAAGTATTTTTTTCATAGAGAGGGTAGTGGATGCATGGAACAGCCTTCCTGAGGAGGTTGTGGGGTCTAAAACTAGGAGAATTCAAGAATACATGGGACAGACATAAGGCAATTCTTGTGGGGGGTAGGAAGAAATAGGCTGTTGGTTAACTAGGATCTACGGCCTATCCTGTAGGTAGGGAAATGGGCAGACTGGATGGGCCTAGCGGTCCTTATCTGCTGTCAAAGTCTATGTTTCTATGTTTCTATGGGAGGGGGGTAGCTTTCACAGGCAGACTAGATGGATTGCAAGGTCCCCTTCTGCCAACACTTTCTTATGTTCACACACACACACGCGCGCGCACACACACACACTCTCCTACCCTCCCTGCTCCTGCTCACCATCCCCTCCCTTCCTGTTGCAGCTACTCCCATTAGCCAACTCAGGTGCCTGCCTTTTGGCTAAACTGGCTAGGTGGCTGGGACCAGTACTACCAGAGTACTCATATGTTTAGTTTTGTGTGTGGGGGGGGGGGTCATTTTGGGATAGACTGCAGTTTGAAGGTTCTTCCAGTGTATCTGAATGTCTCCAGCAGGTGCACGTTCAATTACTTATTTGTGACCCTGTGCAGAATCATCTCTAGCCTGTCCCTATCTTTCCTGAGGTGATGTCTCCATAACTGGGTGCAGTAGTCCTGCTGTGACCTCACTAAAGATCAATAAAGGGGTGGAATACATAGAAACACAGAAATTGTCAGCAGATAAGGACTGCCTGACCCATCTAGTCTGCTCATAAGCCCTTATACTGGATTACTGTTTCTGACCCACCAGAATGTGTCAGAAGCAGAATGAGCTCCTTCCTCCTGCTGTCAGTACCCCACCCTATAAAATCAAGAATCCTACTTGCCTAATAGAAGTTGTTGTTTTTTATATTCTGCATTTAGAACTGGCTGGGTTCAAGGGTTTGTTTGCTTTTTAACTAGTTCTGCTCAACCCTGGTCCCACTGTCAGTCCTCCTCAAACCAAAGTCTTCCATCACAGCTGCTGATTTCCAGTCACAGCTATTCCATACTGCAACATGGTCAAAGGTACAAAACTACATGCTAGTGTATGGGAACCCTGTTTTCACCCATCTAATATCTAGATCCCCAATTTGCATTGCACCTCTGTCGCAAAGGGGACCGACCCCCCCAGGAAAAAAAAAATTACCCAGCATTATGCATGGTGCCAGCAGTTAACAGCACTATGGAGCAATCATGGTTTACTGTTTCGCACTGCCGCCCATACTGACTTAGAAATCATCCTGTGATGTTTATAAGAGCACATTCTATTGGGCAGAACTGCTCATCCATGCGAAGTTCTGGTTTCCTACAGCAAAATTGCAGCTGGCCTTGGCAGGACTCAAATCTCAACATTTCCTCAATTTTGTGTAACTCCTAGGTGGCGCTATCCCAAGGGCTACTACCCCTGCCTGCTTGGCTAGTAGCAGGTTAAGAGGCCCGAGTTCTGAAACGGGTGCCTCCACCTGGAGGTCAGGGTTGGTAGTGGTCAAGCTAACCTAGGCACAGCACTCCGGGATGCTGTAACCCCCCTCTTTCCCCTCTAGTGGCCTGAACACGTAAGCATTAATCACCGGCAGAGGAGGCCTCTGCAGGGGATTAATACCGCTGAGGCGTTGTTGCATGAGGGTGAAGCCGAGGGTTCAACCCCAGCGGGCGATTAATCACCGGTGAGGCCCGCGCCGTGATTATGTAGCTACCGGATAAGCGCGATGTATACTAGGACAAGCAGAGTCATTAAGAAAAAGGCGCGGAGACTGGAGCGATCTTCATGAACTTTATTGTTACTTTATGCGGCATTGTGGGGGCTCTCCGAGGCGCCCGACAGGCGCATCGCCGTCACGTGGTGCAGGAGCACCGTGTTGCTGTGCTGGGAAGCGCGTTCCGCGACTCCAACACAGCCTTATTGCCATAATGCCGTGTTGGTCTTGCGGCTTCCCGAGCCCAACCGGCATTATTTCTCATAATGTCATAGTTACATTCTATGCTGTTTCAGCCCAACACGCGGCACATTATGAGAAATAATGCCGTGTTGGAGTCGTGAACGCGCTTCCCAGCACAGCAACACGGCATTATCGGCTCACAATGCCGTGTTGCTCCTGCACCATGTGACGGCGTTGCGCCTATCCTGGGGCGCCCTCCAAGAGCCTTCAATAATGCCGTGTTACAATGTACAATAATCACTTTCACAATACCCCTGGTACACCACACAAGTACCCACACTGTTTGCACTTACCACCAGGGCTGGTTCCTCTGGCTCAACCCTGGGGACCCCCTGTAAAACAAGGTTATGCACAGCAAATAGCAACAGTACAGTACTTTGAGCACAAACTGGAACTAAAGTCAGATTACATGCAGAAAAAGTTAGATCTGATTTATTCAGGGGACTTGAACAAGGGAGTGGCAAAATCAGATTAATTAGCTTAAAGGTTATATCAATCAAGCAGTTATGCATGCACTTTGAGTTCCCCCACACAGTTATACCTCTGGGTACCCAGGTGGAGAAGAGATGGGCTAGCCAGGACTGTTGCCCGGGGTTGGCCAGTGTCACAGCTGGTTGGGGCCCTGTGATGGAAAACACAACATGCACAGTACACAGTATTTGTAATCCAGAGCCAGAGGGCTCAGTTCGTAAAGGAAATGAAACAACAAGACAATCAGATGACACACTCAGATTAAACTGTTGTTGCAGGGAGTTACCCTGGTATTTACTCACGATACCCAAGACTGGACACAGGCTGGACGAAAATCAAGACTGCAGGTGGTTGATCTGGAATGCCAGGAGAAGCAGGGCCCACACGAGTCACAGAGGCGTAGTTCCTGTTCAAGTGTGGTGCAGGGTGCTGATCCCCAGGCAGGTCTCTCGTCGATGGCTTCTCTGTGCAGTGGGTAGTCTGGCTGGACCAGTCTGGCAAGGCCCAGACCGCATGGAGACAAATTCAGATGCAGTCTGTTTTGGGTTGGATACAGCTTCCAGCAAGCAGAACATAGTTCACACAGTGGGGAACTAATTCACGACCCACTAGTGACTCATAGCACATTTACATGTAAGGGAATTCTACTGTACCAGGCAAAGCGCTTCCCGGTCACAATCGCAAAGTCTCTGCACACACCGGGAGCTTAGGGGTAGCTGGAACTCCTGACAGGCCGAACGCATTCAGCAAAATCTTCAGTCTTCTTCAGGTTGAGCCTGGCCCACTTCAGTAGCTTACTTTAGTCACACAACTCAGATTCTGTCCGAAAACAGTTCTCTTTCCCCTCTCAGGGCAGCAGGCAGACATGCAAGCCAAATACTCAGCCCTTTCATGTTTTTCCCATGTGAATCCACTCAGGATTGCTGCTCAAAATCTCTTTGAGCTATTTTCTTCCTCTGCTTTCAACTTAGATCTGCCCTAAACAGCAGGCAGCTTGGGGAATCTCTCAGATCAAAAAAGTTTGGTTGGCTGATTTGGCTGTCAGTCAAAGCAAGAGTTCCCCCTTCAGTTGCAAAAAAGGCACAAAAAAATCAAAACTACAGTTCCTATAGATTTTGACTTCAGACAGCTCCTATAGTCCGGCTACATTTTAGGTCCCACCAGAACTGATTGCTCCAATATGCAGTCCAGGACCAAGATAGTGGAGACAAACAAAACAGTCCTTGCTGCAAAGAAAGCATGTTAAACAAACTACATTATCATTATCACTCTAAATGATTTTCAGCAAATAGTTACATCTTTCAACAGAGCTCCCTCTCAGATTACTTATGCTGCAATCAGGCAGCTCTTAAAGTGACAGTACACAGAGGCTATACAAGCTCTGGTAATCACATTTAAACTGCAAAAACACAGGACACCAGCCTGGCAGTGAGCATTTAGGCAAGCTCAAGGAAGACTTTTTGGGAACCCCCATTTGTAGGGGGGTTATATTTGAATTCGAGAATATTCCCGTTCCTCATTGCTGAAGCCATTTGCATAAAAACAGGCTTGGTACACCCCTGACATCATCTGTCCCTGCTCCTTTTCCTTTTCTGAAATAAATAAACCTGTGCTTGTGACATTAGAATCATTTCTGTGGAAACAAGTTATGATGTCATAAGCAGAGGATTATGACTTCACAGTTCACATAAGAACATAAACAGATGAGGACTACTGGGAAAAGGGCCACTTTAAATGAAAATATCTGTAACAAGCACACATGGAAGGGCTTGAACTTCACATTAGATGTAGAATTTGGGGAAAATTTTCCGCTTCTAATCTCTCTCCCCAGCCGTTAGAGAGAGGATCAATCTGCTGTAAAGCACGTTGCAGGCTACCACATTTTAGTGCCAGACCCAGAGTTAATCTTTGTATCCCTGGCCTCAGAGGGACCAGTTCTAGCCATTCAGCTAAAAGGACACCTCTCCTGTACCCAAGGTGTTAGAATGTCTCTTGTTCTTGTCTGAATACTGGGCAAGAAGAAAAGGCATCATCGTCAAAATATCATAAAAAAAGACTATTTGAAAATGAACAAAAAAAAACAGAACATTAGAGAGATTAAGACTTCACACATGTCCAAATGTTCAGTTATATTACAAAAGTGAAAACCAGGCTTTTGAGCCTTTCCCTTTTCGAAGATGCCATAACATTCACTGGAGAGCCTTCCATGACTCCACCACCGTTTCTGTAAAATAATACTTCATGTCCCTCCTGAACAGACCCCTGTCAGTTTCCATTCACGCTGTTGTGACTTCAAACTATCATTCAGGCTAAATAGTTTCTCTCAGTTCACCTTGCTCATTCCTTATAGGAACCTGAAGATCTCTATCATAGTTCCCCTCTCCCTTCTGGTTTCCAGTACATATTCCAGTACATATTTTGAGTACATATTCAGTGACTTGAGGCGCTCCTCGTAAGACCTGCCCAGTTGGCCCTGAATCATTTTTGTTACCCTGTGCTGCACCGTCTCCAGCCTGTCACTATCTTATCTGTCCTTGGGGTGAGGGCTCCAGAACTGGGAACAGTACTCCAGGTGTGGCCTCAAGCACTTAGGGTTGCCACCTGTCAGGTTTTTTACCTGGTAATCCAGTTTTCAGAGTTCCTATCTGGTAATCATGTTTTGCTCAGAGATAGTTTTTTGAGCCCTTTTGAATGCTCACATTCTCTTAAATGTTGTCATAAATTTTGTGGTTGACGAACAGAAAGCAGAGAGTGGTGGTAAATGGGATCCAATCAGGGCCAGATTAAGGTAACCTGGGGCTGTAGGCCCAAGAGAAATCTGTGGCCCCCACTTGCCGTGATTATGCCCCTTTTCCACAAAGGGACCCTGTCACAGACTGTAAGGCACCTTGGGAATTAATTTATCTACAAACTGTATCTCATGTTTGTAAGAGATATGGGCAACAGAATACAAATCAAAATTCCTACCCTTCTACTCCCCTCTCTCATAGACGTTGTCATCGGAAAAGGACAATCTGGCCCACCTAGTCTGCCCTGTTAATTCTGTCTATAGCAACTCCTTAGCCCCCTGTAAATCCTCAGATTTTCCCCATGTTTGCCTTAGTGTTAGGATTCCTTTATGCCTATCCCCATCCCCAAAATGTAATTCACATATGACCTGAAGTGTTTATGTTAACTAATGTACCAGACAAAGCCTCTAGCTGCTTTGCATTGTCTTACTTGCTGTCTTTTGACTGTGTTCATTCTTGTTTTCTGACATGGAACCTTTGTAAAAGAGCCTTGGCTCAAAGGTGTCATTTGAAATCTTAATGGTAAGGCGCATGCCTGTAGTTACGTGGGGGAAGAGCTACTCCCCCACATCCTACAAAACACATCAGGCTCCGCTGCTCTGCTTAGAGCGAATTGCACTCGCTCCATGCTGCATGCTGGTGCTGGCTCCTTCCTCTGTTCCGTCTTCCCCCCTTTTGCTCCCGTGCCTTCCTCTACTGCCTTCTGCCTCTCGTTTGTGCCCCCCCGCTCTTCCTCTCCATTCGTTCTTTACCTTTTCTTAGGTTTTTTCTGCCTCGCCTCCAGCTCTGCAGCAACGTAGTTCGTGCCGCCTTATTTCACTCGCTTCTGCTCCCTCTGTGGACCTCCTCTGCAACGATATCCTGCACTCCTCCACCTTGCCGCTTGGACAGTGACATACACATCTGGTAACACAACTTGTGTAACCCCGGAAACTCGTGTACTGCAGCATCTGAGCGTGATATCATTATCATGAAGGATCCAATGATTTTCAACCAAATATTCTGACTTTGCCGCAGATGCTGTTTGCTCCCAGGCTGCTCTGGCAGCTGCGTGCTCTCATTCCGGTATGTTCACTTCCATGGACTCACCCTTGGATTGTCTCCTGACCGTGGTATGCAGCACAGCATCATAATCATTATAAATTTTATGGGCTATTGGATTGCTAACCTAGCAATTATGGGCTGTCATTGCTACTGCAACTCCTCAGAAATCTAATGTACCTGGAGCTCTTTCCAGAAAAAGGCAAAATAAGTTCCTTTTTATTTCCTTTTCAACATTTATAACAACACCTTTAATAACCTTTGCTCCAGGCATTTCCTAGCACGTTATCAACTGTCTGAGTTAAGGACCTGCGGCAACTCCTGCGGCCTGTCACTAATCACCAGCAACTGTTCATTATGTCAGTCATTCATTGCTTAAACCAGGGAGTGACTGGCTTCAGTACGCTTCATAGACAGGTTGAACAGCAGCTAAGTTTAAATGACTTTTCTCTTCGTAGCAGTGCTATCTACTGCTATGCTTGTTAGCCCATCATGCACGCCACTGTGGGTTTATTATACATTTATTATGAGCATAAATTTGCAAGACCTACCCAGGCCACTGGGCAGTCATACAGTGCTAATCAGCAGATATATAGAATATCAGCCATGCTGCCGGAGCCTGTATGTCTCTTCTCCTCTTAGGCTGCATTTCCTGGTTGCCACCCTCACTTTCAGCCTTTGCTTTTGCTGCCACTGTTCCTGCCTGGACCCTGTGCTGCTGCTGTCTTTTGGGGACTTCCTTGCTTCGGTCACTGCTGCACACATGCTCTACTACTACTTCTGCCTTTATGCTGCCATTCAGAACCCTGCTGCTTCTAAACTACAGTTTTACATCCTGCCTATATCATTGGCTGCTGAATCATATGCAACACTGCCATCCCTTTGGCTTCAGTCTCTGGGATGTCTGCTGCACTGGGTGGCCCTCCGTAGTGGCATTCCCTGGTCCTGCTAGCCTTCATAGAGGCTGGCTTGGCTGCTCCATATCCCTTTCACCTGGCCTACTTGGGGTCCGGCTGTTTCCGCTGGCCATGCAGGGGCCTAGCCAGCACCTGCCTTACCAAACATTGGGGCCTGGGGGTTTTACTTTCTACTCTACACCTGCCTCACCCAGCATCAGGCCTGGAGGTTCAAATTCAACTCTACCTTGCGTCGCCCAACATCAGGGCCTGAAGGTTCAACCTTTCTATGCTACACCTGCCTCACCCTCCTCGGGGCATGGAGGTGCTGTTCCTTACCATACTTACTGCGCCAGACGATTGGAGGATTTAGAGCTTTCCAGCCTATTGTCCATATACGGCTTCGCCCACTCAGGACCAGGGGTTCCTTTGCTCTACTTTCTTCAGCTGCCCAACTTGCTTCCAGCTTACTCTCCTTGCCTTCACTGACTTGTGCTCCATCTCCTCGTCTATTGGAACTCAGACCATTGCTTCCAGTTTGCCTGTGCCTTCAATTGGATTCCTGATGACCTTCTGTCGATGTTTCTCCTGGACTTTGGCTTCAGTCTGGGACTTTGCTCAGGATCTGCTACCATCTTCATTGGACATTCAACATCATTGTTGGGTCCCTTGCTCCTTCCTATCATCAGATCTTCTTCTTTGGGGTTTCAGAATAACAGTTTATATACTGCTCTTTAGGATTATTCTCCTTTAGTATGCCCAGAAGGATGGGCAGGTCAGTAGTCATGGGTCCTCAGAGGTTTCCCCAAGGGGGGTTTTCCTCTCCTGCATGCTACTGGCCACACTCTCCAGAGTTGGAGGAGATAATCGTACTTGCATTATTATTTCTTTTTGGGTGTCTCACCCTACTTGACTAAACATCCTTCCTAAGGTGGGGTACAGAGAAAGGCCAAAACATCAAGTCTTTACAAGTTACTCATCAGTCAAAGCACCTAAGCACTATGCATATACTCTGCAGCTCATGTGTACTACAATCACTGACTTGCTCATGTCTATGCTGAAGTATCTAAGCACTAATCATGTCATACAACTTATACCTTGCAGGCATTGTCCCACCTATTGGTCTGGCCTATGTATTCAAGCACAACTTACATAATTCAGCTCTACTGTACGCAGCACAAGCACTGAGCTATGAACCACACATAATACATAAATAAATTAATAAATCCCCCACATTTTTGAAGCCTGTGATCATTTTAGCTTCCACCTGGAGTTTGTTCCAAGCTCCCACCACCCTGTCCATAAAGAAAAACTTCCTGATATTCCCCCCTCAGCCCCCCTCCCCAGTTTCATTGTGTCACCCTGGTTCTTGTGTAAGTGTTCCTCTGGAAAATACTCCTTCCGTACCTTGTTCACACCCATGAGATATTTGTATGTCTCTATCATGTCTCCCCTCTCCCTTCTCTTTTCCAGAAGATACATGTTTAATTCCCAGAGTCTGTCCTCATAGGGCTTTAGGTGTAAACCCTGCACCATCTTAGCTGCCTTTCTTTGAACCCCTTAAACCCTGTCTATGTCCTTTCAGAGGTAGGGCCTCCAGAACTGTACATAGTACTCAAGGTGCGGTCTCATCAACTCTATGACTTCCCTTCTTCTGCTGGTGATACCTCTACCTATGTACCCTTGCATTCTGCTGGCTTTCCACACCACCTTGCACACTGTTTGGCCACCTTCAGGTCTTCAGAAATAATTGCCCCAGGTTCTGTTCCTGTCTTGTGACTATCAGTCCCCCCCCCGATGGTACTTAGCTGCAGGGTTCCTGTGACCCATGTGGCACTTGGGTTAATATCCCAATACTGACACTGCAGTGCAACATGACTGGGGTGCTGCATCTTCTGAGGTGCCGTCTTTCAGATAAGACATTAAACCAAGGTCCCATCTGCCTGGATTGGTGGTAGTTCAGGTGGATGTTAAAGTCCCATGGCACTTATCGAAAAGAGTAGGGGATTTCCCCGGTGTCCTGGCCAAATTTCCCCCATTCACTAAAAATACCACCAACAGTTTAATCTGGTTCAATTTCAGTTGCTTACCATCTGTATCCCCTCTCGCGCCCCTGAAAAGGGGCTGTCTAGTCCCAGTGGGCCTACCAGGGTCGACAAAATTCAATAAACCAATAAATGTGCATGATCTTGCACTTTTTTGCATTAAAGCCCAGTTCCAAGGCTCTTGACCACTCTTTCAGTTTGCTAAGATCCTCCCTCATTTGTTCAACCCCACCTGAAGTATCCACCCTGTGTCAAATTTTGTATCATCTGCAACAGACACAGCCCTTCAGCACAGCAATATTGCAGATAAATATATTGAAGAGAACTGGACCTAGCACTGACCCCTGTGGCACCCCACTTGTCACTTTGCCTTCCCCTGAGTGCATACCATTTACCACAACTCTGTGGCTTCTACCTTCCGGACAGTTTCACACCCATCTAACTACTTTCAGTCCTACCCAGGGCTATTTAGTTTGTTCAGTAGCCATCTGTGAAAATTCTTAGAAAATTCAGCCCCATTTTTTTCTTTTTTTCATAACTTTGATGATTATTTTCATGACACTCATTGCTCCAGCCCAAACTCAACCATAAACCCTCCTACTAATGTTCCCTAGGAGGAGAATTGTGTTCAACAATGATGATCCAATTCCAGTCAAGACATGTACAAATTAATTAATACATCAGGCAGTATAGTCTAGCAGTTACAGCTCCAAGTCAAGAACATGGAAAACATATAGACTCAGAATGCTTGGATTTGTGAACCACAACCTCTATCTGCATACTACATGGCACAGGGCCATGGCATGTCACAGAACATCTATGTGCTAATGAGAGGTATCTGAAACTTGGAACAGGCTCTCCAATAAGCTGGCTCTCGGATCCTTCCAGTATGAGTAATGGGGCCCCCCAAATACACAACAGATGAGACAAGTAGTGGACAACCTACTGCAGGGGGGGCCCCATTTAAGATTTTCACCAATCACTCTCCCTATCAGGAACACCAATGGGGGGGGCAGGGATCTTCCTAGCTACTTCTTCCCACTTGGGATACTAGAGGGTGGGAGATAAGCAAAGGAAAAGGGCTTGTTTTCACCTTAAAGGTCAGTCTGGCTGGAGTCCCACAAAGCTATCACCTGTACTTAACACCTAATCAGGAAGGCGAGCTTCACATTCAAGCAGACAAAGGAAAGGGCCTGTTTACACCTTAAAGGGTAGTCTGGTTGCAGCCCCCTGAAGCTATCAGCTATACTTTGTACCTAATCAGAGAGGTGAGATTCTCATCACAGTTCAGTTCCTGCCTTATTCATCTTATTCAGCAGTCAAGTCCATTACAAAAAAAATCAGCACAAAGAAAGAGGCATGTAGTAAATATATTTGAGGGATTGTTGAGGGCCCCCAGGCAGGTGGGGGCCCTAGGCTAGTGCTTATGTTGCCTATGCCTTAATCTGGCCCTGGATCCAATCCGAGGAAAGGCAGGTGACCAGTGGAGTGCCTTAAAGAGGGCAAGAAATTATTTCTAATTGGTAGCTGTTTACAATGTTCCAATTTACAGAAATTATACCTATAAGCCTAAATGATCCACAAGTAACTGTACCTGAATAAAAAGTGATGTGAAAAACTGTGTTTTGCATTGTTTTGTTTTTATGGGCAGCATACTATTGCAGTTCTCTTCATGGATCCAGTGATCTGGAGTTTTAACTATGTCATGGTTTGAGGAAAGAACTCTAAGCATGGTTCTGATAGGACAGTAGCTCATGTTTAGCATTCTGTACTCAAACCGTGACATAGTAAACACTCCAATTTACTGGTTCCAGGAATAGAACTGTTCAGAATGTTATTCATAAAAAGAAATGAATTGAAAACACAATTTTTCACATGAATGTTTATTAAGGTACAGTTAACTATGGCTCATTTGGAGGCAAGTTTATCATTTCTCTTACTAGGAACATTACTAACTGCTGTCAATTAGCACAGATTCCCTGTCCCCTTTAAGGATTAGTCCTGGAGCCAGTCCTTTTTAATATCTTCATTGGTGACATTGCTGAAGGGCTAGAAAGGAAGGTCTGCCAATTTGCAGATGACACCAAGATCTGCAACAGGGTAGACACTCCAGGTGGGGTCCAGGAAATGAGAAGGGACCTAGGAAAGCTGGAAGAATGGTCCAAAGTGTGGCAACTGAAACTGAATGCAAAGAAGTGCAAAATCATGCACCTGGGATGCAGAAACCCTGCGGAGAGTTACAGGGATGGGGGGAGTTGCTGACGGTCACCAGGGAGGAGGGAGATTTAGAGATAATCATCTCAGATGACCTAAAAGTGGATAAACAGTGTACAATGGCTATGGAGAGGGCCAGTAGTATGTTGGAGTGCATAGGCAGGGGTATCATTAGCAGAAGAAGGAAGGTGGCGATGCCAGTGTACAAAATGCTGGTGAGACCTCATCTGGAGTACAGTGTACAATGTACAGTTCTGTAGGCCGCATCTTCGTAAGGGCATAGACAGGGTGGAGGTGGTTCAGAGAAGGGCGACTAAGATGGTGCAGGGCTTGCACCAGAAGACATATGAGGAGACGTTAAAAGATCTCAACATTTATACAGTGGAAGAGAGGCAGGAATGGGAAGATATGATAGAAACCTTCAAGTATCTTAAGGGCATAAATAAAGTGCAAGTGGGTGACATCTTACAGTATAGGAAATGTACAAAGATGTGGGGGCACAATATGAGATTGGAGGGGGCAGGATAAAGGGGAATGTAAGGAAGTTTTTCTTCACAGAAAGGGTGGCAGACGCATGGAATAGCCTACCCCAGGAGTTGGTGGGAGCTAGCACAGTGGGGGTGGGGGTGGGGGATTCAAACATGCATGGGACAGGCATAAGGGAACCTTAGAGGTGGGAAGGAGAGGCTAAAGCCGATGACCAAGCAGGGTCAGTGACCACTGATACAGGTAGAGGAAAACAGACAGATTGAGTGGGCCTAGCGGTCCTTATGTGCCATCAATTTCTATGTTTCTATGTATCATTCATTGTTTCAACTGCATATCCAGGTTACAAACAAGTTCTATTGTCAACATAGCCCTTTCTTTGTAAAAGCAGTCAACCTGGAAGGTGTAAAGTATGGTCATTAAGAACATTAGCAGCTACTTAAGTAAGCAATAAGGCATGACGGGGTGTGTGTAAAACATATTTTACAGCATGGCCAGGGGTGTAGTAAGGCATGGGGCTGAAGGCCGAGTGACTTCAGCTACTGGATGTGCTGTAAAATATGTTTTACACACATCCCTGAGTGCCTTATTGCGCTTAAAAAAATTGGCTTCTTTTTTTTTTACTGTTGGGAAAAGCATGTTTATATGTAGAAACAATAGACTTACTTGGGTACATTTGTAATAAAATAGTCCTGCCCACTGCAAGTGATGTCACTGATGATGTGATTGTATTATTGCCTACTTTCTTCTTCCTGTTTTTTTTCCTCTCTGTTTTTCCTCCACATTCAAGATATGGAATGTTTATCAAGGAATGTTTACCACAGAATACATGGATTCAAAATTCTGCTCAGTTCCATCAGCAGAATGTTTCTCTCCCAACACACAGTACACACTGTCACAAACGCACTCAGCAGGTCAGGCCTTCTGCTCCCACAGTGCCAAAATATAAGTGCAATAGTGTGAACAGGTAACAGCCAGGGTAACCCTCCTGTCTGCCTTTGGGTCCGAATTACCTTTAGTCTCAAGTTCTGGGGGGGATTCAAACTGTGAACCTTATGCTAGCATACCCAATGTACAGGCTCAGATATGTATCCTCTTCGGGGATTGCGGCACAATCTTTCATCAGAGACACCAAGCCAGGCTTCCAAAATTAACCCTTAAAACTCTATAAAAGACCTTAGGTATATTCTTACCTTTTCCCAGTTTGGTAACACCATCAAGCTCTTGAACAATTGTCAGACTTAACCCTCTATACGCACATGCAAAAAAAAAAAAAAAAAAAGAACTGGCAGACACCCAGGCAGTCTTTCAAATAATAGGTACTTTACTAAAAGATGATAAAAATATGAAAAATGTAAACAAAGAACAATATATCAAAAGTCATACAATCACTTAAAAGAATAAGGGCAAAGTACAAAACAAACTCCTACTACAATACAACTAGGCTTTTTCTGTCTAATGTATTACCATTATAAGTGCCTTCAAAGTTAGATCAGAGATCTATCTTTCTTGAGTCCCAAAATGATATGTCATATTCCCCAGTTACAAGGATACATTTCAACTCCATCTCCCCACCCCCTTGA
This sequence comes from Neoceratodus forsteri, assembly GCA_016271365.2. Classification (NCBI taxonomy): domain Eukaryota; kingdom Metazoa; phylum Chordata; order Ceratodontiformes; family Ceratodontidae; genus Neoceratodus; species Neoceratodus forsteri. The sequence continues at coordinate 896,462,564 of CM028136.1, forward strand.
TGAGTAATCTAGCTCCTCCTTTTTAGAATTAAAAAACACAAACGATTTCCTGTCAGGAGATATATTAAATAATGTGACATCAGCAAAACCCCATTTCCCAAATTATGAGTCTTTGATCAGCCAGTTCCTTTGAAGATTTACAACCCTGCAATCCCTCACCTAGGTGCAAGATAGCTTGATAGGAATCAGATAAATGATGTCCTGTCCCATAATAAACTGTATATTTAGCTTCCCAACTTTAAATCAGCAACAGGTCATAAAAAGGCAATAAAATGCAATTTCTCAAGGAAGTTAATTACATTACAGAGATCTTCTGGTCAATTTAATATATCCTGTAGCTTCAGTGAAACCTGGTTGGGTGGGGGCACCCATGGAAGCACAGACTCACATACTGTATGTTTATTTTGCAAATATCATACAACAATCATAACCAGCTGGCCAAGCGTCACACACACAGACAACAAAGGCTTTGTTACAGCCAGAGACTCAATTATCTCACCGTCAGGGCAAAAAGAAGAGAGTTCCCTGATAAGCAGGTAAAGATAGAAGGGGAATTTTTCACCGTCAACAAAGAAACAATTGTAGTGAAAACTATAAACAATACTTATTGGGCTGGATATTCAAACTGCGCTATTCTTAGGCACAAGCCCTTGCGCTGCGTAAAATAGTTACGCAGGGGTGTGGCCGGGGCGATATTCAAAGGAGTTGTGCTATTGAGCAGCTCCTTTGAATATCACCCCCAGCCACAAGTTACTGTGCATGGCGTAGTGGAACCTGCGCCCACCGAAGTTGTCAGAGTGAAGCATTCAATCTCATGGTGGTGCATGTACCATTGCACCATGCAAAATCCCGATATTCAGGGCAGACATATAAATGGGGCCATAATTCATGCAAGGCTGAGGGGTGCCATTTGCATCTGATTATGGCCCCATTTACATGCCATTAGCATGCAGGTGCGCCCGATCCCGAGGATTCTGCACCTGGCACCTGCCAGGCAGCAGCCGCTGGGGACCGACACCCCTGCAGCCTGATCGTGGCAAAACAGTGTAGAACTTCTCACTACCCCCACTGGCCCGATCATGGCATAGTGTACTTCCTCCACCAGCCCGATCGCTGGCAGCAATGTGTCTCTTCCCCCAAACGTATCCCTGGTGGTCCAGTGCACGAAGATCCCAATCGGCGGGATTGAGTATTAACCCCCATCCCCCACCTCCCGATGATATCCCTGGTGGTCCAATGGACCGAAGATCCCGATCGCGGGATGGAGTGTGCAAACAACCCCCCCCAACACATCCCTGGTGACCTAGTGTCCCCAACCCCACCCACCGATGAAGCCCCACCACCCCGCTCCCCCACCGCAGCCGGGCAGCATCCCACCCGCCTGCCGCCCTGCCGCCTGCCGACTGACTGCCTGGTAGGGCTGCACGCCCATTGGTGCAGAGCAAGAGCCAATCGGTGTGCAGCCCATACCGTACAAGACAGTCCAGATTTGTGAATGAGTTCATTCACAAATGTGGGGGACACTAGGTCACCAGGGATGTGTTGGGGGGGTTGTTTGCACACTCCATCCCGCGATCGGGATCTTCAGTCCACTGGACCACCAGAGATATAATCGGGAGGTGGGGGGGTTAATACTCAATCCCGTGATCGGGAGTTTCGGTCCACTGGACCACCAGGGATGTGTTGGGGGGTGGCGGTGTTTCTTTCTACCATCCCGCGATCGGGAGTTTTGGTCCACTGACCACCAGGGATACGTTCGGGGGAGAACATTGCTGCCCGCGATCAGGCTGGTGGGGGGGAATTAGCTTATGCTCCGCGACCGGGCCAGTGGGGGTGGTGGGGGGATTTACCTCTTTTGCCAGCGATCGGCTGCAGGGGGCACAGGAGGGGTTGAGGGCCAGCCACAGGTGGCAGCTGCTGTGTTGCACCCTGCAATGCAGCAGCTCACCTGTGGGTGGCCCTCGACTTAAGCCTTTTTTTGCTCAAAGTTGTGCAGGCGCAGGTTGGGGTTGCGCCAGCACAACCCCGCACAGCCCAAGGAATATCGGCTGTGCAGTTTATGCATGGTTCCTCCTCCAGTTCAGCATGCATTCATTTGCATTGCGCTGTTGCTCAGCCTGTTTTCAGTGGCGCAACTGCCTCCTGCTGAATATGGCAGAATGGCGCAATTTCGGACTTGCGCATGTGCAACCCTATTGCGCATGGCGCAACCCTTTTGAATATCCAGCCCATTGTTTCTAATTTGTTTATGTATGTAAGGAGAGTGTGATATTCAGGGAAACGACATTTAATTAATTTGTTTTATTTTTTATTTAAGGTAGTTTTATTTTTAAGGCCCAGTTGAAGTTTTTTTTTACAGTGTAAAGGTAGCAGCCATGTTTGTGGTGGAAGATCAACTCTGGCTGTGGGGGGCTAACTGAAATGCCTGTGTTCCAAATATGGACATATGAATGTGCCAGTAGAAACAGATTACCCAGTCTATCTACATTTGCCTGAGTGTGCAGCTAGCACGCTTAGTTTGTAGCTGCCCCACCCTCCCCTTTGTCATCCCACTGCCACCCCACCTCCCCCACCCTCGCTCTCCCCTGCTCCCTGTCCCATGCCCTTTTGAAACTGTTCACAGATTTACGTGATACCAACCATTCTGGTAGGGTGTTCCATTTCCTCTCTGTGAAATATTGTCTCCTTATTTCCTCCCAACCCCCATTTTTAGCCCATGCCCCCTGGTGTCCCTCCCCCTCCTTAGCTTAAAGACCCCATCTGCCCCATACTTACTGATTCCCCTCAGATACTTGAATGTCTCTATCATGTCCTCCCTGTCCCTTCTATCCTCCAGGGTGTACATAGTCAGGTCTCCCAGCCTGCTGTCAGTCTCTCCCCTCCATTCCACATATCATCTTTGCTGCCCTCCTCTGCACCCCCTCCAGTAGCCTGATATCACGCTTTAGGTATGGCCTCCAAAACTGCACACAATACTCCAAGTGTGGCTTTACCAGTGACCTGTAGAGGGCCAAAATCACCTCTGGATGCCTGGACGAAAACCCCCTTGCTATGCACCCTAGCATTTTGTTCACTTTTGCAGCCACTCTCCTGCACTGGGCAGTATTGTTCATGGTCCCTGTTACCATTACCCCTAGGTCCTTCTCCTCCTCAGTGATCCCCAGCTTAACCCCGCCAGCCAATATTCTCTCTTTGGGTTCTTCGCCCCAAAGTGTATAACCTTGCACTTCTTTGCATTGAACCCCAGCTGCCACCTCTCTGACCACTCCTTTAGCTTGCCTAGGTCCCCTGCAGCTGATCCATCCCTACTCTCCATCCACCACTGCTCCCATTTTGGTGTCATCTGTGAATAGACTTACCTTGTTCACCACCCCATGCTCAATGTCTGATATGAAGAGCCCAAATAATACTGGTCCCAGCACAGAGCCCTGTGGCACCCCACTCGTCACCAGCTTCAGAGTTGAGTGCTCCTCTCCCATCACCACCCATTGCAGCCTCCCACTCAGCCAGCTTGTAATCCAGTTCATTTTTGCCCCTACCCCTACACCAGTTAGCTTCCCCTCAAACCGCCCATGAGGAACTGAATCAAAGGTCTTGCTGAAGTCCAAGTAAAGAACATCCACCGCATGACCCTTATCCAGCTCACCTGTCACCCAGTCATAATATTGTATCAGGTTGGTTTGACAGGACTTCCCTGAAACAAACCCATGCTGCCTCACATCCTGGAGGCCATTGTCCTCCAGGTACGACACCAGTCTTTCCTTTAGTATCATTTCCATGAGTTTTCACACTACGCAGGTGAGATTTACCAGATGTTAATTACCCGGTTTGTGCCTTGGTCTACTCTTGTGGAACGGCACTTACCTGTGCCATCCTCCAGTCCAGTGGCACACATCCCGACTCCAGTGAGGTGATGTACAGCTCCTCCAGTGGCTCTGCCAACACCTCCACCATCTCCCTCAGCACCCTGGAGTAAATACCAACCAGCCCTGGTGTCTTGTCTACCCTCAGTGCCCTCAGCCCCTCTAGGACTCTACCTCCCTCAATCCTTCCATCTGTCACCTCCTCTCCCCCTGTCCCCACCTTCCCAGCCCATGGTGGTAGCGGTTCTCCCTTTTCTTCTGTGAACACTGAGCAAAAGTATTCATTCAGTGCTTCTGCCTATTCCTCCCCCTTTTCTGTCTACTGCCCACCCCTTTTTATCCTCACTATTGTCTCCTTGCACTTCCTTTTCTCGATGTATCTGAAAAAGTCTCCTCCCCCCTTAATTCCCTGCGCTAATCTCAGCTCCCTCTGGTCCTTGGTTTCTCTCACTTTTCTGGTCACTTTCCTGGACCATCTTGCATACTCCTCCCTGTCCTCTTCCTTCCCCATCCTCCTATACCTCTGGTGTACCTCTCATTTTGCCCTCACCACCTCCGCTACCTTGCTGTTCAACCAGCATGGTTTCCTTTCTCTGCTCCTCTTACTGTGTGTCTTGATGCAGGCTTTTGTTGCCTCTGTAATCCCCCATTTAATAATATCCCATTTCTGCTCTGCATCCATCTCCTGCCTTATGACCTCCAGTTTCACTTTCAGTAATTCCCGCATCCTTCCAAAGTCCACCCCTGAAGTTTACCACCTGGCTTACTGAGTTCTCTGGCTCCCTGCACATTGTGATATTAAACCACACCGTTTGGTGATTGCTGTCGGCCAGTGGGTTCTCATCCTCATTTCCTTTACTGCCTCCCCATTTGGCAATACTAGATCTAAAGTGTCCTTTAGCCTAGTAGGTCCACTGACCAACTGTGTGAGGAGACCCTCCTGGATTGCATCCAGGAGCACTTGTTCCCTAGCACTGGAGGTGACCGTAATGCTCCAGTCAACCCCTGGCAAGTTAAAATCCCCCACGATGACCACCTTTCCTTTTCTACATACCTTTCTGATTTGTCTTGCTAATTCCCTGTCAAGATCTTCAGACTGCGACGGCGGCCTGTATACCACCCCAAACTTCAGTTTCCTACCCCTTGAGTCTAGGACCTGCAGCCAGATTGCCTCAGTTCTCCTTTCCTCCCCCTTGTCCCTTGCGCATTTGATCCCGTCTCTCACATAGACTGCCACCCCACCGCCCCTCCCCTCCTCACGATCCTTCCTGTATAATTTGTACCCTAGGACTGCCAGACCCCAGTCCCGGTGCTCAGTTGCCCACATTTCCGTGACAGCTGCAATATCCACCCTGCACACTGCCAAGAGTGCCTGTAGCTCAGCTGATTTGTTGTCAGCTGATTTGTTGCCTAAGCTTCATCCTGCCCCCCCCTTCATCACCCTCCATCTCCTCCCTTCTACTCCCTCCCTTTTTGGCTATCCCAAATCCTTCCAAGCTATCCTGGGGGTTAGGCTGTGACTCCACTCTATCTGATCTCTACCTACCTGCTGTCCACTAGCCACTCCCTCAACTAGTTTAAATCCACCTTTGTCGCAATATATCTCCCCAGTCTTTGCTTTAATACCTCCTTCCCCTCCCCACTCAGGTGCAGCCTATCCCTTGCGAATGCCTAAATGCCCATTGATCTGAATTCCAGACTCTTCACTGCAGAGCACCCCTTTTTTTAACCATGTGTAAACCATATTTTACACATAAATAAGAGCCAATCGGATTACTGGATTTTACCCTGCCATTTTATAACCTATTTTCCCCTCTGCATCCTAAAGCAGCACTGTAGCAAAGCTGGACAAAAATAATTACCCTACTTTTGTAACAGTGAAAGATTTGGTTATCCTCCACTTTCATTTGCTGGTAAACATTTCCATCTCTACCAGAATTTAAACATTTTAAATGTTTTACATTAATTGTTTTCCTCTTTAGAATTAGTACTGTGGACATGAAAAGGAACTGGGTCCAGAAAAAACATACAGCACACATAATAGGAAACCATTTGTTTATTATATGGCCTTGAATACTATTTACAGTATGTCCCTTGCCCCGATCATATCTGTAAATTAGATTTCCATTATTTCTGTATGTTTACCTGGTAAAACAATTTCATAACTAAATAGGAAGAACTTAAAAAAACAAACTTAACCGGTACAGAAGGTAAATTTTTTTGTTGAACTGCTGTTTCAAGTATTTCTTTTACTGCTCCATTAAAAAGCACCTTTCCCCGATATTTATAAATACAGAAAACATTAAACAGGGAGCTCCCTAACCTCATTGGGAGCTCCTCCAGGCTAGTCTCATTTTTTTTTCATACAGCTCCAAAAGGAAGAGAAGGGATCATAATCTGCCTGCTGCATGATCCCTCTCCACTTTATGAATCTGCGATCCTCCCCATGCACCCGACATATTGTGATGTTTTATAGCTCGAGTATAGAAGTGCGCTCCATTCACTTGAATGGTACTCGATGTAAATTTGGGTTTTGGTACCAATATTGATGCCAGGGTTCAAAAAACAAGGTTCTTGTTAGTTGAACCCTGGTATCAAAAGGTATCAAAACCGAATTTACAATCAGGAAATTACACTTGAAAAAGACGCTCCATTCAAGTGAAGGGAGTGAACCCCTGCACTCAACCTATAAAGACATCACAAAATGTTGGTGCATGGGGGCGGATCCGAGATTCAGGAAATGGAGAGGGGTCATGTGGCCAGCCCCTCGGGAGCAAATAATGATCCCTTCCCTTCCTTTTGGAGCTGTATATATAAAAAAAAGTGAGAATAGCCCAGAGGAGCTCCCAAAAAGGCACTCTTTAAAGTCTTTACTGACATAACAAATGGCTTTGGAGCAGAAGCAATGCACTATCAATCATGAAAAGGAGTGGAGCTAGGATCCGGAGTGTAGGGTGTTGTTTAGTATCCATTTTTGCCTTATCTAGAGGTGGCAGCCCTAGCCTCACTAAAGATCAATAAAGGGGTAGAATAACCTCCTTCCTCCTCCTGCTATCAGTATCCTGCGCTGTACACACTGGCATCCTACTTGTCTAACTATAGGCCTTGTTGTGCTGGTTCTATTGCTTAAGGGTGTCACTAATCATAACTACTAAGTCACGTTCCTCAGCCATAGTGCTAATCTCACCCAAACCCACCCAGTACTCTATCCTGGGGTTCTTATTCCCTAATGCATAACCTTGCATTTTTTGTATTGAATTTCAACTGCCAAACCTTATACCACTCCTCTAGCTTTTGTAAGTCACTCTACACTTCCCTGATCCCTTCAGTGCTATCCATCCTCCCACACAGGTTACTGTCATCTGTGACAAGAAACAACGTACCTTGAATACCTTCTCCAGTGTGCTGATGAACATATAGAAACATAGAAACATAGAGAATGATGACAGAAAAAGACTAGAGATCCATCCAGTCTGCCCGAGTTCCCTATAAGCTCTGGAGCCTACTGTTCCTCCAGGGTCCAAGCCCTCCCCACCCCCACTCCATTCTCCTCCCTCATTCTGACACCCCGAGCGACCACTATGCCCTTCATTCTGTCCCAGCCATGCTTAAAACCAGTAACACTTTTTGCATCCACAACCTCGGCTGACAGTGTGTTCCACAGCTCCACCACCCTTTCTGTAAAATAGTAGCTCCACATGTCCCTCCTGTTAGCTTCCATTCATGATCATGTGACTGTGAGCTGATATTCAAGTTAAATAGTTCCCTGCAGTTCACCCTGCTAACTCCTTTGAGGAATTTGAAAGTCTCTTATGTAAATCCCATCTCCCTTCTGGTCTCCAAGGAGTACTTGTTCAGTGCCTTGAGGCACTCCTCATATCACATGACCTGCTGGCCCTGAATCATTTTTGTTACCCTACACTGCACCATCTTGAGCCTATCCCTATCCTTCCTGAGGTGAGGACCCCAGAACTGGATACAGTATTGCCTGATGGCCTCACCAAATATCTATACAGGGGAAGTAGTACCTCCCTTTTTCTGCTATCAGTACCCCTCCCAATACATCCAAGCATCCTATTTACCTTGGTATAAGCATTGGTGCACTGACTTGGTTGCTTTAGGGAGTCACTGATGATAATTCCAGGGTCTCATTCCTCAGCCATGGTACTGAGTTTCATCCTTCCCATCCAGTACTCTGTCCTGGGGTTCTTGTTATCTAGGTGCATTACCTTGCACTTTTTGGCATTGAATTTCAACTGCCAAACTCTTAACCACCCCTTCAGCTTTTGTAAGTCTCTCTCTGCATTTTCTTTATTCCCTTGTCACCATCCACCCTCCCACAGAGCTTAGTGTAATCTGCGAAGGGACAAAAACTGCCCTGGATCCCCTCATCACCAATGTTGCTGATGAACATGTTGAAAAGGACCGGACCCAGGACAGAGCCCTGTGGAACCCCACTCATGACCTCCCTTTTCTCTGATTTAACCTAATAGATAACTACACTCTGCTGCCTCACCTTTAGCCAGTTACAGTACTTACCCAGTTTACTATGACCTTAGCCACACCCAGATCCTCCATCTTCTTCAACAAGTGTCTGTGGGGTACAGAGTCAAAAGCCTTGCTGAAGTTGAAGTACAGCAAATCCACAGCATGGCCTCTATGTATTTCCCTCATCACCCAGTCAAGAAGAACTATTAGGTTAGTCTGACAAGACTCCCCATCATGAATCTGTGCTGCTTACTATCCTGGAGACCACTGCTCTCCAAGTAGTTCATGAGATCCTCTTTAACCAGTGACTCCATCAGTTTTCCTACAACAGAGGTAAGACTGGTAGGTCTGTAGTTCCCTGCTAGTTCCTCATCTCCTCTTATGAAGCAGAACTATATCCACCACACTCCAATCCTTCGGAACCACCCCTATCCATAGAGAGCTAGAGAGTTGAATAGACCTACCAGGGGATCAGCCAGTTCTGCTGCCAGTTCCCTTGTGTATCCTCTGATACAACCATTCTGGTCCTGGGGCCTTATCAATCTTTAGGGCAGCTAGCCCTTTCAAGACCCTTTAGCTAGTAAATGTTGGTTGTTTCATCTCTGGGACCCCCTTAATGGCCACTTTGATGCCACTCTCTGGCATCAAAGTGGCCTCCCTAGTGAAAACTGAGCAAATGTAATAATTCAGAATGGCAGCCTTTTGCCCATATGCCTGAATCAGCCTGTCCCCCTCTGTTAGCCTAACAAGTCCCCCCTTTTCTTCCTTTTTTCGTGAATAGACCTAAAGAACTGTTTTTCTCCACTCTTGACCCCCTTCGCAGTATACTTCTCTGTATTTCTACTGTATAATTCACTAAAAATACCACTAACAGCTTAGTCTGGTTTAATGTCAGTTGGCATCCATCTGTATCCCCTTCCCCCAGGAAGAGGCTGAAAATAGTTAGAATTGTCTAGTCCTCCTTTCCCAGTCAACAAAAACTAAATATTTTTATTGTTTATTTATTTTTTATTGAAAAATGTTTCACCAGGAAAGGCACACTGAGCAAAAAGATGCTTGTCTCATGGTGCGACCTGGGGGGGGAGGGGTTACAGAGGGGGCAGGTATACATACCTATTATGCATAGCAGTAGAGCAATACAGATAATATACATAGTTTGGAGGCATTACATTTGAACTTGTTACATAAGTAGAACAGTACAGTGAACTTGTTACATAAGGAGAACAGTACAGGACAGAACAGTAAATAAAAATACAAATAATCTACTTTTCAGTTGCAAGCTGCTTTCATTGCACCTACATCACAGCCAAGAAAAAAAAAAAAAACAATCTGAGGAGAATGAGTGTCCCAGCATGTTGTTGGTGGCTGCTAATGTGTCTCATAGGAGGACTATGAAGAGAGATAGATGACAGTACAATACATGCTGTTAAACAAAGCTGTAGGATTGTGGGCTGAATATTATTACCCCTGTGTCATGAACAGTTCACCTGGTGTGTCTTTGAATTTTTGCCCATGTGTTAATTTTATAACAATGGATGTATGTCCTCGTGCTGGTGTCCTCAGGGGAAGTGTGGAGAGGGGGAACTAAGATGGAAATCCCCATCACCATGACAGCCACCAATCAAGGGGGGAATAAACAAGACAATATATCCCTCAATGACGCTGGCTAAGGGAACACTTCTCTATAGTTCTACTGTATACTGGTGCATCTCTCACATCGCAGACTAATACATCATAATGTGCGTGTCTGGTAGGTGGTATAATATTCAGTGTCTTGTTCACACACTGCTAACTTTTTCAGCTGACAGCATACTCACATTTCTAATTCATACTATAACATTTGTAAAGGTACAAGGTTCATTATCAGTTTAGCTAAAAAAAAAATTATATTTTGGTGTGCCAGGATGTAACATTTTTTAAGTCTTCTGCAAAATCTTCCTACTTCCTCTACTTGTAAGATGCCTCCCAGGAACATCAGGATGGAGGGACACAGACCGCATCAAGGGCATTGTGCGCAACACCAAGCAGGACACAGATATTCTGATCCATATTGGCACAAATGACCTAGCTAATCTGTCTGTGGAGGAGACTAAGCAAAATCTAACAAAACTCGGTGAAAAACTAACTCCCCTTTCATCCAGCATCTCCTTCTCAGAGATTCTACGTGTGTGGCATAGGGGCACCAGCAGACAGAAGATCAGAAAAGGGGACATATGTGAGCTTAATACCTGGCTTAAAAAATGGTGTCAAGATAAGGGGCATGGCTACATTGGGAACTGGCAGAACTTCTGGGAAAGGGAGTTCTTTAAGTTTGATGGCCTGCACCTTACAAAGGATGGAACACATGCTCTCAGTCAAAAATTCAGCATCTTCTTCAGTCGTTTACACTAGTAGGAGGGGAAGGGGCATCAGCAACTGTTGCATCTTAGGGACCAGCTGATGTCCTGCCCCATCATAAAACACGTCGATGGCACCAGGACGCTGCATCACAACTACCACATGTGACAAAGGTTGGGGAATTTCACAAAGATGTTCCAAATGCACTAGAAATGGAAAGTGCACTAAGGACACAAATGTAAACAGAGTAATTGTGCAACAAGCGAGACTAACCAAGGATGGAAGGCAATATGCATTAATGCTCGTAGCCTTCCAAACAGAATCCCAGACCTCACTGCCATGATGGCCGAGGCCCACCTTGATTGGGTCACTATCACAGAGACTTGGTTCACAGAGAACCACACCTGGAATGATGCTATCCCTGGATACATTCTATTCAGGAGAGACCACAAGAAAAAGAAAGGTGGGGGGGTAAGTATATCAGAGATGGGATAAATTCAACTGAAATCCAGGGACTGCACAGCGATGCAGAGGCCCTATGGATTACTCTGGGAGCTGATAACAGGGACCCTATCCAGGTAAGAGTTATATACAGACCCTACCAAGGGGGATTGAGAAGGATAAAGGCCTGCTGGAAAACATACTGAGGATGGCCGACAAAGGTGAGTTACTACTGGTTGGGGACTTCAATCTACCAGATGTAGACTGGTCCACCTTCACTGCCTCCTCAGAGAGGAGTAGAGAATTCCTCATTGCACTATGGGGGGCAGCACTTAATGAATTGGTAGAGTCACCCACTAGGGAATTTGCTATTCTGGACCTGGTACTCACAAACAGTGCCAGGGTGTCAGACGTGCAAGTGAGAATCAACTTGGGCACCAGCGACCACAGGTCAGTCTGGCTCTCAATTAACAATACAGGAGAACCCTTGTCACACCAAATTCAGGGTGCTCGATTTCAGAATAGCAAATTTCCCAAGAATGATGGAAAGTATTAAAGAACTGCTGGTAACTGATGCCACAGCGAATGTGGAAGACACCTGGATAAAACTGAAAAAAACACTATAACTACAGTCACAGCACAATGCGCAAAACAAATAAATCCAGAAAATCAAAGAACCCACTCTGGTTTTCCAAAGAGGTGTCAACTATAATTACAGATAAGAAAAAAGCTTATAGAAAGTACAAGGAAACCAAATCTGAGAAGGATAGAGAAGAATACAGGATTAAACTCATGGAAGTAGAAAAAGCAATTAGGATAGCCAAGGCCCAGACGGAGGAAAGAATAGCGCACGGAGTGAAGAGGGGAGACAAAACATTCTTTTATTATATACGGGGAAAAAATAAAGAGTAAGAAAGGAATGACCAGGTTAGCAACTAAAGAGAGACAGCTGGTGGAGAATGACAAAGACAAGGTGGAAGTACTCAACAAATTCTTCTGCTCGGTCTTCACCCATGAAAACAAAGGTAATGGTCCAACACTAGCCAAGGCAAATCTCCACAGTAGGGGAGAAGACACCAGCCCCTTTACAAAAGAAAGGGTCCATGAGGAGCTGTCTTAATTAAAGCTGGACAAGACAATGGGGCCAGATGGAATACACCCAAGAGTTCTGAAGGAACTGTGGGAGGAACTTGCAGCCCCATTAGCCAAACTATTTAACAAGTCACTGGAAGATGGCATAGTGCCAAAGGACTGGTGAAGGTCCACAGTTGTGCCACTGAACAAGAGTGATAGCAGGAAGGTAGCAGGAAATTACCGCCCAGTCAGCCTGACTTCAGTGGTGGGTAAAGTAATGGAGACATTGCTTAAAGAAAGGGTAGCAAATACCTGAGAGAAAGTGGGAAACTTGACCGGAAGCAGCATGGCTTCACAGCAGGAAGCTCATGCCAGACAAATATGACAGGATTCTTCGACTGGGTTACAAGAGCAGTGGACCAAGGTGTGACTGTGGACATAGTATATCTGGATTTTAGCAAAGCCTTTGATACAGTTCCACACAGAAGGCTAGCAAATAAATTGGAGCAAACAGGCATAGGTCAGAAAGTGGTCAACAGGGGCATCCAGTGGAAGGGGGCGGGGAGGGAAAAAGCATCCCAGTCAAGACTAAATGTATCCCAGGCCTATCCGTGCACAAGGCTAAATTCCAGCTATACTCAATAGCATTGGAATGTGGGGGATCCCCAGACTTCCTAATACATCTGAGAACAAATTACTTGGAGGGGAGTAGTGAACTAGAAATCCAGGTATGATTCTGGGAACTAGCCAGGGTTTGCCACTCTATAGGTAGCACAATCTCCTTCTCTGAGATTCTGCCAGTACCGAGGGCATCCGGGGAGTCCGAGCATAAACTTAGAGGGGTGAACCACTGGCTCAGAGAAAAAGGGTATGGCCAGGTAGGGTACTGGGGGGGATACATGGGAGGACAAGGAGTTATATGCCAGGGATAGGATACACCTCAACCTGAAGGGGAGGGAGATCTTGAAACTAAAACTTGCTGGATTCATAGTCAAGATGTGGAGTTTAAACTTGTAAAGGGGGAGGGTTAAGTAAAAGAATGCTACAGGAGGGCTGCTTGAGGGTCCAGGACTAAGGCATAAAAAGAGGGCAGGTGACTGCATTGCAATTCCATCCAGAGCTGTACAGGAAAGGGCGATTAGGGATTGTGCAGGGCAGAGACAACTAGAGGGGGGGGGGTCAGGGTTGAGGATGGTCCTGATAAATGCCAGGAGCATGGGCAACAAAATACCCGATCTCCAGGCAATGCTGGTTGAGGGAGCAGCTGATGTGGCAGCAGTTACTGAGACATGGGCCACCCAGAAAAATGATTGGGACCTAAATTTGGAGGGCTACAAAATATTCAGGAAGGACAGAGAAGAGGGAAGAGGAGGGGGTGTTGCACTGAAAGTCAAAGATGACATAGTTGTTAGTGGAGCAGAGGAGGCTGTGGGGGGGGGTGGAGGTGATTTGGGTAACCCTGCAAATGAGAGGAGGTAAAAGATTGAAAGTAGGGGTGGTGTACAGACACCCCACGATGGAAGAGGCCCTGAAGGACAAACTAGTTGAGAACATCAAGGGACACTGTGACCTTGGAAAGGGTAGGATGGTGGTCATGGGGGACCTAAATATGCCGGGGGCAGACTGGGACACTATGACACCCTCTGTCGCCAGGGAACAGAGACTGATGGATGTATTTCAGGATGCCTTCCTGGTCCAGCAGGTGGGGGAACCTACTAGGGAGGGCGGATACTGGACATTGTCCTAGCAGACAGTGAACAGATAAAGGGCCTGGAGGTGTGCAGCCCACTGGCAGGTGGAGACCACGCCACAGTCTGGTTTCTGCTGTATCTAGGGGGAGGATAACCACACTAATACAGTAGTAGTAGACTTCGGGGGGGGCGGACTTCGTGGGCATGGACAGGTTTATACAGGGGAGCTTAGATAAGATTAGGCTGGACATGGATGCTGGTAGCTTGTGAGAAACCATTAAGAGGGGGGTACAAGAGGCTACTAGGTCCTGTACAAAGGCAAGGTGTAAGCATGATAGAGCTAACAAGCCATGTTGGTGGACCAGGGAGGTGCAGGAGGTGGTGAGGGATAAAAAGGCTGCCTATGCGCGTTTTAAGTGCTCTAGGGGGGCTAGAGAGAGGGGTGAGTACGAGCTGATGGCAAGGAGGGTCACCAGAGTGGTGAGGGGAGCCAAGGCGAGGATGGAGCAAAACTTGGCTAGGGATATCCAGGGTAGGGAAGGGATTCTATAGATACATTGGGGAGAAGAGAAAAGGGAGGGCACAGATCAGTAGGATTAGGACTGGGGATGGATGGGCCCAGGAGGCAGGAGAACAAGCAGAGGTGCTAAATGAGTACTTTGCCTTGCTATTTTTGGAGGGAGGCAGGGGATCCCTCCAGCCCGATGGGAGGGAAGGAAAGCCAGCAGAGGCGAGAGGACAGATGGAGTCTAGAGGACCGAAAGAGGCTGGGGTACAAGCTGGGCCAAGTCTAGAAGGGGATGGGGTCAAATGAGAGGGTGGGCTGGGAGGGAAAAATCACAGTGGATAGGGTGAGGGAGGCCCTTCGGACGCTAAAAACTGATATGGCGCCGGGGCCGGATGGGCTGCATCCGAGGGTTATGAAGGAACTGGTGGATGAGCTGGCAGCTCCACTGGCTGCACTCTTTAGCACCTCTCTGCAAACAGGATGGGTGCCTCAAGACTAGAGGGTGGCTCATGTGGTGTGCCTATCCAAAAAGGGGAGGTCTAGAGAGGAGATGGGGAATTACAGGCCTGTCAGCCTAATGTCTGTGGTAAACAAAGTAATGGAGGGCATTATCAAGGAGAGGCTCAGGAGGCAGCTGGAAAGTTTGGGGCACCTGGATGACAAACAGTATGGTTTCATCCTGGGAGATTGTGTCAGACCAACCTCATAGACTTTTATGACTGGGTGAAGGGGACCTTGGACCGACATAGGCCGGTGGACATCCCAAACCTGGATTTCAGTAAGGCATTTGATTCGGTACCTCACATTGGGATGCTAAAAAACCTGGGGGGGCAGTTGCTCAGATGGGTAGAAAATTGGCTAACGGGGCAATTACAGAGGATAGTGGTTGGTGGGATAGTCTCTTCCCCCAGGAAGGTCATCAGTGGGGTCCTCAAGGTTCGGTATTGGGACCACTCCTGTTCAATGCCTATATCTCAACTATCGGGAGGGCGGTTAGGAGTAGGATGAGTCTCTTTGCGGATGACTCGAAAACTAGGAGCACTGACGGAAGGGGATGAAGTGAGAGAGAGACAATCCAGAGGGATCTGGATACCCTGGAGGGGTGGTCAAGGAGGTGGGGACTGAAGTTTAATGCAGGGAAGTGTAGGATGCTGCATCTGGGGGTCAGAAACCCAGACCATGTATACACCCCCAGGGGAGTCGCACTGCAAGCCACAACGAGTGACAGGGATCTAGGGGTGGTGGTAGACGTCAAAATGAATAACACTGAAAATTTCAGAAGAACTGTGGCTAAAGCAAACAGGATACTGGGCTGCATAGCCAGGGGGATTACATCCAGGAGGAGGGAGGGAGGTGATCCTCCCTCTGTATAATGCCTTGTTCAGACCACATCTCGAGTATTGCGTACAGTTCTAGAGACCTCACCTCAAGAAGGACATAGCATTGCTGGAGAGGGTACAGAGGAGGGCAACCAGGATGATTTGGGGCATGAAAGGGAGGCTGTGTGAGGAAAGGCTGGAAGAGCTGGGGCTGTACTCGCTGGAGGAGAGGAGAGATAGAGGGGACATGATAGGGGTCTTTAAATATGTAAAAGGAATAAACGGGCAGAGCCAAAGAGATGTTCAGACTAAAGAATTGGGGGAACAACCAGGGGGCATGAGTGAAAGCTGGAGGGGGGAACTACAGGGGGGAACGCATGAGGCATTACTTCACTGAGAGGGTGGTGGAGCCATGCAATGCACTGCCTGGGAGTCTGGTGGAGGAGGGCACAGTGGAGGGCTTCAAGAAGGGGTGGGACAGGTACAAGGGAAAACTGAAGCCGAAGATGACCCTCTCTGGGGTTGGGGGGGGTGGAAAAGCAAGCACCCATTAGGAGGCTGGCTACTGAGCAGACACGACAGACCATCAGGCCTATTTTGCTGGCTTTTAGTGTGTTAATATGTTAGTATAAAAAGCTGGCTACAGAACAGGACTCAGAGAGTTATGGCAAATGGCACTTTGTCACAGGAGGGGAGAGTAACCAGTGGGGTTCCACAGGGATCAGTGCTTGGCCCAATCCTTTTCAACATATTCATCAGCGGCATTGCTGAGAGACTGAAAGGGAAAGTCTGCCTGTTTGTAGACAATGCAAAGCTCTGCAACAGGGTGGACACACAGGCAGGGGTCCAAGGAATGGAGGCAGATTTAAGAAAGCTGGAGGAATGGTCCAAGAACTGGCAATTGAGATTCAATGTCAAAAAGAAGTGTAAGGTAATGCACTTGGGTAAGAGGAACCCAGGAAATAACTATGTCCTGGAAGGGCAGCAATTGGAAAAGACAAAGTTGGAACGGGACCTAGGAGTTATGATGTTGAACGATTTAAAGGTGGGAAAACAAAGCGATAAAGCATCACTAAGGGCAAGCGGCATCCTTGGATGCATAGGTAGGGGTATTACTAGCAGAGTGCATGAGGTAATCATCCCACTCTATAGATCCTTGGTGAGGCCTCACTCGGAGTACTGTATGCAGTTCTGAAGGCCACACCAAAAAAGGACATAGACCATCTGGAATCTGTGCAGAGGGGAGCCACCAAGATGGTGCAGAGACTACACCACGAACCTTGCAAAAATAGGCTCAGCCAATTAAATCTATTCTCCCTAGAGCAGAGAAGGAACAGAAGAGACAAGATAGAAACATTTGAATTTGTTAAAGGGATAAACACAGTACATACTGGTAACCTCTTTCAGGAAAATTGCATACAAGAGGGTACAACTTACGCCTGGTTGGCAGTAAATTCAGAACCAATGTTAGGGAGTACTTTCTCACAGAGAAGGTTGTGGGCCCTTGGAACAGCCTGCCACCTGAGGTTGTGGCGGCCAAGACTGTCAGAGAATTCAAATTGGCATGGGACAGTCGATGTAGTCACCTTAACAAGAGGAGTAGATGGGGGGGGTAGACATGTCAGGTAAACTAGATGGACCACACGGTCTCCTGCCGGCAAATTCTTATGTTCTTTCATAGATTCACAGAAGTGTGACAGCAGAAAAGGATCGACAGGCCCATCTAGTCTGCCCCTTTGTCTAGCTATCTGCTAGGACATGCACGCCCACCCTCAACACTCCCCTGTGGCTGTCCCATGCCTTTTTGAAGCCTTCCACTGTTGCTTCTCCAACCACCCCCTCTGGGAGCCTATTCCACTTATCCACCACCCTCTCTGTGAAACAGTACTTCCTAATGTTAACCTTGAACTGCTCCCCTTCACCTGCAAGCCATGCCCCCTCATCTTCTGATTTCCCTTCATCTGGACGATGCTTTCCACTGGCACCCGGTTTATACGCTTAAGGTACTTGAAGGTCTTAATCATGTCCCCCCTCTCCCTCCTCTGTTCCAGGGAGTGCATGTTCAAATCTCTCAAACTTTCTTCATAGGACAGGTGGCTGAGCCCCTTTACCATCTTCGTTGCTCTCTCTCTGCACTTGCTTCAGCCTCCCCACACTCTTTTTGAGGTATGGCCTCCAGAACTGGACTCAATATTTCAAATGCAGTCTAACCAGATGGGTGTACAAGGGTACTATGACCTCCCTTTTTCTACTGGTAATCCCCCTTCCGATGCATCCCAGCATTTTGCTGCCCATAGCCACTGCTCTCCTGCAGTGCCTTTCCACCTTCAGGTCCCATGATATAGTGATGCCTAGGTCCCTTTCTTGTTTAGTTACCTCCAGGTCTCTGCCCCCCATACAGTATCCTGCCCTCTGGGTCCTGTAACCAACATGCATGATTTTACACTTTTCTGTGTTGAATGAAAGCTGGCTCCTCTTTGACCATGCCTCGAGCCTCCCCAAATCCCTCCACTTTCTTTCTACCCCTTCCTGAGTGTCTACCTTATTGCAGATTTTAATATCATCTGCAAACAGACTCACACCCCTTCAAGGTCCTCCACAATGTCCCCTACAAATAGACTGAACAGTAAGGGCCCAACACCGATCCCTAAGGGACCCCACTTGTCACCATGCTCTCTCCAGATGTCACCCCATTTATTATGGCCCTCTGCCTCCTGTCCCCCAGCCAGTTTTCCACCCATTTAACCACCCTCTGCCCCAGCCCCAGGCATGACATTTTATACATCAGTCTCCTGTGGGGCACGGAATCAAATGCCTTTTTGAAATCCAGATAAGCAACATCTACTGCCCTCCCCTGATCCAGTTTCTTGGTGATCGCATCAAAAACCTCTATCAAATGTGTTCTTATGTTTAAATATTACAAAATAATCTGCTACATTTATATATTTACATTAACACATATGTATCTAATTATCATTCTTTCTCCCTCTCTCTCTCTCTCTCTATATATATATATATATATATATATTTCCAATTGTTTAACCAGGTGAGACATACTAAGCTTTCTTGTTTACAGGTGCAACCTGGGAGCACAAGGAAGTTAAGGGACTTGCTCAGGGTCATACAGTATATGCAAGTGAGGGCTGTGGGATTCAAACCCAGGTCTCCAGATTTGCAGCTCAGAGCCTTAAACTACTGCACTATACTGCCTCCATACATGTATTATTTATCTATAGCTAAATACCTATATAATATAGAATATATAATATATGTAATATAAACCACTCTGGGGTGTGCGGTCATGCTCTGATATGCATGCCTTGGTGTACGTGTGCCTGTGAGAGCCGCAGGCAAGGTGCATCAACCCACACAAGGTGTGCAGACATCAGAGCACCGATTGCACATCTAAGAGTGGTTTATCTATCTTATAAATGTCAAAATTCTTTTTGAGGGGGTTCAAATTTGAGGTAAATGTCATTGTTCTGATATACGTATAGTCATGTGATGTGTTTTATACAATCAGAAGTTTGGATTCCTAGGATATTGTTATCTCTATTTATATAAATAATATATATATATATATATATATATATATATATACCTGAAAATAGGCAGAATGTGTCTAGTGCACTTTCCCAGTCAACAAAAACTACATTAAATTATATACATACATACATATATATTATATATATATATATATATAAGCAAAACAAAATGGTTATATTAAATGCACGCTGAAAATAGAAAATAGAGTTAAAAATCTGCGTTTCAACTTTAGGTCTTCTTCAGGAATATCTAAAAGAGAAAAAAAACACAAAGTTAGTGAACAGGGGAGGTAAAATGATATATATAGAGGGAAAGAAGAAAGGGGAGGCTCAGGGAGAAGAAGTGATAAATGGTAAGATTAAGAGAGAATCTGTGAAACAAAAAGGTGATGATGGGAAAGACAAAACATAATGGGAGTGAAAGAGCTGTGGAAGTTCCAGGTGGGGACTAATTAACAGGAGCCTAGTAAGAAGAGCTGAAAGGTGACAAATGTGTGTGGGAAGGAGACAGCGATGGAGACTTATGGTAAGAAAATGAAAAACAAATAAATGTGTACAGATACAAGCAGACTTTAGGGAAAATAAGGGGTGGCTGAAAAATGTTAGTGGAAAATAAATCAATCATTTAAACCACAGGGCTGCTGGGAGCCAAGGCAGATGATCAGCTTGGCTTCCGTGTTTTTTCTATGGTCAGGATCCCAGAAGACCTGCTGAAGGACACAAACAGAAAGGTCATTGACACTGTGGTCATGGGAGATAAAGTGGGATACAATGGGTTTAACAGTGTCACCATTCCTGACTGCTCTGTAATGTTCCAGGAAACAGTCAGCAAGACGCCTACCAGTTTCTCTGATGTAAATAGCTGTACACTTCCTGCAAAGAATACAATACACCACATTAGTGGAGGTGCATGAGAACTCCTTGGTGATTTGAAAAACACCTGTGACCTCTAAATTTCAGTCACACTGGAAATAAATTTGCAGGTGTAGCAGCAAGTCCTGTTTGCAAGGTTTGGTACCTGGGAGGGAGGAACTGTTAGGAGTAGGGTAGGCTGCTTTTTAACCAGGAGATTCCATGGGTTAGGTCATGGTAGGAGGCAATAGATGGTTCTGTAAGGAAGCACCAATGTTAGGAGTCAGTTTGCAAAATGGGAAGTTACTGGTGATGATCCTGTGAAGAGAGAGGTGTGCTCTGATGGAAAGGAAGCACTAGTGGAATTATCATTGCTCTTGTGTGACAGTATCCTTCCTGCAGGGTCAAGGGTTCTGGGCATGTCACTGACCAGGAGAGTGCTCTGTCCACTGTGCTTTTAGGGTATCCCTGTTGATAAAAAACTATGCATTATTTTGGTCTGCTCAGCAAAATCATCCTCTTCACTGCATAACCTTCGAAGTCTAAGAAACTGTGAATAAGGCAAGCCATTCTTGACATGTTTAGGATGGAAGGAGCTGTGGAGGAGGAAACTGTGAGAGTCAATGGGTTTGTAATAAACTGATGTCTTCAGACCAGTGTTCTGTACTGACAGATGGATATCCAGAAAAGCAGTATCCTCTTCTACACTGCCTTTTCTGGATATCCAGCTGTCAGTACAGAACACTGGTCTGAAGACATCAGTTTATTACAAACCCACTGACTCTCACAGTTTCCTCCTCCACAGCTCCTTCCATCCTAAACATGTCAAGAATGGCCTGCCTTATTCACAGTTTCTTAGACTTCGCAGGTTATGCAGTGAAGAGGATGATTTTGCTGAGCAGACCCAAATAATGCATAGTTTTTTCATCAACAGGGGATATCCTAAAAGCACAGTGGACAGAGCACTCTCCCGGGTCAGTAACATGCCCTGTAACCTTGACCCCTGCAGGAAGGATACTGTCACAAGAGCAACGGTGAATTCCATTAGTGCTTCCTTTCCATCAGAGCACACCTTCTCTTCACAGGATCATCACCAGTAACTTTCCCATTTTGCAAACTGACCCTAACATTGGTGCTTCCTTGACAGAACCACCTATTGCCACCTAACCTACGGAATCTCCTGGTTAAAAGCAGCCTACCTACTCCTAACAGTTCCTCCCTCCCAGGTACCAAACCTTGCAACATAACTCGCTGCTACACCTGCAAATTTATTTCCAATGTGACTGAAATTCGGGGGCCTACAGGTGTTTTTCACATCACCAAGGATTATGCACCTCCACTAATGTGGTGTATTGTATTCTTTGCAGGAAGTGTACAGCTATTTACATCGGAGAAACTGGTAGGCGTCTTGCTGGCCGTTTAAGGGAACATTAGAGCAGTCAGGAATGGTGAAACTGCTAAACCCATTGTATCCTACTTTATCTCCAGGGACCACAGTGTCAATGACCTTTCTGTTTGTGTCCTTCAGCAGGGCTTCTGGGATCCTGACCATAGAAAAACCATGGAAGCTAAGCTGATCATCCGCCTTGGCTCCCAGCAGCCCTCTGGTTTAAATGATAGACTTAGTTTCCACTAACATCTTTCAGCCACCCCTTATTTTCCCTAAAGTCTGCTTGTATCTGTACACATTTAATTTATTTTTCATTTTCACCATAAGTCTCCATCGCTGTCTCCTTCCCACACATTTGTCACCTTTCAGCCTTCTTACTAGGCCCTGTTAATTAGTCCCCACCTGGGAACTTCCACAGCTCTTTCACTCCTATTATGCTTTATCTTTCCCATCATCACCTTTTTGTTTCACAGATTCTCTCTTAATCTTACCATTTATCACTTCTTCTCCCTGAGCCTCCCCTTTCTTCTTTCCCCACATATATACAGTATATCTCTCATTTTACTTCCCCTCTACACTAACTTTGTGTTTTTTTTCTCTTTTAGATATTTCCTGAAGAAGACCTAAGGTCGAAACGCAGATTTTTAACTCTATTTTCTATTTTCAGCATGCATTTAATATAACCATTTTGTTTTGCTTTCAGACTACATGATGACGCAGCGCCTTGTTTTTGTTTTATATGTATATATATATAGTGCCAAGCCACAAGTGAGTGCTGCAAGTCCTGCCCAGTGGCAAGTAATGATGATATATGGCCTATTTTTAGTCAGACTATTGTATATATCATTATTGTGACATATACTGTATGTCACAATAATGTTGCATATAGTATATGTTGTGACATACACTATATGCAACAGCACTTTTCAAATTATACTTTTTAAATCTGCATTTTGTGTGAAGACTGAGCTGTTTTTCTTTGAATAACTGGATTTAGTGCAGCAGAATGCAGTGGGATAGCATCATTATGAAAACTGCTCTCTGATTGGCTCAGAATTCCACTGTCATGACAGTTGGTGACAACAGTAACAACTATTTTTTTTATATGTTGCTGGTCCTGACATGACCATCTAAAATGTATTCTTATCTGGTCCTTTTTGCCACCCATCCCACTCCGGTTGTGTGTGTATGTGTGTGCACGTGTGTGTGTTTGTGTGTGTGTGTGTGTGTCTGTTTGTATGTATGTGTGTGTCTGTATGTGTGTGTGTCTGTTTGTATGTATGTGTGTGTCTGTATGTATGTGTGTGTGTATGTGTATAGTGTGCCACTATGTTATGCCCAACTTGCATGATAATACTACTATCTTGAAATGCTGCCTATGTCACAAGTGAACACTGAACCAATCAGAGGCAAGCTTTAACAATGCTGATGACATCCAGTCAGACACGTGCAGCACTAAACCCAGCAAATGTGCCTGCTTTTTCAGTGGGGCACAGTTTACAAACACAACAATTGTATAAATAATATGTAACATTAGAGAGAATGCAATAGAAAGATTCTGAAATGCTATAAGTGACCACTTCTAAACGCATTCATGGCTTCGCCACCTTTGAATTCACGAGAGCAAATGTATCTTAACAACACATGCAAAATTTCATGTGAATCAGTTGAATGGTTGCAAAGTTATTAAGGTGCAAAATTGTGGGTTTAACATAGAAGTGAAGTCTGAACCCTATAACATATATAAATCTTCAAATCCATATCTATGTCTTCATATATATATAGATTTACATGTGTGTGTATATATGTACACACAAAGACACAAACACACACATATATACTTTTATATACAGGTATACTTACTCTGCCTGCTACAACCCTCTTTTAGCCTCTATTTTTACAGTTCTTGTTCACATCCCCTTTTTTCCTCCAACACTGTATTTCTCGGTTAATTTTCACCATGGGTAAATTTTTCACCACTTGAGTCCATACATCTCTATTTTTCAGTCTGTGGTGGGTCTAGGTGCAGTTTATGACTTCAGTTTTAAAACTGACACTTCCATCAGCTAGTTTAACATGTTCAACAAAGCCCTGTCCTGCCAGAGTGACAAATGAGTTCTGCATTGGCACCTGCTGAGGAATATGCCCATCACCCGATAACCACATTTCTGGAGCCCACCACAGTCCAGCAGGCCCTCCTTCTACAAGGCATCCTCTGGGATACTGGTGGAGTAGACTCGTTGGCCCTGGGGGCGACTGAAAATGTCCCCTGATTCATAGCCAGATATGCCTGTAGGTCGGTAACCTTATACAACCTCATCCCACAACCCATCATTGCACATATTACAGTAATTCCATATGAAAGCTTTAATGTACCCGACAAAGCCCATGGCTGCTTGAAACTACTGTAGTTGTTATTGTCAGCACTATGTTCTGTATTGTTTCCCCGACGTGGAACCTTTGTAAAAGAGCCTTGGCTCAAAGGTGTCTTCCGAAATAATAATAAACTAAATAAACTAAACAACCCAGAGAGGAGCATGCAGATAGCTGCGTACCGGAGCCAACAGAAGGTCTCTGAAAACTGCAGCTCCACATTCACTGCACTGCTCCACTCTACAAATTGGCATTCCTTCACTCTGCACACATGGAGCTCAGTCAATGGACCAGCAATACACACCCATGCTTTAGAATGATAGGTCCTCAGGGTTAATCTTAATGCCTTGTTTCAGGTAGGCGGGTGCAATTAACAGCTCCATGAGAGCTGTGGTGACCTAGATTCTCACATTCAAATGTCTGTGAAAGCAACAAAAAGACTGAATGTGAGCAGTTATCCCCTCATCATTTGGTTTTCTAATATGAAAGCAGTTAATGGCCAGTACTGTGGTTTGTTGTGCCTCACATTAGTAAGGCAAATTGAACTATTTGTCTTACCTTTGTAGTGTAATTGCCACAAGTGTCTAAATGCTAACTGATGTGGTGGGGCTTCAGGTTATTTTTTTAAAGATAAAGTTATCTCTCTCTTCCTCTCTCTCTCTCTCTCTCTCTATATATATATATATATATATAACACACACACATATATACACATGTATATCTATTTATGCAACACTAGTGAGAATATGTTCTGGCAAATATTGTTGATATTTGCAGGGTGGTCAGAACTACAGTGAGGATATCATATTTATCCTCACTATAGGTCTCCCGTGCCAGAATTTATCCACTTGCCTTGTCACAAGGTCTCTTTCCTGCTTGTTGGTCATCTGTACCATCCCACCCATTATGTACTCTGCCCCTGGGTTTCTGTGCCCCCAAGTGCATGATTTAGCACTTTTTTGCATTGAAACCCAGCTGTCATACCCATGAACACTCCTCGAGTATTCTTAGGTCACTGCTCATCCTTGTCAACCTCCCCCAGTGTCCACCCCACTAGAGAGTTTTGTGTCACCCGCAAAGAGGCAGACCTTCCCTTCCAGCTCCTCTATAATGTCACTTATAAAGACAGTCTCAGCACAGATCCGTGAGGCAACCCACTGTCCAACCTCCCTTCATCAGAGTGAACTCCATTTTCCACCACCCTCTGTGGCTATTCCTTAATCAATTTCTTACCCAGTTAACCACATTTGGACCCACTGCTAAACCGCCCAACATACATACTAGTCCCTGATGTGGAAAGGTGTCTAAAGCCTTGCTGAAATCTATGCAGGCTACGTTCACCTCTCCACTTGGATTAAGTTCATTGATCAATCAGTCAAAGAAATCTATTAGATTCATTTGACATGACCGCCCCCACCCCACCCATGAATCCATGCTGCCTCTGGTCTCGTGACACATTGTATTCAAGATATTCCATAATCCTTTAGAGTGGTCAACCTTAACTTTTTTGCACTAACCAGCAGGACCAGTTGATTCAAAATTGCATTAGCCCACATATGGTTGCACCAGCCCACAACTATAATGGTACATCTTGATCACTTTTTATAGGGAAAAATGCAAGCCAATAAATACTCTGATTTGCTCCCACATTGCATCCTGTCCCAGCAAAACACACACACACACACACACACACACAAAATACTGCAATGCAATCACACACAATGTGCCCCCCCCATGTTGTTGTATCATGGCCCTCTCTCTTCCCCTTTCTGCACCCCCCCCGAACCAGAGGATAACACAGCAGCAAATATTCAGTCAAGTAGACCTAGCTCTGCACACACAATAGCTGGCATCATCATGCACCTCACCACACTCTCACCACCACCCACAGGGCAATGAACAGTCAGGCAGTGAATGACACTCCCAGCCCCCACCCTGTGAGCAGCAAGAGACCTACACTACTGGAAGTTTTCATACAGTGTCAAGTGAGCCAGAGGCAGATCTAGGATTTATTTGGGAAGGGGGCTACTCAAACCTAGGAGGCTCGGGAAATAGACTACGTCATGACATTTCTATTTATATATACCAGGCAAACAAGTATTTATTTTAGCATCTCTGCCCCATCAATAACAGATTTTGTTTTTAACATTGTCATTTCATCAGCCCTGGGGAAACCGTACCTAACAGCATAAAGCTATACCACCTCCATTTCTATTTAGGAGGGTTTTTAAGGTAGTCAGATCCTAGACTGTGTAGGGCCTTGTATGTTAACAAGCCTATCTTGAAGGTGATGCATGCACTCAAAGGCAGCCAGTGCAGAGAGCGCAGGACAGGAGTGACATGGTCCCTCACAGAGGTACCCATCAACATCCTGGCCACAGCATTCTGCACTAGCTGCAGGTGAGGCATCAAACCTCAGACAGCCCTAGGTACAGAGCATTACAGTAATCAAGTTGGCTAGTAACAAAGGCATGGATAACCATAGCCAGGTCAGTGGGAGTCAGGAATGGATGGATCCTGGCAATATTCCGGAGATGGAAAAAAATGGCCCTAATGACCAATGAGACCTATTTTCAAGGTCAAGCCAATCATCAAGAATAATGCCAAGATCCCTGACCACCTTTATCATTGATAGGGGACGACCATCGACCACAAGGGCATGCAGTCCCCCGTCAGCGAAAATACCCCCACAACCCGGCTCAATCACCATGACATCTGTCTTGCCGGGGCTGAGACACAGCCAGTTAGCGGACATCCAGTCATTTATCTTGGCTAAACAATGACTCAGTGTATCTGGGGCGGAAGGATCACCAGGGGCACAAGACAGGTGCAACAGGGTATCATCTGCATAGCAGTGAAATCCCAGACTGTACTGCCTAATGATCTCTCCTAGTGGCAGCATGTACACAGAGAACAATAGGGGCACCAAGATGGACCCCAGCAGAACACCATAAAGCAGTGCAAAAGAACCTGAGGAGAAATTCCGGGGACAATGCACTGCGATCTTATGGTTAAATATGAGCGAAACCAGCACAAGACTGTGCCAGTAGCGCCCACGTAGTTCCACAGATGATCCAACAGGACCCCATGATCAACCATGTCAAATGCTGAGGATAGGTTCAAGAGCACTAGAACGGTATCGTGCCCTTGGTCCCTTGCCATGAAAAGATCATGAGCCACCTGGACCAAAGCCATCTCAGTGCTGTGCCATGGCCGAAAACCCAACTGGAGCAGTTCATAGATGGATAATATCTCCAGGCGCTCAACCAGCTGGTCAACCACCACCTTCTCAATAAGCTTCCCCAGAAAGGGAAGATTAGAGATAGGCCTATAGTTTGCAAGAATGTTGGGGTCAATAGATGGCTTTTTAAGGAGGGATCTCACTACAGCCTCTTTCAGAGATGCAGGAAAAACTCCCTCACTTAATGACCCATTGACAATCTCCACAAACACTGGCCCCAGGAAATCTAAGCAGCTGATGACAAGACATGTCATACCCAGGCCCAGGGCACAGGTGGTGGGATGCATGCTGGTGAGTGCCCCAAGAACCTCATCCACCAAAACTCAAATTGATTTCCACCAGTAAAAACTGGACCAGAGGAGGTAATACATGCCCTGATAGAGGCCACTTTGTCAGCAAAAAACTGCCAGAACTGCTCGCACTTTTCTACAGAACATGCTGTCCCAGACGGGAGACAGGAGGGATTTAACTAGCTGTTAACAGTGTGGAACAGCGCAGCTGGACAGTTTTTTGCTGCAGCAATTGATCATGATAAAAATTCAGTTTTCTTAAGATCAATTGCCTGCTGATACTCTGAATAATGAAGTCGCAGCACCAACCTGTCCTCTTCAGAGGGCGACCACCTCCAGGAATGCACTAACTTATGCCCCTTAGTCTTCAACCAGCGCAGCTCAGCACAGTACCATGGTGAATGATGCTAGAAGGTCAAGGGGCGAATGTGGTAAGGTGCAATCAGGTCCAGTGCCTCAGTCAGGGCTGTGTTATAAGCCTTGACCACGGCTTCTGAACCCTGAGCACAGTCTAGCATCAAGCTTGAGACAACCAGTGACTCCTGGAGTTGGCGAGGCTCCAGTTTGTTTTTTGGATGACACCGGATTGACTCCTCCAGGGGGATAGTTTACAGGGGGCCCCACACTGGAACTCAACTACATGATGATCTGACCAAATGACCGGATCAACCTTGACCACCGTAATGTCAAGTCTGAGTGAGAAGCCCAGGTCCAGAGTGTGGCCATATGTATGTGTCCCGGAGGCAACAGCCTGAGACAATCCCAGCTGAGACATCAGCTGAAGGAGCTCTCATCCAAAAAGGCAGGATTAATCATCTACCCAGGCATTGAAGTTCCCCAGGACATGAATACTAGGGGACTCCAACATCTGCTTGGAGATGAAGTCTGCCAGCTCCTGCAGAAATAGACTTCCACCTCCCGGTGGTCGGTAGATGAGAACTATTCTGCCATTGACTCCCGATGCACATTTAGCAACCACACACACAGGAAGGACACTGGTGTTCGCATTGGGAATGTGGTGAGGCCTAAGACAGATCTAAAGCAGATGTCCGCCCCTCCCCCTCAGCAGTCCCTCATCGGGCAATGCAAGACCAAATAACTGGGAGGAACAGAAGCCTCCAGCACAGGGCCAGTGTCATAGCCCAACCAGGTCTTGGTGATGCAAATAAGATCAGCTGAGGAATCACAATGATAGATTCCATTACCGCAGTCTTATTCCTCATTGATCTTTTGTTACAGAGAATGGCTAGAAGGGGACGAACTGAGCAGGCTGAATGCACTACCTGCTGCTGGTGACATCTGGCAGAGCGCTAGGAAGGGACACCAGGTATGATGGTCCTCTGTCCTGGCACCTTCTCCTCCCTGGGCATCTCCTGGTCTATACTACCTTGATCCTGCCCCCCACATTACCATACTGGGGACCCTCACTGCAGTAATTGCTTTGCCCCTTTAGGACCCCCAGATCCTGACAGCGACTGAGCACCCCTGTTGGTAAAGGCAATGGGAGCCCCAAAAAGAGATGAAGTGACCGCAGGAAGTCCACTGAGTAGGGCCTTTTTACCTGCATACCGCTACACATAACTAACTACAATATAACAATAAAGTAAGAGAATTAGAATACACCAGACACACACCAACAATCACACATCAGACACACACCAAACGCACAACCAAAAACAAACACAAAACAATCAACAAACACCACACTAATATGCAATTTAAAACACAATACACATAGTACACACACAGCTAAACAATAACAGAAAAGAAAATGAACACAATAAAAAAACTCATCCCAAAACAACCAACTTACACACACATAAACACACAGATACACAAATTTAAACACCCACACCCAGGACCCACACACTCACACAACAACACAAATTACATTTTAAAACAATTTAAAGGGACAATGTCAACACCCTTAGGTCTCAAAGTGTCCCTAGTTTAAAAGACACATGTTATGATTGCCAACATTCTGTAAAGATTGCTGATATAGCCACTAGTTTGATTCTGGTTATTTTTTTCTTTTAAAAAAGTGAAAAACAGACTGCCCGCCATATTGGTGTTACCACACAAAAACAGGTTTGTTTACATTCCTTTATCAGCTCCAGCTACATCTCTCCTGGACTTGGTAACACCCACAACACAGTCTAGCCACTCATGATGCAGTGAGAGTTTAGGAGGCTACTGAATCAAGAGTGACTGCACTGTTTGGGGATGTTTTTTAATGTTCAGGAAGTATGCAGTAAAAATAGATCATGGATTGGAAACAAAACAAGATTGTTTATAAATATACATTAGCATGCATTTCAGTTCTACTAAACAAGAAGACAGACAAAACAAACAGCAACATCAATGAATTTTAGAGAAGGTAAGCAATCATAAAATGTAGGTTTTTAACTAGAAATAATATGATGGAAAAAAAAAGTTGACAGTGTCCCTTTAAATACCCCCTACCCAAAGCCAACAAAATTAAAAACAAACAGGAAAATCTTGAGAATTTAAAATGCCTGTAAAAATCAGAGCTCAATGGTGTCAAATTCAGGAACTGTGTTCAGATGGTTTTTCCTTTTAATGTTATAAAAAGGTTGGGGGGGGGGGAGAAATGATATTCTCACATCCCAGAGTTTAAAAAAATTAGCCACAGGGAGCTCTCAGCTCCTCGGGCTGAGTAATGTCCAGAAAGCCTTAACTTGCGGCTCTCTCACAGCTCACAGGAGCAGAGCAGCTATAGTATTAATAAGAAAAAATAGAGCAGAGCAAAGTCAAGCTCAACAGCTGAATCTAGGCACTCTCACTGCCAAGTAACCACTTCAATGGAAAATCTTTTACTGATCCCAACAGCCAGCCCACAGCGGCTTCACTGAAATGATAGTTTACAGTTTGCTGCCAATCCTACTGACAGAGGCTTCCAAAGGAGCTGTATCAATCCAACAACAGGTGATATTATCTAGTGCACCGACCCAAGCTGCTTAAATCCAGAAGTCCTCAAAAAGGAAAATACAATGCTGGAAACTCGAGCAACATCGACGTCAGGGCAATCGACCTGCCAGCTGAAAAAGGTATGCCTAAACAGAATGGACAAGGCTGCGGCAAGCCATGGCACACCTCAATTTCAGGCCGGTTTGCAGTCACAGGGCAATCCCAAACGTGGCACAGTCCAGTGGCAAGGCAAGACAAATTTTATTTGTATAGAGCCCTTTATATAACAACGGTAAAAATAATAAAACAACCCCATAATTAAAACTTCAGATCAGATTAAAAGCTTTTCCAAAAAGATAAGTTTTAAGAGAAGCTTTAAAGGCCTCCACCAAGCTGACAACCTTAATATATAGAGGAAGAGCGTTCCAAAGGAGTGGGCAGCCACTCCAAAGGCCCTATCTCCTGATCTTCTTAGGCAAGAAGGTGAAATGACTAGTAGGCCAGATTCGGTGGAGCATAGGGGGCAGACAGAAGAGAATGGAATCAGGAGCTCTTTAAGGTAATCAGGTCCCAAACCCCATAGGGCCTTGTGTGTTAGCAAGCCTATCTTGAAGGTGATGTGCACACTCACAGGCAGTCAGTGCAGAGAGCGTAGGACAGGAGTGACATTGTCCCTCATAGATGCACCAGTCAACATCCTGGCCACAGCATTCTGCACTAGCTGCAGGTGACGAATCAAACCTCCAGACAACCCCAGGTACAGGGCGTTACAGTAATCAAGTCAGCTAGTAACAAAGGCATGGATAATCATAGCCAGGTCAGAAGGGGTCAAGAATGGACGGATCCTGGCAATATTCCATAGATGGAAAGAACGGCCCTAACAACAGATGCAACCTGTTTTTCAAGGTCCAGCCGATCAGCAAGAATAATGCCAGTCACCAACAGAGAAAGACCATCCACCACAAGGGCTGGCAGCCTCCTGTCAGCGAGAATGCCCCCATGACCTGGCTCAATCACCATAACCTCTGTCTTGCCGGGATTGAGGCACAGCCAGTTAGCAGACATCCAGTTGTTAATTTTGGCTAAACAACGACTCAGCATATCCAAGGCATAAAGATCATCAGGGGGCACAAGACAGGTACAACTGGGTATCATCTGCATAGCAGTGAAACCCCAGATTGTACAGTCTAATGATCTCTCCTAGCAGCAACATATACATGGAGAACAGAGGCGCCACACCACGATAGACCCCTGTGGAACACCACAAGGCAGCCCAAAGGAACCTGAGCAAAAATTCCTCCATTGGAAACACCTTCATTGTGGCAAAGTCAATGAAAACGCATCCATTATGGCAGAAATCAGAGGCAGCAAACAAACAGGAGCCAAACAACAACAACCAAAGAAACACAGTGGTTGTGACCTGAAATAACAGGCAAAAACACAAACAAATTTAAAACTAGCTAAAAATAAAAACCTACACTCCTGCATTTAGCTCACTCAAACACCTGACTATTTCTAACCCGCCCTGCAGCTAAAACTAACTATAAAAACAAACACAGATAAAATGATTAAAACAAAGATTCTGTTTCCCCCCGTCAAACAGTCAGCCCTGCATGGCCACCATCTTAGACATGACATAATAGCCATAATATCCATATAAAAAACACAGAATTTGATGGAAGAGAAGGACCCCTTGGCTCACCATGTCTGCCCAATTTTTCCTGCACACATTATCACCGCAGACCCTACTGGATCAACAGCTCTTTTCCCTCCCACCCTTCCTTTCCAGTACGATTCTCTTGTGTCTATCCCATGATTCAGTGCTAATTACTGAGGAAACACTAATGAGCAACGTGCTCCATAGCTGCTCAAAGCTGGGTGAGGTAGACAGTTACAGCAGTTACAGCAGAAAAAGCACTCTGTCCCTGCTTTATGAGCACTGCAACATGTTTTATTCCAGCCCCATCACCCTGATGTCTGCCAGGAGTTACCTTTCTGGCCATCTTACCCAAGGGCTTGCCCCCCCCCCCCCAGCAGGGTCGGCGGGGTTCCCTATGCCCCAACGGAGAATGGATCCAGTTCAGGCTGACATGCCCAGCTGGTCAGGTGCGGGGCCTGCAGGCGCTCCTCCTCCTCATCCTGCCGCTAGGCTCTTCCAGTTTTCCTGTCCCTGGGGAGGCGCAGCATGCCCTGACATCATGGTGCATGCACCGATGTCTGCTACGTCTCCAAATCTTCTGGCCTGAGCTGTCTTTCCCCCAGCTTCCACCAGGGGCCAGGCAAGAATTTGGCTTTGCCCACCCTCCCCGGCAAGAATCAGGCTCTGCCCACCCTCCCCCCGGGAGAAGGAGAGCAGTCCTACAGAAGTTCGAGCCTCCTACCCCCCAGCTGTCCCTCTGACACCTGGATTCGCTTCTGAACCCGGTTCATTGTCATCACAAGCGGTAGTGCAACTGCTGCACCAGTGGGCCAGCTCACTGCAACTTGTTTGATAACGAAAAACAATTTTCTACAAATAATTATTACAGTGTGTGTTACAGTCTGTGGTTTCTCAGTGGCAAACAGCTCATCGTGTCCTGTCTACAGCCTCAGTCTGTAGGCCTATCCAGTATATCTCATGCATTGTTTGAGGTAGGCAGGTGAGATTAACAGCTCTTGGAGGGCTGTGGTGACCAAGCATCTCACATTCAAATTTTTGAGAAAGAAACAAAAAGACTGAATGTGACCAGTTATCACTGCTTAATTTGGTTTTCTCACTGTTAATAAGGTAGTTATCGCACAGTATTGGTGGGTTGATAAGACTCACAGTAATCATGCAAATGTCACTGTTTGGGTTACATCTGTCATGTAACTACAGCAATAATTCAGTGTCTACATGCATATCTGGTGCTTGCTCCAGCAGTGGTCATATGGGTTGAACATAAATGTAGTATAGCCTGCCCCTCCCCCCCCCGTCCTGGAAATACATTCTTAATACACAACGGTTTTAAAATGTACAGTTATCGATGGGCTGTGGTGTAGGGGTGGGGTGGGGGTGAAAGATAATTTCTACTCCCCCAACCCCAAGTACCATCTTAGCTTCTTCCACAGCCTCGGTGCATGCAGACAGATGACTGCCAGCTATTTATTTGGGGAGGGGGGGATCATAAACTCCTGTCCTTAATATGAATATTTTCTTATTTTAAGAACTATAGAAACATAGACATAGAAACATAGAATATGATGGCAGATAAGGACCAACCAGTCCACTTAGTCTGCCAAATTTCCGTACTTGGTTTGGCAATCTCTACCCTTATCTGGACTGCCATTCCCCCACTCTGCTGCACAGCAGGGTGCCTTTATGCTGATCCCATGCACATTTGAATCCTTGTACTGTTTTCACTTCCACCATCTCTACTGGTAGGCTGTTCCACGGATCCACCACCCTCTCTGTGAAAAAATACTTCCTAGCATTCCCCTAAGCCTCCCTCCAGCCTCATGTTATGTCCCCTTGTCCTTGTGCACTTTCTTCTCTGAAATATGCTCTCCTCCTGTACCTTGTTTATTCCTCAAAGGTACTGTATTTGAAAGTCTCTATCATATCCCCCTCTCCCTTCTCTCTTCCAGTGAATAGATGTTTCATTCCTTGAGTCTTTCCTCATAAGGCTTGTGGTGCAGTCCATGTATAATTTTTGTTGCTCTTCTCTGAACTGCATCCATGCTGTCTGTGTCCTTCCTGAGATGCGGTCTCCAGAATTGGACTCAGTAGTCCAGATGAGGCCTCACCAGTGATCTATACAGTGGCATCACCACTTCACTCCTCCTACTGGTTATGCCCCTTCCTATGCACTCCAGCATCCTGTTTGCTTTCCCCAGTGCTTTTTTGCATTGTTTGGATGACTTCAGGTCATCAGATATGATAACCCCCAGCTCTCTCCTGACTTGTGGTGGCTTGAACCTGCCCCCCCCCCATTTTGTATTCCTCTCTTGGGTTTCTGTGTCCCAGGTGCATTATCTTGCACTTCTCAGTGTTGAAACCCAACTGCCAAACACTTGACCATTCCTCAAGTAGTCGTAGGTCGTTTCTCATTTTATCTAGCCCCTCCTGTATGTCGATTCTGTTGCAGATCTTGGTGACATCTGCAAACAGGCATCATTTCCCCTCCAGTCCCTCTGCAATGTCGCTTATGAAGACATTGAATAGGACTGGACCCAGTACCGACCCCTGTGGCACCCCGCTGATCACCTCCCCCTCTTCAGATTTTATGCCATTTACTACTACCCTCTGGGAACTGTACCAGCAGATCATGTCAGTGGGTGGCTTTCACACATACAGGTCAGGAAGTGGTGTCAAAGTTTCAGACTTGTGTGTTAACAAATAAAGTTTGACTGTCCATTGGACGTGTCCTGTTAGCCATTTACCGTGTGGGGTATATCATAAACATGTGTCCATAATATGAATATTTCATTTTACCTTTACCAACAGATCATGTTTTAACTGTTTTTAAGGTAAATTAGAAAAATAAATAGTTTTTGTCTAGGCAAAATTGTCGGTACCTTTGTAGGGTCATGGGTGCTGGCAATCTTGTAAATGTAAATGAAACTTTTTTTGCTTGCTCTGTTTGCACTGTTATAGAAATCCCACAACAGAGGGAGCATTTGGGTCACATTATTCAAGTTTTACGTTAACATCAACTGTTGACATATATTTTGAATTTCTGTGATCCCACGTCTGTGTTGTTCTCATATGAAACTAGCACTGTTCAGGCTTGCAGAGCAGGACCTTGTGACAGAGTAAAGTCTGCACAGAGAAGGACAACCCAAATAATCCAAGAGAATTGCTTGGCTGTAGCTTCAACATTTTAAAAAGCTTGTGAACTTTGCCTTCCCTTGTAAAAGCAGTTGCAATCTTAAAAAAAAAATATATATATATATATATCCCAGAACTGCAGAAGTAACCAGAGGGACTATGGGTCTACACTGAGCTATGGGGATACAGAAATCATTTTGCATAGTTTAGCAAGAGTAGATGAGTCAACGTCTGTCCATACAAGCAGGGGATTTTACATTGTAAGGTCAGTCATATCATCTTCAATCTGAGAAATCATGAAGTCTGGTATCTCGGATTCCTTCCAGCCTGTCTGAAACAAATGAAGAAACTTCTTTCAAAGCCTTACTCCTGAGGTGTAGTCAGGTTATAGAAAACTATTCTTCATGATTATCAAATCGTGTGTGTGTGTGTGGGGGGGCAGTAGCAATGATCCATAAGAAATATGCTGACTTTGCATGGATCAACTCCAGGTGTAGATTTAAGCAGCTCTGCCAGAATCCAGATGGGATATTTTCAGTTCATAATATAATACTTTCTCCTGTGTCATGGTGGACTCTTGATAGCTGCCACAGGGACATAATGGAGTGAAGACAGTCAATTACAGTGATCAGTTAGACATTATGTGCCCACTACCTTACCTATGTACTGGTCCCAAGTAGCTACAGAATCAGAGTCCATTGATAATTCACATAGAAAATGAGTCATGACAGGATTCAGGACCAATGATAGATTGCCTTATGTGTCACACAATCTCCAAATGAATCCAAGATACAGTACACCTCCACCCCACCCCTATCATTTTACTAGCTAAAGAGGATTTGATATGCCTTCACATGACAAACACTCTGCATCACATTATTAGCACACTCCCCATGCAATGTCCACAAAGGCATACTTACAACATTTTAATATAAATCAATAAATTAAAGAAATAGACAGACAGATATATAATAAATGATAGGGAAGTGTGGTGTATAGGGATATAGTTCCATCAAGAGGTTCTAATGAGGTCAATAAAGTCATGAGCCCAAAGGGCAAGTGGCATTATTACCTCATTAGGACCTTGAGATGACTGAATTATATCCCTATGCACTACACTATCATGGCCCAGATATTCAAACTGCGCTCAAAAGTAGTGCAACAGCAGGAGCAAGCACAAATCAGTTGCGCAAATGCGCAACAGGTGCGATATTCAAACATGGAGCAGAGCAAATTGCGCAAGCAACCAATGTCTGAATATCGCACATACTGCGCCATTGCGCAACCAGGAAGGAGAAGCTGAGCCAAAATGTTGCGCTATGGGTGGCAACGGCTGGCAAACTTCCAGAGCGCAAGCGCAAGCACAGCCCCCAAGCAATGGAACTGCACATCCAGGAGGCAGGCTGGGGCCCACGCCAGCCATGCCACACATGGGTAGGAACACACTGCAGAACCCACACCACACCTGCACACCCAAGAACAGCATCACTGGAGGTGGGACAGATGATCTACCTGCCCATGGGGACAAGCCAACAAAGCATAGCAGAGCCATGACACCCAGCACAACCACTGGCAGGCTGAGGTGCCACACACAGGGGTTGACAACCACAGTGCACATCAGCCCCCATACTCTACACCACACCCTGCACTGTGACCCAAGACACCACCCATGTGCAGTGACTGGCACTGCAGGAAACCATGCAGTCCCCCAGCACTCGCCAGCCCCATGCAACACAGAACCTACAAGCCAGACACACCCTGTGCACCCAGCAGTGGGTGGCAGCAGGCCAACAAGACCAACAGAAAGTCACTGCCATGCTGGAGATACCTCCCATGCACACACACACACACACACACACACACACACACACACACACACACACACCCAGGACCATATCACCCCAGATGGCAAGTACACCACTGCAACTGAACAACCATAGCCAGCTGCAAACAGAGACCAACACAGTATTCATATCAAAATATAAATGTATTATCAAAATGTGTAAAGTGAAAACAATCAACTATAATTATTTACAAGGGGGTAACGGGTACAAGGTAGGGGTGGGCAAGGGGTAGGGATGAGCAACTTGAGAGGGAAGGCAGGGTGGTAGGGATGGGTGAAGTGGGAAGGGTAATTTGGTCTAAGGCCCAGCAGACTGGTCCTCCTCTGCTCGGTGCCGCTGTTCTCGGCGATGCCTCCTCTGCAGGCCATGTCTGTGAATGTCTCTCAGGATGGCCTGGTTTTCTAGGGACCCTTCTGTCAGCCTTCGTATGTCCCGCTGTATCCTCCTGAGAACTATGAGGCCTTAGGAAAATGGAACACAGTCAATGGCTGTGACTGACCACAACCCTGAACACCACCCAACCTGCAAGCCACATAGCCCAATGTCCCACACCTTTGATGGCATGCACCCACCCACAGTGAACATGCACATGGCCATCACAAACAGGCGGCACCAGCTATGCGCACCACCACCCACACACACTGCCCACGTCAATCACAGTACAAACTAGGCTGGCAAGTGACGTGGCAACGCAGCGATGCCAGTTACACAGCTATGTGCCCAGTGCATGCCTGGACCACCAGTGACGCGACACAGACGCGGCTGTGATACTGCACAGTGATGCATGTCAGCTGTGTCATGCCTACATACATGGATACATAGACAGTGTTGGCAGATAAGGGCCTATGGCCCACCCAGCCTGCCCATTTGAGCTTGTAAGTTCACTCTGTTTTCCTATAAGTCTGTTGCACCTTACCCCTGACCTCCAGAACTCCTTTATGTCTATCCCGTGCATTCTTAAATCCCGTGATTGTTTCAGCCCCCACCACTTCCTCTGGCAGGGTGTTCCTTGTCCACCACCCGTTCTGTGAAGAAATTCTTTCTCATGTTTCCTCTGAATCATCCCCCTCAACCTCATCCCATGCCCTCTAGTCCTGGAACATCTTTGTCGCGTAAAAATAGTGTTTTCCTGCACCCTGTTCCTCCCTGTAAGATACTTGTATGTCTCTATCATATCCCCCTCTCCCTCCTCTCCTCCAGGGAGTATATGTTCAGTTCCTTCAACCTGTCTTCATAGGACTTGTGATGCAATCCATGCACCATCCGTGTTGCCCTCCTCTGAACCTTCTCTACCCAGTCCATGTCCATACGTAGGTATGGTCTCCAGAACTGTACACTGTACTCCAGGTGGGGCCTCACTAGTGTCTTGTATAGTGCAATTATGACCTCCCCTTTCCTACATGGTTGTGTTGTGCATGGCTGGTGGTCTTGCCCCCCCCCAGCATGCAATAGCATCCATGAAGTAATGATACTTACACTCCTCAAGCAGCTGGGTCTGCCGCTGCTGCTGCTGCTGCTGCTGGGCACAACACCACCGCGCAGGGGCCCTGGCAGCCCACCTCACCCTCGCCCGCGTCCTCAGATTCCGGCCTGTGGGAGACATATGTTGAGACAAACATCAGTGTGACTCAAAGCAGAGTGCCCCTGCCCCAGTGAGAGTGCCTGCCCACACAGCCATAACCATCCATTGCACAGCTGCACACTGACACAGCCAACTCGTGTCTGAGCCGGCACCTATGCACAGCCACCCAAGCACACACACCCTACAGAGAATATAGGTTGCATAGATGGTACACTCACCTGGCCTAGGCACCACGCCCGCCTGTGCACGGACCGCAGCTGCGTCAAAGGTCTGGCTCCTCCGGCGGAGGTCACTGTACCAGTGCCGCACTGCTCCAGCAGACCGCCCCGCCCAGTGACCTCCACCAGATCAGTGGCCACTTGCTGCCGTGTGTCCTAGGCATGGTGAGGGGCCTCACCATAGAATGCCTCACAGTGGGGCTCCACCAGGGCCACTGAGGTTGGCCACCTCCAGTGGGCTCCAACTCACTGCCCTCCTCCTAGCCATCTCCAGCCAGTTTACAGCAGGCAATATGGGCTCCACTGCACTGTAACCCCGCGTGGAGATGTTCGCAATAGACCACCACAGGCTCCAATGGCGCTGTTCGAACAGCGCCGTCACTTCACATGGCGCTGTCACCAGACAGTGCAGCGGAGGCGATACACATGGCATCATGCGAATCGCGCCAGGGGCAGAGGGCATACACAAGGTCACGGTAATGACGCAAGGCTACGACAGCGCGCATCAGGCGTACAGGCATCCTGCGCGACTGCCAAGCTGCGTACCAGTGCCACAGTGGACCATCGCAGTAATGCCACAGCGCCATACTTGTTGCCCAGTGCTGTAGCGCCACTGGCACAATGGTGGCCATGGCCTGAATGTCCGCCTATCGGCTCAGCAGGTCTGCAGCGCGATAGACACATCTTACGTAGCTGTCTGGGCATCGCCAATGCAGTGCATTACGCAGGCAAAACCTGCGCCATTGGCTCAGCCGGACCTTCCGTATTGCGCAAAGTGCAAATTCGCGATATTCAGCCGACATATGCAAATCATTCGATCAGCCATTCAAAGGCGCAGTGGCGCGATTAGCATGTCATTAAAGTTGCGACACTCCTCATTTGCATGTGTTGCGCTATAAAAATGCGACAGTGGGTTGTGCTGGCCAGATTCGGTTACTGCAGGTGAGAGGTGAGTTACATGCTGTGTGATGCTCAGGACAATGCTCATGGGCAAGGGTGCCGGAGGATGATAAAGGCTGAGGCTGAGCATGAAAAGGCACTTAGAAGGGACAAAGGGCACTGTTTCTATTAGTATCTGCCATACGGAGAAGAAAGCGTGGGGCTTCCCCCGACCCGGCACCTATGCTCATGGGGAAATGCCTTAGACTGCACAGTGACAGGTGTCCACTTCCACCCATACAGATCACCATGACTGACTAGAGACAAGGTGAGGGTGAGGATGGCGGGCGTGGGAGGCCGAACTTCACAGCTGCAGAGGCAGGCCCTCTTCGAGCCTACCTGGAGGATGAGCCACTATTGAGTGGACGGAGGGCACCCTCAAGAGTGTGCAGCTGCATGGGAGGGGTAGCTCGGGGCTATCAGCCTGCACGGAAGCCACCAGCGCTCCAGTGCAGGAATGACAAGAAGATGGGGACTGACCACAGGAGGCTGAAGGAGAAGGTGGCAGCCTTCAGGGGCGGCACGTGCTGGCACTGGTGGGGGCCCGCCAGTGGTGTTGCAGCTGACCCCAACAGAGGAGACACTGGTCGCGGCCATGCAGCCGAAAGTGCCTGCCGCGGGTGTACCAGGCGGAGGATTCCAGACAGGTGAAGCCCATCACTGCCGCAGTATGACATGGTGGTGGTGTTGGGGGGCAGTTGTTCACATGCACTCACATGTACTCTCTTTCTGTTACAGATCCTGTTCATCTTCAGGAGGCGGTGGTGGTGGTGGGTCCAGACAGTGATGCAGACCTGCTGGACATGGAGGAGGGACCATCCACCTCCGCCACAGCCAGCAGGCACTGCAGCAGCATGAACAGCTGGGCCAAAACTCTGGTGTCAGTGATTGGATGCGGGGGTGCACAGCCTGTGTCTCAGCAGTCTGGCATGCAGTATGCCAGCATGCCATGCCTATGGCAGTGGCACGTACCTGCACCATTGATGATAACAGCCCTGCAATGGGCAGTGATGGGTGTGTGTCCCATGACAGACACATGCGAGCCAGCACGGCCCTGGGCCTTCCTGGTTCACACCTGTGTACCAGCATGCTGGCACAGTCCCAGGCTGTGCCTGTCAGCACCGTGTGAGGCAGCACCAGTGGCTGTGCAGGTGTCTGGCACTGTTGCCAGCACGGAGGTGGAACAGGTGGACCTGGGGGCTCAGCAGTTGGAGGCGGCAGCAGCAGTCGCACACCTGGTCTGGGGGTACAGTGTCAAGCAGTGGCACATGTCACATCGCTTTGATCACTAGCCCATGGTCTGAACAGCGCCCACCCTCAAGGGTGCTGTGCACCAGGACACGTACCTGGGGTCACGATGCCATTGGGGCACAGTACCCATTGGGCGTGCACACCCGCCTGCTGAGGAATCGGTGCAGCTGCAGGGCGGGTTGCAAGGTCCGTGGAGAGCACTAGTCTGTGTCCGTGGAGTGGCATAGCAGGGAGTGCTTCGATGGACCGAGCAGAGCTGGTCATATGCGAGACGGATGTGACCGCTGCCATTGACAGAGCTGACCCAGGCAGTGGTCTCTGTCGCGGACGAGTGGGCACGTGTCGAGTGCCCCTGTGCCCCACCACCCACGATGCGCTCTCCACCCGTTCCGGCATCGTCGCTGACACGAGCTGTCGACGCGGGTTCTGCTGTGGTATCCCGGCACCCTGGTGCCGTTTGACTGGCATGATGCAGACCCTGTGCAGGCAAGGTCGGCGTTCGCGCGGTGTGGAACTGGTGGTGCAACAGCGCCACCCATGTATCTCGATCAGCCTGCTGGGGCTGCTGGAGCCACGGCGAGGCCGCCCGCATCCGTGGTGGCCGTGGGACAGTGCTACCTGACTGAGCTGTCTCCAGTCGCGGCCCTTATCTGGTGCTGCCCTGTGTGCAATGTGTGTCATGGTGGGCGGTGCTGCTGGGTGCTCTGCTCACCATGCTGACCCACAGACCACCTACACTCCCAACTGCTGTCCACAGGTGTGTGTGCATGATGATGCCTGCATTGCACTGTAACCAAGAGTACAAGGTGCCGGGTCACAACACACACACACTTATGCAGTTACAGGTGGTGGGGGTGGTCGGTAGTGCTGTGTTGGCAATGTCGTTTCACGCAGTGCTGTGCTTCTGCCCATATGCGGCTGCCTGGTATGTGTGTGTGTCCATGCCAGGTGCTCCTCCCTGATGGTGTGTTGGTATGCCTGGAACCTTAACTCCCCTGGCCTTCCCATGCAGTGTGTTCCCCTGTGCCTGTGGTTGCCTGCATGAACAGTGTGGCTTCGCACATGTCTCCTTGACTTACCTGTGTTGGGCGTAGTGCTCTTCTGCAATGGTGTCCCGGTGCAGCTGGGCCTGCGGGTCAGTCGGGGTCCCTCCGTCTAGGGGCTGCTCATCACCAACATCTTGGCGCCACTGGCGTCCCATTGCTGTCCCCCTCTTCGACCTGACGGCTATCCCATGGTCTTTGGCCATGTTGTGCAGGATACAACAGGCCAGGAATATCCCACAGGCCTTTTGGGGGCTGTGCTGTAGGAGCACGCCGAAGGTGTCCAGGCATTAGGCGTGGCTTGAGCATCCCAAACACCAGCTCTATGATGTTCGTGTTGCAGCATGTGCCTCATTGAAGCATTGCTGCGCTGCAGTCGTAGAGGGCCCGGTACAGTGTGGGCAGCCAGGGGCAGGAGTGGGTATCGCAGTCACCTGTGTGGAGGATAGTGGAGAGCAGTGTCATGTCAGGTCCATATGCCCCGCAGCCTTGTGTGCCACTACCATAGCACCTATGTCATTCCCACCCTTGCCCCAGGTTTGCATTCCCATACATGTGACTCACCCACTAGATGTCCTGTGGGATGTCCCCACTCTCAAATCGATAGCACAGTGCAGACTGGTGCCATATAAGAAGGCATCCTGTATCCCGTAAGTGTGCTAGAACGTGTAATCGCCCAGTGGCATCACACCACCTGGCAGTTGACACTGGAGAACCCTTTCGGTTCGATATGCCCGTACGCCATCGGGGCCAGGTGGTGTGCGAATGGCCACATGGGTGCAGTCTATGGCCCCTAGCACGCCAGGCATACATGCTACCCTGTGGAACTCCTGCATGTTTGCTGTACGCTCTGCTGTGGTGCTGGGAAAATGGATGTGCTCCGCAGCATGTGGCAGCAGTGCGCTGAGGAATTGGGTGAGGATGCGTGATGTGGCTGACTGCGTGATGCCTGTGGTGTCCCCTGTCGGCCTCTGGAAGGTGCCCGTGGCGAAGCAGGCACATGCAGGCCGTCACCTTGGTCTCCACAGACAGGCGTGACTCCGTCGTGAGGGTGCCTGCATCACATCACTGCACAGCTCACAGAGCCGTCTCAGTAAAAGCCCTGTTCAGGCGGTACTGGCCACGATCTCGACATCCTGTGTACAGCTCGAAGCTGATGCAGACACGATACTACCACCGTCGGGCATACCGCTGACGAGCCCTCCGCCGCCACGCCCCCGCAGCATGGTGTCTCACCTCTCATTACAGCTTCCATGTGGAAGCTGGCACTGTCCATCTCCCTTGCTCCTGCCCCCGGCTGCTGTTCCTGTGTTACCCCGCTGCCCCCACTGCTGCTTCCACTGCACCGGCACCCCCGCTAGCCTCTCTGTCCTCCTGGACCTACTGCCCCTGTCTGCCCTTCCAGGTTTCTGTCTCTCTCTCTCTCTCTGTCTCTGTCTCTATCTCTCCCCAGTTTACGGCCTGCTAGGATTTCTTGCACCCTTCCTTGAGCCTTTTTATTTGGCTCAATTCGCTCTCTCGCAACTTCAGCGATGAGCCACTCTTGCGCGTGCGCAGAGTGTTCAATATCTGCATTACGCACTTTATGCATGGACCCACCCCTTCGTTGTGCTACATGCCTTCATTTCCATTACGCTGGTGCTCAGCATGTTTTGGTGGCGCAACTGGCCCCTTCTGAATATCGCAGAATGGCGCATTTTTGGAGTTGCGCACGCGCAACCCTTTTGAATATCTGGACCCATTTGTTTTTTATAATACATAGGGATGGCAAATGATGAGTTTACAGACAGAAATGCAGTGAGTAAGGTCAGATGTGGTGACATCACTGGGAGACACTGGGCTTCAAGAATGGCTGTTCCGATCAGTGAGGTATACAGGGAAATAGATGATAATGGGCTCCTATGGGGAAAGGGCCCCATACATGTATTATATGTATGAAGAGAGAGAGAGAGAGAGAGAGAGAGAGAGAGAGAGATAAGATACCCAGTAGCCGGATTGCTCCCACATTAGGAATCTATGGGAGTTCATTAAGACTAGGGCAGACCCCCTCCTAGGGCTAGATGATTTATTTACTCCAGAGATTTACCTTTTGGGAGATCTCTCTATGATCCCAGTTAAGATTCGTAGATACTGTACCATATAGCCATGATAGCACTTACCCTTAAGAAAATTATTTTATGTCACTGGTTGGATGGGCATAATATCACATACGAAGAATGGTTGTGAGACCTATTATTTAATCTCCGCACTGAACAAATGAAACCTAGCCTTAGAGTCTCTCTTTCTCGCTACAGGAAAATATGGGAGGGCCTCTATACTTTATACTTTCTTCAGACTGGAGACTCACCATAGGTATAATTCTGCTCAACAACTGGTCTAATTACACTTACGTTACTGCATTATTGTGGTATGATGTCCGTATACAGTCTTGGATACCATATTTACCATTCACAAGAGGTCAGATGTGCCATGCTGGGGGGTGGATGGGGGGGCTTTAACATGGAGTTGATATTCACTCTGCTTATAACTGTGTCACTGTTACCTGTACCTGTCATGTTAAAGAATGTATGTAAAACTCAATAAATATTAAATAAAAATTAAAAAAAAGATACCCAGTAGCCAGCAGATTACATAATTGATTTTGTGTATTGCTAGTGCTGAAATCTGCTGGTGGCTCTGTCATTACACCAGCGATTGGACCTTGCAGCTAGATACTGCTGCAGCGGCCCTGGTGTACCATCTGTTATTGCGGTATACAACTGGCACGCCAGGGGTGGCGCAGCAGTATCTAGTTGAAGGGTCAGATCAGTGGAGTAACGACAGAGCCACCAGCAGATTTCAGCACTAGATGAACACAAAATGAACTATGCAACTGGCCATCCGCTCAGTGTATATACAATATTCATAGTGCAAGGTTACGGTGCTGGACATTGCAGGAAATAAAACTCCAGGCTATCCCAACACAAAA
Organism: Neoceratodus forsteri; assembly: GCA_016271365.2. Classification (NCBI taxonomy): domain Eukaryota; kingdom Metazoa; phylum Chordata; order Ceratodontiformes; family Ceratodontidae; genus Neoceratodus; species Neoceratodus forsteri. The sequence goes on from CM028136.1 coordinate 896,507,538, forward strand.
AAAAAAAAACAACAATATGAATACTCTGGGGATAGTGGACTCAGCCAGTTTAGCCTAATGCCAGGCACTGGATTTGGCTAATAGAATGAGGGTCTATCATAAAGCGATCGCCATTTGAGGCGTGTACATCACTAAAAATAAATAATGTGATGTACACTCGGGCGCACTAAGACCAGCCATGGGATTCCATGATATGTGGGGACTGCGCCCCTGCATCTCCCCCATGGTGATTCATTACCACACCACCCCTACTTAAAGATTCTCAACCCAGGGAGTGCTTGTTGGGGATGTGTGTAAAACTTACTAAAAATTAAAAAAAATGGCCTGACACAAAAAGCGATCATGCCGCAGAACCAAACCCAGCACCCTTTCAACCCCAGCCTGCCACCCTACCCACCACATCACATGGCCAGCTCAGCAGCTGACTGCCTCACTACACCCCCATATACCCTCCCTCCCCTTCCGCCCGTCACATGGTATGGTCCTCCCCCCCCCCGTGCACATGTTTATATGCACATCCTGTCACTGTAGTCACCCACCCCAGTATCCTGTCACTACCCTGCCAGGTAACCCAGAACACAGGCACCGTGACTGAGTCACCCCTTTTTCAGTCTCTCAATCATGGTCGCCATGTTCACTGGATACCCTGGAGTAGTTGCAATGGGAAGAGAGGGGGTTGGTGAGCAGAAGTGGTGAGATTAGTTGTGCTTTTGTGTGTGTGTGTCCGTGCAAGCATGCATGCATGTGTGCGTGTGTGTTTTTAACTGACATCAGGCATGAGGGTTTTGGAAAGCTGGGAGTGGGGGAGAGTAGTTGCATAAACAAGAATTGTGCAGTGAGGGTTTGGTTGGTAAGCTGGGAGCAGGGACGATCATTTGATTCTTGGTGCACCAGGAGGAGCAGCACAAGCACTCACTTCAAGTGGCCACTCACTCCTAGTCTAACAAGTTTCCCAGTAACACTGGGATCCCAAGTGGCACAACAGGATTTCTAATACAGTAGTTGGATCATGGAAAATCTAAGGCACCTGTGGATATGGTAGACTCCATATTGTATATGGTTGGCTCACCCAAGTATCTCTTATTATTTCATCCTAGAAAATACTGACATGACGTTAGATATTAAGTTGGTGGGGACGGAAGTCTTCTGTGTTATCCTAAGGATGTCTTCACTGGTGTCCTGAAGAAAATCCTTGCCATGTCTTAGGTTAAACAGAAGAAACATAGACACAAAGAAACAAAGAAGCTGCCAGCAGATAAGAGCCGCATGGCCCATCCAGTCTGCCCCGTTTTGTTACATTGCTTACACTGTAGACCTCTTCAGAGCTACGGCACTTTCTCTGCCACCCCCTTACCTATCCCTTATGACTCCCTTGTGCTTATCCCAGGCTTTTTTGAATCCCACCACTGTTTTCGCCCCCACAACCTCTGCTGGAAGACTGTTCCCAGCATCCACCACCCTTTCTGTGAAGAAGTATTTCCTCACATCTCTCCTAAACCTACCCCCCTCCAGCTTTGTATTGGGGCCCCTTGTTCTGGAGCACCCTTTCCTCTGAAAAATACTTCCTGCCTGTACCGTATTGATCCCCATGAAGTATTTAAAGGTCTCAATCATATTTTCCCTCTCCCTCATCTCCTCCAGGGTGTACATGTTTAATTCCTTTAGCCTCTCCTTATAGGACATTTGATGTAGACCCTGTATCATCTTGGTAGTTCTCCTTTGGACGGCCTCCATCCTGTCTATGTCCTTCGGAGATGTGGCCTCCATAACTGGACACAATACCCCAGGTGGGGTCTTACTAAAAACCTATATAGTGGCAACATCAGTTCCCTCTTCCTGCTGGTAATACCCCTACCTATACATCCCAGCATCCTACTAGCTCTCTGCTGAGTGCGTTGTCACATTGTCTGGCCATCTTCATGTCATCCAGTATGATTACCACCAGGTTTCTTTCCAGCTTGGTCGCTGCTAGTATCTTCCCCCCATTTCTTTTTGCTCTCCCCCAGTGTCCACACTGTTGCAGATCTTGGTGTGATCCATAAGAGGCAGACCTTCCCTTCAGTTCCTCTACTCGTCACTAATGAAGACATTAAGAGACCGGGCCCCATTACTGACCCCCGTGATACCCCCTGGTCACTCTCCCCTCCTCAGAGCGAACTCCATTTACCACCATCCTCTGCCTCCTATCCCCTAACCCATTAGTTCTCACACTGTGATAGTGAGCCTCCCCCAAGGACTGGAAAAGATTTCGAGCCTCCCTTATTTTGGAAAAAAATATGGGCCTCCCAACAGGGAAAAAAGTATCATACTTTGCACAGTACACCAGCTATAAAGTGAGATTAATAAAGCTGACTTGAGTATATTCTTTTTTATTCAATGTATTGTTCTCCACCCCCAACCCCACACTTCAGGTTATCCTTGTCACTCCACGTTTCTGACTCTTGGACCCTTGTTACTGTTTCCTCTCCATCTGGAACAACTAATCTAGACACTTCATCTCTCCCCTTCATACCCTGTTGTTAAGCAACTTCCTGTGCCCTTAACCCAGGTCACATGGTCACACCTGAGACAAGCACTGACTCAGTGTGCCTTTCCCAGTCACTAATTTGCACATAAACATCGACTCTAAAAAACAAGCCTTGACTCAGCGTGCCTTCTTAGTCATCAGTTTATATATAAATACACACCTATAAACAAGCTTTGGCTCCGTGCCTTTCCTGGTCACAAAAATGTGTGCATAAGTAAAGAAATTCACCTGCAATTATCCAGATTCAGTTTGCTTCATCCCTTCACCTTCACATAAACACCTAAAACTTAACATTTAAATACTATACATTCTCAGACTTGATCAGACCTCCCCCAGAACAGTTTGGGGCCTCCTTTGGGAGTCTGGCCTCACCATTTGAGAGCCACTGCCCTAACCAGTTTATTACCCAGGTTAAAACATTATTGCCCACCCCATGCTATCCAACTTATTTACCAGCCTTCTATGTGGAACAGTGCCAAAAGCCTCTGAAGTCAGTAGGCCCATCACTGCCCTCGTTCCCCCAATCCAACACCCTGGTTACCCAGTCAAAAAATCTTTCACATGTGTTTGGCATGACCTCCTCCATGTAATCATGCTGCTAGGGTACTGCAGTCTATTGGATTCCAGGTGTTCCATGATTCTTTCTTTTAATAGTGTTTCCATCAGTTTTCCTGCTACAGATCTCAGGCTGACAGGCCTGTAATTTCACGCCTCCTCGTTGCTACCATTTTTGTGAAGTGGGACTACATCTGCCCTTTTCCAGTCCTATGAGACCATGCCAGTCTCCAGTGAACTGTTAAACAAGTCTGTCAGGGATGCTGCAGATACCTCCCTGAGTTCCTTTAACACTCTTGGATGCACCCTGTCTGGCCCCATGGGTTTGTCCACCCTCAGATTAGTGACTGCTTTCCTGACCCTCTCCTCTGAAAAGGGACTGGTGTTCATTTCCCTCCCCCCAATCTCTTGGTGCTTATTTGTGGTCCCTCCCTTCCCCCTCAACTGTGACTACTGAGCAGAAATATTTAAGATATTTGCTTTTTGTTAGTCCTCCTCAGTATAGCCCCTGCCTCCTTTATTAACCATGCAGTCTCTCCCTTGGTCTTCTTTTTCTCTCTGAAATACCCAAAAAATGTCTTGTCCCTCTTTGATATTGTCTGGGCTATTCTTTCCTCAGATTGCGCTTTTGCACTCCTTACTGCCTTGCTTATCTCTCTCCATTTCCCCAGATTTACACGTCTCTGTCCCCCCTTCTCTCTGGGTCTCCTTGTAACTTCTGAATGCCACTGTTCTTGCCCTTACCTTTTCTGTCACTTCCGTCGAGAATCATAATGGTCTCCTCCTCCTTCTGCTTCTACGAACATACAAACATATGAAAATCGCCAGTAGAAAAAGCCCTTACAGTCTACCAGATCTGCTCAGTTGTGCAGCTAGTAGCCCTTATTTTGCAGCTGCCCCTCCCTCCCTTGCCCCCTCTCCCTTGCCCCTCCCTCTTGCACTGTTCCATCCCCTCTTGAAGACCACCACTGTTCTACTGGATACCACCTCTACTGGCAGCGCGTTCCACCCTGCCACCACCCTCTCTGTAAAAAGTGTCTTCTCATCTCCCTCCTGAACCTCCCCCCCCCCCAGTCTCATATCCTGGCCTTGGGTGTCCCTCCCCTCCTCTTCCTTCCCTTAGTTTAAAAAGCCCCTCCATACAAGACTTGTTTATCCCTTTCATGTACTTGAAGGTTTCATTCATATCTCCCCTCTTCCTCTTCTCTTCCAGCGAGTACATGTTCAATTCCCTCAGCCCATTCTCATATGGTAAGCCCCCCCATACCATTGATCATCTTTGTTGCCCTGCATTGCACCCCCTCCAGTAACTTAATGTCCCTCTTCAGGTACGCAACCCAGAACTGCATGCAGTACTCCAGGTGTGGCCTAACCAGCGAGCTATACAATGGCAGAAATCACCTCCCCCCTCCTTGAGGATATACCCCTAGCAATACAACCCAGCATCCTGTTGGCCTTTGCAGCCGCCTTTCTACATTATGGTGTGTTGTTCATTGCCCCTAATGAGCATCCTCAGATCCTTCTCCTCCCAGTCAGCTAACTTCTCCCCAGTTGGCTCACTCAGGTTTTTTGCCCCAAAATGCAGCACCTTGCATTTTTTGGCATTGAACCCCAGCTGACAGGTGTCCGACCAGGATTCCAGCTTTGACAGGTCCTCCTGCAGCCCTTGCCAACCCTCTAGGTCATCCACCACTGCTCTCATCTTGGTGTCATCAGCAAACAGACTGATTTTACTTTTGATCCCTTCCGAAATGTCTTCAATGAATATGCCAAACAGAACTGGTCTCAACACCGAGCCCTGTAGAATTCCACTCATCACCGCCCTTGGGGATAATAGCTCCACACCCACTACCACTCTCTGTTGCCTCCCTTGCAGCCAGTTCACTACCTAGCCCACCATCTTCGCTCCTGTCTCTGTATCTTGTAACTTACTTCCTAGTCTCCCATGCGGCACCAAGTCGAATGCCTTACTGAAGTCCAGGTACAGGACATCCACTGCATGGCCCTTGTCCAGTTGTCTAGTTACGCAATCATAGTACTCCACCAGGTTGGTCATAGAAACATAGAAGTTGATGGCAGATAAGGACCTCAAGGCCCATCCAGTCTGCCCATTTCTTTTTCTACCTTATGAATGTGCCATAGGCCTTTACTCTGTCAATGGCCTATCTATTCAAACTCATCTGTATTGCTCCCTTATGCCTAGCCCATGCCTGTTTGAAGCCCTGCACTGTATTCATATCCACCACTTCCTGAGGTAGGCCATTCCATGCATCCACCACCCTTTCTGTGAAAAAGAACTTCCTCACATTACCCCTTAATCGACCTCCCTTTAATTCTCATGCTGTGTCCTCTTGTCCTGCTATTTTTCTTATATTGAAACATATTAGACACTTTTACCTTGTTAATGCCCTTAAGGTGTTTGAATGTTTTGATCATATCACCTCTATCCCTCCTTTGCTCTAGGGTATACATATTGAGCTCCGTTAATCTGTCCTCATATGTTTTCTGATGCAGTCCCTGCACCATTTTGGTTGCCCTTATCTGGACTGCCTCCATTTTGTTAATGTCCTTGTGAAGGTGCGGCCTCCAGTACTGCATGCAGTACTCCAAATGGGGCCTAACCAGTGTCTTGTAAACGTGGATTATTACCTCCCTCTTATGACTTGTGATACCCTTACTAATACACCCCAACATTCCCCTAGCCTTACCTACTGCTTTAGTGGTCTGCTTGGTTGACTTCAGGTCATCTGTGATGATGATGCCCAAGTCTCTTTCTTCCCTTGTGATCGCCAGCAACTCCCCGCCCAACCTATTGGTGGCTTCAGGGTTTCTCTTCCCTATGTGCATGATCTTGCACTTCTTTGCGTTAAACCCCAGTTGCCACTCTTCCAACCATTTTGCCAGTTTATCCAAATCTCTTCTCATTCTGCCCACCCCATCTGGATCATCTACTCTGTTGCAGATCTTGGTGCCATCTACAAACAGACAAACCTTACCCTCCAGTCCATCTGTAATGTCACTGATGAAGATATTGAAATGGACTGCCCCAAGACTGATCCCTGAGGTACCCCACTTGTAACTTGCATCTCTTCTGACTGTATACTGTTTACCACCACTCTCTGTTTTCTACCCATCAACCAGTTTGCCACCCAGTTGACCAACTTCTGACCCACCCCGAGCCTACCCAGCTTATTAATCAATCTTCTATGTGGAACAGTATTGAAAGCTTTGCTGAAGTCAAGGTAGGTGACATCAACTGCTCTCCCTGGTCCACCACCTGGTTACCCAGTCAAAGAAATCTATGAGATTAGTTTGAAAGGACCTTCCTATTGTAAACCCAAGCTGTCTTGGAGCCTGTGCTCCTATGGATTCCAGGTGTTGCACAATCCTTTCCTTAAGGAGTGCCTCCATAATCTTGCCTACTACTCAGGTAAGACTGACTGGTCTGTAGTTCCCTGCCTCCTCCCTGCTACCACTCTTGTGGAGCAGGATCACATGAGCCCTTCTCCAGTCTTCTCGGACTTCTCCTGTGCTCAGAGACTCATTAAACAGTTCTGATTATGGCTCTGCTAGTTCCACCCTTAGCTCCTTTAGTATCCTGGGATGTATGCCATCAGGTCCATTGCCTTGTCACCCTGAGAGTTAGTGAGCTCTTGTAGGATCCTTTCTTTTGTGAAGGACTAGTGCACCTCCCACCCCCACCCCCGTGTCCATGGTGCTGAGCTATGGGCCCTGCCCTATCTTCTCCTCAGTAAATACTGAGCAGAAATATCTATTTAGGATAGATGCTTTTCTTTGGTCTTCCTCCTCACACTCCCCCTTATCCCCTTTGATCTTAGCAGTACCCCCTCCGGACTTTCTCCTTTCACTAATGTATCTATAGAAAGTCTTGTCACCTTCTTTTACTGTTCGTGCTAGTGTTTCCTCGGTTTGGGCCTTTGCCTGCCTTACTGCCTTCCTGGCTTCCCTTAGGGAAGTTTGGTATGCCTCCCTATCTTCGTCCCACTGCATTCCCTTCTATTTCCTGAAGGCCAGCCTTTTGGCTCTGACCTTTTCTGTTACTGTTTTTGAGAACCAAAGTGATTTCTTCTTTTGCTCTTGCTTTTCTCTCTGACACAATGGGATGTTGCTTCAAGTATGATCTGCCAGTGACAAAGCCATGCTGCCTACTGTCCTGTAGCTCATTGGCCTCCAGAAGGGACACCAGCCTCTCCTTCAGGATTGTCTCCGTCAGCTTACCCATGATGGATATGAGGCTCACCGGTCTATAGTTCCCCATTTCATCCTTGGGGCCACTCTTATGGAGAGGTACCACGTGAGCCATCCTCCAATCCTGAGGTACACACCTTGAATCTAGTGAGGCATTGAATAGGTCTACCGAAGGTCCCACTAGTATCTCCGCCAGTTCTTTCACTACCCTGGGATGAACGCCATCTGGCTCTGGCGCCTTGTCCACCCTCAGTGTCCTCAATCTCGCTAGCACCCTGTCCTCTGTGATTACCCTGTCTGTCACACCCTCTCCCTCCATTTCTGCCTTCAAGCCCCCCTTGGGTATCTCTCCCCTTTCTTTAGTAGAATACTGAGCAGAAGTAGTCGTCTAGCGTTCTGCATTTTTCACCCCCTCAGCTTCCACCCATTCCCTCCCCCAACCTTACTATATTGTCCTTACAGTTCCTTTTCTCCCTGATGTACCTGAAGAATTTTTTCTCCCCCTACTTAATGACTTGCACCAGCTTGAGCTCCTTTGATGCCTTGGCTGCCCTTACTGCCCTCATCACCTCCTTCATTTCCTTCAGGTACTCCTCCCTGTCCTCCCCCCTCCCCATTTTCTTGTACCTCCTAAAGGTGTCTCTTTTCTTCCTTATCTTCTCCATGACTCCACTGGTCACCCAGCTAGGTTTCTTTGCCCTAGCCTTCTTACTCCTGGCCTTGCTGCAGGTTTTCATTGGCTCCACTACCCCCATCTTTATGAGCTCCCATCTCTGGTTGGTGTCCATACTAGGGTAAAGTTTGGCCAAGTACTCCTTTACTATTTCCCCCATCCTCTCGAAATCAGGCACCTGAATTCTAACACCCTTGTGTCAGATACTACTCCTTCCTTACCCATATCCGATGTGAACCATTCCCTTCTGGACCTAGTCCTCACGTCGCATCCCCACAGGGTCAAGGCCGCTGGCCTCCTACCTGATGCACTAAGTGACCATCATCCCATATACATGGTGCGCAAAATACATAGGCAAAAAATACCACACAAAATCCTCTTAACACGCGCCTACTCCTCCCTTGACACTCTACCTCTTCATCGTGACCTCACTAATACTGACTGGTCCCCAATTGCCATCTGCACTTCAATCGACAATGCGCTCTAACTGTTCTGCGATAAGTTCCTTCACATTTGGAACCAACATGCACCACTGCATAAATTCAGAGTTCGAGGAAACCACCTGCCCTGGGTAACCCCTGAGCTCCTGTCCTGTCAAAGAGCCCGGGACACTGCTTGGCGTAAACACAAGGTAGCCAACTGCCTCAGGGACCTCCAACGTTACAGGGAGCTTCGATACAAGTGTACCAAAGCTATCTGGCTGGCCAAAACTGAACACTACCAGGCTAACTTCCAAGACAACACAAACAGACCTTCCAAATTCTGGAAAGTTGTCCAGTCCCTCTTTTCCCCTTCCACCAAGCTCCCCACTCCTACCCTTAGGCTAAATCTCTCAGACATCTCAGATCCTATGGCTGTCGCTGACTGCTTTAACTCCCATTTCATATCCTGCGCCTCAGTTCTCCACGCGGCCCCCCTGCCACTGATGCAGTTCTCTGGTTGCCCCCCCTCCCTGAATGACACCGGCCCACCTCCACTCCCTGTTTCCCCTACCTCTACTTCTCCAGATCCCACTCCTTCTACCCCCTTCTTCTTCACCCACATCTCCCCTGCTGCTGCCTTACAAGCCCTTCAGTCCATTAACCCAGCCAAAGGCTCCTCCCCAGATGGCCTGGACCCTAAGCTCCTCTCTTTGTCTGCTCCTGCCATCGCCTATCCTATATCCCTCTTGCTAAACCTCTCCTTTGTGTCTTCTACTGTCCCTACAGCTTGGAAACATGCTACAGTTCTACTGCTCCCTAAAGGGGGAGATCCCTCCTCCTCCTCCTCTAGGAACTACCGCCCTATCTCTCTTTCTCTAGGAATTCTTCTCTCTCTTCTCTCTCCTCTCTCTCTCTCTCTCTCTCTCCTTCCTACTCTGGTTAAGCTCCAGGAGCACATAGTACTTGAACAACTCTCCTCTTACATTATTGACTCCTCCTTTCTCACTCCATTCCAATCTGGCTTTAGAAAACACCACTCCACCGCAATTTCCCTGTTACAGCTGACTGACACTATCGCCATGGGCATGGACAAAGGCCTCATAACTGCAGCTATTTTTATTGACCTGGCCAAGGTCTTCGACACGGTTTCCCGCCCTATACTCCTGTTCTGCCTCAGGTCCACTGGTCTCTCCCCTAATGTCTCTGATTGGTTCAAGTCCTATCTGTCAGGCGGAACAAAATCTGTCCGTATGGCGGATGCCATCTCCTCACCCTCCCATTACCACGGGAGCCCCCCAGGGATCGATACTTGGGCCTCTCCTTTTTTCAATCTTCCTCAACGATCTCCAACAGTTTTACTTATCGACTAACATACATATGTATGCCGACGACACTGTACTGTTCACAACTGGCAAATCGGTCCCTGATGTCACCACCAGGCTCCAGTTCGATTTCAACAATGTACAATGCTGGCTAAGTGAGCATCACCTCTTTCTAAACTCAAGGAAAACAGTCTCCATGACTTTCGGTACTAGGCAGAGGTTGGCAAGGCTCCCCTCCTTGCCCACCTTTTGCACCATCAATGGGACTGTATTAGAAGACACCTCTTCCTTCTGCTACCTTGGAGTTTGGCTGGATAGGTACCTAAACTTCTCCGTCCACATCGATGCCATTCTAAAGAAACTCCAGCTTCAGCTAGGGGCCCTCTATCGTAACAGGGGTAGTATCCCTTGTCTGGCTAGGCGCGAACTGGTACATAAAATGATACTGCCAACTTTCGACTATTGTGACGTTGTTTACGGAGCTGCCCTCAATCCTCCTTATCCAGGCTGGAATCTCTCTTTAACTCCTTCTGCCGGTTTGCCGTGGATGCCCCTGCTCCGACACACCACTGCACTCTTTACTGCTCTCTAAATTTTCCCTCACTTGTTGACAGGAGAACCTTGCACGTGGCAAAGTTTACCTCAAAGTTCTGGCTAGGCTCGCTCCCCCCTTACCTCGCCGCATCCTTATCTGCCCCTCACCCCTCCAATTACACCCTCTGATCTGATGACTCTCATTCTCTGAATATACCATACAGAAATACTACATCCAGCCAAATGGCATTTTCCCATCACCTACCTAAGCTCTGGAATCAACTACCAACCCAAATCCGCCACTCTTCTTCAGCCTATTCTCTCTCTACATCCCTAGCAAACTACCTAGTGACGAACTGCAACTGCACCTAGCCCCGCAGAGCCCTGCCTAGCTGTTGGTCTATACCTCCTCCTTCCTCCAGTTGGGCCAAATATGCCCCCCTATCCTAACCCCTCTTGCAATCCTAGCACTTTCTACAACCTAGCACTTTCTGTCACCTCTCCTGTATCACCCCCTTGCTGAGTACCTTATTATTATACCTCCCGCCACTCTCTCTCTATGTATCCTAGTCTAGAAATGTTATTAGCTTTTGTTGGTTGTAATCCTGTACTGTCTGTCTATATGCTGTTAAGCTACTTCCTGATGTATGTATCCTGTGTATTACTTATTGTTCCCACTCCCTTCCCCCAGGATGTACCGTGAGACGAGCTTTTGTTGCTCAGTGTAACCAAGTTCCTGGTGAAACATTTCAATAAATAAATCAAAAAACATACAGAGAGGTGGTCGCTCCCCGCCAATGGCTCTTCCACCCTTAGTTCCCTCATAAACTCCCCATTTGCCAGCACTAGGTCAAGGATGTTCCCTAACCTGGTTGGTTCACTGACCATCTGCATCAGGAAGTTGTCCTGGAAGGCATCTAGCACTGTCTGCTCCCTTCTATTTTTTGTCGCTGGGGTACTCCAATCCACTCCCGGAAGGTTGAAGTCCCCCATGATCACCATACTCCCCTTTCTTCAGGTCCTCCCAGTCTGTCCCACTAGTTCCCTGTCTAATTCTTCAGTCTGGGAGGGCAGTCTGTACACCACTCCCATCCTAATACTCCTATTCCTTGAGTCCTGGATTTGTACCCATAGTGACTCTATGTTGCCCTCCTCCCTCTCCTCCCTTACACACTTCAGTCCTTCCTTTACATACAGCACCAACTCCCTTCCCCTTTAGTCTATTCCTGTGGAAATCCTGTACCCTGATACTCAGTCATGGTACTGGGTGGCCCATGTTTCAGTAATTGCCACCATGTCCACCTCCCCTTCCGCCGAAAGGGTCTGAAGCTCCACAGTTTTATTCCCCAGGCTTCAAGCATTCAAGGTGACCACCTTCCACCCTCTTACTGTCCCCTCTCTCTCCCCTCCTTCCATCTCATTCTAACATCCTCCCTCTAGTACCTGCCCCTAATCCCTTGTCTCTGTCATGGGGGGTAAGCTTGTATGTCTTCCCTTCCCACGGCCTCTGCTTGTCTCCTGCCCACTTGTCACCCCCTGCTCCCATTTATTTAATTCCTTTATCCTCCTTTTTAGTGCAGTGCTTGCCCTGGGAACAGGAAGTATCTCTGAGAAGGTTACTGATCTTCCTGCCCTCTCACATAATGGTCCTAGTTCCTCAAACCTCCTCTGCACTTCTTCTACCATCCTATCAGCCAGATCGTTAGTCCCCAAATGCAGAATTAAATGAGGTTTCTCCCTACCCCTTCCAGCAAATTTCAGAACAGACTGCCCCACCCTTTCCACTGTCATTCCTGGCATGGCCTCCACCCATATGCGACTATACCTCTCCCCCATGCTACCCCACCTGACTCCCCTTAGTGTTGAGTCCCCCAACATTAAGATTCCACCCCGTTTTCTAACCACATGCTCCCCATCCTCCCTCCCGCCCCTGACATCTCTTCTTCCTCCTGCATCAGTTTCCCTTTTGCCCCATTACAGTTCCCTCATCCATTGCTCCCCATGACCTCTTTCATCCTGGCTACCATCAATTTACACCTCCAGGCTCATCCCTTTCTCTTCTTCATTTCCCTCCAGGACTGTGAACTGATTTTCCAAAGACCCTTCTCTTAGGCCTACCTCTACCTCCCACATGCTAGCCAGTCCTCCCCTTTTTCCTCCTCCTTGTCCTTCTCCCCTTCCCCATCCCCACTTCCTCATCCCTGTCCATCTCCAGTTCCCCTCTTCCCCTCAAACCACTTCTTCTCCTTACCCTTTTGTTCTGCCCTACAACCTCGGTTCCCCCGACTCATTGACCCTCGGACTGGGTCTCCCTGGTTCAGAGTCCCCACCTCATAACCATCCCCTCTTCTCCCCCTGTCAGCTTAAATTGCCCTCTCTCCTCATCTTCCCTACTGTCTCCATGTACTGCTGGACCATAACCCGCCGCAGCCCGCCGTGCCTTCCACGGATTCCTCCTGCAGTCCGTGATCTCTTTCTTAAGCTTCCTATTTGGATGTACACTAAACATCCCGCCCCCACGCACTTTAAGAAAGATTTGGCACCACAGTTGTTGCAGCCCATCACCTTTCCCAGTTCTCTACTTGCCCACCAGTGCCCCCCCTTACCCAATGAAGGATCCCCCTCCTTCCCCCAAGCTTCCTCTTCCCTTCCCTACCATTCCTGAACATGATCCTTCCTGTACCCAATTCCTTTCCCTTATGCACTAAGTTTAAGGTGGTTGAGCAGCTTTCTGCAAACTCCTAACCCTCTTATTCCCACTAGAGCTGCCAAAACCTGTAGAGGCTTCTTCTTACATAAAACCTATAGAGCCTCCTATAGGAGGCAGTATAGCGCAGTGAGTTAAGGCTCTGAGCTGCAGATCTGGAGATCTGGGTTGAATTCCACTGCTGCCTAGATGCATACTGTGTGATCCTGAACAAGTCACTTAACTTCCTTGTGCTCCCAGGTCACATCTGGAAACGAGCTTCGGCTTAGTGTGCTACTCCTGGTTAAACAATGTTCCCTTTCCCTTTCCCTATTAAGAGTACTGTCTGTTCTTACCACAATTATACTTTAACTCCTTACCCATCATATCCCCATGAGAGTCATTAAAGCCTACTGAGCAGCCTCCTTATAAAAGTCCTATCAGTACCTGTCAGTACTTCTGGTACCTTCTTCCTCTACCCGCCATCTCCGCTCTTCTAGTGGTGGCTTCCTGACTGTTCCAAGAGCAAGGTTAAAATCTGCTGGTGACCGAGCTTTTGGCGTTGCCGCTCCCGCTCTTTGGAACTCTTTACCAACTGCAGTCAGGGAGGCCCCCACTATAACTGCCTTTAAAGTCCGCCTGAAGACATTCCTATTTTTGCAAACGTTTGGAGTTTAATGTTGATTATTTTGTATGTATTATTTTAACTTAAATATTTATGTGGTATGCAAATGTTATAAAATTTGTACGGTGCCCAGAGCCTCCGGGATTGGGCGTCTTTTAAATAAATTTGCCTTTGCCTTTGCCTATCTCCCTCTTACAATGAGAGTCGCTAAGCCTACTGAGCAGCCTCATTCTAAAAGTCCTATCTCCTTCCTTCACACTTAGAGCTTATTGAAAACTTAATTAAACCAATCTAGTTTCTACAATAAGTTGTTCCACAGCTAAACAAGGCCAGCCCACAATTGCGCCATACATCTATAAATGCACCTTTACCTAATATAAATGCAGTTATCAAAGTATAGCCAATACATGCACTTTTCACCTAATATAAATGCAATTATCAAAACATAGCCACAGTACCTTATTCTTGATGAATTTCACACTGGCCAATGAATGAACTCTCTTCAATTACACTCCTTATTACTCTGCCCTATGTCTGCTCTTTATTGGTGAGGCCCCCTGTTGGGAGTGATTCCCAAGTCCATTTAATATGGTGGCGGTATGAGGCGGTGGGTGGGAGAAAAGGTAAGCTCCAAGAAAGAAGGTGCGGCTGGGCTCCTGCCTTTTAAAGCCCAGTCGCCGATTTGAGATTGGCGCTCTTCTTTGAGCACTGCTCTGGTTGGCTCCTGTTGGGAATATTTCTCTGCTGATTGGCTCCTGTGGGGAGCCCTTCTCCTAGCGGTTCCTGTGCCACTTTCAGCTGCCGCTGGTGCAGCTCACTCTTTAGCCGCCGATGCAGCCCACCTTTCTTGTTGCAGGTGTGGCCTCCCCAATGCTCGTGGCAACTACCCCCTCCTACACCTCAGCTGTGGAAGTGGCCTGACTGCCCAACTGCTCTGGATGCTGTGGATGCAGCACAAAAAATAAAGCTCCAAGAAAGAAGGTGCAGCTGGGCTCTTGCATTTTAAAGCCCAGCCACCGATTTAAGATTGACAGTCTTCTTCGAGCGCTGCTCTGGTTGGCTTCTGTCGGGAGCCTTTCTCCACTGATTGGCTCCTGTAGGGAGCATTTCTCCTAGCGGGTCCTGCACCACTCTCAGCTGCCACCAGTGTGGCTCACTCTTTAGCTGTGGATGCGGCCTGCCTACCTTACCACAGTTGCAGCCTCCCAAATGCTTGCAGCTAGGGTCACCAACTACCTGTCCTATAGTTCAGCAACCGTAGTGGTCCGACTGCCCTGGATGCTGCAGATGTGGCCCAAAAAAGAAAGCTACAAGAAAGGTGGTTTGGCTGGGCTCCTGTCTTTTAAAGTCCAGCTGCCAATTTGAGATTGGTGCTCTTCTTCGAGTGCTGCCCTGGTTGGCTCCTGTCAGGAGCCTTTCTCCTAGTGGCTCCTGTGTCACTTTCAGCTGCCGCTGGTGCGGCCCACCTTCCTTGCTGCAGGTGCAGCCTCCCCAATGCTTGCAGCTAGGGCTGCCAAATACCCCTTCCTACACCTCAACCATAGAAGCAGCCTGACTGCCCGACTGCCCTAGATGCCATGGATGCAACCCGAAAAAGAAAGCTCCAAGAAAGAAGGTGCAGCTGGGCTTCTGTCTTTTACAGCCCAGTCACTGATTTGAGATTGTTGCTCTTCTTGGAGCGCTGCTCTGGTTGGCTCTCATCGGGAGCTTTTCTCTGCTAATTGGCTCCTGTAGAGAGCCCTTCTCGTAGTGGCCCCTGCGCCATTCTCAGCTGCCTCCAGTGTGGCTCACTCTTTAGCTGCAGATGCAGCCTGCCTTCCTTGCCGCAGGTGCGGCCTCCCCAGTGCTTGAGGCTAGGGTCGCTGACTACCCTCTCCTACACCTCCGCTGCGGAAGTGGCCCGACTGCCTGACTGTCCTGTATGCCATGGATGTGGGCCGAAAAAGAAAGCTCCAAGAAGCTTATTTGCTTGATGTACAAGTTTGTAGCCTTCTCTATGCTCTCTTTTATTCTGGCCCATTTTCCCTTCACCCCATCCGTGACATCTCCCCCACCAGGTCTTCTCGGATGCATTCCCCATCTTTGTAAAGTCAGCCCTTCTGAAATCCAAAACACTGGCACTTGTGCAGCTGGATTCTGCTGCTGTTCTTATATTAAACCATACTGTGTGATGGTCATTGGTCCCCAGATGACTCCCCACTCTGGCATCCGCCACACTGTCCCCGTTCATAAGTACCAGGTCCAGTATTGCCCCACCCCGAGTGGGTTCCCTGACCAACTGCCTGAAGAATGCCCCCTGCAGGTAGTTCAGGATGTCTCTGCTGCTAGCTGATGCTGTAGGAGGTAGACTCCACTCTACATCTGGCAGATTAAAGTCCCCTACCAGTACCACCTCCCCCTTCTTAGCAATTTTTCCTATGTCTTTCATCATCTTTTTGTCTATGTCCTCTCTCTCTGTTGGAGGCCTGTATACCACTCCCATGTGAATAGTGGCTCTGTTTAGAGATTTGAGGCTGACCCACAACACCTCAACCCCCACTCCCCTGTCCTCCCTGTACCTCCGTCACTTTGATGTTTTCCTTAATATAAAGCACCACTTCCCCACCTTTCCTTCCTACCCTGTCCCTTCTAAACATTGTGTAGTCAGGTATGACCATTTCCCAGTCATGGTTGTTTGTGCACCATGCTTCAGTGATGTTTCAGTCATGGCCACAGTATCCAGGCCTGACTCAGCCATGGCGGCCTCCAGGTCTGGCATCTTATTTCCCAGACTGCTTGCACTGGCACACGTGCTGGGATATGTTTAACTGAAGTTGTCAAATATTTTCTTTTTTTGTCTGGTAAGCTGCAAGAAAATCCAAGACAAGATACCCCCCTCTCATCATATTACTAGTTAAAGGGGATTTGATACACATTCAAATGATAAACACTCTGTATAATATTATTAGCACGCTCTCCACATAATGTCTACCAAGGCATCCCTGCAACAATACCAATGTAACTATATATGTATCTATATCTATATCTATATACATTCATTGCAAAGAACTTTGTTAATGCACTAGTTGGGGTTAAACCGACAAAACTAGGGAAATGTGGTGTTAGAGCTCTGCCCTAACACCCTCATTCTCACCCTGGCAGCAATGGGAAAACCATTATGGTTTGACTTCTCCTGCATCTTCGCAAATCAAGCATGGGGGTGCCTTGTAGTTATCAACCCTAAAGCTCACCCCATTCCATCAGTAAATAAGCTGAGATCTGTGCAGTCTATGAGAATGAGGTGATTGTTAGGGATGAAAACCCCAAGTCACACCCCATGCCTGATTTGCGAAGACACAGGGGAGGTCAAACCATAATGGTTTTTCCTGTTGCTGCCTGCAGGGTGGGGTGGGGTGTTAGGGTTGGAAACCTTAACGTCACATTTTCCTACTTTTGTTGGTTTAACCCTAACTGCCGCATTAACAAAGTTTTTTTGCAATTAATTTCCTTATTTTCTTTTGAGATAGTATACTGCAGTGTTTCTCAAATGGTGAGGTCAGCCTCTCTGGGGATGTCCCAGTCTGTTCCAGGGGAGGCTCAATGAAGCCTGAAAATATACTGTATTTAAATGTTGGGTTCTGGGTTTTTTGTGTAAAAGGATGAGGAAAACTGAAAGTGGATCATAACAGCTGAATGTATTTATTTATGTACACAACTGTGGTCAGGAAAGGCATACTAAGCAAAGAGTAATTTCCAGGTGTTTATTTAATGTTTTTTTTTTTTCCCAAAGGCTATGCCTGCAATTCAATGGGTGGAACTGACCAGCCAGGCCCCCCTGTCTGAGCTATTTAAGTCAGCTCCTTCCAGTCTCACTCAGAAGTACTGTTTCTTTGCTGCAGCCAGAGGCTCTACCGGGGCTCTGCCCCCCCCCCCCATACACACACACTTTTTCTCCCAGTGCTTGTCTCCCAATTTTCCTTTGTGATTTTGGACTTGAGGCTTGGTTTGTGCCTCTCCAGCTTTCTAGGTCAGTATTTTCCTTTCTACCTCCCTGGCTGCAATTTGTGTTTCTCTCGGTCACCTATTCTTGCTGCACTCCTGTTCTTTTGTGCCTTGTGTTTCTTTCAGTTTTGGTTCATTTTGGGCCTTCTAGTTTTCCCAACATCCTGCCTTCATCATTTGCTTTTGACTTGTGCTATTCAGGTTCCCATTTTGCTGTTTTTTTTTTCATACCTTTAGCAATCTCTCAGTTCAACTACAATCCTTAAATCATATACACCTGGCTCCTAGCCAGGGAGCCACTCCCATCTGGGTTCTGTTGTTCACTTCAGCAGCTACTGCTTCCTAGTTTTTGGTTCCCATATGCCTCTGCTTTTCCTAGCAGTTTAATTTGTTGTTTCTTCTGCCTCCGCCTACCTAACTTGCAATGCATAAGCAACTAACACTGACCTTCTTTATGGAACTGGTTGG
This sequence comes from Neoceratodus forsteri, assembly GCA_016271365.2. Classification (NCBI taxonomy): domain Eukaryota; kingdom Metazoa; phylum Chordata; order Ceratodontiformes; family Ceratodontidae; genus Neoceratodus; species Neoceratodus forsteri. The sequence goes on from CM028136.1 coordinate 896,525,540, forward strand.
CATGCATTCATCATTCAGTCCAAGCTCATATCATTCAGTCTCATTCAATGTCCTAGTTGTCATTCAATGTCTCAATTAGCCATTCAGCCTTACCTACTGTATGTTTTGTTTCTTCCATGTGCTCATGGCAATCAGGCTTTGCCATCAGCCTCCCACTACTCCTGCATTCAGATGCATGCTAGCCACAACCATAGCATGGCTTCCAGGGCTTCTACCTTTCAAGCCAATGGCCTCGCTCTGTTCCCTTGAAGTTCACATCTTGAGGGTGGGTGGGTGCCTTGACTCAGGCAGGGTCCTTCTCTTTCTGCCCTTCAGGTGAGAATATCCTACCCTCCAAGGGAAGCTTTAGCCATGCTGCTTGACTTGGCAGCACCTTTTGATGCAGCATTTAAGACTTAAGCTGCCGGAGGGTGGGGCCTGTAAGTCCATGAAGACTCCTTTAGTTATGCAGATCACATTGGCAGCACCTTCAAAAGCTATTCCCCCTGCAGCCACCTAAAGTTCACCTGGTCTCTACCTCCTTCCCTTCCTCTGCCCCTCAAGGGTGAAGATCATACAACTCCAAGTCCCGGCCCCTCAAGTGTCCAACTCCTATGCCTTACCTCTCAAGGGTTCGGCTTCCTCTCTGGGCCTCCCCTTATGGAGGCCAGGTGAGTGCCTTCAGCAGTTGTTGCTCTCCTCTTCCTGCCTTGGAGGGTGGGCCTCCTTTACGGGGAACCTCCTTTAGCTGCAAAGATCAGCTCGCAGCACCACCATGGCTTTCCCGTTAGAGGGGTAGAGCAAGAGCCCTGTCTCTAAAACTCTTTCCCCTGAATCGGGCCACTTTGTTGCAGTAGCTGAGCCATCACTAATTTAGCCCAAGCCTGGAGGGAAGGCGACCAAGGCCTTGGATCCCCAGAGGTTTCTCCCTCATGGGGGGGTTCCTCTCCTCCATGCTGAAGGTCATAAAAGTTAGGTAGTCTCTGCAGGAGGTGGTCCATAATATAGTACATTTATATTAGTATAACGTTTACCCAAGTAGGTTTCTGTTGTGAGTTGGGGTTGGATGGTGGCCCTCTTTCCATTTTGTCATTCCCTCTCTCTCCTTATGGAAGTCAGGTCTCTCTGTTATCAATTCCAATATCTGTCAGTCATTGCTCAATTCAGTCTCTGTATGTTTCCAGTAGGGATGTGATGAATATTCTATTCATATTCACTTCGTACATGAATACTGACCCTCCCCCACTATTTGTATTTGTCCGAATAATACATTTTTTAAATTACGAATACCGAGTAGTGAAGTGGTTGCTGTAGTTTTAAAAACTCTGAATCCTTGACTTGCTTGTATGCATGGCAGCATGACCGCTGGTTGGTCCATGAGCCACACAGAAGGCAGCACTGTGGCATCGCATGTTATGGCGTCCTATAACTGCTCCTGTGGCATCCTGAGCATTTTGCCTGAAAATGAGCAAAAAAAAAAGAAGCCTGGTGTGGGAGTTTTTCATTGTAAACAAAGAAAATACAGCCAAAGTGGAATGCCTCATCTGCAAAACAACTATTCTGACAGGCAACCAAACATCTGGATTCATCACCACTGCAATGGTGAACTACGTTCAGATGAAGCATGCCGAAGTGTACAAAGAAACCAGAGAGCATCTCAGTGCTGTACATCACGGTAAAGTTGACTGTCTAAGTGGCGAAAAAAAAAGCAGCCCACACTAGAGGATTGTACTGCTCACAAACGACTGTGGACTACTGAAACACCTGAGGCAACCAAAATACATTACTCGCTAGCCAAAATGCTGGCCCTGGATATGCAACCCTTCTCTATTGTGGAGGACACCAGATTCATTAACCTTGTCAAAGTTTTGGAGCCCCAATACAAACTTCCATCACGCAAGTACTTATTTCAGACTATAATGCCTGATATGTATGACCGTGTGCACCAACAAATTTCAGCCTTATTGTTGAGTACTGAGACATTGTCCTTTACAGCAGACATGTGTACACAAGAAAATACCACACAGTTACTTTGAGGGCTAACAGCACACTGGATAGATAACAGCTTTGAGAGAAAGTCTGCTGTTTTGCATTGTGAGTGGTTTCAGGGAAAGCATACAGGAACTGCTATTATGTTCTGCTGCTACTGTTAACTGTTCACTTTGCACATCACTATTTAATCTGCTGCTAATGTTTTTCTGGTGCTACTTAAACACCACCAAATACATTTGCACTTTAATTTCTCTAAGATCCTATTGTATTATGGTGCTACTCTGAAAACGCCTATTTTGCACAGTACTGATATTTATTGTCCCTTTATTGTCCATGATATGGTTTTCAAAACACAAATTAACTACAGAAAAAGTCTAAATAAAATGGAAAATGAAAAAATATATAACAAATATAAACAATAAACATACAGAATATAATAATGTATTTGGTCTCAGTGTTGTTTATTGTTATGATTGCTGTTATCATTATTGTTGCTGTATTAACTATTTGTATTCATTATTCATGAATACCATATTGTACTATTCGGTATTTGACAGAATAGTAAAAAATGGTATTCGTCCCATCCCTAGTTTCCAGTCATCACTAGTTGTGGTCAGTCTGTCCTCACTCAAGCTCTGTGGTCACTACTTGCTGCTCAGTACTTTTGGGGGCTCCTTCCTAAGGTACCTTTCACCTAAAGGAATTATGTTCCTGCGGCACCTTTAGGGATGGAACCCTCCTCAAGAGGGTTACTTTGCTTTCATGGTGCCCGACATGGTGGTAGTTCCCTGTGGAACACAGAGTGCGAACAGCCAAAGCATTCACCTACAACAATCAACAACACATTCATTCAAATACCTTCAGACTATCAACAAAGCTGCATGAGCATAAATCCTCATGAAGTTGTGTAAGCTCATTGAAAAACTGTATACAAATTGGTGGCTGGAAAATGCCTATGCAGCCAAGGCTTTCTTTCTATTGTGCCCCAGGGAATGATACGTGGAGTAACTACGTTTAAGCACAATAGTACAAACAAATAGGAGCAATGTGCAAATCGTGAGAGGTAACAATTGACCTATTAGAACATAGAAACGTAGAAGTCGATGGCAGAAAAGGACCACAAGGCCCATCCAGTCTGGTCATTTTACCAATTAGGAGCAAGAGCAGGAGAGAGCAACATGATCCCTGAGAAGGGGCTTAAGAGCAGGGTGAGCATTGAAGAGGCATGGGGGTAGGAAGACTCCAGGCAGAGAGACAATAGACTGAGAAAGCAGTCCAACCAATGGAGATATTGTTGCTAATGCTTTTTATTGGCATATTTAATTAAACAAGTACATACACAATATGACATATGGAGCTAGTCAATATCTAGACATAATAAATTCCAGCAATGAGAAAAAGTATAGATAAACGTTGCACTCAGTTGTTATGGCAAACATTATAGGTGTAAGAGATACAATATGAGGAAGGTCATAGGAGAAGAACAGTATGACATGGCATCAAATGGCACCTCTGACAGGAGGCCTAGACAATCACAGCAACATATTAATAAACCTAGGGAGAGAGGTCTAAGCAGTCCACGAGGATCATGATGCCAAATCTCATCCTGGAAGGAACAAAATAATAGTAAAACATCAAAAAGACACATCACAAGTAAGATGTAATATAGCCTGAAAAAATTACACAGCAAAATGGACAGGTTGCATAGGCCATTCAGCGCATCCAGCGACCACATATTGAAAGGTGAGAACCAAACCTATATGCGAGGCATCACCCAATACCTGCATGAGGAGAGAGGTAAGCTAGGTATGGAGCCTAACATCTGTAGTATTGATCTAGCGTATTGGCTTGTACATGAGAGAGGCGGTTGATCTGGGCTAGCATGGAGAGGGAACTGAGAAGCTCAGAAAAGGAGGGTACCTCCGATGTTCTCCAATGACAAAGGATGAGCCATTTTGCTTGCATGCTAAGAAGGGTGAGCCATCTCATTTACCGAGAGGACAGCTTGACAGCTTCTGGGGGAAGCTCTAGTAACCAGACCCAGGGATCTCTCTCCACCCCAGGGCCTAGAACTTGTTCCGTGAGACCACAGACCATGGTCCAAAAGGGGTATAGACATGGACAGCACCACAATATGTGTATTAAGTCTCATGCAGAGGTATTGCACTGCCAGCACCTATTGTTGTCCAGAACACACAGATGAAAAAGGTGCCAATGGAGGTATTGTGATGGATAACAAGGGTCCAAGAGCCAGAAGAGTGGAGCCAGTAGGATAACCCAAGGTTTGGAAGTTATACAGAGGGAGAGAACAGTAAGTTGAATAAAATGAGAATATACTCAGCCAACTATTTTATGACATTTTATTTATTCCAGGTGTACTGTGCAAAGTACGATTTTGTTCTCTATGGGGAGGTGCAAGGCTATTTACATATGGGGGGCTCAAGATCTTTTCATTGACCTGGGGGAGACTCCCTGTGATAAAAGGGCCCTGCACTTCCATCCCTCCATAGATGTATACATCTATGTTGCTGTGGTAGTGTGGGGCACTCTGGGCCCTGCACTTCCGTTTTGCCAAAACAGCAATTTCTTTCCTTTGTTGTACAACTTGTTCCAACGTTATCATATGGGAATTTGCATTTGTTATTTTTATGCTTTTTTATAATGTCCCTAAATGTTTTGGGGGGTAAGTGTTATTCTTGTATTACTCATTAAGACATTTGTTTTGATATATAGATTGTCCCTTAAGTCCAAATATTGAGGGATTTATGGCCTCCTGAAGTTCAAATGTGAGAAAAAACACTAAGTCCAAAATCTTTTTTTGTATGAAGGCATCCTTTTTCATTCCTTTTTCATATAAAACAAAAAACCCATATGAAAAAGGATGCCTTCATATGAAAAAAGAATTGGAAAAAAAACAAAGTCCAAATTATTATTTCGTATTTTTATTTATTTATTTAAGTGTTTGGTAACTGGATAAGGCCCAGTGGCACAAGTGCTTGTTTTCAGGGGCAACCCAGGAGCACTGGGGAGGTTAAGCGACTTGCTCAGAGTCACACAGTATGTAAGTCGAGGTTGTGGAAATCAAACCCAGGTCTGTTGGATGTACCAAGCTCATTCACAGCTTGTTACTCTAACCTCTAGGCTATACTGCCAGCCCCAAGTATGAAGGCATCCTTTTTCATATGAATGAAAAAAGTGCATGAAAAAGGATCCCTTCATATGAAAAAAGAATCGGAAAAAAATAGTCCAGATTATTTCTTTGTTTAAGAGAATCCTTCTTCGTATGGACAAAAAAAGCTCACAAAAAAGGATCCTTCATAAGAAACAAGATTTGGGACTTAGTTTTTTTCCAGATTCTTTTTTTTGTATGAAGGGATCCTTTTTCATATGACCAAATTATTTTTTCAAGTGGCCATAAACAAATTAATAAATAAATAAACGAGTCACAAAAAAAGATTTTAAAATGTTAAAAAAATACATTTGAGGTAATTTTTCCAAAACTTAACTGCAGAATCCACCTAACAGGGTCCTGATGACCAAGATACATGTGTTGGTGTCTGTCCAAGAAGTCATTTTTGTGGGTTTTGAAATTTTTTTTTAAATGGAAACAAAATGGCGGCCATAAGAAAAAAAAAATATCCTCACAAATAAGGATGAAACACCCATATGAAAAAGGATCTTTTTTTGTTCCAAGCAGCTATACAAAAGACAGTACTGAGCATGCTCAGAACCTAAATTTTAAAATGTAACAACTTTGGAACAGATTAATATTATTCACCAAATCAGTGAAATGCACATCTGTGGGCCAAGCCCTTTCTACCATAAAAATTTCAGACCAAAATTCTAGACCATCTGGGCACTAGGTGATGACAAACAAACACAGATTTTTTAATGTTTTCCTTCTCCGCATCTTAAAATCTGCAGATCCAACCACAATGAAACTTGGCAGCTCAAGAGATCTACCTCCCAAGACCAGGCATGCAAACTTTCATGCAAATCCATTGAACAGTTGTGAAGATATTAAAGTGCAAACTTTGAGTTTAATATAAAAACCCCTACTTAACTGTAACTATAGTGGTGATACCACGCCACTATATATATGTATGTATAAATAGAGGATACATGATTGGCGACTGTGGAATATGGCAAATATTTGCATGAGTGCAGAGTGAACTGTGATAATATCACGAGTGCTGAAGGCAGGAATGATATTATTGCAGTTCACTCTGCACGAGTGCAAATGTTTGCCATATTCCATAATTCACATATCATGTGTGCGATTTATACAGTAGGGCTAGTACATTTTAGGAACATTTTTTTCTGTGTCCTCTCCCTGTTTTCTTTATTTTGGTAATTGGGTAAGTTTTTTTTGTGGTGGGGGGACCTGGGAGCACTGGGCAGTTAAGTGATTTGTTCAGAGTCACACAGCATTGAAATGGAAGTTGTGAGAATTAAACACTGGTCTGGGCTGCTGGATGTAGGAAGTTGGTTCATTGCTTGTTACTCTGACTTCTAGGCTATACAGACAGCACTGTTTGTGTGTGGTCTGAGTGTGCGTTTAAGTGTTTCTGAATAGGCTGGGAGTGTTAGATAGTATGAGGAACGGGTGCATGTGATTTGCAATGATAATTGTGTTACCTGCAGCTAGGAGTGAGAAACAGACTGTTTATTCAGTAAGTTGCAGGCTTCACTGAGACAGAGAAACTGTTGCAGTCAGCACCCAGAAAGATAAACTGGTTTATGAAAGAGGCTGGTTTGAAGATTAGAGCAGCACAGTAATGTGCTAGGATTGTCAGAATAGCTATGGGACACAGGTGATTGTCTTTTGCAATGCTAATTGAGTTAGTTGCAGGATTCAGTGAGAAAGAGAAACTGTGAAGCTACTAAATGCAGGCTGCAGTGTAGATAGTCTGACTCTGCTGACATCACCATTGTGAGTATATTTGCTGGTGATGTAGACACTGTGGGTTTATCAGGAAATAAACCCACAGTGTCTATGTCATCACAGAGTTATTCCACTGCAGTGAGAATACATGTTTTTATTGTCAAGGTTACATGCTCACCCCTATTGTATAAATAAATATATATATATGGATAGATATATATGGGATACATGATGGGCATGAGTGTGATATGGCAAACATTGTCACTCCTGCAGAGTGAGATATCCAAGCTCATGATGCAGGAGTGACAATATTTGCCATAGCATAAGATCTGCCCATCATGTATTCGATATATACAATAGGGCCAAGAGTTTTAGAAGTTTTGTTATGCTGTCTTGTGTTCTGTTCCTGTTTATGTGTTTGCTCATTCTGTGTGTGAGCTTTTCTGAATGGGCTGGCAGTGTTATAAACTCTGAGAGACACTTGAGTGTGTTTTGCAATGCTAAATGAGTTAGTTTTAGATAGGAGTGAGAAACATACTTTTGTGAAGCTGTATTGGTTAGCAGTCTGGCTGCAGTGAAGTTAAGAGCATCACGGTAATTGTAATGAGCTGAGAGGCAGAGTGTCAGAACAGCTTATACTGTTTTCAGTGGTAATTAAGTTAGCTGCAGGCAGAGTGCAGAGTGGTCTGTGAAATTGTGCTCTTTAGGATTCTGGCTGCAGTGAAGTTGAGATTGTCACAGTAATTGTATTGGGTGAGAATCAGAGTTTGAGGAACAAGTGAGAGTGTGTTTCAGTGGTAGTTGAGTTAGCTGCAGGCAGTAGTTTAGACTGTTCTGTAAAGCTGTGCTGTTTGGAATTCTGGCTGCATCAAGTTGAGAGCATCACAGTAATGAGCTGGAAGTTGGGGGGGATAGGTGTGTTTTGTAATGCTCACTAAGTTAGCTGTAGGCAGCAGCGAGATCTCTCAGGTAGTTCTGCATTTGTGTCTATGGTAACAGCACAGGTGTTTCTTGGATGCTGAAGGGAAAGCTGCCTAGGGTGATGATATCAGTGACCTTTTGTGACCTGTGTGTGTAAATGGCTGATCTCATCACAGTAGAGCAGAGGGTAAAAATATCACACTGCAGTGGATGATACACTGTTTTATCCCACTCATTTACCACTCACCCCTAGTGTGTGTGTGTGTGTGTGTGTATAATGGCCAGCAGAGTTAAGCTAGCCCTGGCAAGAAGAAATACAGGTGAGGGGGTACAGGCAAAGTGGCTAAGTATTAAGGATGCAATACTTGAAGCAACATTCCATTGTGTTAGAGAGAAAAGGAAGTGCAAAAGAAGAAGAAAACCACTTTGGTTCTCAAAAACAGTAGCAGAAAAGGTCAGAGCCAAAAGGATGGCCTTCAGGAAATACAAGGGAACACAGCGGAATGAAGATAGGGAGGCATAGCAAACTTCCCTAAGGGAAGCAGGGAATTCAATAAGGCATGCAAAGGCCCAAACTGAGGAAACACTAGCACGAACAGTAAAAGGAGGTGACAAGACTTTCTATAGATACATTAGTGAAAGAAGAAAGTCCAGAGAGGGTATTGCTAAGATCAAAGGGGATAAGGGGGCATGTGAGGAGGAGGACCATGTGAAATCATCTATCCTAAATAGATACTTCTGCTCAGTATTTACTGAGGAGAAGGTAGGGCAGGGCCCACAGCTCAGCACCACGGACACGGGGGGCGGAGGTGTGCACTAGTCCCTTCACAAAAGAAAGAGTCCTACAAGAGCTCACTAAGCTAAGGGCAGACAAGGCAATGGGACCTGATGACATACATCACAGGGTATTAAAGGAGCTAAGGGTGGAACTTGCAGAGCCATTAGCAGAACTGTTTAGTGAGTCTCTGAGCACAGGAGAGCCCATAGAAGACTGGAGAAGGGCTCATGTGATCACGCTCCACAAGAGTGGTAGCAGGGAGGAGGCAGGGAGCTACAGACCAGTCAGTCTTACCTCAGTAGTGGGCAAGATTATGGAGGCACTCCTTAAGGAAAGGATAGTGCAACATCTGGAATCCATAGGCTCACAGGATCCAAGACAGCATGGGTTTACAACAGGAAGGTCCTGTCAAACTAATCTCATAGACTTCTTTGACTGGGTAACCAAAGTGGTGGACCAAAGGGGAGCAGTTGATGTCACCTACCTTGACTTCAGCAAAGCTTTCGATACTGATCCATATAGAAGAATGATTAATAAGCTGGGTAGGCTCGGAGTGGGTCAGAAGTTGGTCAACTGGGTGGCAAACTGGTTGATGGGCAGAAAACAGAGAGTGGTGGTAAATGGCATACAGTCAGAAGAGATGCAAGTTACAAGTGGGGAACCTCAGGGATCAGTCCTGGGACCAGTCCTCTTCAATATCTTCATCAGTGACATTGCAGATGGACTGGATGGTAAGGTTTGTCTGTTTGCAGATGACACCAAGATCTGCAACAGAGTAGATGATCCAGATGGGGTGGGCAGAATGAGAAGAGATTTGGATAATCTGGCAAAATGGTCAGAAGAGTGGTAACTGGGGTTTAAAGCAAATAAGTGCAAGATCATGCACAGAGGGAAGAGAAACCCTGAAGCCACCTATAGGTTGGGAGGGGGAGTTGCTAGCAGTCACAAGGGAAGAAAGAGACTTTGGCATCATCATCACCGATGATCTGAAATCATCCAAGCAGACCACTAAAGCACTAGGTGAGGCTAGGGGGATGTTGGGGTGTATTAGTAGGGGTATCACAAGTTGTAAGAGGGAGGAATGATCCTCTTACAAGACACTGGTTAGGCTCTATCTGAGTACTGCATGCAGTACTAGAGGCCACACCTTCACAAGGACATTAACCAAATTGAGGCAGTCCAGAGAAGGGCAATCAAAATGGTGCAGGGACTACATCAGAAAACATATGAGGACAGATTAATGGAACTCAATATGTACACCCTAGAGCAAAGGAGGGAAAGAGGTGATATGATTGAAGCATGCAAACACCTTAAGGGCATTAACAAGGTGAAAGAGTCTAACATGTTTCAATATAAGAAAAATAGCAGGGCAAGAGGACACAGCATGGGATTAGAGGGAGGCCGATTAAGGGGCAATGTGAGGAAGTTCTTTTTCACAGAAAGGGTGGTGGATGCATGGCATGGCCTACCTCAGGAAGTGGTGGATATGAATACAGTGCAGGGCTTCAAACAGCTATGGGATAGGCATAAGGGAGCAATACAGATAAGTATGAATAGATAGGCCATTGACAGAACAAATGTCGATGGCACATTCATAAAGTAGAAAAAGAAATGGGCAGACTGGATGGGCCTTGCGGCACTTATCTGCCATCAACTTCTATGTTTCTGTGTTGAGAGAGATATAATGCTAGGCAGCTGTGGTATACAATGATATATACTCATTGAGGGGGCTAATTAGGGCTATTAGCCACAAACCTAAAGGGTGAGTGACATTATTGCCTTAATTAGCTCCCAAGATAGGTATGTAGCTTTGTATTCCACAGTTGCCTGGCCCCTTTTTTTATAATACATTGAGATGGTGCCATTATTTGTACCTGTTAGTCCTGTCCCGTCGTCTTGGTCGGACAGTTAGTTCTGGGTTAATTTCCTGGGTTGCCCATGAATTGGCCCTATGGGTTTCCATAGTGTAGGGTTGGTTTCAGGGATTTGCTGTTTGGCTCTCTTGTGTTTCCATATTACAGGGTGCCCCTATATAAGGGGTGTGTCCTGGCCACTCCTCCCTTTAGTTCCTGTGGTGTGCAGCTCATGTGTGTGGTCAGGAATGGTGTCTTTGTTCGGGAGCAGCATGTGGCACTGGGTGCTGGAGTCAACATTCCAGAGGGGGACTGTGAGGATGGCGTTACGGACATCATGTGAGAAGAGAAGGCGGGACTGGCTGTTGCATCGTGGAGGGCATGGCATCTGGTGTGGCTGAAGTGTCAAGGGACATTGCTGTTTGGTGAGAGTGGGGCAAGTTGTTGTTTTGTGGGAGGCTGGGTTTTGTTAGTGGGGTTTAGTTACTATTTTTTTTGTAGGAAGGTTTCTGTTTTTTTGTTAGGGGGCTCATTAGGTGTGGTAAATAGCCTGGGAATTTTTCTTAATTAGTTTGGCTGATGTGTTTATTGGATAATTGGTCATTATGTTTTTTTAATTGGTTCAGCTGGTGTGTTAATTGACGTTTATTGGTTAACTGGTCATTAAGTTATGTGTTTTGGTGGTTATAATGTTGGTCTATGGGTGTTTTTTCTCCACGATATGCAGGTTTTGGTGCAAAGGTATATAGCTTTAATTGGGTGGTACACAGCTTTAATTTGGAGGTATGCTGCTTTAATTGTTTGGAATGCAGGTTTAATTTGTGAGGTATACAGGGAAATACATGATAATGGGCTCCTATGGGGAAAAGGTCACATCCATATATTATATATAGATAACAAGCAGCAAGCGGATTGCATCATTGATTTTGTATTCTACTAGTGCTGAAATATGCCGGTATCTAGCTGCAGGGTCCAGTCACTGGTGTAATAATAGAGCTGCTGGTGGATTTCAGCAGTAGCTGAAATCAAAGACAATTATGTAATTGGCCATCTACTCGGTGTATAGAAACATAGAATGTGACAGCAGATAAGAGCTGCTTGGCCCACCCAGTCTGCCCATATTATCATTTTTTTCTTCCTCCTTCATTTTTTGTTGTAGACCTTAATTGATCTATAGCACCATCTCACCCCCTTCCTTACCCCTACAGATCCCTTGTGTCTGTCCCAGGCATTTTTGAACCCATCCACTGTTCTTTCCCCACTACCTCCGCTGGAAGGCTATTCCAGGGATCCGCCACTCTTTCCATGTAGAAGTATTTCCTCACATCCCTTTGAATTTACCCCCTCCAGCTTCATAGCATGCCCCCTTGTTCTTATTTATTTATTTATTGAAATTTGTTGACCAGGTAAACCCAATGAGACGACAGAGTCCCTTTTTCAGGGGCGACCCTGAATTAATTACAGATAAGAGACACAAGAGCATATAAGGGACAAAAGTAGTACAGTTAATCGCATAGGTACATACACAAGTAGTATTACAGTACACAAAAGAGAACAAGCAGCATTAGAAATGGGACAAAACCGGTCAAGACTAAGGAGTGTAAGGGGCACCAACAACTCAAGTGCAACAGCACTGATTCACTACCAGTAAGTGGGATTTTAGGGCAGTTTTGAATGAGTACAGAGTAGAGCAGTTGGCCACAGCTGCAGGTAGACTGTTCCAGAGTGACGGGGCAGAACTGGCAAAGGACCTGTCACCAGCTCGGGTTCGAGTCTTGGGGACTTCCAGGACAGGGTGGGCAGTAGACCTCAGGTCACGTTTAGCTGATTTTAATAGGAGAAGTCCATTTAGGCTAGGAGGAGCCAGGAGCTTGGCTGTTTTGAAGGTCAGACAGAGTACAGGGAATGCAAGTCTGGCCTCAAGTGATGGCCAGCTCAAAGAGGTGAGGACATTGCAGTGGTGATCACGGGGGTGGGCAGAGGCTGCAAAGCAGGCAATTTTATGATAGAGGACTCTGAGTTTGTTGAGATCCGGGCCGAGAGGTTGAAATAAGGGGCACCATAGAAGCACTGGGAGAATGGTACCGGTGGCGATATACCATACTGCTTCCTGGAGAGGAACTACCAAGTCTGTATAAGAGACCAATTCTTTGATGGAGGATTTTGGTGGTAGCTCTCAATGTGCGGGCTCAGGTTAGCTCCTGATCCATGTGCACTGAGGTATTTTGTGGCTGCTATACCTAAGTGAGTCCTCACACGATGAAATCTGTAAGAGGTTTGATGTATTGGCTCCCAACCATTTGGTACCGAAAAAGCATGGCCTTGGATTTATTGAGGTTAGGACTAGTTTCATGTCCACAAGCCACTTTTCTAACTCTCTGAAGTCCTTATTGAGGTTCTGGCTTAGTTGAAATAAGTTCTTCAAACTCCTGTAGATAATAGCATCATCTGCATACAGTTGGATGTTGGCCCCACCACAATGCTTTGGCATGCTATTGATGAAAATAGTAAATAGCAGGGGTCCAAGGATGGAACCTTGGGGGACTCCTTGGTGCACTGCCTTAATTGTAGAGGTTGTACCCTTCCATTTTACCAGCTGCTTCCTTCCACAGAGGTAATGATGAAACCAGGAGGAAGCAAGTGGCTCAAGTCCGAGGTTCTGAAGACAGGTAACAAGGAGATCATGGTTCACCAAATCGAAGGCTTTTGTAAGATTCAGGAATAGGGTACCAGTGGCTAGACCTTGATCCATAGCCCCAAGTACATCCGAGGTGAACTTGACTAGGGCTGTGTCAGTGCCATGGTTTTTCCTGAAACCATGTTGCACCTCTGTAAGCAGATTATGGGTTTCAAGGTAATCAAGAATCTGTGTTCTTGACCACCTTTTTCTCTGAGAAATACTCCCCTCCTGTACCTTATTAACCTCTGCTAGGTATTTAAAGGTCTCTAACATATCCTCCCTCTCCCACCTCTCCTCTAGAGTGTACATGTTTAGCTCCTTTAGTTTCTCCTCATAGGGCTTATTATGCAGATCCTGCACAATTTTGGTAGCCCTTCTCTGGCCTGCCTCCACTCTGCCTATTTCCTTCCTGAGATGTGGTCTCCAGAATTGGACATAGTACTCCAGGTGAGGTCTTGCCAGTGATCTATGTAGGAGCAGCAGCACCTCCCTCTTCCTGCTGACGATACCCCTCCCTATGCACCCCAGTATCCCATTTGCTCTTCCGACTGCTTTGTCACACTGCCTGGACACCTTTAGGTCATCCAATATGATTAGTCCAAGGACTCTTTCCTGTGTGGTCTTTGTCAGTATCACTCCACCCATTTTGTATTCTAGTCCTGGGGTTCTATGTCCTAAGTGCATATTTTGCACTTTCTTGCATTAAAACCCAACTGCCATACCCTTGACCACTCCTCTAGGCTTTTTAAATCCCTACCCATCTATTCTACCCCCAGGGTGTCTACTCTGTTGCAAATCTTGGTGTCATCCACAAAGAGGCAGAGCTTTTCTTACAGTTCCTCCTTTATGTCACTTATAAAGACATTGAATAGGACCAGTCCCAGCACTGATCCCTGAGGTACCCCACTGGTCACCCTCTCTTCCTTGGATTGAACCCTATTTACCACTACCCTCTGTGTCCTGTTCACTATCCAGTTTTTTATCCAGGTTACCACTTTATTACCCACCCCCAAGATCTCCAACTTGCTTACCAGTCTCTTATGTGGAACGATGTCACAAGTCTTGCTGAAATCCAGGTAGGCCACATCTACCGCCCTTCCCTGATCCAACTCCTTGGTCACCCAGTCGAAAAAATCTATCAGATTTGTTTGGCATGACTTTCCACCTGTGAAACTATGCTACCTTGGATCTTGTAATCTGTTGGATACAAGATATTCCACATCCTTTCCTTTTGTAGTGTTTCCTTTAACCTATTACCCTCTATTACCATAGTGCAGGGATGTGGGGGTGGACATTGCAGGAAGAGGGTAATGCGCTGATATGACTGCATAAAATGAACTGACAGCAGCTCGAAGATGTAAACACCACTCATCTTCCACTTGTTGCTGTTACAGCAACTGATAGAATACACTAGCAAGCTGTTTACTACAACCGGGAACCTGCAGGTGATGGGTTGGCTTTAGCTGTTGCCATCTGACAGTCCACCTGTGGCAATGTGTAACAAAATGTTTTAGCAGAATGCAGACTTGCATGTAGAATAAATCAAAATAAAACATAGAAATACTGAGATCTTGAGAAAAAACATGGTCATTTGTAAACATCAGCATGGCTGGGATGCCTAACAGTAAGCCAGTCAAATTTCACTATGATAAAAGAGCCAATCAGATACTCTGATGAGGAGCCAATGGGAAGCTGTTTCAAGACCAACCAACCACTGCAAAGCATCCGCAATATCCATGGCACACACTGAGACCTCACTGGCACTGCCATGGACACCAACAGAAACCAAGCAGAACAGAGAGAGAGAATGTATAGGAGCCAGTCCGAGGGTCGGGGACATGTCACTTTCTCAATGAGCAGCAGTCAGGTGAGACCACATGAAGAAAAGCTGTCGCTGAAGATGGCAATCCACAGTACTGGGCACAGACACATAAAAGGGTTTCAAGGGAAAGGTAAAACATGTTTTTGCCAGTAGCATGCCTCCAAGGTTGTTGGGTGATTATTTTTGTTTTTAAAAGTTAGTAGGGGCATCTAGCTTGCTGTTTGGGTTTAATTTTCCTTTAACATTTTGTCACGGACATGTTAGACACTGACATTCGTGATATTGGAAAATGAGGGACACTGGCTCTCATAATGTGGGACACATTGTCAAACATATGGAGACACAAGCTTAGAACATTGAAAACCAGTGCTTTTATTTTTGCAGACTTTAAATTTGTCTCACTAGCACCTTAGAGAAATGGATTTTTAATTCAGAGTTTACAATATGAGACAGATGCTTATTTTTTAGGAAAGTCAAGGCAATTTTATTTTTCAGGCAACCTTTCCCTGGGGCTCAGGGCACCGTACAATGAGCAAAAAACAACAACTAAAATCAATACAAAGTACAAAACGAATAAACTAGAAAATAAATAAATAGCTAAGAGGAACAACGCTATCTAGCTAGCTGCAGTTCAACAATTTAGGCTGATAAAATTAATAAAAGTAACTCAGGCAGTAGGCTAACTCAAGAAAGATGGAGATTCAGGGCCCCACTAAAGGCCCGCACCATGCTGGCAGGTTGGATGTGAATGGGTAAAGTATTTCACAACATGGAAGCAGCCAACCCCTCTCCCCCAATTAGGCTGCTATCTTAAGTTTACCACACTGTCTGTCTCATGTCAGCTTGAACTCCCCGACTGTTTTTGATCCCAGGCCATTCCAAGGCTCCACCACCCTTTCTGTTCCTTATGTTGCTCCTGCCCATAAACAATCTGTCCCTGGATAACTACAGCCTTGACAGGATCACAGGCAACATGTTAGTATCAGTGGAGTGGAGACAGCGGATAGAGGCATGTGGCATCAGGAAATATTTCAGATAACCAGGTGCTATACCATATAGAACCTTGTATGCATATCTTGAAGTTAATGCCTCACTGAATGGGCAGTCAGTGCAGTTTATGTAGCACCGGTGTAATGCGATCTCCACGAGATGTCTGTGAGATTTGGCGTGCCGCTGCATTCTGTGCAAGCTGCAGGTGGTGCATTACACTCCCAGATAACCTAGGTAGAGAGTGTTACAGTAATTCACCCTAGATGTAACGAAGGAATAAACTATCATCACCAGGTCACAGGGCACTAGAAACAGTTTAATCCAGGCAATGTTTTGAAGATGGAAAAAGCCACTACGGATGACAACTGACACCTGGTATTCCAGAATCTCCTTAGTAACTCACACATTTTAAACTGTATTCACAGCTTCAAGGGTAGTGCCATTCACAGATGGCAACCAGCCTGTCCCTCCTTGTCATAGCCAGCCCACGGGAACCCTGCTAAGGCACTCAATAATCATCAGCTCAGTCTTGCTTGTCTTGAGGCTTTGCCAGCTGGAGGCCATCCACGGTTGTTGATCTCTTGCAGACATCATCACAGCACAGGGTCTGCATCAACCCCAGCTGGTGCACATGAGAGGTATAGCTGGGTATCATCTTCATACAGTGAAACTCCAAACCATACCGCCTGATGATCTCACCCAATGGCAACGTGTACATGACAAACAGCATGGCAGCCAGAATCGAGCCTTGATGTACACCACAGCTGATTGCCGCCATCTTAGAGCGGGAATTACCTAAGATTACCTGCTTCATTCTTCCAGACAGGTAGGACTCAAACCAACACCAAACAGTACTGGTGAGTCCCACTTAGGGACTCAGGCAAATGTCAAACTCCCCGGTACTGTTATTTGTTTGGGCAACACCTGTTTCATGTATGGTATAGCAATTATAAGTGAATGAAGACTGTCCCTTGTAATGCGTGACACTTGAGAAAAACAGACCCTATGCCACACAGATTGCTAGGGGCAGTATGAGACTCGTGGAGGGCTGGCTAGGATAGTGAATAAACAATGCATCAAAAACAAAAACATGTGGATCCAAAATACATATGTGCACTAGTGCAAATATGCAAAATCTTAATCTCCCAACCCCAAACCACCAGCACATAATACCATTCATGCACCGATCATGTTGGCTTGGGAATTGTTTCCATACCCCCCCCCAAGCCAACATAAAACAACCATTTGTCAAATGCTGAATGTTTGCTTGCATGCAGTTGCACCGGGTTCTGCTAGTACATATTTTTACTAAGTATTTACCCAAGATAGACCAAATGAGATGAAATATGTCATTTGCAATGGGGTCCTGATTTTACACAGTTTCATACTGCATATACCCAGGATAGTAGAGGTAAGATGCAATATCTTGTTTTTAGTGGGGTCCTGCCTTTATAATGTATTTTTCTAGGACAGATCATCTTAGATGCAACATCTCCTTTTCAGTGGGGTTCCGCTGTAGGATACTGTTTTTATGCAGTTTTGCAATATATTTACCCAGGATAACACAGCTGAGATACAATATCTCATTTTCAATGGGGTCCTGCCTTAACACATCTTTGTACTGTGTTTACCCAGGATAGCACAGCTCAGATGCTATTTGGTTTTCAGTGGCATCCTGCTTTTCCCAGTTTTTACACTGTATTTACCCAGCATAGCACAGCCGAGATGCAGTACCTCATTTTTTGATGAGATAAATACTTTTACTCATTTTTGTAATGTATTTATCAGGACAGCTCAGCTAAAAGGTAAGTTACATTTTCAGTGGGGTCCAGCTTTTACAATGTATTTTTCCAACATAGAGCAGCATTAATTCATTGTTCAGTGGGGGCTCTGCTGTAGTGGGGGTACTGCTTTTACACATTTGTTTCTGTACATTCACCCAGGACAGACCAGATGAGATGCAATATCTCATTTTCAGTGGTGTCTTGTTTTTACTCATGTTTAGATAGTATTTACCCCAAAACAGGCCAGCTGATAGGCAATATCTAATTTCCAGTGAGCTCCCATATTTTGACCCCAATTTTTTAACATAGTTTATTTTTTACCTGGAGTCAGATATTCAAATATGCGCAAAGCTCGGCTCAAACATTTGCAAAAAATTTACCGAAAATAGGATCATGTCTGACAATTGCTAAGGCACTTTGCACTGCCCAGACAGAGCTCCTGAAGTACCCCACCAGAATGGATAGTGCCGGAGCTCTATTTCCAATATTCAAAGGGACCCAAGCCCGATCATCCACCCGAATCATTAAAACATTGTTCCTGGTGCCAGTGGACCCCCGCCCCCAAGCGATCGCTGATTGCCGGCCCGATAGTTAATAAATATATTTCCCTGGTACCAGTGGTCCTCCACCCATCATTGCTGATCGCTGGCCCAGGTAAAAGAAATACACATTTCCCAGGTGCTAGTGGTCCCTCCCCCCACCTGATCCCAGTCCCCGGTGTGCCATGGCCCCCCCATCCTGAAATCCTGTACAATTAATTGAAACATTTCCCTAGTGGTCTAGAGAACCTCCCTCCCTATCCCCCATCCACTGTATAATTACACAAAACCTGTCCCTGGTGGTCTAGTGGACCTCTGCCCCCCCACCCTGGCAGGTAGTGTCCCACCACCCCGCTCCATCCCTGAGCCGGCGACTGGCACAGCCCTCCTCTCACCACCATGGCCAGCAACCGACTGAGCTGTCAATGAGCACATACTGTATACAGTACCCGCTCATTGATTGACAGCTCAGTGTGAGTGATGGCACACTGGGGACTGGGATCAGTTGGGGGGAGGATCCACTAGACGTAAGGGAAACATGTTTTTCTTTTACTCAGGCTGGCAATCAGTGATGGTGGTGGGAACCACTGGCATCAGAGAAATATATTGATTAGCTATCGGGCCAGCGATTGGCAATCGTGGGGGAGGTTCACTGGCACCAGGGACAACTTTTTTAATACTTCGGGCAGGTGATCAGGTGGGAGGAGGGACCACTGGATATCATGGACAAATTTTTAATACTTCAGATGGGTGATCGGATGGGAGGAGAGACCACTGGACACCAAGGACAACTTTTTAACCCTTAGACTGCCATCAGATTTAGAATGTATAGAAATTCTGGACTGATATATCAGTCCATGGCACAGTATAGGTTAATACTTCCGCTGGGTGATCAGGTGGGGGGAGGGACCACTAGCCACCAGAGAAGTGACATCTTCATCCATTTCTGTGACCAGAACAGTGGTCGGCAGAGGGAGGCACCACTACCACCTGGGACATTTCCATTTTCTTTTTGGCTGGCGACTGGGGGGGGTGGGGTGACCCCTACCATCAGGGAATACATTATTTTATATCTGCCCAGCGATCGATGATCGGGGGCCACTATCACCAGGAAAATACCTTATTTTATATCTGTCCGGCGATCGCGATCACGGGGGGGGGGCCACTAGCACCAGGGAGAATGTGTTTTTTTACTCAGGCCTGTGATCAACAATCGGGGGGACTACTACTACCAAGGAAATACATTATTTAATATCTGTCTGGTGATCGGCAATCATGGGGGAGCCAGTAGCACCAGGGAAAGAATGTGTTTTTTTACTCAGGCTGGCAATTGGCGATGATGGGGGTGGGAGAATGAGGGCCACTTCCACCAGGGAAATACATTATTTTATATCTGTCTGGCAATCCATGATCACGAGGGAAGGAGACCGCTAGTACCAGGGAGAATGTGATTTTTCACTCAGGATAGCAATCGGCCTATAGGAGTACCCCTTAGTGTGAATTCACCTTTCTGGTAGACATAGTTTAATATGATAGATTTCATTGACTTTTAACATGACAATTTTGTTTGAGGAACTTATCCAGCACCCTTACTTTCTTTTAGAAATGAATGTATTTACACCAAACTGTTTATATTGTCTGACCCTATTGTTATTATTCTATTTATTGTTTTACTGTCGATGTTTGTCTTGTATTTGTCATCAAGATGTATGAATGTTAGTACCCACTTTACTTACCTATTTTTTATTTATTTATTTAGTGATTCAGAGAAGACCTTTGAGCACAAGCTCTTTTACAAAGGTTCCACGTCATAGACTGCAAAACAAAGTACAATAGGAGAAAACAAAGGTACATCACAATGAACGATGCAGCTTAGATTCAGAACTTACAGAATAACCCAAAACATAGGTACAGGTTAAATAACAAGAAAAGCACTTTATGGGGGGGGGGAATAAACAGCCACAAAGTGCCTTGTCAGTAGTTCAGAGAGACGGGGATAGCTGGCAGTGGGGGTGAAGAAAGGAGGTACGAGACAGAGGTTATGTACTGCAGTGGAGGTGAAGTGTGAGGGAAAAAGGGCGATAAGGTATAGGGAGAAATGGGGTGAGTGGAGGTTGAGCAGAGAGGACATGCTAGAGTAAAATGGTGGGGTGTGAGGGGGCATAGTCAGGCAGCCTGCATTAATAGTGACTGTTAGGGAAATTCACGGGACTGCGAGTTGGGGGGGTGGCGGGTGCTGAAGGAGCATGACACAAACTGATTGCTGGGGCAAGTCATGAGAAAGGACAGAGGGAGAGGGGTATCTGATGCCTGTCTAGTGCTTGCTGGGGGCAGAGAGAGCAGGTGTGGCTGGCCTCAGGGGCAGGTGCACTTAGAGAGTGTTATTAGGTGCTGTTTGAGGTCAGTTTTGAATTGTGCTAGACAATTGGTGGCCAAGAGGTGCCCAGGGAGTTCATTCATCCATAGGGGGGCCCGGCAGGCAAATGCACATTGCCTAAGTGAGGTGCAATGAAAGTGGATAGCCAAGGCCCCTCTAGTCCTCTCTCTGGTGACCTGTAATGAGTTGTCCACCTTCATCAAATTGCCTACACAAGGTGGTGTTTTACCCAATAGAGCCTTCTTCCCTAGGATGCAAGTCTGGAATTTGACCCTGTTTCTTAATGACAGCCAGTTTGCACGTTTGTACAGAGTCCAGGTGTGAGTGCCATGCTCAGCATCCAGGATGAGTCTGCAGGCTCTGTTGAGCGCAGTCTGAACCCTCTTGAGCGCTGTATCCATTGCCACCCCATAGACCACTAGTCCATAGGCAATAATAGATATAATTGAGCTGTGGACTGAGAGGCGGAGGGCCCCCGGAGAGAGGTATTGCCTGTGCCTGTACAGGACACCAATCTTGGTATTGACTGTCTTGACCAGAGAGTCAATATGGTGCGCAAACGTGGGTATCATCTATTATGACCCCCAGATACTTGAACAAGTGAACTTGTTCCAGCGGCTCACTGCATGAGTTGGAGATGATGAGGGGGTGGTGCTTATTTCTGTTGTGGGGGTTGGACATAAGCATGGCCCTGGTCTTCTTGTAGTTTAGTAGCAACTTATGACTACAGAACCAGTCCTCGAGTTCGGAGAAGGAGTTCTGCAGCTCAGATTGCAGGGCAGTCTGAGACGTGCTGCTTTGAAAAATATTCATAAATAGAGTTATATAAAAAGAAGGACAGTAATCAGCGTTTGGGGGGGAGACCACTACACCCAGAGAAATACTTAATTTTATATTTGTTCGATGATCATGAGGGGGAACCACTAGCACCAGGGAGAATGTGTTATTTTACTGGGGCTGGCAATCGGGGGGGGGGGGACCACTACCACCATGGAAATACATTATTTAATATCTGTCTGTCAATCGACGATCACAGTGAGGGGAACCACTAGCACCAGGGAGAATGTGTTTTTTTTTTCACTTGGGCCCGTGATTGGCGATCGGGAGGGACCACTACCACCAGGGAACTACATTATTTTATATGTGTCCAGAGATCACGGGGGCACTAGCACCGGGACACTTCCAATTTTGTTACCGGGCCAGCAATTGGTAAGGGGGGGGGGGAGCTGCTGCAGTACCTCCGTCAACCACTAGTGTTGCAGGGGATTAAAGCAAGGTCTCAGTCGGCAGTATTTGCTCCACACAAGGGAACCTACAAATGGCCCTTACATGGAGCAAATGCTTTGTGAATGGGACAGTGCCAATACGCAGGTCCTCTCTCTCTCATTTGAATTGCGGCCCTCTCCACACTTTGCCCAGTGCAAACCCAGTTTGACAGTGCAAACCGGGCTTTTGTGAATACCAAATCAGCTCAAAACCAGGTTTGTGTTAGGGCAAGGTTTTGTGAATCTAGTCCCAGGCAGGATAACAAGAGGGCTATATGAACAATTGGAGCCAAAATTGGCACAAATCACAAAGTTATGAGTGTGACATTGAAACAAATTCAATGTTTCCTCATAACTTTGTTGTTTTTTTGACATTTTTATCCCAAAGTTTCAACACTGTCTTTTTATGACCCCACCTTATAATCATAGCAAGTGGCATTTTTTAAATCCTGTTTGAAAGATGACTTCACAGAGCAAATGTGAAAACATGTTTCACTGGAGATTTGAAAAATGACACCTGTCATGTTCATGAAGTGGGGTAACAAGAGGGCTATGTTGACCCATAGCCAACCACAGTCAACCCAGGAAAGACAGAGGTAATGATGACCAAGCTGGGCTGGTTGGGCTCGGTAGCGGTGGGAGGTGTGGCAGCCCATCCCTTGTTTTGCAGCCAATCTCTTGTAGCTGTTGATGCAGTTAAGAATATTGGGGTCATTCTGGACTGTAGGCTGACACTAGAGCAACAGGTGCTGGCAATGATTCGATCTGGCTTTTAACGTTTCCAAAACATCACTAGGATCAAACCACATTTGGCTCCTGCTGACCTGGTGACAATCGTTCATGCTTTCATCACTTCTAGGCTGGACTATTGTAATGCTCTGTACTTAGGGTTATCGGGGGGAGAGGAGTGTTGATGCAATGCCTGCAGCTGGTCCAGAATGCTGCAGCCTGGCTGGCGGCAGGATCATGTCAGTGTGACTACATCACACTGGTGCTGTATGCACTGCACTGGCTGCCTTTTGCAGTGATGCATCACCTTTAAAATATGCTTGTTAACATACAAGGCCCTACACTGTTTGGGACCTGTCTGGGACCTAACTACTTGAAAGATCTCCTGGTTCATTGCCTCCCAGTCCGACCCCTCCGTTCCATCAAAACAGGCTTGCTCATTGTCCCCCTTCCCAGAATCCCACCTGAGACTATTGGGACAGACCTTTTGGAGCTTGGGTAGTTCCCATACACAAAAAAGAAGATAATAAGAATATGGACAATTACCGCCCCATAGCTATAGTATCAGTGTTAAACAGACTACTGGAAAAAAATAGTGGCCATCCAAGTAGCTGACCACCTTCAACAACACCAACCTACTTTCCCCAGCACAACATGGTTTCAGAGTGGGCACAGTACATCCACTGCCATCATTCAGTTAACTATCAATGCCAGCAGCAACGTGGGTTCAGATAGCAACGCAGCACAACAACAGCACTTGTTGAGTTCATGGGATTTATTCATGATGCACTTGATCGGGGGCACTTGGTGGGGGCTACTTTCATCGACCTCACTAAGGCCTTTGATACAGTCAAACAAGAACTCCTGCTTACTCAACTGGGTAACTTAGGCATGTCCTCGAACCCCCTGTGTTGGTTTTGGAGCTACCCCTCCAGATGTGTGCAACAGGTAAAAATTGGCAGCACACTCTCCAATAGCTTATGTGTTAACACTGGAGTGCCCCAGGGATCCATTTTGGGCCCCCTGCTGCTTAGTCTCTTTTTAAATCACCTTCCTCAAGTGTGTCAAGACACAATCCTCCTTTACACAGATGATGCTGTCCTTTACACTAGTCACCCTGACCCCACAACTCTGAAACAATGTATGCAGTGCAACTTCAATATTGTCAAAGATGGGTTCATTAATGTAAAGCTATTATTAAACTATAAGAAAAAAATAAAAAACATGCTGTTCACCGCTACTCACAGCAGGTACAAGTCATCTAAACTGGTTATTCAAAACCAACAAAATGAAAACCTCGAAATGGTCCAAAACTTCAAATATCTCAGGGTTATCTTGGACAGCTCCCTCTCTTACTCACTACACATTGACCAGGTCGCTAGGGTGGCTAATAGGAGAGTCAGCCAACTCTACAGACATAGGCACTGCCTTACTAAAGAAACCCTTAAAGTCACCATAAATAGTTCAGTCTTTTCAATAATGGACTATGGCCTATTCGTCTATGGTGCGGCCTCTGATACAACCTTAAAAAGGATTGCCCAAACATTGAATAAAGCCAACAGTCTAGTCCTGGGTGCCCCACACCTTTCCCACATCTGCAACCTCTACCCGTGCTCGGGTTGGCTAGATATGGATAACAGGATTCGATATCAGTCATGTCTCCTAGCCAAAAAGACTGTCCTTGGCCTGGCACCAACCGGAGTTCAGTCCATGCTTATCCCAGCTCCAATAGCTAGACCAACCAGAGGGTCAATCAACAATCTCTATAAAGTCCCTTTCTGCCGAATCTTGATAGGTCAACAATCTTTCGGTTTCCGGCCCCCAAACTGGCTCAATACCCTCCCAAGTGACCTACTCACTGAGCCCAATATAAGACGTTTTAAATTAAAACTCCGCTCACATCTCTCAAGCCTAAAGAAGTGCACTTGCTTCCATTACCCTGTAATCTGGCATGGGTCAATTCCCGAATATCATTGCTCTTTTTTCTCCCCTACTTGATACCTAACACACTTCAACCTCCTTCCCCCATCTTTTACAATCCCTGTATACCCCCTACTCTACCCTTCATATGCTCTGCTCCTACCTTAACAACTTCCTTCCCCATCCTCCTACACCCACTTCCCCTACCCCCATCAATCCCCCTTCTAGACAAGGGTTACTGGCCTTGCTGGTCTCCTGCATTGAACCAGTTCACTAACCCTGCTGCATGCGACTGATTATTTCTTGTAAAATGTATTCTTCTCCTATTAAAAACAGTGTGATGTACTTCTTCCTTTTCTGCTGTGAATAATTAATGCTAATTTTGAGTTTATTTTAATGTGCTTATCATCACAACCTCTTTTGTAAAATGTTGTCTGTTTTTGGCTTGTCTGTTACTTGACGTGGAACCTTTGTAAATGAGCTTGAAGCTCAAAGGTTGTAATCCGAGACTGTAATAAATAAATAAATAAAACACTAATGACATCAGGTCAGTTATGGACAAAGGTTTGCTCACGGTGGCTGTCTTCATTGACCTGTCGAAGGCTTTACTCTTTACTGTCTTCCAAATTTTCTGCTCTTGACTTCAACCCTGACAACACTGCCTGGTTCTCTAGCTACCTCTCTGGGAGGCAGCAGTTTGTACAGATTGACAGTGCCAAATCTGCACTTGCACACACCATCGTTGGTGTTCCACAGGGATCCATCCTGGGTCCTCTCCTTTTTTCTCTGTTTACAAATGATGTGCCTTTGATGAATGGTACAAGCTCTATGCTATTATATGCTGACAACATGGTGCTCTATTCCAGCTCTGCTGACCTGTCCACTATTAACCATAATCAGAACATTGACTTTGATATCCTCCAACATTGGCTGAAGCAAAATAAGCTCATTTTAAATTCCAAAAAGACTGTCTCCATGCTCTTTGGTTCGAAACCTAGGATCAGAACCTGCTCCACACAACCAACCAACCATCAATAGCCAGGATGGCACACCTTTAAACCCGGTTGTATCCTTTAAGTATCTTGGAGTCACCCTTGACCCTACATTGGATCTTAACATTTGACAAAAATCACTAAAGCTGTCAATTTAAAACATGGGCTCTCCTATAAGATCAGGCATAATCTCAATGTAGCTGCCAGACTGGCAATTGCCCAGGGAACCCTCTGGCTGAGCCTTGCTCACAGGCTAGTAACATGTCAGGAGACCAATAAAGGATTAATGAACAAATGGAACATCTGTTACAATAACATCTGTTGATTTGCCTTTTCCGTGCCCAAGATTACGCACCACTGCTCACTTTACTTCAGCCTTGGCTGGCTCTCCCCCTCATCATTTCAGAGGCACACTACATGCTGCCTCATTTATAAGATTTCAAACTCCGTCATACCAGCTACTTTGGCCAGCATGTTCAAACCAGCTACTTCTGCCTACCCCCTGAGATCAAACGATATGTCCTTCTTGGCTGTACCTAAATGAGTATCAAAAATGAGAGGAAGTGCCTTCTCAACGTTCACTCCTAAACTTTGGAACTCTCTCCCTCTACAGCTAAGGCTCTCCCCATTGCGCATGGTCTTCAAGAAGGAACTCTGTATGTTCTTTATGTGCAATGATAAATGCTCATGCTGCTGATTCTGTCCTGCCCCTATGAAACTTGCTCTTTCCCTCCACATGACAAAGTGTTATACACTTGTACTATTGCTATGCATTTTATTTAAACTGTTGCCTGCCTCTTCTGGGCCTGGTTGTACCCTTCCTGCTTATTGCTCTTGTCCTGCTATTTTTCTCTGGGCTCTGATTGTAGTATCTTGTTTTGAACTGTATAACTGTCTGTACTGCCGTACCACAGTTAAATGCTTTGTACTTTATTGTATTGCTATAACATTGCTGTACCATTGTGAAATGCTCTGTCCCGTAATGTATTTTGAGGTCATGTACAGTATTTCAATAGCAACCTCGTATGTTCTGCTCTGAAATGTATTGTCAAAATGTGACTTCTGTCACCATGTCTGTAACCCTCCCAGGTCTTTGCCTGAAAACAGGCAATTCTATTGTCTAGTGCACCTACCCGGTAAACAAAAAATAAATAAATGTTGTGGAATTTGCTTCCCGGGAGTATTCGTATGGCCCACACAGTGGAGGCCTTTAAAACCTCTCTGAACACTTATTTATTTAAATAAGCATTCCCCAGCTAGTTTGTTTAAGTAAATCTGCATTTTAATAATGTTATTTATTGGTTATCTTATTTTTGGTACTGGTAGTACGTTTTGTTCATTTGTTTTTATTTATATTATATGTACGGCGCCCTGAGCCCTTGAAAGAGAGCGCGTCATAAATAAAGATTGCTTTGACTGGCTTTGCTTTGCCTTGAAAACTGAGGGCCAAAATCTGCACACATCGTAATGTCATGAGTAAATGTTGAAAAAGTTCAATGATGTTTCATAACTGTATTGTTTTGTAACATTTTGACCCCATATTTTCAACACAATTGTTTTATGACCCCTCCTTCTGAACATGACAGATGTCATTTATAAAATACTGACTAAAATGTCCTTTCTCACTGCAAGTGTGTAAACACATTTTTGCCACTATTCGAAAAATGACACCTGTCACATTCATGAGGTGGTGTGAAAAAATGGCTATACTGAAAATTTTAGGTAAAAATATTGAAAATTACTGTACTATGACAGTATTAACAACACCGCACCCTGCTGATCACCAGAGAGAGTCTGGACATTAGCTGAAAGCCCTAACAATGAAGTGCTAATGACTCACAGTTAGGTATTTGTGCGGTCCTCATCCTGTACAATCGGGTAATTGCAGTTCCTTGAAGAGGTGTTTATCACACGTGCCATCTGGAACACTGCAGGAGAGTCAGGTTCTGACAGCCTCCTTAGAAGATCGATTAAATATATCATTGGTTATGGGAGAAGTGCTGTTGCACTGGCAAGTAGTTAAAGTGGCCCTATATGAACATATGAAGAAGCCAGCAAAATAAGGCCATTTGGTCTGTCTTGTCTGCTCATTTTGCAGGGTCCTCAGTTTAAGCTACTGGCGCTGTTCCCTCTCCACAACCTCCCGTCTTTTCCATCCACTCTTCCCTTGACCCTTATTTTCCCCTTAACTATATCCCAGCCTCAGTTGAAGTTACCCATTTTCAATGAGACCACCTCTTCCAGCAGCGCATTCTAACAGGCCACCACCCTCTCAGCAAAGAAATGCTTCCTAGCCTCCCTCCTAAACCTCCCCCCTCCAACTTAAGACTGTGTCCTCTCATGTTTCATTTGTCACTTAGCATAAAGAGACCCTCTTTATCCATCTATTTATCCCTTTCAAGTACCTGAAGGTCTCAATTATGTCCTCTCTCTCTCTTTCCTGTCTTCCAGGGAGTACATGTTCAGGGGCCCCCAATGTCTCCTCACATGTTTTACCCTGCTGGCTCATGATCATCTTTGTTGTCCTTCTTTGGACCATCTCCAGCAGGATAATGTCTTTCTTAAGGTATGGGCACCAATACTGTACACCCTACTTCAGATAGATGCATAGATACAAAGAAATGACAGCAGAAAAAGGTTTGCAGTCCATCCAATCTGCCCTATAAGTTAATTAATATTTATGTGATGTTCTGTAGGTCTAGGTTATCACCTTACAGGATTTGCTCTCCTCCTCTCTGGTACCCCCTTCATCCTCACAAATTGCTTAAATCTGTCCCACCCAGCCTTGAACCCATCGATTGTCCCTGCCTCCATAACCCCCTTGGGCAGTTATTCCATGGCTCTATCACCATCTCAGTAAAGAAGAACTTCCTGATGTCCTTCTTGAGCCTTCCAACCCCAGTTTAACACAGCTTATGTTCCTGTAGAACTTAAACCAAATAGCTGCACTCCAACCAATTAAATGCTGCATAGATCAAACTTGCAAAGAAGTTAATAACTTTTATTAAACAATAAAAAAAACTGTAAAACTGGTCAGCAGCCAGTCGCCATGTAACGCTCACACCCCAGCACTTTGCCCATAAAGGCTTTGTCAGGGGTTGGGGAAACAGAGACCTGACCACACTTAAATAGTCTCACATACATCACGTCATAGTGAATAAACATTTACAACAGGTGAATCACATCACATAAGTGAAACTAGTATTAAAACACATACACTGCAACATTGCAACAAAAAACAGTCACTTTTGGGATCCCTTTATGAGATTTGTGACAGAAATCCCACACCAGGGACATCTAATTCACCACCACCACTTAATTTTTACTGGGACAGGAACCAGGAAACCTGCTTTTCACCTCCTCCTTGCTCAAGGTCAGGAAGGTCAATACAGTAGCTGTTGGTAGGCTGCCCTTCAGAGACTGACTGCAGACAGAGCCCAGCAGAAATAACAAAATTACCTTTCTGAATAAACAAGCAGTTGCAGGACTTATCAAAAGTAGATTCTTTACTAGAACAACTATAAGTATTTACAAGCAGGATATATTTACAGTGAAACAAAGGATTGCCAGTTTACTAAGAAATGGAAAATAAAAGAAGTTACACTGACAGTTGACAGAAAAAATTGAGCTTCCCTCATTCTTAAGATCTATTTACCTGCTGCTAACTGAAAACAACACTCTTCCCTAAGCTGTACTTCTTACCAGATATCTAGCTGTAGGGCTCTGGTCTTTAGATGTTGCAGGTCCAAGACAGCAAGCTAAATCTTAGCTCCATAATTTATTCTGAGTGTGGGGAGTGGTTTCACCCTTTTGAGTGACAGTTTCCTACTCCCTCTCCCAAATATGTGTGTGTGTATGACATCATCTGAGCCAACTGGCTTACATCACACCCAGGCAGCCTTTGTCCAGGCTTACGATCCAGTTGTGCAGGATGTCTGAGGTGTCCAAACCCAAGCCCCTGCCTTTCAGGATATCTGAGGTGTTTAAAATTGCACTCTCACATCTGTCTTTCAGGATTTGTAGCTAGATATTCCCAAGGGAAAGTTCCACTGAGCAGCTGAAGTTGGCCAGTATTTCCCATGAGACCTGCTTGGACATGTGACACTGAAAGCCATGTTAGTCCACTTGCAAATAGCAGAACTTATAACAGAACCATAATTACACTAGAAAAATAAATAATAGATCAATCTAGTCACATGTCCATCACATCTCCCCCCCCCCCCACGCAGGAAATAAAGGCATGTCTCTTTTGTGCAACCCCCAAGAGACACTGCCATTCAATGCTTCATGTAGAGCCTGGGGAGTACCTAAAAGAACATGTCATGCACTCAGCCCTGCCTCGACAGTCCCTCTGCACTGGCATTCTGTGCCCCACTTCAGTGCTGGATGATCACATTATAAGACTGTAGTATCAAACTCCAGCACAATAATTTTGTGTTTTGTTCAGTTGTCCTATTGGGCCACGTCCCATGCTTCCCCAAGGAGGTCCACCAGTGGATCAGCCTCATTTTCCTCTTCTGGCATGCTGAACACAGCAAGGACCATTCCCTCCCTATTGTAGTAGGGCTTCATCATATTCACATGATATACCCTCTGCCTGCATCTTCTGTCAGGCAGCCCTACTACACAGTTAACATCACTCACCTTCCTTATTATGGAGAATGGGCCCTCCCATGCTGCCTGCAGTATATTGTGTTGGACTGGGACAAGTACCATCACTCACTGTCCAACTTCATACTCCCGGGCTCTGGCCCCACAGTTGTACCAGCTTTTCTGCTGCTGTTGTGCAGTGGCTAAGTGCTCCTGGGCAAGTCCCATGAGCTCATTAAGCCAGACCCTGAAATTCAGGATGTACTCCACAACAGACTCCTCTTGGGAGGCAAGGTCACCTTCTCATTCATCCCGGACTAAATCTATGGGGCCCCTCACCCTGTGGCCAAACAGGAACTCAAAGGGTGAGAACCACGAAGACTCCTGAGGGACTTCCCGGTATGCAAACAGGAGGTGAGGCAAATATTTGTCCCAGTCCCTTCTGTGCTGGTCAACAAATGTCCTGAGCATAGTTTTTTTTTTTATATACAGCTATTTGGTCCCCATCATCTCCTCCCACCAACTGGTGATGGGAACACATAGGTACTTTAGAGGTTTTTATCCCTGACTCCCCCCGGGCCCCAGCACAAGGCCATGCAAGCAAGTTGAGGCATGCTACTCACCCCCTGGTGCCAGCTCAGTCACGTCCACCTCCCATAACTGTCTGCCACCCCCTCTCCACCTATGCTACCCACTGGACCTCCACCCAGTGGGAACGGAACTACAGGGAGGGGGTGACAGCCCACCCTCACCACCCCGGAGAGAGGAGAGCTGCCCATCGGCATGCTTGATCCTGCTCCACCCTCCCTCCCACGCTGGCACTCCAATGATCCAAGGTCATTTCCCTAACCCGAGTCGGCCATGTAGCGCAAGGTGTGGCATCCAGCGCCTCAACCCTCGGCGCTACCAGGCCGGCCTCCTGAGCATAGTTTTGAGTGTCCCATTGAACTGTTCGACTAGGCCATTTGTCTCGGGGTGATAGGACGAAGCATGGAGCTGCTTCACCACCCACACACACTCTTCTCCCATAAACTGGTCATTCAGGGTGACATGAAATTCATCCTCTGGTCTGACAAAATCT
The DNA here is from genome assembly GCA_016271365.2 of Neoceratodus forsteri. Classification (NCBI taxonomy): domain Eukaryota; kingdom Metazoa; phylum Chordata; order Ceratodontiformes; family Ceratodontidae; genus Neoceratodus; species Neoceratodus forsteri. The sequence goes on from CM028136.1 coordinate 896,556,717, forward strand.
CCTGGGGAAATATTTTACATAAAATCTGCTTGGACATGTGACCCCGGAAGCCATGTTTGTCCACTTGCAAATAGAACTTGTAAGAGAAGCATAATTACACTAACAAAATAAATTAAAAGAAAATAAATTAATAAATCAATCTGGTCACATGTCCATCATAAGAGTATAACCTTATTCGGGCACATTTACAGTTTCAATTGGAAAAAACATTTTGCTAAAAATGTCCCCTCCCACACAGTAATCACGCGATCACCCTTCTATTTTCAGGCTAGTTCCATGGAGATCTGATGTAAAAAATCCATGGAAGAAGGAATGTGAGAGCAGGTAGCTTCTTTTGAAGGAGATCCACCTATAAAAGGAAAAGACGCTATTGGGAGGGCTTTAAGCCCGAGGTTCGATGGGCGGAGCAACAACATCACTCCCTCATTAGGCTTAAAAGGTCACACATCCTGGGCCTTGCCAGGATTCATTTTTTGTTGCAGCCGGAAGCACTGCTCCTCGTCACTTCTCTGGATTTATACTGCTTTTCCCCTGCCTCTGCAGCTGCCTCTGGCTGCCTGTTCACTTCTCTCCGCGTTTTGGCTCCTTTCACCCTGTCATGTTATTAGCTTTCTTTTCACCAGATATGGAGCTACGCTGCTGCTGTTTCTTTTTCAAACCTGTGTTCTTGAAAGTCCCCTCAATGTTCCCCACCGTTTGTGCTATCTCGGAATTTCTGGCTCTGGGAATGGTAGTTTGTTGTGCTATGTGGGGCTGAGTAACTTTAGAGACAACGGGTTCTTTCTCTGACTGCATGTCAGCCCGGGTAGTAGCAGTCATTCACCGATTCTCTGGCTTCACACCCGTTTCTCCTTTCTCCGGTGGCTTTGGGCACATGCACATCTCTGCGTTTGTACTGCCTGCCACAAAACAAAACAAAATTCACATAAACCAATTAATTCCTCTGGTAAAGGACAATCCAAAACTTTACGATGGGCTATCATCTGTCTGCGCAGCCTCTGCCTTTGATGCTAGTGTGTCATCACAGCAATTGACAAACCTGCCAACTTCATTGCCAGCTGCACTACCGGCTTTTCCTTGTTCGTTATCCCTCAAAGAACCCCACAGGATTTCATTCAGACTGCCTCCTACTGAGAAAACCAGGTTACTTTCCTGCATGTTATTTATATTTTCCAGCTCTAATAAATCAAAGAAGCTGCTCCTTTGTTCTGGACCCATTGTCTATTGTTCCGCTCTAGCTGCTCACTCTTTGATTCATCTGCCTTCGCCTGTACTGCGATTGCCCTATTGTGCTCATATTCTGCACTTCTGCTTTCTTGCCTGAAATCATGCTGGGTGATCATCTTTGCCTCTGTCAGTTTCTGCATGTGCTTCCTGCAGCTGCTCCCTTGCATTTCTCCAGACACTTCAAGAGGACCACCTCTCTTCTTTGCCTGATTTCACCATGTTATGGAGCGGCATTGTCTTTCATGGCTTGGGCCTTCTGTCACTCAGGCTGCACCTGTATCTTGCCATTACTTTTACATTCCCTAGGGGGAGCTTTCTGCATTTTATTCCACAGCCTTCATTTCACTCCACTTGCTTCCTCTTTGTATTTTGGTCTCCCTCCCACGCAACCCAGTCAGACCTTACTGGCCATCATGGCTTCCCTCCCATCTAGGCCTATTGGTCTGCCTCAGCTGACTCGGCCTTCTGGGCTTCCTTCCCTCAAAGCCATTTGGCTGCATTGCGGACTCTTGGCTTGTTCAATCTGCCACTCCAAGTCCCTTCATTCATTCCTCCTTCTTGTGGGTGCTCTCCTCCTTCCTTGTCCAATACTTTCTTTGGGTTTCTCACCTTGTATCTGGCCCATCCTGCTATCACCTTCTTATTCATATTCTCCTCCACCTTCGGAGTCTACCTCCTTTCGAGAAGCCTACTTACTCCATGTCATCCATCATCGATCCCTCCATCAGAGATCTTTTGACAACTCCATAGCCCTTCAGATCCACGATACCTCACTTAGACCTGCTCATCTAATTCAATCGCTCAATCAGTATGCCTTGGCTGACTCCATCTGGTCTGCAATCATTGTTTCTTTTGGGCATACCTATCATTAATCATTTGCCATCCCATCGACCCGCGACCCTCCTGCCGCATGCATCAGGTTCATGACTCTGGTCGTCATTCACCACTTATTATCGCGTACCAGCCGTCTAGGATTCACTCCAATCATGGCTTCACTCTATCATCATACCTATCATGGATCATATGCCACCTAATCCGACGTGCCCTACTGCAGTTCTCATCCCATACCGGCTGGGTCCCATGCTGCCCTATTGTCCTCCCTACCATCCTTCATCCTTTCATACCTCGCTTTCCAGTACCTGTCTTCATGGAATCAATCCATCATCGTACCTCATCCATTTCTATGTTACCTTCCTCAGCCTAGCACCTAGTGTTGTCCTGGCCATTATGGATTCTTTCCACTCATGGCTTCCCTTCTCATCATAAATCATCTGTTTTGGCTCTTCCTGATTACCTGTCCTGAGCACACCCTCTGGTTTGCATACCCTCTAGTTCCTAACATGTCTTCTTGGCCTTGGAGTCTGCCTCCTTTCGAGGAGCCTCATTGCTTGCATCGCTCTGTACAGTATGATACCTTCATTCAAGTTAATTTTCAAGTTCATTCCCGTCTCCTCTTATTCACATTCCATATTGGCCATTAAGGATTCCCTCCAATCGAGGCCTACAATTGATATTTCTTTTGGGCATAACCATCCTGACTCATTGACCCACGGCCATCCTATTGCATGTATCAGGTTCGTTACTCCTCATTCACTCATCCTTACCTCAAGGTTTCTCTGTTTACATCGCTTACTCGAGTACTTCTATTATTGACTCCTATGCTACCTCATTGACTCTGACCTCAGGGACTAATCATTCGCATCGCCTATTTCACTCACATCGCTCAGTCCAGTAGTAAGCATTATCCTCAGTCTCCTCATGAGCACATCTGGAATCTCCTTGTGAGCATATCTGGATATCCCTTGCTCCTCTGACTTCTACATGGATCTACTCCCTCCCATTGATTACTTGAGCATACCCTTCTCGGGTCCCTGCTGCCTCATGTTACTTCTTTAATCTGTGCTTCTTTGGAGTTTTTCCCTATCCTGTCATCATCCTCCCTACTTATATCCCTCATTAATGAACCATTCTCTTTACCAGCATATGTCCTCAAATCAAACATCATCAGCATGGAGGGAAGGTGACCTAGGCCTTGGATCCCCAGAAGTTTCCTCCTCAAAGGGTGTTTTTCCTCTCCTCCATGCCAATGGTCATAATGTTAGTTAGACTTAGTGTTTTCTTCAGGTAGTTAGTTAGGTTCTGCTGTTGGATGGAGGCGGATGGTGGCCCCGGCTTTCCCCTCACTCCTTTGGAAGTCAGCCCTTATCTTCTCAGAATTCATTCATCATCCTCATCTCTTCAAACCTCAACATCTTTGGGTATTCTTTTTGGACTTCTTCCTAACCTACCTTCAGCCAACGCATTCATTCCCGCGGCACTTGTGGCAGGGAACCCTCCTCAAGGGTTCCTTGAATCGTACCCCTACACGGTGGTATATCCCATGGATAGAGAGGTGGAAAGCCACAAAACAAATCAATTTACACAAGCATCATCTCATATCATCTCATCCAGTTGCATAAGCACATTGAATAGGAGGGCTTTAAGCCCGAGGTTCAATGGGTGGAGCAACAATGTCACTCTCCCATTGGGCTTAAAAGATCACACATCCTGGGCCTAGCCAGGATTCATTTTTCATTGTCCATTATCCTCCCCTTCTCCTCCTGCGGCTCGTCTCTCTTACCCATGGGCTTCTTCCTAACCTACCTTTAGCTGACGCATTCATTCCTGCGGCACCTGTAAGGGGGGAAACCTCCTCTAGGGTTCCTTGCGTCATACCCCTACAGGGTGGTATATCCTATGGCTAGAGAGGCGGAAAGTCACAAAGCAAATCAAGTTATACAAGCATCATCTCATATCATCTCATCCAGTTGCATAAGCACATTGAAACTAATTTAATTTAATTTAAGCCCCCATACTACTTTATTAGTATAAACATTATGTTCCTGTAGAACAGGTTTCTACTACCCACCTTAGCTATATCCCCAAAACTTGCATGCTTTTTTCAAATGGCAGTCTTGTTGTTAGAGCCCAGGAATGTCCAAAATGCTGTAAAAGACAGTTTGCAGTTTACTCAGTAATCCTTCTGGTAGCCGCTGCATTGAGTGCCCTCCCCGATAGCGCTTTGTCTACTGGACTGCTGTAGTGCACCCTGGTTTACCTCACAACTGCAAACTGCGTCTGCGGGGTGCGACTGTTTTCTCGCATCTGAGAGCTGCAAGATGTGAGTACTCCTCGAATCTGTGAGGTGCAGGATAGAGAAATAAAACACAACTGCGTGTTGCGATATTGAGCAGTAGTTTCTTTGAACAGATTGTGGTAGACTTGGAATTGTTGCTGAAACTGTCTACCTGGTCATCCAATCTCTGTGACCTATGTTACTATGCCAAAAGGGAATGCATAGTAACGCTCCCTGTATGCATATTATGAAAACTGATTGTTGCCTTTCGTTTGGTGCACCAAAAACATTAAAACCCTTACAAATAAGACAAACTACACGCAAGTAAAATGTTTCACATAGCAATGGAACTGTGCAGTTTGCCTATTAATTTCCCCAAATTATGTTTGTTTGCAAACAAGCCACAAATCACATTATATGCAGTCATTAGTAAAATAAATGTGCAGACCTCCTTCTTTTTGTTTATATAAAAATAAATATGAATCTTTGCACATAAATAAATGAATTCTGTACATTTTGTACATAAGAGCTTGTTTTTCATGTAAGATATAGGACTTACCAGGGGAAGTTCAAGCAAACTGAGTGTTGTTGTAGCCTTCTCCTGGGCTACCCAGTGTCCTTCTAGGAGCCAGCCAGCCCCCTTCTCCATAGCTTTATATACTAGCCAGGTGAGGGAAGGGGCCAACACCCAAAGTATACTTTAATTTTGTTAATAAAGGACTATCATTTGATTGTAGACATCTGAAATGTACAAAATGTGTTTATATATTATGATTTATTGTTTGTACATTAAAAATGAGACTTTTTGAAAGTATTTGCCTTTGAGAAGACTGAGTGGGCAGAGTCTAAGGTGGTCACCTGATACTGTCCTAGTATATAAGGAGGCAACCAAGATTGCCAAATCAGATGAGTTGTGGGTTCAGCTTGGTACTGATCCTGGTGTGGAAGGATCTGCAAGCTCTTTCAGATCCCAAGGAAGGTTGAGCTATTTTCCCAACTTGTAGCAATCTTCTGGAGCTCAACAGTCCTGATGCTGTAAGTTTCACTGAAGATTATGGATGTCATTTTGTTTATTTATTTTCTTTATTTTGTCGTATAAAGTCAGCTCTTTTTGTTTGTTAAACTTCAATAAAGAACCAGTTTGGCACTTCTTTAGCCTTGCTACACCTGATTCCTGTGTCCATATGTCCATCCAATTCTCACTGCCTCCGACACTGGTGTCAGAAGTAGGATATTGGGTGTGACGCTGGTACCTGCCAGAAGGTGGACAGTGGATGCAGCCACAAACAGCGGATGAAGTCCTCACCAAGCCTAGTAGTGTCCTTACCAGAACAATGGCTGGAAAGTACAGAGAGACCCCATTGATAGGCCTGGGTCCTGATGTCCGGAGGAAAATGGCCAAAAAGGAGGGAGAGGAGCTAGAAGAAAAGGATGAGGATGAGAATCCTGCTATGTTAGATGAACCCCCAGAGGACATGCAGGGCCTATTGAGATGGCTCTGTATTAAATAACTGGCCATGTACAGATAGAGGGAGGAGGACCTCTGGAGAAGTGAGGTTAGGTGGGCTAAAACCGTACAAGCCATACAGGTGGTGGGTGTCCTGAACTCTTCTCCTGCACTACACCCCAAAAGGCATTAGGTTAACAGAACTTGGAGAGACTGATGACATAGAGGCCTACATGACCACTTTTGAGCACATAGCACAAGCATGTAGGTGGCCAGAAACACAGTGAGTTATTCGTTTGGTGCCTTATCTATCTGGCAAAGCACAGCTTGCCTATAGTAATATGGACAGTGGACAGGCTGAGAACTACAATGCTATCAAGCAAGCCATATTACAAAGGTATGATATAAGCCTCGAGACATATAGGCAGCAGTTTCGGACTTTTAAATTCCATGCAGGAGATACCCCTCGAGAAGCCTTTTTATGGCTGAAGGACCTCTGCCATAAATGGCTACAGCCAGGTATCAGAACAGCAGACCAGATGTTAGAAATGATCATCCTGGAACAATACTATCTAGCTGCCAGACCTAATCGTCAGCAAGGGCAACCTGTAAATGGTGCTACCCCTACACTGATAAGATCTTCTGCTACTTCTTTTTCTTCACCCTCTGGGAATAGTGGGAACTCTAAGACTTATAAATCAGGCAGACCACACAATCCTAACATCATTTGTAGAGAATGCCAAGAAAAATGGTATATAGCCCAGTTCTGCCCTAAGAGAAAGACAGCGCCAGCCCAGTTGGCTTTAGCAAATTGCTGTCATTTCATAGTACCAGTAAAGATCGGAGATCGAGAAGTCTCTGGACTGGTCAATTCTGGCAGTAGACAGACCCTGGTAAGATACGATTTAATAAAGATGGAGGGGGATAAATGTGCTGAAACCATAGTTGTTTGCATTCATGGTGATACCCATCGATATCCCTTGACTGTTCTTGATTTACAAATACAAGGCAAGAATCATCAAATCTCCTGTGGGACTAGTTCCTCATCTGCCTATTCTGGTGGTCGTTGGACATGACCATCTGGAATTTCAGACTCTAGTAACCTAGGGTGATGGTGTTTTCACTGTTACTACCAGATTGTAGTCTAAACAGGAGGAACAATGGGCCCACCTGTTTTCATTTGAGGAAGATGTTATTGGATTACAGGGGAAGACACAAAAGACCAGACGAGAAAGAAGAAAAGATAAAAAAACAATGGACTATGAAACAGGGGTGTAGCCAGAAATTTTCATTTTGTACACACACGCTCTCCAGCTGCTACCCCCCAATTTAAAAATGTACACATCCTCTCAAACTGCTGCACCCCCCCTCATTTTAACAGGTGACTCATCTAATCTCTAAACAGACTGTACACAGATCTATGCCATAAACAGTAAAAGTTTAATCAAATGCAAACACTACTCAGTAGCCTACGCTAACTCTAATACTCCATATTAGAATTATAATGGTAACAAATATAGTTTGGGACAGGCACTCAAAAAAAACTGTACACAAATGTGTACAGTGAGTATGCCTGCCTACACCCTTGCTATGAAAAAGACTCTAGTTCAAGTGCTAATGCTACTGATGATGCTGATGTTAAACCAACTGATTTTTGCAGGTAGTAGAAAAGAAAACATTCGGTACAGAGCAGGCTGCTGATCTAACCCTAGAACTTTTTTTCAGATGGTGGGGCAGGAACAGCAGAAAGGGACCAAGTGTATCCTAAGGGATGGGCTACTCTACAGGGTGTGTACAAATCCAACTACAGGGAGAAACTTGACCAGCTATTGGTACCTGTACAGTATCGTGAGCAACTGATACACCTAGGTCATGATATCCCATTAGCAGGTAATTTGGGGTGGGACCGTACGCTATGTAGGTTACTGCTCAGATATTACTGGGCAAGTATCCACGAGCAAGTGGCTGACTATTGTCGTAGCTGCCAGGAGTGCCATAAAGTAGCCACTATAACTAAGAAAGATACGCTTCCACTCCAACCGTTGCTCTTGATCATCACCCACTTTGGAAGAATAGCTATGAACATAGTGGGGCCCCTACAAAGAAGCGCCAATGTTAACAGGTTTATCCTGGTAATTTGTGATTATTGTATGAAGTATCTCAAGGCGATCCCCTTGCATACTAGTACTGCTGAAAAGATTGCAGAGGAGTTGAGTATTTAGCAGGGTCGGGATACCAAAGGACATGATCAAAGACTGTGGGAGTAATTTCTGTTCTAGACTGCTCACAAGATTATATTCCTCTTTGGGAGTTGAGGCTATACATACCTCTCCTTATCACTCACAGACTGATGGGCTGGTCAAACGATTCAACCAGACCCTAAAGAAAATGCTGCATAAGTTTGTGGAGGATGAAAGGAAGACATGGGACATCTACCTCCCCTTTTTATTGTTTGCCTACAGGGAGGTACCACAGGACTCAACTGGTTTTTCCCTGTTTGAACTGCCCTGTGGAAGAAACCCTAGTGGGCCTTTGGATGTTGTCAGGGAGGAATGGGAGGGAGAAAAAGGTGAAACACCCAACAATACCTCGGAGTACATGCTTAAGTTAAGACAAAAACTCATTAAATATGTTCAGTTGACTGGTAACCGGAATATGGAGAAACAAATTGAACAAAAGAAGTATTATGATCAAGGAGTGGGTGCCAAAACTTACCAACCAGGTGACCAGGTATTGCTGTTACTCTCCTCTTCCACTAACTAGCTGTTAATGAAATGGCAAGGCCCCTACATTATTCTGCGGCAAACTGGCCCAGTCACATAGGAAGTAGAGTTACCTGACAGACTCCATAAGAAGGGTATCTATTATGTAAACGTATTGAAGACGTGGGTTGACAGAACCAGTACCAGCTGTTTTGTGTATCCAGAGAAGGAGGATAGCGAACTGAAGGTTGCCTATGAACACCTGGAGAGGCAAGGGGAACTGTGTGACCCCCCCCATCAATCCCTCTCTGGAACCACAGCAGAGGGTAGCCTTGAATGAGTTACTACAGAAACATCAAAAGACATTCACATCTATCCCTGGTAAGGGAAAGGGGATTTACCATCATATGGAGGTAACCCAAACTACTCCCATTAGACAGAAACCGTGCAGGTTACTAGAGAAAGTGAGGGAGGAGGTTATAAAAGAGATTGAAAAGTTGCAGCGCTTAGGGGTGATAGAGCCATCCAGTAGTGAGTGGGCATTCCCAATTGTAGTCTTTGATAAAAAGAAAGGTGGCATCAGACTCTGCCTCAACTTCTGCTGCATTAATGCTATTTCAACATTTGATGCCTATCCCATGCCCAGAATAGATGATATTATAGATAGGCTGGGCAATGCAAAATACATAACTACATTTGACCTCACAAAGGAATACTGGCAAATCCCTCTGGATGGCACATCAAAGGAGAAAACAATGTTTAGTACCCCAATAGGGCTATATCAATTCATGACCATGCCCTTTGGGTTACATGGGGCACCCGCCACATTCCAACGCTTTATGGATCGTACTTTAAAACCACATACGGCCTACTGCACAGCATATATGAGAGAGGCAGTATAGCGCAGTGGTTTAAGGCTCTGAGCTGCAAATTTGGTGACATCCAGCAGACCAGACCTGGGTTTGAATCCCACAGCTTCCACTTACATACTGTATGACCCTGAGCAAGTCACTTAACTTCCCTGTGCTCCCAGGTCGCACCTGTAAAAAAAACTTTCAGCTTAGTGTGCTACTCCTGGTTAGACAACTAAAAAAAAAAAAATCTGGATGATGTGGTGGTTTTCAGTTCTAATTGGGAGTATCACATCAAACATCTGGCTGCAGTATTACAAGCCATAGCCACTGAAGGCCTTACAATTAATCCTTCTAAATGTGCCATAGCCATGCAGGAGACAAAATATTTGGGACTTGGGATTCACAACAGGAGAGTGAAGCCTGACATAGGGAAGATAGATGCTGTGGCAAAGTGCCCAAGGCCAACCACCAAAAAACATGTTAGATCTTTTTTATGTCTAGCAGGGTACAATCATAGGTTTGTGCCCAATTTTGCCACAGTTGCTACCCCCCAACAGACCTTACAAAGAAGAGGAATCCCACTAAGATACAATGGGCCCCGACTGCGAGACAGCCTTCTGTACCATAAAGGCACATTTATGTTCCTCCCCGGTGCTAAGGAGCCCTGATTTTTCATTACCCTTTATGGTACACACTGATGCCTCGGACACGGTTATCGAGGCGGTGCTATCACAAATTTTTGAAAGGGAAGAACACCCAGTCATTTTTCTAAGCCGCAAATTACACAAACGAGAAACTCGATACTCTGCTATTGAGAAGGAATACCTGGCGGTGAAATGGGCTATTGAAGCCCTCAAATTGTAACTTTGGGGCTCAGAATTTGAAGTTGCCACAAATCACAACCCTCTATGGTGGTTGCACAATATGAAGGACAAAAATCCCCATGTAATGCAATGGTACCTGGCATTACAGCCATATAGATTCACTATTCACCATCAGCCAGGTACCACAAATAAAAATGCAAACTTTATGTCCCATTATGGGGCAGATCCAAATGTACAGGCACAGTCATACCTCAGGGTAATAAGTACTGAGAAAGGTTGGTAATAGCCTTTATTTTACTTTTATTGTGTTTTTGTGTATAGGGACCCCAAGGTGGAGCTTTGGGAGTGGGCAGACTAAAGCACCATCTGTCTCCCTCTTGTGAGAAAGAGATCTGACAATTGTGCCTACTGATGGTAGGATGCAACTAAAAGAAACTGTTGTAAGGTTTATTCCACCAGTTTCCTCTTAAGTGGGGAGGAGTTGTGGAAGTGAGCTGGTGACCCCTTGGGAAGATTGCTTTCCATTGCATAAAGCCTACTGCAGTAGCACCTCTTGCTTTCCTTTCTATCCCTGTTCTTGTCTGAAATTCTGTTTTTCCCCTTTCTTCAGGCAGGCCACCTGAATGAAAGTCCCTCTAAAGCTATCCCTTTATTTTCCATTCCCTTTCCTGCAGTTTGCCATGAGGGTCCCAGTCCACCCCTCCCCCTTTTTGAAGGAACCAATTATTTTGCCACAGAAGGTGCCGTGCATTGTTCCCCCTTTTCCAAATGCTGCCTGGCACTGGACAGGTTATTTAGTATTGCAAGAAGCTACCACTTCTATTGAAATAAAAACATTTATGTTGTAGCGCTTATTTCAAATGGCAGTCTTGTTGTTAGAGCCCAGGAATGTCCAAAATGCTATAAAAGACAGATTGCAGCTTACTCAGTAATCCTTCAGGTAGCCGCTGCATTGAGTGCGCCCCACTGTTAGCGCTGTGTCTACTGACTGCTGTAGTGCTCCCTGGTTCGCCTCACAACTGTGAGCTGCATCTGTGAGTTGTGAGGTTCAACTCTTTTCCCGTATCTGCGGGATGCGAGATGCAAGTACTCCTCAAATCTGCGAGGTGCAGGATATAGAAATAAAATGCAACTGCGTGTTGAGATATTGAGCAGTAGTCCCTTTGAACAGATTGTGGTAGACTTAGAATTGTTGCTGAAACTGTCTACCCGATCATCCAATCTCTGGGAGCTATGTTACTATGTCAGAAGGGACTGCATAGTAACGCTCCCTGTTTGCATATTATGAAAACTGATTGTTGCCTTTCGTTTGGTGCACCAAAAACATTAAAACCCTTACAAATAAGACAAACTACACACTAGTAAAATTTTTCACATAGCAATGGAACTGTGCAGTTTGCCTGTTAATTTCCCCAAATTATGTTGTTTGTAAACAAGCCACAAATCACATTATATGCAGGCATTAGTAAAATAAATGTGCAGACCTCATTCTTTTTGTTTATATAAAATTAAATATGAATCTTTGCACATAAATAAATTAATTCTGTGCATTTTGTACATAGGAGCTTGTTTTCCATGTAAGATATAGGACTTACCGGGAAAAGTTCTAACTGAGTGTTGTTGTATCCTTCTCCTGGGCTACCCAGTGTCCTTCTAGGAGCCAGCCAGCCCCCTTCTCCATAGCTTTATATACTAGCCAGGTGAGGGGAGGGGCCAACTCCCAAAGTATACTTTAATTTTGTTAATAAAGGACTATTATTTGGTTTTAGACATCTGAATGTACAAGATGTGTTTATATATTATGATTTACTGTTTGTACATTGAAAGTTAGATGTTTTGAAAGTATTTGCCTTTGAGAAGACTGAGTGGGCGGAGTCTAAGGTGGTCACCTGATACTGTCTTAGTATATAAGGAGGCAACCAAGATAGCCAAATCAGATGAGTTGTGGGTTCAGCTTGGTACTGACCCTGGTGTGGGAGGATCTGCACGCTCTTTCAGATCCCAAGGAAGGTTGAGCTATTTTCCCAACTTGTAGCAATCTTCTGGAGCTCAAAAGTCCTGATGCTGTAAGTTTCACTGAAGATTATGGATGTAATTTTGTTTATTTATTTTCTTTATTTTGTCATATAAAGTCCACTCTTTTTGTTTGTTAAACTTCAATAAAGAACCAGCTTGGCACTTCTTTAGCCTTGCTACACCTGATTCTTGTGTCCGTGTGTCCATCCATTTCTCACTGCCTCCGACAGGGTTCATAATAGGAAGGGAGGCAGAAAGGGCTACTGGCAAGGAGGCTAGTCAAGTCACTGAGTTTAAAAGTCTTGGCTTAGGCTGCCTACTTTGTGACCCAAACAAGGCAAACCAACTTGTTTTGTTGGAAAGTCCACCCTACCCCCACCCCAAGTCTGTGTCCAGACTCTCAGAGGCAGGGTGAGACAGAACAGGAGAAGGTGGTGCTGGAGTGGAATAAGCCCATACAATCTGTAGCTCCACAGTCTGTTTCTTCCTCACTCTTCTGTATCTTCTCATATACAAGAAAAAGCCTGCCTACACAATGCTGCTTTTGCTTTTCTACAAAGATCCATCTTTTTCCATCTTCCTTCTGCCTGATTTGGGCAACTGATTTTCAGCTGTTGCTATCATGGAGCCCATGGTTGGTTAATTGACTTGCTCCCCCTGGCTCCCAAACTTTCCTCCATCATTGCCCCTCTCCCTCCTGGACTCCAGCGAGCACATACTAAGGTCCACATGACGTTCTTCATATGTTCAGCCCTATTGTCGATGGATCACCATAGTGGTCCTTATCTGCACCTCCTCCAGCCTGCCCCTATCTTTCTTCAGGCACAGATCCCAGAAATGGGTGCAGTACTCAAGATGTGGCCCCACAAGGATCTGTATAAGGTCAAGATCAACTCCCCCTTCTACGGTCAAAGCCTCTGCCTACATATAGAAACACAGAATCTGATAGCAGAAGACTTACTGCCATCAAGTCCGCCCATATTTAATACTGTCTTCCCTCCCCTCCCTGGTTCCCCCAAGAAGGACTTGGGCTTGTCCTATCCATTTAGGGTCCTTGCCCCACTAACCTCAGCTGGCTCCCCAACATCCTGTTTGCCTTGCTGTACGCCCTACTACATTGTGCAGAGACTTTGAGGACATTTATTATAACCCCAGATCTCTCTGTTCTCATGTCATGGCTAATTTCACCCGCTCCATCCAGTATCCTACCACCTTACATGTACTAGCACTGAAACACATCTGCCAGATCTTTGACCATTTTTCCAGCTTTTATAGATTTTGGCACAAAACTCTGAGCCCCTCTTTGTTATCCACCTTGCCAAATAATTTTGTGCCATCTGCAAAGAGACACATCTTGTCCCCTTGCACACAAGCTGGGACTGGGAAAAACCAGGGAACTACAGACTGGTGAGCCTGACATCAATAGTGGGTAAGCTTTTTACTTCCTAGAGGATAACAGCCTAATAGATAGGAATTAGCATGGGTTCACAGGCGGCAGATCATATTTGAAGAACTCTATTGACTTTTTCAAGTTGGTGACACAAATGGTGGCGGGCAATGGTCAGGTAGTCAACATTCTGAACGCAATAACAAAAGCCTTATACTTAGGTCCTAGTGAAGTAAAATCACCAATCTGAAAGCTCTATGGTGAAAAAATATTTTATTATTGCCACATAGCCATAAATTAAAAATTGATACCGCAAGGATAAAAAAACTCAATGTTTCATGTCTGTGCTTGGCACTTTGTCAAGAGTGAATATTCTATGAAGATAGCAGTACTTTTAGACATAAAATGCAGATACAGGTCAGAGGGTTCCCTGCTTCAGCCAGGAAATCCTCCCTTTGCACCAGTTTCCCATGGGAAACACCAGAGCTTAATTTGAGAGAAGACTCCTACTGGGAGCCAATCAAGTAGGAGATTGTGCCTCATAGCCCCCAGCAGACCAATACAGGGCCATGGGTGGATTTGGGGGGGGGGCTATGGGTGCTATAGCTCCCCCATCATGGAGCTCCTCTAGTAGTAACATACTGTGCTGCATTCTTTATCAGTATGCACTAATGCCGCCATGAAAGCTGCCCGAACCACACAGGTCTCATCTGTCCTCCAACAGAGCTGGCCTTAGCTAGGTGCAAACTGTGCCCCTGCACCTTGGGGGCCCATGCTTTTTTCTTGAGGAAAAAAAATAATTTAAAACATTTAAAAATGCCTAAATGTTGTTAGAGATGAAAATGTTAACCAGCAAATGAAAGTGGAAGACAACTGGCTCTCTTACTGTTACAAAAGGTGGGGGCAGCTTTGCTGCAGTGGAAAAGATTAGGTTAAGTAAGTGCTAATGGTGTTAATGTCCATACTTTACACCTCCCAGGTTGACTACTTTCACAAACAAAGGGCTATACTGACAAGAGAGCTTGTTTGCAACCCAGACATGTAGGTGAAACAATGATTGATATGACAAAATATGCTTCTAAAGTATGTGAGCACTCGAAATGGCTCAGAAACCTGACCAGCACAAAGCAAAACCAGATTTCCCGATAGGGACCCTGAAAACCTGATAACCAGATAAAAAAACTGACAGGTGGTAACCTTACTGGTGTCCCATGGTAATCCTCTCTATTCTCTCTCACACACACCTCCAGAAAAGTTAAGTTGTTTAACTTGTTTGTAAATCAGAGACTGTGAGGTGTGAGTGTCCAGTGATGATGTCCCTGTCCTTACAGAAATGAATACAGTAGTAGTACCGTACTTACTTAAGGTGTTGCTCCAGGCTCAGTCAGATTAATTTCCAATGGTGAAGTCAAATAATTCAATGCAGTCAATGGCACTAATTAAAAGATGCTGGTTAAACCAGTAGACCTGGTACTACTTTAGTAATTCAGGACAGGAGGGTTAGTTAGGTGTAAATGTTGGATGTGGGTGGCCCACAGGGAATGGAGTGGTGGGGCCCAGCTGGGGGGCTGCACAGGGGCCCAGAATCATTAAGGTCGGCCCTGTCCTCCAGTGTTCTGGTAGTGCAGTAAACAACCATCCCCACCCACATTACAAAGTTGCCCCCCGAAAAGCCCGTCTCCAGCATGAATTTCTTACTAACATTCATCTTGCACCATGTGGTCCGGTCCCAACACTGGTTGCAGCTGGTCTTGCCTTGGTGAGCCTGAGCATTCATTCTCTACTTTTGCAGGCTTGGTGCAGCTCCTTGTTCATGCGCGGGGGTGGGGGGGTCATGCGTGGGGGGGTACAGCTTCAGAAAAGCGGAGTGGACCTTAACAATACAGATCTCAACCAGGTCACCTGGTGCTCACTGCTCCTGATTTGCTGTTGCATCCAGTAGTGGATGTGGCTAGCAAGGGGCACCTTCTTTAAATGTCTGGGCTGCAGAAACAAGAGTGAACTGTAATTCATTAACTCAGAAGATTAATGTTGGAGCAAGAGAGGAGCGAGTGCACTACTGAGGAGGAGACAGAGACAGAGTGAAGCCCACAATTGAAGAGTACAGCTTGAGGTTTCAGGCAGCAGCAGTCCAGTAACGTGGGGTTGGTGTCAATCAATCAATCAATCAAAATCTTTATTCATCCAGGCGGGCACCATTGAGCAAGGCTCATTTGCAAGGTGGACCTGGTCATGAATACATCAAAGTACAGCACAGAAGTAGGTATACAAAATGCAATAATATACAAGGAAGAAAAAGTATATACAGTGTATACAGTACAATACAAAGTTGAGATTAAAAAAAAAACGTATTATTTTACAATTGAAGAAGTCAGCAGATGTACAATCAACCAGAAGCATAACAGGGGATTATAAGCAGATATCTTTTGAGTGAGGCAGCCGGTAACACAACATATAGGGGAAAGAGGCCGTGTATGGGGAGGCAGGTTAGAGAGGTAAAGAAGAAGAGGAGGGATATAGTACCGACTTGGGGGGGGAAAAATTGAGCTAAAACCACAGAAAGTGACGTTCGCTGTCGTGTACTTGTTTATTATGATAATGACGGAGGAGGGGTAGATAATTGGGACACTACTATGGATGGGGTGGGACTTTAGCCAGACTGGAGCGGACAGGGAAGGGTGGTTGCAGCAGGAAGAGTTAATAGGGAAAGAGTGAGAGCCAGGGGTAGAAACATGGCGAGTGTCAGGATGGAAAGGGAGAGCTAGAATTAGTGGGCTAGCGTGAGGAAAACATTTGCAAGGTGCTTTCATGTAGCGATCGTAGAGCACCTTGAAGATATTCAGGCTAACAGAGCAGCTCAGCTTCAAGTTTCTTTGTAAACCGTTCCACAATGTGGGTAAAGAGAAGCTTAGAGCAGCTTTGCCAAAATGAGTTTTGACCCTTGGAACTTGGAGGGCGATTAGGGAATAGCTCCTTAGAGCATAGGTGCCTAACACCCCGGGGAATACAATCTGAGACAAATGAGGGGAGCTTGTTGGTCACCGCTCTGAAGGCCCATAGGGCGGCATTTCTATTCCTTCTATAGTGAAGGAAAGTCCAGTCTAACAATGAGTACAGGGAGCAGTGGTGTGTGGAAAGTGGAAGGCCAGTAATGAACCTGATAGCTCTGTGATAGAGGGTGTCCAACTTAGCCAGTGCAGAGGCAGTGCAGTGGCTGTAGAGCAGATCCGCGTAATCTATTAAAGATAGGAAAGTAGCTTGAACCAGTTGAATCTTGGCCTCCTTTGTGAGCAGGTGGTTAATTCTGTAGAACAGTCCTAATCATTGCCTTTGTTTCTTCTGTAGTTCTTCAAGATGGTCAGCGAAGGAACGTTTATGATCGAGCGAAACTCCTAGATATTTGAATTTAGCTACATACTCTAGTGTTTCTCCAAGAACAGTAGTAATTTGTGGGATAGCCCCCCCCCCCCAAGAAGGAACTGCCGCATGCAAGGAGGGGGGGGAAGAGCATAGCTTTTGTCTTTTTCACATTGAGCAAAAGCTTTTTGTTTATGAGCTGGTACTGTAGAAGGTTAAATTCAGCTTGGAGGTCTTCACAGGCTGCTTCCGGCATGGGACAACTCAAGTACAGTACAGTGTCATCCACGAAAAGTGGATGTTGGCTGTTTTGATGGGGTCATTGATGTTGTTAATGTAGACTGCAAAGAGGAGGGAACCAAGGATAGAACCCTGGGGCACGCCCCTCAGCATAGGTTTTAATGGAGAAAGATCACCTTCAGCTTTAACCTGCCATTTCCATTCTCAGAGGTAGTCTGCAAACCAGCACATAGATTTATGGTCCAGGCCTAAGGTGCTTAGACAGGAAAGAAGCAGGCTGTGATTGACTGTGTCGAATGCCTTACTAAGATCCAAGAAAACGACACAGACATGCTTCTTGTTGTCAAGGTCTAGGAGCCAATCATTGGTCATCTTAGCTACGGCTGTTATGGTGCTGTGCTTTGCTCTGAATCCAGACTGAGCCGAGTTTAATAGGCTTCTGGATTCTAAGTATACCCCTAGCTGGCCACACACTATTTTTTCTAGTAATTTAGACAGGATGAGGAGGAGGGAGATCGGTCTGTAATTATTTAGATCGCAGGGGTCACCTGCTTTTAATAGAGGGACGACATGGGCTATTTTCCATTGAGGGGGGAGGCCTGCTCCCTTCCTGGTGTCCAGTTGCAGCAGTAGGTCTTCCACCTCTTTTAGAGAGACAGGCAGGAGGGAGAAGGCCTCCTCGGTAGAGGGGTACTCATGAGTTGGTGGGCCCTGAGCTGTGCAGAGGTCATTGGCAGGGGAAGTATCAAATGCTAGCCCTGCCATTGCAAAATGGTTATTGAGGGCTTCCAATATCTCTGATCGGTTAGAGATAACGCTGCCGCCAGATTTAATTTTTGCTGGAATGGAATTACCAGGTGCATGTCCAGACATGTCTTTTAATGTTTTCCAGAGCTTTGAAGGATTTCTTAATGCAGAGGCTAGCTCTGAACGATAGTAGGTGGCCTTGGCTGCCCTGACCAACTTGGTGCACTTGTTACGTGCTCTCTCAAAGAGAGACCAATCTGAGTCATTCTTGCTTCTTCAGGACTTGGTAAATCAGCACAAGGAGTCAGAGTGAGGTTCAGGTCATCTGCTGGTAGCTGAAGCAAGCTGTAGCTGAGAGCTCTGCTCATTAGGCGTCATGGGGTCAGTGTGTGCTGTCTAGAGAGAGAAAGTCTGATGGCCAGGTGACTGGAGATGGTACTCAGATAGAGGCACATAGACTTCAGCCTGCTGAAAATGGATCAAGTCTTCATTTAATCAGGTACTTCTTGCTTTAAAAAAAGACATTCACAGTCACAAACTATGGTGGGTGGGTGGCAGCTACTGGGATGGGACAGGACATTAGTGTTCCATCAAACTGGGTGTGTAATAAATGTAGTACTAGTGTTATTAATTTCTAGTATGGGGAGCTTAAGTTCATGACATTAAAATTGTTTAAGGCCGCTGCTAGTTTTGTCCTATGTAGCAAATTGATTTTGGTGTGGATTTGCAGGAGATGGAGTGGAGAGTAGTGCCCTCCTGTAGCATGCTAGGAATGGTACAAAACTAATGCTGGGGCAGGTCTGGTCTCAGCTACAGCATGAACCAGGAGAGGCAGAAACTGGTACATGAGACCTTTGAACTGAAGTAAAAACTTCAGCATGTACAGTATGTCTAATCTGTGTGGTCTTTTCAGTCATGGTTGTACAGTGTGAATGAGCACAGAGGGAATTAATAAACATGGGGAATTTGAAGGTGTTCTGCTGTATATTATGGCATGTGCAGGAGTTTCTGTATGCTTGGAGAGCAAAATTAGCAACAGAAATCTTAAGACCTTGTTTAGCACATTGACACAGGCAGTTACAAAACCAGAGAAAAAAGTGATAGAATCAAATATTTAGTTTATGTAGTTCTATGTGTTGAATGGGGGATGCAAGTTGTGATGCACCCAAGCAAGTGCTGTTGCTACTAAAAAAATGCATTTTTATATTTGTTTAAAAACTGTTTTTCTGTCTGCTTACTGACTTCTTGGGCCTAACATAAAAATGAGATGCCTCATTCCATGGGGTTCCCAAGTAAAGGACATTTTAAAACAATAAAAAATATTTTATTTATTTAAAAATGTATTTTCTTTGGAATAAATTGTTCTATAGAATAAAATATGTTTTGCAAAAATAGCAAGCAGACTTGAAAAGATATTTTCAGAAACTAGATAGCAAAATGACTTTGTTCCCATATTTCTATGGTTATTGTATTTATTTTTTTACTGAGTTAGGGTTGGGGGATATGTTAATCTGTACTGCAGGACAAACTGGGATGGGTTGGCTTTATGGTAATGTCATAGTGTACTTGAGTGAGTGACATTTGTGAACTTATTTACTTGGATTGTCATTTAATTTGTCTGCAATTTGTCTTTATCACTAAGTCTTTTTCAACTTTTTTAATTTTTATGTTTCAGATGTGCTGCTGCCCAGCTGCAGACTTTTAGTATTTTGTGTTTTTTTTTTGGGGGGTGGAAGGGTATTTTGGGCAACATACTGTCATGTGGACTGTGGGGACTCTGGGGATGGTGCTAGGGTGCAACTAACAAAGCATGGAGAGGGAGGAAATGAGTAGAAATTGCATTAGAAATACCCTCCAAAATGCACCAGAATGCACCAAAATGTTAAAAAATTTCTGGGGGCCTATATGGCCCACCAGACCCCCGGCCTATTATTTTTATTTTTTAGCTGACTTGAGCTCCCCATCTATAGGACTCCTGGATCTGCCCCTGGGCTCTGCCCTTTCTGCAGCAAGGCTTGAAAAAGCCTCCCACCAGAGCCCCAATCTCTGCACAACTACCGAGAGACGCGGCATGTACAGGGTCGGAGGGTCCCCTACTTCAGTCAGTAAACCCTGCCCCACATCGCATTCTCTGATGAAGTACCAAAGCCTGATTTGAGAGAAGGCTCCTACCGGGAGCCAATCAACTAAGACAGTGCCTCCCAACCCCCGGTGAACCAATCCCGACTCTACCTTGCACGTCAGCCTGCTTCCTGCTGCTTCTTAAGGAACAGACCACCAAGTGGCCCCCCCATGCTGTGGTTCCCCGCATGAAGGACCAACGTGTAAAGGACATCGACTGGAGTCTGACCCAAGTCAGCCAAGGAGACAGCCCAAAGCGAGGAACCCTGCCCGTCGGAACCCAGGTGCACCTGTATTGTTTGGGGAGTTTGTCGGTAGGAGTGTGATTGCGGGTTTGTGATGTAACTAAACTGTGCAGGTTGAGGTTTGGGGTTTGTGTTGTAGCTGAACTATACAGACCACGGTTTATGGAGCTTACTGATAGGCTATGTAGGTAGGAGAGCACTGCCTTATCTGTACACAAAAAACTGAAAAAAATTAGTTTTAATGTAATGATTGTTGTTTATAGCATACCTGTATCTGTGACACACCTAGGGTAGTGTCATTACAAGGCTGTGAATTGTACATTGGCAACTCATACTGCATACAGCTTAGCCTTACTGGGTTCTGGGGAAAAGAAGACAGGAAGCAGAGGGGAGAGCAGAAATAGGGAATGTGGGGAGGGGTGCAGTGCAGTGGCTGTGGAGTGGCAGTTTTCAGGGAGACCTTCTGGAGACTGCAGTGCTGCCCCATCTGCATGCACCTCTCTGGGTTGGCAGAGAAGGTCTCTAGACTTGAGGCTACCTTGGTTATGAGTCAGAAGGAAGTTGCAAGACTCAGGGCTGCACTGCCTAGGAGTCAGGTGACATTTTCTCCCACACACAGGGGCCACCAAGTCCAACACTATTACCTCAAAGGAGGCCACATAGGAGGATCAGCTAGACTATGGTGGGCTCGAGGAAAGTGGGAGTGGTGGGATCCAGATGTCTAGGGTGGGTCACAAGCACATTCCTTAACTGCAACCAGTACCAGTACAAAACTGATATGCCACTCTGGTGGAGAGGGACTGCCAAGAGGAGGCACCTGTGGTAGTGGCTAGGGAGGATGTGGTGACTCTCCTGAGTGGAGGCCCCAACACCAGAGAAGAAGGAAGCAAATTCTGGTGGGGAACACAATTTTCAGAGGGATAGAGTTGGGAATAGGTAAGGAGGCAAAGAGGGAGATCAGGTGCCTACCAGGTGCCAAGGCCCTTAGGAATGGGAAGAGTATCCTACAGATCACTAGGGCTGTAGGAAGGAAGGGGGAGCTGGATATCACTGTCCACCTGGGGACAAATGATCTGGCTAATGACAGGGCAGGAACAGTGCAGGGGGCATTTACGGAACTTGGAAGAAGTCTTAGAGATGTAGCATGCTTTGCAGCTTTTGCGGAGGTGCTGCCCATCTACAATAGGAGGAAGGAGAGGAAGCCCCACACCAAGGCATTCAACTCAGTTGAAGGAATGGTGCAGAGAGGCAGGGTATGGCTACATTGGGGAGTGGGGGCCTGCCTGGGAGGATAACAGCCTATACAGAGGTGATGGCCTTCATCCATTTGGGAGAGTAACCACAGTTCTCAGTGGACGGTTTAAATGTTACTTTGATTTATTTTATTTTAGTCTTTGGTAACTGGATAAGGCCCACTAGGTACAAGTGCCTGTTTTCAGGGGTGACCTGGGAGCACTGGGCGGTAAAGTGACTTGCTCAGAGTCACACAGTATGCAAGTGGAGGTTGTGAGAATCAAACTCAGGTCTGGTCTGCTGGATGTACCAAGCTCATTCACACCTTGTTCCTCTAACCTCTAGGCTATACTGCCAGACCATTTAAACTAGCTGGGGGGGGTTGTGAAAGAAAAAAAGGGAAGTAGAAACTGCCCCCCCCAGGCTGAGATAGAGAGTAGGGAGATCCCAGGAGGTGAGATTCCCACCATGGTGCAAGTTAATCAGGGAAGCAGGGGGTTAGCAAAGGAGAAACGGGAAAAGAAGCAGTCAGAAGAGAAGAGGGAGGGTGAAGGAACAAAAGAAACAAGCATTTGTCAATGCTGAATGTTTGCTTGCTGGTGTTAGCATTGGTAGTGCAGGAGTTAGAGAGATGCATACTTGATAGAGCAGTACAAATGTAACTCCTAGGTGGCACTATTCTAAGGGTTACTACTACTGCCTGTCCTTCTAAAATCAGGTTGAGGGGCCTGGGTTCCAAATTAACAATTACGGGGTTCCCCTACCCTCAGTAGCTACAGTGAAATGGTGCCTTCACCCAGAGTAAAGTATGTGGGGGTATCTAGCCAACCTGGTATATCCCTCTGGGAAGCTATAACCACCAACAAACACACCTAGTGACCACATACCTTGCATTGGGTAACAGTCCTTCACAGCAGTTAACACACAGTTAGCAGTGAACATTAATGGTATGCACACACCCTTTGCACTTACCACCAGGGTCTGATCTTAGGCAAATACCCAGGAGCCCCCTGTAAAACAGTATTCAAAACAGGCATGCACTTTTTAATACTTTTCTCCCAGACACATTAACCTTAAACCAAGTAATGAGATATTCGTAAGGCAGTGTAACAGTGAAACAATCTATTTGGTTTATTAAGGGGGATTTGAACAAGGAATGAGGCAGATCTGGATGAATGATTGTTACATTGGATTTTAACCAGGCTACTTTGCATGCATGTATTCAGTCCCACTATAACAATCTTGCAATTGCTGGGTTCCCAGAGTATGATGGTGGCTAGCCTGAATGGTGCCTGGGGTTGCAGCTGTTGTTGGGGCCCTTGATGGGAAGAAAAGGCAGTTGAACATGCATAAACAAAGACCATGGCTTACTGTATCCTCGGCCAGTTGGCCTAGTCCATTGAAACCCTGAAACACCCTAAGTGAAATCAGATGGTAACACAGAAGATTTAAGAGCTTGTCACAGGGAGCTACCCTGTGTTTACTCACAACACCAATTGATCGAAGATGGCCTGGTGAAATAACGACCTGTTGCAGAGTACTGAAGAGCATGGGGAAGCTGGGCCGACATGATCCACCTCTGCTTCACGGTCTTTCCCTCCAGGTGGCCGCAACCTGCAATACCTTGCTGTGCAGGGGCTGGATCCCCAAGCTGGTCTCCCAGCGAGAAAACTGTAACTGGTTCAGGAATAGATGGCTTGGGCCAGATTTGGCATAAGCCCAAGGTTGGACAAATTACTTTTGGCAAAGTTCAGTTCTTTGGGCTGGTGAAAACCTCCAGCAGGCTGGCAACTTGGCCCAACATGGCAACTGACTCCCGGTGGCAAACAGGCGTCCCTGGTTAATAGGCCTTAGCCCACCTCGAGCATTCAGCACATCAAATAGGAACAGCATCCACTTGTACACTTCTTGTTTGGCTTCAGGCCGGTTCACAATTACAGACGTTCTGCTGCACAAATCTGTTAACCTGCAAAAGACAGTCTTTGGCTACTGATTCCGGAACTCAGGACCGCAGACACACGCTGGAGGAGACTGGGCCTTTCCTGGGCCAGAACCCTGCGAGCTTGAACAGGCTCCTACTCCACGGAGTTTCGGGACAAACTAAATCTCAGAGCTCCTCTCAGTTCAAGAGCTCAAGCTGCTTACTCTTGCCACTCTACCAGCAACTGCCACTTTTTTCTATCAGTTCTCAGACTAGTCCAGTTTCTTTGCCTTTCAATTGGTCAGCGGGAGCTGTCAATCACAATCTTGTGCTCCCATTTGTCAGTTTAGGCGCCAAACTGAAAACTACAAGAACTACAGCTTTTTCCCATGGGGCACCTGACCCTTGAGGTCCCCTGAGTCCCAGTTGGTCCAGTTTTGGAAGTCCCAGACCAAACATGGTAGCTCCCATTCAGATGCATAAGCTGCAAGAAGGCAGGTTAAAACAAGCACTCTAATTCAAGTACAACAACAAATTAGAAGTAAATATTTACAGTACCAGTTAGGGCTCCCTTTGCTCTAACAACAAGAGCAAAGTGGAGCAAATCAGGGTGATGCCCAACTGGTCACGAGCTTTGAAGCACTCAGACTCCTAGCCCAGGCCATTCACAACACACTGGCAGTGTCATTTAAAGGGACAGGTGCAGAGGCATATCCTGGCACTCTCACGCAGATTAATAGGGTCACCAAATAACCACGGATTTATTGTTTCCAGTGGATGTCTGCCTGGCAGTGGGCATTGCTGGAGCCCTGGGAGACGCCTCAAATTGGTGGGGGGTGTTACACTCTCCCCTGCCTAGGAAACTTGGTTTTCGTGTCAAGTCTATGCACAAATAACAATTTTA
This sequence comes from Neoceratodus forsteri, assembly GCA_016271365.2. Taxonomy (NCBI): domain Eukaryota; kingdom Metazoa; phylum Chordata; order Ceratodontiformes; family Ceratodontidae; genus Neoceratodus; species Neoceratodus forsteri. Next base: position 896,581,057 of record CM028136.1, read on the forward strand.
CTTAGTGTAATACTATTTTTTTCACTATATACAGGTTGCAGCCATGAATCATTATATACATTACTGTGCAATTTCATCATCAATATTTATAATAAAGCATGCTTTATTTGTAAATGGCATTTCTATAAGTGATCTTATTACCCAAACAGTTGCACTTTTCTTTTAACATTTTGTTTTTACATTTTCATACTGTCTCAGTTAGTTATTCATTACATTCTCCCTAGAAATTCTTTTATATCTAGACCCAAGTGACTGATAACGTGAACCTGTCAGCTAACTTTGGGAAACTCTGTAAAAATGACCCTGGGCATACTGGTTGAAGGGGTTTTATCACTAACTGAAAAGCTGCAGTGAATCCTATCTTAGGAAGAGGGTTAGCTGTAATGTATACCCCTTTATGAACCACATTAATAGGAAGGTCTACATGCTTTCCTTGGGAGTCATACATGAGGCGTACTACTTGTTTGACAACTCTCTCTGATCTTCTACTAGGCATAGGGGGCACAGGCACAGTCCTTTCAACACTGGAATTCGAGTTCATGACTCCGTCTCGTTGTCCACCAACAAAGTAGCTTCTGCAGGAAGGGGCACCTCTGCACTCTGTTTATTCAGAGTGGGAAGTATTACTTGTATTTGTAGTAGCACTTGTATTTTCTTGTTTTGTATGCCCTAGATTATCTGTAAGTGATTTTTTTAAACAAAACTGGAGTCATCTAGCACACTGCTGGCACTCTCATGATTAGCAATACTGGTAGACATGAGGTCAGGTTCACTAGGCCCAGATATTTCAGCTTCAAATAAAGATTCACCGGTGGGGCCCTCACTTCCTTGGTCAAGACTAGCTATTTCAATTTCAGACAGTTCCACAAGTCATAGCTACTTCTGAAGTCACACTTTGTATCTCATTTTGAGGTTGCACAGGGGTAGTTGAGAGGACTAGATTGCCAGACAGTTGTGAATCTTCAGCATTAACTCCAACATTATAAGCAGGAATTCCCTGAAACAACTGAGCCAACTCAAAGGAAGGGTAATACACAGGCCCATATTCACTCTCATCAGACTCAGAATTTAAACCATCATTAACAACAGCATTTCTTGTGAAAGGCTTGGGGTGCAGCAAGGCAGGAGGCTGATCCAACTGTTTTTTTTCCTAGAGGCATATCTGGTAACAGACCCAGCTGACACATTACTTTGCGGTGCTGCATCTAGGATAATTTGCCCAGATGGAAGAAGGTGATTCCAATGGATAGTTTTTACAGATCTGGGATCTCCTTTTGGCCATACTTTATAGACTGGAAGATCGTCCAACTTGCTTATGACTATGTAGGGAGTGTGACTCCAATGGTCAGCTATCTTGTGCTTTCCGTGCAAGCCCAAATTTCTCATCAAGACACAACCTCCAGGTTGCAGCTCTTGGGCTTTGACTCTTCTATCATGTCTTACTTTATTTGCTAAGTTTTTCTTGGCAGCCATAGTGTGAGCTAATTGGTAGGCATGATTGAGTTATGCTTTGAGTTTATGAACATATCGCAAATAGTTGTCAGCCTGAATTAAATCTGGGGACACTCCAAAGCAAATATTTATGGTTAAGCGTGCTTCCCAACCAAACATCAGTTTATACAGTGAAAAACATGCTGTATCGTTGCAGGTGCAATTATAAGCATGTACCAAGGTATTTATTTGTTGGCTTCACCTGGGCTTGTCCTTTGGGTGAAGGGTACCTAGCATATCCAGTAACGTCTGATTAAACCTTTCAGGTTGCAGATGACCTTGTGGGTGATAGGGAGTGGTTCTTGACTTTTTCACACCCCAGAGTGACAGCATTTCTTTGATTGAACGGCTTTCAAAGTCCCTTCCCTGGTCAGAATGGATCCACTGTGGGGCACCGTAGTGGATGAAAATTTTTTCAACCAGAACTTTGGCTACTGTTGCTGCTGTCTGGTCCTTTGTTGGATAGGCTTGTGCATAGCAAGGGAAGAGGTCTGTTACTACCAGAACATTGTTTTTTTTTCGTCAGATTCCAAACTCAAAAAGTGTATACATACAAGCTCCATGAGAGCACTGGTAGCAATGTTAACCAAAGGTACTGCTCTTTGTGGCTTTGCCTTCCTTTGGAGTTATCTATTACAAATTTTAATGTACTGCTCTATGTCTGCATTCATTTTGGGCCAGTAGAAATGGACTCTAGCTAAATCAGCTGTCCTCTCACTGCCCATGGAGTGCTCTGAGGATCACATGCTTAAACTTGGAAGGCAACACCAGTTGCTTTTTGGTAACTTTGCCTTGGTCATCCGTGATTTCTCTGTAGAGTAGCTTATCTCATAGTTTAAGTCTAGGCCCCTCTCTGAACAGTAAAGCAGTTCTCTGATCATTGGACCATAGTTTGGCAACATCTTTTCCTTTGTTTATGGCATTCAGCACCAACTTAATCATAGAATCATGATACTGTTCCCTTTAAATGTCTGCTGGAGTGAGTTGGGGCAGGGTACTCAGATCCAAAGCCGCAAAGTTGCAGTAAGCTACAGAAACACAAGTATCTGGAGACCCCAAACAATCAACTAGACAGTTCACAGTGGCAGCAGATGGGTGCTCATCTCGATAAAACTTTTGGCATGGGGCCATTATGGAGTGTTCTGACATTCTCACCCACTCAGGACTCAAAGCAGGCCTTCTTGATAGAGCATCGGCGTCAATATGATTGAGGCCTGGATGGTACTCTACTGAATAATCATACGTTGAGAGAGTTGACCACTACCTGTGCCCAGTGGCATCTAATTTGGCTGAGGTTTGGACATATATGAGGGGATTATTGTTTGTTTTTACCAGGATTTTGGCGCAATATAAGTATTCATGAAACTGGTCAACTATAGCCCATTTTACAGCAAGGAATTCAAGTTTGTGCACAGGATAGTTTTTCTCAGATGGGACCAAACTTCTACTGGCAAACGCCACTGGGCACAATCTTTCCTCATCCTCTTGATAAAGTACAGCCCCAGCCCACTCTGGCTGGCATCTGTGTGGAGTACGTACGGTTTAGTTGGACCCGCATAAGCGAGAATTGGAGCATGTGTAAGCTGGTAAATAATGTTGTAGAAGGCTGTGTCACAATCAGGGGACCATCTGGCTCCGAATGGTTCATTAGGCTTGAAGTAGGCTTTGTCACCTTCCTTTACAGCACATCTTTTATACTTTTGATTGGTAGAGGGATTCCCTTGGGTCAGATTCAACAATGGGCAGATTACTTTTGTATAATCTTTAACAAAATACTTATAATATCCACAGAACCCTAGCAATCTCTGAAGTTCTTTAAGGTTGTTTGGCCTTGGCCAGGTAGTTACGGCTTCAACTTTACTTGGATCTGTCTGTATGCCTTCAGAAGATACAATATGGCCCATGTACTTTACAGACTGCTGGAAGAACTGGCACTTGTCGATAGATAATTTTAGTCTGAATTCCTCCAATCAGTCCAGGACCTTAAACAGATGAGCCTCATGCTCCTCAAGAGTTTTGCCAAACAACAATGACATCATTCAGGTAAACTAGACATTCTAGGAGATTCATGTCTCCTACAGCCCTCTCCATTAATCTCTGAAAGGTTGCTGGCGCTCCAGATATGCCTTGGGGCATGCTCAGGCACTCATAGAAACCCATGGAAGAGATGAATGCAGTTCTTTCTTTATCCTCTGACGCCATTAGGATTTGGTAGTACTCACTTCTGAGATCTAAAACGGAGAACCACTGACTTCCATTGAGGCAATCAAGTGCATCCTCAATGTGTGGCATTGTACACTGATCTGGTATGGTCCTTCAGTTAAGTGTTCTATAATCCACGGACATTCTTACCTAGCCATTTTTCTTTCAAACCACCACAATGGGGGATGCACGGGTGGCAGGATTCCTGGATGATTCTAGTTGCTAACATCTCTTGGAGGTGGCGTCAAACATCATCAATGTTCACAGGTGCCAATCTATATGACCTTTCTTAAAAAGGTCTCTCATCATGGAGCCTAATATGATGCTCAGCACCTGTGACATATCCAGTGTCCCATTCTTTTTATGAGAATACTTTACTTCATTGGGCTAGCTTACAGCTGACTTTATCTTTCCACTCCTTGGGAATGGGAGATTCTCCAAAATCAAACATATCTGGGGTTACTTCACCTTCGTCCTCTGTACGGCACATGCTGGGTAACACAGCAGTATCTGCACAATACACCTTGGCCAGCGTACAACCTCAAGTGCTTTCAATATCTCGATCAGTTACATTACAGAGCTGTACCACTACTTTTTTAGCGTAAGCATAGGCTCTGACAGGTGGCACACTGGGTTTGACTAGGAGTCCATCAGGCAGCTTTCCCTCCTCTGTGGTGTCTAGCATAAGAATCTTGTTGGTTACATCTTTTCTGCATATGCACTTCACCACTAACACTGCACTGCACATTTGGTGGCAAGACAAGAGGTGCTGGATCCTTTTTCCAAATGATTCCCACTGGATTATCCTTGTCAGTATCTCTGGCCTGCATCTGCATCTCATATGCTTTTCGCACCATTGCATGAATGTGTAAAGTTTGTCCTGTCTTCCGGGCTTGCCTCTCCTGACACATCGGAGCTAATCAGCCAAACATGTGTGCATTAGTGCCGATCAATAAAGGGATCCCGTCATATAAGTCAGTGGGTGGGCAGACCAAGGTCAGAATTTCCATGGGCTTATCCACACCAGCCACGGTGAAAGGAAAAGATACCCATACTCATAAGAAACCAAGGTAAGGGTAGGATTTATCACTCAAATCCCATACGTGTAGTCCATCTTGGGGGTGTAGAGGGTGGTCAGACAAGTGCTGGTCATACCAATCTTTAAATATTATAGTGACCTGAGATCCGCTGTCTAGTACAGCCCGGGCCGGGATACTGTCAATGTGCACCATGGTCTCCATAGAAGGGCCTACCATCTCTGACCAGTCTGGAGGAGCAGTCTTGGCAGGTCTCTGTGCAGTGGCCTTAGATGAAAAAGACTTCTGCGGTGATCCATTCTGTGGCTTTATGTTACTTTGCTGAACCTGGTTAAGCAGTTTGGCAGTGACTCGGCGCAGATCCTCGGAAGCACAGCAAGATCTTTTAATGTGCCCATCTTCTCCACACCGGTAACAGAATACTTGAGTTCTGGGCTCAGAAGGCTGAGCATGGTCTTCTCTGGGTTTGCAGTTATCAGAGGGTGCAGGCTGATACTCTTCTTTAGGCCTAGACTCAAATTCAGTTCCACCACACTTTCTCTAAGGCACTGATTGTAGGGATTCTCTCTCACCATAGCTCACAACTCTCTCATTTCTTCCGTTACATCACTGCCTGATCTGTTTTCAGTAACTTGGGTAGTAGCTCCTTTCACAGCAGGTTAAGCCTCATGAGTGGCTTCAGCACTGGAAGTGCAGGAGACATGGCTTTTCATCATTGCTACAGTGTTCTGGGTGCTAGCTCGCAGCTCTTTCAGCTCTTTTAACAAGTCACTAATCTGTTGAGAATCAAGGGCGGGATCTCTTTCATTAGGTTTCTCAGCTGCAGGAGCAATTCAGGCAGCACCAGCATACGGGTCCCAACAATCGTCCTTGGTCTCTGCTTCTCGGATTTCTGTCATTAACCAGCAATAAGCAAGGGGATTGACTTTATGATCCTGAAATGTTAACATTGGCATGAGCACATTAGAGTAGCAAGCAGACTTGAGAATATGTTCTAGCTGGTATACCACCCTTGCGGTGCGCTCTTTGAAGGGCTCTCTCTAGTCGAGTCACATATGCAGACAAGCGTTCATTTTTCCATTGCTTGGTGTATTTGAACTTCCACAACAAATCCTCCCTGACTCAGTACTACCAAACACTTCCTCTAATGCAGACAAGTATTTATTGGCAGAGGCATCCAGGTTTGTGGACATCAGGAACTGGATTGCTTCAAGTGCAGAGCCCCTTAAACTCTCCATAAGCCTTTTCTGCTTTCCCCCTCTGAGCATTGCCACTCTTGCACTAACAGGGACACATAGTCCATCCAGGTTTCTAGATCGTCTTCCCCCACGGGAGTGGGAACAGTGACTTAAAATAGCCTGAGCCTGTGATCAGAGTCCAAGTTCACAGAGGGCACTACGATAGGAAACACTGCCTGTGGGGATGGCATAGGCAAAGGCATAGCAATCAGGGAAACATTTGAAGGAGTGGCCCACCCCAGGACTCTCTAACGCCCGCTTTAAATCTGCAACGGTCTGCCCCTCAGCTGCTAACAACTTTCCCAGCTTCTCTTTCAACCCCTCCACTTTGGGTGACCCCCAAGGGAAAGATGCTCCACTGTGCATAGTAATGACTCTCCAACCCACATGGGATCCCTCAGGGATAATAACAGGGGGCACTCTCTCCATCTCGAACTGAGCATTACATTCCACTACAGCTACTATGGTCTGTGCAAACAAATCAGCATTACGCCCATGTACAGTGACAGGACCTAAACCCTCAACTTTATTCACTTTTTCTGCTATATCAGTCTTAGAAGTGCCTACAAGGATATCCAACAACATTATGGCATGATGGAGATCAACTCCTTCTGCCTCACACCACCCCATTAAGCAGCGTACAGCCATGTTGTGAGGCAGAATCTCATGCTTGATCCTAGGAAATGGCTCTATTCTTAATTTTGTACCAATTTAGACAAAACTTGTAATTTGCTATTTTGGCCACTAGGGGCACTAATCCCAGTGGTGCCTCCATGCTGTAACCCCTTGGTGGCGCTATTCTAAGGGCTACTACCCTGCCTGTCCTTTTAAAACCAGGTTGAGGGGCCTGGGTTCCAAATTAACAATTACCGGGGTTCCCCTACCCTCAGTAGCTACAGTGAAATGGTGCCTCCACCCAGAGTAAAGTATGTGGGGGTATCTACCCAACCTGATATAGCCCTCTGGGAAGCTATAACCACCAACAAACACACCTAGTGACCACATACCTTGCAATGGGTAACAGCCCTTTACAGCAGTTAACACACTTAGCAATGAACATTAATAATATGCACACACCCTTTGCGCTAACCAACAGGGTCTGGTCTTCAGCAAACTCCTGGGAGCCCCCTGTAAAACTGTATTCAAAACAGGCATGCACTTTTTAATACTTCCCCCCAGACACATTAACCTTACACCAAGTAACGAGATATTTGTGAGGCAGTGTAACAGTGAAACAACCAATTTGTTTTTTATAAGGGGGATCTGAACAAAGAAGGGGGCAGATCTGGACAAATGATTGTTATACTGGATTTTAACCAGGCTACTTTGCATGCATGCATTCAGTCCTACTATAACAGTCTCCCGATTGCTGGGTACCCAGAGTATGATGGTGGCTAGCCTGAATGGTGCCCAGGGTTGCAGCTGTTGTTGGGGCCCTTGATGGGAAGAAAAGGCAGTTAAACATGCATAAACAAAGACCTTGGCTTACTGTATCCTCAGCCGGTTGGCCTAGTCCATTGAAACCCTGAAAAATACCCTGAGTGAAATCAGATGGTAACACAGAATGATTTAAGAGCTTGTTGCAGGGAGATGCCCTGAGTTTACTCACAACACCAATTGATCGAAGATGGCCTGGTGAAATAAAGACCTGTTGCAGAGCACTGAAGAGCATGGGGAAGCTGGGCCAACATGATCCACCTCCACTCCACGGCCTTTCCCTCCAGGTGGCTGCAACTTCAAATACCTTGCTGAGCAGGGGCTGGATTCCCAAGTTGGTCTCTCACCGAGAAAATTGTAATTGGTGCAGGAATAGATGGCTTGGGCTGGATTTGGCATGAGCCCAAGGTCAGACAAAATACTTCTGGCAAAGTTCAGTTCTTTGGGCAGGTGAAAACCTCCAGCTGGCTGGCAACTTGGCCCAACATGGCAACAGATTCCCAGTGGCAAACAGGCATCCCTAGTTAATAGGCTTCGGCCCACTGCGAGTATTCAGCACATCAAATAGGAACAGCATTCACTTGTACACTTCTTGTTTGGCTTTAGGCCAGTTCACAATTACAGCCACTCTGCAGCGTAAACCTGTTAACCTGCAAAAGGCAGTCTTTGGTGACCGATCCTCGAACTCAGGACCACAGACACACACAGGAGGAAACTGAGCCTATCCTGGGCCAGAACCCCATGAGCTTGAACAGGTTCCTACTCCATGGCATACCCCTCAAGTGTCCCACATTGAGAGGGACATTCCACATTTGGTCCCGTTTCTGCAACTTGTCCCACTGTCCCGCCAGCACCCATTATTATCCTGGCTTTGTGGTGGTGACTTTGACAAGACAGCACAGACCCTTTACATGTCCTGCCTGGTGGATTTTGTGGCTGGGAGCAAGCAAAGCAGCACACATAGCTAGTGGTGTGAAGGACGGAGGAGACTGCTGGCATGCACAATGACAGCAATGGTAAATGAGGGGTGGCCCTTCACAGTTGCTCCTCCTCCACTCTGTCACACAGCCAACAAAAGGGCACAGGGCTTGAATTCAGTGGCCTGATACTTTGAAGCGCACCCACACACACTGCTCCATGGCCCGTTGGACGATGATGCAGGAGTGAGGAGGACGGTTGGTCGGACACGAGGCGTGTGAGTGCAAAAGTGCAATTTGAGAGTCAGAGTTACTTGGATTTTATTGTGTGTGGAGCTGGAGAGGACAGACAGTTGTGGTGTCATGGTGTGGTCATGTTGAACCAGTCAGGATGAGTCGGAGATGAGATGAGGAGGAGTTCTTTCTGTGTGTGATCCCTGGGCCCCTAGCCTAGTTGCCTGATTGGACTGTATGCGGTAATGTGTGGCACTGCGACAGAGCTAAATTAAGCTATTGGTGGGTGGGTTCATCACCGGTATGAATTGGATTCAATTTCTGGTCATGGCACCCCCGGCACAGAGGAGGTACTAGCTGAGCCCCAAGTGTCACTGGAGGAGCTGAGTCGCTTTGTTTGCCACCTGCCTGGGCCCTGCCCTTCCTGGATTGAGGAGTGCCACACACAGCCACTATCTCAGTCAGTGAAGTAGGTCACACTTACTCAGTCATCAGGACCTGGTGGTTCTTGTACTTTGGGGGTTAACTTTTTGAGGGGACTCTCTCTGCTCTGCTTTAAGTCTGCACTGTCTGCTCAGCTGTGCATTAAAGGGTTTAAGGCAAGCTGGAGTGAGGGTGGGAGAGGTGGGACTCTGTGGAGTGGACAAGTGAGTGACGAGCCCAGCCTGCTGCCCCAACGCTGACGTACAGGGAGGGATCAGTACACAGTAACCTCTAGGATTGCTGTTGCTGACTATTGTTGCAAAGAGCCCAGTTCTGGGTTGGATTTGGAACTCTGGTCTGTGTCTCTTTCTGGCCTGTGTAATGGGGAGGCAGGCTGAGACTAGAAAGAGCTGCCTGCAGCCTGCATGAGTATATGCAGTGATGAAAGTGAAAAGGAACGCACAGGAACTCCGTTTCTGTACCTTTTTTGCAGCAGAAACGGAGTTCCTGTACTTCTTCCCACTGACGCTGGAACTGAAATTCTTAAACCAGCAAAATAATGACAGTTTCTGGGCCTGTAACCTGAAATCAGGGTTTCCATAACAACATTTGACTTGTACAACAATGCTATTTTTCTAGAAATACTTCAATATCGCTAACTGAATCTGCTAGTGACTAAACAGATGGATGTGTCTTGACACAGCTATCCTTTAGATTGAGGACCATCATTCTGCATTTCATATTTGCCAGTGCCTGAGTTCCTGTACTTCTTCTCTGCCTCTTGCACGGCACCACTGAGTATATGTGCCAGTGCCACTGTCCCACTGCCTCTTGTTTCAAACTAGTAAAAACCAGTAACATAAATCTGATAAATGTAGCCCTCCTCGGTCCGAGAAGTCTGCTGCAATATAGCTTCAACCTGGTGGTCCTGCAACTGAACTTAGCTCTGGCTATGTGGCTGACAGACTGACAGTGACTGGCTGCTGCTGCTGGGGATGCCCGTCATACCCCTAAAATGGCACATTTCATACACAAGATTATTCTTTAGTCCTATTACATTGAATGTCAGGCTCTGTTATGCTCTTAAACAGTGCATTAAATCATTAAAATGTTGAAATTCTGATGTCCCTCGTGGTGACCCCAAGGGCGTAGCCAGGGGGGGTTTCCTGGGAGGACGGAAGCCCCCCCCCCCCGCCAAGCGAAAGGATTTTATTTTTCTCATGATGAGCTAGGAGCCACAGTGCCAGTAAATCCTGATCTTTAAATTGCCGGTAGCAAGTGAATCAGGAGGCAGGCGTTGGTTTATGAATATGCAAGCCCTGCCTCTGACCCGCCGGGAACAGACGAGGAGCCTCGGATTCTGAGTCACATGACTGTAAACTGGGGTGGTCATGTGATTCAGCAGCAGAGACTAGCGGTGCAGACTCATGACAATCCCAGCACTTTGGCACCTCAGTGTGAGAAAATAAAGGTAAGTTTGTGTAGTACTTGGTCAGATATTGTAATATTTTGCAGCGCTCGCTGATAAAATTAAAAAAAGAAATCAACCGACCAGCTGAGCAGTCATCATTCCTCCTGCCTTGCTTGCTAGGGTCTCAATGGTGAGCAGCACTTCACTTACTGGTACAGCAGCTGACTGAATAAGCTCAGAAGCCCGGAGCTGAATTCAAAACTTAGACTGAGGTTCCTCTGTCGCTGAGTCTATGGGAGATGAAAGTAGGGGTCTGACAAACACTCTCACTATTCTGAACAGGTAAACCACCGTTGCCTGTTTATTTTGTCGAATACGTTTTTTGAGTGAAATTTACTGTGAAATCTACTGTAGAATTTAAGCTGAATTACCAACCTTTGGTTTAGTATGGTCAGGACCCTCAAGTCTGTGTAGGCCACGGCAGCATTCCATTTTAACCTGTAGGCACAGTCACTTACAATTCGGTGGCAAAAGGTAGTGAGCTCACACAGTATGTTTAAGGGCCAAAAAAGGAAAAGGGACTTTGTCACAAAAAAAATAAAATAAAATGATTCTTACAGTAAAAACATTAGCCACATGGGTCAGCTGCCAGTTAATGAGGCCGTCACGGGAATTAAAAATAAAAAGGAATGAAAAGGGAGTTTGTCAAAAAAAAAAAAAAAAAATCAGTTAAGCAGTAAAATAAATTAGCCACAAATAATATGGCTTAGGGGGAAAGGGAATTCTCTGTGAGATGTTTTTCACATAGGGGCATGGAGATGCCTCTGGTATTGTATGTTTACACAGACTCTGAGACTGCAGGTTACCATTCAATATCAGTCTTCCTCAGTCTGCGTCGACTAAGACCACAGTGTGTGTGTATTTGTGCATGAGAGAAGCCACCAGAGAAGCTTTACAACAGTTTTTCTTTTTTTGCATTTTTATTTTATTTCATAAAAATGTACCTGGCTGTGGTTTGTCAACAAAACTCTTCCTTAGCTGTGCCACATGGTAAACAATGAAAGCTGAAATACAACAGCATTATCTATAAAGCTTATTAATTTCACCACATTTAATAATAAATTCTGGGTTAATGCAATGCAGCAAAACTATGGTGTCATAGATTGTGTAGAAGGTCTTAAAAACCTGGAGTTAGTTATGTTTTATGGCCACTCTCTAAAAGCCCTACTCTGCACCAGTCATAGCAGCCCCTTGAGTCATGGGAACTACAAACCACACAAATTATATAGATCAATGGTACTCCTGAAAAAAAGGGGGGCTTTGCTCTCAGCCTATGAATAAAACATTGCCAGTCAATTGTTTTTATTATAAATGTCCCAGACACGTTGGCATTTTGGCTTTTTCATAGGCCAATGACCTTTTTTTTTTTTTTAAATTTAATACATACATGGTGGACTTCCTAGCAGAAAAGTCCTGGAAGATTGTACTGTGTTTCTTACATGTTTATCAGCATGCAGACTAACATAGGAAGTTGTTGGCAGATTAAGGCCCATTCAATCTTCACTTTTTTCTACCTTTATTGGTGGCTGGACCCTACCTGGTTATCAGCTTAGCCTCTCTTTACTAACGCTAGGGTACCGGTATGCTTGTCCCAGGCATGTGTGAAGCCCCCCCACCTCCTGTGGTAGACTATTCCAATTGTCCACCACCTGCTCAGTGAACAAGTGCTTCTTGATGTTCCCCCTTAATTGTCCCCCTTGTCTCATATCATGCCATCTTGTTCCCGCATCCCTCCTATTCTGGAAGATGTCCTCCACTGGGACCTTATTAATGCCCCTAAGGTACTTGAAGGTTTCTATCGTATCTCCCCACTCCCTTCTCTCCTCTAGTGTATGCATGTTCAAGTCCCTTAGCCTCCCCCTCATATGTCTTCTGTCGCAATGCCTGCACCGCCTTATTCATTAAAGGTGGTGTAAGGTTGCTAACAGAATGTAGAGGAATAGAAGAGAAAGGTGGAAATTTAAAAAGGGAGAAAAGAATCCTGAGTTCAACTGAAATATGTGGGACTGGGGATGGATGAGACTGAATTTTTTGATGCATTTTGTAACTCTAAGAGCTATTGCCTGAAATCCATGAAACTGCACCATTTAACTCCTAAATTTCCAAAATATTCATGGGGGGGGCATACCCCCGAACCTCCCTAGAAATGTTTGAGAAACCCACACACACCAAATCCTGGCTACACCCCTGGCCCTCATTTCAGGGTGCGGTGTCCCCTCATTGTTCTTCATTTCAAGGGCTGGTGTCCCTCATTTCAGAGTCCGGAGGTTGAGAGGTATGTTCCACGTACTCTCAGGATGAACTGAACCTCAGAGCTCCTCTCAGTTCAAGAGCTCAAGCTGCTTACTCTCTCCACTCTACCAGCATCTGACACTTTTTTCTATCAGTTCTTAGACTAGTCCAGTTTCTCTGCCTTTCAATTAGTCAGAGGGAGCTGTCAATCACAATCTTGTGCTCACATTTGTCAGTTTAGGTGCCAAACTGAAAGCTACATGAACTACAGCTTAAGACTTTGATGGCAGATAAGGACCGCTTGGCCCATCTAGTCTGCCCATTTTTCCCACAAGGTATCTGAACTAAGTACCCCTTGAGGTCCCCTGAGTCCCAATTGGTCCAATTTCTGGAAGTCCTGGACCAAACATGGTGGCTCCCATTTGGATGCATAAGCTGCAAGAAGGCTGGTTAAAATGAGCACTCTAATTTAAATACAACAACAAATTAGAAGTAAATATTTACAATACCAGATAGGGTTCCCTCTGCTCTAACAGCGACAGTAAAGTGGAGCAAATCGGGGTGATGCCCGGCCAGTCGCAAGCTTTGAAGCACTCGGACCCTCAGCCCAGGCCATTCACAACACATTGGCAGTGTCACTTAAAGGGACAGACACGGAGGCACATCATTGCACTCTCACGCAGATCAACAGGGTCACCAAATAACCATGGATTTATTGTTTCCAGTGGACCTCTGCCTGGCAATGGGTATTGCTGGAGCCCTGGGAGACACTTAAGGTAAGCCCCAAAATGGTGTTGGGGGGCTACACAAAGATCTGGCAGGGTTCAAACGTAATCACTGTAAGACCGAAGTTCTTGCCCTCCATTACACTCCTACGAGTTCAACCAACGCTTGACTGAACATCAGATGGACCAGTGGAGTGCTTAAAAGTTCTTAGGCATACAAATAACTAGAGAACTAGAACTAGAATTACTGAACTATAAGTCCCTGGCCATGTCAATTACAGAGAACCTTCTTCTATAGACCCATCTTAATTTGAGTTTACATAGAAACATAGACTTTGATGGCAGATAAGGACCGCTTGGCTCACCTAGTCTGCCCATTTCACTACCTACAGGATAAGCTGCAGATTCTAGTTAACCAACAGCCTATTTCTTCCTACCCCCACAATAATTGTTTTATGTCTGTCCCATGCATCCTTGAATTCTCCCACAGTTTTAGACCCCACAACCTCCTCAGGAAGGCTGTTTCATGCATCCACCACCCTCTCTGTGAAAAAATACTTCCTCACATTGCCCCTGAGCCAACCTCCCCCCCCCCATCTTCAAATTGTGTCCCCTCGTTCTTGCACATCTCTATTTCTGAAAGATGTTACCCTCTTGGACTTTGTTGATTCCACTGAGGTGCTTAAAAGTTTCTATCATGTCCCCCCTCTCCCTCCTTTCCTCAAGGGTATACATATTAAGTTCCTTTAGTCTCTCCTCATATGGCTTCTCTTGCAGACCCTGCACCTTTTAGTTGCGCTCCTCTGGACTGCCTCCATCCTGTCTATGTCCTTGCGGAGATGGGGTCTTCAGAACTGGACGCAGTACTACAGATGGGATCTCACCAACTGTCTGTACAGAGGGATAACAACTTCCTGTTTTCTGCTGGTGATGCCTCGCCCTATACATCCCAGCATCCCCCCAGCCCTCCCTGCTGACTTTTCACATTGCTTGCCAACCTGAAGGTCATCTGAGATAATTACTCCCAGGTCCCTTTCCATTTTTGTTGTTGTTACTACCTCCCCATTGTGTAATCTTCCCCTGGGTTTTTGTTTCCCAGGTGCATTACTTTGCACTTCTTTGCATTGAATCCAAGCTGCCATACTTCGGCCATTCCTCCAACCTTGCCAAGTCCCTTCTCACCTTTCCACGCCTCCTTGTGTATCAACCGTAACCTGTGGAGTGGGTGCATGAGGAAGGGCACCATCCATTATGGCGACCTTCCCAGTGCTATCCCTCATGGTGATGGGAGGGGTTGGGCAACGAGGATGAGGCTGTGGCATGGATAGGCAACAGAATATCGCTGGCGCGCACGCTGCTGGGGGTGGGCAAGCACTGCAGAGTGGGGCTGGGAGGGGTGGAGAGGCTGTGGGGTGGCGCTGCAGTGGCTGGCTGAGCTGTGTCACGGCATCGGGGTTGGCGAGGATGCAGCGGAGAGGTACTGGGTTGAGTCGGGTGCTGGTGCAATTGTATTGCGCCTGGCCCGAACTTTTTTTCCTGCTTTCACCCCCACCGACATGCACCACCTGGAGTTGAGAACTTGGCGGTTAGCCAGCCTCCACAGAAAGCAATAAAATAGTGTCCTGGTGCCGTTGTCCTGGGCGCCGCTGTTGTCAGAGTGCGAAAATGTTTTTCGGCACTCTGAGTATGACTCTTGATGTCCTTCTTGGTTAGCTGTTATCACATAGACCCGTATCAACCCTGATGCAGATCTTTGTGTCATCTTCAAAAAGGCATACTTTTCCTTCCAGTCCCTCTGCAATGTCACTTATAAAGACATTAAAAAGGACTGGACCCAGTACTGAACCCTGCAGTACCTCACTAGGAACCCCCCTTTCTTCAGAGTGGACTCCGTTTACAATTACATTCTGTGTCCTGTTGTCCAGCCAATGATTTACCCAGGCTACCACCCTGGGACCCACTCCCAGGCTGGTTAATTTGTTTATTAACCTTTTCTGTGGGACTGTGTCAAATGCCTTGCTAAAGTCTTTTTTTTTTTTTCAGTTGTTTTAACCAGGAGTAGCACACTAAGCTGAAAGCTTTTTTACAGCTGCAACCTGGGAGCACAGGGAAGTTAAGTGACTTGCTCAGGATCACACAGTATGCAAATGGAAGCTGTGGGATTCAAACTCAGGTCTGGTCTGCTGGATATCACCAGATTTGCAGCTCAGAGCCTTAAACCACTGCGCTATACTGCCTGCCGTCTAGGTCTAGGTAGGCCATGTCTGCAGCCCCTCCCTGGTCTACTACTTTGGTCACCCAGTCAAAGAAATCAATTAGATTAATCTGACATGACCTTCCCACTATGAACCGATGCTGTCTTGGGTCCTGTGACCCACTGGCCTCTAGGTACTCAACAGTTCTTTCCTTCAGAAGCAATTCCATCACTTTCCCTACCACAGAGGTCAAACTGCCAGGTCTGTAGTTTCCTGCCTCTGTCTTGCTCCCACTTTTGTGAAGGGGAATCACATCCACCTTCCTCCAGTCCTCAGGTACCACACCATCCTCCCATGATTGTTAAAAGGGTAGTCGGTGGTGTCACTAGTTCTCCCTTAATTCTTTTAGAATTTTGGGTGAATCCCATCAGGCCCCATTGCTTTGTCCACCTTCAGTTTTAGGAGTTCTTTCAGAACCCCTTCTTCTGTGAAAGGACTGGGATCGACACCCCTTTCCCCCCAACCAGAGTGCTTCTGTTAATTAGATTAGGTACCTTCCCCTCCTCCTCTTTTGTGAATACTGAGCAGAAGTATTCATTCAGTATCCCTGCTTTTTCACTGTCCCCCTCTGCCCACCCACCATCCATTCTATTCAGCCTCACTATCCCTCCCTTTGTCTTTCTACGCTTCCTGATGTACCTATAAAAGGTTTTATCCCCCTTCCTAACCAAGTTGGCTATCTTTTCCTCAGTTTGGACCTTTGCTATTCTGACTTCCCTCCCTGCTTCCATCTGCCTTAACTGGTACAGTTCTCTGTTCTGCTTTTTCTGTGTTTCCTTATACTTCCTAAATACTATCTTTTTCTCCCTAACCTTCCTCACCACCTCTTTGGAGAACCATGGTGGCATTTTCTTTCATTTTGATTTATTTGTTTCACACAAAGGCTTGTTGCCTCTGTGATGGCAGTTCTGATGTTTCCCCATTGTTGCTTCACCCCTTCTTCAAGCCTGTTCGCTAGTACTTTTCTAAGGCACTCTCCCATCTTGCCAAAGTCATCCCTCCGGAAGTCCAGTACCCTCACTTTTGTATGGCTTGACTCTGTAGCTGAGTTTATCATGAACCACACTGTTTGGTGGTCACTTGTTCCCAAATGGCTACCCAATTCTAGATCTGAGATCCTCTCACTGTTCCCATTTGAGAGAATGAGGTCTAAGATTGTTCCCTCACGAGTGGGTTCCAAAACTAGCTGTCTAAGGCATGCCCCCATAGGACATCGAGAATGGCCCTGCTCTTGGATGTGGCTGCAGCAAAGGTGCTCCAGTTAACACCTGACATATTCAGGTACCCCATCAACAGTATCTCCCCTTTTTCTGCCATCCTAAGGATGCCTTCTATCATATCCTTGTCCATTCCGTCCCCCTGAGATGGGGGTCTGTATATAACCCCCGTGCGGATTGTGGTGCCATTTCCAGTCTCTAAGGTGACCCACAGTGCCTCCTTTCCTCCCTGTTTACTCTTTTGTTCTATTGCTTTAATCCCTTCCCTTACATAGAGAGGCTATTCCCCGTCCCTCCCTGTTTCTCCTGTAGGTTGTGTACCGTGGTATGTTAACATCCCAGTCATGGTTCTCTGTGTACCATGTTTCTGTGACTGCTACGATATCCAGGCATCCCTCTTCCATCAAGGCCACCAGTTCAGTGGGCTTGTTGTCCAGACTATGGGCATTAGTATTCATTACCCTCCATTTCTTTGATGGTCTTACCCCTTTTTCCCCCATCCCTGTCCTTATTGCCTTTGTCATTTTCTCCATTTACCCCAGCTCTTCTCCCTATCGACGTCTCTATCTTGGTGTTTACCTCACTTACTACCCTGATTTTTTTTGGGGTGGCTAGGATTTCCCTGCTGCTTTCCAGTGCATCCCCCTTGGCTAGTTTAAATACTTGCCAATGAAGCATTTAAACCTATCACCTAGGTTCCTGGTTCCCCTCCTGGACAGATGCAGACCATCGCGCCAGCCTCTGAGGCAACAGCAGTGGCCGCGTGGAGGATGACAACAGTAAAGCTGACATATTGAACAGGTATTTCTGCTCAGTCTTTACTGTGGAAGAGGAGGGTAATGGGTCTGAAGGGAGTACAAGGGGTGAGAATGGTGCAGAAATGAACACAAGTCCCTTTACACGAGAAAGGGTCCTGAAGGAACTGGAAGTAATAAGAGTTGATAAAGCAATGAAGCCAGATGGGGTGCACCCCAGGGTCCTTAAAGAACTAAGAGAGGTGGTGGCTGAACCTCTGGCTATCCTGTTTAGCCGATCACTGGAAACAGGGGAGGTACCCAAAGACTGGAGGACAGCAGATGTAGTCCCCTTATACAAAAGTGGGAACAAAGAGGAAGCAGAGAACTACAGACCAGTCAGCCTCACCCCTGTAGTGGGGAAGATCATGGAAGCACTACTGAAGGAGAGATTGGTGGAACATCTGGTTGTCAATGGACTACAGGACCCAAGGCAGCATGGTTTCACCAGAGGGAGGTCATGTCAGACCAACCTCGTTGAATTTTTGACTGGGTGACTAGGAGGTGGATCAGAGGAGGGCAGTGACATGGCCTATCTGGACTTCAGCAAGGCCTTTGACACTGTGCCACATAGAAGACTATTACACAAACTGGGGAATATGGGTGCTGGGCAGGACAGTAGTGTGGTGGGTAGGTAACTGGCTGGGTGGCAGGACACAGAGGTGGTGGTAAATGGCTGTCACTCCACAGAGGGAAGAGTGACCAGTGGGTACCACAGGGATCAGTGCTGGGACCGGTCCTATTCAACATCTTCATCAGTGACATTGTGCAGGACCTAGAAGGCAGAATTTCATTGTTCGCTGATGACACAAAGCTCTGTAACAGAGTAGACACACCAGAGGGTGTAGACAGAATGAGAAGTGACCTGCAGAAACTTGAAGAATGGTCAGGGTTTGGCAGTTGAAATTCAATGCAAAGAGTGCAAGATAATGCATATGGGGCACAAAACCCCTGGCACAATATATCAGTTGGGGTGAGGATATAGCATGCACCAAGCAGGAAAGGGATCTTGGGGTTATCATCTCTGATGACCTCAAGGTAGGAAACAGTAGTGACAAGGCAGCAGGTAAAGCAAATAGGATGCTGGGATGTATAGGCAGGGCATCACCAGCAGGAAAAGGAGATCATAATTCCGCTATACAAGACACTAGTGAGGCCCCACCTGGAGTACAGTGTACAGTTCTGGAGACCATACCTACGTAAGGACATAGACAGGGTAGAGAAGGTTCAGAGGAGGGCAACAAAGATGGTGCATGGATTGCATCACAAGTCCTATGAAGACAGGTTGAAGGAACTGAACATGTACTCCCTGGAGGAGAGGAGGGAGAGAGGGGATATGATAGAGACATACAAGTATCTTACAGGGAGGAACAGGGTGCAGGAAAACACTATTTTTAAGTGAAAAAGATGTTCCAGGACTAGAGGGCATGGGATGAAGTTGGAGGGAGGACGATTCAGAGGAAACATGAGAAAGAATTTCTTCACAGAACGGGTGGTGGACAAGTGGAACACCCTGCCAGAGGAAGTGGTGGGGGATGAAACAATCACGGGATTTAAGAATGCATGGGATAGACATAAAGGAATTCTGGAGGTCAGGGGTAAGGGGCAACAGACTTCTAGGAAAACAAACTGAACTTATAAGCTCAAATGGGCAGACTGGGTGGGCCATAGGCCCTTATCTGCCGACACTGTCTATGTATCTATGTATCTATGTATAGGCCTGCATCACTCCAGGTGGACCCCCAGTCCACAATGAAGCCAAACCCCTGAGCTCTGCACAAGTTTTTCAACCACTGATTGAATCCCATGGTGTGGAGCACCCTAGCCTCACCCATGCCATAGACAGGCAGCGCCTCCAAGAAGGTTACCGTACGTGTTACTTGTCTAAGGCCCCTCCCCAACTCCACAAACTCTTCCTGCACTGCTCTGATCTCTTTCTCAGTCAGGCCATTTGTCCCTAGGTGGACAATGACATCCGGCTCCCTCCCCCATGCAGCTGCTCCAGAGATCCTGAGGATTCGCTCCCTGTCCCTCCAAGCCATGGCGCCAGGCAGGCACCTTACCTCCCTCTCCCCTTCCTCCCCTAGTTCTACCTTCCTAACAATGGAGTCCCCCACCAGGAGTTGTTTCCTTTCCCATTGTGTCCCATGCCACCCTCCTGTGGGTCTCCTTTGAGGAGGTTCTCAGCATCCTCCTTGGTCTCCACTGTGGGTGCCTCCATAGAGGAACCACACTTTGCCAGAATGGCATATGAATTGTGGAGAGGTACAACTGGAGGGATGCACCTCTGTTCCACCACCCTTATCCTCCCTGAACCCACTATGGTCCAACCGCTCCTCTTTCTTGGCAACCTCTGAGGCAACAGCAGTGGCCCTGTTGGTCCCTGGGTGGGAGACGTGGTCCCCCAATTCCTGGCCAACTCAGCCCGGAGATGAGCAACCTCCTCCCCAGCCCAGAGAGGTGCTTACAGATGGAACAACACTGCATCCTCCAGAACGTCTCCCAGAAGACTGCTGCTCCACAGCCATTGCACTGCACCACTCCCATCATGTCTTACTTCTGGCCCTTTAAGTGTTGTTTTGAATACTTACTCTTTGCTCTGTTTATTTATTTTTTTCCCCTCCCTACTTACTTACTGCCTCTGTGCCCTTTAGGCTCATGATCTTCCTGTTCTGAGACAAGAAGCTCCTATATTTCTCAGTAGTCTCCTTACTTGCTCAGATTCAGACTTCCAGGAGCTAGGGAGGGACGGAGAACTGCTCTTTTCCTTCTAGGATGGGAGTCTTTTGTGGCCCTGTGATCACTCCCTTCCTGCTCCAAAACAGGAAGTTCCTGTTGTCAGTCAAATCCTGTGCCTATAAAAGTAGAACTGACATGGGGGGGGGGAGGCAATATAGTCCCAGTAGAGAAGCACAGTTATAACAGCAGTTCCTTCCTCTTGCTGTTCTCTGCCTGTTCTCTGACACAAGCTAATTCACCATAAAACTGAGGCGATATGCCAAAAGATATTGCCTCAGATCTTATATTTCCTACATATACTCCTGATAATGCCAGACAATATATATTTTCAATTTTGGAATAAAAGGATTTCCAGATTTATACGGTTCCCCACCACCCCATCAGACAGTTCCTTTTGCAATTGTGGGGGGGGGGTGGAGTAGGGGTGATTCTGCCCAATTTCAAATTACAGTATATGCAAGGGCAGCCCCCTTGAGATTAATCTGTATCTGGACAACAGACAAATACCAGAAATACTGGAAGGACATAAGAGTTTGCCCTAAATGACCTTTGTAACATTGATCAAATCCTACAAATGGGGGTTCCCAAAAAGTCTTCCTTGAGCTTGTCTAAATGCTCACTACCAGGCTGGTGTTCTGCCTTTTTTGCAGTTTAAATGTGATTGTCAGAGAGTGCCTGTATAGCCTATGTGTACTGTCTGTTTAAGAACTTCCTGGATTGCAGTCATAATTAATCTAAAAGGGAGCTCTGTTAGAAGATGTGCTTGTTTGCTGATCATTTGTTAGAGTAGTAATAATATTGCAGTTTGTTCTAACCTGCCTTCTTTGCAGCATGGACAGTTCTGTTTGTTTCCATCATCTTGGTCCTGGACTGCTGAAATGGGCCAATCAGTACATTTGGGACTCTAAAATAGAGCCTGCCTACAGGAGCTCGGTGGGGTCAAAACTTGTAGGAATTGTAGTTTTTGCATTTTGGCACCTAAAATAACCTGGAGGGGGAGACCTTGTTGTGACTGACAGACAGATCAGCCAACCAAACCTTTTGGATCTTGGGGAAATTCTCAAGCTGCTTGCAGCTAGTTTCAGTTCTGAGTTGGGAAGTGAAGCGATAACAGCTTGAATGATTCAAGCAGTAGCCCCGGCATGGATTGGCATGGAAGAACTGTAGAAAGGCCTGAGTTTGGCCTGCATGTCTGCCTGCTGTCCCTGAGAGGGAAAATAGAGTTTATTTGGACTGAATCAGAGTTGTGAGAACGATTTAAACCACTGGACTATGACCAGGTTTTAAGCTGAAGAAGGCCGAAGATTTGCTGAATGCAATCGGCCTGTCAGGACTTCCAGCCACCTCTGAACTCCCAGATTGTGCAGAGACTCTGTAATTGCGACCGGAGAGCCTTTTGCCTGGTACAGTAGAATTTCCTTACATGTGAATGGGTTGTGTGCTTATAGTGGGTCGTGATTTGGTTCCCCACTGTGGTTTGAATTGTGTTCTGCTTGCTGGAAGCTGCATTAGAATTTCCTTACATGTAAATGTGCTGTGTGCTGATAGTGGGTCACGATTTGGTTCCCCACTGTGGTTTGAACTGTATTCTGCTTGCTGGAAGCTGCATCCAGCCCCATGGACTGAATCCAAAATCATCTCCATTGGGCCTGGGCCTTGCCATACTGGCCCAGCCTGACTATCCGCTGCACAGAGGAAGCCATCAATGAGAGACCTGCCTGGCAATCAGCCCCCTTCTCAACACTTGAACAGGAACAATGCCTCGGTGATTCATGTGGGCCCCGCTTCTCCAGGCACTCCAGCTCGACAACCTGTAGTCTCAATTTCGTCCTGCCTGTGTCCAGTATTGGATATCGTGAGTAAACATCAGGGTAGCTCTCTGCAACAACAGCTAAATCTAAAGTGTTGTCATCTGATTATCTGGTTGCTTTTTCTTTCATGAGCTGAGCCCTCCGGCTCCAGATTTCAAATAGTGTGTGTTGTGCATGTTGCTTTCTTCCATCACAGGGCCCCAACCAGCTGCAACGTTTCTGGCTAGCCCATTGTCTCCCTACCTGGGTACCCAGAGGTGTGACTGTGTGGGGATTTAAAGCGCATGCATAACTGTTTGATTAATATAGCCTTTAAGCCAATCAACTGGATTACGCCCCCTTCCTTGTTCAAGTCCCCTGAATAAATCAGATCAGACTTTTTCTGCATTTAACTGACTGGGATTCCAGTGTGTGCCAAGAGTACTGTACTGTTGCTATTTGCTGTGCATAACCTTGTTTAACAGGGGGTCCCCAGGACGGAGCCAGAGGAACCAGCCCTGGTGGTAAGTGCAGACAGTGTGGGTACTTGTATGGTGTACAAGGGGTACTGTGAAAGTGATTATCATATATTGCCCAGGCCACTAGAAGGGAAAGAGGGGGGTTACAGTGTCCTGGAGGGCTGTGCCCAGGTTAGTTTAACCACTACCAACCCTGACCTCTGGGTGGAGGCACCAGCCCCTTAACCTGCTAGGGGTAGCGCCACCTAGGGGGTTACACTAGTCCCCAAGGGTATCTCCTATTCTCAAAATTATGCACCAACACTGCTCCTGCATTAAAAGTCTAGCACTCAGTGCTGAATGACCCATCTCTCACAGAATTTAAGGTTTGGATGCAGGCACTCCTATGTGTTAGGGGCTTCCCTTTAAATAAAATGGCCCCTTTAAAACTCTGGTACAGAAGGGGACTTATTTATTTCAGACAGAACAGTAATACTCACACTCCAATAGTCACCTAAGCATAAAATATAGACATAGAATTGATGGCTGTGTAAACCAAATTTAGGTCTTGTTTATTTTTCCACAAATGTGAAAAACAGCAAACAAATCCACAATGACCACAACAAGATTCAGGCACCCTGGCGCTTCGGCATGTAAGGCCTGTGACTGTCGGAGTGTGAGTCTTACTGTTCTGTCTGTTCTGAAGCCTGGGGTTAGCCACTCTTGACTCATACCCTACCTTGCACCAGTGAGTGTGGGCTGTTTTTTGTTTAACAATGTCGACTTATTTATTTCCACCAGTTCCTAGACTCTCGGGGAATACTGTCAGTCTATGCTCTCCAGAAAAAACATCAGTTGCCCCATTCAGACCATTTTCATTACCTCCAGGTTAGATTATAGGTTAGTATATGGACTCTGTGGCCCAAGGCAAGACTGCTCCCAGATAAACTGGGCATCCTCCTACCACAAATAATTCGCCAGCAATTCAGAGGGGTGAAACCCATTTGGTAGGGCAGCTCTACAGGGCTTCGGGGGAGTTCTCTTCAGAATCCACAATTACAGTGCTCAATAAATTAAATGAGGAACTCCAGACTTCTTATGACAGGGCTGAGTGAGTGAAGTCTGCGCTTCCTGCATACAAACTTACCATGACACCTTACCTCAGAGAGTTCTCATGGAAATTTTGGCTGAGTATTTTTTAAAACCCTGGCAATCCTAAGTATATGGGGTAGGTGCATGTTGGATGGAATGTGGTGAGCAGAGGGCAGACCACTCTCCTGTTTTTGTGGGATGTCTCAGAATACTTTCCTACTGGAAACAGGTTGGGTCAGATCTGTGAGTCTCGGGGCTTAGTAATGCTGGCACTGATACTGCTGTCCTTTCCACCCCATCCCTAAAATAAAAGGGCAGCAATTTAAATTACTGCTGATCCTGACAGCGGGCACTAAGAAGTGCTCACTAGACAATGGTTAACCCCTAAACAGCTGGCAGCTGACCAATGGTATGTCATAACTGATTCTACTGCTTGTAGTGGCAAACCTTTAAATATCTTAGTCATACATCTGTATTCAATGAAATATGGTGAAAATGGGTATTGTACAGATTAGAGATCAACAACATGTTTGTGCCATAAGATCTTTTTATAGAAACATAGAAGTTGACGGCAGATAAGGACCTCAAGGCCCATCCAGTCTGCCCATTTCTTTTTCTACCTTATAAATGTGCCATCGGCCTTTGCTCTGTCAGTGACCTATCTATTCATAGTCATTTGTAATGCTCCCTTATGCCTATCCCATGCCTGTTTGAAGCCCTGCACTGTATTCATAGCCACCACTTCTTGTGGTAAGCCATTCCATGCATCTACCACCCTTTCTGTGAAAAGAATTTCCTCACATTCCCCTTAATCGGCCTCCTCTAATCTCATGCTGTGTCCTCTTGTCCTGCTATTTTTCTTATATTTAAACATGTTAGACTCTTTCACCTTGTTTATGCCCTTAAGGTGTTTGAATGCCTCGATCATATCACCTCTCCTCCTTTGCTCAAGGGTATACATGTTGAGCTCCGTTAATCTGTCCTCATATGTCTTCTGATGCAGTCCCTGCACCATTTTGGTTGCCCTTCTCTGGACTGCCTCAATTTGGTTAATGTCCTTGTGAAATTGGCCTCCAATACTGCATGAGTACTCCAGATGGGGCCTAACCAATGTCTTGTACAGAGGGATTATTACCTCCCTCTTACGACATTGTGATACCTCTACTAATACACCCTAACACCCCCTAGCCTTACCTACTGCTTTAGAGGTCTGCTTGGATGATTTTAGGTCATCAGTGATGATGATGCCCAAGTCTCTTTCTTCCTTTGTGACTGCTAGCAACTCCTCTCCCAGCCTATAAGTGGCTTCAGGGTTTCTCTTCCTAGCATGATTTTGCACTTTTTGCATTAAATCCCAGTTGCCACTCTTCTGACCATTCTGCTAGTTTATCCAGATCTCTTCTCATTCTGCCCACCCCATCTGGATCATCTACCCTGTTGCAGATCTTGGTGTCATCTGCAAACAGACAAGCCTTACCCTCTAGTCCATCTGCAAGGTCACTAATGAAGATGTTGAATAGGACTGGCCCCAGGACTGATCCCTGAGGTACCCACTTGTGACTTGCATCTCTTCTGACTGTATACCATTTACCACCACTCTCTGTTTTCTGCCAGTCAGCCAGGTTTGCCACCCAGTTGACCAACTTCTGACCCACCCTGAGCCTACCCAGCTTATTTATCAATCTTCTATGTGGAACAGTGTCAAAAGCTTTGCTGAAGTCAAGGTAGGCGACATCAACTGCTCCCCTTGGTCCACCACTCTGGTTACCCAGTCAAAGAAATCTATGAGATTAGTTTGACAGGACCTTCCTTTGTAAACCCATGCTGTCTTGGATCCTGTGCCCCTATGGGATTCCAGGTGTTGCACTATACTTTCCTTAAGGGTGCCTCCATAATCTTGCCCACTACTGAGGTAAGACTGACTGGTCTGTAGTTCCCCGCCTCCTCCCTGCTACCACTCTTGTGGAGCGGGATCACACAGCCCTTCTCCAGTCTTCTGGGACCTCTACTGTGCTCAGAGACTCACTAAACAATTCTGCTAATGGCTCTGCTAGTTCCTCCTTTAGCTCCTTAAGTACCCTGGGATGTATGCCATCAGGTCCCATTGCCTTATCCACCCTGAGCTTAGCAAGCTCTTGTAGGACCCTTTCTTTGTGAAGGGAGTAGTGCTCACCTCCCTCCCTCTCTGTGTCCATGATGCTGAGCTGTGGGCCCTGCCCTACCTTCTCTTCAGTAAATACTGAGCAAAAGTATCTATTTAGGATAGATGCCTTTACAGGGTCCTCCTCCTCACATGCTCCCTTTCTCCATTAAGCTTAGCAATACCTCTCTGGACTTTCTCCTTTCACTAGTGTATCTATAGAAAGTCTTGTCACCTTCTTTTACTGTTCGTGCTAGTGTTTCCTCAGTTTGGGACTTTGCCTGCCTTACTGCCTTACCTGCTTCCCTTAAGGCAGTTTGGTATGCCTCCTATCTTCATCCCGCTGTGTTCCTTATATTTCCTGAAGGCCAGCCTTTGGCTCTGACCTTTTCTACATTGTATTTGAGAACCAAAGTGGTTTCCTTCTTCTTTTGCACTTCCTTTTCTGTCTAACACAATGGGATGTTGCTTCAAGTATTGCATCCTTAATGCTTGCCCACTTTGCCTGTACCCCCTCACCTGTGTTTTTTTTGCCAGGGCTAGCTTAACTCTGTTGGCCATCTTATCAAAGTCAGCTCCTCTGAAGTCCCATATTTTTGCCTTGGAATGGGATGATTTAGATGTAGTAGCCAAATTGAACCATACCATGTGATGGTCACTGGCCCCCAGGTGACCTTCTACCTGGAGATCTGTGATCCCTTCTTTGTTAGTCAGTACTAGATCTAGGATAGCCCTGTCTCTTGTGGGTTGCTGTACCAGTTGTTTGAGGCCCTCCCCCTGCAGGGAATCCACTATGAGTCTAGTTCTGGCAGATGTTCCTGCTGGTATTGACCAATCTGTATCCGGCATGTTGAAGTCTCCCATTATCAGAACCTCCCTTTAGCTGTCATGTTTTGTATATCTTCTAACAGTAATGTGTCTATGTCCTCCCTCTGGTCTGGGGGCCTGTAGACAACCCCAGTTCTTATGGCTGTCCCATTTCCTGTTTCCAGGGTGACTCACAGTTCTTCTGGCTCCTTATGTGTATTCTGAATTTCTGTAGCTTTGATATTTTCATTAACATACAGGGCCACTCCTCCCCCCCTTTTTGCACCTCGGTCTCTTCTGAACAATTTCCAGGTTTTTTTCCCCTGGTCCTCCAGCGATAACACAAACTGTTTAACATTGGTTAGATGTATTTCTTGTAGCTGCTGCTTTCTACTGTGATATACCTTGGAATTATTGATTGTTTTGTCATACTGATGAATCTTGTTATGTCTGTTGTCTTTTGTCGTTCTGTCTTGTTCTGTAAAAGAAAACAAAAAATTCATTATAAAAAAAATCGATAGTTTTAAGGAGTAATCAGAAACAAAACTGAGGTAAGGGGCGGGGCAGGCTCTGTAAGGACTGAGTAAAGTTACATAAGAACCACAGGGCAGTTTCAATGGCTGGGGACATGGTGTGAGGACACGGAATATGGACTGGTGGGGGGATGGGTAACACATGGGAGAACCAAGACCTGTATGCACTGGATAGGCTGCACCTGAGTAGGGAAGGCTCAAGGGTCCTAAAAAAAAGCTGGGAGAGTTAATTACGGAGAAGTATCATTTAAACTAGGTGGGGGGGGGCAAACAGTACCACCAGGGAAGGGAGACCACCAGGCTGCCCCTCCAATAGACAGGCAGGAAGAGGAGAAGCAAAAGGCAAAAAGGGGAAGGGTTAGGGAAGAAGGAATTGGCAGGCAGGGGAATAACTTACAGTGGAGGGTGGTCTCACTGAATGCAAGAAACCTTTGCAATAAGGCAGTAGAACTGCAGGCTTTGATGGTGAAAGGGGAGGTGGACATAGCCGCAATAACTGAAACATGGGCCACCCAGTACCAGGACTGGGATCTAGCAATCCCTGGGTACAAACTGTACCATAGGGACAAAGGAAAAGGGGAGGAGTAGCTATGTATGTTAAGGATGGGATATTGTGCAGCAGGGAGGAAGGTGAGGAGGGCAAGGCCGAAGCCTTATGGATTCACCCACAGCATTCAAAGAGTAGGAAGGTGAGAATGGGGGTGGTGCATAAGCCTCTCTCCCAAAGTGTGGAAATGGACAGGGAACTGGGAGAACAAATTAAGGGGCTTGGCGGTAAGGGCAACATAGTGGTGGTCAGAGACTTCAATCTACCGGGGGTGGATGGGAACACCCCAGCCACCTCAAGTGCCAGAGAACAGGTCCTCCTAGAGGTCTTCCAGGACAGCTTCCTCACACAGAAAGTGATGAAGCTGATTAGGAAGGGGAACATTCTAGACTTAGTACTTACAGACGGAGAGCTAGTCCAGTCCAAGACACTGAGTTGGAAGACCCCGTAGCAGGAAGTGACCACCGCACAGTGTGGTTCTCCCTCAACCTGGGAATGGATGCAGCCAATACAAAAACAAAAGTGGTAGACTTTAAGAGGGCAGACTTTGGCAGGATGGGAATCATTTTGAAAGGGCACCTAGACAACATCAGCTCGGACATGGATGCAGAGCAGAAATGTAACATCATAAAGAGGGGTCTGGCAGAGGCCACCAGCTATTACACCAAGTGCCAAAGTAAGTAGGCCAGGAGCAAGAGATGTAGCTGGGTGAATGGAGAGGTAGTGGAAATGGTGATGGAAAAGAGAGCAGTCTTTAGAGAGTATAAAAGATCCTGCTGGGATGAGGATAGGAGGATTATGTGGAGGATTATGTGAAGAAATCAAGGGAGGTGAGCAAAGTAGTGAAGGCAGCCAAGGCTTCAAAAGCACTAAGGCTGGCGCAGGGGATAAGGGAAGGGTAGAAGGATTTCTTTAGGTATATAGGAGAGAGGAGAAATTGCAAGTACCAGATTGTGAGGATTAGGAAGGAGGGAGGTTGGGTAGAACAGGGAGCAGTGCAGGCCAAAGTACTAAATGAGTACTTCTGCTCAATGTTTACCAGGGAGAGGGATGGGCCTATACCCCAGGAGATGGGTGGAGGAGGTGACGGACGTAGACATCCAAGTTGACAGGCTGTTGGAGGGCCTAAGGTCCCTAAGGGTGGACAAGGCACCTGGTCCAGATGGAGTGTATCCTAGGGTACTCAGGGAGTTGGCAGAGGTCCTGGCAGGACCACTGGCAGATTTATTCAACACTTCCCTGAATACAGGATGCATACCCAGGAATTGGAGGATGGCATATGTGGTGCCAATCCATAATAGTGGGCCTAGAGATGAACCAGGGAACTACAGACCAGTGAGCCTTACAGCCATTGTGGGGAAGCTAATGGAGACTATACTTAAGGAAAGGCTGGTGAGTTTCCTGGAGGAGAATGGATTACAGGATGACAGGTAACATGGGTTTGTGTCTGGGAGATCATGCCAGATCAACCTTGTTGACTGTTTTGACTGGGTGACAAGGTCACTGGATAGGGGCCATGCAGTGGATGTCCTTTACCTGGACTTCAGTAAGGCATTTAACTCCGTGGCCCATGGAAGGCTGACCAGCAAGTTAAATAGTCTGGGAGCAGGGAGAAAACTGGTCGGTTAGATCAAGAGCTAGTTGTAGGGCAGGAAGCAGAGGGTCACAATTGGGGGAGAGCTCTTGGCACATAGGCAGTAACCAGTGGGGTCTTGCAGGGGTCAGTGCTAGGACCAATTCTATTTAACATATTCATAGCAGACATATCAAATGGGATAATGAGCAAGAACAACCTCTTTGCAGACAACTCTAAGATCAGTGCTGAGGTGGATAGTGGAAGGGGGTAAGGTGCTGCAAGAGGATTTGGCGACCCTTGAGTGCTGGTCAGCCACATGGCAGCTGGGGTTCAATGCCAAAAAATGCAAGGTCTTGCACTTGGGGGCAAAAACCCCTAAGAACAGCTACTGGTTGAGGGGAGGGCAGTTAGCCATAATTCATGCAAGGTGCGGGGGGGGGCATTTGCATCTATTTATGGCCCCATTTGCATGCCATTAGCATGCAGGTAGCCGATCCCCGAGGACTTGCGCCTGGCGCCCTACCAGGCAGCAGCCATCGGGGACCGAAGCCCCCTGCAGCCCGATCGCAGACATAAGTTAACCCCACTGGCCCGATCACGGGCATATGTTTAAACACCCCTCCCCGACTGGCCCGATCACGGGCAAAAGTGAAAATAAAACCCATCCCCACCAGCCCGATCGTGGCACCAAAGTGTCCAACCCCCAAGAACATATCCCTGGTGGTCCAGTGGACCGTGAAGCCCGATCGCAGGCAGCAAAGTGATTAAACCTCCCCAAGAACATATCCCTGGTGGTCCAGTGGACGCTAAGCCCGATCGTGGCACCAAGTGATTAAACCTCCCCAGACCATATCCCTGGTGATCTAGTGTCCCCACCCACCACCATGAAGCCCCACCACCCAGCCCCGGCAGCATCCACCCGCCTGCTGACTGCCTGGGCGGCACACCCATTGGTGCAGAGCAAGAGCCAATGGGCATGCAGCCCAATTGCATAGTAGTCCAGATATGTGAGTGTGAATTCACATATCTGGTAAGGGTAAGTGGTTTAAACACTTTGCTGCCCGCGATTGTGCTTCACGGTCCACTGGACCACCAGGGATATGGTCTTGGGGGTTGACACTTTGGTGCCGCGAACGGGCTGGTGGGGGGGTGGGGTTTATTTATTACCTGCCCGTGATCAGCCAGCCTGGGGAGGGGGGTGTTTTCAACATATGCCCGCGACGCCACTGGGGAGGGGTTACTATATGACCACGCATTGGGCTGCGGGGGGTATTAGAGAGTTGAGGCCACCCACAGGTGGCAGCTGCTGTATTGCGCCTGCAATGCGGCAGCTCACTGGGTGGCCCTCAACTTACTCCTTTTGGCTCCAAGTTGTGCAGGCGCAGGTTGGGGTTGCTGCACAACTCTGCACAGCCCACTGAATATCGGGCTGTGCAAGCTTACGGTTCCTCCGGTTCAGCACGCCTTTCATTAGCATTGGCGCTTTTGCTCAGCTTGACTTGGGGGGCGAACTGCTTCCTGCTGAATATGGCAGGATGGCGCAATTTCAGACTTGCGCAGGCGCAACACTATTGCGCATGGCGCAACCCTTTTGAATATCCAGCCCCACATGCGCAGCTCCACCTTGCAGATATACTTGCACATTTCTGTCTGCCAATGTCTCTGTATTTTACCTTTATTTCCTCCCCATCAACCCCCTTCCTGTTCCCCAGATCACACCTGAAAATGAACTGTTAGCTCAGTCTACCTTCTTGGTCAATTTGTAAATAAAAAGTTGTGTTCCCACTGGGATGTATTCTTTTGCGTGTTGTTGCTAAAGCAATTTAGAGATTCCAGCCACACAAAAAGAATACTTAAATGCTCTGACGTGGAACCTTTGTGAAAGAGCCATGGCCCAAAGGTATTTGTAATCCTAGACTTGATAGATAGATAGATAAATAAATAAATAAATAAATAATGATAGTCATAGCCCTGATGAACATACTTCTTATAATAATACTGTAGCACAATCTTTGCCTTTCAGGCTACAGCCTCTGAGGCACAAACAAAATGGTTAGACATTCCTTTAGCCACCTAGGAAACTGGTTAGCATTTGGCTATGTGGCTACTGGCTAGTAGGTGTATAGAATTATGAGTAAATAAACAAAATGTGGGCAATTTGAATCACCCTGTGTGCACTGCCTAATAGCACCAAAAGTGCTACATTGCAGAATTAGAATCAGTATTCCCCCAATACATCTCATACCGAAACAAGGTTTCTACATTACTCATTTTAAAGCTATGAGCCATTTTGTAAAAATGTCACTCCCTGTTTAAAAAAAATTCATACCAAAATGAGGTTTCTACATTACTCACTTTAAAGCTATGAGCCATTTTGTAAAATTGTCACTCCCTGTTAAAAAAGAGCCAGTTTCAGTGAAGAGTTCATACTCCCACTTACCGTCATAACTGTATCTTTGCTGCCATTGCTCTCCCCTTATGCCATCCTTGCAAACTCATTTTTGGCTGCCTTACCAAACCTTAGCTTTAGTCCCCTGGTCGCCCTCTCCTTTTAGGGCCTCGGGCTCACCTCTGGCTGCCACCACCCTAACCTTAACACCATAAGCTTCGCTGCCCCTTCTTCTTCCCTGAAACTGCCGCCTAGCTACTCTACCTCTACTTCCCCGGGCCCTCTCTCTCCTTTTTCCCTCACTTACCTAGCACCCTGTTTACCCTTTCTCCTTCCCCTCCATATTTTGTGATCCACAACTGTTCAGGCATTCTGAAGATCCTGTTCCATCACTCTTCCCTTGATCCTTTTAGCAAAGCATCATGTATACTTGCTTACGGTTTATGAATAATCAGTGTATGTACTACTGCATTATTCATGCATACCTTGTCGGTAAACCCAATAATAATTGTATATAAGCTGTTGTATATTCACCTGGTTAAAGTAATAATACATTTATACACATGTAATATGGCACTATGCTGTTAATTTTAGCTGTGTTATATGATCTTTGACCATGAGTGGTTGTGACTACGTGTAGGCACTGTTTCTTTTTTTTGGACTTCTGGTAGAATGTGCTGCTGTGTATTATGTACTATCTGTTAGTTATGCTGCTATGTATTATGTACTATCTGCTAGTTATGCTGCTATGTGTAACCCCCCTGCAAATGGGGGTTCCCAAAAGTCTTCCAGGAGCTTGCCTGAATGCTCCAAGTCTGGGTGGTGTTCGGCGTTTAAGCTGTTTAAATGTGGTTCCAAGTGAGTGCTATTTGAGCCTCCACATACTGTCTCTTTAAGAGCTGTCTGCTTGCAGACTTAATAAGCTTGTATGGGGGGACTGTGTATTTAATGCTCAAATCCCGCCCGAGCTTCTGTCAATTTGCTCCGTTTCTGCCGTCGCTACATGTGCAGAGGGAGAGCCTTGCTGAAAGATATAGCTATTTGCCAGAAATCATTTGGAGTGACTGAGAAAATGTAGTTTGTCTAACATGTCTTCATTTCAGCATGAACTGTTTCAGTGTAGCTCTTTCATTTTGGTCCTGAACTGCTGAAATGGACCAATCAATGGGAAGGGGTTCCTTAAAATGGAGCCTGTGGACGAATCGGAATTTGGACTCTCAATTTTGAGCCAGCCACAAGGGGATTGTATGGGCAGTGACTCTGGGAAATGTAGTTTTGACCTTGGCACTTTTTTTCACCAACAGAGGGAGTCTCATTGTGAGTGACAGATGAACCAGCCAACAGAATGGTGTGGAGCTAAAGGAAATGCCCTGATCTGTGACTGGAAAGATCAGATCAGTTGTGACAGTGAAGAGAGAAGGAGCTTTGTGCGTCTGCGGTGTATAGTTTTGCACGGGAAATGCATGTGAGGCCCTGAGGTTTGGCCTGCAGCCGTTGTAAGTGCCAGTTTGAACTGAATCCAATTTGTGAGGAGAAAGGAGGAAGTCTGAAGAGAAGAAACCAGGCTCACCCTGTAGAAGACCGGAGAAATTGCTGAATCGCGCTCGGTCTGTCAGGAACTGAAGCTACTGTGTGTGCTTCCGGGTATTTTGCAGTAATTGCGATCAGGATCTAGGAGCAGCCTGCCTGGTATAGTACTTTCCTTTTACATATGAATGTGTGTAGTGCTTGTGGGGAATCACTATTTCCACTCCCCTTGTACTGTGTGCTGTGTGTTGAAGCTGGAAGCAAACCCCAGCTTGTCTTGGACTAAATCCATTTGCTATCTACTGCAGTGGGGTCCAGTCACAAGGACCTTGTCTCCATGCCCTGTTGTTCTGGCAACCCAGAAGAATATCCACCAACCGGTTCTCAGCTTGGATATTGTGAGTACAAATCAGAGTATTCCACTGCAGCCTGTTTTCAATTATAAGTGTGTCATCTAATTATTGTTTCACTTCTTCATGGACTGAGCCATCCGGCTGCGGATTACAATTGGGTGTTGTGCATATATTTTCTTCTACAGGGCCCTGTCCATCTGCACCTGCCGGCCAACCCCGGGCAATGGACCTGGCTAGCCCCCCCCCAACCTGGGTACCCAGATTGTGACTTTTGAGACCCTGTATGTGTGCACAGTACTGTGATTTAATTCTGCCAATTAACCTGATTGCCCCCTCCTGTGTTACTGTCCCCTAAATAAATCAGATTTGTTGTTGTTATACTATATACTGTCTGTGGTGTTGGTACTTGTGGAAACAGTATTGTATTTTGCTATGTATGTTGTTTAACCTTATTTTACAGGGGGTCCTCAGAGATGTGCTGGAGAATCAGTCTCAAGGGTAAGTGGTACTTTATGAGTGAACAGTGTGTATACATGGGGTATTGGGGCTGTAACTCCTGTGTACTGTGTGAGCCACTAGAGGGAATAAAAGGGGGGGTCTCAGTGTCCCAGAGGGCTGTGACCAAGCTAGTCTAACCACTACAAACCCTGACCTCTGGGTGGAGGCACCCACCATAGAACCTAGGCCCCTCAACCTGTCAGTAGTCAAGCAGGCAGGGGTAGTAGCCCTTGGGACAGCGCCACCTGGGGGTTACATATGTACTATGTACTATCTGTTAGTTATGCTGCTATGTATTATGTACTATCTGTTAGTTATGCTGCTATGTATTATGTACTGTTAGTTATGCACTATGTATTATGTACTATCTGTCAGTTATGCTGCTGTGTACTTTGAACTATGTGTT
This sequence comes from Neoceratodus forsteri, assembly GCA_016271365.2. Lineage (NCBI taxonomy): Eukaryota > Metazoa > Chordata > Ceratodontiformes > Ceratodontidae > Neoceratodus > Neoceratodus forsteri. The sequence continues at coordinate 896,615,585 of CM028136.1, forward strand.
GTGTGTCTGATCCCAAGTCCACCTTATAAATGAGTTTTCCTCAACAGGGCTCCACCCCTCAAAATAAAGAATTGATTGATTGCTTGATTAATAGCAGCAATGTTCCCTTCCCCTACTCCTCCTGGCTTTTCAAGTGCATTTTGTATGTATTGTTTATGAAAGGCCAGTATTGGAATTACAATTTATGAGCTTTGGGAGCTATGGGGCCAATGAGGGTACTATCTTTAAAGAGGAAGTCCGGCCAAAAGTGCTACATCACAGAATTAGAATCAGTATTCCCCCAATAAATCTCATACCAAAATGAGGTTTCTACATTACTCATTTTAAAGCTATGAGCCATTTTGCAAAAATGTCACTCCCTGTTCAAAAAAGCCAGTTTCGGTGAAGAGCCACTGATGATGTCATAACAAGAACTCACACCCTTGTCCTCCCTGTCCGCAACCTTAATATGACCTATTTTTCCAATGTTTAAGAAACTGTAGCTGAAGTAATCATTTTTAAAAAAAAACTGATATAGGGTTGGCTATAGTAGTTGCATTTCCATTTTCCAGAATGTTCAAGTGCATGGTACTATACTTTAGAATGTGTCAGAAGGTGGTTTTGAAATACAGTACTGAACCAAGGTATAGAATGTCAAGGTGTTACACAATTTTAAAATGTTGGGTGGGAAATGCAATCTCAGAATGTGGCAGGGGTGTGCCATTTTGAAATGTGGTGGAACACTCAATCAATGAACATGACAGGAACAGACATCGAGGAATTTGGCGGGGACTGGCAATTTCGGAACATAGTGGGGATGCACATGGTCAGAATATGACAGGATACATCATTTTGTTCTGAAATTGCTTGTCCCTGCCACATTCCATAATTGTACATCCCCACCACATTCCAACATTGTGAATCTCAGCCACATTCTGAAATTACGCATCCCAACCACATTCCAAATTGCACATAAAGCATGAAGACGGGTCCTGGGGCCAGACAAGCTCAGGTATACTTGCAAACTCTTTGAACAAGTCAAATGGCTCAACCTGAATGCAAGGACTAAATTCCAGTACTGCCTACAGGGTAAAAAAGCGCAACTGGGTTTTTCCCCTCCATGTATCTTCCAGATCTTTAATCCAGCCCATTCACAGCACTTTACTAGAGGCAATGCCCACGGCTCTCTCAGTATCTCTTTCAGGAGAACATTGCTAGACAGACATCGTTTGCCTACAGGGCCCCACTCTGGATGAATGAGCTCCCTGCCTCTATAACTAATGTCATGACTCTGCCAGCCTTCAAGCATAGGTTGAGCAGCACCTAGCAAATGACAGTACTGAGTGCCGCCCATCAACCTAACACTATCTTGGTGCCACCCTCTCCTCACTCATCAGTATTTGTGAAGGCCTACCCAGTTTGACTCTTAACCCTAGAAATTTACTCTCCCCAACTATGCACTTTGCACTCTACAATTGAGGGTCCTCCTCTTAGCTCACTATCTTTACTACTGGCTTGGCCAGTCCTCCTAATCCTATTCTAGATACCCCCACCTTCTCCCTCCCCTGCTCCAACCCCACACTACCCTCTCTGTTTCACCCTTAACTACTTCTCTCATCATGCCACCCCTCTCCTCTAACTTTCTCCCTTCCTCATTCCCTGCACGACCTTTCCAGGTAACTCCAGCCGTAGCAACATATGTGGCAACGCTGTTTCCCAGCTGCTCCTGCTGCAGTATAGTGTTTCAGTCATTTACACAGTTCTCTGAGATTTTTTGCCCTGTAATCCTGAATTGTTTAACTGTTTATGGTAACTTGATCTGACTTGCTACCTGTACTCTGAACTTTGTCTTAATGTACTGCACCTATGTCCAAGCTCTGTGTTTGATGCGGAACCTTTGTAAACAAGCTTTTAGCTCAAAGGTACTTTCCGAATAATTAATAAATAAAAAACATCCTCACCACATTCCAAAGTTGTGTTTCAATGCCACGTTCTGAAATGGTGTCACCGTCACATTCCTAAACTGTTCAGCACCGCCACATTCCATAATTGTGCAACACCACCACATTCCAAAATTGTGTATCACTGCCACATTCCAAAATTATGCATCACTGCCACATTCCAAAATTGTGCATCACCACCACATTCCAAAGTACCACATTCCAAAATTGTGCATCACCACCACATTCCAAATGTGTGCATCACCGCCACATTCCAAAATTGTGTATCACTGCCACATTCCAAAATTGTGCATCACCGTCACATTCCAAAATTGTGCATCACTGCCACATTCCAAAACTGTGCATTATTACCACATTCCAAAAATGTGCATCACCATCACATTCAAAAAACTGTGCATTACTGCCACATTCCAAAATTGTGCATCACCACCATATTCCAAAATTGTACATCACTGCCACATTCTGAAATTGTAAAAATAACAAAAAGAGGTACTCAAGATGCCAGAATAAACAATTTAGGAATTTTATTTGTGTATCACTACCACATTCTAAAACTGTTTCATCACTGCCACATTCTAAAACTGTTTCATCACTGCCACATTCCAAAATTGTGCATCACTGCCACATTCCAAAATTGTGCATCTCTGCCACATTCCAAAATTGTGCATCACTGCCACATTCCAAAATTGTGCATCACTGCCATATTCTGAAATTGTAAAATTAACAAAAAGAGGCACTCGAGAAGCCAGAATAAACATCAATTTAGGAATTTAGGAATTTTATTGTCGATTCATGTGGACACTGGCTGCCCACTCCAGCACTTTGTCCAATGAGTCTTCGTTCTGAAACTGTGCATTACTGCAACATTCCTTAAATCAAAAAATTGGTCTACTTTATCGTCTCTCTCTCCTTACCTCTCAGGGGATGCTCACCTAGCTATCTCCAGGTCCTCTCTTCTGACCCTTCTTATGTATGGGGCCCCCTTGGTTCAGGTCACTCATGACACTGCCCTTTCAAGGTTAAGAATGATATACCATAGGATTGGGCACTTTGCAGCTGGTGCCCATTCTACAGCCCATCATTGTGGAATATTAGCTTCCCTGGACTGGTCTCCATTTGAAAACAGAATGCAATATCCTTTATTCTATCTTACTTATAAGTTATTTCAACCCCTGCTCCCACCTAGCCTAATCAGCATCATTCAGCAAGGGCAGTTTACTCACCTCCTAAGATCCTCAGCCCTCCCGCTGCTGGTTACACCTCAAGCTCAATTCGCATCTGGGAGAAGGTCATTTTCTGACACTGCCCCATATTTGTGAAATACCCCACCATCCAAGGTGCTCGAAAGCCCCACTTAGGCACTCTTTAAGAAACAACTAAAATCCCTCCGCTGGTCTACGCCCCCTGTACGTGTTAGCACCATACTGTGGGTCTAAGAGTAAATAGCAATCCCTGTTTATCCTGTCCTAATCTCTTCCTTACCCTTGTTCTGCAGCAGCACACATTGTTGACTTTCATGATGTGCATACTTAATATTTGTGATTTGTGCTCAATAACCTGCTGTAACTAATAATGCTGTTAGTTTGGTTTCTCTCATGATATTGGTTTTCTGTATTTGGTGGTTTACTTTTGTTTATGTTATCAAGTCCCATTTGCAGACAGTCCCCTCGTATGCTTAGGTTCTCCTCCCTTCCCCTTCTTGTAACTCCTACACCATGGTTATCCATAGACAGGAGATCTTTTGCTTTCTCTGCTTTGTCTTTATAGAACTCCTACCACATACAATTTTATCCAGCACTTCCCACTCCCTATTCCAACACTCCCTTTTGCTCCACTTCTGGACCTCCTCTCACTGTACTTGCTTCAGATGACAGCACCCATACCACTTGTGCCTCACGTCTTTGGGCATGGCCAGTCTTAATGTTATACAGCATTGCTGTATGCATCACTGCCTTGTGGGCTTTATGTTCGACACCTTATCTAATTGTATTGTAATATTTTAAACTACTATTGCACTGTTTGCTCGACTAGTGTTCTCTGCATATGTTGAAGATGTCCTTGTTAACCTTGCTCTTCTCCATTCTGTAAGCACTGTACTCTATCTCTGTACTTGCATGTAACCATTATTGGATGTACAAACCTTATAAATGTTTGTTTGATCCTGGGTCGCCCCTGAAAAAAGGGCCTGTATTGTCTCAGTGGGCCCACCCAGTTACCAAAATTCAAATAAATAAACTGCCTACCTTGCTTGTACTAGGACTGCTGTGCATTCATTCCACGCAATGTATGAATTTACCATATGGAATTTTATGTGTAACTGTCAGTGTCAGTGGCTCAGCAGGTTGCATACCCACCTCTGAGACCAGAAGATCAGAAGGCTGTGAGTTCTAGTCCCACATTAGGAACTTGTGGTAAATCCCAATGCTAACACTGCAGTGCATCATGAGGGGGATGCTGCTCTCCTGAGGTGCCATCTTTTGGATAAGATGTTAAACCGAGGTCCCGCCTGCCTGTTCTGGTGGTCATTCAGGTGGACATTAAAGCTCCCATGGCACTCCTCAAAAAGAGTACGGAAATTTAGTTTATTCTTTTTTTGCAGTTAATTCATTTTCTTCCTGGTCCCTGTCAGCAGTCACTCCTTTCAGTTTCCCAGCTCCATCCCCCACTCGCCGCTCAACCTCCAGCTGCCCCACGGCTTACCCCCCATGGTGGGGCAGTGAGGAGCCCCTCAACCTGCCTCTCACAAGGATTCGGTGCTGGAGGTGTATGGCTGTCAATCACGGGCGCAACGCCTGCAAGGACCGACCGCCATGAAGCATGCCAGGACCTTCTTTCCACCTGATTTTTGTTTCCTCAAGCCTAGAATGTGCAATGACACCCAAGAAGTGAACGTGCACACTCCCGTACACATTCCTCCGAATGTCTGCCTTGGCTTCCCCTGCTGTAGCCTCAGCGTCCTAGCTCCCAGCCTCCGCTAGGAGCCAGCAGTGCACCGAGTGCTGCTGTCCCCCCTCCCCGGAGAAGGAGAGCAGTCCAATGGATGCTCGATCCTTCTCCTCCCCACCAATCCCCAGTGGCCCCTGCTCATTCCCAAACATGGGTCACCGACATCGCACAAGGTAAGGTGTCCTGCACCTCAGCCCTCAGTGCCACTTGGCCGACGGAAATTTAGTTCATTAAAGAAATCATACATAACTATTGAAACAAAATATTATACTTAACAAGAATCCAGGAAATAGCAAACAAAAGACAAGAAAACATTAACATCACTCTTTTTTTCCTCTTTTTTTTCCAATGGAAAGAAAATCCTTATAACTATCTATACCTCTATTTTTATTTAAGTAGCTGGGAAATTATTGTCTATTATCCATTGTAAATTTTTCCATACTTTTAAAAATGAACCTTTATTAGCAAACTTTAATTTATTATAGTAAATATCCCTAATTTATTTCAAAATCTTCCCCTGTAATTCTATATGAGACACATTTTGCTGAAGTGTAAAAAGACACCTCATATTCCAAATGTACTATTTAAAAACAGCAAAGGTAATGTTCAGAGTACTTTTGTCTCATTTATCCAGATAAACTATATATCTGCCATATATTAAAACTTTATAATTTACCAAAGAAAAGATTTCTGCCTCCCAATAATGTGCTACAAAATCCCAAAAGTTTGAATATAGGAACATGAAAAAAATAAATGTTCTAGTATTTCATCTTTATTTATACAATTTAATCGAGAACATATCCTCTCTTCCACTCTTTTATGGTTTTGATTTACTTTTACATTAAGCCGTTCATGACAGCACTACCATAACATATCTTTATATTTCTGAAGTATCCATTTATCTACAGTCTAATTAGAGTTTGCAGAGAAGAAATACACTCTAAAGGACATCTTGGAAAAATCACCTGTTCCGAATAAGATGTTTCTATAACATACATATTTGTTTCTTTGTTTTAATGAAAACCTGAGCACTTGAAATAAGCCACACTTTCATTTTTACAAACACTTCTCTTAGATACAGTGGTTTCATAAGGTCTGAATGAATAACTTTCAGACTTCCAGCTTCCCATGCTACGTACCATGTTGATATAGTGGAAAGGAATATAGGTGTCCAGATTTTTCCTAAATTACTAAGTATAGGCGTGATATTATTAAATATAAATTGGCAGTAAAAAAAACAAGATGGGTTCACCATACTTAAACATCCCTTCTTTAAGGGTAAGTATAATTTTTTTCCTTTTCATGGGATTCAGTCTGCTCCCCAAATGGCTTTAAAAAAATAAACTTAAAATTGTGGTCTTTCTGTCCTTGGGTGGAAGAAATATGTTACTTAAAGAAATAACGGTAAAAGATAAGTTTTTATCAAACAGATCCTCTTGGTTTTACTCATTGTCCATTTATTCCATCTCATGACCATCGGAGTCCCTTGCTCGATTTTCTTGTCCCAATTTAAACAATCCAACTGAGTCTAGCCAAACGGTATACCTAAAATAGGTATAGGTTCTCTAGTTAAAACTATTCCTGCTACCTGTTGCTTAAAGATATTTTTTTTCCTAATTCCCTACCTATACTTTTATCAGTATTTAAAACAGCCCCAGAGACTGTCCCATACCTGGAACATATCTCTACTGCGGAATCAGGGTCATTCAAAAATAAACAAATGTCATCCGTATAAGCCATTACTGTAAAAGGAACCCTGTGTTAAAAAACCTGAATAGGGGTTATAACAGGTGTTTCATTTAAATATCTTAATAAAGGATCAATACCAAATACATATAGAAGGGGACTGATGGGACAACTGTGTCTGACCCCCTTTCCTACAGTTAACATAGGGCCACAAAACCCATTAATTTGTGGAATGATCACCACATTTTGTATAAAGCTTTCAACCAGGTGATGAAAGTTTCTGGAATACCATATTGCTGTAAAGTGAAAAATAAAAAAACATGACTAATGGACTCAAAAGTCCTTTGTTGATCAAGAGACAGAATATAGCCATACAGACCACTGTAATTATCCATTTCTATTGCTTCCCTCAGTAGAATAAGCTGTTCCGTTATTGACCTGTTAGGTACAGCACATGATTGAGCTGTCGTGATTAAATATGGAGCTACAGTCAATAAACGTTTGGTTAAGATTTTTGCTAAGATTTTAAAATCCACATTGAGGAGACTAATGGTTCTCCAATTAGTTAATTTTTTGTCTCCTTTTTTATGTAAAAAAATAAGAATCCCCGCTGTCATTCCTAAAGGCAAACTGTTGTCTGGTATCTTGTAAAAAAAATATCTGCCTTATTTTGTCACAGATGTGAATACACCCCATTTCTTTTACCATTATTCTTAATACTGTTAACATTAACAGTAACCAAAGTGAGGGGGGAAATGCATAGAAAAGGAGAAAACTGAAAAAATGATTCATTCCATCACCTATTGTGTTTTTTTCCTACTACTTCTACCTTCCATCCCCAATTTCTTTTTTGATCGTTTAAGCTTCCCTTTTTGCTTGTTAATGTGCAGGCTTTCTGATTCACTAGTATCAGGTTCAGAAGAGGCCTCTGGCTGTCCGGAATTTAATGAAGAACCATCTGAACCATCTCCTGAGCCTTTAGCTAAAGGTTGATATTTATTGGAAGTGGGCATGACAGATTATTTTAGGCATCTTAGGCATAGGTTGCTGCCATGCCTGCCTCTGTCTGGTATTGAATCTTTTTTGAGGCTCATTTTCTTGAGAGGCTGGTTTTGGGGGTGGGGGCATTATGACTGTATCTTCCACCTTCTTTGCCTGAGCTGCAGTCACATCTATTGCATCCACTCTGACATCTATTTCTGGTGCAGGAGGTTCCTCTTCTAAGGATGCTAAATTTCTTTGAATTTGTTCCCCCATCCCTTCTGCTTTAGAAATGTCTGGGGCCTGGTCTTCAAGTGAGGACAGGGAGGGACCAGACTCAGAATTACATGTCTGATTATTTGAGTATGTTCTCTGTGCTAGTGTTACTAAGAGTCTTTGTTCTTCAGTATCTGCAGATTCTGGCATAGTGTGAGCAGATTTGGGACATTGTACATAAGAATGACCTTTCATCCCGCACAAATTACAAATTGCCTCGCCCCTACATTGACTGCTTGTGTGACCTAACATATTACATAATGAACATCTTAAACGATCACATGTGCTACTTATGTGCCCTGGGGAACCACATTTGTAGCACATCTTGAGCTGCCCTTGATAGAAAAGCACTCCCATGCCCCCCCCCCAGAAAACAACAATTTGGGAGATGCTACAATCTTTGCTCCGTGGACCTCAAAATTACTCTAATCTTCCATCCTCCTCTCCAGATGCTCTCTGAGTCAAAGATACACTTCTGGATGGCCTATTACAGTGCAATGTTGTTTCAACCAGAAAGTGAGGTCAGTAACACTTATGTCCTCATTTCAAAACAAAATGGTGACAGTTCTGTGTGCTGGTTTTGTTAAAGGAATCACCTCCAATGGTGTCCATAAAGGTTTATTCTTAACCCTATGATACCTATTCCAGAAGGCCTCCAAACTGCTATTTAATTTAAAACTTACATCAAAGGAGGCCTCTCCAGACACATGAATCATGGCATACAGTTCCGTAGTGTGAAAATGCAAATTTTCTTTCAATAAAGTCCTTCCCACATAAACCCTATCTGGGAAAATGTCTAGCCCTCCTTTATACAAAATACGCACAGTGTTATGTCTCTTTGCTGGGTACACCAGTTTATGAAAAAGGAAGCATAAGATCTTAATTGTTGTCCCCTCTCAGGCACTGAAGTATTTTTTTTCAGGTGCTTCCGAACAATTACTGGACCGGTCATGATTTAGTCCTGCAATATCAGATATGTCTGAAGGATCACTAAATATATCCCTCTCCCCTTGTTTTAAAGTTATTTCTTCTTTATTTGTCACTGTTGGGATGTCCGTTTGACCCATTGGTAAATGTAGTACAGGATATTGAGTAAAATTCAATTCAGTGGGCATTTCAAGAGGATCTGTAACAATCGCATCATTATTGGGAACACTGACATTCTTTGCATCATTTATACTAGTATTCACAGTTTGTGCATTAACTGCTGTATTACTATGCTGTTGTGCTGTGTACTGATGCGCAGAAGTGCTAACCCCTTGTACCCAAATGGATGCGAATCCCGATGTCCTGTCTCCGGAATCTGGCAACTGCACCCATCCTGCTGCTTTCAGGGTTGTTTCTATTGTCCATGGTTCCACATCGGTTTCTACCATGTCAGCCCAAGTAGTTCTTGAAGGTATCGTTTTTTTAATCGTTCTTGCCACAATTTATTTATTTATTGAAACGTTTCACCTGGTAAGGTACACTGAACAACAAGTTGCTCATCTCATGGTACAACCTGGGGGAGAGGGAGTGGGAGCAATTTTCTCAGTGCATGCCTTAAAGGAAAAAATCATTGCACTGTCCTGGTCATCTTTTGTAGAGAAGCTCATTTTCTCAGGGAGAGCAGGTTGCACAATCTCCTGAGCCATTGGTACTCTCTCCCTCATTAAGCTGCTACTGTCCTGGGTTGTCCGATTATCCTGGTTATCCACTTTTAAAGCTTGCAATTTGCACTCTGCCAGCGCCGCACTTAGCTCCACTTTCCGTTCCAAAAACTGTTCTTCTTCAACTCGCAACAAATCCTCTAGCATCTCTTCAGAACGAGCATTAAGGTTGCATACCTCCGCCACCGCTGAAAGTTTTCTGGCCTTATCTGGTATGTCCTCCTCATTTGTTGACACCGTGACTTCCATTGCTACTGATTGCATTGTTTCTGGTATTGCTGCCAGATCATAAAATTCTTCCAAATCCTTATCTGAGTTTGTTGGGGAGAAGACCTGCTCCTCAGCTACCCGCACCTCCAGCATCTTGCTAGCCCAGCAACAGAATGAGTCATCCATCCTCTGATGACCAGAGGTTCCCCCTACAGGTCAGTAGGCGAATTTCTCCCGGTGTTGTGGCCAAATTTCCCCCACTCACTAAAAATTCCACCAACAGCTTAATCTGGTTCAATTTCAGTTGGTTACCATCTGTATCCACCTTCCCCCCAACCCCAGGTCACCCCTGAAAAAGGGACTTCTAGTCTCAATGGGCCTACCCAGTCAACAAAATTCAATAAATAAATAAATAAACTAATTCCAGGTCACCCCAGAAAAAGGGATAAATGGTCTCAGTGGGCTTACCCAGTCATAAAAATTAAAAATAAAATTCAGAAATCATCGCAACATTCCAAAATTGAATGCCACCGCCACATTCCAAAATTGTGCCTCACATTCCCACAACTGTGCATCACTGCCACATTCTCAAAGTGTGGCATCACTGCCACATTCTGAAATTGTGTGTCAACACCACATTCCAAAATTGTTCATCACCGCCATATTCCGAAACCATGCATTACCACTACATTCCGAAACTGTGTGTCACCACCACATTCTGAAATTGTGTGTCACTGCCGCATTCCATAATTGTGCATTATGGCCACATTCCGAAATTGTGTGTCACTGCCACATTCCATAATTGTGCATCACGGCCACATTCTGAAATCGTGCATCACCACCACATGCCAAATTTAAGCATTTATGACACATTTCAAAATTACATATCCCTGCTGCCTTCCACAATTATGTGTCTCCTGCATTTCAAAATTGTGTATCTCTGCCACATTCTAAACGTATATATGACACCACTACATTATGAAATTTAGCATCTCTGCCCCATTCCAAAAGGTTATGTCCCAGCAGCCTTCTGAGACTGTGTCATTGCAGCATTCCACAATTACAACCTGGTGGCATTTTGAAATCTCATACCTGCAGTGTTCTAAAAATTGCACACAACTTTGTCATTCTAAAGTCATTTTTGCCACTGCATTCCAACCCCCACCCCATCACATTCTGAAGTACTGTTCCTTACATCTTCACATTATCAAAATGCATGTGCTGACCCACCCAGTGTCAGCTTTGCTTTCCGTTTTCAGATATTTAGTAAAACTGAGGTTTTATGTAACATGGGAGGAATAAATACTACAAGGTAGCTTGCATGATGAACTAGGCTGCGAGTTCTGGTTATGACATCATCAGTTAGTAGCTCTTTACTGAAACTGGCTTTTTTGAACAGGTAGTGTATTTAGAGTTACAAAATGATGTGTAACTTTTAAACAAAGTAACTTAGAGATCTCATTTTTGGCATGAGGTTGACTGGGGATATGCTGATCCAAATTCTGAATTTATTGTTGCCAGAACTTAGCCCTTGACTATTTCCTAGTGCAGTTTTGTGCACTACAACACTTCCATGCTCCCATAATTTTCAGGAGAATCTGGGGTATGCCATCCGGATGGCTTAGCAAGGACCTCCTAGTGCATCTAAAAACCCATGACAAGTGTTGGGCCAAATTTAGAACCTCTGGCTTACTATCCAACCTGCAGGTATACCGGTCCAAATGTAATCTTTGTTAGTGTGCTATCCAACTAGCCAAAAGCTCCTACTGTAAAAACCTGCTGTTCAATGCTGCTGGTGACCTGTAAAAATGTTTTTTTATAGAGATTTTTATGGTATTTTTTGTAGGTTTTTCTCCCACTTTCCCCTGCCTTAGGCCCTGGCACACAGCAGTATGTGCATGTGGAGGCACGCACACACACTGGAAGCCAGCTCAGAGTCAGCCCCATCTGCCAACCTGTACTGCCACTCCCTACTCGCCTGCGCTACCCCAGTGGACCTTCACCCGGTGGGGGTGGGACTATGAGGGGGGTGATAATCCACTCCCACCACCCCCAAGAGAGGAGAGAAGCCTGCCGGCTTGCTTAATCCTGCTCCTCCCTCCCCCCCAGTGCTAGCACCCAGATAACCCTAGGTCACTCCTGAACCCGGGTCACCTGCATAACACGAGGTAAGGCGTCCAGTGCCTCAGCCCTCAGTGCAATTGGGCCGGAAGACCCTAAAAAATGTGGTGCCCACATAAAGAGTTTTGTGGGGTCTGGAAAATCCCAGTCTCCCAACGACATGGTAATTAATGGTCAACACTGCAATAATCCAACTACAATTGCCAACTCCTTTAAAGAGGTATTGTGATGTACAACTTTGGGCTCCATAGCCCAGTACCCTAGGATGGCGATAGCCCCTCTGTGTAAAAAATAAATTTTTTTACTCACTCAGTAAAGTGTGGGAAGGGATCGTAATTCAGTCCAAACTGTGAGCCAGCCGATTCCTTCCCACTTTCTGGTTCCACCTGCTCCACCCAGCGCTCCCCATTTTGTGATATTTAACCAGGGGCGAGCAGGGGACACACCTCATACAAGTCTATGGGGCTTGATTTAAAAACATTTTTACAGCACTTCAGTGTACCTTTGCTTAAAACTGAAAGCCACCGCTCAGCTAATAGATCCTGTTAATTGAGCGGTGGCTTTCAGTTTTATGCAAAGGTATACTGAAGTGCTGCAAAAATTTTTGAAATTAAGCCCCATAGACTTGTATGTGACATGTCCCTGCGCTCTCCCTGGTTAAACGTCACAAAACAGGGGAGCGTGGGGGCGGAGCAGATGTACCAAGAAGTGGGAAGGGATTGGCTGGCTCACAGTTCAAACTGAATTACGATCCTTTCCCACACTTTACTGAGTGAGTAAAAAATAAAATTTTTTACACAGAGGGGCTAGCTCCACCCCAGGATAATGGGCTATGGAGCCCAAAGTGGTATTTATTATATATCACACATTTACTTTAACCAACACTGCTCCGACTTAATAAGTACACCAGTTTCTTCTCCTCCCCCAGTGTTCCTGATCCTCATCCCACATGTCCCTCCTTCAACACCTCACCTCCCACTGTTTCCACTTTCGTGTGGTAACCAGTAAGGAGGTTAATGATCTTCTTGGCACTATCTCTGACAGTAGTAGCACTGGAGCTGACAGTCTTGAGCCCCGCCTTCTCAAGCTGGCTGCTCCTCTTCTTGCTGCCCCACTGGCTAGAATATTTAACTTATCGCTCTGCTCGGGAGTTGTTCCCCGTATCTGGAAAACGGCCAACATTGTCCCTGTTCTTAAAAAAGGTGACCTGAAGTCTACATCCAGTTATAGACCAACTGCCATACTCCCTGTCTTAAGCAAAATCCTTGAAAAATGTGTCTCCTTGCAAGCAATCGATTTCCTCCATAAATTTAATCTACTTTTGGACTCTCAGCATGACGTTAGGAAAAACCATAGCATTTCCACTGCTCTCCTCAAGTTCATGAATGATGCCAAAACTGTCATGGACTCTGGCCTTCTGACTAGTGCAGTCTTTATTGACCTGACCAAGGCCACTGACCGTGATGATCACACCTTACTACTGACCAAAATGTCCTCCCTTAAGGTTATTGCCTGGCATAACAGTTACCTCTCGGACAGGCAGCAATATATCAAGTACTGCTCTGCAAATTTAGAGCTCTCTACAATCAACGTCAGTGTACCCAGGGCTTTATCCTTTGTCCTTTTCTCTTTTCTATTTTTATCAATGACATCTCCCGCCATGCCCCCCCACTCCTCATCCCTTCTCTATGCAGATGACCTTGTCCTCTACCACAATGCCAAGGACATTGCCACCCTAAACTCTACCATATCCTATGACTTTTGCCATATCCAAAACTAGATCTCAGGGAACAAATCTGTATTCAATGCCAGTAAAACCCAAGCTATGCTATTTGGGTCTGACTCTGCCCCCAGGCTAAGGAAATGCCTTGGCCAGCTAGCTATCTCCTGCCCTGATGGCTTCCCTCTTAAAAAACATCTGGATGTTACCCTAGACCCTCTCTAGACTTTGACCTCCATATATTCACTACCTGTAAAGCAGACAACTCTAAGATTAGACTGGCCTATAGAACTAGACATTCACTCACTCATTTCCTCTGCCCAAATTGCCATAGCCAAGGTATCTTCCTCCCAGCTCTTACCTGTGGCTCCATCACCTATGCTGGTGCTACAAAGGCTAGTTTACATAATCGGGCAACTACTTATGTAATCACCCAGTCCCTTGGGATTACTAGAATCCCATTAGTTTAGCCATAGGAAGGTACTGGGCAGCTGGTAATGGTGCTTATTAGGAGCCCTTTACAAATTACATCATTGTTTACTCAGCTAGGTTGAGCAGAGAATGGATTATGTCATTTAGAATTCTCGCAGCAGCATAAGCCACTTTGAAATCAGCTGCTCTAGAGGAGGTTTAGAATGTTCTGACAGGAGTTTGTGTGTGTGTAGTCAGCAGTAGTGTGAAGTGGAGTTCTGAGCAGCAGCAGTGTGGGGGTGCCTGCCAGTCTCCTGTGAGATTGGGTGAAGGACCCCCGGCAGTTTCTCACCCTAGTGTGTGAGACCCATCAGAACTGGAAGTGGTGGAGACTGCAGAAACATAGAAACATAGACTTTGACGGCAGATAAGGACCACTTGGCCCACCTAGTCTGCCCATTTCCCTACCTACAGGACAGGCCATAGATCCTAGTTAACCAACAACCTATTTCTTCCTACCCCTCACAAGAATTGCCTTATGTATGTCCCATGCATTCTTGAATTCTCCCACAGTTTTAGACCCCACAACCTCCTCAGGAAGGCTGTTCCATGCATCCACTACCCTCTCTGTGAAAAAATACTTCCTCACATTGCCCCTGAACCACCCCCCCATCTTTAAATTGTGTTCCCTTGTTCTTGCACGTCTCTTTTTCTGAAAGATGCTACCCTCTTGGACTTTGTTGATTCCACTGAGGTACTTAAAAGTTTCTATCATGCCGGCCTGCTGGCGCAGCGGTTGGATTTCCGCTTGCGATGCCAGCGACCCAGGTTCGGGAACGAGCCCGGGAGCTGGAGGGCGGCTTGAGAGGGGAGGACTTGAGCATCCCTAAGGACTGCTGTTCTTCCTCCGGGGGAGGGGGGTACCAAAGCTCGGCTCCTGTCTGACCCCGGGTGGAGACCCGAGGTGCAGCAAGCCCGATGCTCCAACAGAGGGGGCGACGTGCCAGACATCGGCGCTTCAGCACATTGACGTCCGGGGACCTGGCATGTCAAGAAAACATCAGAAAAAAGTCTTGCAGCCTCCCAATAGATGGAGCACCAGGCCCTGACCTTCAGTGCCCCTACCTGCCCGGAGACAGTGTGCCGACAAAACACAGAGAAGCGTCGGGGTGTAAGGGCTGCCACCCTGTACCTGCCTGGGGGGTACAACCATGGCTCCATGGGGCACAGACTGCACCGGTCAACAGGTAGGTGAGTGAGGGCTGATAAGGCCATAGGTGTCTCCCGAAGATGGGGAGAGCTCCGAGGAGGGGGGAGCATAAAGAGAAAGTAAAAAAAAAAAAAAAAGTTTCTATCATGTCCCCCCTCTCCCTTCTTTCCTCGAGGGTATACATATGAAGCTCCTTTAGTCACTCCTTGTATGGCTTCTCTTGCAGACCCTGCACCATTTTAGTTGCCCCCCTCTGGACTGCCTCTATCCTGTCTTTATCCTTGCGGAGATGGAGTCTCCAGAACTGGACGCAGTACTCTAGATGGGGTCTCACCAACTATCTGTACAGAGGGATAACAACTTCCTGTTTTCTGCTGGTGCTGCCTCTCCCTATGCATCCCAGTATACCCCCAGCCCTCCCTACTGCCTTCTCACATTGCTTGCTAACCTTGAGGTCATCTGATATGATTACCTCCAGGTCCCTTTCCTTTTTATGTTTGCTTGCACACATGTGCAAGAAACAGTGCCATTATCCGAGTTTTCGGAGGTGTGGCACCCCGTCCCCCAGTTCAGTCAGTGAGTTTGCAGGCGCGGCCGCAGTTCTCCAATGACTGCTGCAGCTGTCTATGACAGCAGGAAAATGCAGTGGCATACAGCTGAGAGGGAGAGCTCCGCTTCAGTGAGCAGATTTCCCCCCCAACACGCACGCATGCATATTGCGTGCTGACATGCGCTCCCCATGCACATACTGTTTAGCCAGCAGGGTGCCCATGCCCGTCGGCTCCGCCCCCCAAAAAGCTCCCTGGTGCCACTCTGGGAGCCCACCCAGCATGGCTACACGTCCAGATAGCCGACGGGGTGCCCAATCCCCATCGCCCAGCCTCTAAACAGCCTTACAGCTGCCACACTGGGAGCCCACCCCAGCATGGCACAAGCCAGATGGCCGATGGGGTGCCAATCTCGCCGGCTTCAGCCCCCAAACAGTTCTTTCTGCCACGCTTGGAGCCTACCCCAGCGTGGCAAACGTCCCGTTGCCTGAATAATAAAAAAACAACTGTGAATTAAAAACACTCCTCGCAGTCTCCGCCCCCACCAGCACCCACCCACTGCGCACCCTGCCTCCCACCCCATACTTACCTCGGAGTCTGGCGCGACTATCTTCAGTGGACCGGGAACACATCTGCACTCTTCAAAGTCGACCACGAACTGAGGAAATGCCGGTAAGCTGTATAATGTAATAGATAGGGTTTTTTCAACTTTGCTGCATATCTCAGGCATTTTTTGGAATTTTTGCACCAAATTTTCAACATGGGGTTTTTGGGACCCCTTCTCATGAATGCTTTCACTGTCATGGCGTTATTCGGGCCCGAAGGGTGATTTTCGATCACCTTTCGGGACCAATTAATGAAACGACACTGCCAGTCTTCATAAGGTGGGCTCTCAAGAAGCCTATTTTGAAAATTTGGTGGAAAAATTCCTAAAAATGAGTGTTTTACAAACGTGCGTTGCGCGGTTCTATACTGCCTTCGTAAGTTCACGAATTTTCAATATTTTCACTCCAGATTTTCAACATTGCCATTTTACCACACCTTCTTATGAGCAGTACAGCTGTCATTTTTCACATCTCACCCAAAATGTGTTTCTGCCCATGTAGCGCACAATGGCGCAGTTGGTGTGCGAAATCAATGTATGGGACAAATTGAGAAAATCACAGTGACACTGTTCATGAGCAGAGGTCATAAAATGGCTATGTTGAAAATTTGGTGAAAAAATTCCTAAAAATGACTGTTTTTCGAGTGTGCGTTGCGCAGTTCCTACGGACGCTCGTAAGTTTGCAAATTTTCAATATTTTCACTCCAGATTTTCAACATTGCCATTTCACCACACCTCCTTATGAGCAGTACAGCTGTCATTTTTCACATCTCGCCACAACGTGTTTCCGCCATGTAGCGCACAATGGCTCAGTCGTGTGCGAAATCAATGTATGGGACACATTAAGAAAATCACAGTGACACTGGGCATGAGCAGAGGTGTTAAAATGGCTATGTTGAAAATTTGGTGAAAAAATTCCAAAAATGACTGTTTTAGGGCGCGACGTTGCACAGTTCCTCGCCGCTGGCAAGTTTGCAATTTGTAATATTTGCACCAGATTTTCAACAGTGCCATTTACCGCACTTCCTTATGAGCAGTACAGCTACCATTTTCACATCACATCAAAATGTGTTTCCGCATGTGCGAACAATGGTACAGTCGGTGTGCGAAAACAATGTTTGGGACAGATTAAGAAAATCACAGTGACACTGGTCATGAGCAGAGGTCTTAAAATGGCTATGTTGAAAATTTGGTGACAAAACTCCATAAAATGACTGTGTTACAAGTGAACATTACGCAGTTTCCACGCACCCTCGTAAGTTCATGAATTTGTAATATTTTCAGTCCAGAATTTCATCAGTGGCATTTCTCCACACCTCCTTATGAACAGTACAGCTGTCATTTTCCACAACATGGCCGAAATGTGTTTTCATACTTTCAGCGCAGAAATGCGTGGTCGCTGTGGGAAATCATTGTTCGGGACAGATAAAGAAAATCACACTGACACTGTTCATGATCAGAGGTCCCAAAATGCCTGTGTTAACAATCTGCTGTAAAAAAATCACCAAACTAGTTACATTACGGGTGTGCGTTGCACAGTTTCTATGCACGCTCGTGACTTCACCAGTTTTTTTAAGATTTTCACAGCAGATTTTCAACATTGCCATTTTTTACATCTCCCCATGAACAGTACCGCTGTCATTTTTCACATCCTGTTCGGAATGTGTTTTTGCACCTGTGGTGCCAAATGCCGTAGTCGCTGTGCAAAAGCAGTTTTCGGCTAACAAACTGATATTGCCACTGTTCATGAGGTGGGGGTCACAAAAAACCATGTTGAAAATTTGGAGTGAAAATACCAACGACTGCCTGAGGCGTTAGGGTTTACAACCATAACGCCACACCCTGTAGAGAATGACAGGCATCAGGGGTGTAACTTGGGATTGTTGCCTGCAGTGCTCATACCATTCCACCCCCACCCACACCCACACCCTGCAGCCAGTGAGAGGCATCAAGGTGTGCCTCGGACTCTTCGGGCCCAAATGTCACCCCATTCTCCTATACCGCACCCATCTCACCGTATTTCCTGATGGAATGGGGTGCGCATAAGAACTAAGACCCCAAAGGCACACCGTGACACTTGTCAGTGTCTGCAGGGTAGGGTGTGGTGGTAAAGTGCGGTCGTTATGCCTGACGACCCAAAGGCACACACCAATGCCTGTCACTCTCTGCAGGGTGGTGGTGGGGTTGGCTTCAGTTCAATACTTCACTGCCATTCCTATTATGCAGCTCTGTAACTTCTACACTACCAATGCCAATGCCAGCAAGCAAACATTCGGCATTGACAAATGCTTGTTTGTTGTTGTTACTACCTCCCCCCCATTGTGTAATCTTGCCCAGGGTTCTTGTTTCCCAGGTGCATTATTTTGCACTTCTTTGCATTGAATACAGGACCCCAGTGGGTCATTTTCCACAGAACAATGTGGTTTGGACTGTGTTTCAGTGGATCCAAGGGGCAATCCCCTGAAGACCCAGAAGAATGTCCACTGCCCAGAGAGAATGTGTGTGCAGTTGAAGCTGTGACAAGCTACCTGTGTAGGGAAGAGGACGTTTTCCTTCATGTTTCCGTGTCTGTATCAAAGGGACAAACAAAGCCGTGAATACAGATTCATGGGACTGTTCTTAGGGATTGGTTTGAGGTGTATAAGCCCACAGATAAGGCTAGCGTGCACCTGTCAGGGCCCCTGTTTCACCCCAAAAATGTACTGAATGATTCAAGTTAAAGTTTGGGATTCTTTTGCAATCCAGGTGTATTGGAGGATCCATTTGGTGTAACCCAGAAGGAAATGGTAGAGACTGGGCATGGGGTAGGACTGGCTATAACACTAGTTTGATTCCTCAGTCAGGGCTAACTGGTTTATGTATGGGCATCAGGTTAAACCGAGTATGTTAACGGATGTCATCATGCCAGGAGATTTTTTGAAATGTGTTTAAAGTGTGTGGCAACAGCCACAGTATACACTTTTTGGAAAGGGTAAAGTCCAGAGATTCCTAGTACAGAGGAATGGACAGTTCAGAATGTGTGTGACGGAAAGTTTGCTCTAAAGTGATCAAACAGTTGTTCTGGAAAGAAAAGCCTTGCTCCTGTGTGTACAGGACCAAACCTGGGGGACCACCCTGTTCTGCATTTGTTACCAGTTTGTGTGAATAAAGCCATACTGTACAATCCCATTTTCAGTAATGGACATTGCATTTGTGCTTCCCGAGTGTGAATTATTATGGGACCCCCAGAGAAGTTAGACCTAGCGTAGCCCTGGCACCTCTCTCCCAGAACCTGGAGTAAATATAAATGTTATTTTGTACCCTAAATCCCTGACCCCTCTAGATTGCCGAGCCAGGTATTCACCTCAGAGCTAGGGGTGATGCCTATTATTTTTGTCAACTTGTGACCTGTTGCCTTGTCTGTGGTACAAGTTAGGGATGGTCCCGGTCTGCGCTTGGCTGGGGCATGGATTGCAAAATTGGGGGCTTGTCAAAAGATCTTGGGTGGAGAGGATAATGTTGACAGTATGACTAGGTTCTTTCTGTCTTTTGGCGGTGCCCCATGACAGGAATAATTCCCAAGGACAAGTAAACATTGTGCCCAGTAAAGTGCTATCCAAGAGGAATTTTGCTACCTGTGTTTTCTGAGGAAAAATGTGCTGAATGTGTGCTAGGACAGCTGCAATTCAAAGTGCTTAAGGACTGTTAAACTGAGCAATGTGTGCCCCTGCCATACAAAGTGCTTAAAACTGTTAAAAAGTAAATATTTCAAAGTTTAAAAGTATTTGTGGCCTTTAGGAACATTATTGCCTACGTCTCCAGAAAGTTTCAAGAGTTTGTGAAGTACAATGGGGGAGTCGCTAGAACAAATGTACAAAACACTGGGCTGAACTGCCTAAAAAGCGCTCTTGCCGTTGAAATTTAAGCAGAGGAAAAAAGTGTCAGTTTGCTGCTTAAATGTTGCCTGCTCAGTGATCATCATGAAGGAAAGTGAGTGAGAGAGAGAGAGAGAGAGAGAGATCTTATTTGCATGGCGTCGTGTGATTGGTCAAACGCAACCAGGTCCTGCCCATTGCCTGGAGTCTCAGAGCCAGAGGAGTGTTCAAGGAGGAGGAGGAGAGCATGGAGCATGCGAGCAGTGAACAGCAACAAAGAACCATCGTGAAGGGGAGAAAACTTCTGGGCTTTTTTTTTAAATTGTAATAAGCACATTCAGGCTGCTCCCAACTTCCGACCACTAAGACAGCGATCGCAGTGTGTGTAGTACTGATCCGTGGGCTCCACAGCCCGACCGACTCGAAAAATCCCTCAAAAATCAGCAGCAGGCCACACAACCATCCTTGGAGGGAACCAGCTACTTTCTGCAGTAAGTAAATGTCTGTAAACAAATGAACTGCGTGCAAAGCAATGCATCTGATGCTAAAGAGTCAGCAAGGATCGAGCAAAGCAAAATGTCGGGGGCTAATGGACTGAGTTGTAGTAGCTGTTGCCGGTGGCAAGCCAACAAGGTTATAGTCTAACCATGGGCAGTGCTAAACAAGGTCCCAGAAAGTGTGCCAGAGATTTAAAGACTGCTGATTTTTTACAAAAGTGAAAATTGAAAGGTTGTGCATAGAAACAGTAAAACCCTAAGTCAAAAGAGCAACTGGCAGTTAAACAATGTGTGTGTGATGCATAAAAGTTTTCGGTGGCCATGTTGGGGCGTAGTCATCAAGAAAGCAAACAAATCACCAGGCACCGTGTTGGGCAGAGGGTGCAGTAGCAGAAAACACCAGAGAAAATGTGTGAAAAATGTGAGAAACCAAACGCAAGTCAGGCCACAGTTTCAGTAAACATGCAAAGAAAAGAACAGTGTGTGTTTGAAACAGAGTGCAAAGTCAGGCAGCATGTTTCAGCAGTAGCAGGAAAGCAAATCGAATTGTTCAAGTGTACCAAGTCAGAACCAGTGCTAGATGCAAAGTACAGAGCAGTAATTGGGACGTGTGTTTGTTTTTCAGAAAATGGCAGGTCACAAAACAGGTTACCCCCTCCATGCTAGAGATTGGGGTCAGCCAAAGAGAAAGGGAACTTGTTGAATATGAACAAATATAGAATTGTGAAGGAGCCCCAGCCAATGTAGCTCTCCCAAACTTTCCAGTAAATGTCTGTGTAGTTTGCCTGAGGCCAGGAAGAGATGTCCTAATGGTACCACACTGCAAGGACTGCAGAAGGCAATATGAAATGTGCAGGGAATGTGGTGTTGTGCAAGCAACAGCAAAGGCAATGTGTTTAGCCCCTACATGGACACTGGTAGAGGGCCTGATCTGTACAGTGCAACAAAACACTGATAGTAAACTGGAACCTGAAGAACTAGTTAGAGTTTTTCGAGGGTGCAGTTTAGAGTAACTTGCAAGGGCAGGAATAAGTGGTCTTTTCCACACCAGAAAAGGTGGAAAGAGATGCCTCAGAGACTGAGTCTGTCAATCTGTGGGCAGCAGACCCAAGTCCGAGCTTCATTGGAGAGGACGAGTTGGAAGATGCACTGCAATGGGAGGCAATCGTCTCACGAGGCGGTGAGCAATGGACTATGTCTGGGACTGAAACAGCTATCAGTTCCTGGGCAGAAACTGTAGAGCAAGCAGAATTGGAGCAAGCTGGTAAGGTGACCGGCAGTGAGACTGGTCTGTCAGTGACCACAATTGCAAATGAGCCACAAGAAACTGTTTGGGGCTCAGAAGTTGTAGAAATTACAGGGATAGACTGCCTTTTCCCTGTTCAGAACATCTGTAGCTGGCTTAACCAGTTCTGGTCACGGGCCATGGTTTTATGTGTGCCCAAAAGCAGTAAGGAAGAACATCTAGTTAGATGCAGGGTTAAGGCCGAGTATGGACAGACCTATCCGTTTTTTGCAAGGCGATTACGGGAGGCAATTGAAGAAAACAGAGCTACAGTATACGGCTATGGGAAGAAGTAAGTGCTAATGTAAACCCCAGAGAGAAAAGTTTATAAAAATCTAATTGTGTCATGAAAGGTTGCAGTTTTGGAAGCTAGGCAGAACCTTCTACATTAATTCTGTCAGAGTAATAGACAAGACTGGTCAAGAGACAGTTCACAACATGTGAATGACTCATCCAGATGGGACTATTGTTTTGGCCCCCCCCCATCCTGAGTGGTACTACCCCTGAGTGCCACTATGCCAGCCATGTGTGCCAAGATAGCTACAACAATGTGAATGCAGTGGAAGGTGCGTATTCCTGCCCATCCAAAGCGGCAGAAACCAACAAGGGTACAACTCTAATGGTGCATGTCTCCAGCCCATCCAAAGCGGTGGAGACCCTCAAGGGTACAACTTTACTGGAGGATCCAGGTCGTGTCCAGCAGCAACCAGGTCCAGAAGGTGGTGTGGAAGAACTGATCCAAAGATTTCTCCAGCCCAGATGCTGAGAGGTGATCCAGACTGGCAACCAGTACCTAGAGTCTGGTAAGGCGTAGACTTTCCTCTTTGATTTTTTCCATTTATTAAATGTGCAATCCAAGTGTAGATGTCCATGGAACTGTTGGTCCAAAAGAGACATTCCTGGTCTCTGCAGTGTCAGCCGGCCTTGAGCCTGTCCAAGAACAGTTTTTGCAGGCTTTGGCCTACAGAGACTCTTCTTGCGTGGAGTGCCTTGTGCACTCAGGACATTCTTCCCTAGCAGTATAGACTTTGTAGGGCACCCTTCCCCCAAATGTTATTGTAAACGTGTTTCTTTTATAGTTTTATACTGCCTTTTGTAGAAAACCTTTCCAATCTTTTTGGGATTGGATAGTATCTGCTGGTGGGAGGTTTTGGTCATTGTGTTTTTCTTGCAGGATGTGTTTTGGAATGTTTTCTTTTGCAAGTGTTCCTGAAAGAAGAAAAGAAGACAAGAAGAGGATGTTTAGGACTCATCGGCATCCTCTTTTTAGTGTAATGTGGGCATTGGGAATGTTTAACTAGGACATGTTAATTTTTCTGCATTTCAGATGTAGAGTATGTAGTTCTGGGGTTTGAGAAATGCATAGCAATGTCATATTTATGTTTCTAAAGCAGTCTACAGTTTAGAATTGTGAAAAGTGTAGGGGGATAGGTTCCCCCAGTACATAGCATAGGTCAGATAGCTTTCCCTAGAGGACTAGGGGGATAGACAGACTGGAGGTCTTATCTCAGTACGGGCCCTCAGTACTGTTCTGTCAGGGCATGCTTCAGGCAGTCTCTTGGAGCCACTGGAAGTCCCATGGTAGTGGTTAGGTGAAGCTGAGATGCTTCAGCGGGCCTCTGTTCACTGGTGCAACCTGCCTAGGTTTCGGCCTAGGTAGGGGTGAGCCTGGCCACCTCACCCCATAGGATGCCAAGAGGTTTGGACGGCCTGCGTTGCAGACCATAGCACTTGCTGCAGACAGGAAGCTTTGTCTGTTGGCAGTGAGTGTAACCACCCAGTCCCCTGGGGTTACTAGAATCCCATCAGTTTAGCCATAGGAAGGTAAAGGGCAGCTGGTAAAGGTGCTTATTAGGAGCTCTTTACAAATGACATCATTGTTTATTCAGCTAGGCTGAGCAGAAAATGGATTATGTCATTTAGAATTCTTGCAGCAGCATAAGCCACTTTGGAATCAGCTGCTCTGGGGGAGGTTTACAATGTTCAGACAGGAGTCAGTGTGTGTGTGTGTGTGTGTGTGTGTGTGTGTGTGTGTGTGTGTGTGAGTCAGCAGTAGTGTGAAGTGGAGCTCTGAGCAGCAGCAGTGCTCAGAGTATGGGGGTGCCTGCAGTCTCCTGTGAAACTGGGTGAAGGACCCCTGGCAGTTTCTTACCCTAGTGTGTGAGACCCAGCAGAACCACAAGAAGTGGTGGAGACCATTAATCTGCAGGACCCCAGTGAGCCATTTTCCACAGAACAATATGGTTTGGACTGTGTTTCAGTGGATCCAAGGGGCAAACCCCTGAAGATCCTGAAGAACGTCAGCTGCCCAGAGAGAAAGTATGTGCAGCTGAGGCTATGACAAGCCACCTGTGAAGGGAAGAGGATGTTTTCCTTCGTGTTTCTGTGTCTGCATCAAAGGGACAAACAAAGCCGTGAGTACAGATTCATGGGACTGTTCTTAGGGGTTGGTCTGAAGTGTATGTGCCCAGAGATAAGGCTAGAGTGCACTTGTCAGGGTCCCTGTTTCACCACAAAAATGTACTGAATGTTTCAAGTTAAAGTCTGGGATTACTTTGCAATCCAGGTGTGCTGGAGGATCCATTTGGTGTAACCCAGAAGGAATGGCAGAGACCGGGCATGGAGTAGGATTGGGCATAATCCTAGTTTGATTCCTCAGTCAGGGCTAACTGGTTCACGTATGGGCACCAGGTTAAACTGGGCATGTTAACAGATGTCATCACGCCAGATTTTTTGAAATGTGTTTAAAGTGTGTGGCAACAACCACAGTATACACTTTTTGGAAAAGGTAATGTCCAGAGATTCCTAGTACAGAGGGATGGACAGTTTGAAATATGTGTGAGGAAAAGTTTGTTCTAAAGTGCCCAAACAGGTGTTGTTCTGGAAAGAAAAGCCTTGCTCCTGTGTGCACAGTACCAAACCTAGGGGACTACCACCCTGCTCTGCATTTGTTACCAATGTGTGTGCATAAAGCATTACTGTATAATCCCATTTTCAGTAGTGGACACTGCATTTGTGCTTCCTGAGTGGGAATTGTTATGGGACCCCCACAGAAGTTAGACATAGCATAGTCCTGGCACCTCCCTCCCAGAACCTGGAGTAAATATAAATGTTATTTTGTACCCTAAACCCCCGACCCCTTTAGACTGCCGAGCCAGGTATTCACCTCAGCACTAGGGGTGATGCCTATTGTTTTTGCCAACTTGTGGTCTGTTGCCTTGTCTGTGGTACAAGTAAGGTGGGTTCTGGTCTGCGCTAGCCGGGCATGGGTTGCACTTATAACAATATCTGTCGCTTTGCTCTTACTTCACATAGGCGTACCCATCACTGCCACCTTTGCAGCAGCCTAAACTGGCTGTCCCCTATAGCTAACCACCTTTATGCCATTGGCTCACTGATGGATAGTATTTCATGCACTGCTGTCCCCCCTACACTAGCTCAGCTGCTAATTCCTCAATGTTCCTCCTATGCCCTCCGCTCTGGAGATCAGCAACTCCTAACTGTACCCAGATATAAAACAGCTATGGGTGCTCAGGCCTTCTCACACATTGCCCAAGCTCTCTGGAACTCCCTTGCTACTATTATCTGACTTGCTCTACTCACACCAGCTTTAATTGTCAACTAAAAGTCATGTAGTCCAATCTGATCCCCCGCTCCTGCTTCATTCCCTCCTGAACTCCCCTTCATTCCCTTAAGCAATGACTTCTCTGTTTTATGGTCATATTCTTTCTACCAGAACTTACTGCTTGCTGTCATAGCCTATATCTTGCTCTACCCTACTTCTTCACCTCTCTGCCCCTGCCTTTCTACTTACCTCTCTTCCACCCACTATTTCCTAATCTACTCCCTTCCCCCACCATGGGGCGTTATCTGACTACAGATTAGCACTTTGCTCTCCCAAATGTATCTGATACGCTCCCTCCATTGTATTTTGTTATGTTGTAGTTATTCCAAATACAGTGTTGTTGTTTACTGCATGTTACTGCTGTTCAATACTTATCCCAATGTACTGTACCTTACTAATGTATTTTACTGTCTACAGTGTTCCCGTGTTATCTCATGATGTACTATTCATGTATTTTGTTGTACTGCTTTCTCTGTACTGACTGTACCTGTTTTGTACTCTCCTGGGTCGTGCCTGAAAATAGGCATTTACTATGTCTAGCACACCTACTCGGTTATCAAAAACAAATAAATAAATAAATATTACATTTTGGCCAGACTCCCTCTTTAAACTGAGCCTTGCCTCTTTCCATTATCAGTTAATGGGACTGATATGTGAGCTACCCGGGCTCACTACAGTAAACGATACATTATATGTCAAACATGCACAGTCAAACAGTAACACTTAACAGTATTTTCCCCTCACTTTTTTCCCACAACTAGGGAGTAAACGAGCTGTTGCAGCTCAGTATGCCTTTCCTGGTGAAACTTTTTCAAATAAATAAACTACAGATCTAGGGGGCCAAGTTCTAGCAAGCCCCTTGTAATTCCAACACTGTGAAAGGCACTATATTAAACCAAATTCATTTCCTTTCATGTAACCCCAACCTTACTGTTTCATTCAAAGTCTGCATTTTCTGAGCTGCTGATGTATGACACTTCCTGTATACTGTATATCAGATTTCTTGCCAAGCACACGTCATTTATTGCTTCTCTGGGAAATCCTACTACAGAAACTGTGACTTGCTGTAATGTTTCTGGCAGGAAAGATCCCTTCCCCCACCCCACCCTCCCCATTTCTCTCCGCCCATGGCAGCAGCCTGGGACACAGAACCATTGTCTGTCTGCCCAACAGGGGTGGAGACAGTTTCTAATAGCCGGGAGGGGCTCGGAAAAACTGCCAGCAAGGCAGCCCTGACAGGACAAGCATCCTGATGGGATACATGGGAATCTGGCTGAATAAACATACTCAGTCAGGGATTTTGCTTTTGAAACAGAACACTTTTTTTTTTTATCAAGTAAATCCTATTTGCAGGGACTAAATTGGGCAGACACCCACAGGAACTCAGCTCCCCCACCTCGTACAAAATTGTATGAGAGTTCCTGCATCTTTCTCTTTCTCTGTCGAATAATAAAGGAAAGTTCTACCACTTAGAGATTAAAGTTCCCCCACCTACAAATCCAGAGGTGAGAGTTCCCCCACCTAAATATTTCCAATGTAATCATATTAGTAGATGCAGGTTTTTTTGTTCTATAAATACTGGCCTCAGGTTCTGCAGCAGAAGGCCTGCCAGAGGAAGGTGGTAGCTGTCAAACAACAGGGGGATTCAAACAAGGAAAAGCCAGGCACAAGGCCACAGTAAGGGTGGGAGGGGTGGAAAAGGGTAAGGGAGAGAGAGAGAAGGAGGGTTATTAGATACTTAGATACATAGACACTGATGGCAGAAAAAGGCTCCTTGCCCATCTAATCTGCCCACCCTACCTACCTATTCTGCCTTGCTCTAGAGGCGTTGGGACCAGCTCAGGAGAATGAGGTAGGGTGCACAGACTGGGTGGGCAGCTGGGCGTTTAACTGCTGCCATATTCTATGGGCTTGGTTTTCAAATGTCCGAGAATACTGCAAGAGCCCACTGCCCTGATTATATGGTGCACGGGCTTGCAACATTCTCCCAGCACCAATTAGGATTTTCACTCCCATGCTCCGCATACCACAAGTTAGACCAGCTCCCCCAGTCTAACTTATGGCATGCTGTGGACCATTTCTATGGGGCTTGAGCCAAATATGTTGTGCAAGCCACCGTAAAGTGTAGAAAGTGTTGCAACTACGCCAGATGTACTAAAATTGGGAGCAGTTGTGTCAAAGGTGTTTAGTGCAGCTGTGCCAGGGCAAGACTTGATGCAGGGCCCTGTGTCAATCTTTGAAAAACAAGATCTATGTCTCTGCGGCAGTCTGGTTTACAGGGTTGAACTGTGCTACAGCGGGCCCGCCAGGAAGGTTGTTACTTCGGGCCCATCTGGAAAATTACTAGGGGAGGGCCAAGAGTGACACGCTCGTTTTAGTATTCCACCTTAATCTGGTACACAGGCTCAGTGTTTGTATCTTCTATTTACTTATAGTGACCAGAAAAAAACACATTTAATTAGAAAACTGATGACATGAACAAAGGGTTTCAGAGTTTGGAAGGTGGGCAGGTTCCCAACTGGTGGGGTCCCACCTGACAATTTCCAGGTACCCAGGTGGGCCAGTCCAACTCTGCTGATTTAGAGAATGCCCTAAACTGTGACCCAGGAGCTCACTGGTTCAATTCCTACAACAGCTACTGGTTACTAACCTTGAGGAAGCCATATCTTGTTTTATGCAATTTCTACTTACAATCTGTTCTGTTCAACTCTATATGAAGCTATTTCTCTAAACTGTTTCCCATGTAGTGTTATCTTTTGATTGCCTGTGTGTTGATCATTGATACTGTTTTTGACCTACCCTATGTATTATTTTCCTGCACTTATAAAATGTTCTGTATGTTATACTATTTTGTACTCTCCCGGGTCGTGCCTGAAAATAGTCATGCTATGGCTAGTGCACTTACCCAGTAAACAAAAACTAAATAAATAAATAAAAATATGATCTTCTGGTGCTTCTGTGCCTCCCAGCTGGGACTGGGTAGAAACAGGACCTCACCGAAAATGAGGGGGTAGCAGCCATAGTAGTAGTAGTGAGATTTACTGCAGCCAGTATTTCAGGCTAAAGTCTTATAAAGCAAAACGAAATAGAAGAAAGAACAACAGTCTTACAAAGTAAACAAGAAATAAAAGAAAGAACAACAATGATTTCCAACTTGTATCCCGTGATGTGGGCGACTAAGATTGAGCGACTCACTTTTGAGCGACTCAGTTTGAGCACCCATGAGAATGTCAAACGACAGCGAATGGCGAGTAGGGTACAGTGAGGCAGAATGATCTGTGTAGGGTTATGGGGCATTGTTTAGCAGGTCAGTTCCAAGCTGCTCCTGCAGTGTGGTGACTAGAGTTACAGCCACTGATGCCAGCAACCCGGGTTCGAGACTGGCATGGCGGCATGTTATTATGTTTTGTTTTTGGGAGGGTGTTGTTTAAGTTTTAAATTTTTTTTTATTGTTTGCAGTCCTGTACCCCTGAGTTTGTTCCACCCTGCCACTGTTCTCCCCCTCCTGACATTCATCCCCCACCCCAAGTTGTGTCCCCCTTCGAGTTTCTCCCCTTCTTGAAATGCACCCCCCTGGAGTTGGTTACATTAATTTTGGGGTGTGAGAGGGGGGCATAGCCCCCCCATAAAAAGTAGGTACATATATTGGCAGCATAGATACATTTAGCTGCCGCTCGCTGTTGTTTCCATGGTGGTATTAGTGCACATCACCGTTTGTGGTTTTTGGCAATGTGCACTTGCTGTTAGGTAAGTCACCCTTTTAGTTTCACTATTATGACGTAGAACCTTTCCAGCCACCAAAGAAACATACTCACCTCTTTAAAAAGTACAACATGGAATGCCTGCTTAGCCATCATATGTTACATTTTCCCTGTCATTTGATTAGCAGCCACCCCCTCCTCACATATGTTCAGAAGAACACGATATCACAAATATAACAGTCATGTGCTTGT
Organism: Neoceratodus forsteri; assembly: GCA_016271365.2. Classification (NCBI taxonomy): domain Eukaryota; kingdom Metazoa; phylum Chordata; order Ceratodontiformes; family Ceratodontidae; genus Neoceratodus; species Neoceratodus forsteri. The sequence continues at coordinate 896,645,101 of CM028136.1, forward strand.
TTAGTCCTATGGCTGGAAATATTTTATTTTATTTATAAGTTTTGACCAGGAAGCACTCTGTCCTGAGGCTTGTTTCCAGGTGCAATCTGCTGTTAGTGGTGGTGGTGGTGGTAGGGATACTTTAAGGGTTATGGGAAGTTGAACAGAAATAAATACCATACAATAATTACAATACCACACAATAACTGCAGTACCATACAATAATTACAATGCCATACGCTGAATACAGTACCATACAATAATTGTTGTATATTACAATATTGAGTGGGATAATAGAAAATACAACTAGATTGATACAATAATATAAAGTAACAGTACAAATGATGTAATTTTGAACAGCACTGCCGGGTGACTAATGGTACGCAATCGGTAACTCAAAGTCTGAAGGTGGACAAGGGGGGGAGGTGAGGGGAAGTTGTCACAGCAATGCATAAGTTTGGATAGTTAAAGAAATACAGTCACTAGCAAAAAATATCTTAAGACAGTTTCATTTCTGGTCAGAGAATGCTTACGCAAAAAGATGAGTTTTCAAGGTATTTTGCCTTGATGCCTCGACCAAGGAGCAATGCCATAGCTGATGAGTAGAGGTGTTGTGAAGTTTTAATCCACTGACAAAGTTGGCATGAATCTATGGAAATTCACGAAGTTTGTGAATTACGCAGCAGATGCCCCAATTTAGTCATGCAATTTTTATAGAAAACCTTAAGTCTGTAAAAAAACTTCCTGGTTGCTCATTGCAACATCAGAAAGGAATGTATGTGTGATTCACATGGGAAACTCAGGGGGGACCTTAATTGGCTGAACTCTCATAGTTCAGCTGGTTAAAAGCTAAAGCATGGATTGCTGAGGTCCTGGTTCAAATCCCAGCAAGAGTCACACTTTTCCTTTCATTTCTACAATTGGATTTATAAAACCCTGAAACTTAAAAAAATTCCCCCCACCCACTGGGATGTAAAGCCACACTCTCCTGCATTCAAAAACGTTACATTCCTTGATCCCCCCTCCCATCACTCTGTGGCACCCTTACCCCTGCCCTGGCAAATTCAGGCTGCAGCAAAATATAATCCGAACCCCACACCCACCTGTGCACCAAACCCACCCCCCAGTCCCACCGAGTAAGTCTCTACAATCTTCATCATAACTGAGCACCCGTAGTCCTCCACTCAACCCTCCTCTGGTCTCTGCTACCCCCCACACCCTGTAAAATAAAGAAAACAGACCCTCACTGCAGAGCATCTGCTCTGTTCAGTGTCCACTTCATAACATAAATGAATGAATTGTGATGTCTTTGCTCCTAGTAAAACCCAACTGGCTGAAATTTCAACTTCCGGAAAAGGTTATGGAGGCAAAGACAATAACAGGGTTCAAGAGAAATTGAGATGCATTTAGGGGAGTTGTCAAATGAAATAATGTAAAAAAAAAAAGAAGGGAATATGAAGGAAATGATGCTTGAAAGAGTGATGAGTCTTGGGACACACTAGAGAGACTATTTAGTCATAAGTTGTGTTTACACTGCAGTTGCGCTGCATATTAAGACCGCTGCAGTGCATTCCCTACCTGCGATGCGGCATGTTGCCTTCCGTCTACACAGTGACACACTGTTGCGCTGTAACCCATGCCTCTTGTCAGTCTGCGCACTCATCGTATTGCCATCATCACCGGTGACCTGCTGCTGACAAGTCAGAGGATGCTAGCAGCTACTGCTATGTGATGGAGCACACGCCATGTCCTGTCCACACAGTGACTTGCACCTATCTATATGGTTGGGGTCCCCACATTTTCTGCGACCGTCGGAGTGGCTTAATGAACATCCTACCACGATCTGGTGAGTGTCCACATGGCGGCATTTGCACTGCAGCAACCTGAGCACTCTGGTTGCTGTGGTGCAAATATGACCATGTAAACATAGATATAGATACACTGACACATTGCTTCATAGCTACCTGTACCTCGTTCGATGATAGAAAAAGGCTCTTGGCCCATCCATCTGCCCATCCTACCTAACTATTCTATCTTGCCCTACTGGCAATCCTCCCCTTTTTACTGTCCCCTCTTTTTCTAACTAAACCCACATGCCTGTCCCATCCCAACTTGAACCAGCTGATTGATTTGGCCTGTACCGCTTCCTCTGGCAGTTATTCCACTTGACCACCACCCTTTCCATGAAAAAGCGCTTATGAGCTTCCTTTTTGAATGTGCCCCCTGCCAGTTTTAGTGAAGTCCCCTCTCATCCCTATGTTTGAACTCAAGAAGAAGAGCTCCTTGGTATATGGTTGGGGTCCCCATATTTTCTGCGACCGTCGGAGTGGCTTAATGAACATCCTACCACGATCTGGTGAGTGTCCACATGGCGGCATTTGCACTGCAGCAACCTGAGCACTCTGGTTGCTGTGGTGCAAACATATATGTAAACATAGATATAGATACACTGACACATTGCTTCATAGCTACCTGTACCTCGTTCGATGATAGAAAAAGGCTCTTGGCCCATCCATCTGCCCATCCTACCTAACTATTCTATCTTGCCCTACTGGCAATCCTCCCCTTTTTACTGTCCCCTCTTTTTCTAACTAAACCCACATGCCTGTCCCATCCCAACTTGAACCAGCTGATTGATTTGGCCTGTACCGCTTCCTCTGGCAGTTATTCCACTTGACCACCACCCTTTCCATGAAAAAGCGCGCTTATGAGCTTCCTTTTTGAATGTGCCCCCTGCCAGTTTTAGTGAAGTCCCCTCTCATCCCTATGTTTGAACTCAAGAAGAAGAGCTCCTTGGTACAGTATCTACTCTATTACTTGTATGTCTTAATCATGTCACCCCTTTCCCTCCCCTTCTCAAGGGTATACATATTTAAGCCCTGCGGTCTCTCCTACTACATCATTTCCCCAGAGTCATGAATCATCTTAGTTTCTCTACGCTGTACTGCTTCCACATTGTTTCATTCTTTCCTCAGGTGTGAGCTCCAGTACGTTGCACAGAATTCCTGGTGCGGCCACACATCAGTGACCTGTACAGTAGAAGGATCATCCCCTGACATCTACTGCTTATCCCCCCTCCTTATGTATCCAAGCATTCTGTTTGCTTTACTCACTGCCCTGTTGCAAAGTGCAGATGTTTTTAGGGTCTCCAATATTATCACCCTTAAATCTTTTTCTTCCGTAATACAACCCATCACCACCACCACCACCACTTCCTCCCCCAATTTCATACTGCACCCTTGAGTTTCTTTTCACAGTGTGCATTACTTTACATTTTTTAGTGTTGAAGTTCAGCTGCCACTGCTAGATCTTTGACCAGCTTTCCAACCTGCCCAGATCCTCCCTTAATTCCCCTTTCCCTGCCCCTCCTCCGTGTCCGCTGTTGTGCAGATCTTTGTGTCATCTGCGAAGAGGCAGATTAATGCCCTTGATGCCTTCACCTATGTCACAGATGAATATATTGAAAAGGACTGGTCCTAGTACCAAACCCTGAGGTAACCCAGTTGTCACTTCCCTCATCTCTGAAAACTCCCTACTGACTACAACCCTCTGTGACCCAGCCCTTAGCCAGCTCTCTACCCAATTTGCCATTTTTTCTTCTACTCCAAGGTAAGTAATTGTTTTGAAAGCCCCCATGGGAGACTGAATCAAAGACCTTGCTGAAGTCTAGGTATACTGTGTCCAGTGCCTGCTCCTTGTCTGCTGCTGTGATTAATGAAGAACTCAACCAGATTTGTCTGGCAAGACCTTCCATTTGTGAACCCGTGCTGTCTGAGGTCCTGCAGCCTGTTCCCTTCTTGAAAGTCCACAAGATCTTCCCTCAGTAGAGACTCCATAATTTTCTCCATTATACATGTCAAACTGACTGGCCTATAGTTTTCTGGCCTATATTTCTTTCCATTCTTGTGTAGCAGAAGCACATCTGCTGTCCTGCAGTCCTCCAGTCCCTTGGTGTCCACGCTGGTGAGAAATTAAAAATGTTTGCTAGTGGCCTTGCTTTAACCCTGTTATAACTCTTGCTATAAGTCCTTAGTAAATAAAAACCAAAAATAATTGTCCAGTATCTCTTCCTTCCCCTTGACACCCTCCTCCCACCCCTCATGGCACTTAGTCTCTTTATACCACCACTGACCTTGCGCTTCCCCTGGATGTACAAGAAGAATACCTTATCCCTTTTTTCAACCCTGTTGCCAACCAGAGCTCTGTCCTCGCTTTGACCTCCCTCACTTTTCTGGTGGTTTCTCTTGTTGCTTCCAGATGCTTTACCCCATCTTCCTCCCTTTGACTATCCTCATATTTGGAAAATACCCTCCTTTTGCCTCTTACCATCACCTTTACATCGGCTGTGACCCACATTGGCCCCTTAGCCCTTTTTTCCTTTAGATATCTTTGGAAATGACCTATCTGATGCTTCTATCATCACCTTTTTAAATGCTACCTATTTTTCTTTTGCACCCTCTACCTTCACTATGTCCTTTATGCTTTTCTCCATATTTTCCCTCATTCTGTCGAAATCCACTTATTTGAAGTTCCACACCCTAATTTATTTTGCCCCTTTAACTGTTCCCATATGAACCTCCAACATTACTGTCATGTAGTTGCTGGAACCAAGTGGTTCCAGGACTGCTACATTCTGAATCCTCTCACTGTTGGTGATCACCAGATCCTGCAAGGCCTCCTCCCTTGCTGGGCCCTGAACTAGTTGTTCTAGGAATGCCTCCTGTCAGGCATCCACCAGAATCTGATTCCTAGTACTAGCCACAACTAGAATTTTCCATTCCACATCTGGCATATTGAAATCCCCAACTACCACCACTTCCCGTAGACTGGCTGCACTCATTAAGTGTCTGTCCTAGTTCCCTGTCTGCACCTTGATCCCGGCAAGGTGGCCTGTAGACCACCACAATCTGGATTTGTTTCCCCTTCCCTGTTGCTGCTAGTATGCAGAGGTTTTCTAATTCACTTGATGCCCCTAGGCTACCTACAGCATCTATGTTGCTTTAATCCCCTCCTTAACATACAGCACTGCCCCTCCTCCTCTGCCCTGCTTTTTCTAAATGTTGTGTAGTCGGGTATGTTCGTGTCCTAGTCACATTTTGTGATTGTCCACATCTATTGTTACAGCCACTAGGTCATGCCCCCCCTGACTAATGCCTGAAGTTCTGGTATTTTGTTGCTCAGACTTCTTGCATTGGCACATATCATTTTCCAACATATCCCCCCTTTTACATTTCCCCCCAAGTTTGCTAGTTTCTGCTAAGTTTATTGGGGAGGGCAAGGCCCCCCTGGACTTTTTCTGTCCTTCTCTTTTCTATGTTTTAGGTGTCGAGTTACCCTTCTTGCAGTTGCCCTCTGAGACACGGAACTGATCTCTTCACCTGGTCAGATATCCCTGTATTTAGACTGTAAGCTAGGTCCCAATTTTCAGGACTTCCCTGCATCATTTCAAGGACCTGGCACACATCCCAGTGTTTGTTTATGTTTGGTAGTGCATGATTGTTGCATTATCTGTCCTTATCTGTAGCACCTGATCCTGTACCAGTGTAGAGAAGGACTTCAATGATGCATGCACAGCTCAAGGCTTCAAAAGACTGACATGCTCCAACCTCTCTGCTGGACTCCACACTCCCTGTGCTGCTTTCTCCTCTGAGTGTCCTCCCCAACCTAGTAGAGAGACATCTGTGGTGCGCATTAGAGAGTACTATGGTTGAAGGAAAGTAATGCCTTACTTTTAAAAAGCCCCTGGCACTGTTTGGAAACCACTGTCTCCTAGACCATCTGCTCTGGCAGCATGTCTACACCTGACACCATGACTCCCTGTTTATAACATATAGAATAACATACGAGCATATGAACACATGAAGTAGCCAGCAGAAGAAGGCCATTTGGTCTATCTAGTCTGCTCGTATTGCAGGGTCCACAGCCTGAGCTACTGTCCCTGCCCTCCCTCCCCACTGTTCCCATCCTCCCTATCCATGATCCTTACCTTCCCCCTATGCCTATCCCAGCCTCTCTTAAAGCTGCCCACTGTCTTCAATGAGATGACATCTTCTGGCATCGCATTCCAAGAGTCCATTGCCCTCTCTGTGAAGAAGTGATTCCTGACCTCCCTCCTAAATCTCCTACCCTCCAGCTTAAGACTGTGTCCCCTTGTGTTATGATTGTCATTCAGCTTAAAGAGACTCTCCTTATCAACCTTATTTATCCCTTTCAAGTACTTGAAGGTCCCAGTCATGTCACCTCTGTCTCGCCTGTCTTCCAGGGAGTACATATCCAGTGCCCTCATCCTTTCCTCATATGCCTTGCCCTGCTGACTCACTATCGTCTTTGTAGCCCTCCTCTGGACCTTCTCCAGCAAGTTAATGTCCTTTTTGAGGTGTGGGCACCAGTACTGAACTCCATACTCCAGATGCGGCCTTACCAGTGACCTGTACAAGGGCAGTATAACTTCCTCTCTCCTACTACTGATCCCCCTAGATATGCATCCCAGCATCTTGTTTGCCTTTGCTGCTGCTTTCTTGTACTGCATGGAGTGCTTCAGGTCACTAGTGATCATCACTCCCAGGTTCTTCTCTTCCTCTGATGCAGATACTCAGACTCCACCCAGGTAGTACTCTGTCCTGGGAGTCTTAGTTCCAATATGCATAACTTTGCATTTCTTGGCATTGAAGCCAAGCTGCCAGATCCTGGACCACCTCCCCAGCTTTTCCAGATCTGGAAGTATGGGATGGTGTGTGTAACGGGAAGTTTACACACACACAAAGTGTTAGATGCTACATAAACCTCGAGAGCGAAGCTTGAGGGGTTTGTGAAAGCATCTAACACTGAGGGCATGTGTAAACTTTGAGTTTAAACACCCCCCATATTTTATTTTATATGACTGCTGGGTTTTCCTTTTTCACCACAGCAATTATATGATATAAAAATACATTCCTATGCGGCCGCAGCCTGGTCAGGTTTGAGTGTGTGATCCGTGGTCACCTTTATTTATTTATTTAATGGTTTTTTTTTATTAATTCCTTTTGGTCGGCAGCCGAAATTTAGTTTTTTATTTCTTAGTGCTTGATTTTGTTTTTTGCAGTCACTTACCGCTGGGTCCAAGTGGTGGTTCAGTCTCTGGGAGAAGACAAGGTGGCTAGCAGTCGGAAAGGAAGAGCTGCAATGGGTGCATGTGCAGAGCGAGGGAAACCGGGTGCATGTTTGCAGTTATAAACACTCCTTTACAACGGCAACTTATGCCACAGTTTCCCTATGGAAGAAAGGAAGACACAGTTATTATATCACAATTATCTCCATAGCAACAGATTCTGATGCCATAAACATAATTTTGCTGTCAGGTGTAGACAGGCAGCCAAAACAGATAGGGTAGAAATACTGTTCTCTTGCAAACATCCTTAGTAATAGTGAGATAAGAGTGAGAATTACAGAAAAATATGAACTATAAGCCAAATTGTCACTGATCATTACATTTTTTCAAAACTGCTCCAACAGCGTCTAGAGCTCTTTATGTGCTACCTGTCCTGCTACCACACTTCAGTTGAGACACTTTACAAGTCTTACTTGTATTGGGACCATCTATCTCAGTAGAACAGTTGTTTGACACCAAAACCTTTTGATCTACCACTGGAACTCTCTCAAATGAAGTCTAGTCCGTGTCATCACTGAGGTGGTTGGGGACACAAGGCTTAGTAGTCTCAAGAGGTCCTATGCAGTTCTTTTGGAGTCTACTATACCTGGAAAGATGCTGCCTACTGAAAACTAGAGTTTGAGCCCTTATGAGGTTGATAGCTGCTATTCCCCCGTGGGATTCAGTGCTGCCCCTATAAACTGAAGTACCTGTGTGGGATCTAGCTGAGACTATTCCAAATTGAAGAGAAATCCCAGTCTCTCCAATAGTGTCATAGACTGACTTATTGCTGACTGCCTGATCTTTTGTTTTTCCACACACTAACCATTCAGCGCCTTTTGGTAATGGGCTGTGTAGCAAAGGAATGCAGCTCTTTCATAAGTAAAGTAGGGGAAGGATATGATTTTTTTTTGCCAAGAACATCATTTTTTCTACAGTCTTTATCTGGCAGTGCTGCTGCGAAGTTTAGGTGTGTTATACTACTTACATGAGTTGTTGTTGCAAGCATGTTTTTGGAATTTCATACCCACTCCTACGCTGTGTCTCCCAGACTCCTTCAGATGCCACCAAGGGAACACATGCAAGGGTCAAGAAGGTTAGCCATGCTTCTCCCTTTCCATCACCTGCTCACTGACGCCAGCTCTACCACGGACGGGAAGGTTCCCTCCAGCCCTGTCTTCAGCCCTCCAGCTAGCCTAGTATTGGGACTCAGCAAGTGACGAAGTTTCAAAATTAGCACGACTTTATAATTTCATTCCCGCTCCCACACCACATCTCCCACACTCCTGCAGATGCCACCTGGGGAACACAAGCAACTATCATGACTCAGCAAGGGGTGCGGTTTAACTTTGATTGAGATATCACTACTACACTAGCATTAAGCATGGAGCACTAAGGGCCGCAATATAAAGGGTGTCACAGTGTGGGTTTCAGCTGTGGCATTAGACATCAGCTGGCCATACAGCTCCAGTAGTGTGTTACCATCCCTTGCATCTACTGCCTTAGTGAAATATCCCCATTCCACTATATGCTCTGAACCTGTTTCCACTTCTCTGACTCCCCCGGGACTGAAACTACTTCTGTAGGTACAAAATATCTTTACTTGTTATACTATGCAGCTTAAAAGTGTTTCTGCAGCTTTGCTTACTGTACCGCTAGATAATGTTGCTTTTGTTAATATCAGTTGACCTGTTGTGCTCTTTTGTTAGACAGTGAGCCTGCAGCTTTACTTACTACTACTCAGTGTTGATGTTAATACTAGTGACGTGTTGTGCTATAAAGGCAAGAAGTGCAGCTGCAGCTTAGGCTACATGCCCCCAAACTAAGACAGTATCCAAAACTACTCCCCATCTGGATAGGCCTTGTATTTCTATAATTGGCAGCCCACATTAATTGCCGCCTAAATACTGCCTATCTGAGTGGCCACTGTATTTTGAATTCGCAGGGTAAATTAAACTGGTTCCCAGATACTCCTGATCTGGATGACCCCTGTATTTTGAATTGGCAGCCTAAATTAAACTTTGCCCTTAGATACTACCTCTGTGTGAGGCTCTTGTTCAAACCAAGCAGCCTAAACTGTCTCAAAGACACTTCCCATCCAAGTGGCCCTCGTATTCGATTTTAGCAAACTAAATTGTATTCCAGACGCTTCCTATCTGGGTGGCACTCATGCTGCAAGTATCTAATGCCATGCTGGTTACTGACTCATTTGCAACTGCCAGTAGTGTAGCCCTTTTGTATTGTAATATATCCCCAGGGTGGCCCAATTATTAATAGGCCTACTGTGCTGAGTCCGTATTGCTAGAATGTGGCCCATGGGGCTACTGGTTCTCCTCAGCTACTTGTGTAACACTCTGCCTTATAGCAGTACGTACTTCTCCTCTTCCTTAACTACGTCTGAGACTACCACACTGGTTACTACCCTGCTTTGGAACCTAAACACCTCTTTGCTGGCTTTGCACTTAACCTCTGCCAAGTCCATTTTTACGTTCGCTTGCGCGCATGCGCAAGGAACGTCTTGGGAGAATGGGACACTTTGGAGGTGTGCCCCTGCTCTGCAATCCCCTGCTCCATTGAGCAGGCGTGGCAGTCCTGCACCAATTGGACGTGGTGCTGTGTATGACGGTGGCGGTCTTCTCTTCAAAGAAAACCACCGCTGTCATACACAACACCAGCATCCGCTACCCAAATCTTTGCTGCCACGCTGAGGCCCACCTAGCGTGGCAACGTCCAGCGTCATCTGCCGCAGGGGTGCCCAATCCCGTTGGCTCCAGGCCCCCCAGCCATCCTTCTGCCACGCTTGGAGCACACTAGCGTGGCAAGCGTCCCATCCAGCGGCTGTCTGCAGGCAGGGATGCCCAATCCCGTCGGCTCCACGGCCCCCAGCCATCCTTCTGCCATGCTGGGAGGCCCACCCCAGCATGGCAAGCGTCCCCGTTGTCTTTTTTTTAAACCTGTAAATTGAAAACAGTCCCACGGCGCTTCTCCCAGGCCCCCTCCCAACCCGCACCCACCACTGCACCCACCTCCCCACACCCCTCACCCACTTACCTCCGGAGCTCGGCGCGGCAGATCTTCGGACGACCGGAACACATCTGCAGTCTTCAAAGCCAACCGCGAACTGAGGAAATGCGGTAAGCTGTATAATGGGCTAGATAGGGGTTTTCAACTTTATTGCATATCTCAGGCATTTTGGGAATTTTTGCAAATTTTCCAACATGGGTTTTGGGACCACTTCTCATGAATGATGTCACTGTCATGGCGTTATTCGGGCCCGGCGTGATTTCGCAGTCACTGCGTGAAATCACCCTTTGGGCCTGAATAATGCCATGACAGTGACATCATTCATGGAAGAAGTCCCAAAACCATGTTGAAATTGATGCAAAACCAAAAATGACTGTTTCTGGCGTGCGTTGCGCGGTTCCTCACGAGCTCATAAGTTCGCTAATTTTCAATATTGTCCCAGATTTTCAACATTGCCATTTTACCACACCTCCTTATGAGCAGTACAGCTGTCATTTTCACATCCTGCCCAAAATGTTTCGCCCATGGCGCATAATGGCGCAGTCGAGTGTCTTGAAATCAATGTCTGGAACACATTAAGAAAATCACAGTGACACTGTTCATGAGCAGAGGTCTTAAAATGGCTATGTTGAAAATTTGGTGAAAAAATTCCTAAAAATGACTGTTTTACAAGCGTGCATTGCACAGTTCCTACGCACGCTCGTAAGTTCGCGAATTTTCAGTATTTGCACTCCAATGACTTCCAAATCCCTAAACAGCACATAGAAGCAAGCAACATTCAGCATTGACAAATGCTTGTACTTCTTTGTCACTGATTTTTTTAAGCCATGTCCAAGTGCCAAATACCACGGCAAATACCTGCAAGCGAACGTTTGGCATTGACAAATGCTTGTTTAGTATTCTCTCCATGACGCTTGCCTCTTGCATGCAGAAAGCATACTATGGTACCATTTGTACCGCTACCTCCCCTACATACAAACATGTTGAGGTATTATAAAAAACATTCCATAGCAAATTAGGCATTAGTAAGCAAGTTTTACTTATCCTGCTACTTTGCTCAGGCAATGTGGAGGTCAGCCTGACCTTATCTCATCTGATCTCACACTCCCACAGAACTTGTTGATTTAAAAGGTCTAAAGTTCATGACTATAGACATTCACAGCCTGATAAAGAAATTGGCTGATGTAAAAGGCTGTGTAGTCCATACCACTGAAACATGGCTCAATGGCTGTGTAGGTTCCCAAGAGACTTCTTTACCTCACTTTAACTTATATCATTTGAACAGACCCATGAGAGGGGCTGTCCTAGCGCTACATATTAGCAACAGGCTTTCTTCTGCTTCAGTCAGCTACTGCTCCCTTCTTCATGAGTTTCAGTAACAACTACAACCTTTCCTGCAAAGAAACTATTAATAAGGTTGGCTGCTACACATTCCCTAATGATGACATGGAGCTCCTGCAATTGCTATCAAATGTTGCAAGTTACCATTCCAACAAAACCATTATACTTAGGGATTTGAATATGGATAGTCTTTCAAATAAATCCACAGAATTAAAGAAAGAGTTGAGATGACCTTGGCCTTACTCAACTCATAGCTGAATCCATGAGGTCAAATTTAAATAACCCTGCAAATTCCACTATTATAGACCTTAACCTAATGAACAGACCTCAAAAAAATTACTCACACTGTTTTTTTATGTTGGCTTGCTGCGCTTGTGCGCAAGTCAACATCTTGCAGCAGTGCAGATTTGGAGGCGCGGCCACTGTTGGGCGAATGCAGGGCACGCATCAGTAGGTGCGTCCCTCATTTCCCAATCAGTCTGCATGCCCCATGCATGCTAATGTGGCGAGCACATCTAATGAAAGGTCTGCTGCTAACCGAGGAAAGCTTGTCAGATGTAGTGGACCCTTTCTGTGTGCTCGCCACATGAGCAGCATGGCGAGCGGCTGCCAGCCCAACGGCCGATTTCAGGGGTGCCCAATCCCCCAGCAGCTTACTGTGGCTGCACAAGCAGCCCCTCCATTTCCTATATGCTGAGGGGTGCCCAATCCCACTGGGTTCTTGCGTCCCCCTGCTTTTTTGTGTGCTGACAGAGCCCTCCCCATTGGCATAAATCAGCCACCCCACATTTCTTATATGCCGAGGGTACCCAATCCCCTCGGCTCTTGCCTCCCCCACCTTGCATTGTGTGCTGACAGGGTGCCCAATGCCCGTCCGCATAAATTCACCCCCCATTTTCTGCTGACGAGGGTGCCTAATCCCCCATCAGCTGCAGCACCCCCAAAAACAGTTAGGTGGCATGCTGAAGCCCACCCCAGTGTGCCACGTCCCTGAAAAAAAATGTCCCGCAATGTAATTTTTTCTTCCCTGTAACAAAAACGATCCTCAGAGTCTCCTGCTCCCCACCCGCACTCCACCCACCCACTGCACACCCTGCCTCCCACACCCCTCACCCCATACTTACCTCCGAGTCCGCACAATGATCTTTGGTGGACCGGGAACACGCTCTGCACTCTTTCAAAGCTGACTGCAAACTGAGAAAATGCCGTAAGCTGTATAATAGAATGAATAGGGTTTTTCAACTTTGCTGCATATCTCGGGCATTTGTTGGAATTTTGGCACCAAATTTTCAACATGGGGTTTTTGGGGCACCTCCTCATGAATTCTATTACTGTCATGGTGTTAATCGGCCTCGAAAGGTGATTTTGCAGTCACTGCACAAAATCACCTTTTGGGACCCATTAATGAAATGATAGTGCTAGTGTTCATGAGGTGGCCTCTCAAAAAGCCTATGTTCCAAATTTGGTGGAAAAAATCCAACAAATGCCTGTTTTACGACCGTGCGTTGCGCAGTTGCTACACAGGCTTGTAACTTTGCGCATTCACAATATTTAATGCCAGATTTTCAGCATTTTCATTTTGTACACCTCCTTGTGAACAGTATAGCTGTCATTTTCCACAACCTGCCGAAATGTGTTTCGCACTTCCGGCGCACAATAAGCGCAGTCGCTGTGGGAAATCAGTGTTTGGGCCAGATTATGAAAATGACAGGACATAGTTCATGAGCAGAGGTCCTAAAATGCCTATGTTGAAAGTTTGGTGATGATACTCCATAAAATGACTGTATTCTGACGGCGTGCATTGGCAGATTGCACGCACGCTCGTACCGTCGTGCATTTGTAATATTTTCTTTCTGGATTTTCACCATTGCCATTTTTCCACACCTCTTGAACAGTACAGCTGTCATTTCACATATCCTGCCCAAAATGTGTTTTCGCACTTCCGCGCAGAATAGCGTGCTCACTGTACTAAATCACTTTAGGACACTTTGAGGAAATGACAGTGACACTGTACATGAGCAGAGGTGCTAAATGCCTATGTTGAAAATCTGCTGAACGCCCATATGTAGAGAGACTGACAGGTGTCAGGGTGTGACTTAGGACTGTCGGACGTAATGCTCACGCCATTCCACCCCACCCCCCACCCTGCAGCCAGTGACAATCATCAAGATGTGCCTTGGATGCTCTGGTTCCAAAGTTCACCCCACTGTCCTATACTGCACCCATCTCAATGTATTTCCTTATGGAATGAGGTGAGCGTAATGCCCGAAGACCCTAATGCACACTGCGCCACTTGTCGGTGTCTGCAGGATAAGGAGAGGTGAAATGGCATGAGCACTATGGCCAACACCCAAAGGGACACCCCAATGCCTGTCAGTCTCTGCAGGGTGGAGTTGGGTTGGCATCAGTTCAATACTTCACTGCCATTCCTATTGTGCATCTCTCTAACTCCTGCACTACCAATGGCAATGCCAACAAGACAACTTTCGGCATTGACAAATGCTTGTTTGACAATGACATTAGTGATCACAGTGCTGTTGCTTGTGTCAGAGGGATAAAAACAAATCTGGATCTTAACCCAATTTTTTTCTTAAAAGACATTTCACCTGTAAATTAGATTTTCTAAATGCTCTGACAGTTGTTAATTGGCAATATTTCTATCTTGCCCCTATGGTTCACGTGGTAACTGAGATTTTCAATAACTTGCCCATAGGTGTTATAAACAAACATGCTCCATTGGTTAAGCATATGGTTAAATAAGTAAGTGGCCATGATTCAATGGGGAACTGAAGGAATCATTAAGAGACAGGGACTTACACTGGGCCACAGCCAGACACACGAAAACCACTGTAGGTTGTGCTATTTTCAGACAAAAAAGAAATTCCTGCACCAAACTTATCAGAAACACTAACGCTAACTATTACCTAACCCACTTGGAAAAAAACAAATCTGATGCTTCCAGATTCTGGAAAGCGGTAATATCGATGGAAGGAAGAGTTAGTGCAGCATCCTCCTTACCCAAACAAATCATGGTTGGTAACAAGCTGATAAATGAGAAGCAAACTATATTGGAGGAACTGAACACTCATTTTGACTCAGCAGGAATGGCTTTTGATAACTCCCCTGCTGCATCCTATTCTCTCCCTAATTTGGTATTACTGAGGACCGTGGCCATAAACAACTCCTCCATTCAGTTTCAACAAATCTCTTGCAATGAGGTTGAATAGCTCCTCCTTGGCCTGGACACCAAAAAGAATGCTGGAGCTGATAATTTAGACCCACACTTCCATGCATCAGGATATCCTCTCACTGCAGCCTCCATCACTCATCTAGTCAACCTCTCACTATCACAGAATGACTTTTGTATATATTATAGAAAACTGCACACATTATCCTCTGTTTAAATCAGGTGACACCAATAACCTCAGCAATTGTAGACCTATCACTAGCCTTCCATATCCATCTCTATCCATCCATTTTAGTGAACTTGTTTGAAAAACTGGTAAATATGCAACCACATGACTAGCTTGAACAAACAAATGTCATATCTTTCTCAACCTTAGCAAAGCTTTTAACACGGCTTATCACAACATTCTCCTGCAGAACCTTCATAATATAGGGGTAAGTGTGTAACCCCTTTGTTACCCGGGGTTACTAGAATCCCAGTAAGACCTAGTGGTAGGCAGGGAAGGCAGCTTGTGAAACTCCAGTTAAATGGGTTTCACGCTGTCTCACTCTGTCCTCAGTCACAACTGAGGCTGGAGAGATGACATCATTATATAGAATTGTTACAGCTGCATGAGCCACATTTGGAACCTTCAGCTCAGAGAGTTCTTAGAACTTTGGGATTCAAAGAGAGTGTCAGTTTAGTTTCGTCCTTGAGCAAGAAGGAAGCATCAGTCTGTAGTTTGAGTTTTGCCTCCACACAGAAGGAAGTTTTTCTGTGTTTCACCATTTATAAAGTGGTGGAGACCGTCCCCTCAGTCTCAGTGCCCCCTCCCTCCGGGGGGGGTAGGAAAAGGTCTCTGTGGGTTCCAGGGGCAATCCCCTTCATCCACCAAGGAAAGAAGCTGCCTGATTTTGTGTTGGCTGTTCTACAATACAGCAAAGGTCAAAGGACTTCGCCTGTGGGCCCTGCAACGATTAGGTGATTGTTCGGCTCCAGTGTAAGGGCAAACAACTGTTTTTTCAGTCAGGAAATGTTATTGGGGACTGCTGTTTGGGAGGACTATATACACTAGGACGAACAAATGGAGCAGTCAGTTTAAAGTTTAAATGGATTTAGAGTTGCAGTAGAGGTGCGTCAGTTCATCCACCATGCAATCTACATGTTACAGTCCTAAAGTTTTGTGTGTTCAGAAATGGCCGGGTAATGGGCTGTGGGAGCTGGAGGTGGATAAATCCCCATCTTTAGTAACCAGGTCCACCTCTACGGATTTCTTCTGTGTTTTTGCTACTTGCCCCATGCGCTTGGCCAGTGATGGGGTGGGTACCCAGACGTGGGTCTCAACAAGAAAATCTCTCTAGGAGTCGATGACTTCAAGTGGTGTGGGGAGCCACAGCTTGGGAGCCTCCTTGTTTGATAGAATGTCTTGCCAAGTAAAGTTTGGGTTCATTCTTCAAGTGGACCGTCAGTCGAGTGGCCGGCAGGAGAGCCGGGCCAGTCGGGCTATGTAGCCAATGCACATGCAAAGTCCGGGCTGAGTGCCTGGTGGGTCCAAAGCCAGACAACTGTTGTATTGTGTTCATTCCTCAAATGGACCGCTGTGTTTAACCTCTAATCTGCATTACAGTTACGTAGCCCTTTGGGGGACCATACAGAGCTTTGTTTATGTTCAGTGAGTTAATAAATATAGCCACACTGAAAAATCCCAGTTCTGGTTCTGGACATTACAGTTATTGCTTCCTGTAGTTGGATTTACTTGGGTGCCCCTGTGCAGAGTAGTCAAACCTAGGTCTCTTGTGCCAGGTAACATCATCCTTCCCTGAACCCATAGATACACATATGTATATCCATGTTACAAAAATGGACATATGGGTTACAAGTGCATCCTCCTTGTCTTGGTTCTCCAACTATTTATTGGGGGCAACAACAGGTGAAAGTTGAAGGTCTCTCCTCCTCATGTGCTCTCTTCGGTATGGAAGTTCCACTGGGGTCGGCTTTGGGCCCTCTCTTTTTTATGATTTATATAAATAATTTGGGCTCAAATATTGGTGAAGCAAATCTGGATTTTTATACAAATGATACTGCTCTGTGCATTTTGAGACTCACCACTGAAGCAGGAATGTCTGATCTCGAAGGTGCATTCAATAGGTTGTAGCTTAACCATCTCCATTTAAAATTGCTACTCAATGCCACTAAAACCCAGGTAATGTTTTTCTCAAAAAATGGGTTCCTCCCTCCTTGTACTCCCTCTTTCACCATTTGCACTTTGTTAGGGGACTCTCTGGGACTGGTGGATAGTTAGAAGTACTTGGGTCTATTGATATTTAGTAAACTGTCTTTCACCACTCACAGCGAGACCCATGTAAGAAACTGTGTGTCAGACTGGGTTTCTATAAAAATCAACACTGTTTCAATGCTCACACAAGGAAAAGATTGGTTCAGGCCACATTTCTGCTGGTCATCAACTACACTGATCAGATCTGTAAACGTCGTTCTATCATAAGCTTAGCCACAATGGATTTGCTCTATCGTAGGGCACTCAGATTTATAACCAACCTAGCCACCAGGACCCACCACTGTTCTCTGTCTGCTGTGGTTGGTTGGCCCTCCCTGGCAACAAGGCTGCTAAAAAACCTTTATATATGGATTTATAAGGTGTTACAAAAGTACCCTTCACCCTATATCACAGAGCTCTTCCACAGAAATTCCAGCCCCTATAGTCTGAGGAGAAATGATTCCATTCTCCTTGAAATTCCCAGGTACCTCACGCAATGTGGTAAATCTGCACGCAGCTGCTGTATCCCCACTTTGTGGAACAAACTGCAACCCACTCTTAAGCTGGGGTCTGTGGTGAGTCGTAATGCATTCAAAGCTCTCCTTCATGGCCATAGTTCTGATGTTCGTACCTGTGACTAAACTCTGGTCCTCTGTATCTTACACCCCTACTCTTCTGTGTCATGCTATTGTATAGCTTTGCACTGCATGCCATGTAGCTGCTATTATATTACTTCCTCTGTATGCAGTTTTATTATTTCTCATACATCCCATGTCACGTTTCCTTGCCTGCAGTTCCTGTTACATATGCTCAGGCTGTATTTCTGTATCCTTCATACTGTTGTTTTATCATGTATCCTGTATGTACCACAAGTGTTCTCTTAAAGGAAAACTGTCATGAGCCCCATTTTCCTCCCAGTGTCTACTCACCCGCCAACTTGCAGTGAGAGACTGGCATTTCTGTTGTAGGGCACATCATTCATTAGTAATCTTTATTTTATGTTCCTGAGTGAGTGGCGCCATTTCACAGATGGTAGTGGCCAGAGCCACAACTACTATGCTAATTGCCTCCCTGAGCTTCCTGCTGTGTGCCGGAATGCTCATTCTGGATGACCGGGGCACATTTACATGGAGTAAAAATAAATAGTGTGGCATGTAGAGGTCATTGAGCTGTACCTCTAGAAACAACCCCGGTTAAAAATGGAGCAGTGTAAGCTAGTTAAATTGTTAATGAAAGTTCAAGCTCTAGGGTTTGAGCATGCATAGCAGTGCCCAAACTCAGAGCTCAGGCACTATTGCACATATTTAAGATAATGTGGGGGTCAGCAGCTGGGTGGTGTGGTGGAGGGACATCATTTTAAAAAGCATAATACACAGTATATGGTTTTACTGTTCAGTAGGAACCGGTTTACCAGCTGAAGTAAATTATTACAAAGCATGCTACAGGGCTATTTCTCAGTTGCATAACTATATTTACTACTATTGATCGAGGCAGTGTTATCGACCAAACAGAGCGGTCCTTTTTCTTGTGCGTGAGGTGCTCTTGTTCTGTAAAGAGTATCATATGTGCATTTGTCCTGGAAATAAGCACATCCGGGGGAGAATTTTTACATTTTTAATAAATTACTGATTGCCCTTGACTAATAATATATTAATATGTCCTCAGAGACCACTCTTACAGTTGTAAGAGTGTTCTCACTTACATTTTTAGGGTGTAAGAACCGCTTATCTTCAGTTCCTGGTTCTCATATCCTGAAAATGCATGTGAGACCACTCTTACAACTGTGAGAGTGGTATCTGAGGATGTTGTAGCATACATACATTTGCAATTGTTTTAAATACAGAGGTGTATTTCTTGTTTCCTTGATAATTAAATTGCATACGCACTTTAACCCACAACAGTGCACAGGTACATGACAGAACAATGGTAATATGGAAATATACCACTTCTGCTGTCCCCTGTGTCTAACAAGCACTCGGTAGATGTGTACATTTCCTTACGTATCTGCACGCTGTCTTGTGTCATCTGTTGCTTATTGATTCCAAATGGAAGGATTCTAACTTGTATGATATTCTTCTAATGCCAGGCACTGGAAAATACAATTCTTTAGTTTTACAGAATGAAACAAATGTGAAGAAGTCAGGACTTGAACCCAGGCCAATAGACGTAGTGAGGCCTAGTCATTAGGAAAATTGCTACTAATGCTGGTATATAATCTGTTTCAGCTTTTGACGTGGAACCTTTGCAAATGAGCACATAACTCAGAGGTCTTTCTGATGTACAAATAAGTAAATAAATAAAACGGGCTTAGGAACCAGGAGACCCAGTTTCAAATCTCACTAGAGCCACTTAGTCACCGTGGGACATTAAGCAAATCACTTGACTTTCGTGTGTCATTCACTCCCATCAGTAAAACTGGAGCAGAAAGACCCTACAGTAAATTAGATGCTGCATCTCAGCCAAACTATCCTGGGTAAATTAAAATTAGCAAACTGTCCACTAAATTCTACTGCGGGGCTCTTACTAGCTGCAGTAAAAGGTCACAGACTGGTGACATTATTTTTCTTGTTTAGTTTGGAGGCAGTTTGGCCTAGTGTTCAGTGTGCAGAGCTGTGAACCCAGAGACCACAGTAGGTGTGACTCTCACAAATGCCACTTAACAAACTAGTACAGTGCCTGCAATTGAAGAGCTAGTGTACTGCCTGGAAACTGCCTGGGATTAATTGTAACTTTCAGATGTAGTCAGCTAGCACTTCTTATATCCCAAGTATTGTTTTTTTCTTTCCTGTTTGCTAAGTAGAACATTTTCCACCTGGCAGTACTGAGTGATGTGTGGAGCAGCACTCTGTCTGGAGGCTTAAAAAAAAAGACAGTTCTGTTCCTCTCACTGCATCAGCACTGAGACCACACTGACTGTGACATCACTAGTAACCAATGAGAACCATTTCTCACTGCCAGATTATTCTCTTTCACATGAAGCAGCAGGGACTGGCTCTTCTTGGTTACTAGTGATGTTACAATTTCCTGCATTTTTTTTGGAATTGACAATTTTATTGAAAGTTTAAAAGACAATGAACCAACAAAATATGCAATGCAATAATCATAGCATACAGTCATATTATCCTAAATTTAAAATAAAGCATTATAAATCCTTAAACAATCTGACTAATACATACTAAAAATCCCAGGCCAGTATTATTACTATATTCTTAGGTAGCATTTTTACAGAAGATAGAGTTTAAAAACGGTTCCCGACATCTAGGAATTTCTCCATTCTATCACTACCAACTAAGGCCTGCCATTCATACCCTGGTCTGGTGGACATATCCTCAAGCCATTCAGACAAGGTTGTGGATGGGTTTTTTTTCCATCTTCTAAGAACTATATTCTTGGCTGAGATGAGCGTGGCCAGAAACCATAAGGTATTAGGATTAGATCATAAATCTAGGTCAGAAGTTATGCCCAACATTACTAGTTTATCAGTTGGTACAATTTTTTTAATTAGAATTTTTTCGTAGACCCCAAAAACTTCATCCCAGAATTCTGAATTAGTGGACAAGCCCAAATAATGTGTGTTATAGTACCAATGCCATTTAAACATCTCCAACAAATATTGGTGTTGGAAATTCCCAGGTGAAACATTTTCTCTGGTGTGTGGTGCCATCGATGAACAATTTTATAATGTACCAACCTGCCTTTTGCTTATTTACATGCCTTGAGAATATTTATCCAGCTCCTTTCCCAGTCGTTTAGTGAAATATTAGTACCTAATTCAGGTTCCCATTTTTGGATTAGTGATTCCATCAAATTCTCTTTAGAGTCTATAACCATATTGTATATATTTTTATAACCATTGTAGGTAGTAAAGATTTTATCTAGGGGGTGCAAAGGAGGTAATTTGATTGAGTTATTAATACTTTCACTCAAAGTTTGACTAAATTGTAAGTATCTAAAAACTTCAGTTCTGGGCAATTTGTACCTGCTGGCAATATCGACAATTTCCTGCGTTTTGATTAGTAACTTGTGAAAGTCACTGCTCAGACTGCAAGGATTGTGGTGCTTCAAGGTGTTTGGTCACATTTCTGATGATGTATGGGAGGAACAGAACTGATTTTTTAGCCTCCAGAGTGCTGCTCCACATGCGTCAGCCCAGCATTGCCAGGTGGCAAGTATTCTAATTAGCAAAAAAAAAATACTTCAGATATAGGACGTGATAGCTAACTGCATCTGAAAATTACTATTAATTCCAGGCAGTACACTAGCTCTTTAATATTAACTTTCTAAAGAAGTCAACTGTGGCTGGCCGGTAGGTAGCACAGTGTTAATGCTTCCGCTTAATACACTGGTAATACGGGTTTGGGAATGGACACGAGCCACTCAGGGGCTGAACGGGGAAAGGAGGATGGAGCGTACCAAGAACAGCTGTCTCACCTCGGGAAGGGGCGGGGCTTTGATATCCCTCGCATGGACTGCCCACCTGATGGAGGCCAGATGGCAGTACTGTGCGAGTACACAGAAAGAGGACAGGGGCAGATGCCAGATCTGGAATGGATGTGTGCATGTCATTCCACGCCAGCACTCTAGGGAAAGAAAACCAGGAGGAAAATGTCTGATTGGCTGAGGTCAATGTCAGCACCCCCAGCTGTCACATGACCGACAGGGCAGGCCACCCACCACAACTGTGCTACTGGGTAAGTGGTGGGACAAGAAGTCCCTGAGAAGGTTGGTGATGGAGCTGGTGGTTGCAACCAGACGTGGAGCAGACTGGAGGCCAGAGAAACTGATGATCCAAAAGAAAAAAGTGTTGCTTTCTGTACCTGAAGTACTTTTTCTTTTCTCTTTTACTAAGAAGATCTTCTAGCTGGCAGTAATTCGTTGTGATGTGTAAAACAGTACTCTGCCTGGAGGCTGAAGTGCAGTTCTAATCCTCTTCATACTGCATCAGTATCATGACCTCACCAACTGTGACAGCAGAGCAGACCAAGAAGAGCCATTCACCTGCTGCCAGGTCGGTCATTGGTGATGTCACAATGACAGCAGTCATAGTGCTGTTGAGGTATACAGGGGAGTATCACCAGGTACATCAGCTTCTAGGACGAGTATGTACCACACCTACTGCTATCAAACAGAAAAACATCCAATTAACAAAAGGAAAAAAGAAATACTTCAAGGTAAACAGTCAGTACTTAGAGCCCCACTTTCAAATGTGGGGCTGGTCCAAAATTGCACTAGGAGCTCAAAAATGTTTTTTTTTTTTTTTTTTTTTTTTTTGGCTTACTGTTTATTGAAGTACAGTAGATTATATCAGGCTGATTCTGCCGATTCCCAAGGAGACATTTGCTGTAACAGGAAATCCCAGAATCTCCTGCAGCTAATATCACTGCTGGGTTGTAGCAGTGGGAGATTCAATAGCCTGCAGTGCATGTTAAGGCTTTTATAACCTCTGATCAGATGTTTACCAGTTCCGCTGTTCTCCCGGGGCTACATACTGACCTCTGTGTGTCTGTACCGCCCAGCGAGGGGTCTAGCGGAACCAAAGTCAAAGCTTCTAAGATCTCTAACATGCACTGCAGGCTATTGAATCTCCCACTGCAGCAGCCCAGCTCTGACAATGGCTGCCAGGGATTCTGGGACTTCTGGTTGCAGCAAATGTCTCCTTGGGAATTGGCAGGATCATCCTGATACAGTCTAGCATACTGCAGTAAACCCAGGCAGTAAAAATTTTTTTTTTTTTTTTGTTTGCACACACAATGCAAATTGGGACTAGCCCCAGACTTGGACTTGGGGTTCTTTGTGCTATTTCCATTTAAGAAATAAAAAAGTAACAACTGACTACTTTTAAAATGAAATAACATATTCTATCTATTTTTGGCATGACTATCTCTTTTTTTTTAATACATTTTTTTGCTCCCTCTCTGCCATCACTTAAGGATATACCCTGTTGATCAGGGATGTAACCTGTTTAGCCGATTTGCCATCATTGGGACAACAAGGAATTTTTCTTCCACAATTCTCTCTTGCCCTTCCTTCCTCTCCAGGCATGCGCTGTGTCCTTCAGCCTCGATGACATAGCATACCCCTGCTGAAGGAGGAAGCTCCCTGGACTGCTCACAGGGGTGGCTATGCACTGGAATGCACTGCCAGTTGTCCCTGGCTGAGGTATGCCACCCTCCAGCATCTGCCTGCAGCCTGGCCTGCCTTCTGATGTCGGAACCAGAGTCTTCTTTTGAACTCCAGTCATTGCATGGCAGTGTGATGCTGGGCCATTGGGGTGGCCTCTGTTTTACTAGCTCTTGAAGCCACTGTGTGACCCTAAGCAAGTCCCTTAAAGAGCTACTGATGCCTCAAAGAAAACTTCAAAAAAACATAATAATTAGGTATAATTTTGCTTGCATTCCGTTTATATTTTATATATTTCTCCTCCCCATAATTTATTACTAAAGAAATGTGTATGAATATATGACTGTTGTCCCTTAGAGTTCATTCTGAGTTAATCTGCCTCTATAGCTTCCTCCCTGCTTCAAGCCATAATCCTCTGTTGTGACATCACAGTCTGTTGCAATGGGAGTAACTGCGATGTCACAAGCAGTGCTCTATAACTTCAGATAAGGAGAAAGAAGCAGGAACAGATGAACTCTTCATGAGCAAGATCCTGTTTTTATGCAAACGACCTCACCACTAAGTATGGGGAGGAGGAATAACAGAATTAATGGGAAATACAAGCTGGACAGTGCCTAAATATTATATTTTGTTAAAGTTCTCCTGAACGTGTCACCAGCTCTTTAAACTCCCTGCGCTTGAAGTCTGTCATTCCTCTCTAATTTCTCAGGCAGTACAGCATAGTGGTTAAGGGCAATGAGCTACAAACCTGGAGACCTGGGTTTGAATCCCGTCAGCCCCCACTTGCATGCTGTGTGGCCTTGAGCAAGTCACTTAACTTCCTTGTGCTCCCAGGTCGCATCTGAAAACACGTTTTGGCTTAGTGTGCCTTTCCTGGTTAAACAATTTCCCCTTCTCTCTCTTGTTTGCATCTCCCTGTGTGCTAAAATAGGTTGCAACATTGTTTCCCCTCACTCTCCTGAATCGTAAAGCACTCTAGGATACCGTTTGTATGAAAGGTGCACTAGGAAGCCAAACTGTATCCCCCCCCAAATCCCATAACCCAACAATAAAGCTGCACTCAGGACAGTGGGTGAGCAGATGCCTTCCTAGATGATCACAGTGCTGCTGTTTGGTCACTCAGCAGGGGCTGTCCATGCTACATGGCCCATGCATGCTCCCAAGAAACCAAGTGCCTCGCCTCCCATTTGGCACAGAGTGGGATTCCAGCAGTCACACCAAGATTAAAGGAATTGTTTCTCATTTGGCATAGAGTGGTATTCCAGCAGTCACACCAGGATTAAAGGAATTGTTTCTCATTTGGCATGGAGTGGGGTTCCATTGCAGTCATGCCAAGATTAAAGGAATTGTTTATTTTTTTT
Source organism: Neoceratodus forsteri (assembly GCA_016271365.2). Classification (NCBI taxonomy): domain Eukaryota; kingdom Metazoa; phylum Chordata; order Ceratodontiformes; family Ceratodontidae; genus Neoceratodus; species Neoceratodus forsteri. The sequence goes on from CM028136.1 coordinate 896,669,493, forward strand.
TAAACTCTTACATTGCTTGAGCTAAGGAGTACAATACATGCATGCATTAAATGAGACAGAAATCATTACAGACTCCACATCTGGACTACTGGCCAAAACCAAACATCTTGAATATGCAATAACGCAGTCCATTTATAGTGTATGGTTAGGACTTAAATGTGCATGGAATTCAAACAGGTCAAAAACCTTACTGTGCACATTCTAAAGTTATTGTGCACATTTTAAAAACCTTACTGTGCACATTCCATTGTTACCTGCACCTGCGATTCCCTTGCGCTCAATCCCTCCGACTGCTTTCACTTGTTTCGCTCAGTGTGTTTCCAATTCCTTTATGCTCACTCCTGCCAACTGCTTTCACTTGTTTTGTTCAGTGTACCTCACTGTACCTCACAGAAATCGTAATGGCGATACTTTAAAAAATAATGTCAGCTGCAGTTCACTCAAAACCAATGTTAGAACAAGAAAAGTTCATTTTCCAACAAGAAAACAAGAGGGCAGCCCAAAAAAAACAGCCTTAGACATGAAGCTGGTAAATTCTTTCTTCCTTGACAAAGGTGAAATAAGAGACATTTCAACCATACCTGCAAACAGCTACTGGGAGATTTTACACTGGATGGCATATTTTTAAAACCATACACTATAACAAATAAAATATGGGGGACCATACACAACACACCTTGTGTTTCCATCTCAGAGTTGAGTCACCCACATGGATAGCTCAAGCTTCGCGCTCGAGGTTCATATGCTGGTATTTCAACCCCTCGTTGGAAACACAGGCTTGTTGTGTATAGTCATTCATACATTATTCCTTATATAGTATATGGTGAGCCCTTACTATGTATGGATTTTCATACAGTCCTAAATGCTGCTGTAGTACAATTCAAATGTTAACAAAAAGTTGCTGTACCATAGAAGTTATGCCACTACTATGGTACAACTTTTTCATTCCAGATTTTTGAGTGCTGTGCTGCTCGCACACCAACGTCCAGTGTTTTCAAATTCAGCCAGAACTTTTCATGGCCGCAACAGTATTTTCAAAGCCTGTCAGTGACACATAAGCCCTCACTGCTGAACAAGAAAACTGGCGAACTGTTGAAAAAACCCTGACTTCTGAGCCCTCTAACTCTGATTAAGTTAAGCTGGCATAACACTCATAGCAGTCAGGGTGGTGTGGGTTGGGGGGATGGGTGAAAATGGTCACTGTTTTATTTATTTATTTACTTCAATTTTGGTAACCGGGTAGGCCCACTGAGAACAGAGGTCCCTTTTTCAGGGATTAATTACCAATGTATGTGACAAAGTATGTAAGGAAATACAAGATACAATGCAGTTTACAAGGTGAACAAGTTATTATTACATTCAGACTATTTAGACAGTAAGAAATAAGACAGTGACCAGGTTACAGTAGAGGGCTTGACTACATAGTGATCAGGGTACAGAGTACATTGTCATGAGCAATAAAACACAGATCATTAAGTAGTGACATTCACCGATAACAGGTACATAAGCAGCTTTCAAGTAGATATGCCTTTAGCCCCTTTCTGAAGCAGGAAAGAGAAGAAAAGATTACCACAGTAATATTGTTTCTTATTTATTTATTTTTTTTTTTGGTAACCGGGTAGGCAAAATGATCCAAAGGACCATTTTTAGTTGCGACCCGAGCCATATAGTGGCAGACAATACAGAGTCAGACAGTAAGTACAAATTACAGACAATAGGTACAAGTTACAATACAGTGGGTGTGTATAATGCATTGAGTACAATGGAAATCAAAAACAGTGATACATACACATCATATCTAAGAGAGAAAAAGAACAAGAAACACCATACATAATAGGGGGTACTGGAGCCTACAATTGAAAGTGGGCCATTTCCGAGAGGTAAGAACATCACAATGATGCTTCTGGGGATGGGGTGGGGAGGGGCCCTGATACAAAGCGTCTGATATTGCTGTATAATGTCTCAAGCCTATTGGACTCAGATCTCCTGAGAGACTGCAAAACAGGGGCACCGTATAATAGTTTGGGTAGCAGGACACTATGCTATAGCTAGCCTTGAATCCATAGTAAGGTGGTCGCTCGGTCTATGTAGTAGACCAAGTTTCTGGTGGATGGAACGGTTGATGGTCGATGTGGACTGTAAGGTACTTAACCTCGTCTACCACCTCTATCAGAGTTCCCGAGTAAGTTGTAAGGGACAGCAAGTGCTGCCTGTTAGGTCCTAGGTGATTGGGTCCAAACAGGACTGCCTTAGTTTTCTTCACATTCAGGACCAGCATGTTTGTTGTGATCTACTATCAAGAGACTTAAAGTCATTGGACAGTTGGGCATTGAGGTTCTTGACATCAGGGGAACTCTGGTGAAGGACAGCATCATCTGCATGAAGTAAGAGGTGACCATTACCACAATTTTATCCAAGTCACAATAAATATAGAGAACAGCAGAGGACCGAGTATAGACCCCTGGGGTACTCCATCTGTAACAGGCAGACGACTTGACAGGGCGCCTTTCCAGTTGACCTTTTGCATCGTATTTGTTAGATAGCGTGTGAACCAGGATTTCGAGAGGGAATCAAAACCAAGGTGATTCCACTTGCTGAAGAATAGAGTGTGACTGACCAGATCAAAGGCCTTGGCCAGGTCAATAAAGATAGCCCCAGTTAAAGCCCCATTATCCAGGGCATTGAGGGTATTGGCAGTGAATTTAACCAAAGCGGTTCCAGTGCCATGGTTCTGTCTGAAACCATGCTGCTTGTCAGATAATAGATGGAGCAGTTCAAGGTAATCCCAAAGCTGGCTATATAATAGTCTGTCTTTTATCTTGGCAATTTTACAAACCATAGACATAGGCCGGTAGTTCTCCACCATTTCTCTGAGTCCACCTTTGTGAGCTGGGACTACTGCAGCCTCTTTCCATTTGCCTGGGATTTTCCCTTCAAGAAATGATCTATTAATCAACATAGCAACCGGAGAAGCTATGGCTGAGGCAGCAGCCTTCCGGGGCCCAGCTTCCAGCTATTGGAACCAGCAGAGCTGCATATTTTTATTTTCTTTAGTAGGACTAGCACCTTTTGTCTACTAACTAAACAAAGGTGGAATTTGGGGGATAGGAGACCAGTGCACGCAGAGTGGGGGGGGGGGCAGTTTTGAATTTATTAAAATCAGTGAAGTATTGGTTGAAAACATTGTCAGCAGTCTGGGGGTCACAGATAGTCTGACCATTAGCCATGATCAGGCCATCTGTACAACCCTTTAACAAAGAGTTAAGCGGAGTCCAAAATTTCTTTGGGTCTTCTTTTAAGTCAGTTTTTTTTTTCATTTTAAACACCATATAAAAATAGGTAAATGTACACAGACACGACTGTGCTTCCATTTCGGGGATTTAAGGACACCGTAGAGACCTCTCAAGCTTCGCTTTCAGTGTTTATGATATCATTAAGGAGCTTCTGACACCTCAAATAAAACTTTAAAAAAACATAATATTTAGGTACAATTCCACTTGCATGCCTCAATTATTCTATAGAGTTCTCCTCACCATTATTTACTGGTGAGGAAATTTACATGAGTATATGAACTTTATCCTTAGAGTCCATCTGCCTCTATAGCTTACTCCCCACTTCCAAGTCATAACCCTCTCTTGTAACATCACAATCTGTTGCCATGGGAGTAACTGTTATGTCACAAGCAGTGCTTTATGACTTCAGGTAGGGAGAAAGCAGAAGGAATAGATGAACTCTTCAGAAGCAAAGATCCTGTTTTCCTGAAAATGACCCCAGTAATAAATAACGGGAAGGAGGAACACAGAACAAATGTGGAATACAAGCTGGATTCTAAATATTATGTTTTGTTAAAGTTCTCCTGAAGGTGTCAGCTGCTCTTTAAATCCCCTTGATGGAAACACAGCCATGTTGTGCACAGTAACCATGGGACAACAAGCCTTTTTTTACAGGGCCCCGCTTTGGATGAACAGGATGAACAATCTACTCTCCGCTATCTCCTCGGAATTGAAACTAGGCCCCTTCAGATCCAATTTTAGAGAGCTACTCCTCGCCTCTTCTGTCTGTGACTGCACCTAATCTCTTCTATTCCTGTCTCTACTACTACTTTTATTTCTAAAATGTTCATTTCTGACAGCAACCCTTGCCTTCATTCTCATTCCTCCTCTTCTACCCCTAACCTTCTATACATAAATTACGATTATACTTGGTCTGCTTTTGATTGTCTTCACCAGAACGTTGTACAATGTTGTTTTACTAAATTTGTGTGCTTATTTGACGCAGGCTACTATGGCTACCCTCAGTATTATCCCGTACCTTGTTTGCATCACCTCTGTTCTAACTGTTCAATACTATGTCTTAACTTGAGATGGAGCCTTTGCAAAGGAGTCTCTGACTCAAAGGTTTGTAATTCGGATCTGTTCAATAAACAATTAAATAAAATATTATTCTATTTGTATTTCGACTAGCCTTTTTGCTCTCATACAGTGTAAACCCTATTGGCATAATGTCTTTACTTTGAACAGTCAGACTGTATAATTAAAGTTGTTCACACATCATTACTGCTTTTAATAGAATCAATGAAGGTCAAACAAGCCCAACCAGACTTTGACTATTATGTGTCAGGTGTGGGGTTGTGTTTTGTGTCTTTCTATTACTTATATGCGCATATCATGTCTGGGAGCTATAACTCTGCTAACTGGTAACAAACCATTTTTCTTTTTCTAGATTTGGGAGTCAAATGCTCATTTTCCCAAGGATTCCACTGATTCCCTCCATCCTTGCATAAGTGTTGCTGGCCCTCTGCCACGCTACATGCTCTGACTGGGAGGGCAGTGTCTGAAGCTGCCTTCACAACTGATGCCAGTTCTAAGCTTTGACTGCTTGGTAGCGGTGTGTGCAGATGCTGTGAAGTCTGCACCTTCTCAGCATCAGGAGTCAAGCACCTCACTTCTGACATGCCATTGGACAGTCCTGACATGGGACAACCAAGTCCCCTCAGACTCCCGTGTCTTCTAGGTGGCAGCAAGGAATGCTGTTGTGACTCCACTGGGTCAGCCCAGAAATACAGAGAGATCAAACACTTGAGAACAGGCTTGAGAACCAGGAGACTCTGGTTCAAATTCCACAAGAGATGCTGACTCACTGGGTGACCTTGTGCAAATCACGCAACCTTCCAGTACTGCAGACCCCTAAAAATATTGTGTCACAGCAGAACCCCAACCCCCCCAAAATGAAACGTTGCATGTCACTTTGGTTATCTTGGGTGAAGAAACTGTAAAAAAAGATAACATTTAAAATTTCTTCTTGAAGGGTTGGCCCAGTGGTGCTGAGGGTTGAGGCGCTGAATGCCACACCTCGCGCCATGCCGGCGACCCAGGTTTGGGAACGAGCATGGGCCGCTGGGGGTCAGCAGGGGATGGACAGGATCGAGCATTCGGAGGACAGCTCTTCTCTCCCTGGGGAGGGAGGCTTGGTTGCCCCACAGCATGACTGCCCCCAGGTGGAGGCCTG